>JAQFVV010012628.1:0-1467500 GCA_028023455.1 Epiperipatus broadwayi
AAGTCCAACCGCCCAGGAGGATGACCAGTGCCGCCTTACTAAATGGAAGAAATCGTCACCACACAGCCAGTTAACTTGAAGCCCACTCAGCCCAGAGGAGAAGAATGAAGACGCAGATATAAGTTTATTTTAAGATATTTATTAACGTTGAAATAATTAACTTTTCTATTTCCGATTGGATATATATATATTTTTTTGTTATTATTATTTATCATTTAAAAATGAGAGTCTCTCGCATATGTATAAATTTACGGTTATTGCGGTCATAAATGGTAAAGCTTTTACTTAAATCCTTTGAGTGAATTTTTCTATTTCAAATTAGTATTTTCAACAAAGATGCATGTATATATATGTGTATGCGTACATACGCTTATTATATTCGGTAAATACGATATCTCATGCTGAATATCTAAAAATGTATTAACCAGATATCCTTTTTAAGTTTTTTTTTTTTTTTTTTTGTGACTGCTACACCTCACGATGAGTGTAAGAAGGGATTGATTTATTATAGATTCCCTGCAAGCAAGTACTCTAATAACTTTATATTTAAATAATAGTAAGAGTATAATTGGGCTGCACGTATATACATGTATAGAAATTTATCTTTGGCAAAACAGAAATAGATACAGTACCTTATGGTGAGTACGATAGGGTATCTGAGCCAACGCAACACATTGACTTGTTGAAATTATATAATTAGTGATATATTTCATTGTGCAAATATGCATAGTTTTTATTATTATATTTCCTATCAATAACAAGGTTTTAAAGTTATCAGTAAAAGCGTATGCCTGTATGACCGAAAATCTCATATCTGTATATCAAATCACACAAATTAAAATTTATTTCTATTGGGTAAAAGGAGCTCAGACCACTTCCATTACTTACAAACATTGTAAATAGCTTTAGGGATTTATTATTATTTTATTTCAAATTGTGTTTATTGATTTCAATGCATACATGGGTTGTTATCATTAATTATTTAGTATTTTTTTTTTTATTATATCATCATTAGTATGAAATGGTGGTGGGTATTTGGGATTAAATAAATATTTAATCATAATATTAAACTTGTTTCGGTTTCGTATTATTATTTATATTGATAAAAATGTGTTCTTTCCTTATCAACCACGTACCTGTAATAATCATTTAACTTACCCATTTGAAGACCCTAGATGTAGAGTGACTGAGCTAGCCACAAAGGGATATCGCTCTACCGGGGTGTTGAATCTTATTCTCATGCTTCGCTGGACATATGGTATTGCACATCCTTCTGGGAGGGAAAAGAAATTCATTTTTATTCTTTTCTAGAAGTGGCGCGCAAAAATCTATTTTGTAAATAGATTTTTCAAAGGTGTGTACTTGCCATTGTTCTAAATATTCGGGCATTCAAATAAGATATCAACAAAAGGGTGTTTTTAACTGGAAGAGTCCTGTCAATCCACTCTTCTATCAGTTTGGCTAGAAGTACCCATATACATGAGTACAGACAATCGGCTAGATTGGTATCCATTTCTTTTCCTGTTAAATCTTGTTCACTTCATGCTCAGTGCAAGATTAGGATCAGGAAATCCGCAGGGAGAATGGACCGGTACAGTAAAACTGGCGCACAACGTGTTTTAAATGTAAAAATGGTACAATTAAGGAAAGAACAAGCTAAATTATAGAAATGTGTAAATAACGGTAAAAATAATTTACGTGCCGTAGGTATATATAAACTCTATCTAGGTGAAATAAAAACTAAATTAAATGTTAAATATGAGAAGTTATATAAAGTTTGATCGTTAGTTGTTGTTTTTTTCTAAATATATAGTGTAATTAATAGGCCGTACAAATGAACACGCTTGGTTTGCTATATATATTTTTTGAAGATATTCTTAGTTAATTAAAAATATTTTACTCAGAAATTTGCAGTTCCAAAATGATAGTTTATTCTTTGTAGCGACGGATATTTAATATATATTTATGATTCAAATTGTTAGCAATAAATCAAATGCTCACACTCTATTCTATAAATATACCGGATAAATAAAATAGACTTCGAAGTTATTTTAAATAAGTATACATGTAATATATTGACGTTGATATTTTGTTATATAGAGTATTGATTTTTTTCATCTTAATAATTGCTTAACAATTTGCACTTTAAACAGAGTCGCTAACATTTTATTAGATAAATAAAGTTGCCGTTTTAAACTGAGTAAAAACTGACGTCTCATGTGTAATTAAAATAGAAATAAACTATATAAAAATTATTAAACGAATGAGTGGAGGAAAGTAGGTCACACGCTGTATATATACGTATATAAATGGTCGGAGGTTTTACAAATAAAAGTAATAGGTTATTATAGTGTAATATTTTTAGAATAACTTACAGTTGAATTTGTTGGTTTCTTGTTTTGTTTTGAAAGGGAGAGAAAATAGACATTTTAGATATAAGTATAAGACCCGTTTTTCAAAATTGTGTAATATTTAAAGTAACTTATACTTGAAGATGTTTTTGTTTTTTATACTAGCATAACGAAATAGAGTTTCGTACGTTAAACTCGATTTTTTTTTTACTATCTATAAATAAGGTTAGATAGACGTAGGTAGACATGGGCGGAGTGGTCGGAACAGGGCGTAGAAAAGACACATAATCGGCGATTGGAATGGGGCAGAGTTGGGTGCGCGGTGTACTGCGTGTTTAAAAATAAAACATAATGGAAGAAACGTTAGTGTATATAAAACAAGAAATGGCCAGAATACCACAAAGAATGGAGGAGTTCAAACGTGAAATGTCAAAGGAAATCGAAACAAAATTTTATAGCTTTAAAAATGAGATACACGACAGAGAAAAGGGACAATCTTACTCTTGCAATATAAACCAATTTTTAAAAATAAAGATATTTGAGGGACAAACAGATGAAGCCCCTATCGAGCATATTAAAAGTTTAGAAACATATTTCCAAGTGAATCAAATTAATGACTTTGGTAAACTGGCAATTGCCTACAATCACCTCCATGGCGATGCTCTAATATGGTGGCAGTCTTTGTTCCACCATCCCAAAACATTTGAGGATTATAAAAAGGTATTGTTAAAAAGTTTTTGGAGTGAACAGTGCCAAGATATGATCCTGCAACAAGTCATGCAGGAAAAATATAAAGAGAATACTGGCGAAAATTATTCGAAATTTTTCAGAAGACAAGCAGCTAGACTTCAGACACTGAAAGTATGCCACATATCAGAGGGGCTAATAGTCATGATAATCCGCCGTAATTTGCCACTTCATGTTGAACAAATGGTGCTCACCGCAAGGACAGATTCAGTGCAACAAATGGATGAATTATTAAATGAGATAGACATGAGCAACCAATACAAGCTATCAGCAAAGGTTTGGGAAGATAAACATACCAATCACACAAACAGGAACAAAAATGAAGAGTTCTGTGGCCACATCATAAAACCATGGACTAATATGGACAAAGAAATATCAAACTTGATATGTTCATGGGAAGATAGAGTGCCTGAATATGCTCCTCAAAGTTGTCCTGAGATCAGTCTGACAATGGAGGGACTTGAAGTCACGGCCATGCTGGATTCGGGCAGTCAAATATCTGTAATATCAGAAGATCTATACCACCGCATTGTAACAAAAAACCCAAGCATAGAAATCTTACCTTTGAAGACAGCACAAATAACATTAGCAAACAACCGGAAAGCAAATCTTCTGCCTAAGCAAATTTGGGTACAGATGCACATACAGCATAAGATGGTATACCAAGTGTTCTTAATAATGACCAGTCTTATCCATGAAGTTGTGTTGGGTTCAGATTTCCTACACAAAAACAGATGCATTTTGGATTATGAACATCAGCTGGTAGTGTGCAATGACAAACAAATTGAAATGCTAACACCCCACTTACATGATGATACTGAGGCATGTTGTATGACCCAACTGGACATGGAGCTGATGGAAGAAAAGGCAAATGGAGCAAAACTGACTTCTGCCACTGAGACGGAAAAACTCAAATCTATGCTTTATACTTATAAAAACATATTTTCTGATAGTCCTGGGCTCATTAAAGGATATAAACAAAGAATCAGATTGAAACCAGGAGAACCGTTCCAAGCGCGATCCTACCCCATACCACACAAATTTAAGGAGGAGGTGGAGAAACAGCTGGAACAAATGTTGAAATGGGGTATCATTGATAAATGCTTTTCCCCATACTGTAACCCCCTAGTGGTGGTCAGAAAGAAAAATGGATCCGTGCGGTTATGCCTTGATGCATGCCAACTTAACAGGGCGACAATACCAGATTGTACTATTCCACCTCGTATGCAAGAATTACTCATGAAATTTAAAGACAAAATAATATTTTCCACATTTGACTTAACTGCTAGCTATTGGCAGATAGAATTACATCACACAGATCGCAAATACACAGCTTTTAGATATGGAGGCCACACATATCAATTTAATCGAATGCCTTTTGGCTTAGTTAATAGCGGTGCAGGTTTATTACGATGTCTGGACCAAGTTTTGTCTCAGGAAATCAAGAAAATTTTAACAATATATGTGGACGACGTCGTAGTAGCATCTACATCTCTAGAAGAACACTTCCAACACTTACAAAGATTTTTTGCAGAATGTGAAGCTAAAGGAATCAAAATCAATCTGAAAAAGAGTATATTGATCTCTGAGGAGATAGAATTTTTGGGTCATTTGGTGGGACGAACAGGAATCAAACCTCACCCTGATAAAATCAGTGCAATAAATGACTTCCCTGTACCTAAAACTCGAAAGCACATTCGGTCCTTTGTAGGACTATGCAACTTTTACAACAGGTTCTGTGAAAAATTTGCTGACCGAATGGAACCTTTGTTAAGATTACTCAGGAAAGATACCCGTTGGAACTGGACCAGTGAACAAGAGGAAGCATTCGCTGAGATTAAGAGGGGTTTCATAAAACAAGTAGTGCTGGCATACCCAGACTTCGACAAACCTTTTATACTCCAAACTGATAGCAGTGCATATGGATTGGGTGTCACACTATCCCAAGTTCAGCAAGATGGACAGATAGGGGTCCTGTACTTCATAAGCAGGTTGTTGAAAGGACCTGAACGTAATTACACAGTTACAGAAAAAGAAGCCCTTGCAATCGTATGGGCATTTGAGAAATTTCGCCCTATGCTACTAGGCTCTGAAGTGATAGTAATTACGGACCACAAGAGTCTTCAATTTCTAAATCACAGCTATCTCACTAATAACCGACTAGTTCGCTGGAGTTTGTTTCTCCAAGAGTTTAATTATACGGTGAAACATTGCAAAGGAGCTGAGAATGTGGTGGCTGACATCCTCAGTCGTCATCCCATTCAAACTCAACCACAACAACACCTGAAGATAGATCATGCATACATGATGGGCATATCATGTAAGGACAAAGACATAGAGGAACATCTAAAACAAATGTCAAAGAGACAGCATGAAGATAGGGACTTAAACCGGATCATAACACGGTATACACAATCTCCTCAGAAGGATGACAGTACGCTAGGTAAGAAGTGCCGATACAAGATAGAAAAGGAGGTTTTATATTACCAAATTCAAGAAGACATTGATGAATGGAGAGTGATGGTACCACCAGCCATTCGGGGCCTTCTCACTGATTACATTCACCGATTATATGGACATTATGGAACCCCAAAAACTGAATATTGCCTCAAGCGCTGGTTCTATTGGCCTGGGATGCACCGAGACGTAATAAAGATTTTGAACAAATGTGAAATATGCCAGCGTGCAAAACCATTGAATAGAGCATACACAACTCCAATGAAATCAATCATCCCTAACAACTCAAAGGAAATAATGGCCATGGATTTTTATGGTCCACTGCCACCCTTCAATAGAAAAAGATATTTACTCGTTGTATATGACCTTTTCTCCAAATTTGTGGCAGCCTACCCTTTAGCAAGAACTACAACACGTGAAACTATAAAAGTTCTAGAGTCCTCACATTTTAACACAGTTGGGAAACCAGAAACGATCCTGACAGACCATGGAACCCCTTTCGTATCAGAAGAATGGAACAAATGGGTTACTAAGCAGCAAGTTAAACACGTACTTACATCGATCCGTAACCCCCAAAGTAATCCTTGTGAAAGAGTTATGCGAGAGTTGGGAAGGCTGTTTCGTACATACTTACCGACAAACCACAAGGGATGGGTAAAACAGCTACCTCAGATACTAAATTATATAAACTGGTCTGTTCATGAATCCACTGGATTCCCTCCAACACAGCTACATTTTGGAAAATTTGTACCAAAACTCTTCAAGGCAAATTTCCCAGGGAGCAGAGACAAAACAATTGATATGGAATTAGATAAAAAAAAGGCTCAAGCCCAGATGCATAAGATGAGTCTCAGAAGAAACAAAAGGAAACACAGCACGCAAAACTACCAATTCAAGGTAGGGGACAGAGTGATGGTCAGAACACCTCATGTGAGCATTCCAGAAAAGTTCCAGTGTAAAAAATTTTTTAACCTTTATGAAGGCCCTTTTGAAATTGTGGACTGCAGTGGGAATAATGCTTTTTGGATTAAAACAGAACAGGGAATAAAGGGCACATACAATGCTCGGGCACTAAAACCCATACCATAGCATCCAGGATGCTTTAGAGATCATCTCACATGTATAGTTCATAATAAAATCTTAAGACTTTAAATGGTCATACCCATTTAAAAGTCTCATTGGAGAGGGGGGTATTGTGCCAGGCATTATCAAATGTCCATGCACAAAATCTGCTGTAAAGAATATTACAGCAGATACATTTATGAATTTGTAGATATTAAGCACAACAAATATATAAATGTGCTATTTTAGTAATGGAATGGTCCGAGCATTAAAATACCCACACACACCAATTTAAATAATATGAAATTGACATAGAAAATATTGTAGTAAACTCATGTATTTTTTTGGTTTTATATTTCCTTTTTGTATATGTCTTATGATATGTTATTTTATGTATTTGGCTTTCTCTGAAAAATTCAAATAGAGAAAAGCAATTGTTCCAATATGATTGTACATATTTTTTTTTTTTTTGTAATTACTTTTCTAAAAACTAATTTTATTCTGTAAACTAAGAATGTTAATTGCTTGTGCAAAAATCTGATCAAAAGCAAAATGTTTGATAATGCTTTAATTAAACTGTTATCTTTTTAAAAATTCTTTTGAATTGATTTTGTGAGCAAGTGGTCTGAGTAATCAATAAGGAATGTTATAATCTAAATGATAAGATAAATTGAAAGGATTGGCTGATTCATGCTTCTCAGGGGGCTAGTGGGATTGATATAGTTTGATCAGGGCAGTGAGATTCAGTCTTTGGTTGGCAGCCATTCTGGGCAAGTCATTCTGTTCGTTGCTCCAGAATTCTCCAAGCGATCAGCTACTTTGAGAGTCATTTATGAATAGTACTATTAGTGACATTCGTTAGAACAAATCTTTTATACAGTTCTTTTAAGAACTCTTGTCTTTGTGGATTCGAATAACTATTGGAGACAGCCTATGAAAATTTATTAAATAATCCTCGTTACTATTTAGATATATAAAAAAAGAGGATATGAAGCAATATACTAGAGATTCCGGCAAAATGACCGTGGGGTAGACAACTAGTCAGTGCACCGCCCTTTCTCTGTCCTAAGCCGCCCAGATGTGACCACGCCAAGTCCAACCGCCCAGGAGGATGACCAGTGCCGCCTTACTAAATGGAAGAAATCGTCACCACACAGCCAGTTAACTTGAAGCCCACTCAGCCCAGAGGAGAAGAATGAAGACGCAGATATAAGTTTATTTTAAGATATTTATTAACGTTGAAATAATTAACTTTTCTATTTCCGATTGGATATATATATATTTTTTTTGTTATTATTATTTATCATTTAAAAATGAGAGAGTCTCTCGCATATGTATAAATTTACGGTTATTGCGGTCATAAATGGTAAAGCTTTTACTTAAATCCTTTGAGTGAATTTTTCTATTTCAAATTAGTATTTTCAACAAAGATGCATGTATATATATGTGTATGCGTACATACGCTTATTATATTCGGTAAATACGATATCTCATGCTGAATATCTAAAAATGTATTAACCAGATATCCTTTTTAAGTTTTTTTTTTTTTTTTTTGTGACTGCTACACCTCACGATGAGTGTAAGAAGGGATTGATTTATTATAGATTCCCTGCAAGCAAGTACTCTAATAACTTTATATTTAAATAATAGTAAGAGTATAATTGGGCTGCACGTATATACATGTATAGAAATTTATCTTTGGCAAAACAGAAATAGATACAGTACCTTATGGTGAGTACGATAGGGTATCTGAGCCAACGCAACACATTGACTTATTGAAATTATATAATTAATGATATATTTCATTGTGCAAATATGCATAGTTTTTATTATTATATTTCCTATCAATAACAAGGTTTTAAAGTTATCAGTAAAAGCGTATGCCTGTATGACCGAAAATCTCATATCTGTATATCAAATCACACAAATTAAAATTTATTTCTATTGGGTAAAAGGAGCTCAGACCACTTCCATTACTTACAAACATTGTAAATAGCTTTAGGGATTTATTATTATTTTATTTCAAATTGTGTTTATTGATTTCAATGCATACATGGGTTGTTATCATTAATTATTTAGTATTTTTTTTTTTTATTATATCATCATTAGTATGAAATGGTGGTGGGTATTTGGGATTAAATAAATATTTAATCATAATATTAAACTTGTTTCGGTTTCGTATTATTATTTATATTGATAAAAATGTGTTCTTTCCTTATCAACCACGTACCTGTAATAATCATTTAACTTACCCATTTGAAGACCCTAGATGTAGAGTGACTGAGCTAGCCACAAAGGGATATCGCTCTACCGGGGTGTTGAATCTTATTCTCATGCTTCGCTGGACATATGGTATTGCACATCCTTCTGGGAGGGAAAAGAAATTCATTTTTATTCTTTTCTAGAAGTGGCGCGCAAAAATCTATTTTGTAAATAGATTTTTCAAAGGTGTGTACTTGCCATTGTTCTAAATATTCGGGCATTCAAATAAGATATCAACAAAAGGGTGTTTTTAACTGGAAGAGTCCTGTCAATCCACTCTTCTATCAGTTTGGCTAGAAGTACCCATATACATGAGTACAGACAATCGGCTAGATTGGTATCCATTTCTTTTCCTGTTAAATCTTGTTCACTTCATGCTCAGTGCAAGATTAGGATCAGGAAATCCGCAGGGAGAATGGACCGGTACAGTAAATATATATATATATATATATAATGTTTGATTGAATACAAATATAATTTATTTACCTGCAGTTATGTAATTATATAAGGGATTTGAACATAGACTTTCAAACTTCCTTTAGCTATCCAATCTATCTTATAAAACTGATGCACATGACCACACACATGCATAGAAGATAAATGATCTCCAATATGTATATTTCATACTGAATCAGCACTCATCAGTTGGTCCAGATCATCATCTTCCACACACATAAATAATCAGTGCTCATTTATATTAAGATAGCAATTCTTCAAACATTAATGGACAGACTTCAATCTACTCCATTCTCCAGCCCTAAAACAATTCTAGGAATGGTATACATACCAATTCTCTTTTTTGTATTTTTCAATAAAATATTTAGAATGGTACCTTTCCCTCCTTGCTATTTTTTTTTATTACCAATGATGTAATTTTTACTTTAAATCTTACAAGAAGACAGTTTAAAAGGCAAAAAAAGATCATTTTTATTAATATTTTTAAAAATACGCTTGTCACTACCCTAATTTTGAATATAATGATTGACACTGATAAGATGGTTCAGTACCAAAAATGTATTAAGATTATATTTAAAATATTGAATATTTTCTTTATGTATGAAGCAGTTTTAACATTGCCTTGAAATTATTAGATTTTGATGATGTTTATCATCATCATCATTTTCAATCATTATAAATCCACTGTGCCAGGCATTATCAAATGGCCTTGCACAAAGTCTGTATTAAGTACAACAAATAGAAAAAATTGCTAGATTAATAATGGAGGTTCAGTCTGAGCAGTAAAATACCCACACACACAAATTTAAATATTGTACACGTATAATAAACTCATGTATTTTTTTATTTTTGTTTTTCCTTTTTGTATATTTTTTATGATATGTCATTATATGTATTTGTTTTTTTTTATTTTCCAACATACTTGTATATTTTTTTTAATTACTTTTCTAAAGATTGTAATTTTATTCCATAAGCAAGTAATGTTAATTGCTTTTGCAAAAATCTGATCAAAAACAAAAGGTTTGATAATGCTATAATTAAACTGTTATCTCTTTAAAAAAAATTCTTTTGTATTGATTTTGTAAGCAAGTGGTCTGGGATATTCAAGATGGATGTCAAACTCAAAATGTAGAATTTAATCGGAAAAATATAAAGGAATGTTTGCAATCTAAGTGATAAGCTAAATTAAAAGGATTGGCTGATTCATTCTTCTCAGAGGGATATCTGAATCAAACTTAGAACTGCTGGGCGACCTTGAACTGGTATGATTACTCGATCGCCTATCAGTATGCATTCTTTATTTATTGACAGTTGGTCTTGTGCTTTCCAGAATGCCACTGGGAAATTGTTGGGTTGTTTAATTGGCCAGCCATTACATATCCAATTCCATAATAGTCTATACCCATCGTCTAATTTAGTCCATTTTGCTACTAACTCACTATTCAACACATTTGATTCCCATGTATCTATGTAGTTTATAGAGACTTGTCCTATTGTTTTTCCATTATTATTTGGTATTCGGGACAGTGCGTCAGCATGTGTTATAAAGCTGCCTCTCCTGTATTCAAGGGAATAATCATATGCAGATAATATTTCAATCCAACGCAGCATGCGTGGGCTTAAGTAATCGGGTAATTGTTTTGACCTCGAAAATATTTCCAGTAATGGTTTGTGGTCAGTGATTGCTGTAAAATGCCTTCCATATAGATATTGGTGGAACTTTTTTATCCCAAAAATGATTGCCAAGGCTTCTTTGTCTAGTTTACTATAGTTTCGTTCAGACCTTGATAATGTTCTTGAAGCATAAGCTATGGGTCGTTCACCTTCATCTGTGGGGTGGCTTATTACTGCTCCTACTCCATATTCTGATGCGTCAGTGGTTAATATTACCTGTTCATTGTTATTGTAGTTTATGAGTAGGTCATCTGATGTTAGCAAGCTTTTTGTCTTCTTGAATGCATCTTCATGTATTCTATCCCAGCTCCACTTCCGGTTTTTCTCTAATAACTCATATAACTTACTGGCAATGTGGCCTTTTCCTTTAAGAAAACATTCAAAATATCCAATAAGGCCCAGGAAAGATTGTAATTCCTTGACATTCCGAGGTGTTTTGCATTTTTAATAGCCCGTGTCTTTTCAGGCATTGGTTTTTTACCATTATTGGATATTATATGTCCTAGAAATTTAATTTCTGGAGTATTCCAGATACATTTTTCTTCATTTAGTCTAGCTCCTGATTTTGCTAGCTTTTCACAAACTTCATGAACCTTGCTCTGGAGGTCTGTCTCTGAATTTGCCATTATTAATATATCATCGAAGTAAGGTATCACACCTTTTATTCCTCGGAGTAGTTGGTCTATGTTTGATTGGAAAATATTTGGTGCGGTGGTAATTCCAAAAGGCAAACAGTTGTATTTAAATAGACCAAAAGGTGTAGTCAGTGTTAAGATCTCTGCTGGCTTTCCTGTTACTGGTATTTGGTGAAATGCAGCATTAAGGTCTAATTTTGCTTAGTGAGTTGCTCCCTCGAGAGTGGCTAATACTTCATGCACGTTTGGCACTGGAATAATTGCTTTTATTTAAAGCTGGGTTAACTGTTATCCGGTAATCCCCACAAATATGTATACTGCCATCTGGCTTAGTAATGATTACTATGGGTGTCGCTCACTCTGAGTTTTCCATAGGTGTTAATACCATTTTATTTGTTAACTCTTCCAGTGCATTGGTTAGTTTTTCTCGTTGCATGTATGGCACTCTCCGTGGTTTACACAACACAGGCTTTGCATTCTCCCTAAGCTGTATTTCAACTGGTTTTGTTCTAATTCCCCCTAGTTTTTTTTAAACAATGACGGGAATGTATTGCGTATTTCCTTTTCAATCATAATTTTTTGTGATAGTTATTTTGATGCCTGTAGGTTTAAACCAATTTCTTCCAATTATGGGGTATGTTTTTCCATGAATAATATATAATGGAGATCGGTGATTTTGCTATTTGTTTGTACCGGAACAATAACTTTCCCGACTATTTCAATGTGTTTCCCGTTTACGTCTTTTGCTATCAGATTTGTTTTTCTAGATTACTGGTTCGATTGTGAAATTGCATTATTGTTTTCCAATCTCTATAAGCCATTAAAGATATTCCGGAACCGCTGTCAATTTCCATGGCAAATGGTCGGTCGAATATTTTTACTGACAACATTATTTGTCGTTATTAACGGTTTCCGTATTTTTAATTTCCACTTGTTTTTAGTTTTTTACACGATTCCAATAAGTGTCCTATTTTCCCGCAATTTCTACATTTACTCTTTTTTCATTTACACATTTTTGCTAAATGTCCGGATTTTCCACATCTGTAACACTTCATTTCGTCATTTTCATTTCTTTCTGCGAAGTTTATTTGTTTACACGTTTTAGCTAAATGTCCGGATTTTCCACACCTGAAACACTTCATTTTGTCATTTCCGTTTAGTTCCACGAGGTTTATTTGATGCCATTCTGCTGCCGTTGTGTTCTGGAATTGTTTTGATTGCTCCATAGCCGCTTCATGTGTGAGGCCCGTTTTGATCGCTGTTTTGTATGTAAGGTCATCGATTGTTAATAACTGCTCTCGGAGTCTCCCGTCAGACATGCCCTATAAGAATTGCTGCAATAGTGCTTCTTCCAAATAATTCCCAAAAACACAATCTTTTGCTAACTCCTGTAGTGCAATATTGAATTTGCGAGTGTTTTCGCCTCTATTTTGCCTACGATTCTGGAAATGAAGGCGTGCTACATGTTTGGTTGGTTTGGAATCAAAATATTTTTGATGTATGTCCTGTAGTTCTGAATATTTCAGTTCTTCTGGTTTTTTCGGGTTACATAAATGATTTGCTGTTTTAATTACATCTGGACCCGCAAAATACAGTAGAATGGCAATTTTTTTCTCGTCCTTTACAATATTATTCATTAAAAGGTATTTATCTATGTGGCTTGCATATAGAGGCCATTCTGATTGTCTATGCACGTCAAATTCTCCAACGTTTACCTGCACCATGTTTAATTTGAATGGCGTCACTTATGAATTTGTGAATTTTGGATTACTAGTTTCCCGATGTTTATATATTTCTGAATATCCTACTGGTTTGTCGACTGTGCCAATGATATGTCTTGAAGTTCGCCGTGGAGGGTGGTCCAGAAGTTACATAATGGGTCGGATCAGGAGTATGAACACTGCGGGGATTATCCGGCCTTAATCGAGGCTCCCTATGTATCTTAGTGCTGCACTGTGCTATGATATCAAATCTCCTGAAGTTGTTGCCTTCTTCGTTGGCTCTTATATGCCTTCCAGATTATATTCTCCGACAAGTAAATTATTCCTTCTTCCTGGCTGTGGATCTTAAGTGTGACTGGCGATTTCTGGGAAGGGTTTTTTTCTCTCTATATGGCTATTGTTCTCTAAAGTATTTTTTTACTAATGAAATCTCTACATTCTGAGAGCAAAAGCTTATCTCCAATCAGAAAGGTCTACTTATAAATGTAAGTAAATTCTTATTAGATAAAAGTTATCAATTGCCTCAGGGATTTCTTGAATCTTTTAACCCATATAATTTTAATCCAATTATATATATATAGCATTAGAGAGATTGATAGTGCTGTGGGATTTATTCTTTCTTTGGTAGCCATTCTGGACAAGTCATTCTTTTTTGTGGCTCCAGAATTCTCCAAGCAACCAGCTATTTAGAGATTCATTTACAAATAGGACTATTAGTGACATTCTTAAGAACAAATCCATTATACAGTTCTTTTAAGAACTCTTGTTTTTGTGGATTCGAGTAACCATTGGAGACAGCTTATGAAAATTTATTAATAATCCTAATTATTATTAGACATATAAAAAAGAAGATATGAAGCAATAGACTAGAGATTCCAGCAAAATGACTGTGGGGTAGACAACTAGCCGGTGCACCGCCCTTTCTCTGTCCCAAGTCGCCAAGTTGTGACCATGCCAATTCCAGCCACCCATGATGATGACAAATGCTGCTTTGCTAAATGGATGAAATCTTCACCACACAGCCAGTTAACTTGAAGCCCACTCAAGAGCTCAGAGGAGAAGAATGAAGATGCAGATATAAGTTTATTTTAAGATATTTATTAATATTGAAATAATTAACTTTGATATTTCCGATTAGATATATTATTTTTTGTTATTATTATTAATCATTTAAAAAAGAGAGAGAGTCTCTCGCATATGTATATGAATTTGCGGTTATTACAGGCATAAATGATAAAGCTTTTACTTAAATCCTTTGAGTCAATTTTTCTATTTCAAATTCTAGTATTTTCAACAAAGATTGCAATGAGATTTTTTTTTGTTGCTATTCATTTTCCACTTGTTGTTACTCCTGGAATTCGTCATATATGGATATACATGTATGTATATGCGTACATACGCTTATAATATTCGGTAAATACGATATCTCATGCTGAATATCTAAAAATGTATTTAACCGTATATCCTTTTTAAGTTATTTTTTTTGTCACTGCTGCACTTTATGATGCTTGCAAGAAGGGATTGATCTATTACAGATTCCCTGTAAGCAAGTACTCTAATAACTTTATATTTAAAGTAATAGTAAGTGTATAATTGTGCTGTGCATATATACATGTACAGGAATTTATCTATAGCAAGATGGAAATAGATACAGTACCTTATGGTGAGTACAATATAGTATCTGAGCCAATGCAACCTTGTTGACTTGTTGAAAAATACGAAATTATTGAAATATATCATAATGCAAATATACATATGCATAGTTTTTATTATTATTATTATTATTATTATTATTATTATTATTATTATTATTATTATTATTATTATTATTATTATTATTATTATTATTATTATTATTATTATTATTATTATTATTATTATTATTATTATTATTATTATTATTATTATTATTATTATTATTATTATTATTATTATTATTATTATTATTATTATTATTATTATTATTATTATTATTATTATTATTATTATTATTATTATTATTATTATTATTATTATTATTATTATTATTATTATTATTATTATTATTATTATTATTATTATTATTATTATTATTATTATTATTATTATTATTATTATTATTATTATTATTATTATTATTATTATTATTATTATTATTATTATTATTATTATTATTATTATTATTATTATTATTATTGCCATCAATAAAAGGGTTTTAAAGCACTGAGTAAAAGCGCATGCCTGTATGACTGAAAATCTCATATCTGTTTATCAAATCATACAAAGTAAAATTTATTTCTATTGGGTAAAAGGAGCTCAGACCACTTCCATTACTTATAAACATTGTAAATAGCTTTAGGGATTTATTATTTTTCTTATTTAAAATTGTATTTTATCTATTTCAACACCTCGAATATATATGGTTTGGGATAATTAATTATTTAGTATTTTGTTAGTATATCATCATTAGTATGAAGCGGTGGTGGGTATTTGGAATTAAATAAATATTTAATCATAATATTAAACTTGTTTCGTTTTCACATTATTATTTATATTGATCAAAATGTATTCTTTCCTTATCAACCATGTACCGGTAATAATCATTTAACTTACCCATTTGAAGACCCTGGATTGTAGAGTGACTGAGCTAGCCACAAAAGAATATCACTCTACCGGGGTGTTAAATCTTATTCTTATGCTCCGCTGAACATATGGGATTGCATATCCTCTAGGAGGGTGAAAAATTCATTTTTTTGATTCTTTTCTTGAAGTGGCATGCAAAAGTCTATTTTGTAAATAGATTTTTCAAAGGTGTGTACTTGCCATTGTTCTAAATATTCGGGCATTCAAATAAGATATCAACTAAAGGGTATTTTTAACTGGAAGAGTCCTGTCAATTCACTCTTTCTATCAATTTAGCTGGAAGTACCAATATACATGAGTACAGACAATCGGCTAGATTGATATCCATTTCTTTACCTGTTGAATCTTGGTCACTTCATGCTCAGTGCAAGATTAGGAAAAGAATTCCACAGGGAGTATGGACTGGTACACCACTGTAGGATGAATGACTCTTCAAGTTCAAATACATTCTCCAATTTTAAATCTATTTTCTCCACATCACCTCAGCACACTTTCTTATTTCATCCATTCATCTCATACATGGTCTCTTTCTAGGTCTTTTGCAATCTCTTGGAATCTAGTCTAAGATTTTAACTGTCCATCTATCTTCTAGCAATATGTTATGAAGTTATTATAGGCTTTTTACTATCTGTTGCCATTTTATTGACTATCATTATCATTATCTTCTTAATTTCTACCAATTTTTAAGCCATGTCATTATTAAATAGAATGCCATTTTATTCTCATTGTTATATTATCATTCAAAAAAAAAGTATAATCATTATGTTGTAATTCTTTTTATTATAAAATTGTAGTGTATTTATTAGAGTTGTTACAAATATCATTATTGTTGACATCTGGACCAATAACATTGTATAATCCAAATCACTTCATTATTAACATCATCTCTTCTATCATGTGTGTAAAGTATTCTGCCCAAAAGAAAGTGTGATGCCTAAGTAGTATAGTATTATGATTAAATGATAATACTTGATTATCAACAGTGATAATTTAGCAATGTCCGTAATCCTTTTAACATAATTTATTTTAGCATCTCAGCATGACACCTTTTAATCAGAACTTCACACTATTAAAATGCTTTATCACTAACTTTATCACTAATATAAATATTATCATCGTTCTTATAATAATCTGTTATAATTGCATATTGTCATTTTTACATTATTATTCTCATCATTACTGGTTATTATTTATAGAAGCAAACAAACTCTGTTTATTGTATTCAGTTTTCTATGTATTTTATTAATATGTCCTAGACAATAGCACTGGCTAAACATTTAATAAGTATTATAATTAGCATTGTTTAATTGGTCTAGTTTACAATAGATGGCAGAAGTGCTGTAAATAGGTGCCATCTGTCGTTTTTTTTCCTTACTATAATTCTCAATATTACATTAAGGTTTATTTTCACTGTCATTATTATGATAAGCATTTTTTATTACCCATCTACACTGCTATTAGCTTTATCATTACAATATCTTCATTCTTATCAGTAATGTGTTAGTTTACTATCAGAAACATAAAGTCATTTACATAATTTTAAACTGTTTAAATATATATATATATATATATATATATATATTGTTACCATCAGCCTATTTTAGCTTTTTTATCCGTACATTCCTAAAAGAGATCGAGAGCTCCGAAACAAACATGACATAGCGTAAAGCTAGCTTTATCATTACAATATCTTCATTCTTATCAGTAATGTGTTAGTTTACTATCAGAAACATAAAGTCATTTACATAATTTTAAACTGTTTAAATATATATATATATTGTTACCGTCAGCCTATTTTAGCTTTTTTATCCGTACATTCCTAAAAGAGATCGAGAGCTCCGAAACAAACATGACATAGCGTAAAGCTTTATTTATTTTCTTATATCGGTAATTATTCACTATCAATACAAGGGGGCGCCAGACACGATGATTTAATTATTATTTAACTTCTCGCATCACCTTACGTCATGTCAAAACGATTTCGAAGTCTAATCCCGCCCACAAGCTCCATCTCCTAGCATGGACCAATAGGGTCACTCAGGGCCACGATGTAATTGTTTCAGCAATTACTCCTTACGTAAAAGACGCACTGTACACTAATGGGAAGGAAGTTTTATTTATTAACTGAGTGATCCTAGTACTGGACTTAACTATTGGTTGTTGGCGACCAATACGACTGTTCGTTCATCCCTCCCAAACAATTCGACTTCTTAGATCATCCCCCCTATGAATTACTTTCAATATTAGCATTAAACATTTATTTATATTTTATTATAGACCCGCCCAATTCTTAACCTATCTTAACTAAGAGTAAATAAACATCGTGACTTACGGCACGATGTTGGCAAAAGACATTTAAAAAGAAACAAATGGTTAAGTAAACAAATATAAATCTAAATTAGTGTAATTAAATGATAACTTTATTGATGATCAAAAAAAAAATAAAATAAGAATTTAATTGTATGAAAAGATTTGAGAAATGCTCGACTTGTTTAAATACTGAACAAATTTATTAAATATAAAAAAAAACAATATTAGTTCAAATTTTATTCGCACACGCACACACACGCATTCACGCACTCGCACAAAAGAAATATATTATACATACTACAATATGGAATACAAATTTCATTTTATATCTTAAAAGTAATTGCGATGGCTTATTAGATAATAATTAAGGTCAAAGTTCATGTTTTGGAAAAGTCCTAAGATTAAATTTGATTTTATGAATGTTGAGGTTACGCAAAGATAAGTTACAATAAGAGGTTAAATGTTACGGAATCTTTTATGATTTAATTTACGCAAGTGTAAGTTAGTTAACTATGAGATTGCCTTTAAGAGTTTACGAATGGAGTGAATGAAACATAAAGTAAAATAAATTGTTACCTAGGATTTGGATTTCGACTTCCGCTGCTTCGAATGAAATGAGGATTTGAACGTGGGATATGGCATCTTCATAATGAAGTATTCGTTTTATTCAAAGTTGAGCATAGCGTGGTTTGGACGATTCTGGTATTTCTCGGAACATTATTATTTGATTGGAGCATTAATTTCAAATGGAGCTGTCGTTAAATATTCATAGCTTCGAAGATATTTGGTGGCGGAGCGTCGATCAATCACTGACGGGTTTCCTAGCCCATCATGATAATCGACGCTCTCAGTATTAATTTCACAACGATCATCTTGAATATGGATACGGCGAAACGAAAGAATATTATTTTATATCAAGCTATATCAAGTAGACTATATTGAATATATCAAGCAAGCACGTTAAGCGAAAACATATTAAGCAACAATATCAAGCCAACCTTTGAATAGATTTTTCGTGATATTTATATGAGATGGATCTTATCTTAGGATCCAATCTCCTCCCAGAGTTCCATATTTTTAGAGTTGTCGTTCGGGTCCGCGTCCGATGTAAGTGTTCACTCAATCCTTGTGCTTAAGGCAATTTTAGGTCTTGGCAATCTCATGTTGCAATCTCAGTTAACAAACTTCTATTCATTCACACTTTGAGTGCATACGTGTGTGCGTGTCTTACCAGAACAATACAATTTACATTAACTTAGAAGTCGAGCATTTAATCTTTTCTCCAAATCATTTCTATAAGTTTTACTTTTACTATAATTATACTTCTAAAAGAAACCCTTTTTTAAATACCCCGTGGCGTATACAAGTGGAAATTATCTATTAATATTTATAATGGCATATTATTTTTCATTTTTAGAGAATATTATTTTAGTAAATTATGTTAAAGTCTTAAACTATTTAATTAGACATATTAATATTTTATTTTACAAGTGTATTTTAGAAAGTATGGAAAGAAAACTATATCTATTTTTTATCTTAAGTTGTAAGAAAAATAAAATAGATAATTTTACATTGCTTGAGTGTGTGTGTGTTTACATATACCGACTTTGTCTCGGTATATATATATATATATATAATCATTAGAAGACAGTCCTTACTTAGACAATTCCAATATAAATAACAATGATAATCTCAAACTGTTGTCAAAAGCAACTTCATTTAACAATAATGAGGGAATAAGATTGTTGATTGTTATCTACATGGGATTGTCTTAGAGTTGTCTGGTTTATAATGGTTACTTATAAATGCATTTAGCCTTGAACATTATTCCATTTAATCCTATGACTTATATAGCTTGTATTTACAAATATATAAAATAAAATAATTGTTTATTTTATTTCTGTATTATATATATGATTATTTTATCTATAAATGAGATTTACAAGAGTATATAAAAAAATTGAAATTAATATTTCTTCTAATCCTAGAGAATTCTGGAATTTTGTTAATAATTCAGGCTTGGGTAAGAAAAAGGTTCAAATGACTCATGGTTTTGCATTAAATGCAGATGAATTTTCTAAACATTTTGCAGAGTTATACTTTTCACAACATGGAATTGATTCTAAAATCACATTTTCTGGCAATTTGTCTAGTGCTAAATGTACAATTGATCATATCTCTAGGAAAGATGTTATTGTAGCTATTAAAAGGCTTAAGACTCACTCTTGTTTAGGATATGATAATATTCCTTCTTTTATTTATAAGGGGCTAGCCAAATTTATTGCAGTACCTCTTGCCTTTATTTTTAATCTATCTTTAATTCTTGTATTTTTCCTAGTGTTTTGAAATGTGCTAAAATGGTTCCAATCTTCAAAAATGGTGATCAAGATTGTGTTTCTAATTATAGACCGATTTCTGTTCTGCATACCATTGCACGAATTTTTGAGAGATGTATTTATAATAAAATTATTTCAGATGTGGGTAAGATAATTTCTTCTTCTCAACATGGTTTTAGTCCTAATAGATCAATTGATAGTAATCTTCTGACAATTTATGATCATATAGCTCATTCTATTGAGGATTGTCAAAGACTAGATGTTATTTATTTTGATTTATTAAAAGCCTTTGATAAAGTTGATCATAGTGTTTTACTTCATAAATTACATAAAATAGGTTTCTTTAATAAACTTGTATATTGGTTTCAATATTAAATTCAATAATAAAGTTTCATTTAATTTTGAATGCAATTTAGGTGTTCCGCAGGGTAGTATTTTAGCACCCATGCTGTTTAGTGTTTACATTAATGATCTTAAGTGCTGCTTGAGATATTCTTTTCTGTTAAGCTATGCTGATGACTGTAAGATTTTTAGAATAATTATGTCAGATAACAATTGTGCTCTCCTTCAGAAGGATATTGATAACTTTAGTGCTTGGTGTGAGTCAAATAATATGACAGTTAATTTTGATAAATGCTCCTTTAAATTTTTTTGTTATTATATCAATTCTCATAAAATTATTTCAGTTAAATGCCAAAAAGATCTTGGAATTATGTTTTCGTGTAATGGATCTTTTAGTCCTCATCTTGAAATGATTGTTGGTAAGGCTTTTAAGGTTATGGATGCCATTCTTAGACATAGTTATCAGTTCAGTAATGATACTAAATGGAAATTGTTTTTTCATTGGTTCTTTTTATTATTGAATATGGTTCAATAATTTGGAACCCTAGTTCTTTGCAAGGATGTAACTTGTTGCAGTCTATTTCAAAGAAGTTTTTTAAATATGTTTTTTGGGAGGGTAAAATGATTAATCTTTCATCTTGACGAAAGTATAGGGATTTGAAATATTTTTATAAAATTGTTAATGAACAAGTTATTTTATCAGATATAGTTTCAACTATCTCAATTAGGTCTTTGAGTTATGATACTAGGTCTACTTGTGTATATCAGATTCAAACATGTCATTCTAATATTCTTAAATTTTCTTCTTTATTTAGGTTACCCTCTTTATATAATCAGATTGGGAGTAACCTTAATCTATGTGACATTGATTATAAGAAATTTTGTAATCTTATTAAACTGAAATGTTATGCTTGATTTTGTCTTTTAAATTTTACTTTATTATGTATACATTTATATTTTCATTATAAGCTATATGTTTTATTTTCACTTTTATTGTATGTGCAAACTGTAATTGGCTTTATGCTGTTGTTTAGCACTTAAATAAATGAATTGAATTGAATTGAATTGAATTTTATACATATAGTAATTGATTTTCAGTTTATTGATAAATTAAACAAATGTTCTGAATATACAGTTATAGATGACTGTTCTTATTAGATTTTTATATGGCAAGATAATCATTTCCCTTACCAATTCCATACATATATAGGGGTAGTATATCTAGTAAGTTTTTAAATAAGAGTAGTATTCTTGTGTACATATGAGGTTGCTAATGCAATTACTTTTTTGCATTGGAATCACAATCTCGTAAGTGCAGGAGTGTTAAAATGTGTAGCCACAGCATTTCTGTAATATCATTGAACTTGAAATTAGTTATAATATTGAAAATATACTGTATTAATTACATTACAAATATGTGATGTTTAATTCTTTACTTATATGCGTATTAAGATGAGTAAGAATTTTACTCTCCCAAAAGTGAACTATCACATATTTTATTATTAGAATGTTTTTATGTTTTACTCTTATTTAAAAAATTGTTTGATATGCTACTGCCTTCTATCCCTTTTCATTCTCCACACACACATATATATGAATCAAGTCACATGTCACATCACCTATATAGGTTGCATTTACAAATATGTAATATAAAGAGCATGCTAATAGCTCTAAACAAGTCTTTTTATGATAAATGCTAAAAGAGAAAGCATTCAAATCATCTTTATCTAGAATTGTCTCCTTTCTGAGAGAGGTTTCAAGCTATGGCTCTCTTCAGTGAGGAACTAGGACACCAGATTTTAAAAAACAACTCAAGCTAAGCATTTATCTAAAAGTTAACTCTTAAAAAGATCTGAAATTTTTAGACATCTGCAAGTTTTTAAATTCAGCTCTCCAACTGATATAATCATGTGGGTCTAAACTTAATTCAGATACCACATACATTAATGGGCTTAGTAATTTAATTTAACCAAAGCACCCAATAGCAAAATAATAATAGTAATAAAATCAAGTCATGTGTACATAATCTATATACCTTGCATTTACAAATACGTAATATAAAGAGCATGATAATAACTTTAAACAAGCTTTTTTATAATAAATACTACAAGAGAAAGCATTTAAATCATCTTTATCTAGAATTATCTCCATCCTCAGACCGGTTTTGAGTGATGGCTCTCTTCAGCTAATGCCCATGATATTTTCGCATTGGTATAGTAATTATGTGAAAGCAAGAGTGCTAAAAGTGTTTTCAAAGTGCGTATTTAATTAATCAATAAACCAGAAGTTACATATAACTTTCAAAAGATGATATATATTGTAACCTAGTGTTATTGACACTTGGTTTACTTGGCATTATTTCTGCAGGAAAACAATGCTATTCTTTAAAGAAATAAAAAGATAAAATAACAATAGTAATAATTGATTAATAAAATATGCTATTCACTAACTTTGGCATGTTTTGGGTGAATAACTAATAGATTTAATAACTCAATGTCATTTTTAAAGAGAGAACATGAATAATTTAATTGAGATATTAATAATTAGAGCAAATTAATATGGTATAAAAGCTAAACAGTAATTGATTTTGGATGGGTAGAGGGGAGAGTGGATGAGTGTCTTATCATAAAGCACAATAACTTCTGGTAATTTCTTTTTGTAAAAAATATATATATATATATGTTTAAATATATATCTTATATGTATATAAATATATATATATAATGTTTAAAGAATTATACATCACTGATTGTTAATTTAATGTATTTATTATTATTTTTTTTATATTGTCAAATTACTTTGTAATCCAGGTAAATAATACTAAAACTATATGATTGTAATAGGTTTTTCCTTTCTTTTGTTTATGTTATAATCAAATGATTATTTTTCTGGAAGAGGTCACTAAAGTAAAAAAAAATAAAAATAGATAGTCTGCTTTTAGTTTTCAAGGAAGGAACAGTGCTGAAATTTGGTAACTCAATTTTTTCATTTTATTTTGCAGAAATAAATGTAATCAAAGTAAAATTTTAATAATATAATGTGTGGCTAAATTTTTTTGATAAGATATCCTGATTTTCTTTGCCATCTACCTATTTAAAGACCTTTTATACTTAAAAATTTATTGTCTCGCGCTAAAGTTCAAAAATGACAGATGTAACTAAGGGAATCACGAAAAGTGTTATTATGTCTAAATTAAGGAAGATAAATGATTTCCAAGAAAGAAATAATTATTTATTAACTTTATGTCATTTATTGATATTTTCTTGGTATAGAATGAAAAAAAAAAATATAATTGAAAGAAATATTTTGAAACCAAGGAAAATCAACTAGAAACATTTTCGCGCTCTTTCTCAATATTGTCTGCCTTTACAAGTAATGTAGTTACATACGTTAAAATATGTTTTATTCACCAAGAATTGTCTGGAAATAATAATAATGATAAATAAGATTAAATTATGCACCTGTATATTTTTTTAAAAAAAAAAAAAATATAAAAAAAAAATATAAACTTTCTCAGAGTAAATATAGGAAAAGTTATATAGGGGCATTCTTACGGAGAAGTTACCGTTAAAAAAATTTATAATTCCTAAAGTATGAACAAAACCAAATATCTTAGTGACTTAATGATAAAAATAATTGATATATTCTATTATACATCAGTTGGAATTATTAAAACTTCATGTACACGTAAATTGACTGCAGTTATTATCATAATAATCTCTCGGAAAATTGCGCATTTTCGTCCATAAGTAAGCTAGCTAATAAGTATACGTATCTTCAAAAAAAAAAAAATATTGTGTATGTTTATCGTCTATAGTCAAATATTCGTCTATGTTAGAAGTCTATTTTTTTCTATGGATCCCAAAATTGTAGCAGTTTAATTCAAGTAAGAATTAATCTTCAATTCTGCTATATTTTCCTTTACCTAATTTATTAACGCACAAAATAAGAGAAAACTTTTATTTAAAGGAAATAATACCATGCATTTATTGTTTTTAAACTTGCTTCATGAAATACGACTGGATAAAGCTCTTCACCTGGACCAATTGCTCAACAGAAAAACATTTTCTAATGAGAGAGTATGCACTTGTTAATTAATGATTGTTTAAAACTAAGTTATAAATGATATGTATTTTTTTTTATATCACATAGATTAAAGTCTGTATAGTCAAGTGATATTTAATAGCCTTGTAATGACAAAGGTATGTTTTAATATAATTATTATAGGTTAAGTTGATATTTAACACGAAAAAAAAAATCTATAAAATATGTTTTAATTATTACATACAATTGTAGGTAGAAATTTTGTATGTTAGATACGTAAAAGAAAAATATTTAGATATTTAAGGGGTAAAATAAATATTGAAAATTATCAGAAGTAACTAAAAAAAAAAAAATTCTGTAACAAAATATTTCTTGTTAAAGTTTTGAAACGAATTTATACTGTATTAATTGAGGAATTTATTCCTAATTATTCTTAAATAACACATCCACTTTATTTAGTTTAAGATAGTATGCTACCAACTATTTTTGAATGTTCCTTTATTAAAATTAAAATTATTATACTTTTATTCTATGATGTCCATTGATTTCAGATGTTGATCAAAGTATACCCGGTAATATAAGTTTATTATAATCAGTGTATTTACTTATCCTGCCCAGATATAGCATTGGTATATGCTTAATATTCGCATAGGTAATAATTATAATGTATTTATTTTGTGGGATGAAAAATGATCTCCCCAAAAGCTTTGTTTTCCATGAGAGGAAGATTTTAAATATAATGTTCGGGTATGTTTATAGCCCAAGTGATCGATTCTCATAGATAGGACGATCAAGAATTTATCTAGCATTTAGTATGCTTCATTCGTTTAAATCCCAGGAGAGGATTGTATTTGGTGTGTGTTCGTTGTATGCCCAAGTAAGAGGCAAGAAACCACCAAAATATTTTAATGTAGTAGATTACTTTACAGACCTTCGTTGTTATTCCATATTCCTCATGTGAAAATAAAGATAGCTCCACCATGGAAGTTGTTGATTATTGTGCTTAATTTTGAAAGTTCGGGCAAGATAAAGGTTATATTGGAGGTGTTAGTTCCTCAAGATCCACTTTAGTATAAATAGTGCGTTAGTAACTAAGATCAATATCTGTATTGTGCTGCTAAATATTGCTAGTATTTGACAAGTAAATCAATGGAGAAAGTAATTAAAATTTCGTAGTTTTAAAATGCTTATTTACTGAGGGAATATTCAAATGCAATATTTAATTCTGGTTAGTAATTAAATAATACTCATATTTAAAATTCGTATGAATAAAATTTGTATCATAACTTAAGTTAGCATTAAGTTAAATGTAAGATGGTAAGTGTAACTTCTGATAGCTGGCCTATAATTAGAATAGGTTATCCCATTAAAGACCATAAATAAAGTAAATGTATTAGAAATAAATTTAATATTTTGCGTATTGCATATGATGGGATTAATCATTTAAAAAAAAAAAAATGAACAAAAAAAAATAGTTAGTCCATAATTTTGAATAAAAGCTTCTACAAGGTTATCAAAATTTAATAAACAATGTATTGGTAATGAAATGTACTTTTAGTTAATCAATCCATATGATTGCATACAGGAGAAGTAGTAACCTCTAGTCCATAACCAAAAGAGTATACAGATTATTGTCAGTTATATTTTATATTTTTGTATTACTATGGGATTATTGAATAAATGTTCATATATTTTTTTTTGTGATAATAATAAATTATAGTCTTGTTAAAATTTGTTGTAGATTCATTTTTTTTGTTTTTATATGCTAAATATAAGTGTTTGCACAATATTTGCAAAACCTTTTCTTGAGTCCGAAATCATTCCAAATTCTTAAAAACTTAATATACCAGATAAATAAAGTTAAGCAGATCGGAATATGTCATTATATTTTAGTTTAATGATAATTATTTATGGAGTTGAAAACTTAAGACTAAACATTCACCTTTGTGTAAAAAAAAAAAAAAAAATGAATTTATTCCCAAACCATTAACTTTGGTTGCACATTATTCCAAACATTTAGTTAAATTGTCTAAGTAATAAATCTTAGTTATATTATTGTGTTGTCATGGCTGATGGAAGGACACAAAAAGCACCCTTGTCTTTTTATTATTCTGACTGAGATTCTAAAAAAAAAAAAAAAAAAGCCTGTGTTATTCAAAATTATACGTCATTATTGAATAGAATTATCATCTCTTTAAATAATATAGCAGTGGATATGAGAGATGAAGACACCTTGAATTTAAGTAAAATAAATGTTTCCTATAGCCGACCAGAATGCCAGTCATATGCGACAACACAATACTGCCGAGCATTTCCTTACATGAAACAAAGAACCCTGAGAATATTATTATAATGATTCTTTAAATTAATAAGTGATCAATTATTGTTGTTATTACAATCGTGGCATGGCTTAAGAGAATTGAATGTACAATTGTATTATATGAAAAGTATTTTAGATCATATTGGAAAATTAATGGATATGTTGCTTTATTTTTGGTTGCCTTAACAACAACCAGAAAAATTAGTGTTACAAGTGCAAATAAACTAAACTAATAAAAATAAAGAGTTAGAAATAAAATACATTTCTAATAAACACTAATATAAATATACTGGGTTAGAATATATATATATATCAACTGCATTTGTTTTAGCTTTAATGAATGGTTAAAACAGACAATAAGCTAAACCTATTATATATATGGACAGAATTGAATTTGTAAAAAATGTATACATTAAGATATTAACAAAACTAATTAATTAACAGTTGAACAATGAATCCATGAATAAACAATGCAATATGAATTGAAATAAAGAAGGTGACCACATAATTGATTGGGTGAACACTGTATATTACAGATAAAGTAAAGGCTGACCAAAGACAGTTCATGACGTAGTTTACACAGACAGTAACATGAATAAAAAAAAATCAGTTTTTAACTTTTTTTATATATTCTCTTTAATATTATTTAAAAACATAATAAATTGGCATACATGAGAAATTGCTGTATACAAGTTTATGCATAGATATATAATTAAATGTAATGAATAGATTTAATAAAAAAATGAAAAAATAGCTTAAATATTTGGATGATGGGAGGGGGGGTTATTATAACAGAAATGCCAGAGAAATTTTAACAATATATGAATAAATAAAAAATTATAGCTTGTGAAATATTACAAAAATCTAATAAAATAATTTTTAAAAAAATAATTACTTATAGTATAAAAAATATTATATTCAAACAAAAAACAAACTGAAAAAGAAATTTAATTTTAGTTGATTTATTATCTGAAATTTTATAAGTTAAAAAATTAACTTTTGAAAATGTTTGCTTTTGATGATAGTTTAAAATAAAATGTGCTGTACAAAAAATAAACTGTTTTTTTTTTTTTTTTAAAATATAATAATAATTATAAGTTATATATAATACATATATATTTATAAAAATGCAAGAAAAAAGGAAATAAAATTTGGTGGGTAAAAAGAAAAGAAGATAGGAAGTATAAGAAAAAAAAGTAAAAAATATTGTTCAAAATAAGAAAAAAAAATAGCGTTCATTAGGAAGAATGTAAAAAATATATAAAGTGAAAATAAAAAAGGTCTGGGTAAAATAAAAAAAAACTAGCATAAACAAATAGGTATAAAAGAATTCAGGCATAAAAAAAAACTGTAGAAAAATTTATAATTGAGAAAGAAAGATCATCTCACGCAACTATAGAGAAAGAAGAATGTATCTTACATTTTTATTATGTAAAGAAATAAAGCAAAATCTAACCTTTGCAAGGAGAATGTATCTTACATTTTTATTATGTAAAGAAATACAGCAAAATTTAACGTTTGCAAGGTTTACTATGTTCGATCTAACAAATATAGATAGATAGATAGATAGATAGATAGATAGATAGATAGATAGATAGATAGATAGATAGATAGATAGATAGATAGATAGATAGATAGATAGATAGATAGATAGATAGATAGATAGATAGATAGATAGGTAGGTAGGTAGGTAGGTAGGGTAGGTCGGTAGGTGGGTGGGTGGGTGGGCGGGCGGGTGGCAAATGGGCAGGTGGGCAGGCAGGCAGGCAGGTAGGTGGGCAGGCAGGCAGGCAGGCAAGTAGGCAGGTGGGCAGGCAGGCAGGCAGGCAGGCAGGTAGGCAGGCAGGCAGGCAGGCAGATAGGAAGGTAGGCAGGTAGGTAGGTAGGTAGGTAGGTAGGTAGGGGTAGGGGGGTAGGTAGGTAGGTAGGCAGGCAGGCAGGCAGGTAGGCAGGTAGGTAAGTAGGTAGGTACTTCATAATCATTATACATAAGAAAAATACATTTTGAATTGAAATAAAACAGTTAACTTATTTGTTATATATAGTTTATTTCAGCTAATGGAAAAAAGATTATGTTCAACTTATTTTTTGTTAGAATAGCTATATTATCACGTGCAATTATAATCTCCTAAATGTTTTCAATATTGAAAATCTATAAACCTAGTATGAAAATGTCTGATTAATCATTGTGTGATGGTGAATAGCTTGATTTTCGTTTATCTAAAAGAATTAGAAAATATCAAGTACGACATGGTTACGCATAAAAGCTGCTATTGTTATAGTTTAAATTGTACACTATAATCGTAATCCAATATGTTTAAAGGTTAATATACATCTGTCTTGATAAACTTATAATTTTTGTTGATTGATAGAGTAATGGAAAATATTTAAGTCTAGTTTAATTATAATAATAATATTTATTGCAAACTTAATACAAAAAACCTGAACAAACAATATGTGATGATGGAAATATGCAGTTTCAAAAAGATAAAATACCAAAAAGAAGAAATATAATCTTTAACTATAAATCAAAGATTGAAATTGTCGTTAAATGTCAAAAGAAAAGTTTGATTACATATGTATACTTTTGATGAAAGGATAAAGATCTTACTGGATACATTCTAGATGTAGTTTGTCATGAAAGTTAGCAAAAGTCTTATATGTCCTATAAAGAAAGACATTTTATGTAGACCTGTTAGCATCCTATCTAAAAACAGAATTATTATGGCAATTACTGAAGAATTTACCAATGGTTTATTTTTAGTCACATAGTTTAAAAACTACTTTCTAACACAAACATCATGTTAGGTAAATGTGAATATTTTTTGCATCCAGTAATCTACATGTGATGTTAGAACTGAGAAACACACACACATATATATATAATAATAATATTATAAATCAATGTCTGTATTTAGTCAAATCAATATATGGAAACTTATAATTAAATATTAGTAAATACAGTAATCAAAAATTTTGAAAAGTACAAAAAAAATAATTGTCACTTAGAAGCACTTTTGTCTATTCTCATAGTCTTTGTCAACTAATACTTTGAAAGGTTAACCTTCCCTTAATTTTGTGATCTTAATGTTTTCTGCCTGCCTATTCATTAAGGCCTGCTTGCATTTATATATTAACATAGCTTTCTTTATTTACCTTTTATTGTTATTTCTTTCAATTTGCAATATTTTTAGATTATTATAATTAAAATTAAAACCATATATACATGATTTATTATGGTCATGAAAAAGGGAAGCTGATACTTTATTATTATCTTTACAATTTTGTTTCATATTTTGAACCCTTTTTAAAAATGTAAGTGATCTGCAGTTATTTTCTCCAATAATACATCTCAATTCCCCTATATATATGCTACAACACCTAAACATCCATTCAAACTCCCCACAGTTTTCCAATCCAACTTATAAAACTGATACATGTGACCATATATATATATATATATATTGAAACAGACAGATCGAAGGATCGATCTTAGTTTCATAGTTTTCATTTTGAAGTACGGTAATTCTAAATCACTATTTACCCGTAATGAGGCTTTTTCTATTCCAGGCCACATAAATTTTAAGTTAGTTATTTTATGCTTTGTTTAAAAGAATTTAATGTAAATATTACAAGTACAAATATTACAAATCATGATAAATACTATTCGTGTGTGTGGTTTGTAGGTTTATATTAGCTCAATTTAAAAGTTTCATTGCGTGTATATTTTTTTTTTAATTTTAAACCTTCAAAATTATACAAAGTCATTTAAAAATGCTGATCAAAGGTCACATTCCTTTGATCGGTATTTTTAGTCAAATCTTACATGTACAAAATGTATAGAATAATTAGTTTGTACTTTGAAAGTTAAGATAATGAATTTCAATTTTGTATTCACAAATTCCTATGTAATTATTTAGTTTGTCAATTTAGAATCATGTATTGAATTTAGAAATAAATGTAAATCAGAATGGAAATGAGAAATGTAGGACTCTTATCAAGAAATGCGAATGCAATTGTATAGCCAAAATTAGATATTGCTGGAGGCCAGAAAATCAAAGGAGGCGGAGTCATGAACAAAAACTATGCAGAATGATCAACCGTGGCCATCTTATATTGTAATATACTGGGGACTCTACTTTTTGACTTTGCTGTGGGTAGACCATCTCGGGCTACAGCAAAGTAGTTGTGCCAGAGAAATCATTTCAACTGTGATTAAGAAGTTGCCCGGTAAATTGCAATAATGTTGAGCTAAGTCCAAGAAGCTGATCCCTGTTCTGCCGATTTAAATCTTTCGAGCCGCGGATCCATAATGTTTCCTGTGCTTCCAGTTTTTTCAATTCCAACCTTTAAATTAATCATGCCATTCTAAGGAATCCAAAATGCGTGCCTACGTTCTGCATAAACATTACCGCAAGGAGAAAGGCCGGACGAAGAAGAATGGTAACTCTTGTTACATGAACTTTTTAACTTTCCTTTAAGCTTAATAATTTTATTATTTAATCTGTTATGAATTAATCTAAGTAATTACATGTAAATTTCTTGCTTTCCTTCATTAAAATGTTACACTAAAGCCTGTCAGTAAATTTCTTCTCTAATATTTCTGCGCTCTAGTCTTTAGATGATAATTTACTAATATTTTGTGCCTAATAGTAATTTATTAGTGAATATACTTATATTTTTATTATTACTTACATTTACAAACAAAGCGATGCCAATAATAATATTTTTCAACTCTAGTTAAAGCCATTAAAGTTTATTTCATAGTATTATTAGTATATTCATTTTAAAAGTAATTTTCTTTTATCGAACTAAAAAAATTGTTTCGTTTATGTTGAGTTGAGAAATATTCAAGTACCTGTATTATTCCTTTTATTTTGTCAAAATGATATTTTAATCTTTGCTCCAAATAACAAATATAAAATAAAGTCTAAATTTTTATTATGTTATTTTTTATATATGAACGGAGTAATAATATAAAGTGAATATTTTTGTTACTATTATTACCTTCCGAACAACCTGGGGAGTTATGGGTTTCAGAGTGAAATTAATTAATCGTTACTTTTGTGATCTTTTGATTTCACCATGTTTTATTTTGAATAGTCATATCAGATTGTTGCGTAGAAAATGTTACGGAGAGATAACCAAGGTTTTATATAGTTTCGCTTTAAGTCCACTTCCGATCACTCTTCCTCAATGTTACTGTGGCAGTGCCTTTTTCTTCGCCTAAATTGGCGTCTCGGTTTTACTACCAATTGAAAAGAAAGAAATTCTTCTGCAGATAATCTCTTGGATCACCGGGGTTCGAAAATGATCCTGGCTGGTTGTAGTGTCTCGGATCTACTTGGGGGCATTAAGACTTGTCAAAGTACAAGCCGCCCGGTCTTCCGTCAATGCACCACAAGTTATTATTTTAGTATATCTTATGCTCTGCAACCATCAGTACATCATTATTATATTATATTCTTATATAAAGCCTTCTCCAATTATCCGTATACATAATGGTTTGAATCTATTAAAATCAAACAACTTAATATAAAATAGGAATTAAATATTTTAAATGCTCAAATTACTCTGATTCTCATATCAACTCGTACGACCATTTAAAACATATAAATATTGGCATGCGTTTTGTCTATCAGTCTAAAATAATTATTAAGGACTAGTAGCAAATTATTAGAAATATACGTATGAAAATTTTACCATATCTGTACATAGTATTCAATGATTTCAATAATTATTAAAAATTTATCTAATCTATTTTTGTCTCTCTTGTCTTATTACTCTCGAAATCTAGTTAAGCACCTGCTGTCTGTATCGACAACTTAAATATATATTGAATTATTAACCGTACCAATATCTCGAATATAAGATATATATGAATAACTGATTGTAGGGTAATTTAGTCTGTGGTTTCCGATGAGCTAGTAAAGGGAAAACCACGTACTGTTGTTGCATTGTTCATCGGTTGGTCATGCCAAGGGTTTGGGTTTGAATTTGGTTTGCACTTTGGAATTTATTCCTAGACGTGGACTGGGTTTGAATTCGAATTACTGTGCATGATTAAGTATTTTACCGATACAATATATATATATATATATATGAAAAAGATCAATGATCTCCAACACATGCATTTCATGGTGAACCAACCCTCATAAATTGGTCCAGATCATCATCTCCCATGCATATATACAATCACTGCCCAGTTTATATTAAAATAGCAAATCTTCAAATTTTAATGGACAAGCTTCAAACTTCACTTTCCAACTCTTCAGCCATCCATATCATGAAAGCTTGGAGAATGGAGAAAATTGAAGCTTGTTCATTAAAGTTTGAAGATTTGCTATCTTAATTTAGATAGATCAATTATTTATATATGTGGAAATGTTGATATGGACAAACTGATGAGTTCTAGTTTAGTACAAAATTTGTATATTGGGGATCATTGATAAATTTCATATGTATGTGGTTATATCTATCTGTTGTATAAGATGGATTGGATAACTTTGAGATGTTTGAAAGCCTGAGTTCAAGTTATACATGCATTTAAATCTTAAACAGTTAGTATTTACTCTGCCCATCCCTCTGCTATATAATTAAAAACATATTAAGGTTCTGTGAGTGAGGGACAAAATTGACTTAAGGTCAATATGAGTATAGTAATAACTTTAGGAACAACAAGAGCTTTGAACATTTTATCCTCAGATTTTCAATGATGGCTGAAGAGTTGGAGAGCAGAGAAGATTGAAGCTTATCCATTAAAGTTTGAAGATTTGCTATTTCAATATAAACTGAGCAGTGGTTGATATATGTGTGGAAAATGGTGATATGAACCAACTGATGAGTGCTGGTTCAGCATGAAATACATATATTGGAGAACATTGATCTTTTTCATAGGTATGTGGTTATATGCATCAGTTGTATAAGATGGATTGGATAGCTGTGAGAGTTTGAAAGTCTGAGTTTAAGTCCTTTTAATTACATTAAGTTTAGTATAGATAATAAGCATGCAAGGAAATTAAGTCATATATCATTAAGTTTAGTATAGATAATAAGCATGCAAGGAAATTAAGTCATATATCATCTTGCATAATTTAATAAGCTTGTATTACAAATGTTATATAATGAGTGTACCAATAACTCTTAACAAGCTTTTCAGAATATCCCTATCCTCAGACTGTTTTCTAGCTATGTTTTTCATCAGTAAGGTGCTAGGATATTCAAGTATGTCATAGCACCTCACTGATTTAAAGCAGACCTAGAAACCAGGCTGAGAATAAGTTTTTATTTTCTGTTCATTTGTATTAACAGTTGATAAAGATTGTCAATGAAACAATTGAAAGTACTTCTGGTAAAGAATATATTATTTGATTTTGAATACTGTGTTAAATAAATTTGTTTGAATTATTAATATATATATATATATATATATATATATATATAATATATTGATATCTATATTCATTCCACAATATATGTAATATACAAATCAATATATATATATCAAAATACAGTACAATTTACATAAATTATATTATTAGAAGTACTTTCGACTATACATTTTGTAGTCTTTATCAACTATATAACATTGAATAATCAAAACAAGACAACCTTTAACAATACCCATAGTTCAATTCAGATTTCCCACAATTCTGTTATCTTACTAAACAGCAATTTGGAAAAACATCTAAATCGTGATAGGCATTTAAAAAGTTTAATCTACATTGAACTATGAGTATTGTTAAAGGTTGTCTCGTTTTGATTACTCAATGTTATATAGTTGATAAAGACTACAAAATATATAGTCGAAAGTGCTTCTAATAATAATATAATTTATGTAAATTATTATACGGTATATAAATTAATTTATGTAAATTGTACTGTATTTTGATATATATATATATGATTTAATAATAAATATGAAATTTTTTAAGTAGAATATTATATTGCTGGGTACATTTTATTTTCTTCATAAACTAAATGCCATTGATGATAAAACTGAAGTGTAGTTCTCATAGTATAAGCTTTTTATATCTCATAAGAAAATAATGAGTTGATTTTGTGGTTAAATTATAATAATATACATAATATTTCACTATATTATTTATTTTTTAATTTGTTTATATTTGTATTTTTGTTTTTTCTTGAAAAAAATAATAATTTGATTCAGTTTATTGTTAAAACATTCTATGCCAAAATTAGGAACAGATCTACTCAAGCTGATGAAATAACCTAGATATCAGTTCTATACATACCAAGAACTATTCACAGTATAAACAAAATCTGCATTGTAACATACAAAGTTAGTCTTTGCACCCCACTTTTCCTTAATCATCCTATTAACAATAATAAACATAACTGCACCCAGAGCGGGTTTTCCATATTGTGTATAAATTATATGCAACAGCAGAAACTGCAATGCAATTTATTTTGGAGAAATTACGCCAGTCTCTTTACAAATTATAGCAATTTAATTGTGCTAGGATTAATGCAGATATTAAGTCTATTTTCCGGAAATACAAGTCTAAACGTAGTCACAGATTTGACCCCCTTCTGACAGTTTTATCTGCTTCAAAAGAATCCATATTAAATGCAAAGTTAAAAGGACTGCCACATTGCCAACAACATACCTGCAATCAAGAAGAAAGAATTCTGCATTTTATATTAAAAAAGTTCATTTAAATCAATTCATTTACATCTTATAATCAAATTTTATGTAAATCGCCAATTCTGTGATCCTTCTATAAATTTTATAATCTTCTTAAATAACTATAAGTATGACTATGACTACCTATTAGTTGAAAGCGTGCTCCGCATAATATGTTAATATATTTAACATTTTATTTTTAAATTATTAAACAAGCTTTTCTTAGCATACATATTATATGTATTTATATTTTGAATTACATTTTCCAGAGATAACTTTAAAAAGATTGCAATTACATTATGTATATAAAATTAAGTCCAAATAAATAATTACTGTATTGTCTTAACTCATTTCTTTTTCTGCTTGCTTTCTTATATTTTCAAACTTTTTTTTTATAATCAGGGTCTAATTTTAAATCCTATAAATAATAGGATTATTATTGTGTTAGTTCAATTTAATAAAAAAAATGTTTGTAAACATTTATATAAACAGGTAACAAGCAGAAACATGGATTTTTTATGTTTATTTCATTGGTTCTTTTATAACATGTATAAAATTTTATCATCATCAATCATTATCAGACCATTGCAGGATGAAGGTCTATCCAAGTTTAATCCATTTTTCCAATTTTTAGCCTCTCTTCTCAACTTCACCCCTACACACTTTCTTATTTCATCCAACCATCTCACATGTGGTTATTTTCTGGGTCTTTTACAATCTCTTGGAATTCAGATGTCCATCTACTACCATCTCTATGTCCAGCCTATGTCCACTTCAGTCTTTTAATTCTTTCAATGATATCAGTAACACCTGTATTTACCCATGTATTGCATTTTGATTTTATTTTGTATTACTAGTGTGCATCTCTCCATACTTCTTTGAGTGGTCTAAAGTCTTTGTATTCCTCTTCCATTAAGTATCCAGATCTCAGATTTATAAGTAAGAACTAGTAAAACACATTTATTAAAAATCTTTTTCTTTTCAAATACATAGGTGTATTTCCTTTTAATATTTTGCTACTTCTACTGAAAGCATTCCAGCTAACTTTAATTCTATGAGTAATTTTATCAATTATGTTTCCCTCTGCAATAATAATCTGACCAAGGTATTTGTAGTTGTTAACTTTTGCTCATCATAATCAATTTTTATTTTGATTTTTTGAAAAAATCCATTGAACATTACTTTAATCTTGTTAACATTTACCTTTAGTCCTACTTTCTTACTTTTATCTGATAACAATTGCAAAATTTCCTGAAGCTCTGAAGAATTATTTGCAAAAACAACTCCATCATTTGCAAAATCTAAATAACTTAATTAATCTCCATTCAGCTTCCCATTTGAATCCACAAAATGTTTCTTGCAGCACTGCTGTAAAAAGTTTTAGAAATATAGAGTCACTCTACTCAATGTTAACCTTCCTTGTATCATAATGCAATCTAATTGTCATTGTTGCATTTTTATAAATGTTTTTCAGAATATGACAATATCCTGGATCTATATTTTAATGATGAAGTGCATTAATCACTGAAGAAATGTTTTATATAATAGACTGCTTTTTTATAATCTACAAATGCAAAGCATATTGACAATTCATATTCATAGATCTTTTCTATAACTTCTCTCAATACTTGGATATGATCTACTGTGTTAAAATCACTTTTAAATCCAGGTTGTTCTTTTGATTAGGTGAAATCCAATGTTCTCTCTAGATGAATTGTAATTATCTTGGTAAAGGATTGTATAAAACTGATAAAAGACTGATAGATCTGTAATTTTTAATATCTTCTTTATCATCTTTTAAAATATTAATACTGCATTCTTTCAATCATCTGGTATATCTTTATCATTTAGACATTTGATATATAACTTTTCCAATTTATTTTCTATTTCTTCACATCATTACCTTGAGTTTTCCCTTCTTCATAAATTTAATTGCATGACTCACTTCTTCATTTAAAATCCTGGGAAATTCAGAAGATATAATAGATGTAGGAAGTACTTGTTTTTTATTACTATATAATTATTAATAAAACTCTTCTACCCATTTCTTAATGTCATCTCTTTTTTTAGTAATAGCTCTATTTTTTTTTCTTATTCTAGATATAAATTTCCTATCAATACCAAAATGTTGTTTGATACTTTTGAAACTTTTATTTTCTTCTACAACTGTCTTTATTAGTTCACAATTATTCTTTTTTATACTATCACCAACTCTTTTTTGCACCATTTTACAAAATTTAAGATATTCCATTCTTCTTAACACATCATTTTATATATTCCTTTTATTTTTCATAAATTTTCTAGTCTCAGTGGAAATTTTATTGGTCAAGTGCTGCTTTTTTCTACCACCTTTGTTGCAGTTTGTAAAAGTATCAGTTATTTTCCTATTAATTTCATTCAAATCTGAATCATGTTCAAAATCTACTAACTCTTGAAAAAAATTTGCCAGATTTAATTTAAATTCATTAGAAAGTTTCTGAAGATTAGGAATAACAGCTGTAAATATTGTTTTTTTTTTATAATTTTCCTCTCTCCAGTTTTGAATTATCAAATATCTTACATCTTACTAATCGATGATCTCTTCCTGTGTTGAATTTATTAAGAACACTTTTCAAATATGCATTTTCTATTAGTCAAAATATAACCTAATTCTGTTGTATCTTCATTTGAATGTTTCCATGTCCATTTCCTCTTAACATTTTTTTCATAAAAAGAATTCATAATAAAATGTTTTTTTTTTTTCTGCAAACGCCATAAGACTATGTCTTTTCTCATTTCTATTACTATAACCAAATTTACCTACAACACTTTTATCTTTCAATGTTTACCAATTCTAGCATTAAAGTCTGCCGTGACAGTTTTAAAATGTTATTTACTCTAATCAAGCACCTTTTGTACTTCCATTTAAAAATCTTCTACTACTTCATCACTATAAGAACTTGGGGCATAAACCTGAATTATCTGTATTTGTTATCTGCTATTAAGTTGAATAACTAATCTTGCCACTCTGTCCATTACACCATCAATCTCCACAATGTCCTTCCACTGTTTATTAATAATGAATCCAATTTCACTTGTACTTCTAATATTTGGGTCTTTGTAGTAGAATACATGTCCACTTTTTAAATAAATTGTCTCTTTATCTTTTCTTCTAACTTCACAGAGTCAAATAATGTCCCATTAATTCTTGCAATAAAAAGTCTTCATCAAAATGCAGCCTGGGTCTGCAATCAGAAGGTTCTTAGCACCCTCTACCTTCAACCACCAAATACTGCCTTTCCGGGTGACTTTACATCATCTTGGCAATAAGGGCCATGATTTATTTTTATCTTTCATGAATGTATATATCTATTAGAAAAAAAATTCATTTACACACAATCACTCTGCCTTATCAGGGAGATGAAAAAAAGACCACTGTGTTTCTTGATCTTAAACTCAGAGATAAAATGGCAATAAACTCACCAAGATGGCTAATGTGTGTTGCTGATCAGCCCATCCATGATTGTTTACTATATGAATAATCACATAGTAATAACAACTGCAACAATAAGATATAGAATGGACTTTAGGAATTTGTCTTGCTTATTTTCTTGAAGTCCTCCAAAAAATCAAACAGTTTTCTTTTAATTAACAGCAAAGTCCATATAGTTATTAATTGAGAGTTAGTTAGAAAATAAAGTTGTTACTTGGACTGCTAAATTTACTAATAGTCATTAAGTCATAACTTCATTGTGAATAAATTATGTAGTACTCAATACACAAATCTTAAAGTGGCATTTAAGTAGAAAATGATTTTGGTTCAGCTTATTGAAGATTTCCTTCTAATTAAAGCTAGATTATATTATTTTAGAACTGAAAGCTATATCAAAAGTTTGTACAAGAAAACTATTTACTATTTAATTCTGAAATATTTCAACCACATTTACAAATAGAAATTCCATGCTAGCAAAAACAATTTTGACAAGTACATTAAAATATTGTAGGGTAAATAATGAATGGAAAATTAGATGGAGGGATGGGTGAAAAATTTGTGGATGAATTTAACTTAGTGAGATGAGTGACTGGATTGTTGGACAGATTTATATACTTATTGATAGAAAAACAGAGGTAGGAAAGCATATAAATAAGCAGATAATGAAATAAGTAAAGAAGTTATGTAACAAGATAAGTAAGCAGGCAGGCAGGTAGTTGCATTCACAAAAAGTTAGGAAAGCAGGTAGTTAGGTAGATATCTAAGTATATTGAGTGGTTAGTCAGTCAGTAGATAAATAAGTAGGTAGATAATCATTTTATTGCCAAATAACAATATAAAAAATTAAACAATGGCATGGTTCAGCAAATATCTGATATTCCATCAAAGCAAAAATATTACAATTTAAACTTGGATTATCAAAAAAAAAAAAAAACATATCCCTTTTTAAATTTTATTAAAAAAGTACAAAACAAAAGAAATATGATAGTCACATATACTACTAAATTTAAAAATAGAAAGATTTGTTATGATAAATAGAGGTTATGCATAAATAAGTCTGATCATTTTTCATTAAACATTTAATACACGACACAAATTTGTTTTTTAATGTTTTGAAACCCTAGATAAAATTATAACTTTAATTTTATTACATTTTTATAAAACAGTTCTGATATGTATTTTTTTATTTTTTTTAGTGACAGACATTTATAATAGAATACTATTTTAATTACAGGTTTGTTTAATGTAATAATTTTAAATATCTTTAATAAAAAGTTCAGCTAATCCACGTAACAATAGCAATAGGAACATAATTTGATTTTGGCTAGATATTTTAATAATAATGACGATTTTTAATTTCAAATTTATAAATTATTCTTGTTTTTCATATAATCATTGTGAAAAGATGAAATCCTTTCTATATAATTGCATAATCATATGTGCTTGATAAATAAATGTGAGCTTTACATAATCAATAATTGTATCTTGTCAACTTACATATTCATTATTTCTATTTTCTTAATTAATCAATTAATTACTATTATTGTTAACTTTACTCTCTGTTTTTAAAAATCGTGATTATCCCAGCTTTCAATCGGATCTCATATTTCTACATTATTTTTAGCAACTGAAACTTATAATATTATAAATATATATGTGCGTGTGTGTATGCATACATGTGTGTTTTATATATGTAAGTATGTATGTATGCATGTCGTGTGTAAAGATCTAGTTGATTGATTGATATATTAATCCCTAGTTAAGTTTTTATAAATGGTGGTCTGCCAATGATACAAGTTAAATTGATTGTATGTAATAAGAATAAAATTAATGATAATTATAAATGACAACTATGTTTTTATTCTGTTGTTCTTAGAGATATAAACTACTTTCTTTCCACAAATACATTTTTTCAGTTTATAAATTTTGAGTTCAATATGATGCACAATTTAACCAATTATTTGCAATCATATATTTTTATTACATAAAATTGGGCTGTCCATGGTGTAGGTTCATTAATTTAGCTATTTCACAATTCACACATATGCATTTCCAATAAAATATATTGAAAGCAGCACTGGACTACAAACATTCAGAAGAGGTTATATTTATTAGTTTAAGGAGATTTATTTAAACTTATTCCAACCAATAATTTCAATCTCTGTAGTCAAACTGCAATCTTTAGTGTCTTTATAAATATATGAGATCATTAATGGAATTGGGATTCCACCTCTATTACTAAAAGGAGGTTGCCTTGACAACAGTTTGAAATTCATGACTGTTATCTATATTGGGATTGTCTAAGTGTTGACTAGTTTCTATTGGTTATATATTATATATATATATATATATATATATATATATATATATATATATATAATTAATACAATCTAAAACTAATATGTGTAATAAATAAATGATAATGACATTCTAGGTTTAACATTAATTAATAAATAACTTATGCAATTTCTTTGAATTCCTGTTACATAATCATTATTAACCCAACATGATGAATAATGATTGCATAGTAGTTATTGTAAATTGGTCTATAATTTGTTTATTATTTAATGTTTAAAATTTAAATAATATCATATTTGTTTAAATAGTTGATTGCCATAAATATCGTATACTGAAAAGATTGGATTTTCAACTATTAATATTTTATAATATAATTATTATGTTTAAAACATTATTATCATGTGATTTGTTATTTACAGTTTATATCAACATCATTTTCAACCATCACTAATCCACTGCAGAATGAAGGTCTCTCTAAGTTTAATACATCGTTTCTGATTTCTAGCTTTTTTCTCCACATTACTCCAGCACATGCACTTGATCCATCCATCTCACATGTGATCTTTTTCTAGGTCGTTTACAATCTCTTGGAATCCAGTTCAAGATTTCAAATGTCCATCTATCATCATCTTTTTTAGCAATATGCTCATTGCAGCTCCACTTATGTTTCTTTATTCCTTCAATGATGTCACTAACGTATGCTTGTTCTTTCGCCCATGCATTTTGTTTTAGACTTCTTGTTACTGTCAACATGCAAAAGCAGTTTACATACAGAATTATATATATGCTTCCAATTTAAATATCCAAATAATATTCATTTCTTTAATATAGACAAAACTCTCCATATAGTAGTGCCACCCTGTGCCAATCAGAGTAATCTATGAATGCAAGAAGGCTTGTTCATAAAATCCCTATCTAGTGCCTACTCATCCAATATCCCCAGACTAGTTTCTGGCTTGTGGCCATCATCAGTGAGGAGCCTTGGATCTGAGAGCACTGCACTTAGATCTTAGGATCTAATGCAACCCTCCAGCAGCCATCTTTTAACTCTACTTTACTACAAAACTATGAGAATGAAATTGAAAGCACAAAAAATATTTTCAATCTAAGCTCAATAGCTTATATAGTCATATGGGTCTGAACTCAATTCAGTACCCATACATTTTGGTGTCTTTGGCTCTTAAACAACCATAGCCACCACTATCCTATTAGGCAGGATTGGTGTTAAACCACTAAACATCACATGATCACCATCTCATACTAGCACATAATTGTTGTAAACAAAGGGAAAACTCTCCATACAGTAGTGAAGACATCTATAGTATTAGAATTAGAATTTGGCAATATATAAAAAAAATATTTTTATCAGAAATTTATTTTAAGGAAAGTAATAATTATAGACATGATACTGATAATGTTATGTTTTCTTCACTTTTTATTTTTCCATGGTTCTTCAGAGATAAAAACTTTATGATGTGTCAATGTTTATTTGAATAAATAATACAAATAATTAACATATTAAATCAATTAGTATAAAATTACAGGGAAATATAATTTTTGAGACAATTCTTCAGAAACAAAAATGTATATTTTAATTATGATTTTTTTTATTATGTAATAAATTTACATTAATTATATGAAAAGTTAAAGATAAAATCACTTAATTAAAATAATGTGACAAAATTATTATAAAATATTCTTACTATATAAAATTATTTAAATTCATTTAAACAGGTTTGATATATTAGCCTGTGCATGTTTGTGTGTGTAAAAGTCATATTATGATTTTTAAGCATAATTAGTTAATAATTGAAATGTCTTATACTTGTTATATTCAGCAGCATTTTAGAAAATTATCACATTTTACTGTATTCCAAGATTTTATGTGTAAAATTATTTTAAACTTCAACGGCCAGAGAAACAAATATTAAATCAGTCAATAATATGTTTATTGCAAACTGATTTTAAATGACTGATATTGAAATTTTCAGAGCAGAACAATTTCTATTTATTTCAAATTCTATGAACAAATGGACAAACATAAATATGTTAATAATAAATAATTACAATAATAGTATAAATAAAAGTCATGTGACGATTTCCAAATACTTTGTATAGATAAACATTTAAGATTAAAACCCATAACATTGTATAATAAATATTTAAAGTACTCTCTGACCAATCATAAGTCAAAAGCAGTTGTTTATTTTTGCATCCCATTTAGTTAGAAAGAATAAACGTTTAAATCAATTCACAACATTGTATTTAAATATGTTTCAATCGACTTACTTACAATATATATAATATTTTTAATGAATGTTTTAGACAGAAATAACCTTCTTTTGAATGTAATCTGCCTGACAGTTTTACTTTCACTCTTGTTCCAGTAGTTGACTTTCATTAAATACTGTTTTAGGTAAAGTGCTTTCTAATTAAATAATTATAAATGGATGTATATCTAAAAAATAATATACTTACTATAATATATATATATATCATTAAAAACCAGTCAACACTTAGACAATACCAATATCAATAATAGTCAACAATTTCAAACTGTTGTCAAGGCAACCTCCTTTTAACAATAAAGGTGGAATATAAGTATACTGGGATAGTCTAAGTGTTGTGTAGTTTTTAATAATATATATTACAGAATTATTTAGGTAAACTAATTATACAATGCAAATCCAAAATTTAAATCTATTTACTTAAACATGTAACACTAATTATACTTTGCCAATGTTAATACATTATATATGCATGTATTTTTTCTGCATTCATCATTTATTTTTATTATTGTTCTGCAATCAACATAATGAAATATTGTTATTATTTTATAATTTATTGTTTTAGAACTGTCATTTTTTTCTACTTTATTACTCAAAAATCAGAATTATGATATAACGCTTTTGTGACTGGATAAAATATTTTTAAATTTGAATAACATTTTTAATATTTTATGCAATATATATGCATGCCAAGTGCACCTGGACTTTTTTTTAATTGGTTGGCCTAATAAATTTGTTTTTAAGATTTAATATAAATTAAACAAAACATTTCCATATTATATAAATAAATTCCCAAATTTTAATAAAGATAAATTAAAATTTACATTTTTAAATATATCTGTCAATTTTTCCAGCTTTAATTTACTGGAGTGCTTTGTAAATAAAAAATGTAAATATTTTTTTCCAATTTTTTGATAGTGTCACAAGTAATTGTAATATTCGTTTTTACTATTATTAATAGGTACCATTTATTAATGTCAGAATACAAACACACCAGTCATTTTGGGTAATATTTTTTTATTAAATATAATAGTTATGATATATTTTTTAATTGGTTGTTTTAACAATTGTTTTGTGATTAAATGTAAAGATGTTTTGTTTATTAAACATTGCATAATATATAAAAGTTTATTACATTTTAAATTAAACATTGCTAAGTATGGTGTTCATCTGAACTATATTAGGAAATCAACAGAGCATAAAAACATGGTGTGCCTTAATGTTGAATTGTGAATTGATATTTGTGTCTAATTCTGCAACTGATTAGAAACTTTTCCCACAAAATATATATTATATCTCTGTACTAAAAGCCACTTGTACTGATTTTTTCCCAGGGTTTTTAATTTAATGGCAGAATTACTCCCTTCACATAAACATAGATGTGGTGAATTTGACATGTGACATTATACAAACATTCATACATTCACCACTTCACTTAGATAACAAAAAAAAATAAAAAAATTATATGAAATGATTTTTCTCTTTTTTAATTTTATCATTCAGACAAAATAGTTTTACTTTGAAAAATTAAAAATTATTTATTTTATTTCTAATATTTGTTGCATTTTTTATAAAAGAAATTTCCATTTTATTTGACCACAATGATTTTTTTAATCTTCTTTATTTATGGCTTGTAATGACCCAATACACTTTGGTTTTATATGAGTTATCCAAGTGAAGTATTTTTTAATATTGCAGCTAGTAGAAAATATACCTTAGTTTTATCAATAGATAGAAGTGATTATCAAGCAAAAAATCTTTGTATGATAGATGAAATGAATTTTTCTGGCAATATTATTATAGCCTAAAAAGAATGTCATGAGTCCCTGTCATATAACAAATGAAGTTAAAACATAATTATCATTAATATATAAATCATGTTTCTAATGCATTTGTTTTTATATGTGCTGATTTTCTGAAGTAATTTGAAGTGAAAAGCATGTAATTATAGTATGAAATTTATTTATTATATACACATTACATTTTTTTGTATTTATAAAGTCTTAAAAGTAAATAACTTTTTTATTCTTATTTTAAAAGATTATATGTAATACAATATATTGTAAAATACATTTTTATTTAACTATATAAACTAATAGATTACTTTACTGAAGAAGTCACATATACAAAAATATAAGTAAATGAAAAAAATGTGTAATTGTATGAGGAGAATCAGAGGTGACTTTTACAAAGGACTTAAATATCTTGGAAATTAGTTGAACAATAAAAATTTTCAAAAGCCAATAAATATCAATATTTTTATTATTTTAATTTATAAAATCAAAAACAAATAAATAAATTACTTTTTGTATTCAATAAATAATTAGATATGAATTATTACAAGAAATATTATCTAATCACTATAATTAATATGAACTATATTTTAACCATATGTAATTAGTGTGGTATTAAAATTGCATATGTCATTAGAAATGAGTCAACACTTAGTGGATCACAATATAAATAAGAATCAACAATTTCAAACTGTTGTCAATGTAAATTCCTTTTAACAATAATAGTGAATTCCAACCTTTATTAATGGTCTAATATACTTATTTAGTCACTAAATATTGCAAAAAACACAGAGATCAAAATTATTGATACAAAGAAGTTTAAATAAATCTCTTTATATGGGTAAATATAACCTATTCTGAATGAAAACTAATAAATAATGAATTATAACATTACAAACTGCAATTATAAATTTCAAATTGCACCCAAAGTATTACTTAAATAATAAGTATAATTATGTTCAAGGATAAATGGGTTTATAAGTAATCATTAAAAATTAGTCAACACTTGGACAACCATTTTAATCTGTTGTCAAGGCAACCTCCATTTAACAATAAAGGTGGAATATCATCTTTATGAAAGGTTTAATGTAATTATATATACACTGAAGATTGTAATTTGACCACTTTTTGTAGTGGTTAGTATTATATCCTAATTAGATTAGCTCACTGCTGGTTTATTAAACATGTGCTTTGGATTGAGAACATTTCACATGTTAAATAAACCAGCATTGAATTGTTGATCTAATATATATATATATATATATATATATATATTAGATCAACATATATCTAATATATATATATATATATATATATATATATTAGATCAACAATTCAATGCTGGTTTATATATATATATGAGTAGTGCTTTTCATTTTATCATTTTATTTTGAAAATACTATAAAAAGATTTTTTCTGCTGTGAACATTTTACTGCCTTCTTTATTTTAACAATAGTTTTGTATTTTCAATACATGACAATGTTGTCATTTTCTTTATTGCATTCAGTAATAAAAAAAGTGAATTAAGTAATGTAATTTAGTTTTGTGGTTAAAAGAATCATATTTTTATTTTAAAGAGTTAAAAAAAATAAGGATTTATCAATTGAAACTAAACTCATTATGACACAAGTTTGGTTTTGTCTATTGTTAGATCATAAATGAATATACAATCTTATTTCTTAAATGATATTTTTTTTAAAAAAATATTCATTTCTCTATAATTATTTAATATTTATATTAAGAGTTTATTTAAATATTATTGCATTTTGGCAGGATTTAGTCAATTGAATTATTATGCAATATTAAATCACTAAACATCACATGATCATCTTCTCTATACTAGCACATAATTGTTGTAAACAAAGGTAAAACTCTCCATACAGTAGTGCCACCCTGTGCCAAACAGAGTAATCAATGGATGCCAGAAGGCTTGTGCATAAAATCCCTATCTAGTGCCTACTCATCTAATATTTCCAGACTAGTTTCTGGCTTGTGGCATTAGATCCTAAGATCTAGGTGCAGTGCTCTCAGATCCACGGCTCCTCACTGATGATGGCAACAAGGTGGACACTAATCTGGGGATATTGGATGAGTAGGAACTAGATAGGAATTTTATGCACAAGCCTTCTGGTATCCATTGATTACTCTGTTTGGCACAAGGTGGCACTACTGTATGGAGAGTTTTGCCTTTGTTTATGCAATATTAACTTATACCATTTCCTGTTAAAACATTTTGTTGTTTAGATGTTTTTACTTTTGTTTATTAATTTCTATTTATTACTATTTTTTATTTGTGAAGTTGAGATTTGAGATTTCAGATTGCTTATATTATTATTTAAGAGATGAAAGTGGAGTTTGTCTGGACTTATTGCTAGAAGAGATGATACTAGATGGACAGTTAAAATCTTAAAAACTGGATTCCAAGAGATTGCAAAAGATCTAGAAAGAGACCACATGTAATATGGATAGATGAAGTAGGAAAGTATGGTGGGCTGATATGGAGAAGAGAGTATAGAGAGTAGAGAAGACTTGGAGAGTCATTCCTCTTACAGTAGATCAATACAGGTTGAAAGTCATAGTGATGATAACATTTTGAAATTATGTTTTTAATTAATTTTTTAGCAATCAAATTGATATTCAAGATTTAATTTTATTTCATTAAACAAGTAGAAAACATAATAAAAACAATAAATTTCCTAATGTGGCAAAAATGATCATTGGGTAACTAAAAGCTGTTTAATACTTTTTATTACATGTACCAATAATATCCAGTTATCAGTACTTCAAGTTAAATATAAATATTGAAGTAACCAAATCTTCACCCACTGACAATTATAAAATATCAAGATCTTTAAAAAAATAACAGTAAATATAATCTGAACATTTACATATACTAACTTCAGATCCATGTAGAAATGTTTGGTCAATCGCATTATCAAGATTGGATTTCAAATTGTATTCGTATATGTCATTGCAACAAAGCATCATTTTTTGTGCAGTAGAAATAATTTCTACTCATTTTAAAATCATTTGTAAAGAATAATTACAAAATCAAATATTCAATAAACCAGTCATAAGAAGTATAAAACTTTCCATACAGTATTGTCACCCAGGGCAAGCTATAGTACATAATGGATGCAAGAAAGTTTGGGTGTAAAATCCCTATCTAGTGCTTGCTCATTCAATATTCACAGACTAGTTTCTAGCTTGTGGCTTTCATCAAAGAGGAGTCTTGGATTTTGGACCTTTTATCTGTAAATAGACTTTGATCTGAGAACACTGAACCTACATTTTAGGATCTAATGCAACACCCTAGCAGCCAACTTTTACCTTCTTATTTAACTATTAAGCTATGATTTCAAAATGGAAGCACAAAAATGTTTTCAATGTATAGTCACATAGATATGAACCCAATTCAGTATCTATACACTTTACTGCCTTTAGTTCTATAGTAACCAAAGTCACTGTCATACCATGGACAGAAATAGTTACATTGATGAAACTATTGTATAAAGAGATTGCTACTATTTTAACCGCTTGTATAAGTTTAGGGAATGGTAATCATGTGATATTTGGTGGTTTAAACCCAGTTATACATATGCACATATTTACCTATAACATGTTATTGGATTTCTACTTTATAAATTAAAATCATTATGGATTTACTTTTATTTTTTCAATGTAAAATATTAAATTTATTTCCTTCTTTATTTTTATTTAATTGCTTGTACTATATAGATTTTTTAATTTAGTCTTCAGTTTATCCTTTTATTTTACTCTATAATCTTTGTTTTAGTTTAAATTAATAGATTTCATTATTTGAGATTACGATTAATTATTTGAATCAGTCACAATTTTCACAGTTTTTATTTTAAATATTCTAGTCTTAATAATCTATAAATCTGCTTTAATAGTGTTATATTTCTTTTTTGATACAACGTGATAACTCTCTAGTAACAAATAATAAATTTTGACATGCTATTTACTAAAATATGCTCAAGATTTGTCTCATATGTTTCTTAATATAAAAAATAAATATGTTAAGCTTTATAGAATGCTTATTTATTGCTATAATCAAAAAAAAAATGTTATCTAGCAGATCTCAAAACAACTATATATAGTAAAATAAATGTGAAAATATGATTTTTTTTTTTGTAAATAATCACTTGATTCTGGGACCAAGGAAAAATGATATGACCTTCAACTCCAGAAAAACAATAGAAAACAAGAGGATAAAAACACCAAATGGCAATGCTTGTTTTTTGTTAGGGAGAGATGCCTCTGATAGACTAAGAACATCCTACTCTATAGATTAAGAAGCAAGATGAGGTAACTAATGTAGATCACTTCAATCTTACTTTATTTTTTGTTTTAGACTATTTATTTACAATTGAATATAAGCTATAGTTTGCAATACTCATTGTATGTGTGGGTTAGAAAGTGAGCTAACTTTGTGCAACTAAAAGTAGAAGAACCAATTATTTATTACAATTAATCTTCAATGATGTGTCCCACAAAAGTTTGTTTGTTGATTCTACATCCAACTCATCCTAATTCAGAAGAAAGTACTGTTACATAATGGAATATTATCAAAGAACAGATCCAACTTACAGTAAAACTGTCCAATAATATAACCAAAAAAAAGTAAATGAACAACCAATCGCAAAAGCAAGCCAATTGGAAAGCTACATCAATGAATATGCTCATTTTCAATAATGACAGGAATCTTATTATAAAGAAGACAATTACTTTCAAATCTACCAGTTATACATTGAATGCCTACAGGTTTATCTCTTTACAATTTATGTCAAAAAACATGAGATATGCTCAAATCTGCATGAGAAAACTTTTAGCAACCATCATGACCTTGCTGGCACATGAGGGAGTCATTTATAGAGTATAGAAGTGTCAAGGTCTTAATGGGAGGTCACACTATACTCTTCAAACTTTAGCTATACCATTAACAACTAGATTTACGTAGGTTAATTCCAACCACTGAACTGAATCTTCATATCTAAATATGGCACATACTCTGTACATAAAATACTATATGTTTAATAAATATTTTTATATTTATTTTCAGTTGTGAGTTATTTTTACAGAAATATTTTTCCCACCTTACAACAAAATAATCATAACACTTTCACTCATCCACTTTCAAAATTTAATCCTTATCCAGGTCACAACTTTTCATGAGAAGATCTATGTTAAGCCATGGAATTGCAATCCCTTGACCTACTAATGCATGTACATGAGGCTGATTTTTATATCTTCAAGCTTTCAAGCCAAGATGCTTAAGACTGGCTTATATATATATATATATATATATATATATATATATATCTTCTCTTTACTTAACTTTTATTATATATATATATATATATATATAAAAGTTAAGTAAAGAGAAGGGTATATCATCTTTTCTTATCAAAATCTGCCTGATCACTCTTAAGACCACTGTTTAACATCTGATCGGCTGTCTGAGAAACAACAGTGGGTACATGTGAAAGACTAGCAACCTTTCAATTTATTATGTAATATTATATATTGATGAAGAAAAAATTATTTATATAATAGGTGGACTACCTTTGGTTTTAAAGCAATTATTGATGGGCGAGAGTGTGTATCAATTCTAACACATATGTAAAAAATAGATCATTCTGCAATATTACAGATATATAAATAGAACTTGCAAATCATTTTCAAGTATTAGTAGATTTTGAACATGATTTAGATTTGAATAAAATTTTGGTATGATAAGACTTATATCTGCAACAAAAAAAAAGATGGAACTATTACTAAAAAGAGAGATTACATCATGAAATGAGTAGAAGGGTTCTATCATGAATTATATAGTAATAAAGAACAAGTACCTCCTACATCTATTGTATCTTCTAAATTTCCCAGGATTTTAAATGAAGAAATGATACATGCAATTAAATTTGTGAAGAAAAAATAAAACTCCAGGTAATGATGGAATTATAATAGATATATTTAAAAAAGGAACTGAAAAAATAGAAAAAAAATTGGCAAAGTTATATAACAAATATCTAAATAGTAAAGATGTACCAGATTATTGGAAGAATGCAGTATTGATATTAATATTTTAAAAAGGTGATAAATATATATTAGAAATTACAGACCTATCAGTTTTTTAACAGTTTTATACAAAATTTTTACCAAGATAATTACAACTCATCTACAGAGAACATTAGATTTCAACTATCCAAAAGAAAAAACTGGATTTAAAAGTGTTTTAGTACAGTATATCATATCCAAGTATTGAGAGAAGTTATAGAAAGGACCAGTGAATATGAATTGCCATTATGCTTTGGATTTGTACATTATGAAAAGGCATTTGATTCTATAAACATTTATTCAGTGATTAAAGCATTGGATCATCAAGATATAGACTCAGAATATTGTCATATTCTGAAGAATACTTATAAAAATGCAACAGCATCAATTAGATTGCATAATGATAATAGGAAGGTTAACATTGAGAAGGTTGTAATACAGGGTGATCCTATATCCCCAAAACTTTTAACAGCTGTGCTGCAAAAAGTGTTTTCTGGATTAAAATAGAAAGCTAAAGGAATAAAAGTAAATGGAGATTATTTCAGCCATTTAGGTTTTGCAGATGATGTAATTTTTTTTTTCAAATAGTGCTTCTGAGCTTCAGGAAATGTTGTGAGAGTTATCAGATAAAAGTAAAAAAGTAGGTCTAAAGGTAAATGTTAAAAAGACTAAAGTAATATTCAATGGATTTTTCAAAAGATGAAATTGAAAATTGATTATGATGAGTTTGAAGAAGCTAAAAACTACAGGTATTTTGGTCCAATTATTACTAGAAATGGAAGCATAATGGATAGAATTAACAATATACACCTGGGTCTCATTTTATGTGATAGATAGGTTCCTCAGAAAACATGCGCAAAAGAAATCACACAAAAATAGACATAACTTACCTTGAAAAGGGGGGATACGGACTGTGATTTTTCAAAAATCGCATAAAATCAAAGCACAAACGTAAAATTACTTTAAAATTTGTGCAAAAAAAAAAAATAAGGAAATAAAATATGACTAATAAAAAATTTCAAATTTGAAAAAAATTGATACAAGACAAACTTTTTTTAACTATAATATTTAATTTTATTCAAAACAATATGTTTTTATGCATAATTTACAATAATTTACATTTTTATACACGTTTTAATTATTATCACTATTTGCCGATAAACAGGTTTGTTTGCAAACTGGTAAAAAAAATCAGATTCTTCACAAGAGGAAATACAACTAGTGCCAACTTCACTCTCATGTTGTGTTAATGGTTTTCTGGTGACAACATAATTAGTAATTAATCTAACAACTAAAAATTAAATTCTTATTTTTGTCTTTAATTTTTTAATTTTCAGTTTTAATTGTGCCCACTGCTATTACTCACCTTTTAAAAATAAACTTGCGGACACTAAATGATTAATAATTGATTACGTTCTTTTTTAAAAAGCAAAAACAGAATGTGATTTAAAATGCAAAATTAACACGCACAATGTTTGAACAAATTAACATTATAATCTTGTAAAATTTAATGTGGGTATACATAAAATGTGGAAATCATGATTTTAATTTCATTATTGCATAAAATCTTACTATTATAAAGCACTGAAAATATTGAAATTACTAAGATGAAAGTCGAATTCCAATAATATGCTATTACTTTCAATATAACATAAGTGTGCAAAATTTATTATTTAAAATAATAGCGCATTATTGGAGTTCGACTTCCAAAGAAACATGAATCGCGTAACTTCAAAATCGCGTTAAATAAATCCGCGTAAAATGAGACCCAGGTGTAATTAAACTTGGTTGGAGTGCTTTTTGCAGAAATAACTTAATATTAAAAAAAATATGTCTGTGTTTGAAAAGAAAGGTTTTTAATAAATGTGTTTTATCAGTTTTTACTTATGGATCTGAGACTTAGACACTTAATAAAAGAGCCATACAAAGTCTTCAGACCACTCAAAGAAATATGGAAAGATGCATGCTAGGAGTAATGAGAAGAGATGAAAAATGCAATACATGGGTAAGAGAACAAACAGGGATTACTGACATCATTGAAAGAATTAAAAGACTGAAGGAGAATTGGACTGGGCATACTGCTAGGAGAGATGATAATAGATGAACAATTAAAATCTTAAAATTGGATTCCAAAAGATTGTAAAAGACCCAGAAAGAGACAACATGTGAAATGGATGGATGAAATAAGAAAGTGTGGATGTATGATTTGGAGGAGAGAGGCTAGAGATCAGAGAAGGTGAATTGAACTTGAAGAGACCTTCATCCTGCAGTGGATTAATAATGGTTGATGATATATATATATATATATATGCAATGATATTTTAACAGTCATATTTAAACATTTGCTCACATGCTTGCATGGTTTGATGCAAAGACAGACCGTTAAATTATGAAGCTCATTTTATATAATTCACGAACTTTTTAAGAAAATCTGAGCAATAAAGTATAATTCATTTTATTTTCATACATATAATATTTACATAGTTGTTGTTTTTTTTTCTATTAGACTCACATATTTAATATTCAACTGTAATATTGATAAAATCCATCCATTCATAAATTCAACTTCAAATTCTAAGTTATCTGCCATAGAAAACTTTATATATTTAAGACATGATATTCTAAATTATAGCCTTGATATTACTTCAAGGATAACAGTAAAAGAAAACAATTTACTAACAATATTTGTTTCTTCATTGTAACAATTAAGACTCTTCGCATTAAGATTTAGTTGAGCTAAAAATAATTTAATTCCTGTTTTCATCATTATTGTATTTACAAGGTCAGAATTAATAACACGAGTTATTTTGAAAACACGAACACCTGGGAGTCTATTGTCATACTGCGATTTTAATTACGTCAATTTCAAACTAAATAAATTTTAATTGAAGAATATTAAAAGACGTGATGAAATCATAAAACATTCAATTTGGAGATTAGAAATTTATATATTTTTAGCTTTTGATTTGTTTTATAACTTAAAGAAAATATTAAGTGTATGTGATGATATTTAATCGATTTAAAAATTGCCTTGTGGTACAATATTTGCATGTCATATTTGCAAACTGGGTTCGAACCAGGCTAAATATATTTGATTTACTTTCAAGTTTCTGACATATCGCCAAACCTACTAATCATCCAATATTGGTTGGTAATCTATATTTAGCGAGTTTTATGTAAATGTTTATACAAATATGGAAAATTACTAAAACTTACATTATCCTGAAAATTGGCGATTATGATGATGAGTGCTACCTTTTTGTTTACTGTTTCTCTATAAGCTATTGGAAAACTATTTATCTTGCAATTGACAATTTAAATGTCTTTCTCAAAACTTCATCACAAAGTTAAAACTTACTGAAATAATTTTAATTGAATAAAGTAAGCAAAATTTCAATTTTGTCAACTAAATTGAATCATTGTGAAGTTTCAGGGATGTTCAAGCATCACATGACCTCCATTGAAATTAATAATACAATTATTTTTTAATAAAGATACATAAATTTTATCAAAAATTGAAAATATAAAATTATTTTGTTTAAAAAAAAAAAAACCATTGAATATATCAAAAGCTTAAATGGTTGCAAATCATGAGGTCATACCTTGTACAAGGGGCCAAAGAGTACATAAAGAAAGCATATGTATACATATAAAATATATGAATGCAAATATTGTAAATTTCATCATGATATTAAAATTTTATTCCAGCAAAAACTTAAGCAGATCATCGTTATTAGCTCTCATTCCTCATTCGTAAGATGGTTAGCTCACATCTTCCAAAGGTTTCAGAGTAGTTGAATTATCATACTCAGCTAACAAATGTAAAAAAATCTAATGTTGATCAATAGAACATATACACTATGCTTAACTTTTATTTCATGGCTGAAAATCTGATTATTATCCTTATTTAGATTACTTAATGGTTTAAAAAATTGTAGATAAATTTGATGGAAATATTGGATAATGTTGAAACATAATAGCAGGAAAAAATAAAGAAATAAATGTAAGAGTATGTTTACAATCTTTCAGTTGTTGTTAGATAAAATAAGAATGATAAAACATGAGAAGCTATCTATTCTAGTGCCATCTATAGGAGGATTGAATAATTAGTGAATACTAGATGTTTCTCAAGCTTGCTAAAGGTGACAATGAAATAGAGAGCTAGTCTTCTTTTATTATTTATTGTATAAACTGTAGAAGTGAATTGTTTTGCTACTATTACAAATGAAACTATGAGATTGAATAAAATGACTCACAAAACACAATATAATATTTGGAAATTATGATTATGACTTTGAAGAAAATAAGAAGTTAACAGAGGATTATAGGATTAGTATTGTAAAATCCAGTGGATAAGTTAAATTGAATGTTTTTAGAATTACTAAATGATTAAAACATATGTGTGCAAGTAATAGTATTTTTGTTATAATTTAAATTTTATTTATCAAAAATAGATATATCTAAAGGATTGGCATGCATATATCAGAAAACAGGAGGGAACAATTAATTTCTAACAAACTTCATAATTCTGTGAACTTTAGAGAGAAATATTTATATATATATTAGGTAAGATAGATATATAAATGGTAAATGTATCTATCTGTGAACTTTAGAGAGAAATATTTATATATATATTAGGTAAGATAGATATATAAATGGTAAATGTAGGAAAGGTAATAAGATAAAGTATGGAGAACAGAATGATGAGGAGGTTTGTAGGCATGATTTACATTGAAGTCAAGACCTGAGAATAGCTATAAGAAAACAATATTTAAAAAAAAGCAAAGATATTAATATAAAAATTAGTCTTATTAATATGGGAGGAATAATGATATAACTAAATAAAGTCAATCACAGGAACTATATATGTAGAAGAAAAGTTATATTTTATGGTAGCAAAGTCTTATTTGTGGATTAAAAAGATTGGTTAATGTTGTCTTAAAATTTGATATTCGAGAATCTAAAAGTGCGAGTTTGACTACTAGGCTAATATTGTCACTGATCAAGCCAGAAATGTCTGGTGGAGAGCAGAGAATAATACCACCCAAAATGTGTTATGTAATTTACTAACCTATGTTGTCAATTTGTGAGTTATAACTAACAGTTGTATTTGGAAAAGTTTAAATGAAATTTTAATTTTCTATATATTCAACTTGTAATGAAAGATGATGAAAAAAAAAAGTAAATCAAATAAATAAATGAGATAATGATAAAAATAAAAGATTTAAAGGTATTACTATAAAGTTGATATTTTAGAAATAAATTGTGAGAAAGATGTAAGAATCGGATTGAAATTAATTGGATATAGAAGTATGGAATTGCAGTATTTTAGATTGTTACAATTTATTATGAAGGTGCCAATGTTATTGACCTACCAATCATTTCCTGATAAATATTTTAATAATTTATTTTTAGGCTAAAATGTATTGTATCATTTTAAATTCAAATAAACATTTAAAACTTGTCCATATGTAATACTATACATACTTATATCTTTCACTTTATCAAATATACTTTAATCACATGAATAAAGACATCTGAAAAAGATAAATGATTTCCAAGTTATCAGAATTCATCAGTTGGCACAGAGAAGATATGATCAAGGCTGAATGCTAGGTCCTGGTTCAGCATGAAGTACATCTTGGGTACATCTTTATTCATAGGATTAAAATGCTGTAAAATGGAAGTTACAATTTACACATGGATATAGATGATTTTATAAAAGAATAATTGAAAATATTAAACATAGTTCATATAAATGATCATATTTATAAATTTGATGGATTTAATAATATGAGTGGGATATTAAAAAAAGCACATGAGAGAGGTGGAATTAAATTTTCAAATCTTAGAATGAAGAGTTTATAAAGCTAAGATAGAATTTGAAGTATACTATTGAATATCTATCTATAAGAAGACAAAGAAAAGCTAGGAAATAATCATTTTATGAAGAAATATGGATTATAACTTTGATTATAATTATATAATAATAGAACTAGGTGCTACAGAAAGATTAAATACATTTTTTTAAAAGGGTTCATAAATGATAAATAGAAAATAAGTAATAAATTGAAATAGAGCATGTTTATAATATCTAAAAAGAACTATGAGATGGAAATATTAGAAGTTAAAAAGAGTAAACTGCTTTAGTAAGGAAGGTTGCAAATGGACTTTATTCAGAATTAATGAGTCTAATAAAAAATGGAATAGTGTTATTTTAAAACTATAAAAAAGTGTGCATAGATAGTATAAAGAGTTATTAGAATATAAACCAGAGAATACAAAATAAAGGTTAGATAGGATAGTTATTTTTTAAAAAATAGGTATAGTAGAATTATGATGAAGATGCGAAACTTAATAAAAAGTTAGTCAATGAAATTAACAGTCCAGAAGAAAAGATTATGATGTATTGGCAATAATACCAACAAATTACCCATCAATCCATATTTAAAGCTTCCAAGATCCCATCTAGAAACAGTGTAAATTGTGTTCAGATGAAAAGTCAAAACATTATTGAAACTCAAGATAAAATAATTTCTACTTATTTTAATAATTTTATAAATAAACTATTATAATTTAACTTGAGCTAACTTGAAATTCATTTTGTTAATTAGCACTGTGTGATAGTTTGTTTAAAAGTGTAAATGCAAAATAAAAAAAATAATTTATTTTTTTATGTAAATATAATTAGGCTTAATATTAAATGATATTAGTGGATATCTTAAAAAATAATTGATGAGTAATGTTTTTGTATAACTGCCAGTTTAATGATCGTCGTTTTATTTATATGTAAATTAGGTTTTATAAGAGTATTAAAATGGCTAGAAATTATCTCTTCCCTGTATGATTTATATAATCTTGAAACTAGTTTGGTGACATTTGTCAGAATAGCACTGAATAGAGATTTATTTGGCACTATCACCTGTGATCTATTACCTTCAAAATCTGACAGTAAGTATTATAGAAGTGGTTGAAAAAATTATGCTTCTGAAACAACATTGTTTAAACTGCATTCATATGATCTAGTCACATATTTTAAGTTTTGAGAATTCTTTCAAAAGTGACTTATATTTTTGCAAAATTCGCTAAGGCTTGCTTTTAAAATTTTCTAATCTTTCTCTATGGCTGAAGCAGTATTAGTATTAGCATTGTCTTTAATTTAATACTGTTTAATTAATAAGCTTCAATGAAATTTAGTTTGTGATATAAGTCATTAAATTCCATTCCATAGATTTTATAAAATGATGTTATCACATATAGTGTCTTTCACTCCCTCTCTTTACACACACACACACACACACACACACACACACATATATATATATATATATATATATATATATATACTAATCAATGTCTGTATTCCAATTATAATAAAATATATATAATTATTCAAAACAATACAATAATTAATACAGTAAAAAATATTTTAAAAACAAATATATACTATAATGACTATCTATGTAATTATTATCAACTGGATTCAAATTGTATTACAAAAAACCGTTACAAATGTATACAAAAATGTATTAAATTATGTTGTATATTTGTTTTTAAAATATTTGTTTACTGTATTAATTATTGTATTGTTTTGAATAATTATATATTGCAGCTGTGATTACTATGTGATTATTCATATAGTATACGAACATGGATGGGTTGCTCACCAACACGCATTAGCCAGCATGGTGAGTTTATTGGCTTTTTACCTCTGAGTTTAAGATCAAGAAACACCATGGTCTTCTCAGTGCCTGATAAGGCAGAATGAATGTTTGTGTAAATGATAAATATTTTCCCAATACATATATACAATTATGACAGACAAAAATAAAGCATGGCCCTTATTCCCAGGAGGCTGTAAAGTCACCAACCAAGGCAGCAGTTGGTGGCCGAAGGCGGAGGGTGCTAAGAATCCCCTGATTGCAGCCCCAGGCTGCCATTTGATGATGACTTTTTATTTAGGTACTTACAACTGCAGATCACTTTCAAGTGAAGGAAGATTGCAAAAATTAGAAGAAGAACTCTCTTATATTAAATGGGACATTATTGGACTTTGTGAAGTTAGAAGAAAAGGTGAAGAGACAATTGATTTAAAAAGTGGACATATAATCTATTATAAAGGCACAAATATTGGAAATACAAGTGGAGTAGGATTCATTATAAATAAAAAGTGGAAGAACAATATTGTGGAGATTGATGGTGTATCAGACAGAGTGGCAAGATTAGTTATACAACTTAATAGCAGATATTAAATGCAGATAATTCAGGTTTATGCCCCAACAAGTTCTCATAGTGATGAAGTAGTAGAAGATTTTTATATGGATGTACAAAAGGCTTTTGATCAGAGTAAACAACAATTTAAAATTGTTATGGGAGACTTTAATGCTAGAATTGGTAAACAAATGAAAGATGAAAGTGTTGTAGGTAATTTTGGTTATGGTAATAGAAATGAGAGAGGACATAGACTTGTGGAGTTTGCAGAAAAAGAAAAACTTTATATTATGAATTCTTTTTTTGAGAAAAATGTTAAAAGGAAATGGACATGGAAGCATCCAATTGAAGGTACAGCAGAATTGAATTATATTTTGACTAATAGGAAATACATATTTCAAGATTGTAATGTTCTTAATAAATTTAACACAGGAAGTGATCATCGATTAGTAAGGTGTAAGATACATGTTAATGTAAAACTAGAGAGACAAAAATTATTAAGAAAAACAATATTTACAGTTGATATTCCTAATCTTCAGAAACATTCTAATGAATTTAAATTAGAACTTAGAAATCGGTTTCAAGTATTAGTAGATTTTGAGCATGAGATTTGAATGAAATTAATATGAAAATAACTGATATACTTTTAAAAACTGCAACAAAGATAGCTGGTAGAAAAAAGCAGCAATTGACCAATAAAATTTCTATTGAGACTAGAGAATTTATGAAGAAAAGAAGGAATATGAAGAGCTACAAAAATGATGCATTAAAAAGAATTGAATATCTTGAATTTTGTAAAATGGTGCGGAAAAGAGTTGAAAATGATACAAGAAAGTATAATTGTGAACTAGCAAGGAAAGCTGTAGAAGAAAATAAAAGTCTTAAGAATGTAAAACAACATTTTGGTATTGGTAGGAAATTTATATCTGCAATAAGAAAAAAAGATGGAATTGTTACTAAAAAGAGAGATGACATCGTGAAATTGGTAGAAGATTTTTATCAAGAATTATATAGTAATAAAGAACAAGTATCTCCTATATCTATTACATCTTCTGAATTGCCCAGAATTTTAAATGAAGAAGTGAGACACGCAATTAAATGTATGAAGAAGGGAAAGGCTCCAGTTAATGATGGAATTATAATTGATATATTAAAAGAAGCATGTGAAGAAATAGAAATTTTTTTAGCAAAGTTATATACCAAATGTCTAAATGATAAAGATGTGCCGGATGATTGGAAGAATGCAGTAATAATATTAATATTTAAAAAGGGAGTTAAAGAAGATATTAGAAATTACAGACCTATCAGCCTTTTATCAGTTTTATATAAAAATTTTACCAAGGTAATTACAACTCATCTACAGAGAACATTGGATTTCCACCAACCAAGAGAACAAGCTGGATTTAAAAGTGGTTTTAGTACAGTAGATCATATCCAGGTATTGAGAGAAGTTATAGAAAGGACAAATGAATACAAGTTGTCATTATGTTTTGGATTTGTAGATTATGAAAAGGCATTTGATTCTATAAACTTTTCTTCAGTGATTAAAGCATTGGATCATCAAGGTATAGATCCAGGATATTGTCATATTTTAAAGAATATTTATAAAAATGCAACAGCAACAATTAGATTACATAATGATACTGGGAAAGTCAACATTGAGAAAGGTGTAAGACAAGGTGACTCCATATCTCCAAAACTTTTTACAGCAGTGCTGCAAGAAGTATTTTGTGGATTAAAATGGGAAACTAAAGGAGTGAAAGTAAATGGAGATTATTTAAGTCATTTAGATTTCGCAGATTATGTAGTTGTTTTTGCAAATAATGCTTCAGAGCTGCAGGAATTATCAGATGAAAGTAGGACTAAAGATAAATGTTAAAAAGACTAAAGTAATGTTTAATCAATTTGCTCAAAATATGAAAATAAAGATTGATTATGATGAATTAGAAGAAGTTAACAGTTACAAATACCTTAGTCAGATTATTAATACAGATGGAAACATAATGGAAGAAATTAATCATAGAATTAAACTTGGTTTGAGTGCTTTTGGTAGAAATAACTTGATACTAAAAGGAAATATGCCTATGTGTTTGAAAAGGAAGGTTTTTAACAAATGTGTTTTACCAGTTCTTACATATGGATCTGAGACTTGGACACTTAATAGAAGAGCAATGCAGAGACTTCAGACCACTCAAAGAAGTATGGAGAGATGTATGTTGGGAGTAACAAGAAGAGATCGAAAATGCAATGTATGGGTAAGAGAACAAACATGTGTTTACTGACCTCATTGAAAAAATTAAAAGATTGAAGTGGAGTTGGGATGGACATATTGCTAGAAAAGATGATAATAGATGGACAATTGAAATTTTAAACTGGATTCCAAGAGATTGTAAAAGACCCAGAAAGAGGCCACATGTGAGATGGATGGATGAAATAAAAAAGTGTGCAGGGGTGATGTGGAGAAGAGAAGCTGAAGATCGGAGAAGATGGATTAAACTTGGAGAGACCTTCATCCTGCAGTGGATTGATAATGGTTGATAATGATATATATATATATATATATATATATGGTTGATAACCATTATATATATATATATATATATATATATTGTTAAAAGGAGATTGCCTTGACAACAACTTGAATTTGTTGATCTTAGGATTGTCTAAGAGGTGACTGTTTTGTAATGATGTAAATTAATTAATAAATGGGTTTACATTATGTATGTGAAGTTAAATCCACAGACAAAAATGTATTGATGTGTGCTAAGCAATCAGATGTGGTTCTGCAAGCTAAATAAAAACAACAGCAAACCTGTTCAAGCAATCATTAACCAAAAGGAGGCTTGGACAGGTTTGCTTTTTTATTTAGTCTGCAGAGTCACATCTGACACGTTGTTGCTGAACATCAATATACCTTGGCTGAAAATTAAAGTTTATATATATATAACTATTTATATTTAGTAATTAATATATATATATATAACTATTTGCATTTAGTAATTAATTGATATTTATATTAAACATTAAAAAATATTAAATATATATATATATTGTACCCTTTTCTATAGGTCAAGAAATAGTTATAATGGTCAATTACTAAAAAAATTTTAAATTTGAGAATATATTTATTGATGTTTTGAATATATTAAATTTATAGAGTCTGTAAATTGCAATTTAAAGCTAAAGCAAATACCTGATATGTAAAATCATTTAAAAAATTAGTTAAATAAAGAGTAAAGAATTGCTCATATGGTTGTAAAAGCTGGCCATATTAAAATAACACAGCTATCAGTAATAAAAATGTATTTAATAAGTCAATTTTAATAACTTTAAAACTTAGAATAAATTAATATTATATAGTATTTAAATTTATAAACTATATTAAATAATAAAAATTAGTGTAATGTATTTGAATAGTAAATATTATGATGTTGAGAATTGTATTTATTTCTATATTTTTTCTAAATTATTTCTTCAAAATTTTATATAAAAATTTTATATAATATAAGTGCAGTAAATTTATTAAGACAGACAAAAATAGACAAAACACCAGAAACGATTACGTAATTGTCTGGAATATTTTATACAAGCACTTGTTTCAATTAATACCAATATTTTAAAGTATTTAAATAATATTATAGTAGAAATGGATAGAATTTATTAAACATCATAATAAAAATAAGTAGTGAATAATTTTATTAAATATTGTTTTGAAAATTATTTTAAAAGTGTTTAAATTGATTTAAATATAATAATTAGTTTTAAATAATAATTAGATAGTGTTTAAGTGTTACATTATCAGTTTAAAACTTTAGAAAATTATTTATAAATCCAAGTAGGATTGACCAATAGTAATAGAGCTTGGCAGACTCCCAAAATCGCGCCAATTAATTGTATAATCGAGGAGAACAAGAATTGACAGACTCGAGTGAAGAGGTAAAAATTTTGAGCTCTCTAATAATTTCTTTTCTCCAATTTATTCAATTTTTTCAATATAATTCTAATAATATCATTAGAACAAATTAACTGACAATTTTTAAAATCATAGAGAGAGTCTTAAAATAAATATTTTTAAAGTTTTCATAAATTATGTATCACTAACTTAATCGAACCTGCCAGTGAATTCTATAGAAGTACAGTCGGAATTTTCAGTAAAAAATATGGATAGATTCTTTAAAACCAGTTTTAAAGTTTATAACATTTCAAAATTGTTTATATTGTTCATTGATACCGCTTATATAGTGTATCCAAAGGAAACTGCTTTTACGCGTGTAATATAGATAAAAAGACATTGTGCGCAAAGTTCAGAAAGAGAATAAAATATAAAAATCATTATGATTCATCTAAGAATAAATGGACAAATATAATTCTAAAATTAAAATTATTGGAATTGCTTTTTTTAAGATGACCCGAAAAAGAAGTATACTCTAGAAAAAAAAAAATAGTTAAAGATCAAAAAATAATGTACATAAAATTAAGAATGAATGAAATAAAGCTTGCTAAAGAGAAATATTTGTATAAAGAAAAATATGGAAGAGGAATATAAAAAATATTGGATCCATAAAACGCAATTGGTACCTAAAGTATTAAATATTCGTAGTCTAATTAAAAAGGAGAAAGATGCATCGACGCGCCGAGGGAATATTTGCCAGAACATTAAAAAAAAACTTTGAGGGATATCTAACTAAAATATATTTTAATAATCTGATGCTAAAAGCTAAAATTAAAGATCGTCTAAACAAATTTATTAAATGAACCAAGTTATTTTAAAACTTTGAGAGTCATAATGGAGAACATTCAGATAAAAGAAGAAGAGTAATATTATGGAACTAAACAAGATTTACCGTCAGAAAAATATTTAATTATGGTTTGAATTATTTTTTATTATTATTATAAGCATTAGGTTTCAGAAAACGATAGGGAAACAAAATACATTAATTTTGGTATATATAATATTATATGAAATATGTTTGATTTTGAATGTTTTTTTAATAAAATTGTATGTGTGTAATTGTATATTTGCGATGCTCGAAGGAAGGAAAAGAAGCCTACTGCAAAGCCTAATCCGAAGATAACAATTGTTTTTTGGTAACATTTATAATTATTGATGATATAATGTATGTTTTATTTATTTAGATCAGCCGAAAATTGAATGAATGTAGTACAAAAGTTTTATTATTATTATTATTGTAAAACGCATTTAAAACAACACATTGAAACATTTTGAGATGTGATTAGATTTTTGAAAATATGCATATGATAGTCATTTTATTTGTTGATAAATAATAATTTAATATAATCGATGATTATATTACATTTTCTATTGATTTTTCCTATTGGGATGTTTGAATATTGTTTTAACAAAAATGTAGGTAATGAACATACAGTGTTATAAAGCGAGATAAATTATTCTTAAGGAATAGAGAAATGATTTTCATATTCGTGAATCTTGTTTGTTGTTTTTTTAAAAGTTGTTTGTATTTATCGATGTTTGATATAGTGAAAATCTAGAGAGATAATTTGGGTAGTGACTTGGGAGTACAGGGGTGATTTGGAAACCAAGATGATGTATGAAAATCTAGGATGATACAGGGAATGGAAATAAGTAGTTTTGTGAGAGAATCAGCATAGTTAACATAGCCCTATGGCTGATCCACATTTCGTTTTATAGGTGATAATCAGCGTAGTTAACGTAGCCCTACGACTGATACACATGTTGTCTTGGACAGTGTTATTTTATATTTCGTGTGAGTTGCCTTGATGTTTGGTAAAGCTGAATAAATAGCTGCCACATCACTTTCTTATCTTAAGGGTTAATAGACAATAAATGTCGAACCTGTTCACACTGTTCCATGCATTCTTGAAGTACATTGAAAACAAGTTATCCATCTTTCTTCCCAATATCCTATACATCTTTCACTATCTTAATCTGTATTTCATGCTACTACATCGTATATGATAGGTTTTATTGAAGGGAAAACAATAGATATTTTAGAATGTATGTTATGATTTTACTTGGAATAAGAATAGTTAAGAGTTAACTAAGAATAGATTATAACCATTGAAAGAAAGATACAGATGTCCTAAATAATGGAAGAAGTTATAGAATCATTTTAATTTAGAAATAAACTATAATTTTTTATAAAAGTATATCAAATGAGAATATACAAAATATTAAAATATATTTTCATGCTCTTTTTATTATTAATTATATTTTAAAGAGATAAGTGTTGCATATTTAAAAATACTATAACACTCGATACTTATTATCATATATTTGAAATTGTAACAGGGTGATATTTAAACACATTATAATATTATACAGGAGTATGGCTTATGCAAAAACGCATTATAATTTATATGAGCATGGGAGAACAAACATTAAAGTTAATCATAATATTTAATAATATGCTGTGTAATTTGTTTAAAGTAACAAGAAATGTAAATTTTCTTTTTTTAAGACCATATTGATTATAAAGTGTGACGTTATAAAATATTGATCCACAAAAATAATTTAGAATATTGTAAATTTAGTATATTTAAACGGTAAAAAATGTTGTTACCCATAAGTAGTTCAAATAAATAGTGTGATAAACCTAAAGAAAATAACTAAAATAATTTTTAAAATGTATAATGATTGGATTAACTATAAAGAAGTACAAAATTGTAGAATTAACATTTGTCATGTGTAAGGAAAGAAGGATATCCGTTGTAAATAAGATGTAAATAGATTTGTTTTATTTTACTTAAATTTATTTGATGTTAATAAACTTTGTTAAATTTGTTTTATTAAAACTTGTGTCTGGGTATTGTTTTCACTACATCATGGTACAAATTCACAGAATGTTTTCACAACCACTGAAGTACATTTTGCACAAAAGATAACTAAAAATATGTTTAATCTTAATTATTATTGATGTTCTTATAATTAAGTAATTATAAAATTGCATTAAGTTATTGGTCATAAATCCACTATCCTAATATTTTGATAAATTATATGCTATTAATTGCCACTTACTTTATTTATCAGATTATCTAAACACTACCACTTCTTAGTTTACTTTATTGTTTAAAGACAAAAGATGATATTGATATTGATTGATTTATTATGGTAATAAATTTGCAATAAAAGAAATTTATACCAATTTGATTAAGTAAGAAAGATTGTAATCATTATTGTTATTAATTGCAGTGTAGTAGATATGGCATAAAATCCCTTACCATATGTGCTACCGCATTTTGTTGAAGTATAAATAAAGATTAAGAACCTGAGATTATAATTTATTGAGCTAGATGATGATTATTATTATTAAAGATAACAGAATTAATATTATAGTTATTAAATGAGTCTTAGTAAGTAGACGTTGCGAAAGTCATAAGAACACTATGTAGTTATTATTTGAAATAATAGTATAAAGGGGGATAGTGTTCTTATGCCATTGAGGTGGTATCTTGTGGGATATTGGCTCAATGTGATCTACCTTGCCAACTCGTATTTCCACTTCTCGTCTCATGAATACGTTAAATCTTTATGTTAATTTACTTTAAAACAGAACCTAAGTTAATTTTAAGAATTTTGAGCTAGTAAAACATTTTTTAATTTAATATTTAATTATTAGAGCTAGAACCTGGTGACGTTAAATATAATAATTTATTTATTTGTAAGTAGAGGTACGAGGTCGACGGCGGGCATGGTTAGAATATATATATATATATATATATTGAAATATGGAGCACCTCTTCTTGCTGAATGACCCTCTATTTAACTTTAGACAAGCATGGATCGCACATTTGGTTAAACATTGGTAAATCATGATGCAAAGAATATATGATGCCACTATTAAGACTTCCTTTATCCTTTGTTTACATATATATATATATATATATATATATATATATATATATATATATATATATATATATATATATATATATTGAAATAATAAATTTAATGTTTTACAAACTATTATAAATAATCCTTAAATACACAGAAGTACTTTCAGTTAATTTCTTAAACCTGCCTCAACTGGTTTAAGAAATTAACTAAAAGTACTTCTGTGGATTTAAGGATTGTTTATAATAGTTTGTAAACTGTTAAATTTATTATTTCAATTATAATTACAATTTTGTTTTAATTAGCGGACATTTTATTCATATTACATATATTTAAACATTACAAGCATAAAGCTAAACTAGTCAATATATAATTAAAATTACCCCAATTCCAAAATTCAACCAGACCAGCAAAAAACAATATTAACCAACTTTTTGCTAGTTATGCCTAAAAATATGAATGCTTCCTGTCATACTTAATGTTATGGTAAAGATTTTACCATCCTTTGAAAGGTTATAAAAAGTTTTATAAGGTGCTGCCCTCTCTTGAATTATTTTACAAGTAAAAAAAATTAATAAAACTGACATTGAAAGTCTAACAAAGGAAAAATGTCATCCTTTCTTAAATCTGATTGGCTGTTAATTTTCGACAACAAAGAAAATAATTGTCAAAAACTTTTACTACTACGATTTCTTTTGTTTCATTTCAAAAATGATAAACGAATGTTTTAGACCATTTTAAAAGTATTTTTTGACAAATTATAAATTATTTTGATAAAATATGCTAAAAATAAAATTATTTTAGAAAAATAGTTAAGACTTTAGCAAAAATTATTTACTTTTCCACAACGTAAAATTGGGAAAGAAATCACTGACATCAGCAAAACTTTTTGGTTGGTGAGTAACATTCATTTTAGATTTGCCACTATCAAATATTTTTATAATTATAAATAAAAATTTATTTTTGAAAAAACTTTCATTCACTTTCATAACCTGACAAATTATTAATATACTTTTTACAAACGAAACTAAAGTCAATATAATATTAAACAATGAATATATTTTGATGCTTGAGTTTGTGATTTGACCAATTAAAAGTTTAGACATTTACCTCACTCAGACAATAAATTAATCAGCAAAAAAGATGTTAAAACACAACCAAAGGTTTCACTGCTACAAGCAGACTTCTCAAGTGTAAAGAACTACAAAAGCTACCCAATATACATAATATTAAACATTACCCACAAATCCATTCACTTCCCATCCACCCTTAATATTAAAAAAACTCTTAAATAAGTTAATTGTTTCAGAATAATAAATTTTTAATAATAAAGATTCCTTAATTCTTTTTTGATTTATTTCTCTCAAAGAAGACAACCTTAGCTCCATCAAAATTAATAGTGTGGCCTGTATCTTTTTTATGGGCATACAAAACAGATCTAAGATATCTATTTTTAACTCTACATTTATGAACATTTATTTTTTCATTTAAACTCAAACTACTCTGACCTATGTAGACCTTCTTGCAAAAAAAAAAAAAAACAAGGGATAAAATATACTACACCTGGAATAGTCTTTCTATCAAAAATTTCTTTTGTGTTATTTAATAAATTATTCAAGGTAACACCTCTTTTCCAAGCAATTTTTTTATTTCCAAACAATTTACTATTCTTACATACAATTTTATAAGAAGACAATTTAAATGGAAAAGAAATAAAATCATATTTTTTCTCTATCCTTTACATCCTTACAAATATTATTATTAAATAAAATACTTTTAACAAATTTATCAGAGTACCCAATCATCAAGTAATCTTTATAAAATTGACATTTCTGAAACAAAGCTACCCCACTAGAATTATTTAATTTATTATTCCTATGCTTTAAAGAATTATTGTCATAGGAATAATAAATTAAATAATTCTGTGGGGTAGCTTTGTTTCAGAAATGTCAATTTTATAAAGATTACTTGAGGGTTGGCTACTCTGATAAATTTTTTAAAAGTATTTGATTTAATAGTAATATTTGTAAGGATATAAAGGATAAAGAAAATATGATTTTATTTCTTTGCCATTTAAATTGTCTTCTTATAAAATTGTATGTAGAAATAATAAATTGTTTGGAAATAAGAAAATTGCTTGGAAAATAGGTGTTACATTGAATAATTTATTAAATAATACAAAAATAATTTTTGATAGAAAGACTATTCCTGGTATATTTTATCCCTTGTTTTTTGTAAGAAGGTCTACATAGGTCAGAGTAGTTTGAGTTTAAATGAAAGAATAAAGGTTCATAAAAGTAGAGTTAAAAATAGATATCTTAGTTCTGCTTTGTATGTCCATGAAAAAGATACAGGCCACACTATTAACTTTGATGGAGCTAAGGTTGTCTTCTTTGAGAGAAATGAAATCAAAAGAAGAATTAAAGAATCTTTATTATTAAAAATTTATTATTCTGAAGCAATTAACTTATTTAAGAGTTCTTTTAATATTAAGGGTGGATGGGAAGTGAATGGTTTAATGTTAATATTATATTATTTTATAATATATATATATATATATATATATATATATATATATATATATATATATATATATATATATATATATATATATATATAGTTTTTGTAGTTCTTTACACCTTGAGAAGTCTGCTTGTAGCAGTGAAACCTTTGATTGTGTTTTAATATTGTTTTTGCTGGTCTGGTTGAATTTGGATTGGGGTAATGTATATATATATATATATATATATATATATATATATATATATATATATATATATAGTCTGTCATTGTGCCTGTATGAAGGTGCATCTGAATTTGGTCTAGTTTACCTGATTCATAACAGCTTTTATCTAAATAAAAAATAATCAAATGTTTAATTGCTTGGGAGGTCATAAGAAGTTAAGAGTGCTAATAGTAACATGGAGGTTATGGTATTTAAACCATAAAATCTAATGTTTGTTACTTTACCACTTTATCAAACCACATAGATCAAATTTTATTTAATATCAACTCTGAATTTTTTTTTCAATTCATCTAAATCAATAGTAGTATTTTTGCACTCCATAGACATCCAATTTCATGCTTTTTTACTTACCTATTGCCATATTTTCTAGCAACATGTCCAGCCTAGTTTTATTTAGGTCTCCTAATTGTCTTCATTATTCCATGCTAAGCTATTTATTTTCTCAATCTTTCTTTATTGATCCAATGTGAATCTTTTTACAACTGAACTGTGTGAATATCAATCTTTTAATTGCTGTTCTACTATGTGCCCAAGTCTTAGATTCATAACTCAGTATCGGTAGAACACACTTATCAGAAACTTTTCAAACACATAGGCATATTTTTTAACATTTTTATCTGCACAAAATATTCTAAACAAGTTTAATTTTATGATTAATTTTATGCCTTATGATTTTATCTTTACAAATACATGTTTTCTGAGATATTTACAATTGTTAGTCATTAAATATCTTACAATTACGTAAACAGAGATCATCCAATGCACTCTATTGCATTTTAACTTTTTCTATTCCAAATATGAGAAATTACCTTTATATATACTAGTGTAATGGCTTATCTTTAGGCTTATTATATTCATTTTAATTTTAGAAATATTATTTGTGGGAAAAAAAACTTCTTCATTAAAATCTAGATAAATGACTTGATTTTCTGTTTAATCTACAAATAAGTTATTACATAGCTGTTATAAAATGTTTAGGCTACAACTACTTTGCTATGTACCCTTGTGAATGTTGATTTCCTTAGCTTTATCAAATATAGATGAATATTAAAAATTATTTTGGGATAATGCAACCTCCAATCACAAGTATGAGAAGTTAATATTATTTAATTATTATATCGCATGAAAAACTGGACAATTACTATGCATAATTTACATTTCAAATACAACTATTCTCATCATCAATCTTTGAGCACCACATGTCCAACTTATAAATAAAGCCACTGCTAAGTTTATATAACTAACATTAAATCATCCAACTTGATGTTCAAGCATAATTAAACAAAGCTACAGAGTTATTTTAAATCAGCCTATACCCATTCAACATATAACCAAATTGAGGCATATGTTTGAATGGTAGAATTTTAAGTAACTATAAATATTTTTTTGGGGTAATGCGCATCTGCAAAACAAATGATTAGTTTTTACATGTGGAATTTGGTAGTCAACAAATAGGATTCATGCACTGTCATTAGAGTTTGCAATATTCCAAAACATTTATAATCATCATCATCAGCCATTATCAGTCCACTGAAGGATGATGTCTCTTCAAGTTCAATCCATCTTCTCTGAATTTTAGCTTCTCTTCTCCACATCATCCATGCACACTTTCTTATTTCATTCATTCATCTCACATGTGGTCTCTTTCTGGGTCTTTTAAATCTCTTGGAGTCCAGTTTAAGATTTCAATTGTCTATCTATAATCATTTCTTCTAGCAATATGTCCAGTCCAACTCCACTTCAGTCTTTTAATTCTTTTCAATGAGGTCAATAACACCTGTTTGTTCTCTTAATCATATATATATGTGCATTTTTGATCTCTTGTTGTTACTCCTAACATACATCTCTTCACATTTTTTTTAGTGATATGAAGTCTATGTATTGCTCTTCTATTATATATCCAGGTCTCAGATCCATAAGTAAGTAAAAAATGTATAAATTAATATATTAATGAGATTAACTACTAAAACAAAAGTGATGCGGAATGGAGTATTAAGCCTTGCCTTTCCCGATAATATATATATATATTAAAAGGAGGTCGCCTTAAAAGCAGTTGAGATTGTGGATTGTTACTGATAATGGAATTATCTAAATGTTAACATATATATATATATGTTTTGCGCACAGATGATGAAGTTTGTACAAGCAAATAACACTCTGCAATTTAATGAGCTAAGCGCTTTCGGAAGGCTTTATTAATGATATATATATAATGCATTTATATTTTTTATAAATGCCAACACAGCTAAGTATATATACATATTGCATCCGATTTACTATTTTTATTGTTAAAAATAAATATTCCAAGACTATTCAATTTTTTTTGGCCGTCTGATTTATTAGCGATGCTCATTAGAGGCATATTTAAAATCTTTCAGAAATGAACTTCTTTATGCCATCACCGCCTCACTTTGAATGAGATGGGAAATCTTTAGGCCTTCAAAGAATAATAAGTCTTTTCTCTATCTTTGCATGTGAATTAGCAGATGTTGTGATTATAAGAAGAAAAAAGACTCCACATAAATGTTTCCTCCTTACTTCTAATAAATGTGTAAATTTTTAACAAGCCCATTAGCACATTAAATACTAGAAAAAAAAATCTATATATAAAAATTTCAAATCTGTCTGTTGTTGGAAGATAAGGATATGGATTGTATCACCAATTAACAGGTGTTTTTGTAGAAGAGTTTAATGAAGAATTTTCTAGGTGAAGCTCTTGTCACAACTGACTTTACCGGCAAGTAAAAAGACTCGGTGTAATCCCTTAAAATAAATCTTCATATTGATTTATTAAATCCAATCGTTAGGAAACAACACGATTTTGTTTAAAATAATGTTAGTACCAGGAATTTGTAATGTTAGGAAATTTCTCTTCTCTTTCTAACCACCATTTTCTGAGATAAAGAAATCTTGCATTAAAAGATTTGGGAAAAAGAGCCATTATATATGTTTATAGAGGTTTAAAATATACAGAAACTGTATTGATTTTAGTTTTAAATTTTTATACTAAAGGAAGTGAATTTTAGAAAGAGAAAAAAATGAGGAAAAATTGAAAGCAAAAGAAAAAGAATTTAATAAATGGAAAATAATCGTAAATATATATAAAAGACTTTTGATAAAAAAAATTGATTTATACAAGTAATTAATTTCTGGAAAATAATATACAATACTCCATCCATATCTACTGCTATTTGGTTAAAACTCTCACTTGTGATATATACTAATAATTGAATGGTTTAATTGATTGGGAATGCGCATGAAGTTCGAGCAATGGGAATGGTAATATAGTTGATCTATTGATTTTAAGCTCAAGAATCTGCTACATATACCACACAGGATATGCATATAAAACCACTAAAACATTATACAATAACCATATATTATGCTTACACAAGCTGTTAAAACAGTTAACAATCTCCCCACATAGTAGTGCCACCCAGTGTTGTTAGCATTAGTAATCAATGGATGCAAGAAGGTTTGTGCATAAAATCCCTATCTTGTGCCTACTCATCCAAGATCCCCCAAATTAGTTTCTAGCTTGACGCTTTCATCAGTCAAGAGTAAGAACACTATACTGCTTATTAAAGCTTGTACTGGGTGCCATTACTGTATGGAGAGTTTGCTTCTGGTTTAAGATATTGATACAATTATAATAATAAAAAGCCCTAGATAATATATGTTAAAACATACATATACACACATCTTGGATAAAATTTAATTTGAAAAATGTACACACTCAAATATTAACAAAAATAATAAACAAAAAATGTATAGAATAATGATGTTATTAAAAAAAACTTCCAAAAACATCTCACAAATATATTTCTTGAGTGCCTTCCATCTCAGTCATCTAACTTTTATTCTAGGTATTTTAGTGATTCTGTAGTCTATCCCTATGTTTTCAATTTCACATTACTTGAATTTTCCAAAAACATTGTAATGTCAGTTTCAACTCAGACTCATTAATTTTCTTTTTAACTCTTTTCTGTATGTGTAGAAATGAGGTTTTTTTAAAAGTTAAAATAAATTAATATCCAAATCAATCAAAACAGTAATTATATATTTTATCTTTAAAATTGTGAATATAAATGAGAGCGCATTAACAAAAATAAAAATGTGTAAACAAAACTTTTATTGATTGTGTTAATTTGTTGGTGCGGGTGGTTTCTTAGGAGCAGACTAAATGAAAATTTCTAATATTGAGACTTCTATCTAGTGCAGTCTATTATTATTTTAGAGATCAAGCAAAATAATATGATCTGGATTTATTTTAAAAACTTTTTATATCATGGGGGGAAATAGGGAAATGGAAATTAGTAGCTTTATAACAATCTTCAGTTCATTTAAAATTACCACTTAATCAGATGTCAACATCTGCATTAAAGAAAAGAATATTTTAGGTCCTTCCATATTCTTTTTTTTATTACAGCAGTTTCCTCAAGTGTCAAATTTATTTATCATGCACATAGGTTTTCAGTTAGGTTTTTTTGTAACAAATAACACACTTCTAGCATATATTTATTCAAAATATCTTTAGAAAAAACAACAACAAATATCTCAATTGTTATAAGAAGCATGGGATTCCACTAGAAATGTTATTATACCTTTATTGTATACTTTTATAAATTTAATAGGTGTCCATCTCAGTAATTTTCTAAGGATATACCAATTTTATGGAATTTATCAATCTTCTTTATCCACTTTTCTGCAATCTATGGTTATAAATATTAATTTTTATATTAATATTATAGTAAGTATTGTAAATAATGTTTGCAATAATAAAAATCAAATTTATTTCATTATAATTATGATGAAGTAACATTTTTCCCCCTAAAAGTAAACACCAAACTGATACCTGTTAGAAAGTCTATTTTTCTAATGTATAAAAACACTTTTTCAATCCTAATATATATATATATTGTTAATAATTTGAAACAATAAACATGTCATAAAATAAGACTTTCCTCATAAATGGCATCTGATATTAATTATAGAGGTTATATTACTAAATGACATTGTACAAATTGTGTTAATAGATAGCAAAATATGCATCATAATTTTTTTAACTACTTCCATGATATTCTTATTAGCATAAAGAGCTCCCTGAAGTGTTAAATTTATTTATCACACAAGTAGCATTGTTAGTTAAGTTATTTAATAATGTTTGTAACAAATAATGTAATTTTATTAAAACTATCTTCAGAAAAAGAAAGCTAATTGTTTTTGTTTATTTATGTAAATATTATTTATAGCTTACCTCTTTGTAATTTTGTATCAATTAGAAAAAGCATAATTTATTTATAAAAATAATAGTTAACTTTTATTTTTATTTTAAATGATTTTATGGAATGTGCACTAAAAAGAAATAAAATAATTGTTTCTTTAACTATAATCAGAGTATTTAGGTTTAATTTGAAATAAAAGCATGGAGAGTGCAGAAATTAATTAAGCCAATCCCTTGTTAAAAAATAGGATTCCCTTAATTAATTCATGGACCCCCCCCCCATGATTTTACTTCAAGTTAAATCTAAAAACTCCATTTGGGGTTGAAGAAAGAATTATTTTATTTCTTTTTAGTGCACATCAATAAAAGCATTTAATATAAAAAAATTATCTATTATTTTCAGATTTTAGTATTGAACATTTAATGAAAATGTAAAACTTTATCCTACTTTAAATTGACTGGACTCTTGTAGCTTATATATATCAGTAGATATTTCTGCTATAAGTTAAAATTTATACTTCATATATATATATATGTTATTTTTAGTATGTTTACATAAAGCATATACATTAAAAGTTTTAAATAGTTGTAAAAATGTTATTAAATTAAAAGTAAAAATGATACTGCCCTCTTGTAGTCATCATTAAAAATAAATGAAAATTCTAAGAATAATTGTTAACTGCAAAACATGAAATTATTGAATATTTTTCATATTTTGACTGCCCTCTGTTCCATATCTATCAAACTAGTTGACATATTAAAAAGATAAGAGTCTCAAATAGATTAAGGTGTTATAACTTAGTTATATATCAATTTTCAACCAATTCTATTGAATTTAAATTTATTAAACCAAATTTTCCAAAATCAATTAAAGTATTTAATTAATCTTAGAAAATGCCACAGATCTTTAAAGAATAAGCAAGAGTAAATACTGATGAACTTGAAACAAAAAATAACAATGCTGAAGAAAAACAATCCCTACTTTACTGCTATTACCAATATATAGTTGTGCATAGTTTGGTGGTAGAGCATCCAACTTGATATTGGGAGGTCCAAGGATTGATTTTGTACTTGCAGGTCTAGCAGTCAAACTTTTTACATACACCTGAGCAATAAAGCCATTAGCCTTTTAACCCATCTGTGGTTTGGCACAGTGATAGAGCATACAACATGGTATTTGGAGGTCCAAATATTGATTGTGGCACTCATAGGTCTGACACTCGAACTGCTCACAAACTCCTGAGTAATAAAGTTGTTAGCTTTTCTTTTCCTATGCAGTTTGTCACAACAATAGAGCATCTGGCTTGGTATTGAGAGATCCAAGAATTGATTCTGATGCTCACAGGTGTAACACTCAAATTTCTTACGAATTAAATTCTTCTTTCTGATATGTAAGTGGCAGAAATAATTCTATCCTCTCCCTGATTATAACTACAATCTTAAAACAAACATAAACATGTGAAATTACTACTATTCATCCAAAGAAAAAGTCAGAATTTATAGCAAATGGAAGCAAAAATATTTATTTTAATAGAAGGGTTCAAACCAGACATTAGCAACATATCCAATGCTACCTGGAAAACAAACACCTGCAATATATATATATATATATATTGGTATATAAATAGTGATTATAAAATAGAATATATATAAAATATAAAATTACACATTCATGTATATTTATATTCATATATTTGTGTTGTGTTTTTTATAGATCTGAAGAAGATTGCTGTGGCAATAGAAACTGTCAGTAGTGGATTGTAAAAAAGGCATTGTAAAAAGTAATAAATAACATAAATGGTATTAACATAAAATAGGTAGAATGAATCATCCCCAAATACTCTTTTGTAAAAAATTGAAGCTAATATCTCATTATTGAAAGACTCAACAATAATTTATGAAAGTGTAGCGAATACTAATGAATCAGTGATTGTTTTTGGAATTTTTGAATACCAGAATAAAATCTATGGTAGTGACTTGCTCATTTGCAATTGACTTAAAGAATCAAATTTCAAATTTTAAAGCAGAGAATATTTTTTGAAAATTTATATTCATAATATGACTGGTTCATAGTTAAACTCTTATGTGGGTTGTTTTGGATGATATTCATAATTTTTTGCTTATTTCCTATCCCTTTTTTTCCTTCATTTATATTGTTTAAGTACTACAACATATTCTTGATCATATCTTTATATTTTTATCAAATTTAATTAAAAGTATTGGTTCAAAATGAAATAATTTTAAAAATTAAAAAAAAAGGAACAAAAATAAAGTCATCAAAACAAGTCAAAGATTTGTACAAATAAATGACAAGCACACTGAGGTAAAACTCTCTATACAGTAGCCCACTCAGTGCTAGCCAGGGTAATCAATGGATACAGAAAGGTTTTGTACTACTGTATGGAGAGTCTTGCCTCTGTTATTAGCTTGTGTAAGCATAAAGAATGGTGATCATGTGATGTTTAGTAGCCAAATGGCTAATGATTAAAGTGGATTTACCTGCCGATAATAAAGAAAGGGGTGGTGAAGTTATGAATACAGTGAATGCTAAAAAATAAAGAAAGTGAAAATACATCAACCGTACTATATATCAAAATTTGTAATCAAATCATAAAAATGGAAATTGATAGTGAGGTAGGCATATAACTCATTTTTTTTAAGCATTGGAAAGCCATTAAATAATAAGATCCAAATTAAAAATACAAATTTATTAGCTACAGATGTAAATGGAAATCCTATAGTGATAGTAATGGTAAAAGTAAACAGTCTTATAAAAAATTACCATTACATGTTGTAATTAAAAATCTTCACTCTATATTTGGACATAACTGGTTCTGATCTGTGGGAATAAGCACAGAATTTGTCAAGAAAACCAAATTGAAATTTTAAGTTCAGAATAAATTTCAACCACTGATTAAGTAAAGGCTAAAGAGACTAAATACTAACGCTGTAAAAGAATGGACAAAAAGTGATATAGGATACAAATTAATTAAATATTGGATTAAACAAGGATGGGAAAATGCAAGACCAAACTATGTAGATATGCAAATCTGGAATGCTCAGGAATGTTTGTCTGTGCCATTAATGTATTCTCATGGTAGACTGAATTTTAATTCCAAGAAGGGTAAAAAAGATGCTTCTCAAATGATATGTTAAAATAATATGCATAAAAGAACAAGTCTATTCCTATATCTGGTGGAATGATATGAATAGTTGCATTAAATAAACTATAAAGAAATGTTAAACCTCTCAAGAAACAGCAAGGTTACCAATGGAAGAGTTTAAGCTTTGTTTGAAGCTAAAATACCAAGGAAAAGGTTCATTTAGACCATGCAGGGCCTTTCCATATATATATATATATATATAAAGGCCCTGCATAGTCTAAATGATACCTTTATATATAAATATATATTACATATATATATATATATATATATATATATATATATATATATATATATATATATTTCTTAAAATTATCAATTCATATTGCAAGTGCATGGAATACAGAATGGGAAAAAATACCTATGCAGATAATGCAATAAAAGTATGAAACAAACTTTTTGCAACATACAGGTATCCTGAGCTTATAGTTCTGGGTAATGGTTCAGGATTTTGTTCAGTGCAACTAAAGTATTTTGTCAGCCAGAAAAAATATGGTGTATTTTAACAACCCTATATCACCCTCTCAAAAGGCTATTCAACATTTTATGCAAACACTGAATAGAATGGAGTATGTTGATATTTATTAAGCCCTTTATCAGTACTTCGCACTGATTTCAGTGATCAAAAAACCCTGGAAGAATTACTAATGAAGCATCTTGTTGGAATGCATATTTTCTGAGTTTATTTTAGACAAAACTAAAAGGAAGAAAGTAAAGCCTAGAATTATAATGTTCAATATAGGACAGACTGTCTAGATTTGAGACATACTGAAAATAAATGGCTATTAGGAATTATAATTATGCTATTGTCTTTGCAAATACATGAAATTAAAACTGATGATAATAGGGAAGTAAGACAATACATTAACCATATAAAAAACTTTTATTGAACTGAGAGAGATAGTGGATAAGATTACAAGTTTGGATACCACTTGCATAGATTTTTTAGAAAATAGTGAGAATATTAAAATGATTGTGATGTCAATAAAAAATCTTTCAGTCTAGATTTACAGAAAACATCTACTACATCAAATAGTGAATTACTTATTGAAGAGGAAAGATCTGTGCCAAAAAAGGCTAGACTATGGAAAGGATATGAAATTTGCAGTTAAACTCTACCATATTGCTATGGCTAAAGAGAAGGTATTTCTGTGAACTGAGTAAATTGTGTTAATAAATAAGTTACAAGTATGTGCATGTAAAATTAGTCAATACAAAAGACATTAAAAGTAATTTTAGAAATAATGAAAATGCATAATAAGTGAAATTATGCATTTTACCAAGTTAAACTAGATATATTAATTTGCAGAAAAGTAATAATAAAATTATGCAAATTATATCTAAAAAATGAAACAAACTATCTAAAATGTCAGAAGAATATTAAGAACAAAATGAGAGAAGAGTTCATTGTTAAGTGCAATGTGAGCAGCAAGTTGCTATGAACTCATCAATCCATGACCCATGAAATATGCTGAGGAGGTCATTGTAGTATAATGTTAGCAATGAGAGTTAACAAAGTAAAATAAAGTACTGTATAAGAAATGTATCGCTGTGTGTGTGTATAATTAAGACATATTAATTTTATGAAAGTCAATCATCAAGTTATTAGTTGAAAGTCTAACAAGTCATTAATATTATATATTATATATATTGCTTATGACACTCTATTCATATACACGTTAATGCAACACATTTTCTTAAAAACTTCTTTATTTTCTTACAGTTTCGACTGTCCAGCAGTCTACATCAGAGCTTGATCTTCTTCACTGTCTTAATTAAACTGACCATATAATAGTCAGTTTAATTAAGGCAGTGAAGAAGATCAAGCTCTGATGAAGACTGCTGGACAGTCAAAACTGTAAGAAAATAAAGAAGTTTTTAAGAAAATTTGTTGCATTAACGTGTATATGAATAGAGTGTCATAAGCAATATATATAATTATATGAAGATATGCAAAGAAAGTGAAGGAAAAGAATAAGAGAATATTATATATTCTGAGTAAGAAATTCATTGTTAACCTAAACTTTTTTCTTCACGTATTTCCAAAATATCATAATGAGTATCTAGTTGTCTTAGGTCAAATTTGGCCCTCTACACATCAAAAATCATCAGGCATTTTTTGCTGATTAATTATGCCTTTCACGTTGATTTCTTAATATTCATTGATTGGTTGATCCATTACTCATGGATGGTCTCTTGAATAATAAAATGTTTTTTTGTTATTCTAATTGTTATTCTAATCACCAAAGATGTTGTTTTTAAAATAACTTTGCTAATTGAATAATCTATTATTTAGAAAACAGTTGTAATCCAAATCTGCTGTTATTGAAAACACTATTGTTCAAACTGAATACATAATTGTACACTTTAGTGATATTTATCTTTATCACAAAATTAGCTAAATATGCAAACATTATATAGGGCCAAATTAAACAGCCCCAGATAATATTAAATACAAAAAGAGAAAAAAACCAAACTTCAGTGTTCAATTTAATATGACTCTTTTTTCAAAGCTATTAAATGTTCATTTACAAAGCTCTTTAGGTATTTGATTGGAGGTTTGTGATAATGATGGTGTTTAGATGTTATAATATGTTGGACTATTTCTATCATCTATCATTAAATGTTTAGAAAATTGTAAACTTTAATTAAACTCTAACCAACTGAGCACAGACAGTATAGCTCAGTTGGTTAGAGTAGTGATATTTAAGAATCTAAAGATAACAGTTTGACTCTTATGTTAATATTGTCACGTGTCAGATCAGCAACACCAGACAAAGTATGGAGTTATTATCCATCAAAACGTCGTGCAGTTCACTAACTCTTGTTGTCTATTTATGTGTTATTAGTAACAATGGTTTGTATTTGAAAAGTTGAAATAAAGTTTAAATTTTTTTAAATATTCAACATTTAATGATAGATGATGGACATAGTCCAACATAATATAATATCTCTTATAGGTATGTTTAAATCAGATTATAACACCAGCAGTTCACATGAATGAAGTTGTGTGGACATCTTAATTGATTTAAATTTAATGTTTGTTGATGTTATAATTTGGTTTATTTATCTAATATAAGGACTTAGTAAATGAATAAAAGAGAATCATTTTTGTTCATTAGGTTCCAATACATTTCCTTTTGATAAATAATATCAATGCAACAAAATGTTAATAAAATACGAGACAATAACATAAAAAATAAATAAAACAAATCAAAATCATAAAATTCATTGGTTAATTGACAGTAGTGATGATATATTAATGAAAAACAAAATACATAACAAAATATAAAATCTGAGTGGCATCTAAACTAAAAATTAAAAAAAAAAAGTTTTAAAATTGGCATTTTGATTTCAAAACTGTCAGATATCTCACGTAAAATTCTTATATTGTTAGCTGTAACTACTTTCGGTTATTAAAACTAGTAAAAAAAAAAAAATCTGTCAGCTTATGATAGGAATTAATAATACATAAACTGCCAGATAAAATTTCCTTTAGTCAAGAAACTGTAAAAACATTAAAGACAAAAATGTATTGATTACCAATGGAATTATCTAGAAGACGTAAAATTAATTAATGCGCTCAAGTAAGAAAGAAAATCTTTTTTTAAAAAAAATCATTAATAAACCAGCTTATACATATAAATGAATGCTCACAAAGTTTATTCTACCTCTAATTTTTGCCCAAGCACATTAATTGTCTTTAAAAGGTGTTTATTCAGCGCCACAAAATTATATAATGATGAATATTGTTTGTCCACTTTTTTATTCATAATTAAAATAAACTTTCAAAAATCTTTATTCATTTTATTTAAGAGTCGTCTACAAATTATATATAAAAGTATACAAGACCACTAAACATCGCATGATCACCATTTCTTATGCTTACCCAAACTATTTGCCCAGAGGTTAAACTCTCCATACAGTAGGACCACCAGTTCAAGCCAGAGTAATCAATGGATGCAAGAAAGTTTGCACATAAAATTCATATCTAGTGCATACTCATCCAATATCCCCAGACTAGTTTCCAGCTTGTGGCTATCATCAGCAAAAAGCCATGGATATGAGACCACTGCACCTAGACCTTAGAATCTAATGCAACCCTCCAGAAACCATATTTTACTTTATTAGCTAACTATAAAGCTTTGAATCCAAAATGAAAACATAATGTTTTCAATTCAAGCTCATTGGCTTATATAGTTGTATAAATCTGAACTCAGTTCAGCATCCATACTTTTTGGTGTCTGGTTCTTTAATAACAACAGTCATTATTGACTTTTCATTTTGGACTCAAAACTTTATAGTCAGTTAAAAAGGTAGAAGGTGAATGTTGGAGAGTTGCATTAGATCCTAAGATCTAGATGCAGTGCTCTCAGATCTAAAGCTCTCACTGATGAAAGCCATACATTGGAAACTAGTCTGGGGATATTTAATGAGTGGGCACTAGATAGGGATTTTATGCATGAACCTTCTTGCATCCATTGATTACTCTGGCTTGCACTAGTGGCACTACTGTATGCAGAGTTTAGCCTCTGTGTAAAAGTGTATAAGATTATCATTTTTACACATTCATGTTCTATATTGCAATCTCTATCATTAGAAAGAAGACTATATGGCATTAAATTAATGAAAGGCATATATATACACTAATGTTTTGAATATTGGTTTAAGAAAAAAATATTCCATATTGATTATAGAAAATTCGCTTTTGCTAAGTGCATTTTTGACCGATGAAGCCAAAATCATAGTGCTAATAAACAGTGGGGCATGCATATCATTTAAATTCCACACACACTCTGCTGATTACTAGTGCTATGATTTTGGCTTTATCACCCAAAAGTTCTCTGAGCTAAAGCATATTTTCTATTATCACTACAAAATGATATTTTCTTAAACCGTTGTTCAAAATGCTAGTATATATATCACAATGAACTGCATACCTTTGATACTTATGAGTGCTAATTTGTTACTATATATCACATTTTAAAGCAATTTAATATATAATTATGTCAACATTAAGAGCTTCACAAAGTAATTAAGATTTATATATATATATTGTAAGGTGATGCCCAATCCTTATAAAAAAATAATAATAAGTAATTGATGTTTTGGAGTAACATGTATAAAGTTTAGATAGACAGCCAACTTTTAAAACATAATTTTAAAACATTTGATGACCCATATATATACAAACATAACCATACATTCATGAAGGAATGAATTAATTTGTTTTTTATTTATACATGAATGTGTAAGATTTTAAATCATGACGTGACAAAAATAATAAAGAAAATATCTAACATTAAATTTTATTAACCAAGTTACTTTTGTTTAAAAGATTTAAAAAAAGGTAAACATTTTTTGATTTTGAAACATGAAAAACACTAGGCAACAGTACATTTTAGTTGTTGGTTTTTTTTTTTGTTCAAATGGACTACGTCAAGTAAAGTTGTACAATAAGAATATTTTAACTATTATTATATTAGTTATTATGATTTCCTTTCGTTATTAAAAAAAAAAAGTTCAATATTTGGAATTTCATTATTTATTAATGTAAAATAAAGGAAAAAAGACATTGTTTAAGTGATGAACTTTAGTTCGTTCAAATAAATTCTAAGAGCTTCATATTTATTTATCTTCCTCAAAAATATAGTTGCTATAAAATGTTTCTTGTAAAAGATAAAGCCGACTAATAATGACATAGAATTTTATCAACACTAGTTTATATTACTTTTAAAGTAAAATCTTTATCATGTGTCTAATATATATATATATAAATAAAAACTGTATAGAAATAGCATTCGTTTTTTATATTATAATGCAAGCCTTGGAAAAAGATTTATATTTAACAATTTATACGTGTGTATATAAAATCTAACGATGCAATTTTGCTAATTAAGTGTCACGGAATCTTTTTATCTCCTTGGTGTCATTGGCAGGTGATGGAGTATAATATTCATTGGTATGCCCAGTGTAAAAATCAGTGAGGAATAATTTGGAGATAAATTGGAAAGGCTATGGCTGCAAAATCAAAAGCCCAGGAATTCGATTACGGCGGCGTGGGAATTGCTAAATGGTTAGAATTCTTAATAGGATTCAATATGTATGAATAAATGAAAGACACTATCTGCTAAGAACACTGATGCCATTCTTGAAAATTTAACCTGCTATTGTTTTAAAGAAGTCCAAGATTTCAATTAATGCTTATAAATGTTTTAAATTTTGTATTTTTTTTTTTTAGTGTATACTGAGAGTTGAGTTACAAGTTTTCTCACCCTGTTATTCATTTGCAAAAAACTTTTTTTTTAAAAAAAAAATAACCCATTTATTTCAATTTATATAAGGGAAGAGAGATACAAATACACAACTCAAGGTATGCATAGATAATTTTTTTTTATGTTTGTAAATAAAATATTAATGTAATTGGACACATTAAATGGCCAATGACTTAAAAGACAAAAGGTAAGTTTTTCACATATACATTTTAATTAGACATTTAATATGTTAACATTAAATATTAATTAGACTTACTAATAAGTAATTTTAAATAAATACATTTTCTTGTTTGCATGAATAACCGTTTATGAATGAACTATATCTACAAAACACAAATTAGAAATTCATGGACATAACCGTGAGATACATTTAAAGGACATAAACAAAATGATAATTAAACAAGACATTTATTTTTTTAATATAGCGCGATGTTTTTGTTTACAATCTATAATGTTAATAAGCCAATAAGCTGATACACATGCGCTTTGCAGATGTCACTATATAAATGAATAATCCCACTTTTTTCAAATCCAAGATAAAGTCTTTAAGAAAATATAGAATGAATCCACCTATATTTTCGACCCAACCGTATATGTATGGGCAAATCTGAAGTGTTTGAAATAAAGAGCGTGAAGTTATTAATTGATCACTTTAAATTACTTTTCTACATCATAAATGAATGATGCCAATGAAATTTCTAGAATTTATGATATGTCATTCCTATAATTAAACATATGTAAACAAGACATTTATTTTTTTAATATAGCGCAATGTTTTTGTTTATAATCTATAATATTAATAAGCCAATAAGCTGATACACATGTGCTTTGCAGATGTCACTATATAAATGAATATGTCTTGTTTACATATGTTTAATTATAGGAATGAAGTATCGTAAATTCTAGAAATTTCATTGGCGTCATTCATTTACAATGTAGAAAAGTAATTTAAAGTGATCAATTAATAACTTCACGCTCTTTATTTCAAACACTTCAGATTTGCCCATACATATATGGTTGGGTCGATAATATAGGTGGATTTATTCTATATTTTTTTAAAGACTTTATCTTGGGTTTGAAAAAGTGGGAGTATTCATTTATATAGTGACATCTGCAAAGCGCATGTGTATCAGCTTATTGGCTTATTAATATTATAGATTATAAACAAAAACATCGCGCTATATTAAAAAAACTAAATGTTTTGTTTACATATGTTTAATTATAGGAATGGCGTATTGTAAATTCTAGAAATTTCATTGGCATCATTCATTTACGATGTAGAAAAGTAATTTAAAGTGATCAATTAATAACTTCACACTCTTTATTTCAAACACTTCAGATTTGCCCATACATTCATTTACGATGTAGAAAAGTAATTTAAAGTGATCAATTAATAACTTCACACTCTTTATTTCAAACACTTCAGATTTGCCCATACATATACGGTTGGATCGAAAATATAGATGGATTCATTCTATATTTTCTTAAAGACTTATCTTGGGTTTGAAAAAGTGGGAGTATTCATTTATATAGTGACATCTGCAAAGTGCATGTGTATCAGCTTATTGGCTTATTAATATTATAAAATGATAATTGTACATCTAGTAATATAGTTTCATATTTGAAATAATTGATACTTTATTGTACATTATGCACTATAATTTTATAATTTTTTTTTCAATTCATATTTTAATATTTAAATCACAGCTAGTCTTATTGTAGTAAAGACAAATCAATATTTTATTATATCCATGTATATATTTTATTAATTTATAAATATTATAAATTTAACCCCGATTTGTTAATAAATATTTGTTGTTTGAAGTTAAAATCTTTGTTTCTCTGGTCTTTAGATTATTAAGCATCATTCATACTTCACTCACCAGAATAGCTATTATACATGTATACAGATTTTTAATATATTATTAGCAATAGCCATTAAGGATCTATATAGGGGTCATATTATTGCCATCCTATTTAAATCCATCCTTGAGCAGAGTTAAAGGCAAATGTCTACACTGAGTTAGAACCCCAAGTCATAATAGGACCTGTAAGTAGAGAAGGCTCTGGGTGTACCATCCTAAAGGGTTTTTCCAGTTCGTTACAATATATATATATTGTGCCCTTGTCTGTAGATCATAGGTAGGGTAGAAAGGTTAATTATGAAAAAAATTTTAAATTTTAAGTTATATTTAAGTGATATAAAAGTAATAATAGATTTGTAATACAATTTTAAGCTAAAATACCTAACAGATAACAGTATAATAAAGTATTTTAAAAAGTAAACAGTTAAATAAAGTTTTAATATCATTGCTTATGGTTGTGAAAGCTGGCCATACAAAATAACACAGCTATAGACAGTTAAAATTATAGTAATGATTAGAATATAATATTTTCAGAATTAATAGTTTAAATAAATGAAAGATAATATTATAATTAGTCAAAATTAATAGGGTATATTTTTATTAATAAACTTCGGGATGGTGAGAATTATATTTAGTCCTATAAGTTTCAATTTATTTTTCAAAAATTAGAAAATACATTAGTTTTGGTAATTTAAACCGAGACATAAATAAAAGATTATTTTTGTAGAGTGAATAGACACGTGATCGTATATTACATGCTTTCACGCACACACACACTTGGTAAATAATAATAAAGTTTGTGAATTTAAAACTAGATATAATTGTCATCTATCATAAAAATTAAAGTTTAAAATATTATAGATTGTCTTAATAATTATTTTAAAGATCAAATAATAATTTTATCAAACTATGATTAAATTTAATAATATTAAGTTAAAGTAATATTCCAGACATTACGTCATAAATATTTATTTAAAAAGTACAATTTATCATCCAAAATAGAATGACTAATATTGTTCGCGCTAAAAACAAATATTGACCAATCAACGGATTTAAATTGGCAAGAAAAAAATCTAAGATAGACAGAAGCGGGAGATGGAATGTGAAAGTTGAAGAGGAAGGTAACCTTTTTGAATTGCTTGTAACATCGAAGCTGAAAAAAGTAATATAAATTTATAAATTAATAATTATTCTAAAGTTAGTCTTGAACAGATAATATAATTTTGTATCCAGAAAGATGATTTGCTAATTTCTACGTGATCTTACCAGTGGATTTGATCAAATTTGACCATTCAGCCTACAATAAAATGGAAATACCAAGAATAATAATTGAAATAATTATTGAAAGAAAAATGAGTGAAAATTGTATAAGTTTTGTATTATTTGTGCTCAACCAGAAATTAAATCCTATAACTAGGAAAAATACAAAGGAAAAGCTGTGTGAAAATATAAGAAAGCAACTATTTGCTATCGAGAGAATCTTATGACGAACATTTGTTTTATAAGTATTTAAAACTAAGTCATATTTCTCAATGGAAAAATTATAATATGTTTCTCGAGTATATAGTAAAATAGTGATAAAGAAAAATATGTTATATTAAAGGAAACATTATTTAAAAAAAAAATATAGTTTTAAAAATTTAAAATAGAAGAAAAGGCATAGTCCTGCATAAAGTGCTATATGAATTTACTAAGAGGAACTTGGATTTTTATCTTATCATAGAAAAAAGGAAAAGATATTGAATGGAAAGAATATTATTTTAAACAGATATAATTAATCACTAAAATGAGGAAAATGGATCCATGGAAAATAAAGAAAAATTTATTGAATTTTTAAAATAAAATTACAAGATGCATCGAGGAAAACCAAGCGCGCGGGGGAAAAAGCTAGCAGACTATGTAAAGGAGATCTCAAGAATAAGTGGAAAAAGATGAAGAAAATTAAGGATCATCGTCCAAGAAGAATTAATAAACAGAATTAAAAGTTTAAATTAGAACATTAAGTGACTGAAGAAAATAAAATATAATTTTTTTTTTAGCTTTGCAATGAACGATTTTCCAAGCGAGTCCAACAAAGCTGTATCGTAAATATAGTTTTAATTATTTTTTTTTATTGTATTTAAAGTATAAAATTTGAATTAGCTTAGGGAAACATATAAACATAAATTTTATAATAATTATATTTAAATATACGAGCTAATGGAATGAGAGAAATATTAGTATAAATAAAAATGTGTGTATGGAAAATTTTAAATACCTACTAGAAGTCCTGGAATGGAGAAGTTTACAAATACGATCCAGAGGATAGAGATCGTTGGTAATTTTAATATTATTGGTAATATGTAATATATTTTTTTTATAGGTCATCTATTAATGAATGAAGTATGAAAGATGTTAAAAGTTATAAGTACACATTTATCCAACATCAAACATATATTTAAGAGAGTAGTAAAATTTTAAAATGTGCATGCAATAAATAATCTAAAAAAATGATTAATAATAAGTAGCATATTAATTATGTGATTCTTTTGAGTTTTATATTGAAAATATTCAAATAGTTTAGAACAGTAGAGATAGAAATATACGAGAAGTATAGTAAAGAATTTTCTTAAGAATAGCTGTATAGTTAAATAAAAATGAATTTTATTATTATTAGCAAGGTAGACAGAGAATTTGTCGATGTAATGAAGAGATGAATCTGAAGAAATCAATCAGATAGTGACTTGGGAGTACTGATGTCAAAGGAAACCAAGAGGATGTTTTATTAAACTATAAGGAATGAAATATGTGGATCATAATTATTTGTGTGACTTCAGTGTAGATAACTTCGCCCTATAACTGAGCACATATATTCTGGACAGTGTTTTTACATATCTTTGAAACTTTCTGATGTGATGAAGCTGAAGAAATAGCTTTAGCATCCTTCCAATACTAGAGGCAGATAGACAGATAAAAGTCACTCCTCTATGGCGTCCTTAAATTCACTGTGCCATGATTGTCAAAGTTTTATAAAGGATAATATCTTGTTTATTTTGATCCAACGCATCTATATCTTCGCTATCTTGATTTCATGAAAATACATCGTCAGGGAGATAATTTTATAGAAATGATACATAAGATAGAAAGTAAGTTAGATAGTAGTTATGTAAGAATAGTTATTTACTAGAGTAAAGTAGAATTGTATAAGTCCAAAGTGAAAGTATAAGTATTATAAAAGATGAAGAATCATATGATATAATTTTAAAACCAATTGCTAAACTGATATAATTTTAAAGGAAAAACCTTAGAATTAAGTTTTAAAACAATAATAAGATTTTAAAATATTGTACGTGAGATTTAGTAAAAGAGATTGCATGTTTATTTGGAAAATGAGTTAAAGAAATGTATAACAAAAATGTGTATTTGTACATAGTGTGTGGATAATGTTAATTGCTATATAAAGTTAAGGATGGGATCAAAATTTTATCAGTAATTATATTATGATTGATAATAAAAGGAACATGAAAATATCATAAGGATTAAATTCTGTAGGATTCCATACTAACAAGAATAAGTATAATTTTGTAATTTTTGTATAATTTTACATAACAGTAAAGATCTTATAGAAATATAATTTTGAAATTATAAGGACATAATGTCAATAGAAAAGTTTAATGGATAGAAATTTTGTGTATTCAGCTAAGCTCAAAACATGTATCCAATAATAATAATATTGTAAAATACTTTTGTAATTATTAATGGTAAAAGGGTAAAATAAAATTCGATAATAATAATGTTAAGACATCAACGGGTATAAATAAAAGTTTGTGATAAGTAAATAGGGATATCCGCTGTAAATAATGTACAAAGTGTTATTTGTTATAATGTTAATAAAATGTTATAAAATTTTATTAGTAAGCTTGGTGTCTTGGTTGTTGTTTTTCCTACACATGAAATGCATGAAATCACAACGCACGTTTATAATTAAACATGTTTATGATTTTGCACAGGATAATAAATATTAGAAATTTTAATAATTTATTTTGTTTTATTTACATAATAAAATGAAAGAAGTATAAGTAGAACAGGTATTGGTCATGGGTTAATTGCCACAATATTTAAGTAAAATATATGCGAACGTTACCACATAACTTTTGAGTGTCAGATTAATAAATGTTACCACGAAAATATTTAATACATCTAGAAAGAAAAGAAGATTATATTATTTTATTATTGTCATTGTTCTTATTAATTAGTTATTCGTTACGTAGTGAACTATGACATAAAATTCCCTTATCATAGTTTACTATGGCAATATGAAATCAGTTTTAATTACAATTTATGAACCTGAGATTTAATTATTTATTTACTTATTGATTTATCTATTTGATTTGATATGATTTGATTAATTTAACTCTATTTTATTTAATTAATTTATTTATGTGAGCTAGAATTTGTTTTAAAAATATTAAGATATGATAAAAGTTTTAAAAGTCGTAGGAATGCTATTAGTCAATTATTTAGGATAGTGTTCTTATGCCATTGGGATAGTATCTCAATGATCTCTCGTCTTGTTCCTTTGTCATTGCTCCAGGTCTCATGGGAATAATAAAAGATGTTTATGTTGATTCATTTCACAGACACGACTAGATTTTATAAAATACTGAGCTAGTGATTGTTTTATTTAAATCATAATAATATAGTTGATAGACTGAGTTAGAGAACCCGGAATTATTATTAATGTTAATTATTATTGACCGGAAATAAATAAGTAAAGAAAATCCGGAATAGTTAGTATATTCTTAGCATGTTGGCATGTTGTTATTATTATGGAGCGGGGGAAGGTTACAATATATATATATATATATTAGCAATAAATTTGGATAATTTATGACTAGTATGTATTCGTTATAATGTCTGTTCTATAGTGCCATCTATTTTGTTCTCATATCTTCTTTATTATTTTTTTAAAAAATTATATACTTTTTTAAAATCTTGTATAAGTAATAACCATAATGGATAGCTGCTTATGTGATATGATTAACTATATATAGATATAACTTTGCTTAATTCTTCTTCAAACAAACAATAGTCATAAAAAGACAACATTTCCCAAGAAGCATTTCTGAAAAGCTAACTATCAGTTGGCAATAATTATCAAACTCTCTCATCATTTATTATCATTTATTATTTATTCTTGGTATTGTATTACAATATACTTTATAAGTGTAAAACATTTATACAATTTTAAAGACAATTTATTGATAGATATTAATGCAAACTATTAATTAGGTTAGAGATTACTATATTAGCCCAAATATAGACTTTAATTTCAATTATATATTAATATATTATTATAGACTACAATCATACACACTATATTTAAATTTCTTCTTTTAACACATTTCACATATGTATTTACAAAAATAATGACCATTACAATTTTTCTCTAAATAAATGAATAATGACACCAGAAAAAAATATCAGAAATGAATTTTGGTTATCATTTGGCTTTGTGGTATCATTATTCATTTGTTTGAGAAAAAAATCATAATAAATCTGATTTTGATGTAAGCTTGTTATTTTTGTAAATGTAATCACATAACATCCTCAAGTTTATCTAAACCAGTGATCAAGCAACCTCTACAAGTAAAACATGGATCTCTATTTTTAACTTACCTCTAAGATGTTAATACAGACAGGAAAGTTAACACTTGGACCATAACAGACTAAGATTTTTAGATTTCCTGGAAGTTTAAATAAAGCCCATTAAGCAAATGAGTAAAACCTGTTTTAAAAGCAGACTAATAAATGGACATTCTTTAATTTTCAAATCCCACTGCTATCAATTATTATCTAAATAATCTTATTTTTCTGAAAGCTAATTGGTTTTATAAAAATAATCACATTAAAACAATTAAAAGTATATCTAGCCCTGGATTTTCACCCTGTTGTCAAGGCAACCTCCATAATTAAAAGATGTTTTACCTTCCACTAAGGTCTAAACCTCTAAGATGTTAATATAGATCAGAGTAAAAGATGGGAATCCATCATTTTTACTTTTGGAGATTGCAGAGACAATACATTGAAGTTTCAAGCTTAGGATAACCTTATGGCTATTATCATGTGATTATATTTAACAATGTGTTTAAAAAAAGGAAGTTTGAATATGCTATGCGTATTTGTACTTCATTATGAAATGGTATTATTTGGTCTATCAACTCGTTTCACCTACTATGTCCCATAGTAGCATTCTTTTCCTAATTCAAACCCATCCAAGTCCAGTACATTACCATATATCAATGTATTTTAGTATATAATAAAGTATATTTACATGTAGGTGTGTATATTTTTATATTTGCATACATAAATATTAATGTCTGTATGTGTATAGTTGTAATACATATACCAATTGTAAATTAAATTAATAAATAAAGTAGGTTGTGTAAAGATTGTTGTATGTGTATGAGAGCACCTATATATATATATATATATATATATATATATATATATATATATATATATATATATATATATATATATATATATATATATATATTGTGCCATTACAATTTGGTCACTAGTCAAATTTATAGTAATGTGCATGTAAGAAAGTGTAAAACAAAATCATCATCACAATTTTATATAACCATAAAAGAAGCTGTAGGGCATCCAAGTTCAAACCCTACCAGATCAAAATTCTAAAAGCTTTAAACAGAAAGAGAATGGGTCAACAATTACATGCTTTATTTGTGTGTGTGTTGATAGAAAGGTAATACACACATTTAAACTATTTAATATTTAAATTTTCTGTTAAAAAGCAAAGTTATAATGCATACATATAGGCAATGTATGTGTAAATTATTTATTTGTTTTATATTTCAAATATTCAACATTTTAACTTTCTTTAAAACTAAGCTATGCTTGATCAATTCTAACATTTTATTCTATACTTCTATTTTGCTTTTCTTTAATTATAAGTGGGATTTAAAAGTTACAGACTTAATTAAATAATTGGGTTATAATTACTAAGCTAGCAATCATATTATTTAAGGATAGTTTATGAATGATTTGAAAGAATGAAGGATGTGTGTACATTACATACAAAATTTTACATTTCCTAAATATTGAAAGAAAAGGAAGTATTAAACCTGTTAAATTATTTTTTTTTGTACAATTTTTTTTGTTAAAAGAGGAAATCTGTTTAATCAGATATCGATCTTTGTAGTAATTTTTTTTGTAAATGATTGTCACTTTGGAAACTTATAATGAGTCAGAGCTCTAAATTTTGAAATTGTCTTATCTCAAGATCTATAGAAAGGAAGCTCAAAGATTTGAAGTGTTACCTGGATGTTAAAAAGAAAAAAAAAACAAAAGAAAGGAAATAAGAATTGAGTCTATTTTTTTTTTTAAAACAAAAGTGTCTGGAAAAAGGATTAAACTTTTCAGTTGAAAAATAATTTAGTTGAAAATAAATTAGAGATCTAATTAAAACAAATTTGTCCAAAAATAGCAAGTGATGCTATCTCTGATTGGTTAAGGTAGCTAAAAATTGGATATAAAAAGCTGTTTTGAATTATTATTAAGTTTATTATTGATTGATTTAGATTATTAAACTATCCAATTGAATGCTGAAAATATAAAAAAAATGGCTTGCTAAAAAAATTATATGTGTGTCCCATCGGTTCCGGACCATCTGGGGAAGCTGCACATCACATAGGAAAGAAAAGATGTGTCTAAAATAATATTCTACACCTTTCAACTGACCAGATAAATAAGATGTTTTTAATAGAAGGAAGAAAGCATTCACCTGCATTCAAAGAAGATGAATTAATCTACTGATAAATATTAATCATCAAGTCCAATTAATTGTTACAACAACTGATTTTAAACTCAAGAAAATTTACAAATGTGAAAACAACTGCTGTATTTCATCCACATGCTTGACAGGAAGAGAAGAAAAATTAATATAATGATTTCCAAATTATCCACTAAAGCAAATAACCTCAATAGAGTCACCATCATCAAATAGTTATACACCTCAAGAAAGAGATTGTTCCCACATAAAACAGAAATAGTAGCTGCAGAAATATAGACAAGTTTGAACCCTTGGAAATTCGCCACAAACAAAAGATCGGTAATATGACTTTTTATATCTATTTTCTTTAGGATATCAGTCTTAATAAACATTTTAGCAATAAAGTGGTATATTTTTATTTAAAGAACTTTTAAAGACTATTCAGATCAATTAAAAACAAGAATGTCTTACTAAAAATAACTTTGAGCTTCATAAATGATCTTGAATGTATGAAAATTATTTGTTTATTAATTTTACAATATTAATGTGTAAAACAATTTTTTTTTTTTTTATGGTATTATGATTTTAGTTTTAACTAATATATTATTATTTTGGTTTTAAATAATATTTTGTTATCATGGGATAAAACACGCACATACATAATAATATTTTTATATGTGTATAATTGGAAGTGAATGTGGAATAATGAGTAGTATTAGAATATTAGATTATTTTGTTTCAAGTTCAGTATAGATTTCAGCGATTGGAAGGGAGGGGGAGAAAATAATTTAAAACTTTTTTCTAAAACTTGCTCTTTCAATTTTACTAACATTTTTTTTTTATTCTATTTACATGTTGGATTTTAAAGTATGTGTGCTAATGAGCAGATAATATTTTTTTTTAATACTTTTCTCATGGAGTGAAAATCATGGTCAATGTGACGTCCAACTTAATACAAAATACATTTGAAGGGAAAGGGGGAAGAACTTAAAATTAATCTGAGGATTGTTATATAATCAATTATTATCATTATTATTATTCATGTCAATTTTCATATTTATCTAGAAATTTTTATGTATATGTTAGAAATGTAGTAATAAATATTAGTTTGTTTTATTAAACGAGGCGTATATATTTCATTAAGTGTAGTCTTTGTTAAGTGTGATTATTCATCATCATCACTGGTTGAATATTAGTTATTTAAGACATAAGTAAGTATGCTAAAATTAAGCAATAATTATGCATTTCTTTATAAAATTTAGTTTTATGTTTAGGCTTAGTTCTAAAGCTGTAGTTGAAACCCTTGTCATTATTGTTATTATTATCATCATCATCATCATCATCAACGTTTTAATTAATGAGCTGTTTAACTGTTTAAAGGCCATAAATAAATATTGATTTTATAATATTTAGTGATCTCTTAGTATTATTATAACCACGTCCCATCATCTATTTCATGCAAGGATGAGTGAATTGCCATCCTAAATTAGTTATATATAATCTGAGCTAGTGAACTTATAAAAATATTGAAACACATTTGTTATGTTAAGATCTGAGAAATGATTTATGTTCAATGAACTCCACTGTGGTTTAAAGATGTTTTACTTTTACCTAACTATTAGTGCTTCTAGTGATATGGCTCAAAAAGCAAAATCTCTCATTTTTTATTAGAAATAAAGTACCAAAAAGGGATTCAAACCCGGTACATGTAAAAGGTTATCAGATATAACCGTGTCTAGATTCAGATAATCTAGTGGCGCCCTGCTAGACCATATTCACTTAGTATTTGTTTAAACATGCACTTAACATCAAACCAAGAAATGAAAGTGGATAAAACCTACTGCCTGTATACCTGAGTTATATATTTTATTGAATTACTAGTGTACTCACTGCACGTGATTCCATATAATACTGGTTATTAATAATTTGATCAACCTTTACTTATGATCATTCTATGGACTACTCAGGTATGGTAATATCTATTTTTTTTTTGATTCATTTTATTTAGGTTACAATATATATATATATATATATATATATATATTCATATATATATATATATATATATATATATATATATGAATGAATGAATGAAGTTGCAACACAATAGATTTTATAAACATTGCCATGCTATTTTATCTTTAAGTTAATATAAAATTTAAGTATAAATTTACTTTTATTCACATATAAATTTTCAATTTCAGAGGTACCAAGATTACACATATAGCAGAATGTTTACCAAACTTAAGTTTCTTTTAAAAGATTTCCTGATTCTTGGAAAATCTCATGTCACACATACCTGATTTAATTTGTGTGAGAACCAAGAACAGAGTTTTAAAATAAATACTAAAGTAGATTTTAAGACAACCGAAAAGCAGTCAAGCTGCACTATTTGATGAATAACTTAGACTTTACTTTTGTCTTCATTAAAGTTAATAAATAAAGGGTAAAACTTAAATCTTAAAACTAAAAATTGTAAACAACTTCATGGTTTTGCAGGGAGGAGTAAAGTGTTGATATAAAAAAAAGTCAAGTGCTAAGGTTCACTCTCTTAAAAATTAATATTCAGTTGTGATCCAAGACTATGCCCAATTCTATAATGAAAACCTTTGGCTAAAAGGCAACAAACTTGCTGTCTTCCTTGTGGATAATTGGAAGATCAGTCCAGAATAATGGAGTTCAAGACCAACAGCCTGCCAAGTCATTATACAAGCCAGTCCAGTGGAGGAAGCCAGTGTCAAATGCCATGAGAGATGCCTCAGCTAGAAGATTATTAGTAAACATATCTGTTGCAGAGCTCTTAAAATTTAATATAAAATTAAACTGTTCTAATAATTTTCCCAAGCTAGCTAAATCATTGAACATTCATAAATTGTAACTTATAATAACTTTTAAATTTAAACTCTATAATAAATTAATGTAACTTAAAGTTAATAATAATCATAATTCTAACAGTCTTGCCTAATAAATGAATCATCATAATTTAATATTTCTCCTAAATTATAATAACTGTACTCAGTAATTATTTCTATATATTTTCTAGTCTGTATGCCTATTCTACCTTATTTTATATGTTATTATAATAATATTTTATGATATTCCATGATTCAAAACAGCAATTATTAATATTGATAACATTAAAAAGATAATTAGAAGCTCTCACATAAATGATTTATGCCACTCTTTAGTACATACATAAATATCTATTTTGACACCTATTATACATATAATTTATATCTAGTTAATTAATGATAAGAATAATATTTTAAAGCATATTATAAGTAACTATTTAAGTCCCAAATATAGTTTACTCCTCCTTAATTTATTGTCATAAACTATATGGATTTAATCTATAAAATAGATCACTTTAATTAAATCTTACAAGAATGACAACTGACAAAATATATTTATTTATTAAAATTACATACTGAGTAATAATGTGCTCCTATGCAGATTGTTCTATATAAACTAGACCTGGTATTCAGATAAATGCTGAAATGAATAATAAATATGGAGGACAAACTGATGATTTGCAGCATAGCTTCAGACATTATGGCTACATAAACTAGATACGGGTTGTGGCCTGAATGTGGAATTACTCATGGGATTCAGTATCAAGTACTTGGTTCCTGTGGACCATATAGGTTGCAATCACAAAATATAAGAACATTTAGTTCAGGTGATCAGAGCAGCTTAATATACAGTTCTGAATGCTTGTGTCCCAGTTCTAAAAGAGAGCTGTCCAAATTAATACTAATGGGTGGTCCTTAAAACCAGAAGCCCATTTTAATAAGAAAATACATATAATAGCAAGATGTATTTGCATGTATGTGCTTTATAAGGACACATTCGTAACATTTTTCAAATATCAAATTATCATTAAAATTAATAAAGTGCTAAATCTATAGTTTCAATCTGCGAAACTACTATACACCAGTTTATAAATTAGCATACATAAAACATGCTAAAAGGGTTAACTCTTAGCAAACCTCATAGGAATGGCATAGTATAATTCAGGCATGAGTATAAACAATAGATGATAATCATAATTAAAATAAACTTAAAATTAAATGATTTAAAGTGCATAAAAGATGAGACCTTGTACTTAACCCCACTCATCATTGTAAACACCTGTGAGTGTAAATTCCTAATGCACTTTTATTTTGTATTATTTACATATATTTTAATAATTAAATACCTTAAAATTTATCAATGTTTAGTGTGTTATTCACAGCTCATTCCCAAATCTTATCCAAATCTATTTTAATTAATTGTTAGTTACTAATATTTTGCATTGTCTAACCATCCATATGTGTGTGTGTTTAGTTAATTTAGTATTAATTTATTCATAGTTTCCTGAGTCTCATAGTCACCCTTTGCTACCACCAACACGTGAATTTAAAGAGACAGAGTATAATCTCCAATCTGTAATCCTTAGTGTAGTAAATCATAGAGCATTGGTGAAGGTACTGAGATGCAATCTGATTCAAGGTCTCAACCCCTCAGCTAGATCAGCCTTGGGGTAATTTGCCAAAACTTTGGATTTTGTTGCATGAATGTACAAATCTTACTGTTACAATAATAAACATATTGATTGAAATTGAGTTTAAAGTCTAAACACCAACCCAATAAATAGTTATTAATGATCATCATCATTTTAAATTATTATTGACCCACTGCAAGATAAAAATATGATATAAAGTTGAACAACAATATAAAAAAGGTTAATGATTTTATTCCTCAGGAATTCATATGAAGTTTGAACACCAAAACTGTGGTTTCCGGAATAATCCTGGAATCCTGTCAATCCAAGGTAGTTGCTGTAATTGCTGTGCCAAACTGTGTAAGAGGAACAACAATTGAACACTTATAAATGAAATTGTAATGATAGAATAATAGTGAATGATGAATATGTTTAAGAAGGTTATTATGTGATCTGACTAAATAATGAGGTTACTTCAGGGAAAATGCTTCTATTAGGTCTTTTGTGTTCATTATTTGAAAGTGTAATACTTTTAACACACACCACATATATATATATATATATATATATATATATATATATATATATATATATATATATATATATATATATATGCAAAATAGTAAGAGCTAAATATGTCATGCATAATTTGAACTTATATTAATACATATATTGATATCTATCAAGTTTAAAGTCTTATATGGGCTAATATTAATGCAACAACCTCTAGTCTTATATATAGTTATTTATAATATTGATATATATTCATAAAAAATGGTAAACCATCTTTAAAGTTGTATAAGAGTTATACATATACATATCGATGCATATCGATGCATCACAAATATATTATTGATGAGTATTATGTCAACAATAAAATTTTATTTAAAAGTAAATCAATTATAAATTACTCACTTAACCTATGTAAAAATTTTATAGATAGGCAGAATTCTATGCATATTATCATTACGAAGCAAAACAAAGATATTTAGTATATAATATATAATAAACAAATAATATATAATGAACAAAACATTCTCAGGGGTTTAATTTCTTTTTTTGTACTATTTTTAATATATATATATATATATATATATATATATATATATAAACAAACATTTTGAAGGCTTTGATTAGAAAAGCTAAATTTCTATTCAACAGAGCATGCTTTCATCCACCCAAATTAGACTCATTCCACTTATAATTTGTGGGAGATGTATGTTCCAAATGTGATAATTGCATGCTCAAAATTAAGAAGGCATGGTTTATTTGCAACAACTCTCACAATATTAGTAAAAAAAATACCAGCCTTGCATTGACTAAAAAATGGAACCTGTAGTTTAGTTACTCTTTCAAATGTTGACTTTATTTAAATGCTATATCTTCCATAAATTATGAGTGCTAACAGTCTGACCTGCATGCTCTGTTGAATAAAAATGTAGCTCTTCTGATTAAAGCATTCAAAACATATATATATATATATATATATATATCACTAGATGGAGCTTTACCAATAGCTCCTAACAAGCTTTGTTTACATAAACGCTGAGAGAGATAGAATTCAATATCTCTTTCATTATCTCCAACCTCCAGACTATGGTTTTACTCTCACTGCCTTCACTGAGGTGAGCCAATTATCTCAAAACCATGGTCTGGAGGTTGGAGATAATGAAAGAGATATTGAATTCTATCTCTCTCGGCATTTATGTAAACAAAGCTTGTTGGGAACTATTGGTAAAGCTCCATCTAGTGATCATAAAATGCAAGCTAAAAGCAAGTTATGTAATTTATAACTTTAGTTTATCATATATATATATATATATATATATATATATATATATATATATATATATATATATATATATATATATATATATATATATATATCAGCTACAGTTTACTTGTGGTATAAATTGCTAATCCATAATTTGTCTATATCTGCACAATTATATTGTTTATTTAATAAATTATTCACCATAGAATTTATAGAAAAGGTTTTTGCTTTTACAATGTTTGCATTTTGCATGTGGAAAATAATTTGTGGAGGAAAACATCTTTTAAATATGATTGCATTATATATTAATTAAGTCATGTGAGATTGGCCAATCACACTGAAATATTAATATGGTATGACATTAATCAGATTTTGATTTTTTCCACTTTTGTTGTAAATGTTATTGAAAATGATAGATGTACCATAAGCTAAATGCAGCTGTTATTTATTTGTTTGTATATTGGACACTTCTTGCAGTTCCAACTGTAAATCATTGCATATGTTACATAGTGATATAGTTTATCTATTTATCACAAAATATCCAAAGCCTGTTGCATCTGTATCATAAGTTATAGAATGAGAAAGTTTGTCTCTTACCATTACAAATCACTTCAATGTTTTTCCTATCACAATTCTTACAAATCACATGATAACATCCTTGTGACTCGTAATGTCACTGTCATATGCTGTTGTAGTATTTCCAATGTGTCAGCAGTATCATGGGTTAACATATAAAACAAACTAACACATCTTAGGTCATATCTCATAATCAAAATAAGCTTACTGCCTTAAATTTTTAATGCTGAATAGCTAAAATATGTCCCTATGTAACACGTCTTAATTCAGAGACAGTCTGGAATATAGCTTACAGAGCACCAGTCACTGCTCATTTTTGTAAAGGATACCTTTTGTATGTATAATATAGTTGAAAAATGAACTGCTAATTTATTTATTTTTTAAAATATTAAATTCAAAATCATCAAATGTCAGAGTTGTAGTACAATAAGTGAAAATTAATTCACTTGTATTTATTTGTAAGGTTTTTATAAGGACATATGTGGGGTAGTTAGCTTATTTGCCTACTGATTAGCTAGCTTAGAACCCATAAAATATGTAGAAAGTTTATATCTTTCCTGAATCAATACAAATCATAAGTGTGACAGACAGTTGTGCTAACATTATATTCTCAAAAGTGGACTTAAGTCTATACTTCTTAATATGCCAATGTATAAACAAACAAATATTAATTATAATTATTTTATTGCATGATTGTCTCATTATGTATCATTTACTTTGGGTAGCAATCATGTTATAAGCTACGTGTAGCTGATAATATATAAATATAAATGCAATTTGAAACATATTTAGATACATTACATAATTCATTTAATATATAGGGTATATGAGCACAGACTTTCACATGACCCACCAATCTCCACACTATCTCATAACACTGATACACTTGAACACATATATGTTGAAAAGATAAATATTCACCAATATATGTATTTCATGCTAAACCATAAATCATCAGTTGGTCCGTGTTACCATCTCTACACATATATGCTATAAGTGCTCAGATATATATTAAGATAGCCAATCCTCATACTTTAATGTAATTTCCAAACTAGTGTGCCCTTTTTACTATGTGACCATCTTCTTCAATTTTTTTCACTACTTAAAAATATTATAGAATAAAAAACTTCGAGGAAGGTTGTTAGATAGTCAAAACTGTCAGTTAGTTTGGAAGATTAATTTAAAAATATGTATTTGTAAATAGTGTTTTAGAAATGAACTTGAAAAAGAACATCAGCTTGTTTGCAAGATAAAATAAATAGTTGTAATGAATTATGCATAGAAGAATGTATTGTTATTATTTTTTATATTAGTACTAACTTAGTAAATGCAAAAAAAGTTAATAGAAGACAAGGAAGAATATTTGATGTTTACTTCTAACTCAAAGAATTATTATGTGATATTGATAAGACTATTAATAGTTAATCTTTTTATGGTTTTAACCAGGAAAACTCAATGGTGTTTGTATTATCTTAACTTAGTATGCTATACATAATATTATCTATATGAGTACTTTTTTCCATTCCTTGATAATCCATGTTTTGTAAAATGCCATATTAAAATAGCCTTTTTAGCAAAAATAGCACACTAGTACAAAAATATCTTCGACAGCTTCTCTTAAAAGAACAGCAATAAAGCAGTGTCCACCCAGTTTTTTGATTTTTGGTTGGGAGGGTTTGAATACCTTTCTAGTCGTGTTTTACTACAGCTAATGATCTTTAGATACTCACAAACTGACTAACATTAAATGTTTGGGTTGGCTAGGAATAATTATCAAAAAATATATTGTAAGCTTCGTGAAATATCTTTATTCAGTCCGGATATGAATCGCAGGACATAGGATTGAAATATGCATGTAATAACTTGTATCACAAGACCCTACCAAAAATATATGGCATAGGAGCCAAAATAATTAATACTTAAATAGATTGAATATTTTTTAAAAAAATAAAATAAAATTACTGTGCTTAGTATCAATATTTATGGCATTTAATAAATATACAAACTTTATAACAACTTTTTCGGCTATAGTTTTTATCATTCTTGTCTTTTTCAAGTAGGAAAATGATCTAGAATTGTGAAATAGTCTTCAAACAAACGTCAATTTATCTTGGAAATAAGAAGAAAAAATTGACGCGTTGAAAACAAAATCAGTAGAAAAATAACTTAATTTCCTTCCAATAGCGAGAAATAATTGAATCAAACATTGTCCATCCGTGCCTTGATTCAAACTCACTAAACTAAATCTCCCAATACCACATGAAGTTTTAGAAATTGCATTAATCAGCAAGGTCAAATGATAGTTTAGAATATTAAACTTTGACCTACTTCTTAATACTTACATACTTCAAGTTCAACCGTTCTCAGCGAATATTTGTGAAATTACTTTTAATTTATAAGATTTCAAGTGAGTTTATTAAAATACGATAATAATAAAGTTCTCTGAAACACGAATTAATTTATTCAAACTAGTTTCATGAATAACGAATGATAAGATTAAAATTATTGTTAAAATGAGGAAAAAGATAAAAATATTTTATCAGGAAATTATTTGATTTATTTAAATATATATATATTAAATTTGCTGTTTTAATTTATTACATATTTCTAATATACAAGTATTACATGTGTTTTCACCTGAAATTTAAAAAGCAATATTTGAATATAAACAACAATTAATAGAAGACAACAAGCTGAAGGTGTAAATAAGAATTACCATCTTGTACTCATTAATTACTCAAGTTTTCAATAGGTGGCTGGACTAAAATAAATAAAGTGAATTATTGATTTTAAAATTTAAAAAAAATGAAATGAATTCTGAAAATTCTTATTAGATAGTAAAAAAATAATAGAACAGCATCAAATATCTGATAAAGGCTTCTTAGTAAAGTTGATCATTGCTCACTAATATGATAGTAACCACCAGCAATTTTTTAACTTTATTTTATCATCCAATTAAGAGAATCTAGAGAACATTTACTAACCAATTATTAAGTTATTAACTTCATTGACTATGGCTATGTTACTTAAAGAAGTCAATCCTTTTTGAAATTCACACCCAATGCATTTTTGTGATGCAAGATTTTATTTATGTCAATTTCAACTGACTGGTAGTAATTTTCAGTTACTTGAAATATGTTTCATGTATATCTTTCAAGTTATAAATTAGTGCCTTTTTAAGGATAGTTTATAATTAGAAAGAGGGGTAAAAGCCATTTCAAATATCAGATGAAAACTGATATTTAAATAAACAGAACATTGAAAAGAGATTTTTCCAAAGTTGTAATAGAAGCACTGCAAATTGATGGAGGGAATTTTGGAAAAATCAACTACTTTAAAAAGTTTTTGATTACATCTAAATTTAAAGTTGTGATTACATTTTTTTTAATACTGAGAATTAATAAAATTTATTTACATGTAAAATATACTATATAAAATTATTAAAACATCACATGATCTTCATTTTCCATGCTTACACAAATTGTTAAAACAATAGCAACCTCTCCAGTTAGTAGGGCCACCCATTGGAAGCCATAGCAATTAATCAATTCTAGGAGGTTTATGCATAAAATCCCTATCTCAAGTCCAAAGCATCTTACTGATGAAAGCCACAAGCTAGAAACTTGTCTGGAGATATTGGACAAGTACACACTAGATAGGGATTTTATGCACAATCCTTCTAGCATACATTGACTAGTATTGTTTGCACTGGGTGGCACTTCTGTCTGGAGAGTTTGTTACTCTTTTTATTATACACTTTATGTAAAAAAAAAAAATGTATATTAAAAAACTATACAATATTAATTTACAATAAGTATATTGTTTTTATATCAAACATAACATGAGTGGAATGTTAAAAGTATATCTGAGTTGTCAATTGCTCAGAAATTTATAATTCACTTGGTTAGATTAATAGTGAAATGTAAAACAGAATTCTCTAACACAATTAAATTACTCTAAACCTAATTAACCTACTTAAAAAAATAACTATTATCAATTAGAGAGAGAGAGTGTTTACATGTTCAAAAATTTTCTGTCATTATCAAAGTACTTCTAAAATTATTTAACCTCTTTATACTACAGTCATTTCAATCTCAGAATGAGTATATAGTTATCAGTATTAAATGTATTTTTGGTTATTGATTCAAAGGTAGTGACAATATTGTAAAAAGTAAAAGATATAACAACTTTTGAATAATCCACTATTGGCATTAGTCATAATACCTTCTAACTGTTGGGTGGTTGTAGTTCAAATAAGTTTCCATTTGTGTTTTGCCTTCTCATTAAAAATAGTTAGATAACCATTTTCTGAATAATGTTATCATCTGTATTAGTTACCAGGTGAATACCTAAAATATAATCCTTAGGTTGATTGAAACCCTTCTAAGATTTACAAGATATTGTGTACCTAAAATGTGTACTACTATAAGCAATAAGGTAAGAAAAAAGATTTGGTTCCTTAAAACCACATTAACAGGTGAGTTGTGTTTTATTTCTTTATTACATTTAACATGTAAAAGGGGATTTGTTTTGTTTTTATTTTATGTGTTACTACTAAGTTTTTTTTTTCATTTAAATTTTAATAAATAAATAAAAATTGATCTCTAAAGAAAACTAATGTATGGTTGAAACTCAGCTGAATTGGGTAATTTTGTGTTTTTGTTCTCAAACAACTGAGAGGCTCCACAGGTGGTGGATTGTAGAATGATCTTTAGATATGAAGGCCAACTATAAATATCAAATAATCAGTACTGACCAAAAGTTCTACTGCCTTGTAGAATAGGATGTTGATTTATCAAAGACTAGATACATTTTCTGATGCAAACAATCTTTTCTGGCTCCATCTTTTTCTGTTTCAATCACTTGAGTTATTGCAGGCCTTGTCATTCACAAGGCACTTATGCCATAGTGCATCTGCTTATAATAATTATGACAATGGGATTATGTGTTTGTGCAACAACATTTCCATTCATTAACAATATGCACTTCATTTCTAAATTCAATATTCTTTTTTCAGCTCAAGTTATCAAGAAGTAAAAAATCAATAACAGAAACATGCTTAGTAGGCTGTGTGTCCATAATTGTGATTTTGTTTTGAGGCAGTATAAACACTCGGTTTCAGATTAGATTTAAATGAGAGAGAAATTTTGATTAGCAAAAATTGTATGTGCAGGCAGCCATAGTTAGGGCTCTTCTTTCTACCACAGAAGTGGAAAGACTTAGAAATTGTGGTTAAAAATGGTCTGACTTACACAGTCTGGCTAGGTAGTCACACCTTGTAAATTACTTATTTCGTAGTAAAAATAATAAGAATAGTACTAATAATATCAGAAATAATGGTGTAATAAGTCACAGTAGTAATACTAAAGGAAAATATAACAAATATAAATCTAGTTTTTTTTTCTAAATATAGATAACATGTAATGTGCAAAGTTTACTTGCTACAAACTTTTCAAAACCAGAATGGAGATCCACATTTGTCACCAAAAGACTTTCATGATTTAAGATAGATATAACTGCTTTTTGGAAACTTGTCTCTCCAGAAGAAAAGTATTTAATAGAATAGATGAAAAGATAAAGCTTTTTTTAAAATAGCAAGTCAGTCAATCAGAGAAAAATGCATGGTGTTAGATTTATTGTAAAGTCTAATTTCATATCTTCTATTGTTGGAAAATCATCATTATATCAATGAAAAGCTAATAGTATTAAAATGCATTTTTCACAATGATACTAGTACTCATTTCATTAATGTCTATGCTTCAACCTTAGATTCAGAGAATTCAAAAAAGGTAAGTGTTTAATTCTTGTTGAATAGTTTCATTATAGTAATGCCATTAAAAATTGTTTTTCTTTTTCTTTTTAGACACTTTATTGCATGTATTGGTTCAAATAATAGACTTTGGCTGAAAATTATTGAAAATAGTAGTAGTTACTTTTAATAAAAATTTATTTGCATTCTATTTAGGTCTAATTCTAGGTACATAAACAGCTACAATTGAAATCAATTACAACTTAATGAGGTTTTTTTTTAATAAGCAATAGGTGAGTGAGATAGTCTATCAATTAACCAATTCATAAGGTTAAGATTCAGTATAGCTGAATCCTTTGAGTAGAGTTCAATCAAGTTTTGTTATGGGATAGGGAGCACCTGGATTTAGGCTTTTGGTGGGTATAGATGGTTGAGATCGGTATGGTGATGTGATTAAAGTCTAAACTGTCCCCATGTCTGGTCCACCAACCAGGTTGACCAGTGCATTTATCATCCTCTTTAATTTTACACAAGGGTACTGAAGAAGAGTTTATCAATGGGGTCATCACAACCTTTATTGAATGTGACTCTACATCTGACTGACCAGATTGAAATGTTAATAAACGTGGCAAGACGTATCAATACAATGTTTCTTTTTTCGAATGCAGGCTTGAGCATGATGTAGGCAGGGTCTGAATTGTTGGTTCTATTCAGTGCTAGATTACGTAGGTATGTCTATGATCCACAATAATCAAGAATATGGACCATGGACTCCTTCTGTTTCATGTATAAAGGGCAGAGGGGGTCGATATTATATCCCCATTTGATAACAAAGGAAGGCTGCAGTAGGAAGAGCCCCCAGGTTGATCTTCAGGAGAAAGTCAACAAACTTGGGACTTAGTTTGAGTAATTTTGTTAACTTTGTGAGTTGCGGTATTCCAATTGGAAATACATTGCCAGTTTTGGTTTTGCCCTCAGAAACCAGTTGGTAGACTTGCCAGTAGGATAGTTTATTTTGGAATAGTGAACTCGATGTTCTAAAGTTTTGAACTGTGATAGACACTTGATGTTGGATCCAGAGTTTACGCAGTTTAGGAGGGGGCCGATCAGTAGGATCCACCTCTATTGGAAAAGGGCATTCCATCTCTAGGTTATCTTTAAAGATCTTATAGAGAATGTTATGGGTTCTTTGAGATAGAAGACTTTGAGAGAATAGAGTCTGAGGCCATTGAGGAGTTTTGGTTTTTGAAGCATGTTTAGACTGATGACAGGAGCTTTGCTTCCCCAGCACAATCTTCTGCATAGGGTTTCCATTCGTTTGGTAAATCTAATTGTTGGGGAGAAACCAGCCAAGTAATATAAAATTTTGGGTAAAACCACAGAATTTAGGAGGGCTACCTTCCCAAACAGAGAAAGATAAACCTTGGATAATGAAGTAATTAAGCCTTCAATCTTGTTGATTAGGAAATTTTCCATATCACTCCTCATGATGGAAAGGGGAGAGGCCAGATGGAACACAAGAAATTTTTGGGGGGAGGCCTCAAACCAGCCAGAGATCTTCTTGCCAGTGAGGATCGTCCAGATAGCCTACTTCTCTCTGTTAATGCTGAGACCGAATTCACTTGCAAACTGGTCCAAAAAGTTTTTTGAGCCCCACCAACTCACTCTGGGATGAAAGGAATACTACCACATTGTCCATATATGAGATGTGGCATATGTTCTCATTCAGCATAGGTATTGCAATTCCAGCATAAAATAGTAGTAGTTGTATTATAAATTTAAATGGTAGGTTATTAGAGCATTTATGCAAAGCACATAAGTTAACTGTCATAAACACATTGTTTAAGAAGAAACACCATTATAAAGGAACATGGTTATATACACACTCAAAACTATGATATTTTTAATATACAATATTATTGTTAGGAGTCAGAATACAAGTCCACATTACATGATTACTCAGAAGCTCAGATAATTGAACAGATCATATATTAGTGTGTGCTAAGATTAAAATGATAGTTGTAATAAAAGTAGATATTATTACAATCATATTCACAAGAAAATTGATGTTCAGTCTTGAGAAGAATCTGCTATACATATTAAATTTTAACACCCATTAAACACTAAAACTGTTAATTTGGATCTTCAGAACTGTCATATGACTGAAGTATGGAATTCTCTTAAGGAATGTGTTATGGCTACAAATAAATCAATTTCTGGGCTCATTAAAAGGAAGAATTATGATTCGTTTTTGAACAATAATCATATTTCTTGTAATTTAATTAAAAAATATGTGACATTCTCTGCTTGGCAAAATAATAGATTAAATGTTAAACTTCATAACAAATATAAAGTTGCAAAGCAGGTTTGAAAACTGACAAGGACATTAAAAATGATTGATGAATTAATCCTACAAAGCTACTGATATTCACTGATTGTGATTTTTCTAGATCTTGTTTTTGATGCATTGAAAGCAGCAATTGAACCTGAGAAATTGTATCACAATCCTATTAAATTTAGAAGTGGCCCTCTCTTATATAATGGTAATGACATTCTGAATTGGTGGAAAGAATATATTTATCATCTTTTGAATAATAATACAAAAAAATGATATGTTGACTTTTAATGATACATCTATTTTATCTGCCCATTTATATTTGGACAAAAGCTATCCAACTTAATGAAATCAAAACAGTTCTTTGTAATCTTACAAATGGAAAGACTGCAGATCCTCGTGAAATACTCTGGAGAAGTTTTTAAAATATAATGATAATGTGATAGATTCAAAAATATTGGAATTTTTTTAGAAATAGATGGATTCATGAAGTTGTGCCATGCTAAATTCAAAATACTTTAGCTGTTCCAATTTTTAAAAACAAGAGGAATAAACATGATTGTAGTAATTATCATGGAATATCATTATTATTGGCTATATCAAAAGTACTTTTAAGAATTGTGTTGAATAAATTGCTTCTAGTTATAGATGAATGGTTACCAGAGTCAATATGGTTTTAAGGAATCAAAAAGCATTGTTGATATGATATTTGACATCAGGAAAATGCAAGAAAAGTGTCAGGAATGGAAGAATGATTTATATATTGATATTATTGATTTGATCAAAGCATTTGATTCAGTTAATAGGATAGGTGAAATTAGTTGGTTGTCTTTCAGCATTTATTTGTATTATAGCATCTTTATATGATGGAAGGAGATGAAGTTTTATTATTACAGATAAAAAATCTGAGAAAATAAAAACTGAAGTAATACAAGATGTGTATTTGCTCCAATTTTGACTTCAATCTTTATGGCAGTGGTCATCTGATGTCGACATCTGATGTCACTCTAACTCTGCCAGTTCTTATGCTAAAATATTCGTTTAACAGGTATTGAATAGGTTTTTAAAAGTTCTGTAAGATGGTGCCCTCTTCCGAATTATTTTACAAGTAAAAAATAAAAAAAATGCATTTAAACCTAAACAAAGAAAGAACATTAGTTGTGATTGGTTCTTAGCATGCTCTCAGCCGAAAAAGACATTCTGATTGGTTGGAAAGAACAAAGAAACCACCTGATCAAAGAAAATAAAGAAAAACGCTGAGATTTTCATTTCGAATATGATTTAAAGTATTATAAAAGAATATTTTGAGAAATTACAAATTATTTTCAGAGAGAATACTAAAAAAACAAAATTATTTTCGAAAAATATTGAAGATTTTAGTAAAAATATTTAAGATTTAGTAAAAAGAAATATTTACTTTTCTATAACGTAAAAGTCGACCTTTTTGTTTATATTATAGCTTTTATGTTGCCGAAATTGAATATTTTAGAATAAATAAATAGCAATTTATTTTTGAAAGAACTTTCGTTCTCTTCATAACCTGAAAAATTAGTAATATACTTTTTATAAACGTATCTGAGTTGAATTTAATATTATAGGCGAATATGTTTTAACAATAGGCTTTGTCTTCAGTTTGTGAGTTGGCCAATTAAAAGATTTGATTTTTACCTCATACAACCAATAATATAATTAGCGGTTTAAGGGTTAATCAGACAAGGATCAAGTTATGATACAAGTTTGTGGTAGAATTTTTAACTTGGAACTTCATCTTTATGAATTCTGAATTTACAGTATGCTAATTATTGTGTTGTTTTTGCCAGTTAAAGATGATTTACAGAATGATCTTAATGTTTTAAATGCCACTTATGAGGATCTTGATCTATTAATTAATATTCAAACAACTTAGTTCTTTATCAGGCAGTGATAGAATGTAAAACCTCAGCAACTTTCAGTTTGGATAGTTATTAACTTGAGAATATAAACCAAATTGGGACTTTAATGTGGAAATTCAATCTAGACTCCAATGTGTTGCTACTGTTTTTTTTTGAATAAAAGCCAGTGTATTTGATCACAAGGAAATAACTATTGTAACTAAGCTGTTCATAGAGCTGTTATTTTTATCTAATTTATTGTATGAATGTGAAATCTAGACACCCTATCAGTGCAATATAAAGGCATTAGAAAAGTTGTATTTAAGGAGATTCAAGGGCAAGATCATAAAATCATTCAAGATGTTCTTCAGCTTTCAGGATGTATTTAATATTAGTCCATCATTGTAAAATCATACCTTCATTGGTTTGGACATGTAAAACAAATCAACAATGAAAGACTGCCTAAAAGGTTTTATAATCAATTTAAACATGGATTTCATAGGAAAGTTAGTCCCTGTCTATGTTATAAGGATTTTCTCAAAAAAATTCAAAATAATTGTAATGTCAATTGTTTCTTTTGGGAAAATATAATACATTGGAGAGCTATATTTTTCAGAAAGAAACATGTTTTGCTTAAGAATCTAAAAGGTATTGTAAATTAAGAAGCAAATAAAAAATTGGACCAGCATGTTCAATATGTGGATGTATTTGTGGTTGATAGATTCATTTGTATAGTTCCCAGAAAACTCATTTTTACAGCAGTATTTTTTTCTTTCTCATTGCTTTGCCTTATTTTTGGTGGTGGACTGACCATATTCATTTTTAATGGCTGTTGTTATTGTTGTTTTTGTTGTTGTTGTTGTTGTTATTATTATTATTATTATTATTATTATTATTATTATTATTATTATTATTATTATTATTATCATTATTATTATTATATTTACTAATATTGTTGTTATTATTATTATTATTATTATTATTTTTATTATTATTATTATTATATTTACTAATATTGTTGCTGTTGTTGTTGTTATTATTATTATTAATGTACTGCTTTGTATTAAGAGCATAAAGAAGTATTTTACTCATGCTATTATTTACATTAGCTCTAATAGCATACTAATATCTTCCTATTTAATAAATAATATAAAACTTCTGAGCATCTTCTTTTCATTGTTTTAACATTTTAACCTATTATTAAATATTATTATTATTTTATAATTTGTATCAATATTACTAGTTGGAAATTAGGTTTACTGTCTATAAATATTTTTTTAGTAAAGGATATTAAGATAAAACAATAAAATCAGTAAAGCATGGTCTTAATGTCTGTAGATGTTAAGTCTCTCTTCTCATAATCATGATGGCTGTGTTACAGATATCTTTGTTTTTACAGACATTCCTTTGGTATTTATTTTTAAAAAAAAGTAATAATAGCTATCTCTTTTATTTTTATTTTTTGGTTTTGGTGCTGAAGTGGTTTTAATCAATCTCACATGCCTACAACCAAAATTTGAATCTCAACCAAATAAAATTTTATTTTATTTAGATTTTAATCAAGCTTACCATTTTTCCCTATCCAATACAGCTATCCATGGTGTATCAGAATAGTAGTGCAATAATTGCAAGGAAATCAAGTCATATGTCATATGACTTATTTTAATAAGCTTGTATTACAAATGTCATATAATGAGCATGCTAATATTTCTTAACAAGCTTTTCAAATATCACTATTGTCAGACTCAATTGTAGCTGTGGCTATCATCAGTTAGGCATTATGATATTCAAGAAGTAGATTTAAAAATACCATGTCAAGCCAGCATTTATTTAAATCCCAGGGCTTGACCTGGTATTTTTAAATCTAATGCCTGGATATCATAGACTATTTTTATTTAATAGTTAACTATTAGATAAATGCTGGGGCTTGATCTGGCATTTTTAAATCTAATGCCTAAATATTATAGAACCTCACTGAGAACAGCCACTGCTTGAAACCAGTCTTGAGGATAGAGATATTCAGAAGATCTATTAGTATGATCATTGTATAACAGGTAATAAAAGTATATTTAGCAAGTCTTTGTCACCCAGCATGTGATAATCCTGGTGAGTAATCCCTTTCATTCTACGTGAACTGTTCAAGAAGTTGTCACATATAATTTTCTACTTTATTGACTACATTACTTTTTGCATACTTAAGCATTGATGGCAAGTCATTTAATGCTGATAATGCAGCATATTTTTTCCTTCACAGCTCTACTCCATCTACTGCAAAATTTAATAACTAATACATAGTTACCAGATGTCAGTGCTTAATAAATCCCTACCCATGTCTGTTTCTATACAGCATCTCCAGATTAGTTTAACACTACATTTTTCACCAGTGAGAAGCTTTCAATTTTGAAATAGTGCACTGGGATTTTTAGAGACTAAAGTACTTTCCACTCTAAGCAGACATTATTTACCTTTCTTTTTAACTAAAAAGCTATCAGCCCAAGTAAAAAAAAAACATATACATGTTTGCAATCTAAACTAATTTTCTTGTATAGTTATTGATATTTGAAATCTTTTTGTAGGTCCTATATTTTTTAACTGTTACAGGTTTGTTTATCCTATGTATCTTACTCATTGCCATTTGCAGCTAGAAAAAAAAGTGCATTATATTATTAAGGTTTCAAGATCTAAAGCTCCTTACTGATGAAATTCATAATCTAGAAATGTATCCAGGCTTATTGGAAAAGACAGGATTGGTTAGGGATTTATAAACAACTATCCTAATTTTATTACTTACTTAAGCTTCCAATAGGTGGCCCACATCTGTGAAGGAAAAAATACTACTGAAATAGCAATGAGTAAGCTGAAGTCAGGTAATATTTTTATTGAGAATACTATTGATGATTATCATAATGAAATTAAAATACATAGATAATGATGAACTTATATTTTTATAACATTCTCATTAATATTATATTTTTATAAAAAATATTATTTCGAAAGAATTTTTATTTGGAAATAAAAATTACTATCTCTCTTTATATCTAACTTATATTTTAAACCCTGTGTAGTTTGGTGCACTGGTAGAGGGAGTATTTAACCGCTCAAGTGCTATGAATTGCAGCTCTTCACTATTGTTATTAGTATTTGAGCTTTTTATAAATTCCTGAACAATGAATCACTGAATTATTTATTTATTTGTATTACATTTTACACAATGTAAACATTTTATTTTAGTACTTGAAATTTTAATTTTTAATATCTGAATGTATTAAAATTATTTTAACGCTTTTCACAAGTAATTTTGTTTTAGAATTTATAATCACAATGCAGACAAAACCCCATAATGAATAGATATTAATTGTTCTTGGTTAGTTTGCTTTACATGCTTTATAGAAATTTATTTCACATGTCCATAAGATTATATTTTACTGGTGGCTTTTATATAATTTTTCTTTTAATTGTCTGTTTATTTTTCTGGAGTTAAATGATCTAAATTGTTTATAAAGTATCATCTGCTAAGGGTGCTAATTATACACTTAATTTATATATAAGAATATACACCTAAATAGGATGTATATTACATAATTAATTAATGTGGTTTAAAATTTAGTTGGTTTGCTTATATTATTTCATTTAGCAATAATTATTGTGAATCAGAAACTAGCAGCTTTATTCATTTAATTTGAATTAAATCCTGCTATTATTCCGATATGTTATTGTGATGGAAGATAGTTGGTGTAGGCTAACCTTTCCATAGCTCACCCTGAAGATTCCAAGCATCAGTTTGTGAAATAAATCACCTCCATGTGAAAATCAGATTATATCATGATGAATTCCTGGACAAATATGAAAAATTATATTCAGTTAGGGAATATTGTGTTCTTATTCACAGAAAATTTTCCACATTAAATTGCTGGATAATTGCCTTGAGAAATATTATTGGCACATTTAAGTTTTTTGCATTGACTGTATTTTTAAATATTTTTCCTCTACCAGATATCAGAGAAGCAATCATCTTTAGAAAATAAATAAGAAACTATTTACAATCTACAATTTGTCCCAAATCATGTTTTCTTTATGGATATTCAACCAAAAACATACAATTAAAAAATTGTGATTTAAAAGATCAAGATGAGATTCCAAATAAATTTATTTCTCCAGACCCAACAATAAAACTAGCCAAATTTGATCTATTTAGCTGCAATTGGGGTCTTATCAAGAGATTCAGGAAAACCCATGATCAATCCAATCATCTTCATAAATAAGATATAAAAGCCATTTTCTATTTAGATGTGGACAAGCATAGTCCAAATTCATGCATGTAATGGCAAAATTAAAGGTCTTAATAAATCCACTATTGAAACTGCATTTTGGTTGAAATCTCTACAAGTTTCTTCATAATATTTTGTTAATAGTTGGCTTTCTAATAAAATCTATCTGGCAAATAATAATAACTATATGCTTAACAACTCACAGTCACTTGACAAGTTAATGGTGGAATTGCCATTATAATTGCATATTACATCCAAATCCCAAATTTACAACAATTCTTTTATAAATTTGTAAAATCTTAAAAAATCGAGATCAAATCGTACAAAATCACCACTTAATGCATATGCAATTTCCAACTAGTTATTATTCATAAATACAAACAGTCATATCTTGGGACCATTGGTGGTCTAGTATTGTGTGTTCTGAAAAGATTAACAGGAAATGCAGGGTTGGTGGTGTGTGGCACATGGCCAGTGACATGCACACTACTGAGAAAGAAGTTGGTATCTCTTTGTCAAAGAAGTGGATTATGTAAATTAAATCATTTACATTTTCACAGACAGTATTTCAATACCACCCTGATATAACATACATTATTTGCTATAATTTATATTGCTACAAATATGACTATATAATAGTTGAAAGCATGCTAGAACATGTTAGTTGTAAATTATATATATATATATTAATAGACATGTAATACATATATATATATATATATATATATATATATATTAATAGACATGTAATAACTGAAATACAGGCTTATTATATATCTGTATCAATATATGTAATATATAGGGTATATGAGTAGAGACTTTCACATGACCCACCACTCTCCACACTATCTCACATCACTGACACCCTTGAACACATATATGTCGTAAAGATAAATAATCGCCATTATATGTATTTTTACGTATACGCATGAAATACGTATATTGGTGATTATCTATCTTTATGACATATATGTATGTGTTCAAGTGTATCAGTGTTATGAGCTAGAGTGGAGAGTGGTGAGTCATATGAAAGTCTGTGCTCACATACCCTATATATTAATAGACATGGCAAACGTGTTTACATTGAGTTAGAATTACTAAAAGAAAAATAAAGCATTGAAATACTATCAAAGTGTGTTGATAATAATGAGCAATTAGAAAATTATATTTGTAAAAAATATTATTTCAGTAAATAGGATATATAGGTTCGTTAAAATAAGAATAATCAAATAGTTTATACAAATTTGAGCATGAGAGCTGTGACCCAATGTATAAATTTTGAGACCCCAACTCTACCAGTGTTCCAAGTTATGAAGAGTATATGGTTTATAGATTGGAATTGCAGTAGAACTGGACCCCAAATCACAAATCTTGACCTCCAATATCTGACACATTATTAGTGCACCAAATCATAACAACAAATTGGTTATATTGGAACGGGGCTGCACTCCATGGACCATGACTTCAAAAGTCTATCACTTCAGCAGTACACCAAGACACGAAGAGCCTTTCTTTTATTTATTATTCTGAAATGTTAAAAATGAGTGAAAAAATTGTCTGATAAATTAATTATGAGAAATAATTCAGACTAGCATACTTTTAGCAGGGATGAAAGGGGAGAGTCACTAAATTATTTAAATAATACTTATGTAATATAAAATTTTGCATATAAACATTTATTTTTGTAATAGAAAATCAATGAAATTGATTGCTGGATTAAAAAAAGTCTACAAACGTAATTAGTTTTTTTCTAATTAGACAGATTTAGACAGAAAATGGATAACTTTAAATTTGTCAAGTAGATGTAGTAAAGCTTAAAGGTTTAACGTAGATTTCTTCCTAATTCTAATAAATTGGATAAGTTTGGAATGAAATAATTTAGACTGAGTCTTTTGTAAATAAAGTGGCAACTAATAAAAACAGTTTTATATATTTAATTTGTTGTTTTATTTTTTTTAATACCAATAATATTTTTACTCTTCCAAAAAAAAAAAAAAGGTTTGTGGGGAGTACAAAGCTGTCGCATCTTTATATATTTGGATATTGTTGTCAATCATTCACAAATAAAAATTTTAAACAAGATTTATTAAAGAAAATCAAATTAGTAAAGTAAAATAAAAATAATGATGTTGAAAAGTATATAAGCGACTTAAGATTTTTATTTGCATAAGCTTTGCATAGATATTGCAGTCAGTAGCTAATACCAAACTCTATAGAAATATAAATACATACACCTATAAAACAATGAAACTTAAATTACGAATTCATTATTTAATGAATTAATAGAGTACTAAACTATGAAGCTCAAGCCATTTTGATTGCTTTAATAAATGCCTGATGGCTAATACTGTAATTCAAGTTACCTTGTTACATGAAATTTTGGATACAGATTAAAAAGCCCTTTTTTTAGCATAAACAATATTAAACATAGCATCAGGAATGTGTTCAATTACTTATAAATAGTACATTGAAATTATATATATATATATATGAAGCAAACACATCTGAATATGTTACTAAGATAATTCACAATAATGATTCTCATAAGAATCATTTAAATGAACTTATAAACAATGTCGATCTTTTGTTACCTCAATGGTAATCTATTTTTGTAATGAGAGATAAAAGATGAGGATTTTTTTATCTGGCTATTGGTTTGTTACACAGTAATAAATCAAACATTGATTCTCGAAAATGCCAAAACTTTTTATAGGTAGCAATTTTTCTTTTTATATTAATTAAGCCAGCTTGCAGCTTTAATTATTAATTAAAATTCCAATAAATTTTTAATGAGCATGTAAATAATTGTATGGGTTATTAAATACACTATATTAAAAATATATGCCTCTTCATGAAACCAGCATGTTTGAATATGTTAGGAAGATAATTCACAAACAAGATCCCCAAAGAAACATTTAAATGAATTTGTAAAGAATCCTCATCTTTTGTTATATTATTGCCAATCTATTTAGACAGATAAAATATTATCCTTTTCATGTAATTTTTTATTTGTTATATAGGAATAAAAGTTTCTATAATTCATGATATTCACATACATTGATTTGAGTTGCTTACTGATAACTGTGCTGCTGATTTTACTATTATATTGTTAATTAAAATATTCTTCTATTTATAAATCATAAGATGAATTTTAAATATTTAGCCAATTTACTTTTACAAGAGTTGAGGCATATGCTGAAATTCATCTATCTGTTTCAAACTTATATTTGGCAATCATTTATCAGAATAGCAGATGTCCTCTACAAATGAGATTTAAGGAATATGTACTTCTATATAATAACATAACTCTATGCAAAAGACAAATTCTATGAAATTTAAAAAGACAAAATAAAGTTGCAATAAGAAATTTATCTTTAAATTTAACTAGATAAATATTTGCATAAAGAAAAAAATAGTGCGAAAAAAATATGATTTTTTAATAATGTAAGAAACAATTTACTATGTCAAATAAATGTTAATATAAAGCCTACATATTGCATGAGATATAACATAATCATTTGCTTCATAAGACAGCAAATAATTTTTAAATCCAATTGTTAATATTGATTTCATATGAATTCAATAAAACAACATGTTATTTAAGTATAGGACATTACTAGATTTGTGCTGTTGCAGCAATTATAATGAGTGTTTTATGCTCAACAGGGTCAAAGAAAGAGTCATCAGCACTCTAATGCAAAACAATAATTCCCCTCCCTTTAAAAAAGTTTTAATGTTTTATTAATACAAGTATATTATAATATTATGAACTCTCGATATAATTGGACAGGATTTGTACAAAGACTTTCAAGCTTCATTTACCTATCCATTCCATTTTATATAACTGATACTCATGCCCACATAAATGCAAAAAGAAAACATATCTCCATATATAAAATTCATGCTGAACTAGCAATCATCAGATGGTCTACATCATCATTTTCCACACATATATACATTCAATGCTCAGTTTATATTAAGATAGCAAATCTTCCAACTCTAATGGCCTGATTTCAATCTTTTCCATCTTCCAATTTTTCAGCCATCCATATGATGGCATGTTTAAGGTCATTGTTGATGCCAATGTTGTTCTTATACCCATGTTGACTTTAAGCCACTCTGACCTTTCATATATAGGATCTTAATATGCCCACTTAAATATACAGAAGAGAGATGGACCAAATTCAGGCTGAATCTGTAATATTTTAAATAAAAGTATATTATACATACCAAATTTATGATGCAAATAAAAAACATTTGAACACAGACTTCCAAACTTCTTTCACCTATCCCCTCCATTTTATGTAACCAATGCAAAAGTTGGATAGTGGAGAAAATTGAAGCCTGTTCATTAAACTTTGAAAATTTGCTATCTTAATACAAAGTGAGCACTGATTTTATATATGTGTGGGGATGATGATCTAGACCAACTGATGAGATTTAGTTCAGCATGAAATATATTTATTGATCATTTATTATTTTCACATGTATGTGGACATGTGTTTCAGTTAAATAGGATGAAATGGATAGCTAAAAAGAGCTTAAAGAACTGTGTTTAAATTCTCTCTAATAATTATAAGTTCAGTTTCCAAACCTTTACAAAACTGAATTTAGATACAATATCATCAGCATTTAGAGTATTGAATATGTGATTTTCTCTAGCTATCATTGACAAATTCACTAACTAATCTTGTGTCATTGGCAAATGTAAATATATTTTTGTGCTTTTGAACTTCAAAAATGATCTCTCTCCACTAGCTACACTTGTAGGAAGAATTAATAATTTTCTTAATCACATGCTCAAATTTGGAAATGAAGTGGTCAAATCATTTTCATGAATATAACATTACATCCAATGGATTTTTGAATTGGAGATAATTCACTTGAAAATAAGTTTTTAAACAGATACCATTCTTTACACAATTTTTCTTTATTTATGTCTTTATTAATATCACTGTAGCTTAAATGAATTTCTAGAGTGAAACATTCTTTTAATATTTTTTTCTAAAATCCATTACAGTGAGTTTATTTATAATTGTCAAAAGTAATTAATTATATAAATATTAATTATACAGTATTTAATGTACCTACATTAACATTATTTAACAATCTATTTCTAAAACAAATTGTGGACATACTAAGTCATCCATATTGAAATAACAATAATATATATAATTTAAATTATATTACCCATGAAACAACTTTTTTCTCTAGCTTTTTCTTATAAGAAATTTAAAGCATCTACATTATATAGTCTATACATACTGTACCGGTAAAATCACCATGCTTAATCACGCACAGTAATCCGAATTCAAACCCAGTCCACGTCTAGGAATAAATTCCAAAATGCAAACCAAATTCAAACCCAAACCCCTGGCATGACCAACCGATGGACAACGCAACAATGGTACGTGGTTTTCCCTTTACTAGCTCGTCGGGAAACACAGACTAAATTACCCTACAATCAGTTATTCATATATATCTTATATTCGAGATTTTGGTACGGTTAATAATTCAATATATATTTAAGTTGTCGATACAGACAGCAGGTGCTTAACTAGATTTCGAGAGTAATAAGACAAGAGAGACAAAAATAGATTAGATAAATTTTTAATAATTATTGAAATCATTGAATACTATGTACAGATACGGTAAAATTTTCATACGTATATTTCTAATAATTTGCTACTAGTCCTTAATAATCATTTTAGACTGATAGACAAAATGCATGCCAATATTTATATGTTTTAAATGGTCGTACGAGTTGATATGAGAATCAGAGTAATTTGAGCATTTAAAATATTCAATTACTATTTTATATTAAGTTGTTTGATTTTAATAGATTCAAACCATTACGTATACGGATAATTGGAGGAGGTTTTATATAAAAATATAATATAATAATGATGTACTGATGGTTGCAGAGCTTAAGATATACTACAATAATAACTTGCGGTGCATTGACGGAAGACCGGGCGGCTTGTACTTTGACAAGTCTTAATGCCCCCAAGTAGATCCGGGACACTACAACCAGCCGGGATCATTTTCGAACCCCGGTGATCCAAGAGATTATCTGGAGAAGAATTTCTTTCTTTCCAATTGGTAGTAAAAACGAGACGCCAATTTAGGCGAAGGAAAAGGCACTGCCACAGTAACATCGAGGAAGAGTGATCGGAAGTGGACTTAAAGCGAAACTATATAAAACCTTGGTTATCTCTCCGTAACATTTTCTACGCAACAATCTGATATGACTATTCAAAATAAAACATAGCGAAATCAAAAGATCACAAAAGTAACGATTAATTAATTTCACTCTGAGACCCATAACTCCCCAGGTTGTTCGGAAGGTAATAATAGCAACAAAATATTCACTTTATATTATTACTCCGTTCATATATAAAAACAACATAATAAAAATTTAGACTTTATTTTATATTTGTTATTTGGAGCAAAGATTAAAATATCATTTTGACAAAATAAAAGGAACAATACAGGTACTTGAATATTTCTCAACTCACCATAAACGAACCAATTTTTTTAGTTCGATAAAAGAAAATTACTTTTAAAATGAATATACTAATAATACTATGAAATAAACTTTAATGGCTTTAACTAGAGTTGAAAAATATTATTATTGGCATCGCTTTGTTTGTAAATGTAAGTAATAATAAAAATATAAGTATATTCACTAATGAATTACTATTAGGCACAAAATATTAGTAAATTATCATCTAAAGACTAGAGCACAGAAGTATTAGAGAAGAAATTCACTGACAGGCTTTAGTGTAACATTTTAACGAAGGAAAGCAAGAAATTTACATGTAATTACCTAGACTAATTCATAACAGATTAAATAATAAAATTATTAAGCTTAGAGGAAAGTTAAAAAGTTCATGTAACAAGAGTTACCATTCTTCTTCGTCCGGCTTTTCTCCTTGCGGTAATGTTTATGCAGAACGTAGGCGCGCATTTTGGATTCCTTAGAATGGCATGATTAATTTAAAGGTTGGAATTAAGAAAACTGGAAGCACAGGAAACATTATGGATCAGCGGCTCGAAAGATTTAAATCGGCAGAACAGGGATCAGCTTCTTGGACTTAGCCCAACATTATTGCAATTTACCGGGCAACTTCTTAATCACAGTTGAGATGATTTCTCTGGCACAACTACTTTGCTGTAGCTCGAGACGGTCTACCCACAGCAAAGTCAAAAAGTAGAGTCCCCTAGTATATTATAACATAAGATGGCTACGGTTGATCACTCTGCATAGTTTTTGTTCATGACTCCGCCTCCTTTGATTTTCTGGCCTCCAGCAATATCTAATTTTGACTATACAATTGCATTCGCCTTTCTTGATAAGAGTCCTACATTTCTCATTTCCATTGTTTGATTTACATTTATTTCTAAATTCAATACATGATTCTAAATTGACAAACTAAATAATTACATAGGAATTCGTGAATACAAAATTGAAATTCATTATCTTAACTTTCAAAGTACAAACTAATTATTCTATACATTTTGTACACGTAAGATTTGACTAAAAATACCGATCAAAGGAATGTGACTTTTGATCAGCATTTTTAAATGACTTTGTATAATTTTGAAAGATTTAAAATTAAAAAAAAATATACACGCAATGAAACTTTTAAATTGAGCGAATATAAACCTACAAACCACACACACGAATATTATTTATCATGATTTGTAATATTTATACTTGTAATATTTACATTAAATTCTTTTAAACAAAGCATAAAATAACTAACTTAAAATTTATGTGGCCTAGAATAGAAAAAGCCTCTTTGCAGGTAAATAGTGATTTAGAATTACCGTACTTCAAAATGAAAACTATGAAACTAAGATCAATCCTTCGATCTGTCTGTTTCAATACTAAATAAAATCAAATATTCTTTATAATCTAAAGTTCATTTAAAGTCTTTAAGAGTTTCAATTATTTTGATTCCAGTGAAATCTTTTAGAATATTTTTTTAAGAAAATGATTGAAAACCTTAGACAATTTAATGGTAAAATCACAGAGAAGTGAGAACAATAAATGATGATGAAATTTTATCTTTTGAATCAATCCATTTACATGGTAAACTTTAAAAAAATCACGTTTATTTTATTTTTAAAGATGTAAAAAAGATAATTAGTGATTTTTAAAAAAAAAAATTGTTAGTTTTAGTCATTTATTACTTAATTTTTTAATTCAATTAATTTTAAAACCGTATTTCAGATTTAAAATAACTTAATCTAAAAAATTTAAAATAGTATTTATTTATATTTAAATATATTAGAGAAATATAACCATTCATATATACATTAATACATTTAATTATTACATTAAAAGTTTGTCACTATTTGGCTTTACAATTATGTATACACTAATATTAATATCACTTTAACAGATTATATTTAACTAATTTATCCATGTATATGCAATATTATACATTTTATTAATGTATTGTCTTGTTGTTTTTTTATCTGTGTGTGCTTTTAAAACTAAACCAAAATTGCTACAAAAATTTCAAATTCTATAAAAATGTGAGCAGATATATTGAATTTTTTTTTAAAATTTTGTTTGATAATGATATTAAATCAGGCAAAACTTACTATATCTATTGCCACACACAGCAAGCTAGAGTAATCAATGGATGCCAGAAGCCTTATTCATAAAATCCCCATCTAGTGCCTAGTCATCCAATATCCCTAGACTAGTTTCTGGCTTGTGACTTTGGCAATGAAGAGCCTTGGATCTGAGAGCACTGCATCTTAATCTTAGGATCTGATTCCACCCTCTAGCAGCCACCTTTTATCTCCACTTATTGAAAACACCTTACTATTTTGAATCCAACTCATTAGCTTATATAGTTATATAGGTCTAAACTCAATTCAGTATCTTTACATTTTGGTGTTTTTAGTTCTTTAATAGCCACAGCCACCACTATCCTATTAGGGAGGATTGGTTTTAAGCCAATAAAGATCACCTGCTCACCATTTCTTATGCTTGCTTATAACAGTTATTAAAACAGGCAAAATTCACTATACATATTGCCACACACTAGTCTGGAGATATTGGATGAGTAGGAACTAGATGGGGATTTTATACACAAGCCTTCTGGCAGCCATTGATTACTCTAGCTTGCTGTGTGTGGCAATATGCATAATAAGTTTAACCTGTTTTAATAACAGTTATAAGCAAGCATAAGAAATGGTGATTATGTGATCTTTATTGGCATAAAACAATCCTGCCTAATAGGACAGTGGTGGCTATAATTATTAAAGAATGAAAGACACCAAAATGTATAGGTACTGAACTGAGTTCAGACCTGTATGACTATATAAGCTAATGAGCTTGGATTGAAAATACTAAAGTGTTTTTAATTTAAGACTCATGGTTTTGTAGTTAAGTGGAGGTAAAAGGTGGCTTCTAAAGGGTTGCATTAGATCCTAAGATCTGGGTGCAGTGCTCTCAGATCCAAGGCTCCTCACTGATAAAGGCCACAAGCCAGAAACTAGTCTGGGGATATTGGACCTCAGAGGAGGCACTAAATGGGGATTTTATGCACAAGCCTGCTGGCATCCAATGATTTTGTTGTGTGTGGCAATACATATAGTGAGTTTTGCCTGTTTTAAATTTAAGATATTATTTTCATAATAAGTGAAATTTTTTTTTCAAGTTAAGTTTATTATTATTTTACAATTAGCAAATAACCATCACAATATATATATATATATATATATATATATATATATATATAGTAAACTATTATAAACAGTCTTTCAATCTGCAGAAGTACTTTATAAATAGGAATAAAATGCATTTAATAAATAGACAAGCTGCTAACATTAAAATACGGGATTCATAGGATTTGAATTGATGACATTTGCTTCTGCTTTGTTTTATTTTTTAATTTAATGGCATTTGGGGCAGGTTTAAGAAATTAACCAAAATTACTTTTGTGGATTGAAAGACTCTTCATAATAGTTTATTACCATTGTATTTATTATTTTTTATTATGATTACTATTTTGTTCTAATTAATGAACATTATATTTATTTATATAATATGACTTGGATTTTAATAATAAAATTGTATGTTCCATTTTTGCATCACATAGCAATGTGATTTGAAATGCACATCATGTAAACCAAGTGTAAGAAGATATAACTGAGAATATCATAAGTGAAATAGAAACCATAAAAAATTATAATTGAAAAATCATGTTTTAAGAAGTGTTTTTTTTATATTAATATGTTTATATTTACTTATTTTGTAGAAATAATGAATCAAGATGTAATAATTAATATTCATAATAGAACAAAAATAAATATGTGTTTATTTCTGCACTATTTTCATGCCCCTATTGTATTGGCACCCTTGTGCCTTGCTGAACTTGTTTACTGACATCCTCCAGCACTGATGCTCACAATCTATTTTATTTGATGATAAAAAGCTTCCAATTGAAATGTAAGCTTTTACTAAATTTAATAATTGTTTTCATGGTGTGAAATCATTTAGATGTTTATAACATTTAGCTGTAATTGTTGTACTTAGGTGTCAGTAGTACTCAATATTTTGTGGAGATTCAATTATTTCAAGAAAGTTAATTAAAACCTCCTCAAGCAATTATATATATACTAAACATAAGCTATTTTGTAACTACCATACTAACAGAAAAATAAGTATATTTTACTTATTTCTGTTTATTTATTTATTTGAATTATTAAAAAAAAAAATTAAAACAAGTATGTGATGTTTGCATATTGCTTTTCCCTGAATAAAAGTCAGTTTAGAATAAAATTACTTTGGTAAAATTTGTGTGATACCAAAAGGGAAGCATCTATTGTTTATAATTTCTTTATTATGTTTTGTTTTTTTTTAAATTGGAAAATTCATTTTTAATATGTCAAAGGAAAAAAAAGATGTGTAACTTTATTACTAAGGAATTTTTAAGAAGTTTGAATGCCAGGTGTACAATGCCACAATCAATCATGAGACCTCCTATCCCCAACCCTGAGCCTTTATCAACTGCAGCAAACTTGACAGGTCATTATTTAATGAAATTAGTAAAATGCACAAATTTAATGGAGAAGACACTTTTTTGTTAAATACATATTTTAACCTTAAAATTAAAATGATGTTTTTAGTATTGATAATACTAATTTGTTTTTGTTTTTTGCAAAGTTGATGTTTTATGTGTAAGTATATTTTTTTTTAAATTGAATATTTGATTTAGAATACATTTTTTATTTTTTATTGATAAATACAAGAATAATGTAATCACAATAAAATTCATAGCAGGTCTATTTTAATAAAATTAAAATCTATATTATTTAGCTGCAGAAACATTTCATTATTTAATTATTTACTTTACATGACAAGATCATATTATATTTTTAGATGTTACAACTAGTAATCATTCTAATATTTCAACCATAAGATTTAAAAACAATAGAAAAAAATTTTTTTTAAATAAATCATTATTTCTATTTTGTATTTATTAAAAGCTGATTGTTATACATAAGAATTTTGTAAAAAAAATACATTTATAAAGTAACTTTCTGGAAAACACATTTACAAAAGTAAAAATTATTGTATGTAGTATTTAAAAAGTTAGATATTCTATTAGCATGTTTATATCCAATGTTGAAAACTACATATTTGAAATGTATGCAATGCAGATCATAACTGTAATTAATTAAGGCCCAGTGAAAAAGACAAAAATTAGTATTTGCCAAAAAGAGCTTTTTTATTTATTGCTATTATATAGATATTTTTGATTTCATTAAAAATATGTAAAAGCAGCATCATGGATAAACTTCTACCATTTTTGTTGAAATGAAAAGTTAGCATTAGTGTTAACATTTACATAGAGTCCTCATGCTTAAAGAAATCAATAGAATAGCAAAAATCTATCATCCAATTGGCATTAGATTTAACAACAGATTAGTGATATTTTATTGCCAGTTGTGATGATATAATTTACTGATAATAATCAATCACCTATTGGCATTTTTGATTAAATGCACACAATATATATATATATATATTGTAACCGGACCACCGTACAACCCCTTTATTACCTCAGTTGTAACAATTTCCTGATGAGCATATTGTAGGAAGAAACCGTCGATTGGCTGTCCCCAATACAGATGTAACCCCCCCTAGAACAATATTTCCTGCTCATCAGAGGGTGTAGCACCATAGAGACTGGAAGCACCTAGAAATTTCTGTGTTTGGTTTCCCAAATGGCACCACTCGAGTTCCATCTCACTACAACCTGACTTACCTAGGTCTAGTTATGCTAGACATAGCCCAGAAGGCATGAAATTCTCATGAACAATTGCAATGAATAATTAGTGATGCAAAAATGGAACTGAGCAACAAATTAATTTTAAGTAACAACAGTTTTATTAAGAATGATATTGATAAGTCCTTCCAATAAAGTTCATCATTTATTTCAAATGAAGGCTCATTTCAATTTATCTTCTGTGAAGAAGTCAAAAGGTCTTTTATCAAGTAGATGTCTACTTGTACTGCATGAATATTTTTAATTATTTGTTCCATATATGTATATCCTTTTTAGGTAGATAAACAGGTAAGATGAGCAATTCCAGATTTCTGAAGCTCTTATAATTCAGTCAAGTATAGATGTGTATTTATATACATAAGTTTCATTATTTTATTTAGACACAACCAATATTCATGTAAGCATTTGTAATTCATATAGTACTTCATTATTTTTAAATTTATCACAGGTAGGTAAATAGGCAATATAGACAATACCGGATTTGTGGACTATTTATAATCCAGTCAAGTACAGATGTGCATTTATATACATAAGTTTCATTAGTTTACTTAGACATAACCAATATGCATGTAAGCATTTATAATCTTCATTTAATTATTCTAGCATGAATATTTGTTATTTGGTCTGCCACAGATGTATATTTTTACATATATGTTTATCAGCAGTTTCATTTATAATCTTAATTTAATTATTCTGATATATAGCTCAGATATTTATTTTTCAGATATAGACATATATGATATATAAACAATTATAATCCATTCGGATATAGTCATATTTTATTTATCCACATTTATAATTTAGTTAGTTATAGCTATATATAATAGCTCAGCATTTCTAATTTTTCCAGGTATAAACTTATTTGTATATCAACAATATAAATAGTTATAATTTATTCAGATATAGATGTATATTATATGAAATGTCTCTAATATTTATGCAGGTATAGATGTATATGATATATAAACAATAATAATCCATTCGGATATAGTCTTTTTTTTATTTATCAGCATTTACAATTTAGTTAATTATAAGTATTCATTTTTATTTTTATTTTAATTCAGATGTATATGCATATAAAAAAATCATTTATGGTTTACCTTATTAAAAACACCTTTTGGTTATAGACATTTAAGATATTTATGTATTTATGATTTATCACCAATAAAACATATTTTTACAGAGCTATAATTATTCATGATTTATTTTAAGAAAGACATTTTGTTTCTTTTTCTTTTTTATAAACACATATCAGTATTTAATATTTCAAATTTGTTACTTTTATTTTATCCCATTTATTCATCCACTTCAGGTTACTACTGCATTTCAAAAGGGGTCAGTTTATTTAAGCTGAATGGCATTATTTACTTTCCATGATGTTCACTTGGGCAAGTCTTGGAGATTCATGTCTATAGACAAAGAGATGAAGCTATTACAGATTAGTCTTCCATCTTTATGATTTCCTTATTAATACTTTTTTTAACATCAACAGTGTGGCTATAAATATTATATTCCAAGGTAATTAAAACCAGTTGTCGAACAAATAGTTAAGCAACACATAGATAAACTTTTTAACTTTTTCACTTTTCTTACCTTTTGACTGCTTTTAAAATGTCCCCTCTGAACTTCAAACTCAACTATTTATACACTATTCTCTGGATTGAATCAGCAGCATTCCCATTGTATCTGATTTGTTACACAGCTTTCATTTAAGCCCAAGTGCTTTTCCCTTCTTAAGGATTGGATGACTACTTTTAGTGGGCCTGTATGGAATCATGAAGATTAAGCCATATTTTCCAATTTGAAAAGTTTGCCTCAAGCGATTATTATATTTTGTACAACATCATTTCAAAAATTAACATGTAATATTTTAATAACTGCCAGCTTTAAATAGATACTTAGAGAAGTATTTATATCACAATTTAAAATTATAAAATCAATAATGAAGGTTTATACTTTTTTTCTCAATTATAGAAAATAATGGTTTTTTTTTTTAATTTTTAAACTTTTTGCTTTATTTTTTTTTTAAAAAAAGATCAACTTCTTTCATATACATCTGCCTTTTTTTAGGAGGAGGGTAAAATAAATCTTAATACATGTGAAACAGAGTTTCTGTTTCAATATATATATACTCTACCAGAGTAGGTAGATAATTATTTGTTACTTTTCTAAGCCAAGATTTCAATTCAATATACTTTGTCAAAATATGACTATAGTAAATATTAGCATAGTTGTGCTTTCACAAAAATACACTATATCAAAAACCTGGCTCAGCAACATAACAATATTGGTTTTGAAACCAAAAAGTTATTACTGTAACAGTTGATAAGTATTTACATACCCTGGTTATATATATATATATATATATATATATATATATATATATATATATATATAAGTCATATATATATATATTGAAAAATAAATACAAATTAGTCTCTTTACTATAGGGAAGTGTCACATAGGTCAACAGCAAAAAAATAGCTAATACTAATATGTCTTTCCTATTGCTGTATGGTACAAGTTTTAGAAAATATCCATATTTATTTTCATCTTTCTAAATAAGAATAGCCATTTACTAATTAATATTGAGTGGTAATAAAAATCCCATCTTTATAAATAAACTTCAATAATTGAATTTGAATGAAATTCAGAACAAAGCAGAAAAATGCCCCACTATTATATTATAAACTTCTAATATATATATATATATATATATTATATATTTATAATATATATAGTATATATATATATATATATATATAAGAAAATCAAGTCATACATCATGTGACTTAACTTATTAAGCTTCTCCTACAAAGATAATATAATGAACATGCTTATAGCTCTAAACAAGCTTTTCTGATCAATGCTGGAAGAGAAAACATTTAAAATCTTTATCTAGAATTATCTCTATCACCAAACTGTTTTCAAGCTAATGGCTCTCCTCAGTGAGGCACTAGTATATTCATACACTAGATCTACAATACTAACTTTTTAGATCTAGTATCTGAATATTCTAGTGCCTCATTGAAGAGAGCCATTAGCTCGTAACTTGTTTGGGTGATGGGAATAATTCTAGATAGAGATTTTAAATGCTTTCTCTTCCAGCATTTATTGGAAAAGCATGTTTAGAGCTATTAGCCCATCATTATATATATATATATATATATATATATATATATATATATATATATATATATATATATATAGAAATCGATCAAATTGTTTATAAACCGTTTATATATATATTGAAATGGAAGTAACTACAGTTTCCATTTTGTTTTGATTAACCAATAATCAAACATCAATAAACCATAAAAACTAATTGAATGATATCACCCATTTTTTAGCTCTGATAACATGAAGCTTGGTTTAGTGACATTATAAATTAAAAAGTGAAATTTCTTTCAGTTAGTTTTCATAGTTTACTATTGTTTTGTTAAGCATAGCCCAATAGTAGTTATGTATATTTACTCTTCAATTTCATATCATAAGCTATAACAATTTATGGTTATAGTATATGTATTTGAATGAGATCCATTTAATAGAAACCAACTACTGATTTAAAAAACCTATTTGCAAAGTGTGTTTTTAATAGATGTTTCATCATTTTGTATATAAATATTTGAGACTTGGAGCTTAACAGAAGACTAAAAAAATATGCATATCATATAAGAAGTTTGTAATGATATACATTAGTAGTAACAGGAAAAGAGCAAAAGTGAAGAATGAGAGAGCAATCAAATATTATTGATATCACTTACAAAATTAAGAAGTAATATTAGTCTAAATCGCATGTTGTTAATAAATTTGTAATAATTGAAAATTTGCCAGTCTTTCACATGCGCGATTGTCTCTCAGACAGCCAATCAGATTTTAAACAGCTGCCAACCCTTTCACTGATTTTTTTAGCTATTGGCGCTCTACTTAAACTGATTCTTTTAGCTATTGGCCCTCTACTTAAATCTGAGAACAATGTGATTGGTCTGTGTCATTTGCAATCAGTTCTTTTGTTAAAATATTAATCTAAAATACACATAATTTTTTTAATTCAGCTTCTAAAAATTGAATAATTTTAGATTCAAATTGGTTAAATGTAACAAAAAATAAAAATAATGTTAATAACTGTCGAAAAATATAAGAAAAATGTGTAAAAAAGAGGTAGCAGTAAAACAAAAGAATTATAACTCAACCAATGATTGTGCTGTTATTCAGATCAACAGCTGTCAAGTAATTCTCTTTTTATTTCCAGTTTGCTTATTTCTCTTGTAAAATTTAAAATTTTCCAAATCAAACTTTATATTTCCATAAAGTAACATCAAATTTTATTTATGAATGTAAAAAATTATGATAGATGTTATTATTTACTTCAATTACAGATCGTACACAGCTTCGCTGTCGTGATTGAATCTTCATTTAGAAACACGCCTTAGAAATTTTCTGATTACGTTATGTAGCAATAATTTTCCAAATCAAACTTTATATTTCCATAAAGTAACATCAAATCTTATTTATGAATGTAAAAAATTATGATAGATGTTATTATTTACTTCAATTACGAACATACAAAGCTTCGTTGTCGTTTCTGAATCTTCATTTAGAAACACGCCTTAGAAATTTCCTGATTACGTTATGTAGCAATAATTATTTTTTGTTACGGATTATTTCTCCAAATGTATTTTTCTTCTAATATTTAAAATTTTCCAAGTCAAACTTTATATTTTGATAGAGAACTATGTTTTATTATTTGTGAACATAAAAAATTACAATAAATATAATTATTTACATCAAAATCATTACGAATGTGTACATCTTCTTTCTTTAGCAAGAATGGTTTTTAGTTACCGATCCTCATTTTCAAATCTGTCATTTATGAATCTGTCATTTAGAAACACGCCTAGAAGATTTGGTAGGTATCCAATCAGAGAAGAAGACACAGCGATGTAACAAATAGGCTGTGAAGATTAATGATTTTTTTAAAAAAATATAACGCTATATGCGGATGTTTTTAGAACTAAAATTGAAAGCATTGAATTTCCTATCAAATAAGTCTAAAATGAAGAAATTGCAACCAAAATTGACCAAGAGATGGCGCATGATACCACATGCTTCTTCCAAAAAATTTTTAACTACGGGGCTTTTTCGTAATAAACAGGTAAAAGGTTAAAAACGATCAGGCTTCGACACACGACAGAGATTTTGATAAGAAAAAGATGTGTCAAAGCCTGATCATTTTTAAGGCAGCTGTTTAAAATCTGATTGGCTGTCTGAGAGACAATCGCGCATGTGAAAGACTGGCAAACTTTCAATTATTACAAAATTAAGAAGCTGAAATGTAACACTTTAATAGGATTCCAAAAGATTATAAAAGACCTCGAAAGACAACACCAATGAGGTGGGTAGATAAGATTGTTTGTATAGGGATGCAGAAATAAAAAGCTATGTATTCAAAAAGCTGGATTAAACATGGCAAGATCTTTTTATTGCAGTGGATTAATAATGTTTGAAGATGATGATAAAATTTCGTATATAAAATAATGGAAAAACCATACATGCACAGACAAATTCTTAATAAGATGAGAAAAGTAGAAAACAGAAACACCACAAGTTAAAATGATAAAAAATATATAATAAGGAACCAGATAATTATAGAAAAGCTGACAATATTTATACTGAAAGGTTTGTACCCAATAAATGATTGATAATTATGTTAATCAACGCATGCCAGTATTCATGCAATTTTTTCAAATTTTAAATTCACAAATTACTGATAAAGTGCGTCCGTATGTTCAGCTGTATAAGAAACTCAGAATGCTGGAAAAGAGAGAAAGTGATTAGTTTTAATAAATAATGTCTTTTCAGATATTTTGAGGTCCGCTGCTTTAGTTGGCCATACTTCTGATTTCATAGGAAATAAAATGAGATTATAGATCCGTTCACTAAAGATTTCTAACATCGTATTCAAGACATGAAGTTTGACAGGAAGAGAAGCTTAGTTGTTAATGCTGTCTAGCCTTGGCTGCAAATTGGACATCTTTTTTACACTCTCCACTTCATTCAGATCTACTTTCAAATAAAGAAAACAGCTGTGGATTTTGTACAAATATACTGAAAGATACTAAGATGACTTCTGTGTGGAATAATTAATTAAATATCCTAAATTTTAATATTTTTTTTTAGTTTTTAAATTTTCAGCTATAAACGTATAGTATGTAACAACCATGACTTGACGATTTTGCGTGTACGTGTACAAAAATATAGACTTCATTAACTGAATTCCGGTTTATATAAATCATCATCATCAATGGCCAATTAGTGATGCCATTCCATCTCAAAACTCTCTTAAATCTTAAGAGACAAAATAATATTTGAAATATAAAACATAATTTATATTTCTGAAGTTTAAATGTAATTATGAAGAATTTAAACACAGACTTTCAAGCTATCTTCAGCTATCCACTCTATCTCGTACAACCGATACACATGACTACACACATGTCAAAACGATAAATGATCGAATAATAATAATAATAATAATAATAATAATAATAATAATAATAATAATAATGGTCTACCCACCTCCCACTTCCTGTGATACTACAGATTATACAATACAATCGATCTTTTTTGCAACCTATGCAACTGTGAAGAAAAAACCTACCACCACATTTCACTCCTACTCAGCCCTGGCATGTACTCAGAAAATCCTATAGACCACATGCAGGCACTGTACCCCTACATGCAATAGCATATTTCAAATTTAAACTGAATATAATCCTGCCATCTGTGCAACTAAATTTAATCTATTTGCCTTCTGATGTATGAGATGCAACTTCTAGTTTGGTAACAACACCATATAATACCATGTTTCCTTCTCAAATAAACTTGGGCAATTCAGAGTCAGTGACTTCAAACTTGCCTTCACAGACATATGTGCAGCCATGTTGTCATTATTGAGACATTTGACCAATCTCTTGCTTTCATCGATGTAATGTAATCAATTTAACCTCTAAATATAATCACTCAATTTCCTTCCTTAGTCTCCTATATCCTCCCATAAGATATAATCATACTGCACATCCAGATTCACTACTAATGGAATTTTCATTGTGCAAATGAATGGCAACCAGTGACAGTTGTCTCACCAGATACACTATCCTCAGCTACATAACATCAGAGCACCAGATACCTAAATCAAAAACAATAATTCTTTCAATTTCTCCAATTGGCAGGTGTGATTTGAAAAAATAAATAAATAGGCTTTAAAAATAATAAAATGTATGTAACTCCCATTATCAGTTATACTTTTATCATTTTCTGTGTATATGCAATTAATCTGTAACATTATATACCTATGTATATATCTGAACTGCAATTCGATGCTGACTGTATCATTTGTATCTACTGATGTAACATTGTTTTTTTTTTGCTCAATAAAGTCTTCCTTTAAAATATCATCATTATAATAATGATGATGATGATGATGATGATGATGATATGCTAGAAATGGTTTTTGCAATGGTTTTACAAATCTGAACCCATTTGCTATAAATATGTTCACAAATAAAGTGCATTGTTCCATTATTCTATCTCTTTGACATTTTGTGATTTTGTCTTTTAATATCTGCTGCAGCAAATTTTCTTATATTGTTCTTTGTTGTATTTTATTTGCAACATTTCTTCCCAATAAAAAATTCATTTGTCCACCTCTTTAGAATGTTTTTGAGATCATCTTTATAGTGAAAATTGGATCTTTTTCTTCCATATATACTGCATATACAATTTTAATTTTTTTTCTATAAACAAAAATAATGTTCAGAAAATTTTTGACTTCAAAATCTAAAGATACATCTTAATCACTTCTTTTATTTAGATGAAATTGGAGTCTCATCAACTTATCCAGGACATTCCAAGGTCATTTCCTCCATTTGCTTCATAAATACTAATAACTCTTGAATCTATGGCTACATTGATAGAATAGAATGATTTAATAAAGCCACTAATGAATCTAACTTCTTCTTGGTTTTTATATAAACGTCTTTATAATATTTTGGGTACTTAGGTAAACCAATATGGCAGCCTATATTTTTGATAAATCTATAGTTTTTAAGGGACACCCCCCCCAAAAAAAAATGTTTATAAAAGATTGTATGTTAGGAAACATCGTATTTAATGTCTACATTTTATTTTTTATTATTAATATTATTTTAAATAAAGAAGTGATTGTGGAAAAAAATAATTACAATATTTCTGCTTTATTTTTGTGGTTATAATAACATATCAGAAAAAATAAATTATATATGTATACAATATTTACACTATTCATGTCAACAGCACAATGACCTCCAATATTGTATAGCTTTTAGAATCAAATCCTTAATAAGTTAAAACCAAAATGAAATAACGATTCTTAATAACATATATCAGAATTTATTACTTTTTTTTAAATTTAACAAATGATTTTTTTTTTACTAATTTAACAATTAACACATCTTCAGAATATTGTAAGTCCTCAAAACTGTATATTTATAAAAAAAAATACAAACAGCAATCTTGGTTTAATTGAAAACTCACAACTATCATATTTTTTTAATATTTCAGGTAAGTAAAATAAATCCATATCTGAGAGAATTCAATTTAGTAACAAATATATTGTGCAAAAATTCAAGTCTTGGTACTCATGTTTGTCTGAAGGTTTGTGATGATGGTGTATTATTAGATGTGATATATTGGACTATTTCCATCATCTATGAGTGAATCTTGAATGTATAGAAATTTTTAAACTTTATTTAAAATTTCCAAATACAAACAACTTGTTAGTAATAACACACAAATACACAACACAGCTTAGTAATTATACAATGTTTTGAATAGTGTTATTCTTCATTCTTCTTCAGTTGTTACTGGCTTATATGCACAGTGACAACATTCACATAGAAGTTGAACTAGCACCTTTAGATTCTTGAATATAGAATAATACTACTTGAAACATTGTATAATACTAACCTGTGTTGTGTATTTGTGTGTTATTACTAACAAGTTGTTTGTATTTGGAAAGGTTAAACAAAGTTTAATTTTTTCTATATATTCAACATTGGCTCATAGATGATGGAAATAGTCCAACATATGTCCAATTGGTATGCATAATCTAAATACTTATTTTTTTAAATTAAAACAAATGACTTCTCTGCCTAATAATATGTTTTCTAATAGAAAAATTATTTTAATGTAGATGATATTGCTACTGTTGCAGAGATTTTAGACTATTTTATTGTCCTATCCTGTAAACATCGTTGTGTAATGTGCACTAATTTTCTTGTAATTTAGTCACAAATGGAAATGAAGCTCTACATGGTGCTGGTGTTACCTTTGGCTTTCCTTTATTCTCCAGAACTTATCTGTAGATTAAATTTTTCAGATTTTCTTAATTTTATAGCAGTAAATAAGATTAAAATATATATCAGTATATTAGTTTTTAAAATGTCTGGGACAACAAAGCATGTGATTCGAAATTTGTTGTCCTCAGACTCAAGAGCATTTGTGAGAATACTTGCAAATATTTTTTGTTTAGGTTACTTTGAGAAAAAAATATTTTTTTTATAATTTATTTACATATTTATAACTATTTTTGCAAAATATACCATTTATTTTAAACCCAAAATATTCATGATTATACTTACATTTTGTTTGAAAATTTTGTTTATTAAAAAATAAAGTTAAACAAATCATATTAATAGTATATATAATATATATATGGCTCTACCTTCTGAAACACCATAGTAGTAACTTTTTCTTTCTAAAACAATTATATATTCATTTTTAAATTTTAGAACAGATTTTTCCTGCTTTAGTCTTTTTTTGAAATTGATAGAAGGTTGTGTTCTTGTACTTCTAACTGATTTTATTTGCAGTGCAACATTATAATGTGATGTTTAAATTAAAATTATTTAGCAGTATGGAAAATAAACTTGTATTTGTTGATTTCAGCATATGTGCATAATATTCAGATAATAGTTTGAAAAGGTTTATGAAGATGCAATATTAATTAATAAGATATGCACATTTGACTGAATCCTCTCTGGCATCCTTTTTACACTTTGGAAAAGTACACGTGTAAGCATAGTTATTATTGATGTTTATTAGTATTTTTTATTCATGATAACAAGTAGTTATATAATAATTATATGCTGATTATTTTTAAAACAAAAACTCAGTAAAATGAAGTTTCACTTGATATTGTAGATTTTTTTTAAAAAAACTTTTCTATTATACATTTTTTAATTATAGATTTTGAAAAATGTTAAAATTCAAATGTTTTGCTTTTATAACTATTACATTTTTAAATAATATTTTAAAAATTGTAATATATATATACTGTGAAGGGGATTAAGATTTGAACCCTTCACAAAGTTTGAAGTATTTTAATATACATAAACCTTAGCCAGAAATCAATAAAAAGGGTATAATGAAATACAAATGTGTCTGTGAATTGAAATAAGTATATCCATACTGTTTTGTAATTTTGTTTTTAAAACAGGTAAAACTCTCCATACAGTAGTGCCACTCAGTGCAAGCCAGAGTAATCAATTGATGCCAGAAGGCTTGTGTATAAAATTCCCATCTAGAGTCTACTCATCCAATATCCCCAGACTAGATTCTGGTTTGTGGCTTTCAGCAGTGAGGAACCTTGGATCTGAGATCACTGCACCTAGATTTTAGGATCTAATGTAACACTTCAACAGCCACCTTTTATCTCTATTTAACTACAAAACAACATAATATTTTCAATCCATGCTCATTAGCTTATATAGTCATATAGGTCTGAACTCAGTTCAGTACCTATACATTTTGGTGTTTTGGGTTAGAGATTATAATTATTAAGAGAAGAATGTCATTAATTTGTGTACTATATTAATTTCCTAAGTATTTCATTAATTAGTATCAGGTGATTAATAAAAAAAATTTAAGTGGTATGTAAAATATAACTAAGGATTAATTTTTTTTTTTTTTGTTTAATGAAAAAAAAAGGAAAAGTGTGTAGGTATCCTATAATGGATTAATTAATACAATTTTTTTTTTATCTTATCAATATAAAAATAAATCTTATACTGATTCAATACACATGATTTTTTTTTGTTCATAGACAAATCAGATGATCAAATCTTATTAAGAAGTTCATAATTATATGTTATTTAACAACTGTAAGATGAAGAAAATGTAAAATTGTAGATGTTAGTTTTATATAACATAAGAAGAAAGGTAAAATGTTGATTCTGACCAAAATATGCCAGCATTTTTCTTTTATGTAAGGGAAATATAAAAAATGATGTTAATATATATATATATATATATATACTTTTGCTTCATACAGGTTTCTCTTTGGCTGCAATTTTTGTTCTATTTGTGTTCTCTAGGGAGAACAAGAAAATAACATTTTCAGTGAAAAGTCAAGATTTTAACTGAATGCTAAAGTGAAATCTTAAATTGCATGAAGTTTGGAAAAATTAACAGGAACTTTTTGATAAACAAGAAAGTAAATGTAATTCTTGAAAATAAGTACTCTGTTCAGTAATATACATATATTGTACTTTTTAAATTGGTACAGATAGTTTGGTTAGACTTTGAAAAGTAGCTATTTAAAAAAAAAAAAAAGGTTATTTTCTAGTATGTAACTATGATGATATAGGTAGTAAGAGTTCAAACTCAGCAAGTAGGAGTCAGTAAAGGTATATTAAGTAGTTTAAAGTCATTTTAAGATAAATTAAGTAATAAAATAATACAATAAATTGTTTTAAAGATATTTTTTATTTATTATATTTACAAGATGCTATAATAATATAATAGCTTAATAATAGCAGAAAATATTTTATATAATATGTTTAAAGTAATTATTTTGTTTAAAATATTATTTAAATGATAGTTAATTTAATATTAGTCTAAAATGTTCTGAAAGTATCCCATGATTAAAAATGTTTGTGTGAATTTTTAAGAGTTTAAAAAAAGAAAACTTTGATTTTTAGCTTGTCAACGGAATTTGATACATTTTAAAGGTTGCAATAACTCTAAAGATAATGTTTTAAGATTAATAATTAAAAATTATTAATATTTTGTTTAAATGTAATATATTTTTTAAAATCAATTTTAGGGTCATTAAAGTATTTAAATTGTTTAAATACAGATAAATAATTTTAATAAAGTGTTTATTATTTATAAGTGATAAATAATATTGATATATTATTTTAGGAAAATGATGACTCATAATTTTAAAACTTAATTTAAAAAAATGAAATTGATTTAGTTATGTAAATTCATAGGTTTTTACAAGCAGAATTAACCAATGAAATTACTAGATTAGGCTAGTATAAAAACAGAGGTTAATCCAGTCTAGTCAGTGAACTGAAGTGAAGGGAAGAGTAATGGTACAAATAATAATAAAAGTAACACTAGTTTAAAATTTATAATCAATATTTTTTAATTGTGACAGTAGTAATTTTTTTATCATTATTATTTTCTCTTAAAAGTGTTTAAATGTATAATTTTTATCACTATTTTAATAATGACAAAAACTCACTATACATATTGCCACACTGCAAGCTAGAGTAATCAATGAATTCCCTTGTGCAAAAATCCCCATCTAGTTCCAACTCATCCAATATCCCCAGACTAGTTTCTGGCTTATGGACTTCATCAGTGAGGAGTCTTGGATGTGAGTACACTGCACCTAAAACTTAGGATCTTATGCAACCCTTTATCTCTATTTAACTACAAAACTATGAGTTTTAAACTGAAAACATCTTAATATTTTCAATAAAATCCCATCAGGTTATATAATCATATAGGTCTGAACTCAGTTCAGTACCCATATATTTTGGTGTCTTTGTTTCTCCAATAATCATAGCCACTGATATCCTGTTAGGCAGAATTGGTTTTAAGCCAATAAACATCACATGATCACCATTTCTTATGCTTGCTTATACCTGTTATTAAAACAGGCAAAAATTCACTATATGTATTGCCACACTGCAAGCTAGAGTAATCAATGGATTACTAGATGGGGATTTTATAAACAAGTCTTCTGGCTTCTATTGATTCCTCTATCTTGCAGTGTGGGAATATGTATAATAAGTTTTTGCCTGTTTTAATAACAGTTCTAAGCAAGCATAAGAAATGGTGATCATGTGGTATTTATTGGCTTAAAACCGATCCTGTCTAATATTTTATTAATGATTGTATAAACACAAAACTTCCCTGTCAGAGGATTCTGCTTAAAGCTTAATTAAGGCTGCGATAATTTTTATGGAACATGGTAATAGTCAATATTGGGATAATGTACACCAAATGCCGAAGAATATTCTAAAATAAGTCTGGAGATTTATGTAAGGAACTTAAAATTTTTATAAATAATTTGCTTAGATGAATGAACATTTAATTTTAATAATTTTATTATATTATAATGAGATAAATTCGTCAAGAAAACATTTTATAAAAAAAAAATCATTATCATAATATTAAGTTTGAGAAAAAAAAGAAAAAAGTTAATACTCTGGATTTACGTTACAAAACTAGATTTAAAATACTTTCTTTATGATGTGCTCGATTAACTATTTGTTATATGAACATTAATTTATCTTTAAAGTTTAATCTAAATGGAGTTTTATTTTTGAGAATGATGTTGGTAGAAAAAGTGAAAAAATGACTGTTGAAAGTTTTTATACTTTTAAAAAGACTTATTATTGATAAATCAATAGATAAACTATATGCTTCAAATAAGCATTTATTTTATATAGCACAATGTTTTTAAACTGTAAATAGTAATAATCAGCCATTAAGCTAATGCACATGTGCTTTGTGGATTTTAACTGTAAATGAATACTCTCACTTTCCAAACACAGGATAAAGTCTTTGTGAAAAGATAGAATGAATCCATCTATCCTTTCAACCCAAATGTTTAAGTGTGGGGAAATATTAAGCATTTGGGAATGAGAGCATGAAGATATTAAACAATCACTTTAAATTACCTTTACTATGTCTGAGTGAATAACGCTTGTGAAATTGACTAGAATTTATTTTAAAATGATTTTATCTGGAATAAATGAGCTAAACTATGTCTTTTTAAAAGCTAGATATTATTTCAGTTAATGAATGTCTTGGATGGTATAACTATCATTTTATCTGAAAATTCTCTAGTTGAAATATTCATTTTAAGAATAAAAGTCTCGAATATTTAAAAAAAAAAGAAATATTTACCATTAGTTTATAAAATATACATCTGCTGAAAAATATACTGAAATGAATAATTTTATACTATACAATATTTTACTAATGTTTTGACCGATGGAAATGCAAATATTATATGTGTTAAATTTATCATGATATATCTGTTATATACAACAGCTGGAATTAAGAAAAACATATATAAAAAATATTTTTGCCTCAATGGATCCTTGAATTATTGCTTTATGGAGATATTGTATGCCTAAATAGATAGATAGATGCTCAGGAAAAAGACTGGAATAAACATTTATCTTTTCAAGATATTCAATATTGTTCCTAGATTTTATCAGATTTTATTTTGTTATTTATACATTTTATTAAATGGTGCCAAGGGAGGAATATGATTTTGTTCAGAACTTTGTCTCTGTAACTAGGCAATGGGGAAAGATTTGTGACAAGCATTTAACTTACACAAAGAAGAGAAACTTTTTGTAACTTTCAAATTTCCTCATTACTTTTTAAGTCTAATGTTAATATTTAGAATATTATTATTTATTTTAAACCAACCTCTTACTATAATATATTTTAAAAATTTAATCTTAAAATAAATTAGTTTATTATTATTATTATTATTATTATTATTATTATTATTATTATTATTATTATTATTATTATTATTATTATTATTATTATTATTATTATTATTATTATTATTATTATTATTATTATTATTATTATTATTATTATTATTATTATTATTATTATTACATAAAATAAAGGAAAATGGATTTTCAGAAATTAATTTTCTTATGAGGTAATTTGTTTGAATGTTCAACCAAAGAAGCAGATTACCATTACATGATTTCAATAATTGTTGATATCACAGGCAATTTTTTTATCATTTACATTGCATTTGCTTGATTTTTTTTTAAATGTTATATTTTTTAAAATTAGTATTTTATCTTATAACAAACATATTGCTTGAATTAAATAGTGAACAGCTGAATGAACAGTTGATATAATTATTATCATATATGTTTTTTTTTAAAAAATGTTCAGAGTGAAAGTTTTTGAAATATCTAAGGATATTAAAAAAATTGTTTATCATAAATGCTTGAATATGCATACATTTTATAGCATTGTTAAATTATTGTTATATCTTTATGAATGTTATCTGTTAAGATACAGAGAAATACAGCAATACTGATCTCAAGTACATAATGTAAAAACAAATAAATGTATAAAATCGATGTATGTTTTATCATGATCATTTGTGCTCCAAAACTTTTAAAAACCATCTTGAAATGAATTTAGACTTTGTTGTTTCTTAGTAATGTTGTTTTGGAAATTATTTTAGAATGAGGTTTGTATTTTTTATGATGTTAATAGAGTTATTCAGTGTAAAAGATATAAGATGGTGGTCAGGAAAGTAATTGTTATATGAAATCCCAGATGTTTATGGATATGTAAAGGAGGTTATGTGTGAGCTGTATTGTCACCCTTTGAATTTATTAAATATACAGGTAATAAAAATGTATATTACTTTTCCATGGAGAGTTGCAATCCCTTGTAGTCCATAAGAGCTAGAATAAATCCATGATATGAATTTTTAGTTGCCTGATAAATATGGACATATTTTTGCACTGTAACCATGATGATATTTTCTTACTTGTTTGAGTTGTTATTGTTATTATTCCATACATTACACTATAATCACTATTTATCACCACATGAATCAAATCTTAGTGGATAGTTTTTATAAGATGGTAATATAATGGCTAAACTGTTAGAAATTGATAGTTTATGTGAAGGCAAGATGATATATATAAAAATATCTATCACCAATGATATTAAAATAATTGATACATAGCATAGTATATTAACCTTGAAACTTCTAATTAATTTATTGGATGAGTGAGGTAAAAGTCTAAACTTTTAATTGGTCAATTCACAAAATTAACAAACTCAAGTGTCAAAATATATTCATCTTTTAATATTATATTCACTTTAGTTTTTTTTTGTAAAAAGTATATTAATAATTTGTCAGATTATGAAAGTGAATGAAAGTTTTTTCAAAAATAATATTTTTGGTTATAATTATAAAAATATTCAATAACAGCAATTTTGAAATGAAACATTACTCACCAACTAAAATATTTTGCTGATGTGGGTGTCACCAACCAAACAATTTTGCTGATGTGGGTAATTTTTAAGTTGTGGAAAGAAAATAATTTTTGATAAAGTCTTAACTATTTTTCTAAAATAATTTTATTTTTAGCATATTTTTATCAAAATAATTTATAATTTGTCAAAAAATACTTTTAAAATGGTCTAAAACATTCGTTTATCATTTTTGAAATGAAAGATAAGAAATCGTAACTCTTTAGTTTTTGACAGACATTTTCTTTGTTGTCAAAATTTAACAGCTAATCAGATTCAAGAAGGGGCCTTATTTTCTTTTTGTTAGACCTATAATGACAGTTTTATTGATTTTTTACTTGTAAAATAATTCAAGAGAGGGCAGCATCTTACAAAACTTTTTTTAACTGTTAAAAAGAGTGCAAAATCTCAAAAGTACCATTAAAAATGATGGAATTTTGAGTGACTTGAAGTGGCTTCCAGTTATCTCATAACACGCCTTTAATAAGTTAAATAAGAAAGAACTGATTAATATTCCCACAATTATCAGAGATAATTTAGATCAAAATAAATACAAATTTGAATAGGGATGAAAGTGAGAATAATGAAAAATGATTTTAATGTGATGATGGATTTAAAAATATGAAAATAAAGGAAATACAAAATATCAAACAATATAATTTATTAATATTTTTTTTAAATTTGTTTAAAAAAAGAAACCTATTTAAATAGAGAAAACACATGAAATTATATTCTAAATATGTTTTGCATACTTAGGAAATTTAAAGGGAGATATTCATATTTTCTTTATTAAAACTTGTTGATATTAAAGTATCAGAATGTATTAAAATATCAAGATGATGTTTTTCTGAACAATAGCAAGAAAATATTTTAATAATTTTGAAAATATCTTATTATTTATTGAGTTTAGATAGGTGTATTTTAAATCTAAATTTATATGTAAGAACTACAATATAATAAACATATTTAATGATAGTATAATTATATCATTAAGTTTTTATTAAAAATTGGGAGATTTATTTTAATTATATTCCACTACAAAAACAATAAAATAGTATTGTTTTATTAAATAAGGATAATATATTGTCACTATTGTTGTAAGTTTTTATTTTATTTGAAGTGGCTGGAATGAAGGCTATCTTATTCTATTTTTTATTTACTTGTAAAATTTACAGTATAAATATTTTAATTTTAGATAATGTCAATTTTTATATCATATTTTTTTTGTAAATATTTTTTTTAATTTATAAGTGTATTGTAATAGCTATAATGTTGTTTAATCTTAATAAAATTGTTAATTGCGTTAAAATTAATATCCTAGCTGAGTTTTGATTTATCTATGTGTTATTTATTTGATTTTTCATTCCACATGCATGATCCATAGAAATTAATGGTTAAACATTATTTATTCTGCACATAATTCACAAAGATTGTGTAATATATTATTTCTATTATATTTGATTGAGTAATAAAGTATACAATTATTATTATTGTTGTAGAAGTTATAAAAATTGGTGATTATTTTAAAATGATCCCACACCAACATGAGATTCTTGATGTTGCCACTATACTGAAATATGATATATTTTAAGAATGCCATATAAAATAAAGAATGATTGTACAATGTTTACTTAGAATCTTATTATATTATTTATGTTTTATTGCAAATATTCATTTCAAATAGATTTAATGTACAGTGTCATTAAGTTATCTTAATTGCTTATTGTTGTAATTTTTGTAAGGGTAGTTAGATATTATGTAAAATCTCTCATTATATTTAATTATTAATTAATTTTTATTATTAGTGTCAGAAATAAACTTCAGTTTATTTTTTTAAAAGAATTGTAAACTTTGTATTAAAAGAGGATAAGTGAAAATTATTAGTTGTTAAATTTTCAATTAGTATTTTTATTAAAGGAGTAGTAATTAATTTATTGTTATTTTCATATTATATTTACAAATATTTATGTTAGGATTAATATATGTGTGTTTAAAGACATAAAAATATTATGATAGTTTTGTTATGTGAATTTAGTGGGGTAATATTCATATGCCATTGGGAATGTATCCTTAGGAGTATATCCTCAATGTTTAAGCCATTGTACCTTGCTCAATGTCTCATGTAAAAAGTTTTATAATTGTATTTGTTATTTTATCAAACCATATTTTGTTTATAGTAATGAATTATTCATAAATTAAATCTTTAGCAAAATGAGTGACTTGAATATTCTACTTAGAACCCTAATTATTTATGATGAACCTAAGTGTTATTATATTTTAATTTAATAAATGTTTTATGGCTAATTATTTAAAAAATATTAATTTTATAAGATATTGGATGTTATTAGTATATCTTGAGTTAGTCTTAATCTTAATTGTCTTAATAGTCATTGTTTATATAACTTGATTGTAGTTTAATATAGTTATATCTTAGTTAGCCAGATTCTTTAGTTTAGTTTTTCCTTTGGTGAGGGTACAATCTATATATATATATATATATATATATATATATATATATATATATATATATATATATATATATATGATCACTAGATGGAGCTTTATCAATAGCTCCTAACAAGCTTTGTTTACATAAATGCCGAGAGAGATAGAATTCACTATCTCTTTCATTGTCTCCACCTCCAGACCAGCTAGTTTCGAGCAAGTTTGGCAGATGTCAGTGAAGGGTAGGAAGACTAAAAACTAGATCTAAATACTAATTCTAAAATCAGCCTTTATCAAACATGTTTCTATCAGTTTGAAAGCCTGAAATATATCACACATGTAATGTCATCAAATCCAGCTTAACAGACTGTATAGCTATATGGGTCTGAAATCAGTTCAGTTTCACCATATAGTAAAATCCTCTGTAATATATATCATTGCAAAAACCTTCGAGGGTACATTTATGATAAACAAAACAAGTTATAAATTTTGTAACTTGCTTTTAGCTTGCCTTGAAGGTTTTGACAATGATATATATTGCAGTGCCTTTTACTATATGGTGAAACCGAACTGATTTCAGACCCATATAGCTATTTAGTTTATTAAGGTGGATTTGAAGACATTATGTGTCTGATAAATTTCATGCTTTCAAACTGATAGAAACATGTTTCATAAATGCTGATTTTAGAGTTAGTATTTAGATCTAGTTTCTAGTCTTCCTATCTTTCACTGACATGAGCCAAAATAGCTTGAAACCAGTTAGTCTGGAGGTGGAGACAATGAAAGAGATATTGAATTATATCTCTCTTGGCATTTATGTAAACAAAGCTTGTTAGAAGCTATTGGTAAAGCTCCATCTAGTGATCATAAAATGCAAGCTAAAAGCAAGTTACAAAATTTATAACTTGTTTTGTTTAACATATATATAATATTAACTGCCAAATAATAAATATAATGGAGTAGAGAAAACAGAAGTATATGAGAATTGTCATCCATATGCCATGTAATTGTTGATAAACAGAGCAAAACTCTCCATACAGTATTGCCACCTGTGCTAAACAGAGTAATCAATGGATGCCAGAAGGCTTGTGCATAAAATCCCTATCTAATGCCTACTCATCCAATATCCCCAGACTAGTTTCTGGCTTGTGGCCTTCATCAGTGAGGGGCTTTGGATCTGAAAGCACTGCATCTAGATCTTAGGATCTAATGCAACCCTCTAGCAACCACCTTTTATCTCTACTTAACTACAAAACTATGAGAATGAAATTAAAAACACAAAAAATATTTTCAATCTAAGCTCAATAGCTTATATAGTCATATGGGTCTGAACTCAGTTCAGCACCCATACATTTTGGTGTCATTGGCTCTTTTACAACCATAGCCACCACTATCCTATTAGGCAGGATTGGTGTTAAACCATTAAGCATCACATGATCACATTTCCTGTACTAGCACATTAATTGTTGATAAACAGAGCAAAACTCTCCATACAGTATTGCCACCTGTGCTAAACAGAGTAATCAATGGATGCCAGAAGGCTTGTGCATAAAATCCCTATCTAATGCCTACTCATCCAATATCCTCAGACTAGTTTCTGGCTTGTGGCCTTCATCAGTGAGGAGCTTTGGATCTGAGAGCACTGCATCTAGATCTTAGAATCTAATGCAACCCACTAGCAACCACCTTTTATCTCTACTTAACTACAAAACTATGAGAATGAAATTGAAAACACAGGTGGCAATACCGTATGGAGAGTTTTGCTCTGTTTATCAACAATTAATGTGCTAGTATAGGAAATGTGATCATGTGATGCATGTAATTGTATTATTGCTGTTGCCATCTGTCTGCTGTCTGATGATAGATTTGCCAAAATTGATCCTAACATAAACATCTAACAAAAAATATATTAAAGGTTTATGTGAACAGTAAGTGCATGTATTGCCTGTTACTTTAAGGTTTGCCTAGAATCTACTAATGAATAAAACTGACTTTGATTCTAAAACATATTTGTGGGTAAACAAGAAAGTCACATAAAATTTGCATGTGTAAGTAAGCTTATCAATATTTGTAATTATAATCATGAAAAGTAAGATGAAAATTTGTCTTTAATTTTGCTTTATTTCAATTTTTTTGGTATTATTAATTTCATAACTAATTGTGAAATTTTGTTTTCTATTTTGTTGTTGTTTCTTTATTATAATATTAATAAAAGAATGTAAAAGCTCATATGTGTATGTGCAATGCACATCATTCCATATATATATATATATATATATATATATATATATATATATATATATATATATATATATATATATATATATATATATATATGCACTAAGGGTAAATAAAAAGGATTTGAATTAATTAGATGTATAGAATGTGGAGCCACATAATGGTAAAAAATAAATGATTGTGGAGATTGTACACACACACACACACACATATATATATATATATTAAAAGCATAAAACTAAACTAGTCAATAAATAATCAAAATTACCCCAAATTTACAACTCAACCAGACTAGAAAATAAACTCTAAAACACTACCAATGGTTTCACTGCTACAAGCAGACTTTTCAAGTATAAAAAACTACAAAAATAACAACATATTTAAACTAAACTTTTACCCACAATTCTACTTACTTCCCATACACTCTTAATATTAAAAGAACTTTTAAATAAGTTAATTGTTTCAGAATCATAAATTTTGAATAATAAGATTCTTCAATTCTTTATTTCCTTTCTCTCAAAGAGGATAATCTTAGCTTCATTAAAATTAATAGTATGTGTCATATCTTTATCATGGATATACAAAGCAGAACTAAGATATTTCTAACCCCAATTTTGTGTACCTTTATTCTTTCATTTAAACTCAAACTACTCCGAGCTATATTTGCCTTCTTACAAAAACAAGGGATAATATATACTACTTTAGGTATAAACTTTCTATCAAAAATTTCCTTTCTATTATTTAATAAAAATTATTAAATAATACAAAAGATTTATTTGATAGCAAGACTATTTCTAGAGTAATGTAAATTATCCCTTGTTTTTGTAAGAAGGTAAGTATAGGTCAAAGTTGTTTGAGTTTAAATAAGAGAATAAAAGTGCATAAAAGTAGGGTTAGAAATAAATATATTCATTCTGCTTTATATATCCATGAAAAAGATACAGGCCACACTATTAATTTTTATAAAGCTAAGGTTATCTTCTTTGAGGAAAAAGAAATAAAGAATTAACGAATCTTTATTATTAAAAATTTATGATTCTGAAGCAATTACCTTATTAAAAGTTCTTTTAATATTAAGGATGTATGAAAGTAAATGGAAATGTGGGTAGAACTATGGTTTACATATGCTATTTTGTAGTTCTTTACATTTGAAAAGTCTTGTAGTAGAGAAACTGTTGGTAATGTTTTAGAGTTTATTTTCTTGGCTAGTGTGGTTGAGTTTGAATATCAGATAATTGTGATTATATATATATATATATATGTTAAAACGAAGATTTGCACGGGTTAAATATATAAAATACATATTTTGCGGGTTCATCCGTGTTAAAAACTTTTAATATCAATTTACTGACGTTTCGACTTGGTCACACAAGCCATCCACAGAGTTATAACTCTGTGGATGGCTTGTGTGACCAAGTCGAAACGTCAGTAAATTGATATTAAAAGTTTTTAACACGGATGAACCCGCAAAATATGTATTTTATATATATATATATATATATTCAGGGTTTGATGAAGTGAGATATATAAAATATGTATTTGGGGAAATTTATAATTTTATTATATTTGTTATTAATTGTTTATTTACCAAAATGATATTTTAGAAAGAAAATGTTTTAAATAAATTGGCAGAATGAATACAATGCTTAGTTTATTATCAAATCTTTCCATAACTTGTTATTAAATATTATAAATCATTATTCCCAAAGATTAATATTATTCTCTATTTCCAATTGCTTATTAAAACAACATATCTTGAGAGTTAAAATAAAACACTTAGATAGTAAAAGAGATTGTGGTACCAATAGTTAGTGCATTTTTACTTCATATGTATTCCTTTATTGCATAAATCTTTATCTAGTAAAAAATTGGCACTTAATACTTATAAGAAAATCAGTACTTATAAATATGCCATGAAGAAGTCAAAACAAAATATGTTAGTTTCCATATAATTATAAATACATGTAAAATAACTGTTGAAGGATGATGGTGACTTTGGTAATTTAAGAACCAATGCCACTAAAAGCTATACATAGTGAACTAGGTTCAGATCTCTTTGACTGTACAAAATAACGAGCTTGGATTGGAAACATCTGATTTTTAATTTTGGACTCATTGTTTTATAGTTATGTAAAAAATATAAAATCCTAAGGTCTAGGTACAGTGCTCTCAGATCTGAGACTCTTTATTGATGAAAGCCACAAAATAGAAACTATTCTGGGTATGTTGTATAAGTAGATCTACATAGAAATATTATGCACAAACCTTTTTGCATTCATTGATTATCATGGCCTACACTGTGTGGTAATAGTGTATAAACAGTTTATCATTGTTTGACAGCCTGTGTTAAAATTAGAAATGGTGATTATGTGATATTTATTAAAATTATAATTTCAAAAAACAAAAGACTTTTAAAATTTCCTTTATCAACTTAAAGTATGAAAATTGGTTATCTTAATATAAGCTGAGCATTGATTGTGTATGTGTGTGGAGATGATAATCTGGACTTACTGACAAATGCTGGTTTAGCACAAAATACATATATTGGTGATTATTTATCTTTTCAATATTTGTATAATCAAGTATATCAGAAATATGAGATGTTGTGTGTAGTTGAGGGTCATGTAAAAGTCCGAGTTCAAACCCCTATATATTACATATTGGAGTGCAGGTATGAACAATTCTGTACTGTAGAAAAAAAATTTATATTTATTAACTTAAAAAAAATAATCAAGTCAAAAGATTTAGATTTTAGGCAAAAAATATTTTTAAACAAATAATAGTTCTGCACTAAATTTTATTACTAACACATATTAATAAAGAATACATTCAAATAATGTATAAAATATTAGAAATTTAAAAACTTAATTTATAATTATAAAACAATAGCAAAAAATATTATCTTTGCTGATTTTTTTAAAATATACATTTCTTTTATATGGCTAATTATTTTTTAATAGACAACACATATGTTCAAGTAAAATCTAAATGTAAACATTACCTACTTATCAAAAACAAACTATTTTATTTAATTTTTCAAAAATAAATATAAGTAAACAACCTATGTGTAAACTAATGACTTACAATTCCAGGATGTTAATAAAAACTGAAATCAAGCAAACATAATATTTGAGTACAATGTTGAGCTTGCTCTATGATTTGGAAATAAAACTCCTCAACTATTTACTTTTCATTAAGTGATATTGATCTATAGATATTTTAATTAACATTAATATCAATCAATATATGTTTTGGTTTAAATGTTTTCTATAAAATAAAAGTAAAACAATTAAATGAACGCTACATAGTAATCATAAATGGGCCACATAGACAAGAGGTCAGAAAACTTTGATTCTTTGATCCAATTTTCTGGCTCCATTTATCATTCTAAATATAAAACCCAGTTTTTATTTTCTCTTGTAATTTATAAATATTTTGATATTTGAAAGAAAAATTGTGCTTTACAACTGTTTCTTGAATTCAACCTTATTACAGAATAGTAATTATGTGTTCAAGTGTGTCCATGTTGAGATAGAGTGGAGAATCATGGGTCATGTGAAAGTCTGAGCTTATATACCTATTTATTACATATATTGATATAGGTATATAATAAGCCTGTATATCACTTATTGAATAGTAATTATTGTATATGGTGAATGTTTAAATATTAAAATTTTTAAAATAAATCAGATTGTCAATGTTATATTTTGTGTATTTTTAAAACAGTTTTTATTTTCATTATACAGATTATTATGTTCTAATATGAAAATAAATTTTCAAAAATATCCACAGCCATTCCAAAATTTGTTTTTATGGAACTATTTTTCACCTTTTTTGAGGCTCTTTTAAAGTGGGATAGGAATATTTAAACAAAATGGTTCTTCATATTTTTGTTTAGTGAACCTAGTTTTCGATTAATTGAAATACAGTTGTAGCACTAAAATGTCAAATGAAGTGATTTGATAATTGAATTTGGAAGCCTAAATGCAAATGTTCCAAACACACAAATTACACACTATTAAATTTTCATAGTTAATGAACAATTGAATAATGACCATCACTTAAATTAGTTTTTGAATGTAAAATAGAAATATCTTATACTTTTTTTATTTAAAAATAAAGTGTAATAATATCATTGATATTACATGTATTAATGTTAAATCAGTTATATATACAGGATATAAATATTGCACAGTTCAAGGATTTTATACACATGAGATATAATGTGTGTAAATTTGAAACTGATAAGGAAAATTATATTGATAAATATAATGAATACCCATTGTTTAAATATGAGAGGCAATTTCATAATAAATTGAAATAAAAGTGCTAATAATAAACTTTACATAGTTTTTTTTATATACATTGTAACCTTTAGCTTTTGACAGTAAAGTTAAACTCCCAGTTATTCAATTTACCTAAAAGAAAAAAAATTTTTTGCTAACTTAATTTTACTGCCAGTTAATTTTATTAGGGCTTTACAATAAAATGTCAACTTAATTTATAAGTTATTTTAAACACTAGTATATGTCTTAATTATTATTAATAATCATTTTAATATTTTTATTATATTTTGGTTAAAACATACTTGCAGTTGGAGTTAATTTTCAATTGTTTAAATAGAAATATATTTGTTTGGCTAATAATAAAGTATTGCTAAAAGTTATTAAAAGCTAGAATTAATTTTATATATTCTCTAATGTCTTAAAATTTAGTGTTTAAATTAAACTGTAGTAAGATTTAAGTCTCAGTCTTTAAAATTAGATATTATTATTTAATTTACCTGCTTATAATAAAGCATCTCTGTCTAAATTATTTATTAATAAATGTTTATTCATTCATGCTAATATCATAAAAATTAAATTAATGTAAATATAGTTAATTCATTACTGTTAAAAAGTTGTTAGTTTTAATTAAATAAAATTAGGACAATGTATGAGTGTGCTTCATTTTATTTAATTTTAATTTGCACTTCCTTGTTTATAATATTTAATTATAATTTTTAAGCAGTTTAATTAAAATAGTAAAGGTATTCTGGTAAACTTCTAACTTATTTAATATAGTTTAGAATACTAAAGAGTAGTGCAATATTATATTTAAAACAATATAATTTACACTGTAATATATTATTTTTATTTCATTGTAGTAATTTTTATGCAAATGAGTTTCTATTTTTAATTTAATTCCTGAGATACTAAAGTTTTTAATTTTAATATAAGAGGTCATGAGGTGGAGATTAAAAAATGCCAATTTTAAATCAATCAAATTGATCACATGAATAGGAGTATAAATATATACACTGGAAGAGTCTGCCCACACATGGGAAGAAAGGGAAAATGTTTTTTTATAATTAATTGTGTTCTTAAACAAGTTCTAATTCGGATACTAAAACATTAAGCAAAAACCTACTGGGAATTTCAAAGTCAACAGCTTTAAAAAATAGAATGGAAAATTTAAACAATTATTTTTTTTCATTTGTTGAATTGTATTTATTTAATATTAACATGCCATGGTAATTGTATATAACTGGTATCAGTTGTGTAAGAACGTTTTATGATTTTCAATTTTATACTTACAATAAACTTTATTGTAAATTGTTTTGCAATATTTATAGCAGTTCTTTGATATTTTTGAATGTTTTACATAAATATTTAAAATAATCTTGAAAGAATAAAAGATTTATTCAAAGTCATTAAAATGTTTTGTTTCCAATAATGTTCTTGAGATATATCATTTCAATATTATTATGGTTAAATGATGGTTTTGTCTGGGATAAATTCATTTTTATTTTAATGAATGAGCTATTTTAAACCTAGATACAAGAAACTGGGTATTGATTTTAAAATGGTATTTTAATCACTCATCATAGTCAATTATTTTTTATCATTGCTGTTTGAATGAAACAGTCACTTGCAGATATTTCAATTTATGCTTATGCAAGCTTGATAAGAGAAAATATATCTCAAATTTAATATATATATATATACTTTTTCATTGAAAAAACAATATTTCCATGCTTATTTTAAAGAAAAAATAATATGCTTTTATCACAGACTTATTACTTAAAGTTCTATTATTATAATAATTTAAATACATTTAGACAAAATAGTGGAAGTAGATGTATCCACATCATAAGAAGAAGAATATGAGATATTTTGAATAAATTACAATTTGAGTTATATACAATTAACTTTCAATGAAACCTACATTATTATTATTATTATTATTATTATTATTATTATTATTATTATTATTATTATTATTATTATTATTATTATTATTATTATTATTATTATTATTATTATTATTATTATTATTATTATTATTATTATTATTATTATTATTATTATTATTATTATTATTATTATTATTATTATTGCTACAATGTAAATTTAAACCCTTCTTTCTTTTTAATAAAATCTTATTTTTTAAAAATAGTTGCTTCGAGGCCTTACTATTAAATTCTATTTTTCTGGAATATAGAAAAAAATGGTTAATTTAATGCTATAACACAAATCAGTTGTACCTTATTTGTTTAAAAAATATTTTCACAAAACTGAATGGCCATTAGTATATTTGTGTGCTCATGACTTAATGAAATCTCTTATACAAAAATAATTCTGTATGATAAACATCTAAAATTTTAATTTGCTGAAATTTCAACAAATGGAGAAATTTTATATTTGTGCAGAACTGTATCCTCATAAGTGGTGACCCCTCCAGGATTAAGGACTTTAATAGTTTAAATTTTGGTAAACTGGGTATAATATTAAATGATAATTTTGTGCTTTTTGTAATTTATTATACTTTATTCAGTTATATTATGCATATTTGTCCAATATATTTTATGCATTAATTGTAAACACTAACAACAAGAAGCTCACAAAGTATTTATGGCCTGATTAATATTATATTATTTTAAAAGTATTGCTTTGTCTTTTGTTGTGTATAATTTATTTATTTGAATAAAGATGTTTATGCAAAACCTATGAGGATTTTGTATGTCCTTATTTTACTGTTTATTTCAGGCCATAATTTAAGATATGTCAGATTTGATAAATAACTTTGTTATCAATTTTATGCATCAGTGAATAATTATTATACGTGTTAGAAAATATAGCTTAGTCTCTATTCTTTATTGTTTATCCCTGTTTTGTCATTATATTTTCCAAGAGATGGTAACTGTGTCTCTCTCTTGATGATATTATATTAGTACATGCATTTTATAAAGATTATGCAGATTTATCTCTCTTATGATGGTATTTTTATGTTAATTGTATACATATATTTCATGTTTGATATTTCACATAAATGTTTTGTTTGAGGCAGTCCCTATTGTTCCTATTTATGGTGGTCCATCCTCATTTTTCCCATATGTTAAAAGACATAGGTCCTAGCATATTTATTTGCTCTCAAAATGTAGGTGTTTTTTGAGTCCATGCCATCATTAGGTTCATTTCCTAATTTACCTTATTCTATCAGAAGTATTGTATTTTATATGTAGTAATGTGAGGTATACTGCATGACTTGATTATTATAGCAATTGTTATTTTTTGTAAAGAGTATCTTTTTTTCAGTGGAGATGGTTCTGGTGTGTAGTTCTGTTTTGTTGTGCTTTGTCCGCATCACAGAATATAAAACCAATAGTTCCTTTTATTTCAATGTTTCAAATTTTACTTATAGGCCAAAGTAATATACATCATCTTAAGCACAGAGTTATCACTGCATTGGTAAGACATGATGGTATGCAAAAATTTTGAACTTCTTGTATAATGCTTAGGTTAATAAAATCTTTTATCATTCAGTAAAAATGCATAGCTTATTGCAATAATACTTATGTCAGAAGGCTTATGTCAGTCAGACAAATTAGACTAGTTAATTACAATGTAATTCATAAATTGATTCGTTTCTTGCCATAAACTGCAAAATTGTAAAACTGTGTCTCTTCAATGCAGTAAGATTGTATACCATTGTATTTAAACAGCTTATTTTAAGTCTGTAGATTTCTAAAAGTGTTGTTATTGAATTATTCTTGTTGCATAAATAAATGTTATATTTCATTGTTAAATATTTGCATTTGATTTTAATATCATCTAAATCACATATCAATTATGCAGAAATCTTAACATTATATGATTTATCCTAAAATCTTAACTATTATATAATTAATGATACAATTATATTTTATTTTAGTTATCAAGAGTAAATGCACATAAATATAATAATCACTTTGTTATAATAGTCTATAGATGTTAAAAATGCATCTAAAGAATAAAATATTTCTTTTTTTTTTAATTCTTAAATTACATTAATTCAATTTCAATTATTAAAAAAAAAGACGGCTTTTGTGATAACATTATTAACTGTTTATGCATTATGCATCATAAATTTAATTGTTAAATTATTTATCCAAACACTATAAAAAAATTGGTATAAGTTGTTAATAAAATATCCTGAGTGGCTATAAAATCCTTATCCACTCTTTCTATTCAAATGATATTTTATTATTCTAAATTAAGAGTTTCTATATATTTTTACTCTAATTATTTTTTTTTTTAATTTATTATTATTGTAAGACGCCATTCATGGTTTAATAACTCATAAATAAATAAAAGAGTAAAAACATTAATATTAAAAATTATCTAATAAAGAATTGTGAGATCTTATTATTGTAATTAATGACCCAAAATAAATTGTTTTAGCAAAATAAATTATTTTGAAAAGTAAAGTGGCACAAATAAAACTTAAGAAACAGTATTATCTTTTATCGTGTTTTGAATTCTGAATCAAATCACTGCAATAAAAAGGTGAAAGTAACGGTGATGAGATGTGTTATTATATTGAAGGGGGTATACAAAATTTATATGAGAAAGAACATGTTATATCCTAATTATTCTTTAATAAATGTTTTCAATATTAAGAGCACTTGTATTTTGTCAAAGTGAGTTGACATTTCTTCTTCTCTTAAAATTTAATTAATGCTGATTTATATATTTACAATGCTTATCATTATTATTTTAACCCCAATTGCTCTTTTTATTGTAGCATATATTACAAATGAGAACCAATGAGCTTAGCTAATGTGTTACTATTTATTTAGTCGAGATTATTTATTTTTCCAATAGTTTGTTTGTTTTCTCATTATTAGTAGGTTAGAATTTTGACACCATTACATTGTGACCCAATCGATTAGTAGTAGTAGTAGTATCAATCAATTAATATTGTTTATTCAAGTATCTTGTTGTTCTGTACTTGTATTACAGTATCTGTTTCTGTTGCCAAAATTAAACAACTTTTATATCATTTAATATTTTATATTATTGCACTCAAAATTATTGGATCAAAATTTTAAAGTTATTTTTAACAAAGTAATATGCGTTTTAAATAACAATAAATATATTAATTGTTTTAGAGATAATTATCAGTAAGTAATATTACAAAAGGTTTCCGATGATGATGACGATATTATTTAAAGATTATAGTTAAAGTATAATGTTTTAAAATATAGTAATAAAGGTTTAAATGTTGATAGGGCATTTTAAATATAAGGCATCATGTGATCTGTAAAATTATGAATTGTTAATGCATTAAAATTTATTATTGTATGGTTTTGGATATTTTGGTTGACAGAGATTTGAAGTTTGGTACCTGGATATTCATGGAAAATAATTTATTAAAGTTTTTAAATTTATATTGTAAAATTTAGTTATTATAGTTAAAAAAAAATGACTAATTTAAATGTCATGGGAGGGACCCAAGATTTGTACTCCTTTGATACAGAAAATGTAAATCTAGATTCAAACCATGTGTTGGTATATCTTAATCCTCAAGTTTATGATTTGGAGGGGATCCAAGGAAAATCATCACCTATTTTTTGGAATCAGTAATGAAAATGCTTTCAGAAATAAAATAATCTTTTGAAAATAAATTTGACATTCAAGAGAAATTTTACAAAGAGAGTAAGAAATTTGAAAAATAAATTGATAAATGTCTAAAATAAATGAGACAGTCTTTAGAAAATAAGTTTGAATATTCTTAGAAGAAATCTTGTAAAAAGATATGAGAAATGAAAGAAGTTTAGAAAGCAAAATTGAATTTTCTCAGGATTATTTGGAGAGTAGAATTGTAAAATCAAGAGGACAGTTTAGGAGTAATTTTAATGAAGAAGTGGGACTTAGTTTGAAAAGAAATATAGAGGAACTATGTATATTATTAGACAATGGTTCGAGGAGATGGAATTAAGTTTCCAGTTGGTAAAACAGAATTCAGATGAGAAATTAGAGAGCATTGAACAATATTTACCTAAATATCAAACTGATTCCATTTATAAATTAAACAGATTGGAACTAAAATTAGATAAAAAATGAAAAGTTTTCAGACCATATGATTGAAATGGGCAACAAAATGAAAAGTATAAAGGTGTAAGGAAATAGTATAAAAAACAGCAATTTAAAATTGAATTGGATTCAAAATTTAGACATACAGATGAGAAATAGCTTAAGTATAGAAGTGAACAAATAGAGTATGCAGGCTCAATTGATTGATATTGATAGTAGCATTCAATCTCATGTTTAGTGTCAGTCTGACAGTGGTAAAGCAGTAGTTAATAGAACCTATATAAGAGTCAAGAGTAAAAGTGTGTAAATTGAAAAAAAATACATTTTACCTTGAAAAGAATGCCAAGAAGGTTCACAAAGACTTAATGGATGTTACTCAGGAGTTAGACAATTTTTCAGATAAAGAGATTTTAAAAAATAATAATATAATGGAGCAAATTAGCAAGTTTATAAATGGAAACTCATTTGCATACAGTTTATACTGTAATTAAAATGTAACCTAATTAAAACAGGCAAAACTCTCCATACAATAATGCTACTCAGTGCAAGTCAGAGTAACCAATGGATGCCAGAAGACTATCTAATATCTGCAGACTAGTTTCTAACTTGTGACATTCATCAGTGAAATGGTGATTACGTGATATTTAGTGGTTTAAAATATAACCTCTTAAAATAATTATTCATGAAATTAAAATGTATTACAATCAAATTAAAAAAAATATATTGCAGCATAAATTATATTGTTTTGAACATAACATTACATTACTCATTATAACATATTTAAGCTATATTAAATAAGTTAGAAGTTTACCAGAATACATTTATTATTTTTATTAAAATACTTAAGAATATTTAAATATTATGAGCAAGAAAGTGTAAACTAAAATAAAAATAAAATGAAAACACACTCATTCTTTTAAACTTCTTTTAAGTAAAACTAACAACTTTTTAATAGTAATAAATTAACTTCTTATCCCTTATGTTAAATAGCTTAACTTTATTTACATTAATTTAATCTTTACAATATTAGCATAAATGAATAAACTTTTACTAATAAATAATTTAGACAGAGATGCTTTATTATAAGTAGGCAAATTAAATAATATCTAATATTAAAGATTTAGACCGTTTAATTTGAACACTAAATTTTAAGATATTAGAGATTATATAAAAGTAATACTAGCTTTTAATAGTTTTTAGCAATACTTTATTATTAGACAGGGAAATATATTATTATTTAAACAATTGAAAACTAATTCAAACTACAAATAAGTTCAAATCAACATATAATAAAATATTAAAATGATTCTTAATAATAATTAAGACTTATAACAGTGCTTAAACTAAATTATAAATAAAGTTGACATTTAATTGTAAAACCCTAATAAAATGAACTGGCAATAAAATTAAGTTATTTTTTTTTTTAGGTAAATGAAATAATTGAAAGTATAGCTTTATTAGTAAAAGCTAAAGGTTCCAATATATTAATATTCAATTTCAGAGAAAGTGAAGAAATGTAAAAAAAATATAATGTAAATCTTCATTCAGCAGTAATATTAGATAATATCCATACATTGTTCACTTAATTAAATGTTAGGAACCAAAATGCTCTCATATCTATCTACTAGGTGAATCAATAGTAAACATTAATAGAAGGTTAAAGCAGCAAATAAATATTTATAATGATGATTCTACAATGGCTAATTGAAATGAAGATTTATTACTTCACCATTATCAATTATGGTCTATTTCATACATGGTAATACAATTAAGTACTATGTTAAAAGACATACAAGAAAAATAATAACAAATCGAAAACAATGCATTAATGTCTTTAATCTACTAAATGTAACATGTTCAGTTTTACTTTGAACTTACAAATGCAATAACCTTACATTTCAAGTCTAAATTACTGTACATAATAAAATAAACACATTTTAAAAATAAATACCTGTAATGAAGCTAAAACTGATCCTACAATATTTTAGAATATGAAAAAATATTTGTTCATGTTTTTAATTCTAAAAGAAATACAGATATTTTTTACACTCAACATAATAACAGGAAATGGTACATTAAAGGGTCATAGTTCATTAATAACATATCCACAGTAATAAACAGAAAATCTAATAGTATTCAGTTGAGTGGATTGGGAATATGTATATTTTGAATTTATATTTTTATTTTGAATATAACAGTTATTACGATTTTATTATTTTCATTATCATTATATGAATGATGTGTTAGTATTGTCTTTAATTTATAAAGCTCTTAATATATTAGTTGTAGTCCTTAAAACTGTAGAACCTCTGTTTATTTTTAATGCAACGTTTTGTAGTAGGTTTATATGTTACATAAGATGTTACTATATATAAAAGGTTATTAACCTTTATCTTGATGCATTACTAATAATAATCAGTTGGTATATTGTTCGAGAGTTCACAAGAAATTCAAATATTGGAAGCGACAATTCATAATTCTTGATTGCCCAGAATTTGTCACTTTACAACTGACTAAACTGTACATGTCACAGTAGATTATTGTTTATATATAAAAGAATGCATATACAGTATTTATTTAAACAATTGTTTTTATTTAGTTTGTAGAACAAATATTTTCATTTACGTGAAATCATTTCTTAAAATAAAATTAGAGCAAAATAATATTGCCGTTTTTAAAATTTTATGTTTTACTTGTAATTAAAATATTTGTTTTGCAAAACATAAGCAGAAATCGGCTTCTATTAATTATTATTTTTATTAAGTTTAATCTTTAATTACCTAGCTCTTATAAAATTAAATATTAGTGAAGAATTCATAAGCATTCCATACTCGTTCTCCCTCTTTTAACTAGTTCTTGCTGATCATTATTGAGGTTTCATTTCCCTAAAGCTTCTTAGTTGGTTGTTTTATTTGTGGCTCGTCGATATAACAGCAGAATGAAACAAGTTTTCGTGCCGACATCACCTGATGATCAATTAGTTATTATTTAAAAAAAAAAAAAAACATTTTACTTTTTTTTTTCCTGTGAGATTTTTGATTAGGTTTAAGTTACTCATATTCTTTTTTTTATTTTGTCTACCACAGATAAATTAAGAGTTGCAAATATCTCTCTATCTCACTTTTTTTTTTTTAAATTACGTAAGTTGATTCTAATATACAATCATAGAGGGCAGAGTTAGCTTGTTTCTATTTTATAATTTCATGTTTTTTACATAGCTAATAATATTATTTTTAAATTACTGTAACAAATTATATTCTAAGAGATAATATTTATTTTATTACTGATACTTTAGTTGTTGTAATCCGTTTAAAATAAATATAGGTTATAAAGTGAACACGTATATTTGTAAAAGTAATATTTCATTTACAGCGTAATTCTCAACTATTATCGATTCAACGCAAGATAAAGATTGCTCCAACTTTAATGCACTTTCTCCGAACTCTAGTCTGTCTTCTCCATAACACACCAGCAAACTTTATTATTCTATTTCTTTACTTACTTGTTGTCTCTTCCTAGATTTTTTATATTTTCTTGGTGTCCAGTTTAAGACTTCTATCATCTTTCTTCTAGCAATATGTCAATTCCAGTTTTATATTAATTCGTTAATCAATTATTACAACGATGTCCGTGTTACCCGATTGTTATTTCGCCCATGTATTTCGTTTTCAATTTCTTCTTATTACTCCTAACATACGTCTCTCCATACTTCGTTAAGTAGTCTGAAATCCTGAATTATTCTTATTTTAAGTCTCCAAATCTCAGAACGATAAATAAAATCCGGTGAAACATCTAATAATTTTTTTTTTATCTTTTTCAAGTAGATAGACTTTTGTCATTACAGTTATGTATATAAGGATAGAAGCCGAATCACCACGGAAATATTTCAAGAAATATTTCTAAAGCAAATAAAATTATAAAGTATTAAGAGTTAACACTTTACCAATGTATGTTTTATTATTGTTATGATTATTCTTAATACATTCATTAGTTTATAAACGGTATTTTATTTTGTTGGTATATATAGAGTAAATTGTGATGTGATGCACTGTGATTTCTCCTATTTGCTACTTCTGCCACCTAGTGTAAATTTACATGAATGCGTAGGCCAAGAATATGTGATTGACATTTTGAAGTTGTTATATAAGTTGTTTCATTTGGATTTACAAGTGTCAAGCTTACTCCATCTGCAATTTTAACCGTATCCATTCCAGATAAATAGAGTAAGTATTATTACAAATCATTCATTAAACTAGATATTGTTTATAGCCCAGATATAAATATTGTGAAATTTTCTATCAAAAACTTGGACAGTAATGTTAACTAGTTATAAATATGAACATCTGATTGAGCTTAAGTTAGGATAAGTATTTCATTTTATTAAACCACTAAACATCACATGATCACCATTCCTTATGCTTGCACATAACTGTTATTAAAACAGGCAAAACTCTCCATACAGTAGTTCCACTCAGTGCCAGCCAGAGTAATCACTGGATTCCAGAAGCCTTGTGTCTAAAATCGCCATCTAGTGACAATATCCCCAGACTATATAAGCTATTAAACTTAGATTGAAAATATTATTGTGTTTTCAATTTTATTCTCATAGTTTGTAGTTAAGTAGAGATAAAAGATGGCTGCTGGAGGGTTGCATTAGATCCTAAGATCTAGGTGCAGTGCTCTCAGATCCAAGGCTCCTCACTGACAAAGGCCACAAGCCAGAAACTAGTCTGGGGATATTGGATGAGTAGGCACTTGATGGGGATTTTATGTACAAGCCTTCTGGCATCCATTGATTACTCTGGGTGGCACTGAGTGGCACTACTGTGTGGAGAGTTTTGCCTGTTTTATTTTATTTTATAAATTATTTAAATATTATTTTGAACAGATTTTCAAAAGTAGTACTCTGATATAAAGATCATCACACCACTACATATCGTGAATATGATATAGTAAAAATATACTGAAAGCATGCTATGCAGTAATAAAGCTAAATATTATTTTTAAAAAACAATCTTTTCTGTGTGTATTTTCATTTTACCAGGTATTACTTTAATATAATAAAAGTTTTCTTGTCAATAGTTAAAATTTATTTATAGAATCTTTGTTTTAATCAATCTAATATAAATATTAGAAGTATGGCATATGAGTTAATTTTACAATAAGAATGAGATATACAAACCATTATCATCTTCAACCATTATTTATCCATTGCAGGATGAAGCTCTTTTCAAGTTTAATCCAGTTTCTCATATTCATACTCTCTCTTTTCTGCATACCAACAAATTTCTTTATTTCAATTACATACCTCACATGTGATCTTTGTCCATTTACTATAACCATTTTAGAAAGATGTCCAACTGAGCTCATTTTCAGTCTCAATTTTTTTAATGATGTCAGTCAGTGACACATGATGGTTCTCTTACCCTTACATTTGACTGTTGATTTCCTTTTATTATTCCTAACACAATGCTTCCATAGTTTATTGGTCGGCCTGAAGAATGTGAAGTGCTATTGTGTCGAGGGTCCAAATTGCAGGCACATAAATAAAACCTGATAAAATTTGTCTATTCTATATATTTTTTCAAGTATATAGGCAAATGCCTTTTTACAACTAATTTGTGTTTCTACCAAAAGCAATCCATCCAACTTTGATTTTATGATTGATTTCCAACATTATGTTTCTACATTAATAATCTAATCAAACTAGGTGATGGTGTTAACTTTTATATCATGATTATCAATTATTATTGTCTATGGAAAAAAATATATACTGAAAATTATTATAGTCTCTTTATTATTTAACTTTATTCATACTTTATTATTTATACCTGATAACTATTGCAACTTTTCCCGAAGGCATGGAATATAATTTGCAAAAACAACCACATCACTTGCAAAATCTAGATGACTTAAATAACCAACATATATTTTTATTCTTTTACATTTCTGTTTTAATCCATAAAACATTTGTTGTAAAACTGCTGCAACATTTTTTTGAGATATGAATTAATCCAGTCATATATCCTTATTAATCTTCTTAGTATCATCATGTATTCTAATTATTATTGTTGCCTTTTGATAAATATTTGTTTAAAAATGCTTTCATAATCTTGGAAATGCTTATAGACTCAAATTTCTTATCTACAAATCCAAGACATGGTGACAAATAATACTAATTCACCCTTTTTCTAACTTCTCTCAATATTTAGATGTGATTAACTGTGCTAAAACTACTTTCATATCCAGTTTTTCTTTTGAATAATTTGAATCCAAGATTGGCAGTAGATAAATTATAATTATCTTGGTGATGTTTGTCATAGAAAATTAATGTCTATAATTTGTAATATCTTTTTTATCATCTTTCTTAATCTGATACATCTTTATTATATAGACATTTTGCTATCATTTTTTTAGGATATTTTTCTATATCTTCACTTGTTTTTTTTTTTATAATATCCATAAGTACATCATCATTTTGTACAGCTTATCACTTCTTTTTACGTTTAATTACCTATCTCATCTCTTCATTTAAAATTAATTATCAACTTATTCTTTTTTATGAATTTGATAAAATTATAAAAAAATAAATTCACCTTTTATATTACAATTGCAATTCTTATTTTATATTGAAAGACAATCATAGTATGTATAATTAATTAATGCTTATTTTATTAAAATTAATCAACCTTGCAGTATCTATTAACCAGCAATATTTTTCAGAGCTATAAAATAGATAGATTGATAGATGGATGGATGGATGGACGGATGGATGGACGGACAGACAGAAATATAGATAGATAGATAGATAGATAGAGATTGATTGATTGATCGATCGATCGATCGATAGATAGATAGAGAGAGAGAGATTGATTGATCGATTGATCGATCGATAGATAGACAGACAGACAGACAGACAGACAGACAGACAGACAGACAGATAGATAGATAGATAGATAGATAGATAGATAGATAGATAGATAGATAGATAGATAGATAGATAGATAGATAGATAGATAGATAGATAGATAGATAGATAGATAGATAGATAGATAGATAGATAGAAATACATAAATACACCAATAGTTTATCATTTAAACATAAGTTGTTTATTTAAATTATAAACTATTTGCGCATTCATATATTTATATATATATGTGCATTCATATATTTATATATACAATATAGCTCTGAAGAAGATTGCTGGTCAATTCAAACATTGATTAATTTTAATAAAAAAAGGATTATAAAAATCATTTGAGGGATGGATTTGTTTAATTTTTTTTTCATTTAAAATTCTTGGCAGTTCAGAAGATGTAATAATTGTAGTGTTATTTTCTTTATTGCTAAATGCCTTTTTACAGAACTCTTTTATGTATATGTGGTTACATTGTAATTTCTTTGGTAATCTTCTTTATTGTTGTATGTGATTTTACAGAACTTTTTCATACATTTTATGATGTCATCCCTCCTTTTATCTTTTTATTGCTGAAATAACTTTTGATTCAATATCAAGATGTTGTTTTATAATTTTTTAACTTTCATTCCCTTGTAGTTTTCTATGCCAATTTACAATTGTATTTTCTTAACTTTATTAACTTTTTTTTACAAAATTTTACAGAACTCTAGATAATCAATTCCTCATAATGGATCAGTTTTAAAAACTTTTGTATATCTCTTTTTATATATTGTCTTCTCTCAATTAAATATTGATTAGTTAATGTCTGTTTTGCATCATCATAATTTTTTATCATCTCTGTGTCACTTACTGTAAGCTTATAATATATGTCAGATGTTAGTGCTTTTTAAATCCCTGTCCTAAGCAATCCTATCTAATATTCCCACACTAGTTTCAGACTTATAGCTTTTATTAGTGAGGGATTTTAGATTTTTGGACCAGTGCACATGGGCTTTAGGGATTAGTGTATCTTCATTACAGTACCAATCTTTTATATATTTGTTATATTAACAAGATATCAGCACAAACCAAAATTTTGTGTAAATATTTTTAATTTAAGCCAAGTAACTATTTTGGGGATAATGGATAGGACAACACAGGGATGACAATGATGAAATAAGTATTTTCTGATAGCCAAAATATAATTCATTTCTGCCATAACTTTATTTGGATGTTTACATGCCAATTTTCATTTAATATTTTTCTCAAAAAAAAATTATAATAATGTACAATTACATTTTTGAAAATTCCACAAGCTTGTGTTCTCTTTCATTTTTTTCACCATAGCCAAATTTACACACAAAACTTTCACCTTTTGATGAATTTTTAATTCTAGCAACTCATGACAATTTAAAAAAATATTACTTGATGTGATTAAAATCATTTGATACATGCATGTAAAGAATCTTCAACTTCTTTATAACAGTGAAAATCTTTTGTGTGGAAACCTAATTTAGCTGCATTTAATATATTCCATTCAGTTAAATAACTAATCTTGCTACTCTTTCTAATATATCATCAATCTTCACAATTATGTTTTTTTCTATTGTTTGTTTATATTAAATTCCAATCAATTTGTGCTTCCAAAATTTATGCTTTTACAAAAAAATTACAAGTCCACTTATTAAATGTTTTTTTAGTCTTTTATTCCAACTTTCAACAGTATTCCATTTAATATTGGACAGTATTTTGCCAATATATACATTCATTTTTAGCACAACATCTTTAGTGATAAATAGCTAAATAAAAGATGCCCACAGTCAAGAGCTTCTTAATACTCTATCTTTAGTAGTTTTCTCCTGCATTGGTTGATAACTTTATATGCATTTTGGGGGGATTAAAGGCTGCAATTTAGATGTATCTAATATGATTTTAAATATCTATTCAAAAAATAATTTGGACACACATTCATCGTGACTTCAAAAAACTCAACTCCTATTTTAATTAAGAATCAAAAGACAACTGAAAAGACAGTCAATGGTGTTTCTTGGGCTTAGACTCAAACTAAAAATGCTAATAAACTCACCATATTACTAAAGGAATAAGGCCATAGCAATAATAGGTGCAATGACAAAATATATGGAATGGGCATTAGAAATTTATCCTGTTCCATTCATTTAAGGTCTCAAAAGAAATCAAATGATCACCTCTCATTTTCTAGAAATCTTTGATTTGTAGCCAATATATATATATATTTATATTGTGCCCTTGTCTGTAGGTCATGGTAAGGAAGAAAGGTCAATTACTAAAAAAATTTTAAATTTTAAGTTATATTTGTATGATATATAACTAATAATAGGATAGTTAGATTTTATAGTACAATTTAAAGCTGAAAATACCTGGTATATAACAGTGTAATAGATTATTTTAAGAGAAAACAGTTAAATAAAGCTTAATAATATCATTGCTTATGGTTGTAAAAGCTGGCCATATAAAATAACACAGCTATGAATAGTTAAAAGTATAATAATAATTTGAATATAATATTTTAAAACTAATAAATTAAATAAATGCTATATGTAGTGTTATAATTGTATTTAATAGTCAAAATTAATAGAGTATATTTTATTAATAAACTTTAGGATGGTGAGAATTATGTTTAGTTCTACAAGTTTTAATTATTTTCCAAATTTTTATAAAACATATCAGTTTTGGTAATTTAGACCGAGACGTAAATAAAAAATTATTTGATAAAGTTAGTAAACACGTGACTGTATATTATATACCTTCACACACACGCTTGTTAAAATAATAATAAAGTTTGTGAATTTGAAACTAAATATAATTGCCATCGATCATTAAAGTAAAAGTTAAAATATTAAATATTGTTTTAATAATTGTTTTAAAAGTTTAAATAATTTTATAAAACTATAATTGAATTTAAAAATACTAGTCTAAATAATATTTTGAGACATGACGTCATCAATTCTTTATTTTAAAAGTCTAATCTGTTATATAACTAAATGTGAGAAATTTGTTCGCGCTAAAAGAAGTCATTAACCAATCAACGGAGGTAAATTAGCAGACAAAATATAAGAATTATACGAAGCGGGGGAGAAGTAATGTGTAAGTGAAAGAGAAAGTAACATAATTTTAGCTGATAACACCGTAGCTGAAAAAGTGATATAAATTTAAAATTTAGTATTTATTTTAAAAGTTCTTCTGTAACATATAATATATTTTGACTGTATCGACATGGATTGCTAATTTTAAAAGTTATCTTACCAGGGAATTTTATTCAAGTTTAACCAAAAACCTACAGTAGAGATGGAAGTACAAGGAAAAATACCTAAAAATATTGCTGAAGGAAAAATATTTGGAAATTGTCTTAATACAGCTTTATTTATGCTCAACCAGAAACGTATTATTATAACTCAGAGAAATATAATTGGGACGCTATATGAAAATTTAAAAGAGAAGTTACTTGCCGTCAGGAAAAAATTATGACGCACCAATTTTACAAGGCTAATTTAAGGTTATTTATTCTTCTCTATGAAAAAATTTAATATGCGTTTTTATTATAAAGAAAGTATAATGAAGAAAGAATGTTTATCTTTTAAGGGAAAAACATTATTAAAAATATAGTACCAGAATTTTAAAGTAAAGAAAAGTAAAGAAGAATATAAAGTGCTATTATGTATTTTATGGAAAGGAACTGAGAAACTTTATCTAATAGGAATTAATTAAAATATTATAAAGTATTCAATGGAGGAAATGCTTGATCTGAAAAATATAAAATTAAATTACTTAATGGAAATGGATCCAGGAAAATAGGAAAATTATTGAAGATTTAAATAAAGTACCTAGAAGATGCATTGGAAAAAGTCGCGCGGGAAAATACTAGCAGACAATAGTAGAAGAGAATATCATGAATTAATAACTGTATACAATATTGTGAAAACCAAGGATTGTTGTCTATGAATATTTGTTAAACAGAGTAGTAATTGTTTTACTTTAAAATAGAACATTAAGTGACTGAAGAAGAAATAAAATAATATATATATTTTTTAGCTTTAATATGAACGATTTTCAAGCAAGTTCGATAAAGAAGTATCGTAAATATAATTTTAAATATTTTTACTGATTATATTAAAAATATAAAATGCTATGTGAGATTAGGGAAAACATATAAACATAAATTTAATAATAATGAGATTTAAATATAATAGCTTAATAGAATGATAGAAATATTGTTTTAAAAAATAAAGTGTATGTATGGAAATCATATATCTACAAGAATTAATGGGATGGTGAAGCCTACAGAACACAATCGAGAAGATAAAGATCGTTTTGGTAATTTGGATATTTATTTATAATGCATAATGTATTTTTTTAGATCATCGATTGATTAAGAATGATGTGTGAAAGTTTAAATTCTATGTACACATTTTATACAACATTAAAACATGTTATGAGATAGGAGTAATTTTAAATATGCATGCAATAAGTTATTTAAGGCATAATTAATAATATAATATAACAGAAAAATTGTGTGATTCTTTTGAACTTTCATGTTGTAAAGTATTCAAATATTTTAAAATAGTTTGTATATGAGTAGCAAAAGATTTTCTTAAAGAACAGCGGTATAGTTTTGAAATAAATGAATTTTATTATTGTTAGAAATGCAGATAGGAATTTGTCGATGTACTGTATAGAAAAATCTTGAGAAATAAGATCGGATAGTGACTTGGTAGTACTAGTGTAGAGGAAACCAAGATGATGTTTTGTTAAGAAATAAGAAAAATAAAGTATTTGGATCATAGTTAGTTTGTGTGATTTCAGTATAGCTAACTAAGCCCTATCACTGAACACATATTTTGGACAGTGTTTTTTTTGCGTATCTTTTAAACTTTTTGATGTTATATAAAGCTGAAGAAATAGCTTTAGCATCACTCCTATAATAGAGGTTGGTAGACAGATAAAGGTCACTCCTCTATAGTGTTTTTTAATTCACTGTGCCATTAGTGTCAAGGTTTATGACGGATAATATTCTAGTTATATTTTTTTGATCCTGTGCATCTATTTTCGCTATCCTTGTTTCGTGAATCTGCATCGTCAGAAAGATATTTTCACAGAAATAATGAATAAAATAGAACTGAGGATATGTTATCGTTTAAGTAAGAATAGTTTATTTACTGGAATGTGTTAGAATTGTGTAACTTTAAAAGTGAAAGTACAAAATATCATAAAGAGAGAAAGAATCATATGATACAATAAATAGTCAAAATAAAAGTCATAGATCAATTCATAGATCACATGATCCTATCTCTTAAGCTTGTAAGTTATAAACAGTGAGGATTGCCAATTCCTCTACAAGCTTTATGATAAATGCTTAGCCAGAGCCAGCACTTAAAATATCTCTGTCAGGAACCCCTCCCCAAACCCCTGACCATGGTTTCATGCTTTGGCACTCCTCAGAGAGGTGTCAGGGTAGGTTCAGACACTAGATCTAAAAATACCAACCCAAAGCTAAGCACTTAGCTAAAAGTTATCTATTGAGTGGAAAATCTGAAATTTTCAGACATGTACATGTCTTCAAACCCAGCTATCCAACTCAAATAGCTATATGGGGCTGATAGATCTTCAGCCATGCCACATAGTAGTAGTAGAAAGAGGACGCTCTGAGGAAAGTACTTGATATTGTACTGAAACGTCAGCATTTAGCTTTTTCACTACACGGAATATCCCGCAAATAGTAATAATAATATGACATATATATATATATATTGTGCACTTTTTATTAACCCAGTCTATTCTAAAATAAAATTTTGTTGTATAATTTTAAATTTTGTTAAACCCAGTGATATTTACTTAGTAAACTTGGAAAAACAATAATGACATATTAGATTATAGTATTTGAACTTGGGTTTAGTTAATGGAAATTTATAAGTGATCTGATAAGTAACACAATTAACTCAAGATACATATAAATAATAACCTATAGAGTCAATAGATATGCAGATAAATGGACAATTAATATAATTTAGTATTTAAAACCAGTGAAGTTCAAATTATATTTTGCAAACATGATGGCTGTGCACATTTGATTTTAAAAAAAAAAAAGTTTATATTCAAATCTGGTTATATTTAAAAGTAGATAAATAAGTTTCAATTTTACAAAATACTGATCTAAAATTAAAACAGTAAATTGTATCTTTATTTAATATCTAAAAAATATTATATTGCAGTATTTTTTTTAAAAAAATGAAATGGTCATTTTAAAATAATAAACCAAAAACTTGCAAGATAAATCTATGTTGTTATAAACAGAAAAGGTGGGAATATCAACCAATCACAAAGTGTCCAGCCATCTTTTACTAGAAAATTCAAGAAAAAAAAAAGCTTCTTCTTGATCGTAAAGAATGGGTAACTAGGTTTTTTTTTTCTTTTCTTGTTAAATATATTTTTAAAAAGTTGGATTAAAAATTCCTAAAATCTTATTATTTACAAACAGAAAAAGTAATGAATTTTAACTCTGCATCGATATATTGGATAACTATAAGCTTTGTGTTTAAAATAATGGACTAACTTAATCGTTTTCTACTGGGCAAGTCAATGGTCAATAATTCCCAATAATCTCTTGGAAATTAATATATATTGAGGAAATAATCGGAGACAAATAAAATGTATATATTAAAAAAGTATCAACAAATATATTCACTGGAAGAGAACAATAATTGTGCAGTGTGGAAAATGAATATCAGTGATAAACAAAAGGAAATAAGTAAACACCGTCAATATTCAGTAAGGATAAATAAAAGAACAGTAAATCTCTGGGAAGCAGCTAAGTATATATTTTTAAGAGTCAATAGAACTAAATTACTAATAGCTGAAAAGTGTTCATTGTTATTCAGACTACATATAGAATCCTGATTGCAATAAGTGACAGGAGAAATATTTATTCTGAACCGGCGTGAATGTCAGTTTCTATAAAGTTTTAACTGAAAAATGTTGCATGACACATATTTTTAATTGAAATCATAAGGGTGCCACATAATATAGATGGAAATATATGTCATCTAGAATAAATAAGACAAGCCATAGATACATTTTTATTACTAAACAAAGAACAAAAGGAAGGATTATTGTTGCAGTAACCCAAATACCTCACGCGAATCTTAGGATAAGCAGAATCTTCAAAGAAAGAAGGAAAAAAAAACGTTATAATAAGTTTATGCGTGGAACAACCAAAAAATTTAAGGTTGTTATTATACTTTTAGCTGACAGTTTAAAAGAGAACTTGTTCTTAATGTTGGTATTTATACGTTTTAATCTATGAGGTGTTAGTACAATAGGGGGGGGGGACTAAATCAATAAGCGAATTAATTCATGTGTTTATATTAATAGTTATTTAATAATTAGGTTGAGATTAAATATTATTAGTCATTTAAATGAATAAATATGTGTAATATCCTAGTATGAAAAGTATAATAAGGTATTTAACACTATATATACACAATCCAGAGGGCAGAGGGTGTTTACATGTGCGAATGGATAAACAAAAAACGATGCTATTTTCTTATGGGAAATATAAAGGTATTAATTTTGTTTTTTTGATACCTCCAAAATTATAACAATATTTTCTCAATTGTTTTTGTATTGTTACTTAATCACCAAGTATATAACCTTAGTAGTATTGTTATTTTAGAGGTTGAAATAACAGACCATGGAAAAAAAAGAGGAGAATGATTGTTTAATAAACTGGATGTTTAATATGTAGGCACATACATAGAGGTAAATATCTCAACATACAATGGGAGATTGTTAGTTTTGTTTAATTATAAACAATCCGAAGATTAATTTTTTATTGTTATTGTTATTATAATATATTTGTATATCATTTTTTTATAAGTTATTTTAAATTAGATGTTAATGGGAATGTTTATTGTAATCATTTGTAATGAATATTATTAAAATTATTGTTTTGAAAGTTTTCTCAAATTCTAAATGTTGCATTTCTTTTCTGGGCTCATTTTCACCACATCACACAAACTCAAAATGTACAGTTGAAATTAAAATGAGAAGTCAATTCAGTTTAGAACAATCTAACAGTTTAATAAGCACACAACTTTTAATAGAGATTTTTACTTGCTACATGCTGCCTTGATCCCATAGGTCATTGATGACATTGCCAATTATTAAGGTGTGTTTATTAATATGAAATTAAACGATATATTAGTTATTAGTGAAAGTATTAGTCTTAATTACAATTTAGTTAATAATATTATTTTAATAATAAGTATTAAAAAATATAAAGCTTGATTATAGATTTAAATTATAAACCTTTCTTAATTTGTGCACTGCCCATGGAAATCCGTAAAATCCCTCTTGATATTCCACAGGTAGTATGAAGAATTAATAAATCAACGATTATCTAGAGATCTCCTTATTGTAAAGTTATTTTTGTGATTATTGCCAATCTTAATTATCAAAAATAATAGGAATCAAAGTTTATCTGTAATTATCTAACAGATTAATTTAATCAGTAATTGAATTAAAACTTAATAGTTATAAATATAATATAATATATTGGATATTATTGTTAGCCATGAGAGTATCTGGGTATTCTTATGCCATTGAACAGATATTTTGTATTTGTTTAATGTCAAGGGGATGTGATCTGTTTATAGGTAAACAAGTCTCACATTAATTATATTTAAAATATGTCTTATCTTAGAAATGTTCAATCATGTAAAAGTAACTTGGGATAAATACTACTAATCTTATCTAAATTCAATTGTTATAGTTAAAGAAAATGGTTGGGAAATAGTAAATCTATTAATAGTTCCTAGCCAGAATCCAAGTAGGGCCTAATTTAGGGACTTGGCAACTCTGATTAGCGTCTTACCACCTAAAGACAGGCCACAATATCTAAACTTCTTTGTGCCAATAATTTTGATCTCTGTAGTCAAGTTGCAATCTTTAGTGTCTATATAAATATATGGGACCACAAATAAAGGTGGGATTCTTATATTTATTGTTAAAATAAGGTTGCCTTGACAATAGTTTGAAATTGTTGATTGTTATCTATATTGTGATTGTCTACACATTGACTGGTTTCTAATACTTATATATATATATATATATATATATAAGTATTATCTCTTTATATATATATATATATATATATATATATATATATATATAAGATGTAAAAGTGGCAAAGGGTCAGTATATATGCATTAATGCATTTAGAATAGTTTTTAATAAAAATACATATTACACAAGAGTTCTAAATATTTTATCCATAAAAATTGAGAATGAATATCAAATGATTATTGTGGAATTCCATGCATTGATATTCTAATGTACAGAAATGATATTATTTTAAAGTTGACATTTTTTTTAAAAAAGTATATTTTAAATATAAATTTGGATGTTTCAGTAAAGTATGAAGATGCATATTTGTTTAATTTTTATTAAAAAAATAATCAAGCAATAAGTAATTAAATGTATATTCTTATTCTTATCTTTTAAAAGTATCTTCTTATTCTTTTCTTTTACTTTCTTTGCATTTCTTCATATATTCATATATATTGCTTACAATAATTCCCCACATAAACACTTTAATGCAATTTTTGTAAAAATATAATTCCTTTATTTTTCGGACTGTTTTGATTGTCCTGCAGTCTTCATCAGAGCTACAATATTGAATGATATAAACTTATAACCATTACTTCATATACATACAAAAATATCTATACATACATATGTATATCAAAAATATATACATGCATATCTTCAAAACATATATATACACATATACAAAATCCATATATATATATATATATATACATCTATACACACATCTATAATCTACATATAAAAATACACACATATATATATAAATTGTATTAAAGTGTATATGGGGGGAGTTATTATTAGAAATTAAATGACTATGACATAGATGTTGTTTGTCTTTTAACTATAACTTTCTTGGAGACATAGTTTATTCCATTGGCTATTTATTCATAGTAATTCAATGATATTTTATTTATTGTTATGACATAGTAGAAAAAATGCATATGCTTTATTGTTCAAGAGTTTATAAGAAATTTAAGTAACAGACATGTGAGTGCCAGAAACGATTCTGAGATATCTCATTCCCAAATTAAACACTCTAGCAACAGTGCCAAACTATGCTAGATAAAAAAGTCATATATTATTGCTCAAGATTTCATAAGAAGTTTTAGTATCAGACATGCAAGTGCAAGTATCAATTGCAGGACCTCTGATTCCAAGATTGAAGCTCTACTTCCTGTTTGGTGTAAATTATAGAGCATCCTATTAGGGAATGGAGGTCCTAGGATCAATTCTTGTATTCACAGATCTGGCATTGAAAATTCTTATGAACTTCTAAGCAGTGGAGCCATATGCCTTTTTTACATAATATGGATATAAAATTTCTCTACTCTTTTAGCAACAATGCAAATGAATTTCCAAATTTTGCTGTTTATATAGAGATGGCAAAATCCTTCACATGCGATGTTCATCCTAACAAAGAACTGATATTGCAATATCTCTTTAATTTAGGCAAATAAACATTATTCAAAGAGTTTTCTTATATCTAATGTATGTAATTTTTAAAATGAAGTATTTACAAATTGAGATTAAAGAAATGTGCACACCATAACAAGTAGACATGCCTAAAATATTAATGACTTGTTTACATATATGAATTTCTTCATCATAACCAAAAATTTGCATTGCGTGGCTTTTACAAATAATTGAAGTCTTAATAAATCAAAATCATTTTTTTCTGTTAGCTATAATAAAGATAAAAGTATAAAGACAAAAAGTAAAAAAAAAAGTAATTAATTCTATTAATTTCTGATTTTTTTTCTTTTGTCCACTGGTGAGAGATTTTAACCTTTCACTTCTGTAAAAAAAATTCATTTTATATTAAAACTCAATAGGTTGGACTTCATTTTTTTTTATTTAATTTTATAGATAAATAATCTAAAAAAAATACATTTGATTTTGTTAAATATTTAAAATCTGACTTGTAAATAAGAACAATAATCAATAAAGCAAGTCATATATAGTGTGGCATTGCTTTTATGAGTTTGTATTTACAAATTTGTAATATAGAGAATGTACCAATAGTTCAAACAAGCAGATGAAGCAAAAGCTCAAAACCAATTGGTCTGTGGATGGGAATGTTCTAGATAAAGATTTTAAATATTTTTATCTTACTGCACTTATCAATTAAAAGCTTGTTTGAGCTGTTGCATGCTCCCATATATTACATAATTGTAAATACAAGCTCATAAAAGCAATATCATGCCATATATGACTTACTTTATTGATTATTATAATTTTGTCTTTAACACCTTGTCAATGATAAGGTTATTAATATATGTAGATCTGAATTTGGTTCACTCCCATATAGCTATTTAAGTTAAATAGCTGGAGTTAAAGACATTTTCATGTCCAAAAATTTCAGAGTTTCTACTTAAATATTACATATTAAATACAGGTTGGATTTGGAGTTGATATTTTAGATCTAGTGTCTGAATATTTCAGCTTCTCACTAAGGTGAGCCAAATGCTCGAAACCAGTTGGTCTAGGGATGGGAATGTTCTAGATAGGTATTTTAAATATTTTTCTCTTATTACTCTTATCAATTAAGAGCTTGTTTGAGCTATTAGTATGCTCCCTATATTACAAATAAGAACAATGTATGTAAACTCTGAAAATGAATTAATTATTTTTTATGGCAAACAAACAAATGTGTATTTATTATATATATCAAATTTTGTTTTCAAATTTGAGATTGGTTTTATAGGTATTTCAATAATTTGGAAAGATTTTAACATTATGTCAGTTCTGACAGATAATGAAATTACATTACAGATGTTTTGGATTTTGTTGTTTGCATTATAGTCAAGGTTATTAACTTCTATTTCTAAAAAAAGAATACATAATATTTAAATACCCATAAACTGTACCCACTCTAATGAAATTAATGAAATTTAAGAGATTTGAGCTCAGACTTTCAAGCTCCTTACAGTCACTTACTCCATCTTAAACAACTGACACACATGTGAGAAAGATAAATGATTTCCAATATATATATATATATATATATATATATAACTATATATATATATATATATATATATATATATATAACCAGTGCTCATCAGTTGGTCCAGATCATCATCTTCCACATATTTATAAAATCAGTGGTAGGTTTATATTAAGATAATAAATATTCATACTTTAATGGAAAGACTTCAATATTATTCCCCACCCAACACTTCAGCCATCCATATCATTGAAAATCTGATGATAGAACACTTGAAGTCTTTGTTGATACCAATACTGTCATCATACCCATGTTGACTTTTATATCATTCTGACCCCTCATGTGTAGATCCTTAATATGTCCATTTAAATACATAGTAGAGTAATGAGAAGAATATAGGCTGAATATTTGATTTTAAATATAGGCACATTGTGCTGACTATAATGAAATTAATGTAATTTGAAAGGAATTTGAACTAATCATATATATATAAAGGAATTTGAACTAATCATATATATATAAAGGAATTTGAACTAATCATATATATATATATATATGAGACATGATGGTCTGGACCAACTGATGAGTGCTGGTTCAGCATAAAATATGTTTATTGAAGATCATTTATCTTTTTCACATGTATGTGATCATGTATGCCAGTTGTGAAAGGTGGAATAAATTTCTGTAAAGAGCATGAAAGTCTGAGTTTCAATCCCTTTTAAAAGATAAATAAATAAATAAATTGGAAGCATACATATGTATTTTTGGTTTTAAATAATAATCAACAAATCAGTGTATAAAAATCATCAAAAATATTTTATAAACAAGAAAAAAAAATCATATTGTTGGCTGTTTTTTTTCTGTCATAAACAATAGAGTACTGCCTTAGATCTGAGATGACTATCTGTATTATACTGACCATTTTGTTGTTTTTAATTAGAATATCAATAAGGGCTATTCTTCAAAAACAGCTTTAAAACAAACTACACTAATATCACTTATGATAATGGCAAGATAACAATGTGATGTGGCAAAACTACAATTCTTTTATTTAGCAGTAAAGAAGCCATGTTTTCTAATAAATCTGAAAGTTATCAAGTTAAAGTCAACATAAAAAATTGTTTATAAAAATAAAAAATATTAATGGCAAATAAATACAATATCATTATATAATACTCTGCAAGGAATGAAAAATTTTAGTTATTATTTAAAATTTCTCACTTAATTTTTATTTGTTAATTTTAATTAAGATATTTTAAAAAAATTTAAGAGCCAGTATTTATTGTAGTAATGGGGAAAACATCATATGACTTCTTTGATGCTTTCTCATATGTTTCCAAGAACAGTTCTATTTACCTTACTATAGAACCATAATACTATCTATTATTTAGTCAATCTTGCAATAAATGGCTTTAGATTACCATAAAGACAACTGTTTTTATCATTTATAATAATAATTCTTATTACATTAATCAACTGAGTTCATGCACATATAGTGAGGATATGTTTGAATCTACTTATTAAGTTAGAACTAGGATAAGAAACAAATTGGATTGAGTTTGGCTATTCTAAATGGATTTTCTAAATGTAAATGGATAGAAAAATACTTGAAATGCAAATCCAGTTCATGTATGTTACTTTTTAAGACATCACATGACCTACAAATTATCACATAATCTTTGCTTTGACATAAATCTAGTGAGATAGGGGGAAAATGTTATTCCTTTTATTAATGAAGTAGATTTCCAAGATAAATACTTGAGTGATTTCAGGTAAATGTTTTCAGGTATAAATCAACCTGGATAGCACCATCGAATGAATTTAACATGCATTTTTGGAGGCAAAAGCTTTTATAATTTAATATTTTTTTAACAATGTAAGATTTGATTTATTGTTAAAAATATAGATAGTGAAAACATAAATATATATCCTTAGTTATATTTGACATAGATCTAAGTTATATTTAAAATAAATGGTAGTCACATTTTTGTTTTTCTCTTATTAATTGTTGTTCTAATCCTAAAAGAGATGATAACACATAAAGATGTATTATTCCCTTTTACATGATCATCTTTATAATTTTCGATCAAGATTTGACTCCATTTTATTGCATATAATTTAGCAACTACCAATGTTGGTCGTATTTACGCTTACGTCTTACTCATTATCATCGTCATTATGTATAAGTGGTTTCTTATATTCTCAGTATATATATCCTGATATTGGTATGTACATATAAAAAACTCTATAGTATGGGTGGTCATGATTACACTTTGTACTGATAATCCTACATCATTAGTTCTTACTTGTTCAATGTATATATTACACTTATATATATATATATATATATATATATATATATATATGATATAAATAAAATTGTTTTTAAGTTAAACTAGGTGTTAGTTTTGATTAATTCCCAATGTTTCAACAAAATAGCATCCATTATATATATATATGTTTTCACGGTTGTATGATGTGGATAAAATAATATTTTTGGAAATAAACTGTGTATTATTTTGCATTACAATTCCGAGATTTTGACAGACTAGCAACTGTCATTATCAAGGTTAACTTTTGAATATATATATATCTTTAAGTGTAATTTTATAATGTTTTAAAATCATGTGACTTATTTTAAAACAATCCTTCGAGAAACTGATAACAGAACTGTTTTGTTTCAAATGTCTTACAAGATAAAGAAGATCCGGTCAGATTTTGTTGTGTATCTAAAGCCCGCAGGGTCGCTGCTCATCACCAAAAAAGAGTATAAATATTGTGGATTTGATCAAAAAAAGAGACAACATAAATCGATGCAAACCAACCACATAAGTTTGAAGTCTTCCAAGGCGTGAGTGGGGAAATCCCTCCCTCCATTCCAATATGCTTTTCCCATAACCAAGCTCTGGTCCGCTTATGAACTCAAAAATATCTGTGATTAAATAAATAAGCTCCTGTCGCGTTTAAACCCTAGATCTAGGCCCAATGGATGAACTTTTCGTATCAAGACCTCCAGATTCAAGGTAAAAGAACTTTGGCCTCTTGTTATCAAATTCGTTTTTTTGTATCCTGTGCTCTATTATAATAGTATGTTTAATGTTTTTATCTTATGTACTTTCTGTAATATACTCTATATACTTTCCTTCTTACCAAAAGCGTTTTTGGCTCGCATCTGCATCATCTACTCAGCGATTCTAATGCTAAAAAATTTGTTTGTACGTTTGAAGAGGTTTTTAAAAGTTCTGTAAGATGGTGCCTCTTCGACTTATTTTACAAGTAAAAAATAAAAAAACGCTTTAAACCTAAACAAAGAAAGAACATTATTTGTGATTGGTTCTTAGCAAGTCTCAGCCAAAAGACATTCTGATTGGCTGGAAAGAACAAAAAACTGCCGATCAAAGAAAATAAAGAAAAAGCTGAGATTTTCATTTCGAATTCAATTTTAAATATTATAAAATTATATTTATGGAAATTAAAAATAATTTTCAGAGAGAATAATAAAAAAAAAATTATTTTCGAAAAATATTGAAGATTTTAGAAAAATATTGAAGATGTAGAAAAAGAAATATTTCTTTTCTATAGTAAAAGTCGTCTTTTTGTTTATATTATAGCTTTTATGTTGTCAAAATTGAATATTTTAGAATAAATAAATAGTAATTTATTTTTGAAAGACTTTGTCTCTTCTAACCTGAAAAATTAATAATATACTTTTTATAAATGTATCTGAGTTGAATTTAATATTATAGGGAATATGTTTTAACAATAGGCTTTGTCTTCGTTTGTGAGTTGGCCAATTAAAAGATTTGATTTTTATACAAAATAATATAATTAGGGTAAAAGGTGCTCTACTTAAAATGTTTTCTTTTTTTTTCCATGGCAAATAATCTGGTTTAATATATTTATGTATGTATGTTTTTTAAAAATGCATAATATTTGAAAATCGGAACATATATTTTATTTCTTATTCTTTCTACCTTTACTACAGGGTAATTAAGAATGTAAATTAATTAAAAAAGTCTTATTCAACTCATGAGGTATTTGTGATTTTGGAAAAATAAACATTAAATTATAAAATTTGTTATAGAAAAAGGTCAAATCTGTTTTCCTAAAAATATTTATTTTCTTTCTAAATAAAAATAATGTGTACTCTTAATGTTATGTACTTTTTATATATATATATATATATATATATATATATATATATATATATATATATATATATATATATATATATATATATATATATATATATATATATATATATAATAATAATAATTTTAATTATTTAGTCATAGAGTTGTTACTGTTTGAAAATACTAATGAGTTTAATTTTTATAGTAGTAAATCTGAAATTATCTTAAGTTGCTATATTTTATTACATTTGAAATATCAGAGAAAAATATTAAAATAAGTTTAACTTTAAAGTTAGATGTGAACATTTAAGTTAGTGATTAAAGAGATTGGTTAATTTTAATAGTATTGTAATCTAATTTTAATTAGATGATCCTAAAGTTTAGTTGTTTCAAGAAATTATTTTAAAGTTAGTAATTAGCTTTTATATTTAAGTTAGCATTCTTATGAATTAATATTAACTTAAATAGAAAGAATGATTCAAAAATGATGATATATATTTTTTAATATTTATTTAATTCATAAAAAAAAATCAATGTGTCGATTATTTGTCAGACACATCTCAAATATTATATATTAGTTGATTTTAAGAACTAAGATTGTCTCTGATTTATAAATCAAAAATCAGATTTTACAATACTTTGCTTATATTTGCGCTATACCAAAATAAATGTCTTACAAAATGAGTGCTATTAGGAACATACTATTGAAATACATTCCATCCCCAGAGAAAAAAAATACATTTAACCAGTTTGAAATAGAATAATTGTTTAACAAGAAAATTATTATTTATATAGAAATATTATCAAATTGGTTATAAAGGGGAAGTGGGACAGCAATGAATATTTATATTAATAATAATAAGTTGTCGATGATGCATCTTTATTAATGGCTATAGATGTCTGTTTAGCAAAATCCAACATTACAGCTTATGGATGTTCATGGGTTTACTAGAAATATAATGAAAGGTGATATGTGCATGGTGGCAGATTTATGTGGTCCAGTTATGGATCCTGGTATGTGCTTCATGAATATCATTGGGTGAGAATTACCGATTTACTCTGCAAACATTGGCAGGATCGATTTAGAAATGAAGAGTGGTCAGCGTGCATTTATTGGGCTGGTTTTCCAGAGTAATTCCCATAAAAGCGCACATACAACCAAGTATGTTCCCAGGTGTTTTACAGCCTGGTCCATGGTCAATGAGAATGAGGATGGGGTTTGACTTTGCAAATACCTTCATATAAGAGAGAAGCATGAATATATATATGAAACGAAATGGCCTATATGCATGCAATGTTGAGAATAATGAAATAGATAGCTTTATAAATTACCTTACTTATTTAATGCCCATAAATTAAGAATACCCTGCATAATGGTATGATCTTATTACTAAACAAGCATGGATGGTAAATTTAACTAAATATAGAATTTTAAGATATAAAGATTCTTCTCCCTTTTATTTTAAGTTATTCATAATTCCCACATGTTTAATAAATACCAATCTTGATCAATAAATGCTTTTATGGAAATAAATGAGTTGATACATAAATAAATGTGATGGTGGTAAAAGTTGGGAGAAAATATAGGTTTTATATATATAAGGTACATTAGCATTAAAAGTAGGATTACTATTATTTAGAAAAAAAAATAAATATTTTTAGGAAAACAGATGTTGATCTGTTTTCTATAGCAAATTTTATAATTTAATGACTTTGTTTTTCCAAAATCATGAACACCTATATAAGTTGAATAAGACTTGTTCTTAATTAATTTACATTCTTAATTACCCCAGAAGTAAAAAGGTAGAAGTAAAATATATGTTAGCGATTTTGGAAATATTATTGGCATTTAAAATAAAACATAAATACATAAATATATTAAACCAGAGTTATTTGCTGCATGGAAATAAAAGAAAAAAAAACATTTTAAGTAGAGGCTTAATGATAGGATAATTTATATAGAATTTTATTACAGAAAGTTACATAATATAAAAATGTTCAACATAATATTAGAATAGAGAGTCAGGATTATAAAGAAGGCTGAATTTGATAATCAAGAGCAACTAAAGTTCTTTACCTTGATATCTGTAATAGCAGTCCTTGATACAAATAATGTTCATCAGCATTAGTGCACTAGATCTAGGGTTTAAATACAACATGATAGGTAGCATTCCACATTGGCAGTTATTTAAAGTTCATAAGTATGGGATCCAGAGCTTGGTTACAGGAAAAGCATATTGGAAGGGAGTGAAATTTATGAATTGAATAAGATTTCAAACTGACATGGATTTGGTTTGGCATCATCATATTTTGGTTGTCTCTCTTCTTTTTGGATTCAAATCCAGCAGTATTTATACTCTTATTTTGGTGATGTAGCATAGCAACTACTGCAGGACCTGAGGCATTTTAAGCATCTAAGCACAGTTAAAATTGGCTGACCGAATCTTCTTTACCTTGTAAGACTTTTGAAACAATGCAATTCTGTTATCAGTTTCTTGAACGTTTGTTTTAAAGTAAGTCTTATGATTTTAAAACAAGTTGGCATGGACGAAATTTCCAATAACGGATTTATTTTACTATTACAAAATTGTAATCTTTTACTTTTTAACTAATGGACTTTTTTGGGTAATTGTTTTCGAGAAACTTTTTAAAAGAATTGCATCATTTCTGACTGCTAAATTAAATATGACATAATAATAAGTTTCATATATGATTTTAAACACGATTTATATATAATGTAATTTTTATGATTTCAACACAATCTCCTACACTGAAAATATATATATTTATCCATTACACATGCATAACCATGAAAATGATATTAATTATTTATTTATTAAATGGTTTTAGATTAAGATATAAAATATCTATGTTATTTATGTTAAAATAATAAAGCAAAAGAAATATACATACTAATAAATATATATATATACATGCTTAAGGATGGGTTTGAACATGGTTAGGTGGTAGGAGATTGGACGTGGGCTGTGAAGGAGGATCTAAGCATCAGATCATCTACTTCATTTTCCTGAACTTATTGAATAAAAAAAAATGTTTAAAAAAAGAAAAAAATCTTTTACTTGATGTCTCGGTGACTAAAGAATAACCAGTGGATTGGTGACGTGTATCATGGGCAAAAAAAATCATTTATATCTAACTGGATAAACGTGGTTGTGGGAAATATGAAATGAATGAAATAAATCAATAAAGCTATAGGGTTGAAAGAGAGAAGTTCAAAAATAAATTTATTTATATATAAAATATATAATTAAAATTAAGTCTAAACAAAAGGGGCGAACTAATGTATCTGGAAAAGTAAAGATTGAAATGAATATTTAAAATCTCAATATTGAAAAAATGTAGTATATAAACTTAATTGAAATTTGTTAAATTGTGAAATGAAAACTCAATCTTATCTTGTAGGGGTTCTAATCAGAAGTTGGGAAAGTTCTGTTAGGTAAAGGTGTGTAAATAATGAAAGAGAAAAACTAAAAAGAAGAGAAGGAGAGAGAGGAAGATGAGAAGGGGGGAAAGGTTAACTGATTTTCGTTTTTAAAATTATCTTAGTAAAAAAAATTATTTTCTCAACTATCTTGGAAGACTACCTAAATATCTCTACAGTATGATGATTTGGAGGGAACAATTGGTTTTACTTATCTTTATGTTAAAGTTGCATGTTTTATTTACCATTACTATTTAGTTAAGATTAGAATAAAATACAAATAAAAAGAGAAAAAACAAAAAACTATATTACAAATTACAGATATATAAACCTTATACTAATGTCAGGGGTCATTCATTGTTGGGTAAGTCCATTTGTCTTTGTTCTATCCATCCAGCTTCTCTCCCCCTCCCATTCTGAACGCTCTCCCCCTTACTCCAATCTCCCACTTCCGTACTTAATTTGTATTTACTTATGACTACTTCCATCCTGCCTAAATTTTATTTCTTTTAATATTAATTCCCAGATCTAGCCTTTCAATGCAAAAATATATATAATAATTATGTTTTCTACCTGGTCTTCTTTCTGTCCTGCTTCGTTGATTGTTTTTATTGTTCTTCAGCCCCTGAAACATCTTAACAGAATTATTTATTAGCAAAAAAAAAATTGATACACGTATATTTCATATATATATAAAAAGAACTCTATATAACTTTTTGTGTTATGAATCATTGTTTTAAACTATTCTTTTATTCTAATAACTCTACCACCTATTGGCAAATTTATATTGGTATTGCTACCGGGAAGCAGCCAAAAGGGGTAAGGCTATATGATCTGACCAGATGATCCGCCATTACTGGCTTATACCTTTTCTAACATATATACTTATTTAAATCGGTTATACACTCACAGCTTTATAACATGATAATGTTAAAAAATCATTATTATTATAGCAAGTATTTATATATATATGGGAATGAAAGTATTACAAGCTGCCACTACTTTATTTCTTTCATTGACCTGAGGCAATTATATACGCATATGGATATTGAAAAAAAATCTGCATAGTTGCGATTATTTGGAATATCTATTTCATTATATTTTGACAGTGAAGCATTTTAAAAACTGTCACTATTTTACTCCTTTTGCAAACTCAAAAACATTTATTTAAAATATTTATGAAAAAAAAACATTATATATCTAAAACATTTATTATTATTTAGCGCACACATCTTTTTATTTATCTTTTATTATAAATGTGGGAGCCCCTTACAAGCTGCCATTATTTTATTCACAGGAATCCTACATGTATTTTAAAATATTTATGAAAAAAAAACATTATATCTAAAACATTATTTATTTCTTTTAAGAAAACACACTTCTTTATCTTTTATTATGAACGGAGGAAACTATATATATGACATATTATTATTTGGAGAACACACTTTTTTATTTATATTATTACAAAAGTGAAAGCCCCTTAAAAGCTGTCACTTCTTTAAGATTTACAAGAATTATGCATGTAATTAATATTTATGGAAAAGGAACAAAACACTATTTAAAACAATATTTTTTATTATTTAGAACATATACTTTATATTTCATTATAAACATGAAAGAAAAGAAAACAAAACTGCCACTATTTTATTTATCTTATAGATTTTCAAAAATGTTATATATTTGTAAAACTTTTATGAGAAAAAAATATTGCATATATAACATACTATTTACTGGAGAAATATATTTATATACTGAAAAAATGTATACCTATACTAACAATGATCTGCAGAGAGTGTATATTAATATTAGAAAAATCTAAACTGGGTGTATAACCAAGGGAAATTTTTTTTTAATCATATGTATATTCAATATCATTATGAAAAAAATATGTTATATCTATGCCTATCTATTACTATCTCAGGTTTGTCAGTTTTTATATTCGAAGCCCTATGTTGCCGTGCCAAACCTGGAGAAGAAAAAAAAAACCTGTACTGGTCGATTTTGTATGTTCACATAACAAGATCCAGCACTAGGCAAAAGTACCTCAAATCCAATCATGTGCAAGATACATAAATCAGGAACACTCATGAATTCTGCCCTGTTTGCCTATTTCCCAGATCTAACAACTGGTGAGCAACAATCCTGATGATATTGATCTAATTTCCTCCTTCACCACTGGCATCGCACATCGGAGACACAACAAGACTCTAAGCTATTTTAATGATAGACTAACTTAAACTGAACTATAATTTAGGAGCAATGAAGGCTTGTGACCTTGCATATTAATTATGTATTTTAGCAGAGATCATCTAGTCATCATGAGCATAACTTATGAATTAATATTAACTTAAATAAAAGAAAGCAATGATTCAAAAATGTATGATACATATATTTTAATATTTATTATATTCATAAAACATAAATCAAGGTGTTTGATAATTTGTCAGACACTAGCCTCGTAAATATTATATATTAGTTAATTTTAAGAACTAAGATTGTCTCTGATTTATAAATCAGAAATCAGATTTCACAATAACTTTGCTTATATTTGCAGCTATACCAATAATAAATATCTTACAAAATGAGCGCTATTAGGAACATACTTTTGAAATACTATTCCACCCCCAGAGAAAACAAAAATAGCATTTAACCGGTTTGAAATAGAATAATTGTTCAACAAGAAATACTATTATTTGTATAGAATATAATTATTGAATTGGTTTATAAAGTGGGAAATGTGTGGGATGGCTAATGAATATTTATATTAATAATACTAAGTTTGTCGCAATGATGCACATCTTAAATAATGGATATAGATGTCTGTTTACCAAAATCACAACATTACAGCTTATAGACGTTCATGGATTTACTAGAAATATAATGAAAAAGGTACATGCATGGTGGCAGATTTATGTGGTCCAGTTATGGATCCTTGTATGTGTTTTATGAATATCATTGGGTGAGAATTCCTGATTTACTCTGCAAATGTTGGCAGGATCGATTTAGAAATGAAAAGTGGTCAGCGATGCATTTATTGGGCTGGTTTTTCCAGAGTAATTCCCATATAAAGCATGCACATACAACTAAGTATGTCCCCAGGGTGGTTTTACAGCCTGGTTCATGGACATTGAGAATGACGATGGGGCTCGACTTTGTGAATACCTCAATATAAGAGAGAAGCACGAATATATATATGAAACAAAATGTCCTATATGCACGCAATGCTTTAGAATAATGAAATAGATAGCTTTATAGACTATCTTACTTATTTAATATCCATAAATTAAAAATACCCTGTGTAATGGTATGATCTTATCCCTAAACAAGCATGGATGATAAATTTAACTAAATATAGAATTTTTTAAGTTATAAAGATTCCCCTCCCTTTTATTTTAAGTTATTCATAACTCCCCTCACATTTAATAAATACCAATCTCAGTCAATAAATGCTTTTATGGAAATAAATAAGTTGATACATAAAAAAATGGGATGGTGGTAATAGTTGGGAGAAAATATAGGTTTTATATATATAAGGTACATTAACATTAAGAGTAGCACATTACTATTATTTAGAAAGAAAAAGAAATATTTTTAGGAAAACAGATGTTGATCTGTTTTCTATAGCAAATTTTATAATTTAGTGACTTTGTTTTTCCAAAATCATGAACAAATACATAAGTTGAATAAGACTTGTTCTTAATTAATTTACATTTGTAATTACCCCGTAAGTAATAGGTAGAAAGAAATAGAAATAAAATATATGTTCACGATTTTGGAAATATTATCGGCATTTTAAAAAAAACATAAATACATAAATATATTAAACCAGAGTTATTTGCTGCATGGAAATAAAAGCAAAGAAAACATTTTAAGAAGAGGCTTAATGATAGGATAAGTTATATAGAGTTATATTACGAAAGTTACATAATATAAAAATGTTAAACATAATATTAGAACAGAGCATCAGGACTATAAAGAAGGCTGAATTTGATAATCAAGAGTGGCTAAAGTTCTTTTACCTTGATATCTGGAGTAGCAGTCCTTGATACGAATAATGTTCATCAGCATTAGTGCACTAGATCTAGGGTTTACATATGACATGATAGGTAACATTTACTTTATTGGCATATATTAAGAGTTCATAAGTATGGGATCCATAGCTTGGTTACAGGAAAAGCATATTGGACTAGAGAGGAAGGTGAAATTTTCCCTACTCATAGCACATTGGATAAGATTTCAAACTGATGTGGATTTGTTTTAGCATCATGAATTTTATGGTTGTCTCCTCTTTGGATTCAAATCCAGCAGTATTTATACTCTTATTTTGGTGATGTAGCATAGCAACTACTTCTGGACCTGAGGCATTTTAAGCTCTTAAGCACAGCTAAAATCAGCTGACCAGATCTTTGTCTTGTAGGACTTTTGAAACAGTGCAATTCTGTTATCAGTTTCTCGAATGATTGTTTTAAACTAAGTCTTATGATTTTAAAACAAGTTGGCATGGAGAAAATTTCCACTAATGGATTTATTTTACTGTTACAAAATTGTAATCCTTTACTTTTTAACTAATGGTCTTTTCTGGGTAATTGTTTTTGAGAAACTTTTTAAAAGAATTGCATCATTTCTGACTGCTAAATTAAATATGACAAAATAATAACTTTCATATATGATTTTAAACACAATTTATATATAATGTAATTTTTATGATTTCACCACAATCTCCTACACTGAAAATATATATATTTACCCATTATGCACACATACACATAAAAATGATATTATTTATTTATTAAATGGTTTTAGATTAAGATATAAAATATCTACATTATTTATGTTAAAATAATAAAGCAAAAGAAATATACATATTAATAAATATATATATATATATATATAAAGCAAAAGAAATATACATATTAATAAATATATATATATATATATATACATGCATAAGGATGGCTTTGAACATGGTTAGATGGTAGGAGATTGGATGTGGGCTGTGAAGCGGGATCTGTGCATCAGATCATCTGCTTCAGTGAAGGCTTGCATACATGAAGCTAATAATTACTTAAGAACTTCCTATTAAAATTTAATGTTTAAAGTTAATATTTTTTAAAACATATCTCTTTTTAAAAGATACAATAATAAAGAGATAGTCTAAGATCTTACAAAAAATATATTCAAAACATCTATTCTTACTATTTTGTTGATATAACTTTCTTTTATTAAATAATGTAAATCTTTAATTGTTTAAAAATGTATTATTTTTTATTACTGTAATATATTTGTTTATTAAATAATTTGTTAAAGAATATTAAAAGATGATATAAATTTTGAATGAATTATTTCTTTGACTTAGTATCTAGAAGATTCACTCCAGAAAGTTCTGGAATTATGTTAAATGCTGTTATTTTTAGAATTTTTTCAATAAATTCTGAAAAGATTTTAACTTTTGTTAATTAGGTATATTGGGAATGGATTTTGATTGTCTAGCCCATCAATCAAATTTAATCACATGACTTGCTGTGTAAACATAAGATGTGGTGAGACTTATATACACTTATCTGATGCACACACCTATCTAATCCACATGCCTATCTTCATCTCTCATCAGTTGTATAATTTTTGTAACTGATTTTGTTTTGATAAGTTTATAATATGCATTGTTAAAAGCAATATTTATCTGGAACTATTCTACAACTGAAAGCTTTCATTACTTTCAAGTTTCAACAAGATTTTGCATTTTGGGAAATTCTACTATGAATGTTTCAAGAATGGAATTGTTTTTGATAATAGAGCTTAGCCAAAGCTATTATTTTTGCATTGTAAGACTATTAATTTCAATTTTTATACTATATTTAAATTTTGTTCTAAAAGAGATAATTTCTAGGATATATGCAAAAACTTTCAAGGTATTTGATACTAATATTAGAATGTTTTTAATCTACATTTTAATAAAATTCATAGCAGCTATTATATTTAACACTAAATATTTTATCATATTTTAAGTGGATTCTTTTTAATCATAATTTCATTTTTATATGAAATAGAGAATATTTAATCAGAAATTACAGGACCATTTGAGTGTTATGCTTATATCTTCCCCTTTACATGTTTGCAATCCTTCATATATATATATATATATATATATATATATATATATGAAGGATTGCATTGAGATTGATATATATATATATATATATATATATATATATAATCAATCTCCACATATAAACTTTTATGCAATATGTTTCATATAATTCCTTTAATTTTCTAACAGTTTCAATTGTTCTGCAGTGTTCATCAGAGCTACAACATTTAAACATATACTTATATCAACATTAAAAATTCAATCTACACAAGATTAATTCAGAGTAGGTATAATAAAAAGTCACCAGTTTATATGCATGCTATAGAAACAAGCCATGTATCTTACAAAGATAGCATAAGAATGATTGGACATACAAGTAAAAGAAGAAAGTGAAAAATAAAAGAAGCTAAATTAGTTAAGAAGATGAAACCAAATTTGAATAAAGATGGGAGTAAAGACATTATTTGTATAGAAATATTAATGATAGAGAAAATATATATGTCGAGAGTTTTATAAAATAAAGTTTAAACATAGAATAAATAGTTAAAGAAATTGATAATGGAGGGAGTTGTATGAAAGGAGTATATAAAATAGAATCTATGGACTTTGAAAAAAAATCAGTTATAAATTTAAAAGGAATAGGAAGGTTATGCAAGTGGTGAGTAAAATGAATAAGTGAATTATAAAAGGGAATAAAGATAGGAACAGGAATAAAGATTATTAATAAAAGAATAAGTATAGATAAATATTAAAAAGAAAGAAAATGAATTAGATTTATCGGTGTTAAAAGTAAAATAAAAAGATGATAAATATATTAGAGAGTAATGTAGAGTGATAGATAGGGGGGAAAAGTAAAAAATAGAAAGTAAAAAGAAAACAGAAACAGTAAAGAAATTATGAAAAAATAATTATTAGAAAAGAAGAGGGAAGTAAAGGTACAGAATTAAGAACAAAATATGATTATGAATAATAGTATAAAATATGTATTTTATATGTATATTAATGGTTATATAATTATATGTTTAAATGTTGTAACTCTGATGAAGACTGCAGGATAGTCAAAACTGTTAAGAAATTTAAAAAATTACATAAAAAATTGCATTAAAGTGTATATGTGGATATTTATTATAAGTAATATCTTTTGAGTGATAACACTTTTTCAAAAATGCTATAGTTTAAAACTTTTATATTTATTACCACAAATAATTAGATAATTAAAGACATTATTATTATACATTTGCTTTATTTATGAAACTTATGTAGCTAACTACCATAATAGAATAAAAATTACGTTTGAATAAAAAATAAACCTCAACTTATGATTATGCAGAATAAATAGTGTACAACTAATAAAAGGTCTGATATTTATTTAGAATGCTAATTATTTTTAAATGCTTTTTAAAAAAATAAAATGCATTAATTAATTGTTCATATTTACAAGGCATTAATGTCTTACAGCAATGGGTATTATAAATGACAATATTGTGAAAGTAATTTATATTGTTTTCACATTAAATTCAGAGAATGAAATCTATATAATATTCAATATGTTATCTCTAAATTACTAAAAATGTTTATTTTTCAAGAAGTTTAATCTTTAATTGTAGCTATGCTGGATCTAGTCTTCAAATATGTTATATTTAAAATTGCTCCTAAACTAACATGTTCCATTTCATATACTTGATCTTTATTATAATCATCAATAAATTATGAAGTGTGCTTTTAGAATAAATTCTATTTATTTATCTAATATACTATGTGAAATGTACAATGTTTATTATGTTTGCTATTCTGTTTCTTAAGTTTGCAGTCATTAAGTCAGAATAGCTGTATTTATTTGTGTTAGTAACTTTAAGTATTTGCTTCCTCAAATTTTAGGTGAATTGCTGCTACATGTATTAATGTAATTTATAATATTATTTCAATATCCCAGAAAGTATGTAGGATGGTCAAGAGCTATTTTTTATTGACTGTATCCAGCACAATCATATGAATATCAAAATGAAGAACTCTTATTTTTCTTATTTTATTGATAATGAGAATAAATATTAATTTTCATATTTACCTGTCATGTGTTTATATCTTTGCATTTTTGTATAATTTTAAATATGATTTTACAGGTATTTCATAATAAGTTCTCAGAATATTGCTAAAATAATATTTTAAATGCATTATACTTTTTTTAAGTTATTTTGAATGTGTACAATTGCTGTAATAATTTAAAAGCTGATGTATATTTTTCATTAATTATGCTATATTTAGCTATATTTTGCTATGTTTATTGTTTTATTGGGTTTTATACATCATTTAAGAGATGTAGCATTGTCTCTCTCTTATGATTTATTATAGCTTGCCAATGAGTTATTTTTAAGAGATAGTAGTGTAGTTGCTCTCTTATAGTTAATATATTTTGCTAGTGAATTTTATTATTAATGTTCATTATATCAAGCATATAGTGCTTTATTTAGGCAAACTTCTTTTTTCTTATGGTTTATTTTCATTTTTCCTGGCTAGTGATAAAGTCCTAGTTCATTATTGCCCTCATGAATAAGTGCTCCCTTGAGGTCATGCCATCGTATATTTTGCCAATTCTTTTATATCCCCTAATATTAAATTTTTTGTGATGTATTTATCTAAATTCATGGACTGAGTACAACCATGACTTTGCCCTGGCAATTGATAGTTTAAAAATACTGTGTAATGAAACCCTTGTCTTTAGTCACACTTTTGTTAGTCTAAGTGTTTTTCATGTGTAGATCTTGTAGTTGTGCCTAGATAAAATATTTAACATTAAATTTAAAATTGTATATGGTATTAAACAAAATAGTATACCTCTCATTCAGTATTCTTTGCCAACCAAGGATTGGTAAACTTATAGTTATTTAAAGTATTGAATATTTTTACCTAGGAACTTCATAATTGTGAGATTGTATGCTAAATGAGAGAACTCACTGAAAATATTAAAGCCACAGGTTTTACTAACCATTAAATGCCAGTGCTATTATTTCTAAAATTATAATATATAATATTCCTTCGTATTTTTACATGGTTTTGGGAAATTATTTTAATAATTTTATAAGCCATAAATAATAAAACAGCTTGTTGTTTGTCTATTGGATGTTGTTAGTAATAATAAATATTATTTTTATTAATTATCATTTACTTGCATTTATTATCATCTGTATCTATCATAAATATAATAATAATATTTATCTCACAATTATAATTGTTTATTTATGCAGTGAGAGTGCATAAATACAAAGAATTTGAAATGATAGTCACTTTATTTAAATTGCATTTCTGATGTTAAAAGAACACCAAAGACTATATTGTTAAGCATTGGTAGTTGAGCGGTTGGCACAGCCGCCTTACAAGCAGTTGCCCCAGGGTTCACTTCCCAGCCAATGCTTTGACACATTAAAAAAATATATATATTTTATTTAATGAAAATAGTAAAACCATTTATTTATTTGGTATAAAATCACTTTAGTCACTTTTATTTATTTATCAAATAAAGTTGGAAGATTATATGATTTTATTCGTCATCAGTTTAAATAATAAGTTTGCTTAATATTATCTTAGATGAAGATAAAAACAAGTCTATTGTGTGATATTTTTGGTATGCATAAAATCCCTTTTGAATTCATGATATCATGAATGTCATCCTAGTGTAAATAGTTATTTAAATTTAAGAGTTATTCATGTTTAATGTTAATTGTAAATTTTATAATTGTTTGATTCAATAAGATATTATCTTAAGGGTAAGGTCATACTGCCATTATTATGTTATTAGGATCACATTCTGGCTAGGTTTTAAGAAAAGCAAAATTTATGATTATAAGTTATTTATCATATACAAACTCTGGCATTTATTTATTTATTTCTACATTATTTGAGAACAATTGATATAATTTAAGATTAAATTATTTTTTAAAAAAGCTATGCAGCAAAGTAAAAGAATACATATGTTAACTTAATGAAAGAAGATTTGTACATTAGAAGTGACCATTGTTGAAAGAAAATCACGATCATTGTAAACTTTTGAGAATGTGATGATGGAAGAAAATTTAATAGTAACTTAACCCTTTCTGCCTTTCTGAGTCATATACTTAAAATAGTAAGACTTATTAAATTTAAAAAAAAAAATATGGGTGTTCTTTTCATAATTTACTGTGTTTTGCATTTGGCTTAATAGTGTTTATTTATTGTTATTAGCTCTTATATTAGTAACCCTGAGTTTAGGTTATATTAATACTATTGCATTTATTATTATTGTTAATGCTATATGTTTAGTGTATTGAGAAATGTAGCTTCAACTACATTCTCATCTCTTCCCTCATTTATACTTATCAATATACATATATTCCACTTCTATTGTTATTATTAAAAAGAAGGTTGACTTGACAGCAGTTTGAAATTCTTGATTGTTATCTATGTTGGTATTGTCTATGTTTTGCTGTTTTCTAATGGTTATAATATATATATATATATATATATATATATATATATATATATATATATATATATATATATATATATATATATATATATATATATATTTATAACCTGCACTCCCAACACTGCTCATATACATTACATGAGTGAAATGCCCAGGCACCAGTTCTATTAATGAATAGAACAATATAACAAGATATATAATACAAAACTATTATTGAGACTCTATATTTAAGTTTATTTTCAGCTCAGCTCAGTGGGAGGCTCTAGGCAGTTCATAAGATATATGATGATAAATAAATGAAAGAAGAAATATTACAAACACTAAATATATTGTAAATCCTTTTATTCATTAATTGTATGATAAAGAATCATGTTTATCGGTACAGTGTATTAAAATATACTTTAAACTTAATTTCTTCCTTCACCCAAATATAACATATGTCAACTTGCTATAATTATAATACTAAACAATTCTATGACTTGGCATATGCCAATCAAGAAATAAACAATAAGATCTCAGGGAATTTAACAAACACAGTTGAATTAAATAAACTACATAGGACCATAAGTTATAATTCTAAAGTATGATAAAATGTAATAAAACAAATTGACTAAAATATTCTACTGTGTTTCAATGATAAGATAATGACAGAAATAAAGTATTTTAATTTCATATCATCATCTAACAAATATACTAACTTGGCAATCTTTCTAATACGTTTATCCAGTGGCAAATGTTCCTTATAATGTTTGGATTAAGTAGAAACAATATTGTCAGACACCAGCAGATTTAATATTATAACTCTAAAATAATATATCTATTTTATAATAGATTTATGAAATGTGGAGATGTGGAACTGGAAAACACGAATGTATACAATAATAACTCCAGACACAATTTTAAGATTTTAAACAAATAAATAAATCATTTATTAAAATAAAATAAATTTGGCTTAACATATTTATAATTGGACTACTTGTCCTACAGATTTTTAAATTATCAAATAAACTTTAAGCATCCGTTTGGGATTATCCCTATTATCAAAGCAAATTAACAACAAACTTAAATATTCTGACTTCAAACACATGCCATGCTTTGCTTACATGTTTCATCCACATGACACTAAATAAACAACATGTTATATTATTAACGCACAAAAAAAAAATACTTTTGAGAGGATATTACCATTGATTAATAAAATAAAACAAATTAATTATATTTGGCTCTCAACCAAGCAACTTTTTCTAATTGACTAAATAATCACTTTCAATTACGAATACCTTTTATGCATAGCAACAAAATCATGTTCATTCTGATGATTTGATGATTTATAACCCTTATTTAAATAAATACACTATAGTTTAAAATATTTATTTCCCGTTTTAATCTCAATAACTTTATACTTCTATTCAAATGAATGTAATGTATTTCAAAATATTTATTTCTCATTTTAATCTCAATAACTCTATACTTTATATACGCGATATTACTTATATTACGCGTGTGTGTGCGTGTGTCAAGCAACAATGATAGAAAATAATCTTTTCTACAAATTCTTTACTCCTTAAGAAAATATCATATAATTACTTTATTTTGGACAATGTCGTAATTCATCAATAAAATAAGACACTAATATTACATCAAGAATAATTTAACAATTTATCTGGCCACATATTAATTAACACAGAGCTATATTTTCATGATTATACAGACTATGCGTTATAAGGGACATCTACATGAGGAGCAGATAACTCTTACCGAACACTTCTACAATAATTCACCTACTTCTAAATACACCGTTGGTGGGGAACCTCTTTCCTCATCACCAAGAATATAAGAAAAATGTCATATAACTTCCTAAACATCATTTAATCATACTTCAACAATAATTCATCTACTTCTAAATATACTATTGGTGGGAAATCTTTTTCCTCATCACCAGGGCTCTAAGAAAACATCACTCAACTTCAAAAAATATCATTTAATCATACACATATAATATAAACTAGGCTCTACTCATGGAAAAACATATACTAAATAAGCAAAATCTTTTATCCCTACAAATATTATAATGCAATCAGATTTCTTTCCATTCTCAAAGCTCTTCTAAATATTGAACATTATAAATACACGTTGGTAGATAAATACATACAGATAACATACTAATCCATTCAACTCAGTAGAATATGACAGCATCCAAAATTTATCCATAAAAATATTCACAAACTGAACTTTTTCAAACAAATGTCATAATTGTGCAAAACAGACACACACCTGCGAATAAAAGTATATATAAAATTAACTCTAAATTACACACTATGCAGGCAACATGGTAATTAAATATTGCATCAAGGTATAATTTTTAATTCAGAATAAACTTTAGGTTACCTTTTAAAATGTAATGGTTATAATTATTACGAACAAACTTTCTTTCATATCTAGTAAACTATTTCTGTTATACGTTCGTTGATTGAAAAAAAAAAAAAATTCTCACTTTGAGATAATAAAGTATACAAAATAAATATAAACCTCTTTAATAATATATAAAAAAAATATTTTTTTTCTTTTACCTTCGTAAAAGAACAATAAGACCTATTAGTACACAATCAATTGTTACCAGCATATTCCTCATTTGGATACGCTTCGAGACGGTCTAGAAGATCAAAATGACCCAAATTATCAATAAAACATAATAATAAGTAAGCCTATTATCAATAATATACATTAATGATGACAAGCAATATAAAAAAAATAAAGAAACAAAAGTTATTAGTTTTGTAACTTAAAAATAAAAGTTCACTTGCAAAGCTCGGTTCCAGGTTTATGAAACAATATGGGACACATTCCAAACTGAATTTAAATTAAAATAAACTGCTGCAGGGTAACCAAACAAATATAATCATTCTTAATAGGACTCAGCATCTTCAATGTTCGTACCAAAGTTATTTAAGTTACTGTATTATACATAAGCAATCAATTTGTCTTCTATAATGACGAGAGCATAATAAATTCTTAACTACTGTTGGACAGGAATTATCTCATTTATTCCGTTGTAGTTCTAAATTAAATACATAATTATTTTAGTAGTTTCTTGAATAGCATTTAACACTTATAATTTATTATATTCCTGGTTTATTCTTAAATATTGTCCATTAAGATACCGTGTTTCCCTACTAATTCTTCAATTAATAATATTTTGTTTTATTTTCCCTCTTTATCGAAGAGAACATAAATTACCCGCATTTCTATTCTTCCATTCGATCTCAGCAAATACTTAATTTGAAGGAACTTATGTTTTATTTCCTTCATTTAAAATATGTATTATTTCCAGAAACACCACATAAATAAATAGTGTTATCACTTTATGGTGAAGAACATGGCATGATTTATCCACATATGCATATTCTTAATTCTATGTTTCATCCTCACAAAAACACAACACGGAAAATAGTGAAGAATTAAAATACATTCTGTAAAATAGTTCTGCATGTGTTTCCCAGATATATTAAAATACACATGTTGGTTAGTGATACAACAATAATATTCATACAATTTATTCCTGTTTAATATGCCAATTAAATGGAGTAGTATAGACTGGATGTTATCAACATACATTTTTAAAAGAGCAATAGTTATGAAAGGGTTATTCAAAAACATTTAAATTGAGGAGAGTAAAGTAACTGAGTACCTTTTAAAATTTAGAACTGCATTCTGAAATTAACTTGTCCCATAATAAATTTCTTGGGATTCTTTTGAAATTTTACTCCAAAGTCTTTTAAAAATCAATTTGACTTCAGCAACTGTTTTTTTTTTCATAATAAAAAAATGAGCCACTGTTTTCTGGCTACCATTACCTTACATATGTAAATTTTTCACTGGAGATCTTTATTTAAAAGCTCTCTTTAGCAAAAAGGTCATTTTTTTCTTCACAGGGTTACTCCCACGTTCCTTTCTATCTAGGCTAATTACATATTCAAAACAAAAAAAAAACTTTTCAGAAAAAAAAAGAAGAAAACATTTTGATTAAATCAAGACAAAAACAATAATAAAATGAATAGCTTTTACAAACTTGAAAGAAAAATGAATATTAATTAACTATTAAATAAAAATGATTAATAATTTGTTTAATTTGTAAAATGATCCATTGACTCAACTATTTATTAATCATTGGAAAGAAATATATATTTGTTAAATTATTTAAGATAATTACTGAAATTTAAATGTTTTTATTGTACATGTACTATTGCTTAACGTTGTTAAAAGATGAAAATGAAATGAAAAGGATGCAGAGTCATACATGCATGCACATACACTATACTATAAATATTAAAGTATCTTAACTACATATAATTAAAATGGCTATTAATTGTTGACAAAAGGATAAGTACTAAAGAATAAGGATTTTGAAACCATTCAACCAATACTACACTAATATAAAATAACCTTGCATTTTCCTGCCCGCATATACCAATTCCTACAATAACAACCCCTCTCTCTGGTATTAAATACTTCACTAACCACAATAATAATATTGAATACTTATAAAGTGGTCAATCAACTGCATAAGCAATCCATATCTAAGCTTCAAACAATCTCAGCAAAAAAAAATTAAAATTCTAAGGCTATTTCATTTTTTTTAATATAATGTAACTATTCAATGCAGATACAAAGTATGTCAATTCCTTGTGCCCATCCAGATGGTCACAATATATATATATATATATATATATATATATATATATATATATATATATATATATATATATATATATATATATATATATATCATCATTATCAACCATTATCAATCCACTGCAGGATGAAGGTCTCTCCAAGTTTAATCCATCTTCTCCGATCTTTAGCTTCTCTCCTCCACATCACCCCTACACATTTTCTTATTTCATCCATCCATCTTACATGTGGTCTCCTTCTGGTTCTTTTACAATCTCTTGGAATCCAGTTTAAAATTTCAATTGTCCATATATTATCATCTCTTCTAGCAATATGTCCAGCCCAACTCCACTTCAATCTTTTAATTTTTTCAATGAGGTCAGTAACACCTGTTTGTTCTCTTACCCATACATTGCATTTTCGATCTCTTCTTGTTACTCCCAACATACATCTCTCCATACTCCTTTGAGTGGTCTGAAGTCTCTGTATTGATCTTCTATTAAGTGTCCAAGTCTCAGATCCATAAGTAAGAACTGGTAAAACACATTTGTTAAAAACCTTTCTTTTCAAACACATAGGCATATTTCCTTTTAGTATCAAGTTATTTCTACCAAAAGATCTCCAACCAAGTTTAATTCTATGATTAATTTCCTCTATTATGTTTCCATCTGTATTAATAATCTGACCAAGGTATTTGTAACTCTTAACTTCTTCTAATTCATCATAATCAATCTTTATTTTCATATTTTGAGCAAATCGATTAAACATTACTTTAGTCTTTTTAACATTTATCTTTAGTCCTACTTTCCTACTTTCATCTGATAACTCCTGCAACATTTCCTGCAGCTCGGAAGCATTATTTGCAAAAACAACTACATCATCTGCGAAATCTAAATGACTTAAATAATCTCCATTTACTTTCACTCCTTTAGTTTCCCATTTTAATCCACAAAATACTTCTTGCAGCACTGCTGTAAAAAGTTTTGGAGATATGGAGTCACCTTGTCTTACACCTTTCTCAATGTTGACTTTCCCAGTATCATTATGTAATCTAATTGTTGCTGTTGCATTTTTATAAATATTCTTTAAAATATGACAATATCCTGGATCTATACCTTGATGATCCAATGCTTTAATCACTGAAGAAATGTTTATAGAATCAAATGCCTTAGATCGGAAGAGCGTCGTGTATATATATATATATATACACTATGTGTGTTGATATATATATATATATATATATATATATATATATATATATATATATATTGTACCCTTACTTCTCGATATATAATATAGTTTGAAATACAACTAGCTCAATTGAATTGTTATGCTTAATAAAAATTTGCATATCTATCTTTGATATCCTTTTATACTATCATATTCTAATTAAATTTATTATCAATTATCAAAATCAATATACTTCTTTATTATGTATTAATTAAATAAGTATTTATCAAAATCATGAGACTGTGAAGTAAAGTTACAAAGCAATAAGTAGATTTACATTGAGTCAATATCTCCCAAGACATTGTCTCAATGGCATAAGAATACTATTACCTCCATATTAACTTACTACTACATCTACAGCATTCTTATGGCTTTCAAATAATATAAATTATCTTTAATAATAATAAAATAAATGTCAACTTTTATTAAGAAAATATAATTAAATAATCTCAGGCTCTTCTAATTATCTTAAGTCATGATAATCCATGTAAATAAGTATGATAAGGGATTTTATATCAAACCTAAATACACCTAACTTATTCTAATAATAATTATAATGAACAATACTACTTTTAGGGTATAACTCAACCTTATCTATTTCTATTATACTATTAATTATTAAATAAATAAATAATCATGTATATATCTTTTATTTTCATATGGTATCTTAATTTTGGAATAGATCAAAATCTTATAATTTAATAATCTGTGGCAATAAATAATACTGTAATCTTATATTGTGTATTATAACCATCTTATGACCATTGTAATATAATATATTAATGTTAATCAATTCTTATAAATGATATCAAGAAAATATTGTGTTTATTTCTAATACCAATAATAAATTCATATTGTGCAAATATTATGTTTATTCAAATTATCTGCTGTCAAATGCTGTGATGCAAAATAATGAACTCGACACACTTTTAAAACAAATTAAACAAATTTATTTACATTAACTTTGACCAAGAATTTATTTACAATATTTACAGTTCAAATTAGAAAACAAAGAAAAATAAAAATAAGAAAAATAATAATACAAGATGTTTACACTGTTATTAGCTCATACTCCTACTAAATAATCTATACATTTTTAAAATGCTGTACTAATAGCATTGAAGTATATTTTCAAACTTAGACTTTAAATAAATATCAATGAACTTCAATTATTATACAGAAAATTTATGTAAAACAATATTTATATAGCATATGTAAACAATTAAATTTTACTAATTAAATTGCTACATCATTTAAGTATTATTGTTATTCATTTCATAATGTACCAACATATGTTCACTTCAATATCAGCATTATTCCAATAGCATATGTGCATAAACTAATGTATCTTTGTAATGTAATAAAAATAACTGATTATAATTTATATTTCATTTAATGCAATTCATGCTACATGTTTTATCAAATATGCATTACATATATGTACTGTTAAAATAATAATAATTAAATTATTCATCAATTTCAAATTCATAAAGTATTATATTAGATAAATTCTATGATTCTTTTCTATGTGAAATTATTACTCTACTTTATGTGTTATTCTACTCCTTCCTAATAAATTTTCTATCTACAAAGCATCCTTTAACTTATTTCAAAACTTCCGGAAAAACAACCTTTAACTTTAAATAAATACTAATTATCCAAAATATCTATACTTCATCATCTATATTCGGTAAATCTTCAATCCAAATATAAACTTCTACATAAAACTTAACTTAATTTATTCAATAAAACAAAAATAAAATATAGACTTTAAAATCTCTTCCTAACTTGCAATAAAATAATTACTTATGAATAATAAATATAATTCTAATACTATAACATAAAATAACAATATTAAAATTTATTTATGAAAGAATCATATAATTATTTCTAAGCTTCTTATGTAATGTTGCATCGTATTTATATCATAAATTCAAATTATGCATATTTAAATAAACTGTCACTGCCAATGTAATGTGTGTGTATTTTTAAAATATTTATACATTCATTCAACAACAACATATCCTTTGGTTGATCTAAAGAAAAACATATTAAATACATCAAAATTATTATTATTACAATTTTTACCATCAATAATGATTTAATGTACAGTCCATCTTCCAATATTCTTCGGAATTACAGCTTCATAAAATAATTCACATTTATACTCACGATCATTCTTTAAAATATTATGTGTTGTATTAAATATAAAATAAACTTATGCAATTAATCATTATATTATTTTTAGTTATTATTTAAAGAAATGTACCTATCTCATTTTTAATAGATTAATAATATTTAAATTTTATGTTAGATAAATAAAACAGAATTCATATTACGTAACTCCAGCGATGTCTTCTTTTCACCATAATAGTTCTTTAATCCTAGGTACACATTCACTAAAACACTATTTCCGTTTTCCGGTCCATCACGTGTTTTTTAAAAGTTTATGAAAAATGAAAAACGTTCTTTTAAAATAAAATAAAAGTTAATTCTTCCATAAGAAATAAAATAAAATTAAAATAGTTTATAGGATCCTGATCTAGTTCTTTGAAGAATATTATTTTAAAATTATTATTTTTCTCAAAATTAGTATATAGTTTATAAAATTCTCATTAAATTATTTTGATTGACTTGGACGTCCACGTATTACTTGCGCATTTCTTAACAAAATATCCAGGTAAGAATAAGCTTCTTCATCTAAAACGACCAGCGTTTAAATTATTTCAATATAATAATTTTTATTATATTAAGACTTTTAGCTAATTATATTTTCAATTTATTTGCCTTTTAAAAATTGTCAACATTCAGTCTTTTAAACATAAAGACTTAACAAGGCAAGTATTTATAAAACTACTTTTATTTCTAATATCTTTCCTTAAGATATATATTTAAATTTATATTTTACAAAAATACTTTCTTCATAAAGAAGTATTTTATTCTTTAAAATATCTATTTTCTAATAGTCAATAGCAATTAGCTTTTAAAATTATATACTGTCCAAAATATTACTTTTCTCCATCTTGTAATTTTCCGAACTAATCCAGCGTTTATCATATTTCTAGGGTAAAGTTTCCGATATATTTTCACTATATATGATGTTTCCATGATTATTTGCTTGCAAATTGAGCTTAAATAGAGACGAATGATAGGGAAAAATTAACTTAACACTGCATACTTATCATTTAAAACTTTTATAAATTATTTACAAGACACTCTTATAATTTTGAAAAATGATTTTAAAAGCGTCTATAAAATTTACTTAGCTATTTTTTTAATAACACAATTAACTTAAAAATTCAATCACAGAGTCCTCTCCTAACAATTGAACTGAGCTTTTATACCGGAAGAAACTTCCCATTTGATTGGTACATTTAAACAATCAACTTGCTGGCTTATTTACATATTTACCAACAACACAAAATTAAAAATAAATAATGACTTATTTAATATTTAATATTTATTACATTATCAAATTTTAAAATAATCTTTATCATTTATTTAAATCCATTAAACATTTTTTAAAAATATTCTTACTGACTTGATTATAATTTTAACTTTTATAAGATTATTTAAAATACACTAAGTCTTTTTATACGTTATATTTTTAAAGCAATATTTTTTAAAAATCAGATTTAATATTCTACATTGATTTATCTTTATTTTTATCTCGTGATAGCTCACATATTATTTATAAATTTTATAACATGATTTTAAAATAGTTTTGCAACTTTACGAAACATCTTCCAAGCATGTGTGTGCGTATTTAACTAACATCTGTTTTTTACAACAAAAGAAACGCTTCTCATAATCTAAAAATAACTAACAATTGCATTTTTTAAAATAAATATTTTTTAAAATAAATAAGATATTATACTAAATTTTAAAATAATTATTTGATATCATTAAAATCAAATATTAATCTTCTATTTAAGTATTTATAATAATTAAAATATTTATATTCTTTTATAACATTATTTTATCAACAATAAACATATGCATTTAATTTTAACTTGTCTTTTTAAATACTTTAGCTTTAAATATTTATTTATTAAATCTATTAATGCAGTATTGATTATGGCCATTTTTCCAACCATATATTATAATCATCATCATTTAAAATGTCTCTCTCAATATCAGCACAATTTTACATATCAAATACTCATAGATTGCTTTAATTAAACCTTTTGAAATATTACCATAAGCAAAATTAACATCACATATTCAAATATATCTTAAATTTAAAATTTTTAATAGATTAGCACAAAATTAGATGGTGACCCATACAAAAGGGCACAATATATATATATATATATATATGTGTGTGTGTATGTGTTTATATATAAATAGCATATACATATATATATATATATATATATATATATATATATTGTAATGGCAAATAAGTGCAAGCATTGGTATGAACCCATGCTAATGATACACACAATATATAAGATGTTTAATGATTGGCATATACATATATAATGATAAATGTTAGAATATCCTACTACATGTATCCATGAATCTTGTAAATCCTAGTTAAAACAAATATAATTTTATTAAGCAATGTGATGACTATAATTGACATTTATAAACACAAGTACTTCTAATCATATTTTATTTACTTTAGGTTCCAATCAAAAAAGACACTTCAGGCACCAATCTTCTTAACAGAGAAAGTTTACTGAGAATACTAATAAAATTATGATGATCATCATTGCCAATTATTACTGGGACATCCCAGCATATTCCCCATTGGTTTGCACCCCATCTCAGAATTGTGGATGATTTATAACTAGCATATGTGAATTGATGTTATAAAGTTTTAATGGAGATATAAAAAAATAAATGGATTGATAAAACAATAATTTAATAATTTATTAACTAAACAAAACATATGTAGGCTGGTTATATCTATATACTAGTGATTCCAAATGTAAATATAAAATTAAGCACATTACGACACTTAATATATTTGCAGTTTTTTAACTCAACTCTTTGTGATTCCAAATGTAGATGTTAAATGGAAGCATCACAATAATTAATATATTTTCAGTTTTAAGTCAGCAGACTTTTTTTATAAAAAGTATATACTCTTATTCTTCTTTACTTTCTTTGCATTTCTTCATATATTCACATATTGCTTAAAATAACTTCTTTCATATATACTTTAATGCAAAAAAAAAAAATAATAAAACTTCTTTATTTTCCTGACAGTTTATAAGAATGTGAAATCTTACCAGTCAAAATATTTAATTCCTAAATCATGGGTAATCAAATATTGTTTCGTTTCTTTTTTTTTCTGTAATTACAGTCATCTTCATATATTCGTTTGATGAGCATATTTCTTCTTTTCTGATGTTGGAGACTTGAATCGCAGTTGTAGTGACATGGTAATTATACAGAATGTAGAATATCAAGAGTTCTTCATCAATTTAATGGCATAATACTTTTGTTTTCTTTTACTGTCATCTTAGCGGCCATAGTGATCTAATTCCATGGACTTTGATATTATTTATGGATCAGAGTGCATACTTAGAGCCTTCTGACTGATGTGCTACTTGTTTTCACCTGGTGCTCCATGACAAATGATCCATTACTGTAGGAAAGCATTATGTTAGCTTCTGATATAGCCATTGCAGTTATAGTTATCAGCAAGGCAAAATCTCTTTTCCACATGGCTCATTTCAACACTGATTTAAAGTATAGCCTGCAGTTTTGGAATCAGAAACCAACACTGAAATAAAATCATCATCAGAAAGAATGACTGCACACTGAGTGAATTTTGAATGACCACCTTCTATATATCTCTGTTATTTTTCTATCACCAGTCTATGTCATCTGCCATCAAGCAAGCCGTATTTAAATGATTGTAAAATCTCAGACCCCAGAATAAACAATATTTTATTATTTTCTTTTAAAACGTGGGGAAAGCAAGTTTGTATACAACATTATATTATATTGAAAGATGAAAAGAAATAGCTGCCCCCCCCCTCATTTCAATGCAGGAAAATATAAAATTATTCTCCAATTTTTATTTTTTTTATTTCTAATTTCACAGATATAACTTTTGGTCTTACATTTCACAATTATGTTTACCATAAAAATTGACAATATTTTCTTTATAAACCAGATGCACCCAGTCTTGTAAAGGCTGGTGTTGTTTTTAATTAATTGATCTAACTTTTTTTTAAGATTTAATGTAAAATAAACAAAAAAATTTAAATGTGAGAATTGTATATCAGTCTGAAAGTCCATTATCATAGCAGAATACAAAAACTCCAAGCTTTCAGCCTATCAATTTTGTTATAATTAGTTGTTTTAACAAATTATTTTAAAGTCTTAATGTAAATTAAACAAAACATTTTAATATTATATATATTAATGTCTGAATTTTAATAGAGCTAAATTAAAATTTACATTTTAAAATATATCTTATATTTACTGGAGTGCCCTCTGAATAAAATATTTACATTAATACCTTTTTTTAGCTTTATTAATAGTTCCCATTTATTAATATTGGAAAACAAAAACACCGATTGTTTTTGTAATATTTTTTTATTAAATATATTTGTAATATTTTTTTTAATTGATTGCTTTAATAATTTCTTTAAAGATTTAACATGATAATTTAAAGTTGTAATTATACATTTATTTAACACACATTGATTATGTAAGTACTATTTACTAAGGCAATAAATCTTTAAACATGTGTGCTTGAAAATGTGAAGATAGGGACCTCTACAGGTCTTAACCACAAGCTTGTGGTTAAGACCTGTAGAGGTCCCTATCTTTGCATTTTCAAGTGCACATGTTTAAAGGTTGTGGTTAAGACCTGTAGGTCTCTATCTTCGCATTTTCAAGCACACATGTTTAAAGGTTTATTGCCTTAATAAATATTAAAGATTTAATGTAAATATATATTTTTATTAAACATTGCTACTTTATAAAAGTTTGTTACATTTTAAATTAACATTGCTAATTATGCCATTCATCTGCACTATATTAGGGCATTGAGAGATCATGAAAGCACATAGCACCTTAATGACAAATTACAAATTAGCATTTATGGCTGCTTCAGAAGCTGCATGGGAACATTTACCATGAAATATATATTATATCTTTGTAGTTAAAAGCACTCGAACTGATTTTTTTCCCAGTAATTTTTATTTCATGGTGGAATTATTTTTTTTGCATAAACTTAGTGTTTGTGAATATGACATATGACATTGGACAAATATTCATTCACTAATCATACAACAAGAAAAAATACGGATTTTTTATATGAGATTGATTGTCTGTCAACATCATTTTTTTCTCTTCCTTTACATTCTTATCTATTATTATTTTTCTGCTCACATATTACAGGCTAAGTGATTGATAACAATCTGCATAAATTGTGACAACATTTAATATGATTAGAGTGTTTATTAATATTTTTTTCTTTCAGACTCATGGGCAATTTCTTTACTTTGCTATATATACATGTATACACACATTGTTGTTCAAATCTTTATTAATTAACTAATGCAGCATTTTACCCTGACTAAATGTGGGCTGCACTCAGGTTAATATGCTTATATATTGTAGGTTTTTAACATATGTGTTTTACCAGTTCTTCCTTATGTATCTGAGACTTGAACACTTAATAGAAGAGCAATACAAAGACTTCAGACCACTCAAAATGGTATGGAAAGATGCATGTTAGAAGTAACAAAAAGAGATTAAAAATGCAATGTATGGGTAAGAGAATAAACAGGTGTTACTGACCTCATTGAAAAAGTTAAAAGATTGAAGTGGAGTTGGGCTGGACATATTGCTAGAAGAGATGATAATAGATGGACAATTGAAATCTTAAACTGGATTCCAAGAGATTGTAAAAGACCCAGAAAGAGACCACATGTGAGATGGATGGATGACATAAGAAAGTGTGCAGGGGTGATGAGTACAGAAGCTAAAGATCAGAGATGGATTGAACTTGGAGAGACCTTCATGCTGAAGTGGATAGATAATGGTTTTTGATGATGATGATGATGATTGCAGATAAATTGCAGCTATAATATAATCAAGCATTGTGAACTGAAATCATGCCATCTAATAATAAAATTTATCTGATTATTAAATCAAAAATGAAACAACTTTTAATTTATATTCCAAAATTATTTATGAAAGTAGATACTTTTTAAAAAATATAGAAAGTTCTATAAAAGAGTATGAAAAGTAAAATCTATCAGTTGTCTTGAAAAAATGGTATAATAAAGTACTCTATTCTTATTATTTAAAGTATATAAAAGAGTATTATTAGTATGTACTTATATTACTACCTTTCTATAAAGGAAGACAAATGGTTCTCTATTAAGAACTGCAAGAAAAATAGGTTGTACAACAAAGCAGTAATATACTAGTAAATTTTCTATAAAGATAAGGCAAGCCATTGAAAAGAATTAAATATTCTGAGTGTTGTAAAATGATATAAAAAGAATTAAATTGACAAGTTTAAAAGTGTAAAACAATACCCTGTTATTGGAAGAAAAATCCTACCAGCAATAAGAAAAAAAGATAGAATTATTACTAATAAAAGGCATGATGTTATGAAATGTATAGGGAAGTTCTACAAAGAATTATATAATAATGAAAAACAAAACAACAAAATATCCCTTCAAATACTACATGTTCTGAAGTGAGACGTGCAACTAAATCTATGAAGCATGGATGATCCCAAGAAAATGATATAATTATTATTGATATCTTAAAAGAAACTGGGGAAGAAATAGAAAAAGGCAAAACTAAATTGCAAAAACTAAATGACAAATATATACTAGATACAATTTATCCAAACCGCTTTTTAGCAAAAGCCTTTTATTGTACATACACACATACATACACCTTATGTTTTGATGTCCTGTAGTCTTCTTCAGAACCATTTTACTATAAACTTTTAAAAATAAAAAACGTTGTTTGTTTTTTATTTTTAAATAATTATGGTAAACTGGTAAAGTGATTTGGGTAAATTGTATTTATGTAAGATATTACAGCAAAATAAAGGAAAGGATGATTTTGGTATATACCAGATAATTAGAAAAAAATAAAAGTGGTTTAAGATTTATAAAAGTATTAAAAATTAAAGGCTTCTTAGTCTTTTATCACTTTTATACAAAATCTTTAACTATTCTACAGGTAACTTTTTGTTTTAATCAATCAAAAAACAATAACAACCTGGATTTAAAAGTGATTTTAATACTGTACATCACATACAAGTGTTAAAAGAAGTTATAGAGAGGGTCAATAAAAATAAATTGTTATTAGGCTTTGGGTTTGCAAAATCATGAAAAATCATTTGATTTTATAAGCATTCCAATGGTGATAAAAGCGTTATATGATCAAAGTATAGGAACAGGATATTGTCATATCACTAAAAGGATTAACACTGAGAAGAATATATTATAGAATGATTACATACATATCTCTGAAATATTTCAGCAGATTCACAAAAAATATTTTATGGATTAAAATGGGAAGCTCAGAGAATATAAGTGAATGGAAATTAATTAATATATTTAAATAGTGTCAATGGTGTGGTTGTTTTATAAATAATGATTCAGAGTTTAAAGAAATATTGCAAGAGTTACCAGAAAATAGGCCTAAAGATGAATGATAAAATGTCTATAGTAATATTCAATGGATATTCACTGGAATAGAAAATAAATTAATCATAAATTACAAAAAGTTAAGAACTGCAAATAGATTGGTTATATTAATGAATGAAATTAATCATAAATATAAACATTGATAAAGTGATTATGGAAGAAATAATTTAATATTAAAAGAAAATGACTAGGTGTTTAAAAAGAAACATTTTAATAGATGTGTTAAATATGGAAATGAGATGTGGACACATAATAAAAGGATAGTGCAGATATTTTATTGCATTTAATGAGTATGGAAAGTTATATTTTAGAAGTAGCAAGAAGATATTGCAAATAAAATACATGGGTGAAAAAACTAACATACCTCATTGATATCATTGACAAAATTAAGAGATACTGAAATGGTATTGGCTGGATATACAATTAAAAAGGATGATAGATGGGAAGCTAGAGTTTTAAATTGCATTCCATGAGATCTTAAACACCTAAAAAGTGACCACTTGTGAAAAGTTTGAATGAAGTAAGGAAATTTGCTGATATGATGAGGGAATGAGAGGCATTAAACTTGGAAAAGACTTTCATCCTGAAATAAATCGATATGTTGAAAATGATGATGATATGCATATCCTAAATATTTTTACAACTTACACTTTATGAAAGAGATTTGGGGGATATTATTTAATTGTAAAAATATAAAGTTATCTCATTTAAATGTTTATCATATGTAAAAAAACTTATCATCTGATCTCATCCTTTAAATAATCTTGGAAAATTAAAATGGATTCACTTTTGATTTAATAGTGGGTTAGTCAAATTTTATTATTAGATAGCACGATTTCAATTATTAATGCTAGTTTCTACTTGGTACTTTGGCTAGTTAAAATTTATCTATTAAATGTGTAAAGAATTTCCATAAAGTCATTAATATTTGCATTTAAATGCTCATGAAAATATTTTCATTATATTGAAATATTAAGAAATAATTTGGAACTGTGGTAGAGTGGTGAAATTAAGAACTAAATTTCCTTGACTTAATTCTTAATTTTGTCACTTCTCTTCTCATGCTCCAACATTCCATAACCTGTTTTCAATAAACCCATTTATTAAATTAATCTCATTCCTACATTAACAGTAACTATGTTTTTAAAACTTTTATATAAAAAACCCAAGTAGAAAAATGTCCTGATTATCCTATTCATAGATCTGAGATTGGCTGTAACTGTAAGACAGATTATTCAATATTATCTGCCAAGTATTTGTAATGCAGAATGACATTCAAATATTTCTAGAGTTACAAGAAGAAATTTAAAATACACAGTAGCCACTTCCTTAGTAAGTATGTATTAATAGAAAACATCATACCAGACAGAATTAAAGGATAAGATTCTCAAAGAACCAGCATTTATGATATAGTTTTTACTAAGATGGCATTTGATTATTTTAAGACTACTTTAAGGGTAAACCACTAGCTGCACATGTCTGAGCAGATGGAATGATCTCATAAGGACTCAATTTAATTTTTTTACAAATACAAAACTCACTTAAAAAAAAATAGAATAAAGATTTGTGGATTAGCATTTCATAAATTGCTGAAGAAGAAGGCATTGGTATTGGAGGCTACACTAGAAGAATATTTATTTGAGATCCACTAACTCATTCTCAGACTGGCAGATGTTTAAATGACATAGATATAAATATTAATATGGTAGGCAGTTTTATGTGAAGGAGTAAACATAGATACAAATCGAGAACTGGTTTTTTTTTTTAATAAAGGATAAAAGCATTCAATTAATTAGTGAATATAATAAATTGTGACAAACTGTGATATTAATTTAGATTGTAGAAAGGCCGCAGATCAAGTCCTAAAATTTGCATCATTTTGTTCATTCTTGTTTGACCATCAGTAGAATTTATTAGTAGGCCTATAACTACAATACATGTATGAATAAAATATTTTTCTTAAACCCCACATACAGATAAGAATACTTCAAATCCCGTATGTATTAATTTTTGAAGCAATAGGCACTACTCTCCTTCAATCATCAATCATTTAATTAGAATTTTTTTAAATTTTACCTTTTAGGTAAAGATAGCCCAAAGTAATAATAAATCACTTACATTACTGTAGATACGTCAGAATAGAATAAATCTCCATTTTTGTATATATTGCGTGTGCTAAAGAATCAATGATTCATTATTATTAATATTTTTGAGAACTAGGATAGGAATCTATAGTTATAAAAGAGTGGTTACTAAAAATATACAGAAACTGACCTAGATTCAAATCTATATAACTGTTCACAAAGTAGAGCCTGAATATTTTGACATAAGTTTTTCAGTTTGAATAGTCAAACTGACTTAAAGGTGTTTGCTAGATATATAATTTCATTACTTTCAACGTTGAATCCTGTCTTTATTTATAAAGTCAAATGTCAGACCTACTTTAGAGATTGTGCTTTAAGTGAACTGGTATCTCATTGATAACTGAGTTTTAGATGGCAAAAGAGTAATTATCGGCTCTTATAATAGCGTAGTGTTCATTTTCTAGCCAGCATTAGGCGTCTACCTGTTATTTTATAAGCTAGTAGTTATTTGTGTGTGTATATAAAAATGTCACACTTGTTGGAATCTGCTGATTAAATTGTATTTATATACTTAGAAAAATAGATGAATAGATAAAGAGGTTAAATGAGCAGAAATATACTTTTACATAGGTTATATAGAGCTATTTGAATGTCACATAGTAGCAAAGATAATACGAAGGTACGTGTGAAAGGGGAGGAGAATAATTTACAATATGTCAAAAATAATATTTTTTTCTTTAAATGCCTGGTATATAGTTGTTTTATACGTAGTTTATATTCAGAATTTCAATTGTCAAATTATTGAAGCTTTATATCAAGGATTATAAAGAAGAAATAAAAATGATTGATGAGTTAAGTTGAGAGATTTTCTATTTCACTGAATAAAAAGGTTATAGCTTAATTGGATTTGACAGGAATTTTGCACAAATCTGCGTCCCATACATCATTAACATTTGTCAGTTATTACTGTTTGTGCCGCATTGAGTGATGTTTTACCAACTTTTCATATTCTATTGATAATAATAGGTCGCTTATGAAATGTTTGAATGCTGTTAATTTTTAACTGAGGTTATATATAATTCGGAAGGGAGAGGGAAGGAATAAGATAAAAAATATATGACAGAATATTATTGGGTAATCATTCCAGTTACGAATTTTGACATTTTATCAATACTTTAAAAAGTTGAAGAATTATTATTGTGCTTAACAAAATATTTTTTCTTGATTTCATATTTACTTTCTATAATTATCACTTTTTTTCCAATTTATTTTACAAATTGCATTTTTTAAGGTGGTGGTGCGTGCTTGCATGGGAACGTATAATAAATGGCAATCAATTTCCATTTATTTGTAATGTATATTTTTAATTCAGCACACACATGTATTGTTAATTAATGTAAATATGTGCTAAAAAAAGTATTAGAGCTGAAAAAAATTGCAAAAGACCGTAAATGACAAATATTTCTAAGTGAAGCTAAAGATTCTCATTTTTCAAATCTTTTCACGTGCCTTTGAATCTGCGTCTAAAATTAGACAAAATTTACATCCATGAAAAAGTATTAAAGTTTATGTATTCAGCTTAAATCTAATATATATATTATGCATACCATCGTAAGTCAAATTAAATTAATTATCTAGATATATAGTTATAAGTACCCACGCTAAGATTTAGGGTTTGAATTCAGATCCTATAAAATTTCAAAATTAAGCATTTTAAAACTTTTCTTTTAGATCACCCATCTATAGCCAGTAACTACCCAATTATTAATTAGTTTATTATATCTAGTTAATGCAAAGCATAAACTCTCATCTCTAAACTAATAAATATTTGTACCCTTCTAATATTTATAATATTAATATAATCTATGATCTTTATTACTTTTACAATGCTCCTTTTACAATCTAGTATGATAGTTTCGATTGTCCTAGCAATCTTCTTCAGAACTCCTACTTCTATCTTCAAATCTTAACTCTAATATTTAAAGCATTGCATCTATTTACTAGTTTTTATATGTACAGATACCCTGCATGGCGCAGTAGTTTTTAATAAATAGTATAAATTCCATTAATAGTAGTGTGATATTTTACAGAATATGTTTATTTTTTATCAGCACAAAACTTTTATATAGTATTTATTAAAGCAATAAATAATAATAATAAAAAAATACTTTGCATTTTGCAGTACAAGTTTTAGAATTACCGTTTTCAAATTAACTATTGTGCAGTATTTTCCACTATATCTACTATTAACCATCCATGTTTGGATAATCAAAATAAATAAAACATGCAAGTTAGCAAATTATAAATTTAAATTAATATGTTTCACATGCATGCTCACCTGTGTAAACACAATTATGAATTACTTCTCAATAAGCCAGTTATTTTCACACACTTGTTATTTTCTCTTCATCTCTAGATTTAGTATTATATAGTCTTTCATATATTTGTTATCCTTACAAACATTTCATTCAATGATATTTAATTCAAATACTTATTAACTATGTAACCATGCAAGTTTTCAAAACGTTTGAGCTTTGTTGTGATTTTAAATGAGTCCCTTACTTAAAATGCCCATTCTATTAAATATGCTTGGGTTTACACAATGTTTCAAATAGAATTATTCTCCATTCTTCTTCAAGAGTTTTTGACCTGACCAGTGACAATATTTACATAGGAGTCTAACCTCCAACATTTAGATTCTTGAATACTGATTTTTAAGGCAGTACACTAACCAACTGAACTTTTATGTTAAAGGACTTACTCAGTTGGTTAGAGATTTATCTTAAAAATTTGGTATTCAAAATTCTAAAAGTGTAAATTTGATTCCTGGTGTTAATATCATCCTTGGCCAAGCCAGAAATATCTGAAGAGGAGTGGAGTAATGATACTACTCAAAATTTTGTGTGATATAAATAAATATATCCCAAAAAGGCAATTAATCTCCATGGTTGATAAATTAGTAGTAACTCTCCCTATATAGTAGTGCCACTCAGTGCAGGTCATAGTAATCAATAGAGTCTAGATTGTTTATTCATAAAAATTCCCATCTGATGCCCACTCATGTAATATCTTTCAGTCTAATTTTTAACTTATAGTCTTCACAAGTACGAGCCTTATATCTCGGTGCAGTGCTTTCTGATCCAAGGCTCATCATTGATGAAGGCCACAAGATAGAAACTAATCTGGAGCTATTGGATGAGAAGACACTAGATAGGGATTTTGATGTGTAAACTTTCTAGCATCCAGTGATTACTATGATTTGAGTGAGTGGCACTACGGCATAAAGAAAGTTGCTACTGACTTAACAGATTGTGTATGCATAAGAAATAATAATCATGTGATGTTTTAATGATGGGTAAATATTAAAATAATTATGAAGATATGTGTAAATTTCATGATCTGGCTAATTGAAAAAACTCAGTACATCATAAAATGTCTCCTGCATTTTTTTAATATTTTCACATGCCTTTATTTATATGTTTCATGAATATGATGGATGTTTTAAGTATACCTAAAAATGATATTACAGAGAGGAAAACAAAATTGAATTATTTTATGTGTTTATGTTTAATTTTTAAAAAGAAAGTATATTAATCTTTAATTGAGATTGAAAATGTATATCCGGGCTAGAAAGGATATGATAACCTTTTGCCTAAAATAAATTTATCAATAATCATTTGCACATTCATCTAAAATAAATGAAGAAAGTTTAAAGTGTATATCAAATTATATATATATGTATAATGTTTATAGTAAGCTTAATGTAATTATAAGGGACTTAAACTAAGACTTTCAAGCTGCCTACACCTATCCAATTGATCTTATACAACTTAAACACACGACCACATATATGTGAAAAAGATATATGGTCTCCAGTAAACGTATTTTGTGCTGAACCAGCACTCATCAATTGGTGCAAATCACCATCTTCTACATATATAATGAATCAGTGCTCAGTTTATATTAAGATAGAAAATCTTCAAACTTTAATGGATAAGCTTCAATCCATCCATTTCTCCAACTTTTTGGCCAACAATTTTACTGAAAATCTGATGATAGAATGCTGAAAACTCTTGTTGATGGCAATAATGACCATAAGTCAATTTGATCATTACACAAACTCAGACTTTTAAACCCCCTAAACCTATCCAATCCATTTTATGTAACTGATACACATGACCACATAAATGTGAAAAAGAAAACTGATCTGAAATATACATATTTCATGCTGAACCAGCAATCATCAGTTTGGTCCAGATCACCATATCCCACACATATGTAGAATCAGTGCACAGTTCATATTAACATAGAAAATCTTCAAATTTAATAGACAAGCTTCAGTCTTCTCCACTCTCCAACTCTTTAGCCATCCATTTCATTGAAAGTCTGACAATGGAATGGTCAAAGCCCTTGTTGATGCCAATATTAGGTCAACATAGGTATGACAATAATATTTGCATCAACAATAGCTTTGGGCATTCCATCATCAGACTTTCAGTGAAATGGATGGGTAAAAAGTTGAAAAGTTGACAAGATTAAAGTTTGTCCATTAAAGTTTGATATTTTGCTATCTTAATATAAACTGGGCATTGATTTTTTATAAATGTGGGAGACAGTGATCTGGACCAACTGATGAGTGTACAAATATTCATATTGGAGATCATTTATCTTTTTCACATGTAGGTGGTTACATGTTTAAGTTGTATAAGATGGATTGGGCAGATGTAGGAAGCTTGAAAGTCTGGGTTTAAGTCCATTATAATTACAGTAAGTCTGGTATAGACAATAAACATATATTTACAATCACCGCAAATTCAAAATTAAGAAAAACTGGCCAAAAGCTTTTAAAAATCTATAAAAGTAGACTTCACAAGTGCAAAGGAATGCAACACACCTCAACTAATATATACTAATTAAATTTTCTATATTCAGAATTACTTCCCATGCACTTTTAATATTAATTTTCAAAAATAATAAGTTAATTATTTCAGTATATAAAGATTCTTTAATTTTTGTTTATTTCATTTCTTTTAAAAGAAGACCTTTGTCTATTCAAACACAAGAATATTATGGCCTGTATCTTTTTCATGAATATATAATGCAGAATTAAGATATTTACTTCCAACCCTACTTTTATTCTTTCATTTAAGAAACTATTTATTGAGTTGAAGATCTCGTGTAATTTTGAAATTGGGATAACTGGCATTTTATTGACTAGATTAGTTTTAGGCTTTCCATATATATGTGAGTGTGTGTCTGTGTGTTTAAAATAGTTTGAAAATATTGTCCTAAAATTGCTTTCTCAAGAGTAGAGGTCAGTGAACCACGTCATTACCTTCTTGAAAAACAAATATTAATTATCATTATTACTATAAAGAATATGTCAAATCTGTCCAAATTATGTCTGCTGATGTTGTATGCCAAGAAATAGCACAAAGAATGTAATTTGTGTAGTGCATGTACTATGTGAAAATTACAGTATTGTCATTACTATACTTAGTATTTATTTGTTATAAATATTATAAATACTATATTATAGTTTCTGGATTTTATGTTTATTATTTACGTAATTCAAACCATGTAAAAAAAATAATTTATTGTTTTATTATTCCATTTTTCCTATGATGTTTGAGCACTATATGTAACAAACAAATGAACTATGATCCATGCTTTTTGAGCTCCAGATTTGCCACTTCACCAAATTGAGCAGCTTTGCTTTGATAAAATGCAAAAAAAAATGTGCAATATATTGTAAAATATAAAATTTGCAATATTATTATCGTTACAGTACATAATAATCCTTTTAGGGCTAAGACATTAATCAGAAAAATGGAGATCCTAAAAGTTTTTTTAATTATATATTCATAACGTTTGTTTAAGTTATCAAATATTTTCCATTATTGTTTAGATTTCTGGTATCGAAGTGTGATTTGACTCAAATGCAATATCAGTTTCATTTTCTCTTTACAAGTTTATTTTCACAAGTGGACTCATTTATAAAATTGAAAAATATATTTATACAATTAAACTTTCATGACCAATAGCCAAACTAACACAGAATGATTGAACAAAAAAGTTTATCTTTTTATATAGTTTTCAAGAAACCACAAGCTTCAAAATATAACACAATATACTTACTTTTTTTTTATCTTATATATAAATCAAAAACTCCAATCATTATTAATCTTGTTTTAAAAAATAATTTTGATAATGAGAAAGAATAAATTCTATTAAATCTTTTTTTTTTCATTTAAACTTATAATTAATAAGAGTACCAAACACACCATACAATAGTGCCACCAAGTGTAAGCCTTCATAATCTATTAGATACAGGAAGGTTTGTGCATAAAATTTCCATCTACTGCCTACTCATCCAACATACACAGACTAGTTTTTAGCTTGTGGCTTTCATCAATGAATAGCCTTGTATTTGAGAGCACTGCACCTAGATCTTAGTATCTAAAGCAATTCCCCCAGAAATCATCTTTTACTTATTTGGTTAACTTTAAAACTAGGAGCCCAAGATCAAAACATTTTCAACCCAAACTCATTTGATTATATAATCATATAGATCAGAACTCAGATCAGCATCTATACATTTTGGTGTCTTTGGTTTGTCAAAAACCCACAGACACCATGATCCTATGGGCAGTATAGATATAAAACCATCAAAACATCACATGAACATCACTTCATAGGCTTACACATGTTGTTAATAAGAGTACCAAACTCTCTATATAGCAGTGCCACTGAATATAAGCCTTTATGATCAATGAATGCAGGAAGCTTTGTGCATAAAATCCCTATCTAGTATCTACTCATCTACTATCCAGTTCAAGATCAAAACACCATATTGTTTTCCACCCAAGCTCATTTTCTTGTTTAGTCATATAGAATCTGAATTCAGTTCAACATCTATAAATTTTGTGGTGTCTTTGGTTTTTCAAAAATCACAGTCACCATTATCCTCTGGGGAGTTAGGTATAAAACCATCAAAACATTACATGATCACTATTTCATATGCTGTTAATAAGAGTATCAAATTTTCCATACAGTGGTGCCACCAAATGAAGCCATCATAATCAATGAATTAAAAATTATTTAAAAGATCGATTTTAGACTTGAATTTAGACTTGAACTTATAACTCTTGAATATAAAACTGAAAATTTTATTTTTATTCACACTTTCAAAGATGTACACCAATTAATTTAATGTGTTTGTTTGTGTTATTATTTAATATTTAAGCTTCCAATTTATTTTAAGTATAATCAAAGCTAAATTTAGGATCAATTAATTTATTGACTTGACCTTATTTTAACCAACTTGAAACAAACTATCTTATAGTCAAAATAAGAGTCATAGATCACACGACCCCATTATCTTAAGCTTGTAAGTTATAAACAATGAGGATTGCCGATTCCTCAGCAAGCTTTATGATAAATGCTTAGCCAGAGCCAGCACTTAAAATATCTCTGTCAGAAACCCCCCACCCCCACCCCTGACCATGGTTTTGTGTTTTGGCACTCCTCAGAGAGGTTCCAGGGTAGGCTCAAACACTAGAGCTAAAAATACCAACCCAAGGCCAAGAACTTATCTGAAAGTTATCTATTGAGTGGAACATCTGAAATTTTCAAACACCTACATGTCTTCAAACACAGCTATCCAACTTAAATAGCTATGGGGCTGATAGATCTTTAGCCATACCATATATTAGTAGTCTTAGCAATATAACATTGCATAAAACTTAAGGCAGAGACTATAAATAGTCGAAATAAGAGTCATAGATCACATAACGCTATTCTCTTAAGCTTGTAAGTTATAAACAATGAGGATTGCTATTTCCTCAACAAGATTTGTGATAAATGCTTAGCCAGAGCCAGCATTTAAAATATCTCTGTCAGGAACCTTCCCCCAAACCCCTGACCATGGTCTCGTGCTACTCAGAGAGGTGCCAGGGTAGGTTCAGACATTAGATCTAAAAATACCAACCCAAAGCCAAGCACTTATCTAAAAGTATAGATGAGTGGAAAATCTGAAATTTCCAGACACCTACATGTCTTCAAACCCAGCTAACCAATTCAAATATCTATATGGAACTGATAGACCTTCATCCATACTATATATTAGTAGTCTTAGCAATATAACATACTACTAATATATGTTATGGCTGAAGATCTATCAGCCCCATAAAACTATTTGAGATGGATAGCTGGGTTTGAAGACATGTAGGTGTTTGAAAATTTCAGATTCAGATTTTCCACTCAATAGATAACTTTTAGATAAGTGCTTGGCTTTGGTTGGTATTTTTAGATCTAGTGTCTGAACCTACCCTGGCACCTCTTTGAGAAGAGCCAAAGCATGACTTGTAGGTGTTTGAAAATTTCAGATTTTCCACTCTATAGATAACTTTTAGATAAGTGCTTGGCTTTGGGTTGGTATTTTTAGATCTAGCATCTGAACCTACCCTGCCACCTCTCTAAGGAGAGCCAAAGCATGAAACCATGGTCAGGGATTTGAGAGGTTCCTGACACTAAGCATTTATCACAAAGCTAGTTGAGAAATTGGCAATCCTCATTGTTTATAACTAATAAGCTTAAGAGAATAGGGTCATGTGATCTATGACATTTTGATTATTTGTAGTCTCTGCTTTAAGTCTTATGTAATGTTATATTGCTAAAACTACTAATATATGGTATGGGTGAATATCTATCAGCCCATATAGCTATTTGAGTCGGATAGCTGGGTTTGAAGACATGTAGGTGTCTGAAAATTTTATATTTTCCACTCAATAGATAACTTTTAGATAAGTGCTTTGCTTTGGTTTGGTATTTTTAGATCTAGTGTCTGAATCTCCCCTGGCACCTCTCTGAGAAGTGCCAAAGCATGAAACCATGGTCAGAGGTTGGGGGGGGGGGTTCCTGACAGCAATAATTTAAGTGCTGGCTCTAGCTAAGGATTTATCACAAAGCTTGTTGAGGAATTGGCAATCCTCATTGTTTTTTACTCTATCTTATAGTCTTTTCATACATTATTCCTATAAATCACAAAATCTCACTTTGATATATCAAAAACCAGTGTGACCTAAGAAAGTTATATATATATTTGTTCCCATTAGAAAGTTATATATATATTTGTTCCCATTAATGAATGTTATAAAAGGATTCACAAAAATAGTAGCAAAAGATATGATTTCACTAGTTACTTTATAGAGTATTTGAATTCTTCCCATTTCTCATTCATCAACCATGTGGTTTATGTTTATTTCTATTAAGTAAATGAAAGATCATTGAAGTCCTATCTATAGCAGATATATACAGAGTTATGAGTATTGATGATTTTGTCAATAATACCAGTAATAATAATATCCAGGAGAGTCATATCCAGCTGTTTTATTTTAAGTTCTAAAAGTGTTTATTTGGAATTCTCCAAATTGAAAATTTTCACACCATTTCCTTTTTTTAAATTTATTTTTGAAAGATATTTTTGGTTGACCATATCTTGAACTTCTAAGTAGATCATCCTATCACTTCACTTAACCAAGCAGCATATTACAAAATTTCTTTTGATAACTACAAGGTTCGGGGTATTTTTTTTCCCATAAGAAGCCTATACATATAGCTAATAGTTCTTCTCATAGCAGAAATTAAAATCAAAATTCGATATAAATAATAATGGATTAGATTATTGATTACAAAATAATGTGTTGCTTTAGCATTAGAAGTAACAGGTTAAATCTTTAATAACAATTTCCAAATTTCAAGTATGTCACTCTACAACTTACTCCAAAACCATATAATAAAAAAATGATGAATAATCTGTTAGAAAGTCACGTGGTATTTTCTAATCGGAAGCAGCGTACTGAATTTCAAAACAGGAATCTTCAACTCTATCACTCTACCACTGAGATAAACTCAATACAAGCTACAAAATTAAAAACGATAAATAATAAATATTTGCATTATTAATATATTAAGTTAATAGCAAATTTTTGAAATATAGTTAAAATATTAAGATAATTATATTAATAAATCATATTATTATTAAGCAATCTTTTAGAATTCTTCCGCATGACTGAATTAATTATTATTATTATCACTACATCTTTAACTTTACGTTGAAATGATTGATATATTAAATGACCGGTATGATTCAATATCTAATATTTTCCAAATGAAATAATTTTTGTAATGATTGCTTCATTAAATAAATGTATTCGTTTATAAACTAATATTTATACACAATGTTAAATCAGCTATTTTTTAGTACATTTTCCTATTAAATTTGATTTATATTTGTTGTGCTTTTATTAGATTAAAAATAAAAAAATAAATTCATAACTGATTTGTTTATTTTAAATTATTTAAATATCTTATCTTTAGGTGCAATTTATCCAAATTATCTTCATCATCAGAACTATACACGCATATATATATATTCTCAAATTGCAACAAACTATTACTGTTGTCTTGACAATAGTTTGAAATTGTTAATTGTTATTAATATTGCGATTATCTAAGTGTTGACTGGTTTTCAATGATATATATATATAACTTGTAAATTTGTAAATTTAAAATTTTCTGTCTGAAAATAACTATAGCAGTTCCTATACATGACACACACATATATATATGATATTAAGATTTTGGAACTTACCATTGTTAATTGTTATTAATATTGCGACTATCTAAGTGTTGACTGGTTTTCAATGATATATATATATATAACTTGTAAATTTAAAATTTTCTGTCTGAAAATAACTATAGCAGTTCCTATACATGACACATATATATATATATGATATTAAGATTTTGGAACTTACCATGTTTCAAACCTCAGCCTTGACAAATTATTCAAATAAAAAAAAGAATACGTGAATATATTGCTTGACAGTTCATAAGAAATATGAGCACCAGACCTGTGACAATTGTAATTGAACCTGTAACCTCTCAATCCCATGCCAGATACTTTACCAACTGTACCAAACTGCATAAGGTATTATTCAAATAATTTTATTTAAAGTGTTTAAAGTATCCCCATTTGCAGATACATAAATCCTCCCCTCAGAAGTACTATGCCAAGAAATTGATGAAATCTCATTCATCCATATCACGACTATGGTAACCTAAAAAACCTGCTTGTCTTAAGTAGACTATATATAGTAATTAGTATTTTTATTAAATCTTTTATTAAGTATTTGTTGTAATATCCTGGACATATGTAAACAAAAGTATCTGTATTTTATTTTGGTTTATGATTAACTTTTTAAAAATATTGCTAGAAAATGAAAACAGGGGCAAAATAATGTTTCCTAATATAAGTCTTTCCTTACCGAATAACATTATTTTTTTTTAAAAATCTGTTAACTAATAACAACAAAGCAAATACAAAAATCTTTATTAATCTTTTTTCAACTGTGATCAAACAAATACCTGATAAAAGATTTAATGAAACGTCTTTAATTCATACATGAGTTCAATTTTACTTGAGATACTATGACAGACTATGACAAGAATGAATAAGATTTTATCAAAACATTGGCAGTGCAAAACAATGAGGATTGCCAATTTCTCAACAAGCTTTGTGATAAATGCTTAGCCAGAGCCAGCACTTAAAATATCTCTGTCAGGAACCCCTCCCCAAATCCCTGACCATGGTTTCATGCTTTGGCAATCTTCAGAGAGGTACCAGGGTAAGTTCAGCATAAAACCATGGTCAGGGGATTGGGGGGGGGGGGTTCCTGACAGAGATATTTTAAGTGCTGGCTCTGGCTAAGCATTTATCACAAAACTTGTTGAGGAATTGGCAATCCTCATTGTTTATAACTTACAAGCTTAAGAGATAGGGTCATGTGATCTATGACTCTTATTTTGACCATTTATTGGCAGTGTATCTCTGAGGAAAGAATTTTTGGGGGTGTGGATAGGAATTTTTTAAGGTCTTTAAACATTTAATCACTTGATATGGATTTATTATGTACTATCATCTGGCATCTATTAGTTTTTAAATTTACAATATATTGCATAGAGGTGTGAAAAAATTATAATGCTAAAGATGTGAAGAATAGTACATGGTATGAAAAAATATTTGATATGTCACAAAATCAATTTAATTTTATACTTTAGGTTTGAAATGTTTGTTATAATATATATTATAAAGTTCAGAATATAAAATAAATATTATCACTAGAAAAATAAATATATAATTAATGTAAAGTTTCATCATTCTAAAATTGTATGAATTTAATCCTATGTCATGCTTTTAAATAAATAATTCAATCCCATATGATATATTTTAGTGCACATATATATTGTAACCTTATATTTTGGTACAAAATATATAACTAGGTGAAACTAATTAAAATTTCTCTCTATCTTCTTTTATATTTAATTTATATTTGTTATTACGTTTAAGAAATGTGCTATTAATTTATTGACTGATATAGTTCATATCTAAATAATATGTTTTTGAATCCAGTGTAGTAATTTAATGAATATGTATTTTGTTTTATTTATATTTTATATTCATTATATATGTGTGAGGTTCTCAGTGTATATAATCGTATATAATCTATTGTATATAAAATAATTACTTGTCAACTTAGATTTATGATTGAGCATACAATAGGGATTAAAGAAAGTCAATGATTATGAATGGCACTTATGTAAAGATTTAATGATTAATTCAACAAGCCTATAATGCGTCAATGCCACATGGCCTAATCCTGCACATCTTTTTAGGGTTTTGTGCTTATAGACATATAATAATATTAGGTATTATTTTTTTATACAATCTGGTTTATGATCATCTGTAATCCCAGTTATTTCCTGTAATAAAGTTTTATTACATTTCTTACATTAATTCATGTTTGTAAGACTGCGTGTGTCTTCCAATCAAGCTGATAGATTAATGAGGATAATTTATTTCTATTTATTAGGGAAGTAAGTGTAAATACTATTTTAATATTTTATAGCTTTTTCTGTGCTGGTGGTCTAATCTTCAGAATAATTGCCATTTATCATATTCTTCATATTATTCTGTGTTGGTGTTTAATCTGCAGAATAATCATTCCCATTATTTTTTTGTATATCTTTTAAGTTTGTTTCAGCACCGGTGGTTAATCCACTGAACAATCTGCAAATTATGTTATTTGTTCTGTTTATGGTTAGAAAACATGCAGGGTACTTACTTCTTTATTATTCCTTGTGCTGATGAATACATTCACAGCTATATCATTGCCCTTTGTTATATAAATGCATGTTTATTTATAAATAACTTTATTGAAAAAACATATCTAATAATGATGCAATTGTAAATAAAAAATAAGTTATCCATGTTGCTTGGGCAACCAGATGGTCTGATGTGGTTGCTGTTGTTGTTTAATCCAGCTTAATCAGGCTCCATGTGTTGTCAAATAAAAATCTGGACAAGATGATTCTGTCCTTATGACAAAATTCCTTCAGCTTAGAAATGAAAATGTCTTCAGGCTTGAGTTGAGGAATGGTAAACTTGTTGTGACATCTGGCCATCCAGGTGGCATAAGTGATGAAGGTCAAAAGTCTTGAGGTGACATAATCCCAATACAGAAAGCAGCTCCTGATATTTAATATTTTGTTCAGGGAAATGTGGCAGTTGTGAGTAATGAATGTTCTGATTTTGTCATAAGCCGGGCAATCATTTATCATGTGGTCAAAGGTTTCAGGGGTTCTTAGGATCTATGTTCTTGAAGAATATCCTGTAGTGCAGGAACCAGTATAAATGCATGTTTAAGCAGAGTCTACATACATTGTAATACTTACATTGTTTCCCTCATCCTTATGTTTATCATATGTGGTCAGTTATCAGGCATAAAAAGGCATTCAAGTGAATTGTTGTTATAATTTATTATAGGTCAATTATATGATATTCCAGTTGAGTAGAAGTTCAAATTTCCCTTTTGATTTATTATCTCATTATGATCAACTTCCATGTATTTATTATTACCAATTGTTGTTATCACTATTATAAATTTTGAAGTATATGTGCATTGGCTCTGGTTTTGACGTATTGGAGGTGCTATTGACTGTGAATTTAAATCTATCCTTGTCCCTAAAGGTTTAAATTAACCCATTGGTAATAAAATCTTAGATTGTATTATTCATCTAATTAATGTACATTACTCATGTAGAGACAATTATGTGTGATGTTATTTTATGTAATTTATTTTTGTTTATTTAATTTTATGAATACTGTGTCAACTAATTATTATTCTAATGTTTATTGAATCATAAATAAATGTTGATTTTACAATTTAGTTTATCTGTGCCATTGCTATTTGTCACACCTAGAGTCAGAAATCCAATGTAGTAAATAGATAATAAATATTAGAGCATATATTGTTCCTAATGATGTATATAAAACCTATTGAAACATTCAGAAAATATCTTAATACTTTTATTATTGGGCATTTCATGATGTGCAAGATATAATAAAATTCCATTTACCTTCTACATCACCTTTGATTAGCTTGTTAGTTCTAGAACATAATCCAGAATCTATTATTTATATTGAAATGAATGAATAAATCTGCTAGCCAGTATAACAAGTGAACCTACTTTCTAAAACTAGAACTGATGCTTTTCCTATTATAATAAAAGGTCTCATTTCTATGAATTTGATTTTATATTTCAGTTAATGAAGAAAGAACTTAAAGTTAATGCTTCTTACCTTGTACTGCAAAGCATATACCTATAGAGCGTTTCTGTAATTAAAACCTGAGTGTATCTGAGATACAGTCAGTCATATTATGAAGCTGATTATAATTATTGCTATCTTGTCAAATGGCATGGGTTTACTATACAATCTTTAGCAGTTTTAAATGGAGTCTCAAGTAAATAAAATCATAAATTAAAGTTCTGAGGGTAATGTTTAACATATAGTTTTGGAGAGAATAATTATAAATCATAAATAAAGATTCTGGAGTGTAGTTTTGAAATTTAGTCTTTAAGGAGAATAGTTAATTAAAAGAGTCCTATAATTTATTTTAGGTCATTTATGTACCTTCGTGTAATGCTGCAATAGGTCTTCATGGTGCACCCTGACTGTGCTCGGATTATGTAGTAATGGCTTTGTATTGTATCATTTAATTTCAGCCTGTTACAGTCTGGGTAGCACTTTTCAGTTGCAGTTCTTGGCTTCCCTTGTGAACCAAGTTGCTGTTGACTAACCCTTTGGTTACATATATATATCTCTATCTATATATATATATATATATATATATATATATATATAGAAAGAGAGAGAGAGAGAGCTCGCAAAGAAGCTCTTAACATGTTTTGCAGAATATCCCCAACCTAGACCATTTTCTACTACTGGCTTCCTCAATAAGGTGCTAGGAGCTTGTTAAATTAGGTAATGTGATATATGACTTGATTTCTTTGTACTATATATATATGAAAAACAAAAATGCAAGTTAAAAAACTTGCTAACGCTTGTATTTATGTCCACAGATGGCGTTCTACCAAAAACACTGATCAAGCTTATGTTTTGTTTACATAAACATCAGAGTAGTATTCACTATTTCTAACTATAATTCCACTTTCAGATCATGATTTCAAGCTATTTGCTATCATCAGTGAAAGAAACTAGATCTAAACACAAACTCTGAGCGTTTATGAAACAATTTCTTTCACTGATGATAGCAAATAGCTTGAAATCATGATCTGAAAGTGGAATTATAGTTAGAGATAGTGAATACTACTCTGACGTTTATGTAAACAAAACATACGCTTGATCGGTGTTTTTGGTAGAACGCCATCTGTGGACATAAATACAAGCGTTAGCAAGTTTTTTAACTTGCATTTTTGTTTTTCATAAATGTACCTTTGAGGTCTTTCTTGCAATGATATAGATTGCAGAGGCTTCTACTATGTGGAGATGCTGAACTGATATCAGACCCATATAGCTATCTGGTTTGCTATGCTGAGTTTGAAGACATTACGTGTCTAAAAAATTCACACTTGCAAGCTGAATAGAAATTGTTTCATAAACGCTCAGAGTTTGTGTTTAGATCTAGTTTCTTTATTCCTGTCTTTCACTGATGATAGCAAATAGCTTGAAATCATGATCTGAAAGTGGAATTATAGTTAGAGATAGTGAATACTACTCTGATGTTTATGTAAACAAAACATACGCTTGATCGGTGTTTTTGGTAGAACGCCATCTGTGGACATATATATATATATATATAATATCTAATGATATAAGTATAATAAACAAAATCCACATTGTGTGAGTTTAATGAGCTTTAAATATTAATGTATTGCTACTCAAGATGATGGAATATGCCATAAGCTGGTTATAGGAAAGGTAATTAGTCTTTAATTTTATTTATATAGGTCTTTTAATTTTGTAGAATTATTCTAATGGTTTATATATATGAAAATTTTCAAATATCAAATCACCTCAAATGTTAAAAAATTTTCAGTTACACTCTCTGTGAATAAATGTATTAGAATCTGTATTTCAAAACAGCTAGTTCAAAAATTGTACTTTTTTGAAATAACTGCTTTGACATAGCTGAAAATATCTAAACATATGAAGAGATTTGATATTATATATTACTCATGTTAATCCTACTCTTAATGAAATAAATCTATAATATCTTCTCTCCTATAGTTAAAAGTTTTCTCATCATCCTTGTCTTGAGATTTCACTAAAAAAGCATCAGTTCTTGCACCATAACATTAGTCAGATTATGGTCCCATCTTAAATTATGAAGATAATAGCTGAGAGACTTATCCAGTTTGATTCTACATGATTCTCATACATTCAATTTTATCCTACATGGTTCCAATGTATTGTGTCTCTTATGGGATCATATAAAATTTTATTTGTTTTCTTTATATTGAAGATGTCTGATCAATTTAACAAAATGGCTTAAATAACTTGTGAATTAGTTCTATATCACTTTTAAGTGGAAATAGCAATTTTATTATATAATATAACAGTAAACCTCATAATTAATAATAAAATAAATAAATATAAGTCTTTAAATAATTTTTTTTTTCTAACATTCTTGGTAATATGAGATTTTGGGCAATTTATTAAGATAAACCTATGATGGACATAAATAAATTAAACTTCAATTTACTTTATCTGTACTATAGTTTGGTTCATACACTATAATTTATATGGACTTATGTTCATGAAAAATATAAGTCATTATGCATTATTATCACAACTTATAATTTATGGATAAAAAGCCAAAAAACCAAGATGACATTCAATTAGGTTTACTCATATCATTCAATAAATTACATAATGTATCCATCTATATTAATAATTTGACTATTGTATTTATAAATATTAATTTTTTTTAATTGACTACCTAATAATTATTTTATTTTTTAAAAACTCCCTAAATATTATTTTAGTCTATAGAATTTATGGAAAGTTTTATTTTTTGTTTTCATTTGATAATTCTTAACATTTATGGATACACAGAGATAAAACTCTCTATACAGTAGTGCCACTCAGTACAAATCAGAGTAACCAATGAATACAGAAAGATTTGTGCATAAAATCTCTATATAGTACTTTTTAAACCAATATCCCCAGATTAGTTTCTAGCTTGTGACTACTGTATAGAGTTTTGTCTCTGTGTAAACAGCTTGTGTAAGCAGAAGGAATGGTAATCACGTGATGTTTAGTGGTTAACATTTCTTCAATTTGTAAAACATTATTTTTAAACACAATTATATTATTTACAATATCATATTATTTCTGCCCATTTTAGATGAGAAAATACATCAGGTAGAGATCTTGTTCCATATCCTTCTCAATGTTGTTCATCATAGTACCATTACCATATTGCAATTTGACAACTGTTTTTGGAATTTGTTATCCTGAACTCCATCCTAAAATCCAAAGGCTTTAATTGCCTAATAAATGCTTATAGATTTAAATGTCTTTTCAAAATATGTAATCCATTTAAAAACAATATCTTATACGTATTGGTTATTTTTATAATTTATTTAATATCTATGTATGAACCAGTAATCCTGTTTAAATCATTAAGCATTTTTGTTAGTTGGCTTACATCTAAGTTTTTTAAAGCAAATTAATAGTGAGTTTATTAGATGTAATGTAAAACAAATACAAATATATATGTTGAGAGGTCAGTGATGACTTCTTTACGAGCAGTTGTCTGGGGTTAGTGGCTTCGCTTCCCAGCTGATGTTATGACACATGAGAAAGAAATATATCTCTAATTTATAACATTTTCTTTTTTATCTTTTTCAAAATATCAGTAACCTACTTGTAACCACCTTTAATATCTTCATCACATTCACATTTTGCACACTATTTTACCACCATACCTTTTTTTTACTTGCTATATTTAAAATGTGCATAATGACTCCACAATATCTAATACTTTTATATTCTTTATAAATTTACCATTTCATTTAAAATATGTAGTGTTTCAGTTTATTTTGTTATAATATGAGCTATCTCATGTTATTGTATTTTTCTTGCTATATATTTATATGTTTTAGTATTATTTGTTCACACTTTTTGATGATATTGCAGTTTTTGGGAATTAATGATATCTTTTTTTATATATATTACTACGTGATTTTTTTCCAATACCAAAATGTCATTATATACCTTTGACACTTCTTTCTTTTGTAATTATATTTATTTATAATATCATTAATTCTTTTCTAACTCTTTACATAATTCCATACATTTAATTCTCTAAAAAAATCACTCTTTTTATACTTTTCACAATGCTTTCTACTTATTTCAATCATCTGAATGTTTTGACTGTTTAGCAGTCATCTTCAGAGCAGTTGATTTCTGTGTCTTTATAATTTATTTCAGTCTTTGCCAGTTTTGACTTTCAAGAAGTTTTCTTTAGATCTGTAGTTTTCTTTTCTACATTTTGTGAAAGAAAATAATATTTCTGAAGAAGAATTTCTAGATGGTCAAACCTATCAGATAATTAAATTAAAAATATAGGGGATTTGAACACAGACTTTCAAGCTCCTTCACTTTCCACACTATCTCATACTACTGATACACATTACCACACACATACAAAAAAGATAAATAATGACTAATATTCATATTTTGTGCTAAAACAGCATTCATCAGTTAGTCAAAACTATCATCTCCCACACATATATATAATCAGTGCTGAATTTATATTAAGATAGCAAATCTTTACACTTTAAAAGAAAGTCTTCAACCCACTCCAACCTCCAACTTTTCAGCCATCCATACCATTGAAAATCTGATGATAGAATTCCCAAATCCCATGCTGATTCCAACATTGTTGTCATGCCCATGTTGACCTTAAATCACTCTAACTCTCACATATAGGATAGTATCCATTTAAATACATAAAAGAGGGATGGGCAGAATTCAGGCTCCAGATATAAAAGTGTCTCGTATTTCAAATCTTACATATTAAGCCCACATGCTGCTCCTCTGTCTTCTATGTATTTAAATGGATACTGTCCTATATGGGAGAGGTCAAAGTGATTTGAAGTCAACATGGACTTGGCAACAATATTGGCATCAGCATGGGATTTGGAAATTATATCATCAGATTTTCAATGGTATGAATGGCTGAAGAGTCAGGGGTTGGAGTGGGTTGAAGACTGTCCATTAAAGTGTAAGGATTTTCTATCTTAATATAAAATGAGCACTGATTATATATGTGTGTGGAAGATGATAGTCTGGGCTAACTGATGAGTGCTGGTTTAGCACAAAATACATATATTGGTGATTATTTATATTTTCTGCATGGGTGTGGTCATGTGTATTAGTAGTATGAGGTAGTGTAGATAGTAAAGGGGCTTGAAAGTCTGAGTTCAAACCCCCTATATTTACAATTAGGATCCAAGTATAAGAGTGTCTGGTATTTCAAATCTTATAATTAAATTGAATAAAACACACTGCAAAAAGACCAAAGAAATTTCTTTGGATTTGATTAATATACACATTCCAGAATGATTTATTTTTTCAATGATTTTTTTTTAATCATGTTTATATCTCTTTCCCATTCCTTGTTTGTATCATTAAAAAATTAGTTTATTGCTTCATTTTCCTTCCTGCTATCAAACTATATATTTACTCAAATATATTCTGCTATTGTTCTCATTGAAGAGAATGTACTCCTATAGATTTTCAATATAGAAGTCATAATTTATATTTATTGTACTATTTCTAAATACTATACATATTAAATAATTTCAATTCTTAATATCTTTTGCATCTTTAACTTACATCTCATTTATATTTCACTAAAAATAAATTTGTTATTAACTGAAAATAAAGCCTTTGATACTTTTTTAGGCCTTAAAAAAACTGAACAGGGCAAATGCATAAGGTATACTTCATAAATTATGGTTATTGCAACTACTATTATTATGTGAATCTTCATGCCATAAATATGCATAAAGCTGCTTATCAACAAACAACAGCTAGCTCAGTGTGTTTCTGGATTTTTGCCTTTGAATTTAAAATAAAGAAACATCATTGAGTCACTTATCAGCCATTTAATAGTTGATATTTCAAGTATTAGTTAAATTTGCTTGAAGATAGAATGAACTTGTACTAGAATCATCTCTTTTTTAAATAAATATTTACAATCATGACAAATAAAATTAAATTATTATCTGTATTCTCCAAGAGAATGTGAAACCCCAAGATTGTTTGGCAACCAATATCAGAGGGTGTTGTGAAATGGAGGAAGAATTGTCTTAATATAAAATTGACGTATTGTTGGGATTTTAAAAATTAAAAGAAGCAGTGAAATGACAATTGATTTAAAAAGTAAACAGGTACTTTATTGAAAAGGCCAAATATGAGAAGGTCATACATTGTGCAATTCATTAAAAATAAAAATTAGATGGACAATATGTTGAAAATTCACTGCATATCTGAAAAAATGGCAAGATTAATGATTCAAATTAATGAAAGATACCAAATTTGGATTATTTAGATATATGCCCAAATAAGTTTTCATAGTGATGAAAAAATAGATTTTTATATGCATGTATATAATACTTTTGACCAAACCAAACAACATTTTAAAATTATCATAAGAGACTTTAATACTGGAATTAGTATATTAGTGAAACATGAAGGCGCTGCAAATTAATTTGGTTATTTTGAAATAAATGAGAAAAGGCATGAACTTATAACTCAAAAAGAAAATATGCATATTATGAATTCTTTCTTTGAGAAAAATGCTAAACAAAATGGTCATGGATGCATCTGCATGAAGATAAAGCAGAATTGGATTATATGTAACAATAAATATGAATTTCAATACTATAATGTTTTTAATAGATTAGATACATAACTTGATCATCACTTAGGGAGATGTATGATTTATGTTAATGCAAAGCTATAGAAAAAAACATGCGATGAAAGTCAATATTAACAGTTGATACTGTTTACCTTTGGAAGCACTCCAATGAATGCAAATTATAATTTGAAAATCATCTTAAAATATTAACAGCTTTTGAAGATGATTCAGTTATGATTGAAATCAGAAAGGAGATATCTGATACTCTATTACGAATTACAAGCACTGTGACTGGTGCAAAAAAGCAGAAATTTATCAGCTAATTTTTTAGAGACAAAAGAGTATAGGGGAAAATTAAAAAAATATATATATTGTTAAAAATGATCCATTAAAAAAAATTAAATATTTAGAGTTTTGTAAAGTATTAGAAAATAGTTAACAACAGTATAAGAAAATGCAATTATAAATGGGAAAGAAAAGCTATAAATAAGAATACAAGTCTTAAAACTATAAAACAAAATATTGACATTGCAAGAAATATTATTTCTACAATAAAAATGAAAAATAAAACAATTTTTTAAAAAGATTTAAGAGGTCTATGAAAAATTATATAATAATAATGCCTATGAAAATGAAGTACCCCCTATAATTACTATACTTTTTAACATTTAAGTATTTAAATCAAGACATGAGAGAGGCAATTAAATTGATGAAGGGAAAATCCCCATGAATTTATGAAATTATTATTGATAATTTAAAAGTAGCATATAAAGAAATATAAAAATTGTTAGCAAACCTTAGCACTAAATGCTATATAATAAAGATGTATTAGATTGGAAGAATTCAATGGTAACATTAAAATTTAAGAAAAATAGTGAATATTAGAAATTACGTATCTATATTCTACCATTTCTATAGAAAATCTTTAGCAAGATAATTATAATTCATGTTTAGTGAATACTGAGCTCTTACCAACAAAGTAACAAGCTGGATTTATAAATGGTAATAATGTAGTAGACAATATCCATAAATTAAAAAAGTTGTAAAAAAAATCCAATGAATATAAGTTGGTATTTTACTTTGGATTTGTAGATTATGTAAAGACATTTGATTATACAAGTACTTCTATAGTGATTAAAGTTTTATAATATCAAAAAATTGATTTAGGATATGATCAAAATGCTACAGTAGTAATGTGATTACATAGTAAAACTAAGGCAATTAACATTTAAAAGGCTGCATGACAGGATGAATTGATATCTCCAAAACGTTTTACTATTATTCTATGTGAAGTTTTTTATGTAAAAAAAAATAGAAAGATAAAATAGAAAAATGAAATAGAAATATTTAATTTCATTTAAATTTTTCAGATGATGTAGTTGTTTTTGAAAATAATGATTCAGAGTTTCAGAAAGTGTTGCAAGAATTGTCAGATAAAAATAAAAATTAGTACTAAAAATAATTATTAAGAAGCTTAATGTAATGTTCAAATGATTTTAATTAAAAAAAAGTTAATATTGATAACATAAATGGGAAGATGTGAGCTTTCCATACCTTGGTCAGATTATTGATATCAAAAAAACATAATAGATTAAATTAGTTATAGAATTAAACTTACTGTGAATGTTTCTGGTGAAATTAAAATAATATTAAAAGAAAATATGCCTACATAATTCAAATGAAACTTTTACCAATTCTTACTTGTGGATGCAAGACCGCATCACTTCAAGAAGAGTAATATAGAGACATCAGACAATTCAGTGATAAATAAGAAGATGTATCTTGGTGTGGCAAAAAGAGATTAAAAACTAAATGCATGGATGAGAGAAGAAACACGTATCATTGACATCACTGGAATAATTATATGACTGAAATAAAACTAGGCTAAAAATATCATTAGAAGAGATGAGAATAGATGTGAATGTTGTGTTTTAAATTGGATCTCAAGATTAAAGATTGAAAGAATCAACATGTATTATGCATCGCAAGAAAATTAAGGCATACATCATGTGACTTAATTTAGTAAGCTTGTACTACAAATGTTATACAGGTCTGAGGATAAGGATATTTGGAACAGCTTTTTAAGAACTATTCATGATCATTATATAACATGTGTAATGCGTAGATGAAATAGAAAGTTTGCTTGTGTGATATAAAAAAATAATCTATAGACAGAAAAAATGACTTAAACTTTGAAAAACCTTCAACTTGCAATAGAATGATAATTAATGAGAATGATATTTAGGAATAAATATGTGTTTGCAGCATTTTTTTTTAAAACACATTATCTTTTTGTGGTCAAAGTACAATGTAACTTTGTTGTGGTGTTATAATGTGTATTTATTTTGTGAATTTTTTTAAAAAAAAAAACATGGAATGTACCCATTTGTCTTCACAAATTCTACACTTCTGTGTCCTGATGCATTTTTGGTTCCACATCCAAGTGTATTCTTCACACTTTTGTTTAACCACATTGTTTTACAAAATTTTCTAGTTGATTTTAAAATGGGTTTATTCATTGAAAAGCAATTAGCTTTTTTGTATTAAAATTCATCTTACCACACTTATCAGTTAATAGCTTGTTTGAGCTATTGGTATGCTCTCTATTATATATATATATATATATATATATAATATAGATATATATATATATATATATATATATATATTATATATTAATTACTATTTGTAGGATCTCAATGAAGATGTTAATTTTCTGCATTTATATACTTATAAAAATAGGTGTCTGGGTTTAAATTTTTTTAACAACTTGGGCACCTCTTTTTACTTCATCTACATCCAAGTCAAAGATACTATTTTATAGGTTAATATACAAAACTTACTTTACATCAGGATCATCAATTAGTAATTAATGGTTTTCTGGCAACATCAAAAATGTAATGTTATCTCTGGTTACATGGATATAATCTCTCCATTTTAATTTTTATTCATATATATATAGGAATTTATATGTATATGTACACTTATTAAAGTGGATGAATGATAGCCTTTCATGTCCTATCAACAAGTAGCATGTGTTAATATGTGAAATTAATTGCATCACATGAAACATTTCATTTTGGTTAATTTTTAGTTAAACATAGCATATTGTAAAAAATATTTATATTTACTCAAATTGCAAACTCATTTGATTTTTTTGTGGAAGTTTTTGGTTGATTTTATGATGTCATCTTGTTTTACATAATCTCATTTTCACCGGGTCATTAACAATTAATTTTCCATTAAGTCAGAAACAATTATTTAGGTATCACTAAAACAAACCAACAACATAGACTGTAAAAATGCAGTTATTTAACCTTGGTGCATTCTTATAGTAATAAAGTAAAATGTAGGTGACTGAGTTATTGTAAATTATGGATTAGTACAGAAGATTACTTGTTAAGAATATGTGAACGACCCTTATAATAACATATTTATAGAAATACTATGATATCAGTAACACGTTAAAAACACTACTACCAGTCATGAATAGTCTTTAATGGTTTGGTGCTTATGTATTGGCAAGTGAAAAATAAATAGATAGATAAAACAAAAGAATGGATAAATAGATATCTGAAAAATGGAAAATTTTAAAAATAATGTAAAAAACAAAACAAATAACACATTAAATAATTTTAAAACTGAAATAGAAAAATAAATGTAGGAATGCAAATAAGGATAACAGAAATTGAAGTAAAAGATATATAAAACACTTCTGTGTATTGCAACAATAAATTGAATAAACAAAAAACTAAAACCGACAAAAATATGAAGAAGAAAAGAAAATTCCAAACAAATTACAGCTGAATGTCTAACAATTTTATGATCAGCCAATCAAAGATAACTGAAATTGAAATATAGTAAGAAATAATTCAGATAAGTATAAAAACAAGCAAACATACATGGTAGAACATATAAATGGAAAGAACACTTGGAAAACGGAATCCTATAAATTCTTTGTTGTGTTACTCATTTAACATAACACAAGCTCTACTGTAAATTTTCTTAATAATTGTATATTTCATATGTGATTTATAATATCAGTAACTTATGTCTTACACCGGTCGATTTATGCTTGTTAACGGTCTGCCTTTTGCATCTAAGCATCATATGATTTTTTCTGCTTAGTTTTAACTTCTCCAGAAAAATCAATAATTTATTCTTCTTCAGAATAATCTATTACAGGCTTGAACAATCAAGGTATGAAAAATAGCAATATCTAAAGAATCCATTATCCAGAAATTAAATATAGCTATTAAAATACTGTCCAGTATCTATTGATCCTTCAAGCTAGCAATAGATGGCTCTTAATTATAATAAATAATATAAAAATTCTCCTTTTAAGCCTGTTCTTTTATTGCATAACTTTTGGCTAAACATCATCTATTACTTGTGTCAAACATCATGTGCTTTCTTATCATACTAAATATATTTCCAATACTAATTTTTTTCACTTTATACTAGAGCCATCTATCACAAGCTTGAATAACCAACAAATGCTAATTGGTAGTTCTTTAATATTCAAAATCCCAAACTAGTAGTTATTGGTTTTGACTTATATTGACAAAGATCTAGAAATCAAAGCTAAAACAAATGCACTTGTCATAAAATTAAAATCAAAGACCTATTGTCAGATCCATATAATTATGAAAATAAGTTGAAGTGGCATAAATAATTTAAAGTACTAAAATGTGTATTTTAGATGCATGTGCACTCTGTTTTCTGTTTTAAGTTCTCAGTTGCTAAAGATAAAACCCAAAAACAAATCTGGGAATAGAATCTTACAGCTTTAACACCTGGATATTTATTAATTACTCGAGATTATTGTAAATTATTCTACAATAGAGTGAAACAAACTCATTTTGAAAATGTATTTCTTGTATCAAAGTAACATAGGCTTTACAAATGTTTTTTTATTGATTTTTGTTTAGACTGGATAAGACTTCAGATTTAAAGCTGAAATAAATGCACTTAGGTAGTATACACTGAGTTGAATACAACATAGAGTTACTGAATTTGTGGCAGATTTTTATTATATTGAAATCAGTTCAGTTGGATTCAAAACCATAATGTTTTTTGAATTTCAAGGTGTTACACTAAGTAAGTTAAAAAAGTGAAAAGTGATAAATAGTTGTGTAAATGCATTTCTTCCAGTTTTGAATCCTAAATTCTCACAAACAAAAAAGAGCCTGTGTGGAAAGTGAATATTATAGCATTACTATCTAGTGTTCATTGATTATTCAAGTATGCAGTAGATATTTCTAGAATGAAGTGAAGAAAGTTACTTTTGGAAAAACCCTTTTAATGTGTTTTTGATAACAATGGTGGCATATGTATTTTAAAAGATATTAATGGGTTATTCGAAATAGTGAGCTATTAAAATTTATGACGTAGATTTAAAGATGTGTTATGTAAATAATATTAAGGGGGAGGTTATGGCAAGCACCGACAAATTATCACTAATAATGATCTAATTTAATAGCTTAGCTGAGATTCGTTTTGTCTAAAATATAAATCTACTTTTGAATCCAAATCTTATCATATCATATATATATATATCTATTTTTTACTTAGTTTAATTTATGATTATATTTATGCAAGCAGGCATACATTTTATTTATACATGCTTCAATGGTCAGCCTACTATTTTTATAATAAAATTAACACTTAGTCCGCTAATATATCTAAATATCACATTGACACACATATAACTGTGTTGTGAAAGCATGATATTTAGAGAAAAGTAAATATATATCTTCACATTTAAGAAATTTATTATAAATGAAGTTTGATATTTTTCCAGCTATCAAAAATAAGAATTAATGCTTCTTCTATGAACAACGTCTCATATTGCCAATATCCCCCCCCCCACCCGAAAATCTACTGTTATTACATTCTTATGTGTTTAATTGGATTTTTTATATCGATTTATAAATACTATTTGAGCTCAAAGGAATTGGTTGGAGGCTTCACATTTTCTCAAATGGCTCATTAATTTGAATAGTGCGATATGATTTTCTGCTGTGTAATGAAAGTGTAATCCACCTTTCTCAGTTTTGAAATATTATCTGATGCATTTTACTGATTCAATTCTTCTTTTACTCTGCTGAATTATTTGAGTTTCTTTAAATGATTTATTGCTTCTTAAACCGGTTAAATCCTCGGCAAAACATTTAAGGCATTTTATCATCTAAAAGTGATGATTATTTTAGTTAATGAATTATTAAACGATTTATGTCATAATACGGCATTGTGGTAAAGCTTATATATAGAAAGAAATGAGAGTATATACATATACGTATAATATAAAATCAATACAATTAATGTTAGAATACTTTTAGCAGCGCTACCTGTATTTACAAACTCAAAGTCTTAATAAAGCTGACCCTATGTTACGTATCCGATGCTGAAAGTATTCTAGCATTGGTTGTATTGATTTACTATATTTGAATTTTTGCTAGCGCTTTTCAACTATTAATTTATTTTTATAATATTAAAAATGAATGTGCAATATTATAGTTCAACTATTTAAATTACATGCATTCTGTCTATTACTAATGCACTGACATTCTTGTTTCAGAATTCGATTTTTAATTATAAATTTAATCAGTTTACCTTGCATTAACATCTGAGTACAATTTAAAGTTTCCCTTGATTAATATTTTTTGTCAGATTTGTTATTCTTATAACATTAAAGACATAAGTGTAAATTCATTTATTTTATATCAGCAATTTAAAATCTGACACTAGGTGGCAGTACACTGATGTGAATATTGCAGGGAAAGTTCACTAAATTTTCTTGACAATATGTATTAGACTTAACTATAGAAATTCAAATTTTTTGCACTCACAATATTGATATCAAGCATTTCACATAAATATATGACATGACTGGGTTCAATATTGAGCACAGAAAATTTATCATTGTAAATGTAAGTAATCACAATGTGCAATCCATATTTCAAGTGTTTTCAACTGGATATTTCCCTAAGATTTGGACATCCAAATTCTTCCTATATGTGCTATTATGCACCAGATACATTTTTTTACACAATAATAATTCTAGGAAACATCCAAATAACTTTTGGATTAAGAGTTTGTTAAAGCAAAGGATGAAAAGATTTTACCACATAATGTTTACTCAGATACATGATTTTTAATGCAGCCATTTTTGAGGTCTTAGCATGACACCTTTGTTTCTAAGAAGCAAAAATAAAAAAGGCCTACTAATTATTACATTATTGTTATTTTTCAATTTAAGTAGGTAAAATATATGATCGTATGCAATCCACATACCAAGAATATAACCTTTCTAGAAGTCCTATTACTATTCTATATATGTGAAAAAATGAGGAAAAAATATTCACTGTAATATTTCATCAATAAAATCCTTTGAAACATAAATGATGAATATGGACAAAATCTTGTGTCCTGGACCAGTTGAAGAATGCTGGCTCAGCATGAAATGTTTTTTCGGAGTCAGTTATATTTTTCAAACTCCTTATTCTTGTGTTTCAAAAAATGGGAGATGAAATAAAAATGTTATATATCCAAAATATAAACATATGTATTTTTGCTACATTGACAAAAAAACAAACTAATGTCTTTAAGAACCCTTCTTTACTTTACTATCATAAGAAACGATTGATATCATATTAAATCTAGTAACTTGACTTAACCCATCAATCATTCACATGGTCATAGATAGTTGAATTCAACTCATGTCAATAGAAATTGATTCAATTTTTTTTAATCATTATAGCAATAAATAAAATATTTTAAAAATTATAAAAAGTACTTTAAAGATTTGATATTTTTCCAATGTGTATTTTATTATTTACCAGGCATCTTATTTTTATTATGTATTTATAAACTGATTTTATTATGAAAAGGCATTTAGAAAAATGAGTTTATTTCACTCTACTTTGATTAAGTTAAACTCTATAAATGAGTATTATTAAAATAAAAATAATAAAAAATGTCAAATTTTGTTATAAAATAGATTGTATTAATAATATTTAAATGAAAATACTACTGATATGCTAGACATGAGCTTAATCTTTTCTCAGAACAGTTGAATATAAGTAGTTGAGTCAAAAAAGCATGTAGCCCAGGAATCTGTCAATTTTCAAATGGTAACAGACAAAATATTATAGATAGTTTTGGGACTAATCAAGGTTTAAAAAAGAAATTGTTGTAAATATGAAATAGAACGTTATTTGTTTATGATTGTTAATACTTTGTTTGTTTAAATTAATGTTTATTATTTATATTGTTCTGAATTTTGTAATACATAAGATCTTAGCAGTGAATCATAAAAGATTGATCTTTTTCCAATTGCCTTATCCAATATTTGAGTGGTACATATAAAACTCATACAATTTTTAATGTTAGAGGAGTATATAATACATATATTGTAATTTTATATAGGATGTAGAAATAGAAATACATAAATATTTCAATTGTATCCATAATTTAATAAAACTAAGAATATGATATATATATATAATGTAATAAATACAGTGTTATTTTAATGGTTATATATATATATATATATATATAATGGTTATATATATATATATATATATAACAGAAAACCATCTAATAACAAATATACAATAAAATTTCCTCATGACTATGGTTTTGTTTATTACACATATTGATCTTCTCAAGTAAAAATCAGTTAAGCATAATTTGCACATGCACATACACACACACATATATATATATATATATATATAAAACAGGAGTCAATCCCACAATTCATTTTATAAGATTGATGGCCTCAGATTTCTGGCTATCTTAAGCTTTTTTTTAATTCATTTTCTACATTGTCAAACAATATTTACTAAGGCTGTAAACCTTAAGAATATGCACATGAAAATGTGAAGGTAGGGACATCTACAGATCTTAAACATAAGCTTACACTTTGGAAGAAAAGAAAGGTCCCTACCTTTGCATTTTCACACGCATATTCTTAAGGTTTACAGCCTTAGTAAATATTACTTACATAATCAATGTGCATTTTAATAAATTTATAATTGTCAAACAGTATTTTATGATCTATATTCAGTTCATGAATATATAAAGCTCTTTCATTAAGACTTAATTTACTTTGACCTATATAAATTTTATGACAACTTCAAGAAATATTATAAACTACAACAGGAAAAAAATTTACTATCAGTCAACTCTTTTAAACATGAATTTAAATCAAGATATTTCTTTGAAACAAATTTTGTATAACACAATAAATAACTACTCTTATAAACAAATGATCAATTGAATTGATTGAAATGAAACAATAAATTTTGAAGATGGACTTCTGAAAGGTGTTGAACAACATATTTTTAAATAAATATTTTTTAATACGCACAGATAGTTAGTTTAATTGTAAATGGTTGTGATAAAGTATTTGGGTCAGAATGTATTTTGCTAGAAGAGTGTACCAAGTTTTTTACCAATTGTCATGGAGTTAATATAAAACAAGCTGTATATTTGCCAGTAAAGAAAAGTAACTATGGAATGACTTTTAAATCTAAGTATCTGTGCTTCTACAATATGTATTGCTAAGTATTACTCCAAAGATCTTCATCTTTCCTTAGCTTGTAACTCCATAAAAAAAGAAAGTATGAAAAAACTAGCCCTGCATTGAAAGGAAAATAATACTCATTATCATTTGAAAAAAAAAAAAAACATTTATTTTTTTCATAAGCTGGAAATCACCTAATGCAGATTTTCTTTAAAATTACACCTGGTGATAAATTATGAAAGTAGAAAATATGTTGACCAACCAAAATAAGGAAAACTAAGGAATATTTAATAGACTGGATTATTTATTTTCCAGACAAACTAAATAAAAAAACAATGATTATTAAATAATCTGAGTTATTTAATTGCAGCCAAAAATAAGAAAAAACAAGGATTATTATATCAACTTTTCATATGTTTACCAGATGAAATAAGAAAACTAATGATAAACAGTCTTAATGATTTATCTATGTCCTGGATAATAAAATCATTTTGTATGTAAGTCACACAACATTTTGTTAATATCATGAACTAACATTTTATTTTATTATTTTTTATTATTCTATTTAATACTAATCTAGTTTACTCTGAAATGTATTATGTTTTCCTGTCAAGGTTAATATTATCTATTCAGATGAATACATTTTTTTGTGTGTATCATTACAACATAGATCAGGCATAAAAAAATGAATAAATTTTTTTAGTTTATGTTAATAAATAGAGATTACGTTAGGATTTATTAAAAACATTACAATGTAAAAATGATCATATATGCCTTATTGATAACAAAAGTTTCTATTTCGGCAGAGTTTATTGTTTGAGAGAATATATTGAATATTTTACTATTATTGCTCTGTGGAATAAAGTGTTGAATTTCAAAGTTTAGCCCATGTGTAATTTTTATTTATACATTTTATCATTTATCAACACAGTATTTAGGCAGTGCAATATCATGAGAGGTTTTTTTTGTACACCAAGTTATTGCTTAGTTCTGATAGGCTGACCATTTCAGAGATAATGATTTGAATCTATGTTTCTGTTTGCACCATGATAGATATTAGTTAATGATTTCAGCTCAAACAAATAAAAATATCCAGTAAACTGAAGTCTCTTGGATCATAATCTCCTGATATATTATTAGATTGCTTTGCATATGGTAAGTGAGATATCTATATGAATGAATTATGATGAGCAGAAAATAATACTGTTGAATAGATAAGATTACCAGCAATAGGTTTATAAACTGGTAATACCCTTCAGTACGCTGATCATTATATATAAATTTAATAGAAATTCTTCCTGTTTTGTATACCTAAATTTCAAATATCATGCAGTCAGGCAGATTGTAATATGCAGCATTGCTAAGTGAAAGCATGACTTCTAGTAATAATAATTTGTCTAATCTATTTTAAACTAAAAGTGATTAGATACTAATATATAAATATATGAAAACTGAAAATATAACAGACTTCCTAAATATTGACTCAGTAAACAAGACATTATTATATAAAATTTAAATAATAATTAGATAATTTGCATAAGCTTTTGTAAGTAAATGTAAATAATTTTACTGAGAATTATTTATACATTTTAAAAATAATTTTAAGCTGTGATGTAACTAAGCAAAATGACAATTAAAAACTAATATTACCAATTGAAATCATATCATTTAAAAATAGTTTTTGTCTAACCTAGTTTTAAACTAAAAAATAATTTAATTTTACTACTTCTCTCTAGATTATGTAAGGAACATATATAAGTCAGTCATTCATGCTTTATTATATATGAGAAAATTAGAAATATAAGAACTTCAAAAATACTTGCACAATACTTGTGAAATTATTTAGGAAATTGATTATACTTCCAGTTTTTAAACATTTAATTTACTTCCTTATATAATCTAAGGAGATGAAGTTAAAATAAATAATCTTTTGAATTAAAGTGATTTATATAAATATTATTCACTAGTAATTTTTTTCTTCTCATTACACTTTTGCCACTTTGTATAAATTTTAGTAAACTTTAGATACTAGATGGTAATGCTTGTAGAACCCTTATCTAATACTGTTCTATCAAAATATCCTCAAACTGGTTTTTAACTTATGCTTTCATCAGTGAGGTGTCTTTTGGATGTTTTGAACAGTGTACTTGGATCTTTTAAATTAATAGGACAAAAGAGCATCAAGAATAAAAGTATTTGCTAACAAATAACTATATGTGTAATCTAAGGCCATGTGATATTTTGCATGTCATGTAATGTATTATTGGTTTGTACTTATACTATTACTAGATGACATCATTTCTGATTTTAAAAATGTCAGAGTGGATCTATTCTATCTTTTAAAAAAAACCTTTATCTTGTGGTTGGAAAGGAGAGTATTCATTATAAATAGTGTTCCATCTGTAAAGCGCATGTGCCATAGTGTAAGCCATGTTGTTATTATTATAAAATATACAGAAAATTGCCATTAAAATTATTAATATTTACATTGATGAAAATCTGCTATTTTAAATATATTATTAAAATAATCTAGAATAAAATCCGCAATATATTAATATAGTAATATTAAAAAAAAAAAAAAATAGCTATTGAGGATAGCATTTACTTCCAAGCTGGCTATAGTTATTATTCTTTATATATAAGTAAATTAGTAATCAATGTCTGTATTCCAATTATAAACAAATATATATAATTCTTCGAAAAACAATACAATAATTAATACAGTAAATAATATTTTAAAAACAAATATCCACAATAATTTAATATAAGTACTTTCGACTATCTAAGTCGTTATCAACTATATTCAAATTCAGTTACAAAAAATGTTTTAAATGTCTACAAAAATAGTCGAAAGTACTTCTATTAAATTATAGTAGATATTTATTTTTAAAATATTATTTACTGTATTAATTATTGTATTGTTTTTCGAAGAATTACATATATATATATTGTAATACAATTTTTTTAATGGATGTTTTTGAAAGAAATCTTAAATGTGTGAAAATATCCATTTAAATCAACTTAATTAGAAACACTTAACTTAGAACAACTGCCCCAGGTCAAGAGTCAAAGTAAACCGACAGACATATATATATAACCATTAAAAATCAATCAACTCTTAAACAATCTCAATATAGATAACAATCAAGAATTTCAAACTGTTGTGTGTATATATTGGTATATTAAAATAGTGTAGAGCATATTCCAGAGTGTTTTGATTATTATGATTATTTTATCTGAGTTTATATATATATATATATTGTGATTATTGAAAATAAAATCTCAACACCATTTGTAAATATCAATTAAAAAAGCTTATAGTTAAATTCAGATTATCAAAATTAAAAACATATAAAATTAGGAATAAATGTTATTATTGTACCATAGTTAAAAAGGATTGAAAATAAAATATATATTATGTAAATTATAAACAATGTGTTCTGCATATATGTTTTTGAATCATACATAGAGTTGTGAAACATTTCAATGGTTTATATGTACTCATTACTTTTTAAAATTGAAACATAAAAGGGAGTATTTCTGCCTATGAGTATAAAAAGCGAAAATTAATATCTCCACTGTTTTATAAAGAATACGTACAACCACAGCTAAACTAGATATTTAACATTTTGAATATGGATTAGCGAAAGAACCCAATGTTTGTAATTAAAAACAGACTTATTATCTTATGGGTAATATTTTGTATAGTAAAGATATATTTTTCAAACAAATAACTCGATCTTTACAAATTTTGATATTTTCTTTTGTTCTACAGGGTGAGAGTTTTGAAAATGCTCAATCCTTCATTCCCCTATGTCTTTATTTTAAACTAAAACTCAATAAGTTGTAATTGTTTCTTTTTTAATTTAATTTTAAAATGAATAATATTCCAAAATTAGCATTTGGATTTCTTAAATATTTAAAAATTGACCTGCAAATAACAAGAACAGAAGACCCAAACATTACAAACAAGTCAAGCGCTGTTAAACCGAGAGGTCATCGCAGCTGCCTTGCAAGCAAGTAGTTGATTGCAGACGGTTGTGGGTTCGCCTCCTGGCCGATGCTATGACCTATGAAAAAAAAAAACATTATAAACAATGATAGTATAAATATATTTCAGAAAATAAATTGTTTTTAAGTTTTTTTTTAATGTAAATAAATGAATGTAGTTTTATGATATTTGCTTTTAAATTATTAAAATATTGTCAAGCATTGGTGGTCGAGAGGTCAGCGATGGCTGCATTACAAGCAGTTGTCCTGGGTTAGCAGGTTCGCTTCCTGGCTGATGCTATGACACATGAAAAAAAAATTATTAAAATATTTGAAAATGTTCTAATATCATGTCAATTTTGATAGGTGATGATGTTACTTGATGAGTTTCATTGAGCATGGTTGAGAAGGAAACAACACTCATAATAGAGTAAAAATGATTGATGTTTTCTGACTGCCAATAATATACTGACCTCTTCAGATTTTATTTAATTAAAATACCAATAGAAGCATTAAGGGATAACCTATGTTGTTTTAAAAACTCTACACTCATACAAGTTAAAATAATGGTAAAACAGCAGCAGAATTACTAAACTTGTTCTGAGAAAAACATTCAATGATTCTCATTGAACATCACATGATCACCATTTTTTATGCTTGCACAAGCTGTTTACACTGAGGCTACATGATCCATACAGTAGTTCCATCAGTACAAGCCAGAATAATAAATGCTTGGAAGTATTGAATGAGTATGCATTAGATAGGGATTGTAAGCAAAAACCTTCTTGGACCTATTGATTACTCTGTCTTGCACTGTGGCACTACTGTATGGAGAGTTTAGCTTCTGTGATTTTCATTGAATGTTGATATGAAATAATTATGTAAGCACTCAAGTGAAAAGAAACAAAAATATTGATATAAAAAATGTAATGAAATATATGTTTTGTAGAAGTATGAAAAACCTGAAACAAAAATATTTTTAAGGTGTCTGTTGGTTAAGTCAGATAAAATTCTTCATCATCAGTTTACTATTAATCACTACTAATAATAAGACTAACAATCATCACCAGATGATTTTGGCACTGAATATTATTCATGATGTTGGGAAGGGACTAAATTAGCAATAATCTCAGCAGTTTTTAATATATATATCTAACTAATTGTAATCGTCTGTAAAACATCAGGATAAAAATCATTAGAAGTCCATTAATCTTTTCTCTCATGCTTCATAGTTCCACAGAGATGATAGACCACTAAACTGTAAAAATATTAAAGAATGAACTTCAAATTTTCATTCATTGTTTGAATGATTATTTGTCTTGTAGACTATGAGTCAGATCATTTAAATTATCAGTCTAAAATGTAACAATAGAACCCCTAACATCATAACCTGCCTCGAATTTAAAAAAGTAAAATAAACAAATTGAACCATATTAAATAAATTTTTTATTTCAATTCAAGAAAATCGCCAGTGTTTCAAATATACTATAAGATGTCTTTAATTATAAAGTTATAAAAGACATCTCTAAGTATGTGCACACTATTATAAGTTAATTTACCAGAAAAAAAAGATTTTTACTTGAAGTATTAGCATAGGCTTAAATTTATTATATTTTTATATATTTTTGTACATATTAATCCTACAATGACTATTAATTGTAAAACATTAAGTGTATTATTATTACATGCATAATACCATATATTCTTTCATATTAAAAACAAAAATTAAAAAGTAACAAGAAAAATAATTAATATAAAAATAAAGCTATGAAATTGTGATATAGCAATCCAAGTTGTTAGAAATTTTTAGAAAAAAATAATTGTCATTAGTTCACAATAAGCATTGACACAAAAGATGGCAGTTAATAAAAAATTTAAATGTTAAAAAGATAAATGAAATAACAAAAATAAATGACACTAATTTCTAAAAATAATTTATTGAATTATTCAAAAATTGTTACTACAAACTGAAAAAATATTAAAAATATATACTTTTTAATTGTAAAAAAATCTATATTAAACAATAATATTTATATTCAAAATGATTATAATTATAACAATAATTCTATTAACCTTTACTGTGATCAAAATCCCTATTGGCTGAGTGTGTTAAAGTTCTAAACTTTTGATTGGTCAATTACAGAATCAGCAGTAAAAATATATTTGTCTTTTAATATTATATTTATTTTAGTTTAGTTTCTAAAAAAGCAAATTAATAATTTTGCAGATTATTACCCTTTCACTGAAGAAACATTCTATTGGCTGAGTGAGGTAAAAACTTTATACTTTTAATTGGTCAATTCACAAATTCAGTCATAAAAATATACTCATCTTTTAATATTATATTCACTTTAGTTTTGTTTGTAAAAAGTATATTAATAATTTGTCAGGTTATAAAAGTGAATGAAAGTTTTTTCAAAAATAAATTTTTATTTATAATTATAAAAAATATTTGATAATGGCAAATCTAAAATGAAAGTTAGTAACCAAATAAAAAGTGTTGCTGATGTCAGCAATTTTTTTCTCAATTTTACATTGCACAAAAGTAACTAATTTTTACTAAAATCTTAACTATTTTTCTATAATAATTTTATTTTTAGCATATTTTATCAAAATAATTTATAATAATCAAAAAATACTTTTAAAATGGTCTAAACATTCATTTATCACTTTCAAAATGAAACAGAAGAAATCGTAGTGGTAAAAATAGTGACAAGCAGTTTTCTTTGTCCTCAATGGTTAACAGCCAATCAGCATCAAGAATGGACTGCCCTCTTCCATTGTTAACTTAAAATTTGAATATTATTGATTTTTTTACTTGTAAAATAATTCAGAAGAGAGCAGCATCTTATGGAACTTTTTTTTACCTTTAAAAAGAGCGTAAAATCTTAACGGAAGCATTAAAAATGATGGAATTCAAGTGACTTGAAGCCGGCACTGGTTTAAACCAGAGAACTCCATTAAAGAGTTAAAGTACAATGAAAGTTTTTTCAAAAATGAATTTCTATTAATAATTGATAAATATAATCTATAGTTGACAACATAAAATGTATTTTTGTAACCTATTACAAAATGCAGCCTACAAATATCTTTCTCAATTTACTTTCATGTAAAAGTAAATAATTTTTACTAAAAGTTTAACTATTTTTTGAAAATAATTATAATTTCAGCACATTTTATAATATGTAAAAAAATACTTTAAAATGTACATTTAATTTTGAAAATCAAAACAAAGAACTTGACCTATCAAAATTGTTGGCAAGTGCTCCCTATTGAAGAAAATTAGAAAGAACCAGTCAGCACCTTGGAAAACCCACCTTCACTCATTGTTACTTTAAATTTAAATATTATTGATTTTTTAGTTGTAAAATGATTTTGAAGGGGGCAGCTTCATTCCATACATATAAAGGTCATAGTGTTGACAAAGATTATGTTTGAGAAAAAAGATGAAGCAGAATATGGGAAAATTTAGAATGGGGAATGGAAGATGAAGTGGCTAACAAGTTTTTCTGGGCATAGTTGCTGAGAGATTCCTGACATTGTTTAAGGAGAAGTCACAGTGCATCACATCACCTCTCAATAAAACAAGCACAAAACTGTCAAAAAAAAACAAAAATTAGTGGTTCAAGAGCAAGCTGAAGCCAACTATGACTATAGTGAGAGCAATCAAGCCAAAGATTAAAAATAGTCAAATTTTCATATTATGTTAAAATTTATAATGTATTATTTAAAATAAAAATAAAATTAAATTGATGATATAAATACTGAATCGTCAAATATAAACTAGAAAAATTGATATATAATTATAATATAAAAGATGATATAAAATATAAAAAAGGGAATATATATAAAATGAATTGTAATGCTCTATTGTGGACATACAAGGAAGCAGATAAATCACTAAGCATCACATAATCCCCATTTCTTATGCTAGCACATCTGTTATTAACAAAGGCAAAACTCTCCATACAGTAGTGCTACCCAGTGCCAACTAGAGTAACCAATGGATGCCAGAGGCTTGTGCATAAAATCCCCATCTAGTGCCTACTCATCCAATATCCCCAGACTAGTTTCTGGCTTGTGGCCTTCTTATGGAGAGTTTTGCCTTTTTTTAAAAAGCAGATAAAAGAGTCAAAGTACTGCTTTATACATTCACAACTTAATATGTGAACATAAAATATATTCTATAAAAAATATTAAACTGTAAAATTTCATTAAAGATTAAAAATAAACAAATATATGGAACAAATTATATTAAGCACAGCAAAGATAATTGTTTGAAGGTATGTATATAAAACTTCAATAAATTTAATTAATAACCGGCCAATTTCAAATGAATAAAAATTATATAAGGTAATGTATATAAAATTGTATAAAGTGTGTTTTATTAATATTGGATAATTGTTGTGTTATATTATTAATTTGTTTCAACCTTTATTGAACTTCTAACAATTTGGATTGCTATTTCATAATTTTATTTTTATTTTATTTTCTTTTGCTTTTATTATTTCATTTTATTTGTTTCTAATATAAATTAATATATGTTACTGTGTATATAATAATATGTTGATGGGCAAATGTGTTTTACATTGAAGATAACATAAAATTATGAGCAGAAAAAGAATTTCTGGATGATTATAAATATATAATTTTTGTAATCACTATTATATAATGATATAAATTTATAAGTTAATACAAGATGTTTTCCTCTTGTAAAATTTGGGAGAAAATTTAAACTTTTTTGTCTATTCTGACAAAAAGATCTTAAGATAATTTTTATCTTTTTTTTGTTTTTTAAAAAAAGTTAATATAATATATCTTCATTAGTGATTCAATATATATATGTAAATATTTTTAGATTAAAGAAGTATTAATTGTAAAATAAATCAATAAATATTTAAAAATGATATTGAAAAAAAATATTTTATTATAGTTAAAATGAATGACTGTTGAATATATCTATTCAAATATTGTCATTAAAATAAGATGCACTTGGCATAATGATATATTATAAACAATATGTTTATTGTTATTACTCAAGTCTTTTTTCAATTAATCACATTGGAAAATGTGTGGCATCTTAACATCATGATATATATTTATTTAAGATGATAATTTATGTGTAATCTTTATTTTAAGAGTCTGCTCTTAATATACAATTAGAAACTGAAAATTCTAACAGAAGATGAAGTTTACTTAATGTAAAAAAGATAAAACATTTATTTGTAAGAATAATTTCCCAACCTGGAAGTGGCACCCATTTAAAATAGATCTTTTTTCAATTACAGGTGATTCTTTAGTGAACCAAAAAGAGTTGAATTATGGGTGTATGTTCTTTCTGAAAATATAACCATCTCAACCAAAGAAATTTGTTGCAGCATGTCTGCAAATGGAATGGTATACAGTTTAACAATCACCATTATTTTGTAGTTAATTAATCTTGTTAAATAAAATAAAACATAAATATCATTGTTTAAAACAAATCTTTTTAATTTTCCATACATGAAATGTGCCTTAACATTGACCTAGTTAATTTTCATTAAATAATTGTTGTTATGATAGTAGTAACAATCAATCATTCTATAAGATATATAACTAAATTATACTTACCATAATAAAGTATTATTATTTAAAACAGACTTATCTAAGTAAATTTCAATAATTTTAACATATTAGTCTATCTGGTACATAATTGTAGGTTTACAATCATAAAACATTATTTATTTAAATATATAACTTATTCTTAAATGTTATAGTATAACAGTTAAAAGTATTTTTATTTAGTTGTTACACTTTTTATTAAATTAAATTATCAATAAATGAATCCTAAAATGAGTTTAAAATGCTTTAGCCAATTTTTAAAAAAATGCATTATAAATTCTGGTAATACAGTATCGATTGATCCACACCATAAGATGGCGCTGTTGCTCATGAAAAACGATAGATATAACGTTACTGGGCTGATCAGATTATTATTATTTTGTAATGTTATCATGGGTTTTTTTTTTTGGTTTGGATTTTTTTTTTTGGGACCATATTTTCTTTTTTTTTTTGAATAAATAAATTGATTTTTAAATATTTTTTTTAATACGTTTTGTAAAAACCTTTTTTTTTTTTATTTTTTTTTTTTTTTTTTGTAAAACTTGTTGTTTAACAAAATTGAATTACGGTCTTTTTTTCTTTTTAAGTAACTTTTTTTTTTTTCGCTTTTGATTACGGTCTTCTTTTTTTTAAAGTAACTTTTTTTACTTTTTTTTTGGCTTTTTACTTTCATTAAACTACCACAAAAGCATTTCTTCTGGGTGAGGAGAATATTTCTCTGTTGAAGAAAAGCCACCGCATATGCTTCTGTAGTCTGCCATTGAAATGTTTTGATCTCGAAAAAGTGTTAGAAAGTGTGCGACTTGATCGTAAACTTTGCCAAATTGTGACTAACACTCCTCATTAACTGAATTCTGACCCCTGACAATAAAACCAGGGGCATTTGAAAATCGTTACAATTTTTATGAACGAAAATAAAAAAAAATACATCGAAGCCAAAAAAAAAAAACACGTTATAATATAGTTTTCGACATTCAAAATATAGAAACCTTCACATCATATGCTGTACAATAGTTGAGAGTAATGTCTATAGAGAATCTTGCATACTCATCACTAATAATGTTCAACATTCTAGAGATGTTGGGGTAATGGGTGCACTTTAACATATTAGTGGTTGAACAGTTTACTAGGCCATAAGATCTATGAGCAGCCTTGTAAATTGCATATTTATGTGCTTTAGTGTAGAAACAGTGCCATCTTATGGTGTGGATCAATTGATGCTGTATTACCTAAATTCTTAGTACTGCAACTAATTAATTTGCAGTTTACTTAAAAGTCCAGTTTATAAATGTTAGTGCAATTTTAATTATTGGTTAAGCAATGTATTTCAGTCTTTTATAAATCCAATATTGAGCCAATAAATGTAGATTACTTTTGAAAAGTTATTTTATTTTTAAGTGAGAGTGTGGATGTAATCAATTTCTATTTAGAATTAAATATCAAAAGAAAATAATAATTATTTAAATTACTTCCTTGTTAAAAAGAAAGTTAACATTTTAAAAATAATTTAATGTTTTTTGTAACTAAATTAATATTCTGGGTATTTAAAAAAAGTGATGTAATACTAGTATCATATTTTTATTTTATTAAATAATTTATAAAATATTTAATGTAACATATTTTGTAATTTTTGTTTATATTTAGTCTGAATTTTCTAGGCATTGTGATCTAATTAGAGTTATTTTTAGAATCTTTAACTTAGCAATATAATCATTTTTATCTGTCTTAGAATTAGGCCACATAAATAAATTACTTGATTGCCAACCATCCAGTTAATTGCCTATTATGTGACTTACAATATTTAAGTTCTAACTGTCACACTTCAACTTTACTCTTCATCATTTTCCTTTATCATCATTTCTTTTTACTATACAGTATAATTCTTTATAATTCCTTATTATTTTCTTAGTCAAATTACCATGAAGTGCTAGGATCATCTAATTGGTCATATAACTGAGGATTCTCTGTCATACTTCAAATATCTTCATTCTACACCATGGGATATTTCTGGACTATGCATTGAATTTTAGGAGCAACATGTTGTCTCAATGCTTTATAGGAACAGTTAATTTAGACTAAAGGTATTATTGTATTTACTAAATCTATTATCAATTTCTAATTTATTAGTATAAAACATGATTAAATTATGACTGAATTGATAATTTTATTGATGAGTGCCAATTTTACAATATACTACCTTTTGGCTTAATTTGATTTAATATTACATTGGACCTGTTAGCTAAAATAGTAGGACTATGTAAATAATAACAAAGCTCATAAATAGTAATTATAAACACGTGAATGTTGTGCAACAGTTTGACTGAGGCTATTCCATTATTATGTTTACGTATTTTAAAAATGACCTTTGTAAAAGTATTATTATTATTATTATTATGATATTATTGTAAAATAAATAAAATATTTGTTTCCCCATTTAAATGTTGCAAAAATGAATATATTCTAGTTATTATAAACTGTTTATTATTATAGAAACAAGTACATTTTACTATATAAGAAGTCTATGTTTAAGAATGCCAAAATGGATTACATTGTTTATTCTAAAATCAGAAATATAATCGTTATTTTTAAATAGCCTATATATGTTTTTCTAATAAAATATTTATTTATCTTCAAAAAATATATATATGAACTGAACACAATACTCACATTAGCATATAATTTGCCAATAAAAATTACAATATTCATTAGATATGCTTACTTGCCATTTGAAAATAACTTATTGTCAAGAAAGTGTAATTATTATTCTATTATTACCACCTGGAACCTGCTATTTAGTTTATAACATATATATTTTTTTTAAAAATATATTTTATGCTCCTGTTAAAAATTTGCTTATAACTCTTCAACATTTTATATATTATTTTACACTATTGTGATAAAAATAAGTTTACCTTTTATTATTATTTGTTGTGAAGTTATAAATTATATTTCAAAAAAGAAATAATATCCTTATGTACTTGTTATTTAAAGTATTTATAGTGGTTATAATCATTTAATGTGCTATTTAAAATATCTACAGTGTTTGTTATTATTTAATGTGCTATTTAGAATGTTTATAATGCTAGATATTATTCAACATGCTATACATAAACATATATGCAATGCTTATTACTATTCACTTCATTGTTTTATTTAAATTACTTATCATCATGCTATTACTATTAAGTACTAAGTAAAGCTCATTAAGTTATGTCATTGTTTTAAAATTAAGCATATCTCAGATTTCATTTGGTCATTGTTAAATTTAATCTTCAATATTGCATGAAAGTTTTGTAATGTCTTCAGCATATTCAAGGACTCTTTATTAAACTGTATCCTGTTAAATAGTGTGGGAAATCAAGGTTTAAGGTCTATTAATTTTATTTGGTAAAAGGTTATAAATATTTAATTTTAAGATTTTTAGATATATGTATTATACTTATTATTTTCTGTGTTAGTTATTTATGGTTTTAATATGTATCTCATGATGAGTTATCATAATAGGTTATAGTAATTAATAAAGTAAATATATATTAAGGCTATAACCTTAAAACCAGGCACCTGAAAAATGACAGTAGGGACTTCTACAAAACAAGTCATACATAGCATGACATTGCTTTTAAAAGCTTGTACTTACAAATATGTAATGTAGAGATAGACTTTGGAAAAAATGAAATTTTCTAAATTATAGTGGATTGGTATGGTTTTGATGGAGAAGTAATTGTGAAAAGCTGAAGTAATGATTACATTACTTGATAGGAAGTTACAGAAGATACAATACAATTTAATACTGCATAGGTTAAGGCAACAATACAGTGACAGAATTTGGAACTCAAAATTTATGGATTGCATCCCAGTTTTGCCAAATTTGGTCTAAACTTCCTATAACCTTCTGAGAAATAATGCCTTTCACTTATTCTTTAGGCAATGTATTAATATTTTTTGTGAAAATGGACTAGAGATGAATTTAAAAGACAGCATAACAAAATGATCAACAATCAGTTTTAAAGACTAGCATAAGAGATATGAGGTATACTTGTAGCCATTATGGATTGATTCACATCTTCATCATGGACACCATAAAACTCATATTTTTTTTCTTTTTCTCAAATATTTTTTTTTGGTTTTTCATATTATATGTAATTAAACATTTTACAAAGATGGAAGCATTTCCACTTACATCCCAAGTTAATTATTATATATGAAGTATGAATTAAAGTGGCATTTACTTTATATTCAGATTCAAATTAGCCCTACATATATATATATGATAAACAAAACAAGTTATAAATTTTGTATTTTGCTTTTAGCTTGCATTTTATGATCACTAGATGGAGCTTTACCAATAGCTCCTTAAAAGCTTTTGTTTACATAAACGCTGAGAGAGACAGAATTCAATATTGTTTTCATTGTCCAATTTAGTGTGAATATGTAATTAAATAGCATCAATTAATATGTAATATTTTATGATCAAGCTCATGAAATATCCTAGAATCCATCTATATTAAATGCAATTGAACATCTCCCATCATTATCCAACTACCAAACCATATGAAAATAAAATTTGTATCATAGATTCACCCAGTATTAAAACATCATACACACACAATATATATATATCATTATCATTATCAACCATTATCAATCCACTGCAGGATGAAGGTCTCTCCAAGTTTAATCCATCTTCTCCGATCTTTAGCTTCTCTTCTCCACATCACCCCTACACATTTTCTTATTTCATCCATCCATCTTACATGTGGTCTCCTTCTGGGTCTTTTACAATCTCTTGGAATCCAGTTTAAAATTTCAATTGTCCATCTATTATCATCTCTTCTAGCAATATGTCCAGCCCAACTCCACTTCAATCTTTTAATTTTTTCAATGAGGTCAGTAACACCTGTTTGTTCTCTTACCCATACATTGCGTTTTCGATCTCTTCTTGTTACTCCCAACATACATCTCTCCATACTTCTTTGAGTGGTCTGAAGTCTCTGTATTGATCTTCTATTAAGTGTCCAAGTCTCAGATCCATAAGTAAGAACTGGTAAAACACATTTGTTAAAAACCTTTCTTTTCAAAAACATAGGCATATTTCCTTTTAATATCAAGTTATTTCTACCAAAAGCACTCCAACCAAGTTTAATTGTATGATTAATTTCCTCTATTATGTTTCCATCCGTATTAATAATCTGACCAAGGTATTTGTAACTCTTAACTTCTTCTAATTCATCATAATCAATCTTTATTTTCATATTTTGAGCAAATCGATTAAACATTACTTTAGTCTTTTTAACATTTATCTTTAGTCCTACTTTCCTACTTTCATCTGATAACTCCTGCAACATTTCCTGCAGCTCGGAAGCATTATTTGCAAAAACAACTACATCATCTGCGAAATCTAAATGACTTAAATAATCTCCATTTACTTTCACTCCTTTAGTTTCCCATTTTAATCCACAAAATACTTCTTGCAGCACTGCTGTAAAAAGTTTTGGAGATATGGAGTCACCTTGTCTTACACCTTTCTCAATGTTGACTTTCCCAGTATCATTAGGTAATCTAATTGTTGCTGTTGCATTTTTATAAATATTCTTTAAAATATGGCAATATCCTGGATCTATACCTTGATGATCCAATGCTTTAATCACTGAAGAAATGTTTATAGAATCAAATGCCTTTTCATAATATACAAATCCAAAACATAATGACAACTCATATTCATTTTCCTTTCTATAACTTCTCTCAATACTTGAATTTGATCTACTGTACTAAAACCACTTTTAAATCCAGCTTGTTCTCTTGGTTGGTGAAAATCCAAGATTCTCTGTAGACGAGTTGTAATTATCTTGGTAAAAATTTTATATAAAACTGATAAAAGGCTGATAGGTCTGTAATTTCTAATATCTTCTTTATCACCTTTTTTCAATATTAATATTATTACTGCATTCTTCCAATCATCCGGTACATCTTTATCACTTAGACATTTGGTATATAACTTTGCTAATATTTTTTCTGTTTCTTCACCTGCTTCTTTTAATATATCAATTATAATTCCATCATTACCTGGAGCCTTTCCTTTTTTCATACATTTAATTGCATTTCTCACTTCTTCATTTAAAATTCTGGGCAATTCGGAAGATGTAATAGATATAGGAGGTACTTGTTCTTTATTACTATATAATTCTTGATAAAAATCTTCTACCAATTTCATAATGTCATCCCTCTTTTTAGTAATAATTCCATCTTTTTTCCTTATTGCAGATATAAATTTCCTACCAATACCAAAATGTTGTTTTACATTCTTAAGACTTTTATTTTCTTCTACAGCTTTTCTTGCTAGTTCACAGTTATACTTTCTTATATCATTTTCAACTCTTTTCCGCACCATTTTACAAAATTCGAGATATTCAATTCTTTTTAATGCATCATTCTTGCATATCTTCATATTCCTTCTTTTCTTCATAAGTTCTCTAGTCTCAGTAGAAATTTTATTAGTCAATTGCTGCTTTTTTCTACCAGCTATCTTTGTTGCAGTTTTTAAAAGTGTATCAGTTATTTTCATATTAATTTCATTCAAATCTGAATCATGTTCAAAATCTACTAATACTTGAAACCGATTTGTAAGTTCTAATTTAAATTCATTAGAATGTTTCTGGAGATTAGGAATATCAACTGTAAATATAGTTTTTCTTAATAATTTTTGTCTCTCTAGTTTTACATTAACATGTATCTTACCCCTTACTAATCGATGATCACTTCCTGTGTTAAATTTATTAAGAACATTACAATCTTGAAATATGTATTTCCTGTTAGTCAAAATATAATCCAATTCTGCTGTACCTTCATTTGGATGCTTCCATGTCCATTTCCTTCTAACATTTTTCTCAAAAAAAGAATTCATAATATAAAGTTTTTCCTTCTCTGCAAACTCCACAAGTCTATGTCCTCTCTCATTTCTATTACCATAACCAAAATTACCTACAACACTTTCATCTTTCATTTGTTTACCAATTCTAGCATTAAAATCTCCCATAACAATTTTAAAATGTTGTTTACTCTGATCAAAAGCCTTTTGTACATCCATATAAAAATCTTCTACTACTTCATCACTGTGAGAACTTGTTGGGGCATAAACCTGAATTATCTGCATTTGATATCTGCTATTAAGTTGTATAACTAATCTTGCCACTCTGTCTGATACACCATCAATCTCCACAATATTGTTCTTCCACTTTTTATTTATAATGAATCCTACTCCACTTGTATTTCCAATATTTGTGCCTTTATAATAGAGCATATGTCCACTTTTTAAATCAATTGTCTCTTCACCTTTTCTTCTAACTTCACAAAGTCCAATAATATTCCATTTAATATAAGAGAGTTCTTCTTCTAATTCTTGCAATCTTCCTTCACTTGAAAGTGATCTGCAGTTGTAAGTACCTAAATAAAAAGTCATCACCAAATGGCAGCCTGGGTCCACCTCCAGGATATTCTTAGCACCCTCCGCCTTCGGCCACCAACCGCTGCCTTGGTTGGTGACTTTACAGCCTCCTGGGATTAAGGGCCATGCTTTATTTTTGTCTGTCATAATTGTATAATTGGGAAAAATCTTTATCATTTACACAAACATTCATTCTTCCTTATCAGGCACTGAGAAGAAAGACCATGGTGTTTCTTGATCTTAAACTCAGAGGTAAAAAGCCAATAAACTCACCACGCTGGCTAATGCGTGTTGGTGAGCAGCCCATCCATGTTCGTATACTATATGAATAAACATATAGTAATAACAGCTGCAACGACAAGAATGTATGGAGTGGACATTAGGAATTTGCCCTGCTTGGTTCCTTTAAGACCTCCAAGAGGAATCAAAGGGTCTCCTTTCAGTTAATAGCAAACTCCTTTCTGCAGCCATATATATATATATATATATATATGTGTGTGTGTGTGTGTTAAATTACAATAAAAGCTAATGCATGTTTCATTTGGAAAAAGTGAAATGGTTTTTTTTAAAATGCATTCCAAATAAGAGAAGTTGATCTAACTTCTGGACAGATGGAGGGTTGTGATATTATTAAACAAAGGTGATATATGTATAAGAAAGAAGGAATCAAATAGTTAATTGTAAAATAAGAAGCTCTCCCTATAGAGAAATACTAAAGGAAATAATAGTCACCAAGCTAATCAAACAATGAGTATTTATGACTTTTTTTATTGTTCTCTAACCCAAATTAATTAAATACTCATATAGAAATCAATAAATGAATGTTTAGCAATGCTTACTACTGACAATCAAAGTTCTAAGCTCATTAAAGATTGAGTTGAGAAGTTAAAATGCTCATATTTATCTCACTGAATTCTCAGAAATCATTATAAAAAGATATAAAACATATACAACTGTTTTCAAAATTTTTGCTGTTTTTCAGTGTCTCTCTCAACTCCATCATGTTGCAACCATCCATCAGAGCAGATTTTCAGATGACCCTCTCTTGTTCACATACACTAGAGATAGCAAACATTTGAATCTCCCTACCCATTTCAACAGCTAAATACCTATTATTACACCATTCTTCCACAAGGTAAGGAATAATCTCTATTTGCTTTTAACATGTTATAAAAAGTAAAGTATTATTTTAGTATTATCTTACTAATTATTTTAGCATGTGTGCGTGAGTGGCGCAACTGTTCCCGAAAGCTATAAAGTGTTAATTTAAAATAGCCACACATGCACTTGTGCTAGAATATATACACTTCCCAAAAGTAAAAAAAAAAAAAAATTATTTGACTTAATCTTACTAATTATTGTTAAGACCAATACGCTATTTTTTTTGTATATACTAGTATTTTAATCAAGTTAATAAAACAAAGGGTATGAATAAAAACATGGAACAATGATTATGCCTAAACTCTGGCTGATTACTATAGCAGAGTAGTACTACTGTTCTATGATGTTAGAAAGTTTAATATGAAAGTCAGTACAACATTCACATTTAAACTGCCATCTTTTCTTTTTGCATAATGATTAAAAGTATTATGTAAATGTTTCACTAAATTTTATATTGTAAGTTTAATGTGATCACAGCAGGTCAGAAAGTGACAGGGACCTTGCCTATGAGCTTGCATTAAAGAATCAGCCTGATGTATCAGTCAACAAAATTTGATAAACACGAGAGAAAATGTGAGTCCAAGATAGAAAGTTTTGTTTTGTCAAACCAATTAAAATTAATAAATTTTAATATATACATTGCTGTATCCTTTTGTCATTGTGACATATGCTTTGTTTTTGTGATTTATTCTACCCATACTCTTACTTATGCCTATGCATAATACATGTCTGTTTTGATGCATTAAAAAAATTAATTGCTTTTTGATTTAAAACTTAAATTTATCAACACTCCTAAAAATGTGACACCTGAGAGAAAGTGATTATCTGTTTGAAAGCACTGTTTGGACTTTATTAACATGGGCTTGCCCTGATGTACAAGACAAAATAATTTTCTACACAGGCCCACAATTTAGACTGTGACATAGGTGTTTAGTAGCTCCTTTTAAAGATGCTTTTCATGTTTGTGCTTGAATGCATAAAATGTATTCATTTATTTATGGTCATAAATATAGCTATTACTATTGTGACATCATTAAAATGATTTTTTAAAATGTAAATGATGTATATCATCTTACTATTCTTAACTTAAAAATAAGAAGGGTATTTTTCAAAGTCCTTAGCTTGGTATCCTTCAAAGACTTCAGTATGAAGGTCTTTAAATGTAAAAATAATAAAGTCTCAAACTGATATACTAAGATACATATACAATTTTCTTTGCAATGACAAATTATTTCATCTAACAGTTAAATGTAGCCAAGAGCTTCCACAGAAGAAAAATAAAAGAGAAGACTCTAATATTAGGTCTACCGACTAATTAAGTTTGACCATTTCTTAAACTTTGTTTTATCTTCTTTGAAATATATCTAGATATTATTAACCAATGTGTGTTGGTTATATGGTTGAATGAGCTTCCTGAAACAAAAGTCCTAAATATGAGTAAAACCTTAAAAGAAGTTTTATTTCAGCAATCAGATTTGAACTCATACCCACGCATATTGCTGATAGGTACATTAAAGACTGGATTGCGAAGTCTAAATACTTCACTTCAAAATCTCTACATAGACATGCTGTAGACATGCTGTATATTTACATATATTGAATATCATATATTTTCTTTTATCTTTTATTTTTAAAATATATAGACAGTAGAATATTTAAGTAATAGTAATGATTTTTCTGTTTATTTTATTTTCTCTTCGTTTATGAAATTATTCATTTTGAAAACAAAATCTATCGCAACAATTTAGAGTTGCAAATTATCACTTGTAAATTTCACAGGTAGAAGGCTGCCCAAGTGTATTATTTAACAAATGTCCCCAAGTGTTCTCTAGCAGTGTCCTATTAATGAAAGATCACTTTATTATCATCTCTTGTTTTAATCTCACCCTTACATGTGATGAGCTAGCTTAGTTAACCAATTTGATATGAACATCACAGAACATTAAAGATTCCCCTATGCCTTGTATAAATTGAAAGTCATTGGTATTAACAGTTAATTTCCAGTTTTCCGAGTAAGGAAGCCAATTATATTTGATGCGTCTTTAGTGATAAGAAAAGTGCAAATGTTTTTAAATCAAAAGAAAAGAAAGTTCAAGAATTAAAGTAGTCTCGCTATAGTTTGAAAAAGTTTAATCAAAGAAGATGTAAAAGTTTTCTTTCGTAATGAAAATAGAAAAACAACACTCATTCACTTTAGCATAGTTAATAGTAATTTTATCCACTAAAATTACGTTTTTGTATTGAAATAAAGATGTCATTATTTTTAACTTTTATTTTAATATTTTTTTTTTTAATTACAGATGTTCTTCCGATGAGATTTTTTATTCATATTTAACTCTTTTTTTTTCATATGTCTTAGCATCGGCCGGAGTAGAACCCACAACCGTCTGTAACCAACTACTTGCTTGCAAGGCGACTGCGATGACCTCTCGGCTAACAACGCTTGACTTCATAGCATCGTTTACCATTACTATTTTTTATTATAATATGTGTGCTTCGAAAGTGCTTCTGCAATATTATAAATAACCTTAAGAACAAGTGTTAAAATCTTTTAGTTACCATCTTATTTAATAACTATTAGCCAATAGCTTTCACACTTAAGCGGATATGGGCACAATTCAACCTTAAGTTGAAGATGGTGTTTTATTTATTTAAAAAAAAATACACAATATAAAAAGTTTTTAAATCGTCCTTTGCATTGGAGAACTCTCTTTAGTCTTTAGTACAGAACATATACTGATTGAACTAGAAATTTTGAGTAGTATACACTAATCGTACACTCTTGTCTCTTGTGTTCCACAATAGCTATTTTCTAGGTATCCACTTTGAGTCAATAATTAAATGTTAATTGTTCTAGTTTTGGAATAAAATCTTTTCAGCATTTTAGATGTGGAATACATTGGATCAGTGCCACTGTGTTGATAAGAAGTGCCTTTGTGACAACAATTTCAGCACTCCTAGTTTCATGAAAAGAACTTGACTGAGTGCAACATGATGGCACAAGTTCTTGCATTTATCAAGGTAAGGGCTTGCATGATCTATGTCTTTGGTGAAACTTTAAAAAATATTTTAGTGCATGATAAATAAAAGTGTGTGCTTAATTTGTGAAAACTTTATAATTTGTAAGCCCTAAATTAATACCATATGCAAAGTAATACAATTGTAGCAGCATTAATCTATGTTGTAATGAGAAGTTTTCAACTACATTATTTATGTTCTGGTGATGTTAATGTGAAATCTGTTCTTCACTACCATGTTTATGTATTGAATCAGAATTTGCAACAAATAAAATTATGATATTATTAATGGATACCTAAAAACACTTTAATATATATATATATATTATTTTGGTTTCCCAAATATTGATTCAAAATCATATTTATAATAAATAATTATTTATTCATCATAAATAACAATTTGTATAATTTTAATACATCTTTATTTGCAAGTAAAATATTTTTTTAAAATATCTAAATGTTTTTAGCATGTAAAAAAAAACACCTTCCCCCTCCTTGAAATAGAATTAGTTAATTAAAACAAAATGATGTCTATGTAATTTTGGGTGCTGATTTAGAGTGAGCTCACTGCCATTTTAAATTCTAAGGACCACCCAAAACCACCACTGACATAATCAAATGATAATGATATTAAATAATCCACATGAGGTTTCTTGGATATGTCAGCAGTGGTTTTTGGGAAATCCTCGGAATTCAAAATGGCATAAAGCATACTCTAAATATTAAATGTTTATAACTTCTAGAATATGAATGTTATTAAATAGCAACAATGCAAAGTGCCAAAAATGCCAGGAGGGAGAAAAATGTCTTCGACGATATGAAGTATTGTATAAAAGATACAGAAGTCTGATCAAACCAAACTTATAATTTTCAAGTACTAAAAGATTATAACTTCTAAAATATGAATTATATTACTATATATTTTCATAAGCATATGTTGGAATAATGTAAAATTAATCATACCAAGCTTATAATTTTGAAAAAGTAAAAGCTTATGTTTTAAGATATAAATTATATTACAATATATGCCATAACCATATGAAATAAAGCAAATTAATTTTATTACCTTATAATTTCTAAAATATGAATTTAAAGTACTTGAACAGAAAAAGTAAAGGAAAAAAGATAATGGATACATATATTAATTAAAAAAATCACACATTCAATAAACATAAAATAGACCAAACCAAAGTTATAATTTTGAAATATTAAAAGCTTCTAAATTACAAATTCTATTACAATATAGGTCTATGCCCACATGTTAAAATAACATAAAGGTTGAATAAATGTAGCTTATAATTTTGAAATATTAGAAGATTCTAAAATAAGAATTTTGTTAAAATATAGGCCTATATCCACATAGCCTCAGTAAATATTACTTACGTAATCAATGTGCATTTAATAAATTCATAATTACAGCTGTAAATGTCAAATAAACATAGAAACAACTACCAAAGCATATTATTTTCACAATTAATAATAAACTGAATTTTATCTTAACATTAGTTGAAAGAGTAATTATCCAAAGTAAAGAATTAATAAAAAAATAATAAATCAGTTTTTTTCTTACCAAAGCAAGTAATGTTGTGTGCCTAATTCTTCCCATGTCATTATTAGCTGGCGGTGGATAAAAAAAATCTAAATAAAAAAAAATTATTTATTAAATTCCTCAAAGATAATAATGTTAGCTACTGACAGTGAAAGGTTAGTGTTTATAATACCTGTTTTACATTTGAAATAATCAATAAATTAATTTTAATAGAAATTTGTTGATTATTTAAAATGTAAAACAAGTATTGGATTTTAACTAAGATAAACACTAATCTTTTCACTGTCAATAGGTAGCTTTATCATCTTGGAAAAATTTAATGAATAATCTTTAACATTTACATTCTTTTTATCTATCCACCACATCAAATAACCACATGTGAGAAATTAAACTCACAACATTACTCGTGTTGCTAAGAAAAAATCTGATTTATTAATTTTTTAATAATTGTAAAATTAATATTCTTTACTTTAGACAACTATTCTTTCAATTAAAGTTAAGATAAAATGTGATTTATTATTAAATGTAAAATTAATGTACTTTAGCAGTTTGTTTCTACATTTATTCAATATTTAAATTATTTCAACATGCTGTTACAGCTCTATGTTGTAATAAAATTTATATTTTAGAAGCTTTTTGTATTTCAAATTTATAAATTTATTTTGATCAATTTTACATTTATAGAACATGTGGTTTTTTAACTAATATATGTGTCCATTATTTTTTCCTTTATTTTTTCTGTTTAAGTATTTTAAATTCATATTTTAGAAATTATAAACTTTTAGTATTTTGAAATTTATTTATTACTCTCATTTTTTTTATATTTTGTATATTTTAGTCTTGTAATTTGATCAAGCATAGTTGTACAGAATTTGCATTTTATTTTTTTAATTATTGATGTTAATTGTGATTTTGTAACAAATGGTCATATCATGACCATTATCTTTTGAGTTATTTATCACTTGTTTGTGTCAGTGGTGGTTTTGGAAAGTCTTTAGATTTCAAAATGGCTGTGAAATCATTGTAAATCAGTACCTAATTTGGTTTAACAATAGATACAATAAAATATTAAAAAATTATAATTGTTTACATTTTTACCTTTTTATTTACATATTAACTCTTGGGGCTTTGATGGATGTAATGTGATAAATAACAATCAGTTTTACTTAGGTGAATTAAGCTACCATTTATTTCAAAATAATTCTAGTTTTTTTTTTTACTTTGCATCATTCAGAATTTTAATAATAAAATATTTTTATATATACTTGTTATTTCAATTTAAAAACTTAATCATGCTATGTACTCAGATATCTAGGGATTTTAAGGATTGACCTTACATTTACTTAAGGGATGAAATATTCACATTTACATTGTTTATTCGATAAATTTTTAGAAGCCAGTATACCATGCCTTGCACATGAACTTCTACAGGTGTTACAATAATGTCATTTTAATAAAATGCACATAATTTCTTTTTAAAAAATTGTATTAAACTAACTCCATTGACAATAAGTTGATAAAAATACACGATTTTAAAATTCAACCTCTCAAAAAAAACTTGTTTACATTTTCTATTAACAAAAGTAGACCCTTTTGTTTCCATTCAATAATAAAATATTTACACTACTTTATTAGGTAGTTATTTTTTAACCTTTATTAATAACTAAGTCATATTATATATTAAAACTCTATTATACAATTGATAGAGATTTAGCCAGATTAAGAATTTAAAATTTTAATACGTGGATCGTTTATTTAATAAATTTTAAGAAACTATTAAAAAAAATTTAAATTTTATTTTGATTATTCATAGATTATGTTGAATAGATATAAAATAACATCAAACATTTGATATGCTCCAGTAGATATATTTTTTAGACTTTGTCAATTGTCCATTCATGTAGGGGGCTTATTATATGATAACATTTGTTAAGAATTAAATTCTTTGGTGTGCAATAATATCTTTAAAAATTATGTTTTTTACTCAACCTGTTTTGCTAGATTTGAATCACAGTGTAAATTATGGATCAATTATGAGTATTTAGCTAAAGATCAATTAAAAATATAATATTGCATTAAAAAAGATATCATTAAAAATAGAAAAAGCTATTTAATAAAATGTGTAAAAAGATAATATATCATAATAAAAAAAGATGATAAGATTGCTATTAAAAATATTTTACACAAGATGGTGGCAGAATCGATTCTAGGATCCTACATTCTAGAGTCAGACATTTTATCACTACTCTAAGTAGAATAAGACACCATTGATAACTTAAATTGATTATAAGAATTGCTGTAATTATGAAGCAATATTTTAAAAATAAGTACTAGTTTTAAATAAATTATTAATAGTAATGTTGTAAACTAGGACATTTAAATAAGTGATTGGGAAATCTAGATATTTTCATTCACATATAAATTTTATTAAATATTGTTTCAAAAGGGCATCAGCCCATTTATTTTTGTGTAATAGTAGAGTATATATGTAGTACATTTCAAGGCTCAAACAATTGTTCCAAAATGACTAAGAAAAGAATTATTCCACTTATATTTCTAACAGTAAAGTAATTCAGAAATCTAAACATTTACATATATGTTATATCACCAGTAATTATAGTGACAAAATGGCATTGACCTGCTTCATTTAGCACAATCATAAGAAAAAACCATCATGTGTAGCTAATAAATCAAAAACATGTCCATCAAAAAACCTGGAACTATGCACTTGTATCCAGAGACAAACATTGAAATTACATAGAATGCAGCATGACCTACTTAAAGAAGAAAATTATGCAGTAACCAATAAGAAGGTTCAGCCATAAGACCAAATATATATTTATCTCTAGTGGGACATTACTATATTGTCTATCATCATTGATACCTAAAAAGGATAATCAAAATCAGGACTCAATTGATAAAACTATCATTAAAGATGTGCACATGTATATTAAGCTTACAATCTCTATAAAAATTATTTATTTAAACATTTTTATTATCTGGTAAGCTCTTTCTTCATATTTAACTATTATTTTTTTTATATTGTGGATGTATAAGCAATGATGTTTAGTTTGCTTTGCTATTTGAACTCATTTCAAACATAAGTATTTAATATAACACTAACCCTGAAAATTTATACAATCCAGTGAGAGACAAGGAGGAATAATGGAATTGATGATGTTCAGTGATAGTAAAATATTCAAAAGTAATATTTTTATGTAATAATATTTGGCATCTAAGAGGTTAATTTTAAATTGAATCTAAATAAATAAATTAAAAAATATATTGGTATTATTGTATTTAACTTAACATTTAGTGCTAAGGTGATTTTTGATTATAATTGTTAGTGTGGACACATTAAGTATACATATTTGCATTTCCACCATTTTATTTGAATATACATATTTACCTCTCTTTCACCAATAAGTACCATTAAATTAGGTGCAGCAAAGTATATCCTAAATAATCTGTCATTTCTGTTTAAGTTTACTCTTTTATAGTCATATATTCTACTAAAGCACATATGGGCAACCTCCGGCCCTCGATACACATCCGGCCCTTTATGACTTTTAATCTGGCCCACCACTAATATATTTCAGCCATGTTTGATTCCGACTGTCAAATTTTTGAATAGAGTCTAGCGCGAGTTACGTTTGATTTTTACTTTTTGTGCAATTAAATAATTATGTTGTTTAATAAATTTATATTTTATATCTTTATTTAACTCTTTTAATGATTAAAATTTAAAAACTAAAATTATTAATATTTTAAAATAATGAAAATAAATGTGAAGAGTAGCAAAAAAACACGTCTTAATTAGCTGCATGGAACGTATTGAAAAGATTAGAATAGAGCTGGTATTTTTCTGCCAGCTCATACTCATAGGTATATACCCATATATATATTATTAAAATCACGTATATATTATTTTATAATAAAACTATACTAAAAATAAATAATAGTCTCGCGTTGTTAGCCGAGAGGTATCGCAGCCGCCATGCAAGCAAGTAGTTGGTTGCAGACGGGTGTGGGTTCGCGTCCCGGCAGATGCTATGACATATGAAAAAAAAAATAATAATAAAACTTTTTTTTTTTTAAAAGAAATTTTAAAAGTTTTGAAATCAATTAAATCGAGATTAAAAAAAAAAAGAAGAGGAAAAACAAAACATATGATCTTGCAGGTTTTTTATATATATATAAAAGTTTGTCTTTTGTTTTATTTCTAATTCTAAGAAATTCTTAAAGATAGAAGGAGAAAGAAAGTACAGTATAGAATTTTTCTGCAATTAGCTCTATTGTTGAGACTTGGTGAGGTATTTTTGTGCTATCTATTACGCTCATCAGTTTGGAATGTTTCCTCAGGATTATAAGTAACATTGCAAAAAAAAAAAAACAACAACTATAAATTATGTGATTGTCTTTTGTTTGAGATTAATTGAAATTTTTCTGAAGTTAGTGACTGGACAAACCACGGCAAGCATAGGATGAAATACTTCTCTCACAGGACCATCACTGATTGATCAGGGTAGCTATAAACTTTTACTGAGTGAACTTTCCATTTTGCGTAATAGAAATAGATATATACTATTAAGTGTCTTAAATGTTTCAACAATAGAGTGTAGGATTATTGCTGGTAATTTTATTATATTATGTTAAATGAGTTAAAACAAAGGGAGAGGAGTTTAAACTCATATACTTTAAATATGTTTTTTTTATATGCATTTTATTATAATTCATGTGTGAATCAGATTAGATTTTTCCTAATAATGTTAACTGCTCGATCTTGAAAGATCAATAAAAAGAATATTAGTTAAATAATTTGTACTGTGTTTTTTTAAAAAATGATAATGTTTGTGTTTAATTTAAGCTTATATTTGCTCTTTATATACATTCGAGTCAGTTGGAAATGCTATAGGAAAAGAGAATATGCTTTTTTTTAATTAAAAGTGAATATAATAAAATATATTAAATGTCATATTTGAGTGTCCCTGTTTAATCTGGTTTAGTAATTTAATTCAGTGTACATTTGGCTGAAATAAATTCGCGTAAGATTACCTTTTAAAAAATATATTTGGTGATTGCCGTATTTGTGTAACCTTTGAAAATTTACGAACCAAGTTAAAATGTGGCACAGAATGAAATATTAGAATTTTAAAACATTAAAAAAATGATACAGGTACTTGTGTATAATTCAACCGATGAAGTATTACCCTGAAGGCATATAAGTCTAATCTTGCGATTTTTAAGATAATGTCTCCAAGTGATTTGCGGACACATGTAATCGCTAAAATGTGTCCGCAGATCACGTGAACATGGTACGTTAAAAAATGCAACATTAGACCGATGTGCCTTCAGGGTAATACATCATCGGTTGATCATGTGGTAAAAAACAAAAAAACATGGCAAAAATATAAAAATTTAAAAAAAAATTAAACATAAAAAAAAGGGCAAAAATCTGACGCAGGTCAGGCAAATTGTAAAAAAAAAAAAATAAAAATGTACATGCATGTGTCAAAATAATTTAGAAAAAACTATATTCTAATTTATAAAACCACCCTATATTATGCTCAATTATAAAAAACAGCGTGTAGCGCTGAAGTTGGCGGGGGGGTCCTTTGTGTTTTTGACAAGCCGTTAGGCTTGGCGTACACCTATACCTTGTATTACTCTCATAGCTGTAATTTTTATAATTGCCCATGAATTTACGAAAAATAATTTTCTGTATGATACAATTCAGAAATTAAAAATTAAATTAAAATGTAATTCAATTGTAGAAATATTAACAAAAATTTTTTGTAAATTTTAAATAAACAGCTAAATTAAAAAGACGTGATTTAATGCAAATCTGGTATTAATGGCGTCGCACCCTGTAATTTTTATAATTGCCGATGAATTTACGAAAAATAATTTGAAAATTGTAGAAATATTGACAAAAAGTTTTTATAATTGATGATGAATTTACGAAAAATAATTTGAGAATTGTAGAAATATTAACAAAAAGATTTTGTAAATTTAAAATAAACAGATAAATAAAAAAACAGTTTACCGGAATAAATTACGAAAAATAATTTTCTGTATGATACAATTCAGAAATTAAAAATGAAATTAAAACATAATTCAATTGTAGACTGATAATACGTCATTGGTTGAGTTATCCAGGTCACATGCTAAAAAATATTCAAAAATGAAAAATATCTGACGCAGGTCAGGCAAATACTAAAAAAAAAATGTACATGCATGCGTCAAAATATTATTCTCAATTTTAAAATACAGCAGCGCATAGCGCTGGAATTGGCAGGGGGGCTCCGGATATCAGACATTGTATTACTCTCATAGCTGTATGATATAATTCAGAAATTAAAAATAAAATTAAAACGTAATTCAATGTAAGTTTGAGAATTGTAGAAATATTAACAAATATTTTTTGTAAATAAGTTTGAGAATTGTAGAAATATTAACAAAAACTTTTTTTAAATTTTAAATAAACACCTAAATAAAAAAGACGCGATCTAATGCAAATCTGGTATTAATGGCGTCCAGAAAACGCCGCACTTTTACATGCATTTGGTAATTTTTAAAACATACTGCATATTGCAAAATTGATTTAAAAAATTATTTCAAATTATTTACACATTAAAAACGTAATGTAGAAATATTAACAAAAAGTTTTTGTAAATTTAAAATAAACAGATAAATAAAAAACACTTTACCGGAGAATAAATTATTTACATGTTAAACGTAATTCAATGTAAGTTTCAGAATTGTAGAAATATTAACAAAAACTTTTTGTAAATTTAAAATAAACAGATAAATAAAAAACACTTTACCGGAGAAGTTTGAGAATTGTAGAAATATTAACAAAAAATTTTTGGAAATTTAAAATAAACAGATAAATAAAACACTTTACCCGAATTAACAGCTCAAAAAAGTAACTGTGATGCCATGGATAGCAAAATCGCAATAGACAGAAAAATCAAAAAATTTCCCAAACCTCTCTACGAATTTTAAATCTCGCGGGTGGAAAAAAAAAAATTGACTCTCTGATGGATTAATCATGCCAGTCACTTGGTTACCATGACAACGTTGTCATGCAAAAAAATGTTGATGTCTACCGGAAGGGAAATCGGTAAGTCAAAAACATCATCGATTGAATTATTCACAAGTACCATGATACATTAACAATTAATTATCATCAAAGAAACAAAAGAAATTATAAAAGTTAATAAATTATTTACTGTTATTAAAAAATTATTCTCTATTGTTTTTGCAAAAGCAATTTTTGTAAAGCCAGCAATGGCGATTTCTGCTTTTTCATATATTTCCTATGAGCAATCTTTATTAAAAGAAAATATTTTCAAAGAAAATTCCCTATTAGTAATGTACTTTTTGGTTTAATAATAAATGTTTTATAAAAATATTATGTTATAATCATTAGCAATTACTGAAAATCACTTTTTTTGTCTTATTTAGCTTCTCTCAGAATTAATATTTTGAATAGTTAAGCTGACATCATATGACACTGCAAAACACATTTGTTTTATCTCATCAAGATCTCTTTCCCATTTTGACTAGCACTGTGTGAACATCACATGATCACCATCTCTATACTAGCACATAATTGTTGTAAACAAAGGGTGGCACTACTGTGTGGAGTGTGTGAACATTTTACAATGTGTCATTTTGATACTTGCATTGGGGTTGTACCTTGTTCAGTGCTTGTATTTATATTGTGTTCTATCTGGAGTGTAAAAATCTTTTTATTTTATTTTAATATTTACATTGGGTTTGTGCCTTGTTAAGTGCCTGCATTTATATTGTTTTCTGGTCAGTATCTGCAGTGTTAAAAGCAGCTTTGTTTGACAATTCTGAATATATAGTTTGAAATTTAGAACAATGTCAGGGATTAACTAGGTATAGAGGATCATCAATTTCAAGACAGCTGGACAGACAAGTACTATTTTATTCTGAATAAAGGTTTGCCTATATGTTGGTTGTTCAATGAATCCATATCAGTCAACAAAGAATACAACTTGAAGAAACACTTTATTTCAAAACATGCAGATCACCAAAAAATTGACGGACAACTATGAAAAGATGAAATAGAGAAATTGAAGAACTTGGATACCCAGCAGAAAATGTTCACCAAGTAATAAATGCAGCATGGAAGCATTGTGAAAGCCAGCTTTGTGGTAAATGAAAAATTTGCTAAGCATTCTAAATCATTTGGTGAAGGAGATCAAAGAAGGTCTGTTGAAAGTTGCAAGTATAATATGTCCTGAAAAGAGAAAAGATTTTGTGAATATTAGTTTGTTGAGATGTACTGCTGTCCAGTAGATAGAAATCATGGCTGATGATATCCAAAAAAGTTTAAAAGAAAAGATTTCTGGATTCAAAGCATTTTCAATTGCTTTGGATGACAGCACTGATGCCTCTGATACAACACAACTAACAATATTTATTCAGGGAGTTGATGTGGATTTAATATCACAAAAGAATTTTACTTTGGCCCTAAAACAGACAATTACTGGTGAAGATATATTTGAAGTCAAAACAGTCTTCAAGATATTTGGGCTTAAATGGAGTTCACTATCTGGCATATGCACTGATGGAGCTCCTGCAATGGTTGGTGCATGGAAGGGATTTATTGGAATAGTTCATGAAAAAATAACAAAATTACAGATCCATCTGAAAAATTTAACAAATTTTCATTGCATTATCCACTAACAAAATCTGTGTGCAAAATCAATTAAATTTAGAAATGTTATGGAAGTTGTAGTAGTCAGTATTAACTTTATTAGGTCGCATGTACTTAATCACTGCAATTTAAGGAATATCTGGCAGACTTATTTTCAGATTATGAAAATGTGTCTTATTGTGATGTGAGGTGGTTGAGTAAAGGTAAAAGGTTAAAATGATTTATGATCTAAGACAAGACAGCAGATTTTATGAACATAAAAGGAAAAAAAAATTAACCAAGTAAGAGATGATGAGTGGGTGTTTGATTTAGCCATTCCTTGTAGATGTCACTGGATACCTAAATGAAAATCTTAAATTGCAAAAACCTGGACAATTGATTCATGAACTGTATGGACATGTCAGTGCTTTTTGTAATAAAGTAAAATTGTTGGAAAGTCAGATAAGAGCTAAAAATTGTTACCATTTTTCTACTCTAGCAACTCATAAAAATATCCCTTATAATTTGTTATGGAAATCAACTGAAGACATTAATAGAACAATTTGATACAAGGTTCGCTGACTTCCAAAATAAAGACTCCATATTCACTATATTTTATTATCCGATGGATGCTGATATAAATAATATGCCAGAAAAATTGCAGATGGAACTTATTGAGGTTCAAGCAGATTTAGTGCTAAAATTACAATTTAACAACATTACTTTGATGGATTTTTATAAACATTTGGTGGAAGAAAAATATAGAAATGTAGTGCCTTTTCAAAAAAAATTTTGTCTTTTTGGCAGCACATATATGTGTGAACAGTTTTTATCTAGAATGGAATTTAATAAATCAAAAATTCGGACAAGAATAACTGACAAAAACCTTGAAAATTCTATGTGATTGTTATTAAGCAGTATTCCCATCAACATTGATAGTTTCATTGTTGAAGTACAAGGCTAATCCTCACATTAAATTGTTACATCATTATTATGAAATATATGTAGCTCTTTATCATTCACTATTATATTGTACTATTTAATTATTTGGTCTGGCCCTTGATTCGAAGACAGAAAGATAATTTGGCCCCTGAACTAGGAAAGGTTACCCATGCCTGTACTAAAGTATTCAAACATAAATAAATTGAGTGGAATATAATATTGCAAGAGAGCATGCAATATGTATATCTAAATTGACTTCAAAGTGTTTGAAATGAGAAATAAGAACAATATTTGTAACGTGTATATATATATATATATATATATATATATATATATATATATATATATATAACATCATTTTAATGCAGCAGTAGATTAAGTCCAGGATATGTTTGATAATTGAGAAAATATTTAGAGAAAAAAATAATAAAATGATGCAGTTGTATTCCATTATACTGGAGAGGATTGCGTATGAAGGTTTGAGACTGTTGTGTTTATTTACAAAAACATTTCACATTCTTACAAATAAAGTAATTTTCATCAAAACATCAAATAATAATAACTAACCATATACTATTTCCATTCAAAAGACACCTTTTTATGGATTAACACTATTAAAAAATACTAACACAATGTTTTAACTTCAATACCAGAAATCTTATAAATAATAACTGTGATGTATACTTTTATAAGCTATATGGGCTAAAATGATCAAAATACACCAATGCTACAAAAAGAAACAACAATGCCAACAATTGACTACAATGACCTGATAAAACAGGGCACTTATATCCTACAATATGTCAAATATTAAACAATGAAATTAACCCAACCAATTACGAAACAGTTTAATATGCACTTAAATCAACAATCCAAACAATATCATCAAAATAACACTAGAATACTAGAATGTAGTCTTCTCAAATGAATCAGTATTGGATTATATTACAAATTAAGTCAAAAATAATAGTATCTCATCACCCTCAAAAGATAAAAGTACCTCCAAACCAGAAAAAATACAAATAAATATTTGTTAACTTTATAAATAAGAATTTTCAAATAATATTGAAATCACAAACTCCAAATTTATATTTTAAAAACTTCCAGCTCTAAAATTTCTTCAGTTTAAAAAAATAACTTCTTTACATGGCAACAGAGAATATCCTGCAAATAGTAATAATAATATGACATCTTTTACCCGTGAAAATATTAGAATTAAACTTTACACAATGGAAGAGATATTAAAATTAAATTGAGATACTGGAAAATCTCATTGCGCTCATTATAACACTTATCTGACAGCCAATCAGATGTTATGATAGTTGTCCAAATGACAAACAAACCATAAACATATGACAAAGAATTTACGAGAAAAAGGCAGCCACCTTTCTCTTTACTTTCCTTTCTATATATCTAAGCCAGTCATATTTAGATTTGAAAGCGTGAAGCTTTAAATATCTTCACAATTAACTCAATGAGATTTAAGTTAAAAATGTACAATGCTAAATCCTACAAACATCTTATACTAGAAAAGTTTCTTTTTTATGCATCATAGAAAAGCTATCACAGAAATAGCACAATCCCTACAGAAACCATCACAGCACAATAAGAAAACTCAACATTTGCTAAGACTATTGTAGATAATGGCTCACTTTTTACCCAATTTGAAATCTCATATTTAGAATTATAATAGCACAATACTTCTAGATAAACTCAATGAATATCCAAAGGATTCCAAAAGAAAATATTTGACAGTCTTTGGAGATTATAATAGATTTAGTTTTATGTATCATCTACAATTTAATCAATCCAGATGCAAACTTAAATCTTCACAATATATATAAATTATTACTTTTAGAACTAAACCATGTGTTATTTTGCATTACAACCATGTAAACATTAAATATAATATATATATATATATATATATATATATATATATATATATATATATATATATCATCACTTTTATCTATTATCAATCCACTGCAGGAAGGTATTTCCATCTTTAATTCAGTTTTCCTGATTTATAGATTCTTTTTTTTTTGTATTACATCAACAAAGTTCATTATTTTATTGATCCATTTCAAATAGAATCTTTCTAGATCTTTCAAAAACTCTGGAATACAGTCCATTTATTATCATCTCTTCTATCAATATATCAAGTCCAGCTCCATCTTAGTCTATTCTTTCAATGATGTCAGCAATGTGTTCTTACTTTTTTTTCCAATTTTTTATTATTATTATTATTATTCACAACATAGATATCTTCTTAATTTTTTGAATCATCTAAATTTTTATATTGTTCTTCTTTTATGTGTCTGAATCGCAGATCCTTAAGTAAGAACTGGTAAAATACTTATCTTAAAATCCTTTCTTTTCATATTGTAACGGTCAGAATTCGCACATTTCATAAACAAGTTGCACAGTTTCTCCACCACACTCGAAAAGCAGCACCACAAGTGGGTTCAGGGCCTGTCATACCAGATTCGAATATAGCAGATCGACTGCGCAACCAAATACGATGGAGCCCGAACCCGCCATCACAATAGCAACATCTTTTCAGGCCACGGTGGTCAGAGAGAAGAGACTACGTGAGATTTATAAATAAATTAGCAGCTAGCGTTTGGAAAGTCTTAATAGATACGTGTATAACCCAGACAATATGAGACAATGAGATGAATCAGAAAATAAACACTAACGTAAAGAATTGATTAAATTAACATGATTTATTAAGTGGCTAAATATGATTTCTGGCACTATTTATTTATTAAATAGTGGCGTCAAATGGTTAACTACAATTGATTAAATCATTTTACTCATTAATCTATAACCTGGGTCAATTATCGCTTACGAATGTGCCTTACTAAACCTTGAATACATGTGAAGCCCAAGAATAAGAGTACTGGAATTATTTATAATAAAAGATATTAAATAGTTTTACGATAAAGGCTGACTTCAGAAGAAATGCAGAGCGGCTCCAATGAGCTTGGCAGCAGCGACTTGCTTAGTGCGGAAATATATGTGTGAGTATGATATTATCTTAAAGTACTTAAAAAGGGATTCAGTGGTACTCGCAAGGTTTAGGAAATGATGGAGGGTGGTAGTCCATTTAAACTACAGGAACTTTGTGATGACAATAAAGAAATAAATCATAAAATCAGACGCATATGTTGCACCCCACATTGGTCTCGGCCGTAGCCCTAAAGATCGGAGTATGCTAGCATATGGCTGCGAAGAACTGCGTCAGCATCCCCAGGTGTGATGCTCTGGTACACACATTGACTGGAAACTGCAGGAAGAAGTAAAGGGGAAACGGACTTGGCCGTTTAAAGCCCTTTTAAAGAACAAAGTGATCTCAACATCGAATACCCTTGCCAGCAACACTAAAATATATATATAATCGATTCAAAAAAAAGGAGACATAACGAAAGATTGGGCACTTAAGCAATTCACTGCATTGATGAAAAGCGTCTACACTCTCCCAAACTCAGAATAACAATAGAAATACTTAAAACAAATAATGGGGTTTAACATTAAAAGGACGGTGTGAGTGCGAGAATTTAAGTAAAATGTAATTAACCCATGCACTCCCACATCTGCCAATAGTTATTCCCACACCTCGCATACATCCTGGAAGATTATGAATCAAATCTAGGTATTATAAAGAAAATAATATAGTCATCGAACGAGCGGCTTACTAAATCTCATTTAAGGGAGGGACTCATGAACGTAAAATTACATTCTTTATAAGGAATGGGGAGTATCATTAATTAAGATTTGCTTCGCTCGGTCGATGCTATGCAAGCCCATAAAATACGCAAATAAAACAATTTAAATTTGATATTAACCCAAGGTTTAGATCGAGCAATAAATTTAAATATACATTTTTAAAACATACATGATAATAAGTGTGGCGAGAAAAGGGAGTTTGTTTTTGCTATAGCGGGTTTTAGATCACAAGAGCTCTTGGGTTAATTTTGTTACCTTTCAGTTGCTTTGGTGGTTGAAGCTGGAGCACATTTCAGGAGTGGATAAGATTTAGCAGCATGTTAATTCAGTCTCTGTTTGCAGCAGCATAGGCGGTTCCTTAAGGCATATTGGTGATGCGTCAGATGGTACATCGGCAGCGGCCAGCTATTTCCGAAAGGAAAATAGCCACGGTGCCGACTCTACTCAGTCATATTGGCGGTTCTATGATAGGTCAGCATTTTGTACATTTTCTTGAAAGCGGATTATTTAAGTCACGGATGGTCGGTCAGCAAAACATCAGGATCAGCATACCGAAAATAATAGTTCAGACTGTCCGAATTCTCAGAATAAAAAAAATTATAACCTCAGAAAATAAAATCAAAACGCAAAATCCAACAGCAGAAAACAGCATCAGAATCAGAATCAGCTTTTGTTTCTTCCCTTCCTCCAAACAAAAGAAAAACATTCAATATATACTGTTTATCTTATAAAAGAACATGCCTTGGGGCATGACAAACCTTTAACCTTTTGCATTCTTATCAATTAGTTATTTCTTATCTGAACATCAGAAGGAATCCATTTTAAGGTTTTTTTTTTAGTTTACAATTATAAATTCCAGTAAATGCTCAGATTGAAAGAAGATTAAAACATTTATTTCATTCTGTTGAAGACTTTTGCTAATTGGAAATTCCTAAGTAGACATACGAAGTGTGAATTTATAATCCAAAATGTTTTACTTTAAATCTATTATATTCTCAACCTAGCCTTATTTTATATTTATATAATTTTCAATGGCGGGAACTTTATAATTTTAGAAAAATATTAAATTATTTCACATTTAGATTGTAATTGCATGAATCCGTTTATAAACTACTTTTAATAATTATTATTTTACCTACAATAGCAAATAAATATTGCAACACAATATTTTTAAAATAAATGAACTCAACAACCACAATCCAATAATATAATTCCAATGATTGATATTAATATTTAACAGTTATCATCGTAGTCTGTGTGTACTTTTACCTATATAACCTTTTAAATGAATATGTAAACATGCACATACTCGACATTTATATATCAATAAAAATAAAGGGTTGAAAATTGGACTCCACGAGTAATAATGCCTACGTGGTTTATTTTAGGCGGGATTTTAGTATATAAATGGCCGTACAGACACACTACGAACGATTTGGGATTCGAATTTAGGTATAAGGGTAGGTGAAATGTAAGAGAAAGGTGAAACGAAGACTTGCAGAGCAATCTTCCTGTTTCAATATATATAAATGCAACCCATCATTATATTATTTTATTGTTTGAAGATGCAAATCAAATTGTTTAATATATATTCAGTAATAACTGAAATACATGCTTATTATATACCTGTATCAATACATGTAATACATAGGATATATGAGCACAGACTTTCACATGACAAATCATTCTCCATTCTATCTCATAATACTGATACACTTGAACACATATATGTCGAAAATATAAATAATCACCAATATACGTATTTCATGCTAAACCAGCAATCATCAGTTGGTCCAGATTATCATCTCTACACATACATGCAGTAACATCCCTCGTACAGGTATTATATGGATTATGTCCTGTACATGAGGGATCAGATCGACTTTAGATCAACATGGGTGTGGTGAGTATCTCGGCCTCAGGGTGGCCTTTGAGCATTCCATCATCAGATTTTCAATTGGATGGATGGTTGAAGAGTTGGAGTATGGAGTGGATTGAAGCCTGTCCATTAAAGTATGAAGATTGACTATCTTAATATATATCTGAGCACTTATTGCATATATGTGTAGAGATGATAATCTAGACCAACTGATGATTGTTGGTTTAGCATGAAATATGTATATTGGTGATTATTTATCTTTTCGACATATATGTGTTCAAGTGTATCAGTGTTATGAGATAGAGTGGAGAATGTTGGTTGTGTGAAAATCTGTGCTCACATACCCTATATAATATATATTCAGGTAATGGAATGTGTGGATTTTCACACTTGTATTTTTTCTTTTTTTTGAACTTCATTTCTTAGCTGTCTTAACCAACTATGTTTTGAAAGACTGTGGTGATTACCAAAATGTCAATACCTGGTTTTGACAGCTATTTATAGAAGTATTAATAAAGATAAGTCATTAAATCCATTTTTAAAACCGGTTTTTGAGAATATTCCCTCATCTTTAGTAAAAGGAATAGATTTACTTTAAAAATAATTTTAAAATCATTATATTTTTGTAATCAATATTAGACAAATACTTTGCGTTCAATTTTTTTTTATACAGTATTAAAAAGTCCTACGATATCTTTTTACATTCAATTGTCAGTCATTAACTGACTTTTAACTGATTTTTTTTTTTTAAATTGTTCAAGCATTTAAAATGATAATTATTAATTCTAAATGTCTTTAATCACTTTGAGAGCTTTCATAAAACTCCAAATGGCTTATAATTATTTTAATTTTTACGAAAATAATTTCTGACTAAAATAATGCTTTGATCTTTCGAAGATCATGACTCGTAATTAGTTTTCAAATTGGCTAAATTTACATTTTAAAAAAAGTATATGTATAAAGTACACTGAACATTTTTATTCCTTTTTTGACTCTTTGACAATAACTCTTAATGTCTTATATATCACTGACGGTTCTCGCAGCGTTGTGGTTAACTCTTCCAATGAATAATTTCATATTCATCGGATTGGATTATATTACTATTATTTTTCTTATTTGTCAATTATGGCTTTAGTCATAAAAATATTAAAGTAAAATAAAGAGAATTCTTTTAATTTAGTTTGTACTTTATGTTCAGATTACATTAAAGATAACGAACTTGTAATCAAAAACTTGAATTAAAATTTATAACTGGGAAAAAATGGTGGACGTATAGGAAATATTTTTCAACCGACACTCAGTATTCTGACAACGTATTTATTTATTTTTATTGGACTTTTGAAATTAAATATTTTTAATAAAAGTTTAAATTTAGTAGCAATATTCTCAAAGAAATAATTTACATCAGTATATTGTGAAAAATTATTATAACATATGTAAATAAGCATTTATTTTATATAGCGTATGTGTACAATTGTATACATTCAAATATCAGCCTTTGAATGTATATAACATATGTAATAACTGAAGCACATGCTTATTATATACTTGTGTCTATATATGTAATATATAGGGTATATGAGCACAGACTTTCCCACGACCTTTCACTCTACCTCATAACACTGATACGCTTGAACACATATATGTCGAAAAGATAAATAATCACCAATATACGTATTTCATGCTAAACCAGCAATCATCAGTTGGTCCAGATTATTATCTCCACAAGTGCTCGGATATATAAATATGTAAATAATTATGAAAAATGTGTTTTCGTTATCAAAATCAAACATAAAGGAAAGAATCTGTGAAAGAATTTGCAGGCAATCTCTGACATTGCCAATTGAAAACTACCAATCAGCAACAGAGATATAAGCAGATGGCTATTTTAAAACAATTTAGATGATGATACTTAACTATTAGTCCGGAGGTGATGAATGTCATCGGGATAAATTAATGTGGATATAAAGATCAAATTAAACACATTTAAATTTTCTAAAAATCAAATAACTTTAAATTTGTAAGTAAATATTAGATAATATTCTTATAAAGAGAAAGTTAATAATCAAAATGTTGATTTTGCTGTTAATTTTATAGATAATTATTGGCAGTGCTTTACTCAGAATTGTCAAAAAGAGTAGCCAATTCAGTCTTCAACAGTGATGTTAAGAAACAACATTTTGTAAATGGACAGAATTGCATGGTTAAATATATGTATATGGTGGGGGGGGGGGTATCACTTGTAATAAATTTACATTGTCATTTCCACTAAATAAATTTTTTTTCATATGTCATAGCATCGGTGGAGAGGCAAACCCACAACCGTCTGCAACCAACTACTTGCTTGCAAGGCGGCTGCGATGTCCTCTCGGCTAGCAACGCTTGACTTAAAATTATTGGTGGCCATTTTTCAAAATAAAAAATCTTTATAAGTTTAGATGGTGGAAGATAGTTTCTCACCAAACGTGTAAATACGTGTTTGTAGATGTTTGTATGGAAAATCTCACCACTGGACTAATCCGTAAATAACCAAGATGACAGTCGACCTCTTTGATCTAAAAAATTATCAGTGAAATATTGACCTCTAGAATTTTTTAAAATTAAAAATTGACATAATTTAAGTTTCGTTTTTACGTTAAAATGCATTTAAAATTCACTAAAGAGGCCAAAAATGGACGATCTGGAATTTACATGGGGGGGGGGGATAAATAAAAAGATCACTAGCGAAAAATAAGAAATACCTATATAAATATTAATGTTTTTTTTTTTGTGATTGAAGAAAAAAAATTAAGAAGTATAATTTTAAGTTCTTTAGTACTATACTTCAAAAATTTAAATTATTTACTTTAATAATGTACAAATAAAAATTATTGACTGTTTTTCATATGTTCGAGCACTGGTAATGTCAAGGCTGAGCTGTGATTCATATACCTTGAGCACCAGAGTGCGCTATTCTACTACTATGCAAAATCATGCAGGAATAATGGATAAATTTGTTACACTAATTTGTCCTCATTTTTGTTTCATGAAATTACCTCATTTAAAAATAACGACATTCTAATTTGTCATTGTAAACGTTAAATTTTATAACCACTACTTTTTTTTACTACCTTTTATATTTTATAGCGGTTTAGATTTAAAAACTTTACTTTGTACATAAACAAACAAATGATATATTTGAAAAATTAACATTCTAGGATTAGAACTGACCAGAAAATTATCCATTATAAACTTAATTCACAGTAAATTAAAAAGTAATTTGTTTGGTTTAGAATGTCTTGCTGTTGGCATTTTTTTCTCCATTGATAAATGTTAATGTCACTTATATTGTGAAAATACATTTCTCATCAGGCCTAATTGCTTTTTACAGTAATTGTTAAGTCAAAATGCCAATCTTTCGTTATAATTCTCTTCTAGTTAAAAAGTGCCAAAATGCATAACTTGTAATAGTTTTAACCATGCTTTGAATTAACAGGTTACTTCTATATACTACAAGAATATTTAATGTGATTAAAAATAATCAATAGAAATTTATGGAAAAGTTACAGATAATTACAGAAAAAAATGTGCAAATATTTAATTTTTTTTTTTAAAAAGCTATTAAACTGACCATAGTTTGTGAGGTCAGCTCTTACTGCTGCTCTATGCAGTTTAGTCTTTGCGGACTGTGGTAAATATCTTTGATCAAAAATCAAACAATCATTTCTCATGTTCGAGTGTCACATGATTTCCTAATCAATTAAATTATAATTATTTATTAAACATTACCATAGGCTTTTGTTTTGAGATATACAAGTCAAAAGTAATGGAATGTTATGCATTTACTACTAAAACCTAAAAGTCTTACATCATTAAATATATAATGGCATTTTCTAAATAGATGTGTTCGTTGTGAACTTAGAGATAACAAGGTTTATTAGAAGTTTAAAGAAATGGCTTGATAATGTGAAAGTTTTATTGATTAAATACACATTCTTTATACTGTGATAATAATGTTCCATTGTGAATAAATCATATGGGTAATAATTATTCCGACCTATTAAGAATTATGAAAAGTGAAGAATTGATGGATTAAATATTGTATACATATATGACCCAGAAAGAAACCACATGTGAGATGGATGGATAAAATAAGAAAGTGTGCAGGGGTGATGTGGAGAAAAGAAGCTAAAGATCAGAAAAGATGAATTGAACTTGGATAGATCTTTATCCTGCAGTGGATTGATAATGGTTGATAATGATGATGATATGACCAATTGCTAAAACAATCAGTCTGCAAAATCAAATTTATAATAATTAATCACATTTTGACTATCAATTATTATATGGATATTCAGATGTTCAGGTCTCTAGCTGACCTGGTGAATCAAGTTTTGTGTGAAAAGCATGCATCGTACAGAAAATTGTTTTGGAAATTATTATAAGTGATAGTTTAAAATTTATGACAATTTTAGAGAGTTGTCAGAATATATACATGTGAGATGCATTGGTAGATATAACTTAATACATACCATGTGCTTAAAACAAGATTTTATAATAGGCATTTTATCAATCTGAAGCATGGATATATATTAATATAAGAAAAATTAAGAGACTTTATACCATACAGTAAAGAGATAAATAATATATTGGGAATACAAAGGGAAATTGAAAGCAAAATTCATGGATAAAAATATAAACATGTAATCCTGAAATTATTAAAGAAATTAAGAGTGACATGAAGTAGGATTGGATATGCCACTAGAAAGATGACAATTGAATAATTGGGATTTTAAATATGTGGCAAGTCATCATATGTGAGGTACATGAATTAGACAAAGAAGGTTGCTTTAATGATAAAAAAGAGAGGCCATGGATCAGAGATTGAAAAGGCTTTTATTCTGCAAATATTGATAACTGTTAAAAATGGTGATAATGATAATAGAATTATGTTAAAACAATTTGTAAAAAAAAAGTTTACTCATCATCGAAAATGATAGTTTACTGTCAAATTTTTAACAAAAATAATTATGGTATGAATTATTTAAGATTTATTAAAATAACAGTGTGTTGTATTGTCAATTTTTTTAGTGATAAGACAAATTAAATTGCTATTTTTGTCCATAAACCTAAAAATATATGATTTTCTAATTAACATGAAATAAGAAATCTTTCTCTCTTCCTTATTTCCTTCTATCCTTCTATTCTTCCTTTCATCCTGCCTTATTTTCTTCCTTCTTTTCTTTTTTTATTTTCTTTCATTTTTAATGATAATGTCATGTAATATTGTTGTTGATTATTAATTTTTCAAGACAAAAGTTTAAAAAAGCATACAGCTTTTATAAAACTGAAGTCTCTAAAATATTAAGAAACTAATCTAGCATCATATTTATATAACAATGCAAATGAGTTAAACTTGAGTTCAAAACATTAGGTTTGTTTTTATTGAAATTTCAGAATATTAGCTTGGATAGTATAAAGAAGTAAAAGACTTCTGATGCATAAGCGTATTAATTTTAATTTTCATTTGTAGTCTTTGCTGACAAGAGCAAATGAGCACTTTGTAGCATTACACTATGTGGTGACCATTAGTTAATCATTATTATAATAGATGCCTGTAAAGAAGGATAAAGATTATTGTTCTTCAAAATAATATAGTACTTATTTTTCAGTTTAAAAATAAATTGATCAGTCAAAAAAAAAGTCTAATGTTAGTGAAGTTCATTTTAATATTAATGTATCCACTAAAGCAAATATATCAGTTTTGTAAGCTACATATTATTAGGGACACAAGGGACATCTAAGAGAGTATCTCTCACCATTTCTAACTCTCTGCTTCTTAAGTGTGTAAGGGCATCCTATTTGGATATATGAAAAATAACTAGAGGATAAATATATAGTTAATAACACTATACACAAATTTGGAAACTAAGCATGTTGAATACACTTTCAGATAAAATATCCAATCAAATCTATTACACTAATGTTTTGAAAAATGACTACTGCATGCTATTTTTCAACTATATGTTGAACCATCCTGAATTAGCTTTTAAATAGGCATTAATGTATATATAATAAATAAATAATTTATTGTCATGATTTTATAAATTATAGATTGTTTCAAGTTGCCAAGTGAAATTTTATTAATTTTAAGTCATTATAAAAACATTTCAAATACAAAAGTAATAATTCACAATCTGTTCTTATTTTTAACTTTTCTAAAACTAGTTTGCGATTGATTTTCTTTTATTTTTCTTTAAAAATAGTAAGCAGTAAACTTAACATCCTAGTTTAAAGATTGTTTATAAATTCAAAGACATACATTTTTAAAAGAAGTCATAATAATGCTGTATTTACCTACATATTTCAAAGACAATATGAAAAATACATTTTCACGTGTGTGTATGAATATATGTATGCATGTTTCAATTATTGTTTAAATACAAGATTTTTATATAAAAATTAAAATTATAAATATTTTTAAAAGGTAATATTTGTATTCAAAATATATTATTTGTAAAAATATTTTTTTAAATAAATAATGTATATTATTTCTATTTTTAAAAATAAAAAATTTGGAAGTCTTTGTTATCATTTTGTTTATTATTTTAAAATCTAAAAGAAATATATATTGTCAGAGACACTATTCTGTTTGTAAAAAGAAGATAAAACTCATTTAAAAGAAAATAATAATTGTTTTAAAATAAAGGAAGTAAATTCAAATTATATACTGGTGATGGTATCTAAGTTGATTATCTTAATAAATTAAAAATAATATTAAAGCCCATGCATTCTCTTTGAAAGTTATTATTCTTATTGTATATATAAAAGAGAACCCAAAAATAACTAGAATTATACTCCAGTATGTGTGTTTGTTATAGTATACTTTTGCTGTTACATAATTCTTGTAAGAAACAATCATCATCAATCTTCCAAATGACATTGCCAAATCTAATCATGGTTTCATGTAGCACTTGTTTTTGAAGTGCATTTTACATATTTGTCTTTTTTTATAATGACTGAAATGTTGAATCAATGTGGTTTTTAAAAAAAAAACACACAAATGGCTTTTTTCTCCCATGGTGCTGAACTGAGTTCAAAACTATATGACTATATAAGTTATTGAGCTTAGATTGAAAATATTTGTGTGTTTTCAATTTTATTCTCATAGTCTTGTAGTTATGTACAGATAAATGGTGGCTTCTGGAGGTTGCATTAGATTCTTAAATCTAGGTGCAGTGCTCTCAGATCCTCACTGATGAAGGCCACAAGCCAGAAACTAGTTTAGGGATATTGGATGAGTAGACACTAGATAGGGATTTTATGCACAAGCCTTCTGGCATTCATTGATTACTCTGCCTTGCTTTGACTGGCACTACTGTATGGAGTTTTGTCTATTTTAACAAGAGTTAATTATGCAAGACTTTTTTAATCACAGAAACTTTCACATTGTACTGATAGAGGTTGTAAATCAGAAAGTAGCCTGGACATATAGATATAATAGCATTATTATTTAGTAATCACTAATTACCCAAACTTAAAATAGATGGTTCTGGAGTGGATCTAAAATCATAGAAACAAAATAATAGAAATTGTAGTAAGCCAATAAAAATCTATTCATTAGATAAATTCATTATATTAAAATAAGTATATGCATTATACTTGTTTAGTTTATAAATTTTTATCATTAAAACAAAAACATAAACCTCTAAAAAAATAAACGCTTTTTTTTGCATTTGTGGCAATATTTATTTAATTCAATTATCTCAACTTTGATTGATTAGCATACTTCTTCAAAGCTAATATTTTTAACTTTTTTCTCATAATAATAGCTCTGAAGAAGACTGCTGAATTGTCAAAACTATCACATAATTATACTCAATAAAGCATTGTGGAAGGTACAAAGAAGAAGTGGAATTTATTTGGAGATTTCTCTAATACTAGCAACACAAGAAAAATGAAAGAATATTAAACAACTGGAGAAAAAAAGCAAACATGTTGAAGTGCCAGATATAATATTCACATAATCATTTGTTCAGAAGGTCATGTGACATCACCAAAATGGCAGGTTGAGCATACAGAATTTTATTTTATTTAAACTATTTTTTTTTTAAATTTATGAATCAATTTAGAGATTGTTAAATTTCAGTGAACCATTTTTACACTGTATTAAAGTATACACAGACAATGTCTACTAAATGGCTTTCTATTTTATTTTTCTAATGTATTTTATTAAATTAATAGTCTTTATATATTAATATGCAGTAACTCTACTCTAAAGTAATTATACAAAACTTTATTTGCCAATTAAAAGGTAAAAAAAAATACACAGTTTTTAAAAAGTATACTACATGACAAAGACATTTTCCATAGCAATTCATAGAGAAATAGAAGACAATATTCACCAGGATGGACAATGCTGAGGTAAAAAAGATTTAAATAAGATTATGTGATGCACTGTGACTTCTCCTTATATGGAGTCAGGAATCTCTCAGCCACTGTGCCTAGATAATCCTGTTAATCACCTTATTTTCCTTTTCCATTTCCTGTGCTAAGTTTTTCCATATTCTTCTCTATCCTACCACATTCCATTTCCACAACATAATTTTTGTCAACTTCATAACCTTTATATCTAAATGCTCCTTATTTTTTCCCAAATCCAGCATAAAAACCAATAATCAATCTACTTTCTGTATAATCACTTTGTTTATTTTTATTTTTCCACTACTTCAAACTCTTCTTCTTTCAAGAAATTACATTTAATTAACAGATCAATAATATTTTATGTCTTTCTCACACAACTTGCAGACTAAATCACTCACATTTCCCCATTTATGTGTACATTCTATTTGAACCTTAAACAGGAAATTATTTTCCTTGCTATTATCATAAATTAACTCACACTCAATATTTCATTTACTCCTCTATATATTTAAACACGTTACTCTCCTTGCTAGTTCTCTATCTCTCCAACTTCCTATACTTTATTAATGCATCTATTCATCTATCCCATTCCTTACTACTAGAACACTCAAAAATTCTTCTAACACAATCTTCCCACCTTTTATATTAGTATACTGACATAAATTCCTTATTCAAATTTCTGCATATCATATTACTTTTCTCACCCATCCTGTTGCTTGCCATTTACTCACAACCCAATTAAATACTATTTTGAATATTCTCTTATTATCCACAAACTGCAATCTACTGAACATTTTCATTTTGCTTTTTGCATCTCTCATATAAAAACTTGACCACCCCAGTTCTCCTTAAATTGTTTCCTTTGCTGTCCACACATTTGTATCCAATAAGTTATCTAATACACCTTTACAAACACATAATGCATCATTACCATGTGTTAACCCTGTTATTGCCATTCCCTTCCATACAATTCTAGCTACATCATACTTATTATATGAAAACACAATTTATTTTATCAATTCCATTATGTTCTTTGCTTCATTTATCATTTTTTTCTCCCATTCATCCAAACAATTTTTCTGATTACTTAAGATGATTTCCAAATAGTTATAACTATTCATCACACTTAACTTTAAATCCCCCAATATAAATTCTTTCTTCTCTTTCCACAGTATTAATCATCATTACTTTTGATTTTTCCTCACTAAATTTAATCCCAATCTCTATACAGCAGTGCCTTCAAGTGCAAGCATTTGTAATCAATGGATGCAGGAAAATTGGTGTATAAAATCCCTATCTAGTCCCTACTCATCCAACATTACCATACTCATTTTTAGCTTATGGCTTTCATCAGTGAGGAGCCTTGGATTTGAGAGCACTGGATGTAATGCAGCCATCCAGCAGACACCCTTTACCTATTTGGTTAACCATAAAGCTGGTTTCCCAATATGAAAATACCATAATGTTTCCAACCCAAACTTATTCATTTGTATAGTTATATAAATCTTAACTCTGTTCAGCATCCATACATTTTGGTATCTTTAGTTTTTCTTAAACTACAGTCACCATTATCCTATGGATGGATAGGTATAAAACCATTAAAAACATCACATGATCACCATTTTAAATGTTTACACATGCTGTTAATAGGAGTACCAAACTCTCCATACAGGTGTTTGTTAGTCTTATTATCAATATGTGTAAGCATATGAAATGGTATTCATGTGATGTTTTGATGGTTTTAAAAAAGTCTTAATTTTTTTTTTCTTCTTGGTTTAACTGCTAGCTTAAATTAACTAGATACGTATTTATTGATCAATGTTGGATGTTTTCCAAATCTGTTGAAAAATAGTTCAAGTTCACTCAGCCTGAATTTGAAATTGTGTTAAATTGTGTTACTGATACCAAAATTGGTGGGAGTATTGTTGCATTATGAAGCCTTATTTTGTCAATTGCTATCAACACATGCTATCAAGGGCTAAGTAATTAGTCTGGTCTATTGTATATCCATTTCAATTTAGTCACAAGATGGACTATTGATTTATTTTTATTGTTGATGTCATTAGGATTAATGATTGTTACTTTTATGCAATGCTGGTGAACTTATAGTTACTTAATATAATATTTCCGTGTTCATCTCTCATGCTCATTTTTTTGCTTTTCATTTCTCATAGTTGTTCATTATATATTTTTTACATTCAATTTTAAATTTTATATTGACTTGTGGTTGACAATGATGATAATTCTATTACCCCAAGTGCACCCTAAGTCCATACTGTTACATATAATAAGCGTTTATAACTCTTAACATGCTTTTATGAATAACCCTATCCCCCGACCAGTTTCTAACTGTTGGCTATTGTCAGTGCGGTGCCAGGATATTCAAATATTAAATATAAACATACCAGCTCAAGTTCAGAATTTATCTAACAGTTAATTAAGTAAAAAATCTGAAATTTTTAGACAACATCCAACAGTTTGAAACTGCTCAGGGAGTGGGATAGGGATATTCGGAAAAGCTTGTTAAGAGCTATTAATGCTCATTATATAATATTTATAGTACAAGTTTATTAAATTAAGTCGGGTAATGTATAATTTGATTTTCTTGCAATACATATATATATATATAGGTAAACATAGTAATGTCAATAATTATAATAGATTATATTAATTGCTGGTGCCTTATTACATATTTCATAAGTTGCATTTATTACATAAGTGAAATAAAATGAAAAAGACATAAACCCAAACAAATAAAATTACATACAATTAAATAAAAATTTAAAGAATTAGTAAATGAAATTTCAATTTTTAAAAATAAAAAAGTGATAAAAAAAATAAAAACAATTAAGAGGAATTTGAAATTAAACTGTCAAGCACCCTTTAATCATTCACTCTATCTAATTCAACTGATATATATGATCACATACGTGTGAAAAAGACAAATGATCTCCAATATATGTATTTCAGGCTGAACCAGCACTCATTAGTTGATCATTTATCATTTTCGTATGCATGTGACCATGTGTATCGATTTTATTAAATAGAGTGAATAACTGAAGATAGCGTGAAAGTCTGAGTTCAAATCCCTCTTAATTACATCTAATTTAAGATATATACTGTACATGTATTAAAAAAACTTATTTTAATTGATCAGAATGTGAAAAAGTAATTTGATTGCCATAGTAATATCAGCAATGTGACCAAGTTCAAAGCATTAACTTCAAACATTTATTTTTTGTTTTCAATTTGATTTAATCTGTTTAGGAATATAGATTAAAGATGACAAATAGGATTAAATGTAAAATGAAATCTGATAGACCGGTAATAAAGGTGTTATTTTTATGCCCAGTGAGATGTAAATTTTAATTAGGACTGTGACAGAGGAGATTTGAACATAAATGATAGCCAAAATAGGTTGTTGGTATTTTTTTTCAAAAGAGGAGCTTGCTAAAATAAAATATTCACTGATACCCTTTTCTCTCCAACATAATGAATTGATTATATTTATTTTCACTCTTTTACAAACTTCATTAACCTTGCTTATAAATGATTAAGTCAGTTTTCAGTAACTTCATCTCTAGATGTACTCATCAGTAAACCATGAACCAAATATCATCCTTTATCATAAATAATTATTTTTGGAAAAACAATGTGATAAATAAATATAATAATCAGGAGAAAATTATTATTAAATAATTAATTGCAACTACCATTGTTATTATAGCAACCATTCCAAATCCCAAAAAAAGACAAAAAAACCTATAAACATCACATCCCAGACTCCTCATTGAAGGAGGCCACAAGCTTGAAATTTGCCTGAGGATATTGAATTAGTAGTCACTAGATAGGATTTTGTGCACAAACTTTCTTGCATCCATTGATTATTAAGGTTTGTACTGGGTGGCACTAATGTATGTAGAGTTTTCCACTGCTTTAAAAGAAAAAAGAAAGAAAATAAAATGGTAATAGTAATATACTGGAAGAAGAAGAAAAAAAAAAGAAGAAGAAGAAGATGATGATGAAGAAGAAGAAGAGGAAGAAGAAGAAGAGGAAGAAAAAGAAGAGGAAGAGGAAGAAGAGGAAGAAGAAGACAATGATGATGATGAAGAAGAAAAAGAAGAGGAAGAGAAAGAAGAGGAAGAAGAAAAAGAGGAAGAGAAAGAAGAGGAAGAAGAGGAAGTGGAAGAAGAAGAGGAGAAAGAAGAGGAGGAAGAAGAAGAGGAAGAAGAGGAAGAAGAAAAAGAGGAAGAGAGGAAGAAGAAGGATAATAATAATAATAATAATAATAATTATTATTATTATTATTATTATTTAAAGAAATATTTAATTTAATTAACAAATGCTATATAATTTGGAAAAATCAAAGTCTTTACCCAGAATGACATTCGAGCATCTAGAAAAAAATGGATAACTTTTATGTCATTCTAATACTCATCAACAACATAATCTAAAACCAACTTTTGAAATAATTTAATCTTCATATGTAGAATAATTAAATAATATGCAGTCTTAAATTAAAATCAATTCAAAGTAAAACAAATAGATAGTTTTATTTTAAATGCAACTTCAACCTTTGGAATTGTAATTCTTATGCAACTTTGCATTTTTAAGTTTGGATCTGTATATTATTATGATTGTTTATCGGACTTAAACCAAGATTTCTATAACAAAATTAATAATTCAAGACTCAAAAAATCATATATAGAAACAAAGACTACAATTTAATAACAATAAAACACATTTATTGACAATTGATATTAAATTCACTTTATACAAAACTTAATAACAAAGATTTTATAAAAAAAATAAAAGTCATATGCAAACATAGGTGCTGTTTTGTTTTACAAGAAGCATAAATAAGAAACAAAATAATCGTCTATCCACTTGCAAATCAATCCATTATTTACAAACATTTGTATAATTTTTCTAACTAAAACTTGTTAAATTTTGGTTGAACATCTAATTTATTCTATGATACATTTATTTTAAAATAAGAACAACTTAATATCCTATTGACTTATTTCTAAACGTAATAGTCATTTACTAAGGGTTTTAAAATATAATTTACAATAATATTTGAGATATACTTTCATGTCCAGTTGGCAACTATTTATTAGAATATTAACCAATAATTCTCTATTTATAGCATTGGAATAAAATTAGAAACTTAACCCTTAATCGATATATGGCTGAACATTTTCTAACAAATTAACATGATGGTACTAATTATCATACAAGGCATAGATAAGAAAACTACTGTCTGTCATTTTAACTTAATAACATTAAAATGGTAAAACTTTTCAGAAGCCACACACACAGCATTCTAGATTTTGCCCATGTCCACATAATATATTATTTAAACCTTTAATTGTCTTAAAAAACCATCAGCAAACTGGATGGTGATGATGATGATAATAATACATATGTGCACCTCTTATTATGCTATTCTAAATTACTTACATATTTGTTGGTTTTTTTGTAAACTGCTGTCAAAGCACAACAGTACAATTCATATGTTACTTTACTATACACTATAAATAGAAAAGTGTCCCTGAAGCAACTATAGACTTCAAATTCTAACTTATCAATTTCCATAACAATTTTACCACATACATTATCTTCACCTTGCATGGTGAAATATAAACTTGATATCTTCATGAGGAACATGCTGCTCAGATCCACAACTATCCAACTAGAAAATAAGCAATGGCATATTCCAACACCTTTTATCAAATAAATAGATGTGTGGACAAGGTCCTAACTCATGGAAAATGAAATATAAACCAAAGAAAAGTCCTATCTAAGAATCTAACTATGCTATCTAAGCACAAAAGGTAATAATAAAATATCAAAAACATAATCCTCTCAATAAAAAATTACCAAACATTGGGGAGAGCAGCTCTAAAATCCTCCAATGTACAATATGATTAGAACACAATTTTCATAAAGCCACATGCATCCCACAATTATTAAATGGGACTAGCATATATCCTTGGCATAACCATGGCAAGATAAAAAAAAATATCACTGACAAAATAAAAAAATAAATTTTCTATCTCTAAAAAATGCACACTAAATTATATATAAAACCAGCAAATAGATACAAGTCAAAACGACATTAAAAATACTTTAAATAGTATAATAATTTTTGTCAATACTAAGAAATACACATATCTAGTTAGTAGCAGTATAATATTTTAAAACTAATATGGGCATAAATAGTAAATGCAAAATTAATAAATATAATATTGATAAATATCTTATCATATTAATAACCTCATAATAAAATTATTATATTATAATAGTTGAAATTTTTACAAGCTTCTGATAAGCCAGATGTGGGCTGTTTACCCATAAAGAGAAAAATTATGTGTTAATAAAATGCTATTAGTAAATGTGAAGAAATAGGTATCTTTACCTGGTCATGTATTTTAAACCAAAATAAAAAATATGTATAAATTTACTTTAACCAACATAAGAATAAAATGCATAAAATTATCTTACAGTTTTGTTTTTTTTTTAAAAAAAAAAACTTTTGCACAATATCAAAAAAAAAAATTACAATAGTGAAATTATTTTCTTTTTTGTAAACACCCATAGTTCATTATCTGAATTCCAACATGGTGAGTTACTTGACATGGGAAACAATGTCCTTTGGATGGTGAATCATTTTTAGAAGCAATGCATCCATAATTTGATACATTTTAAAATAATTACAAGCACTCATAACCTTCCAGGGACAAATAATACACAAAATTGCAACACTTAATGAATTATTGCACTAAATTCAAATTCATTTTCAACCAGTTATAAGTTTATTTCATAGAGTTCTCTGTAGACATCACATGATCACTATTTCTTATGCTTGTTTATAATTGTTATTAAAACAAGCCTTCTGGCATCCTTTGATGACTCTGGTTTGCACTGAATGCTAATATGTATGGAGAGTTTTGCCTGTTTTAACAAGAGTTCTCTATAGCTTATTTTTATCCCAGCAACAAATATTGTATTAGGGAAATTTTTTTAACATTTTCCCATGGATATATTTTGGAAATTAACAGTTCATTTATTCTAAAAAGCATTTCATATTATTAGTTCAGTTATTATTTTATTTATCCAAAGGTAATTAATAATAGTAATTAATAAATTACCTCTTATTCTAAAATAAGCAGTTTGAATAGCTTTCATGTTTCATATTATCTTTGAAATTAGAAGTTTTTTTTTCTATTTATTATTATCGTTCATTTGAAATAATACATATATTTTAAATACTTTATATCACTGCATCAATTCATTCCGCATTAAAAATATTCTCTTGGAAACAGTAACATAATTAATTTGTAGAGATTACATGAAATAAAATTCATTTCATTTTTTGTGAAATATGTGAGTCAACATTTAATACAATTATAAAAAGAATGTTTTTAAAAAAAACAGTTATTATTATTCTAGTTATAAAGAGCTAATCATTTCTGCGTCAAACAAAGTCAATTTCTATTGAAGCATTTTTTTTTTTGATTTTAACTTAAATCTTAAAAGTCTATCAATGGTGAAACAACATAAATGGTCCACTACAGAGTTTGTTACATAGTTTTGAAAAGATAATGGAAAACATACCACCTTTACTTTTTTTAGGTATTGGTTCATGCACAATTGGTTATAATTACTCAATAGACAACACCAGTTTTTCTTAGGCATTTTGCTAAGTTTTTTGAAAATGTCCTGATTAGGCTAAAGTAAACAAAGACTTAATACCTTCTTGTTTTCTACTTAACAAATAATAAGATTTTATAAAAAATTATCACTATTAAGTTAGAATAAATTTTTTGCATAAAATGAAGAAGAAAAAACATGAAGAAAGAAAAGAGTTAAGCTGAATTTCCACACACACTAAAAAACCCCTATTTATACCTTCCTTAATTTGATGAGCATTTTAATTAGCCACACCTTTATTTCTGACCTCTAACATGAATTATTTACACTACAACCAGGAACTAAATAAAAAATTACATAACAGTGATCTATTATTATAAAGTGCTGAAAACTTCGAAATTATTTAAATGGAAGTCAATCTCCGATAATGCGCTATTTCTTAAATATAAATTTCCACACACTTGCGGTCTTTATCCTGTGATGGTTTAAGTAGATTTGTACAATTGAATATTTGATTATAACATCAGGTACACAATAGTTTCAAACCCTGATTTAAACATAATCTTAAGAGGTGGTATATATAGAATGTAAATTCTAAACTTAAGTGATTCACTTAAGTATTTAAAACTCTTTCTGGTGGGTGAGTGCACGGAAATTTACATTTAAAAAATATTGCATTATCAGAGATTTACTTCTGTTTGAATAATAACAGTGATATATTCTTTAATTATCACATGATAATTTAAAAAAAAATCATTAATCTTTTAATTGACCTTTACTTTTAAATTATTTAATAATAAAAACAAAATAATACAATGAATACTACAATTATTATTTTAAATTATTATCTTTATAAATTATCACTTTTATCTATTATAAACTCATACACTCATTTATTTTAAACACTTTTTAATACTGAATTAACCATAAATATTCTTAAATAAATAAATAAACTCAAATTAAATTCACTTATAATAAATAACATTTTAATAAACCAATATACATGCATACCAACTAATTCACACACATACTAGAACTTACTTTCTATCCTTTTAAATTTAATCTGTTTAATAGTTAATCTGAGCATTTGTAACTAACTTCAATATTAAAAAAAAAAACTAACTTTATTTAAATATTTTAAGCTTTAATAGTGCAATAAATAACTCAAATAAATTATTAATCAATTATAATAATTAATTTAACAATAATATTATATCATTAATAAATTCATTAACTAGATTATATTTTTCTAAACATAAAAATTAGCTTTAATCAGTCTTACACTATATCTAAACTTTACTTGGCTTTAATTTTTTTTAAAAACTAAGCATGAACAAAGCTCCAATTCTCATCTTATAATCTTATAAATATTAAAGCTAGATAATCTTTATGTCACTAAAATTTTATACTAAGTTCTCATAGTTACTTGAATAGACTAACTAAATCAATTAAGCAAAACATGGATAGTATAATTTCACATATTTTTATACCACAATAAATTTTATCATGTTTTATTTTTTAAAAATAGCATAAACACTTAAGCAAGGTATTTAAATAATACCATGTGCAAAGTGCAAGGTCACAATATATATATATATATATATATATATATATATAATGGTAATTAACTATTTAATACAGTCTTTCAATCTATAGAAGTACTTCTGGTTAATTCATTAAATCTCATCAACTGTCGTTAAATTCAAAAACATAATGGAAGCAAATGTCATCAACTCAAATCCCATGAATCCTGAATTTTAACATAACCAGCTTGACTATTAATTAAATTCATTTTATTTCTATTTATTAGCATTGCTTTCTTAATTTTTCATTTAAAATGGTTTCTCTTTTCATAAAGAATCTTAACACTTTCAATATCAAACTTAAATTTATATTTATGTATCCATTCATGGATCCGAGAAAACTGAAGCAGTCATTAAATCAGTATTATTTTTATTTTTCATATGCTTGTATAACAATTCATGCTCCTTTAATTTTTTTTCAATACTGCACCTCAATTCACCTATATATGACTACATAATGACACACATTATTTTTCTGCTTGAACAGGTATGACATTTTTAGAATTATTCACTAATTTATTAATTTTATTTGTAACACAAAATGAAACATTATACACATTATTATATATATCCTTTAAAAATTTCACTTGAGTATTTGAAATATTTGGAAGAGGTATCTATTTTTTATTATCAATCTTCAACTTCTTTAAATCATTATAACTTTTAAAATTGATATAAAGTAGTTAATATATTCAATCTTCCAACCAACTTCAAGCAATCCCTTGGCAAATACCTGAATATTTTTTTAATTTATCACATTAAAAATGATATAATTTTTCATTACAAAACAAAAAAGACCTAAAATTTTCCACCTTATTCATAATTGGTACTTTTGATTTAAAATTTACATATCCCCTTTTTAAAGTTGTAATTATAAATTTTTATTAAACGCCCATTATTATATTAAGTAATAATTTACTAAGGCTGTAACCTTAGAAATAAGTGTCTGAAAAATACGAAGGTAGGGACCTCTATAGGTCTTAAAACACAAGCTTACGCTATGAAAAAGTCCACTTCAGCTTCACCTATTTATATATAAAAGTAGGTTGAAGTAAAGAAGGATTCTCTCTTTTCTTCATAGCGTAAGCTTGTGTTTTAAGACCTATAGAGGTCCCTACCTTCGTATTTTTCAGACGCTTATTTCTAAGGTTACAGCCTTAGTAAATTATTACTTAATGTAATAATGGGTGTTTAATAAAAATTTATAATTACAACTTTAAATTATCGTAACAGATTTCTTACTATAAGATCTTTTCATTGACTCATAGTAAATTGTAAGATTTCGCGAGTATTAATGTATTATAAGAATTGTGGACTTAATTAGTGAAGTATTGAATAGCTTCACACTCTTAGATCAAAACACTTCAGCTTCACCTATTTATATATAAAAGTAGGTTGAAGTAAAGAAGGATTCTCTCTTTTCTTCATAGTGTAAGCTTGTGTTTTAAGACCTATAGAGGTCCCTACCTTCGTATTTTTCAGACGCTTATTTCTAAGGTTACAGTCTTAGTAAATTATTACTTATTATATCCCCTTTTTGAAATGGTTTGTTATTAATTTATAACCTAACATACTATTATCTATTTTAATAATTAAATCCAAATATTTAATACTTTTGTCATGTTTCTCTTCAATAGTCCATTTCAAACCATTCAATTTATTTAACTCCTCCACAAACAAATTTATAGTATTGGTATTTCCACAAACAAAACTATCATCCACATATCTTTTATAAATTTTAATATCTTTAACCCTTTTCCCGCGCTCGACGAGACTCCTCGTCGACATCTAAAATCACTCTAACTTAGTTCGTTTTTATACGATAAAATTCGTTAAATATGTATTGAATTCGTTTTTAAAAGTTCTGTACGATGGTGACATCTTCCGATTTATTTTAGAAGTAAAAAATAAAAAAAAACGCATTTAAACCTAAACAAAGAAGGAACATTATTTGTGATTGGTTCTTAGCATGCTCTCAGCCGAAAAAGACATTCTGATTGGCTGGAAAGAACAAAGAAACTGCCTGATCAAAGAAAATAAAGAAAAACGCTGAGATTTTCATTTCGAATACGATTTAAATTATTATTAAATAATATTTATGGAAATTAAACATAATTTTCAGAGAGAATAATAAAAAAACAAAATTATTTTCGAAAAATATTGAAGATTTAAGTAAATATATTGAAGATGTAGTAAAAAGAAATATTTACTTTTCTATAACATAAAAGTCGATCTTTTTGTTTACATTATAACTTTTATGTTGCCGATATAGAATATCTTAGAATAAATAAATAGCAATTTATTTTTGAAAGAACTTTCGTTTTCTTCATGACCTGAAAAATTAATTATATACTTTTTATAAACGTATCTGAGTTGAATTTAATATTATAGGCGAATATGTTTTAACAATAGGCTTTGTCTTCAGTTTGTGAGTTGGCCAATTAAAAGATTTGATTTTTATCTGATACAACCAATGATAAAATTAGCGGTTTAAGGGTTAACACCACACATATCTACAATGCTATTGTCATATGTAGATAAAACACAATTGCAAAGTTATGCAACAACAGGACAGACTCATAGGATAATCATTAGACATTTTATAATATCCACCTTCAAAAGAAGCAACAATGTTATTATCAAAAAGTTTTATCACATATTTTTAAATACCTTTACTTTTTAATGCATGTTCAATTATTTTTATGAAATCCACCCTACCAATAGAATCATACATTTCTGTCACATACAATGAAGCAATAATATCACTCTTAATATCAAATCAAAAGATGAAGCAATAGTATTTTCCTCAAATCCTAAAAACTCTCATAACAGCTTGTTAATATATTTAGAAGTTTGATATATAATGAACCACCAAAACCAATCATAATTTGAAAGGATTACCTTCTTTATGTTACTTTATATTTACAAAAATACAAGAATATATAGCAAAGAAGGATGTATATATTATATAGCACACATTATTACTTAAGATTTTATTCTGAGATTTTTTAAAAATATTTTTAATAAATGTTATTTTCTGGCCATCCATATTATATTCTTCAATCAAAAAAAAAACCAACTTTATTCATTTGCACTTTAAATTTTGCAATATACTACATTTTACTGTTAAACATATCCACAGTCCCTTATCTTCTTTCAAACAAACTTCATTCATTAAATATTTTCATCTATTATGTCTGAAAAAATTAAGTTTTATCTGACTAAATTTGAAAGGTTGTGATACTTTGATTTTTCCCACTTATATATAACTGCAATGCTTTTCATTCTATATAAAATTAAGTGTCAATAAAAAGATAATCTTAATCACTGTATCTTAGCACAGATAGTGTACTCACTTTCTCAACCTTAGCCAACTAAAACTGACTGTCTGCTTTTTAAGTAAAAATTTAGGCATAGTTTTTAAACAAATAAATCAAGTTAATTAGAAAGCACTTAACCTAGAACAACTGCCCCAGTCCAAGAGCCAAAGTAAATTGACAGACTGATACATTCAAACAAAGGAATGCCACTCTAGATCTAATAAAGAAATCAAAGTACTAAAGTTTACATTTATAGGTATAAGAAATCAAAGTATAAGAAACTTTTCAATTTTCTTACTATAAAATAAACCTGTCTACTAGTAGGTTAGATGTTGTAATACAATATTTTTAATAGCTATTTAGATGGAAATCTTGAATGAATTACAATATATAACCTACCAGTGGAAGAAATTATTATATAGTATGAAAATTAAAACGTTTATTATACTTTGATTTTTTATACCTATGTATGTAAACTGCAGTACTTTAATTTCTATATTACATCTAGAGTGGCATTTAAAAAAAGGTCCTCCTTTTGGATGCATCAATCTGTCAGTTTACTTTCACTCTCCACCTGGGAATATTGTTCTAGGTTAAGTGCTTTCTAATTAAGTTGATTTAAATGGATAACTTTACACATTTAAGATTTCCATCTAAACGTTTGCATTAAAAATATTGTACTACAACACATAATCTACCAGTAGAGAAGTTTATTGTAAGAAAATTGAAAATTTTGTTATATTTTGATTTCTTACACCTATCAATGTAAAGTTCAGTACACCCGGGTCTCATTTTATGCTGATTTATTTAATGCAATTTTGAAGTTATGCGATTCATGATTCTTCTTAACATCTTTGTATGCAGTTTTTTTTTATGCAATAAAAATTATTAGATCTTAAGGCAAGCTCCAATAATGTGCTATTACAATAAATATTATAAATTTTGCACACTCATGTCATATTTAAAGTAATAGCACATTATCGAAGTTCAACTTCCATCTAATAATTTCAATATTTTCAGCACTGTATAATAGTACTGTAATAGATTTTATGTAATATAGAAGTTCATAATTCAATTAAAATCATGTATAATAGTACTGTAATAGATTTTATGTAATAAAGAAGTTCATAATTCAATTAAAATCAGAATTTTTCTATTTTATATACACACATTACATTTTACAAGACTATAATGCAAATATGTTCAAACGTTATAGATGAAAAATACTATGTTTGTTGTTGTTTTTGCATTTTAAATCACATTCTATTTTTGCTTTTTATAAAAAGAGTACATAATTAAATAATCATTTAGTGTCCACAAGTAATAAATTTTACAAGATTATAATGTAAATCTGTTCAAACATTATACATTCCTATATGATGTATGTTGTTGTTTTTGCATTTTAAATCACGTTCAAGTTTTGCTTTTTATAAAATGAGTATGCAATCAATTAATTATTTAGTGTCCACAAGTTTATTTTTAAAAGGTTAGTAACAGTGGTGGGCACAATTAAATTTGACAATTAAAATCTGATTTTTAATTGTAATTAACAATTTAAAAATTACGTAAGGAGGTGATATGAAATGATGAAATTTGATTTTTAAACAGAATTGAAAATTAAAAAATTAAAGACAAAAATAAGAATTTAATTTTAATTGTTAGTTTTAATTAAATTTTGCCCAACAGTGGTGAGTCAGTGTCATTTTATTATCATAAGTCTAAGTTCTTATTTTTATTTTAAATTTTTAGTTTACTCTAACGGAGAGAAAAAACACCCAAAAAAATAAATTTCTTTGGAAACAAAAATTTCAATTTTAGATCACTTAGTGAAATGGGAAGTATCAGTAGTGATTGGAAAACATTTTAGTTGTATTTCATCTTGACTTCGTTTAAGGAGAAGCTACAATACCTCACATCACATCACATCATGACAAATCTAATGTCTCAAACAGCAATACTAAGTAAAATACCATACATGTATGAAAAAAAATGTAAATTATGCATAAAAATATATTATTTTGAATAAAATTAAATACTGTAGTTAATCAAAAAAATAAAAAAAAGTTTGTCTTGTATCAATTTTTTTCAAATTTGAAATTTTTTATTAGTCATATTTTATTTTTATTTTATTTTTTATGCTAATTTTAAAGTGATTTTACATTGTTGCTTTGCTTTTATGTGATTTTTGAAAAATTACAGCACATATTCCCCATTTTTCAAGGTAAGTTAAGTCTATTTTTTGTGCGATTTCTTTTGTGTGCATTTTCTGAGAAACCTATCTACCGCATAAAATAAGACCCAGGTGTACTTTGATCTGTATATTAGATCTAGACTCAAATTTAAAAGAGGATTCATTTTTAGATACATCTACCTGTCAGTTTACATTGATTTTTGGCCTGGGCAGTTGTTCTAAATTAAGTGTTTTCTAATTAAGTTGAATGAAATGGATAATTCCACATATTCATGTTATCCCTCTAAACATTCATTAAATTTTTATTGAAGTGCTCACTGTGTATGCACACACAGAGCTTCATGATAATGAATTAAAAATAGTATATATATATATACAGATTTTATGAATCAAATAGATCAAATATATAATTTTTCATTTTTTTGTTAGAAAATTATATACAGATGCATGTGTGTGTTATTGAATGAGAGAGCATATATGTATATCTTGGTTTATTGGAATATATTTTTTTAGTTTTATATTTTGAAATGAAAATATATATTTTCTTTGTCTTGTATGTTTGCCTAAAAGACAAAGAAAAATGGAAAATATAAGTTCACTCATTCTTTCTTTGGAAATAACATTTTTTATGAGTTTATTTTTTAAAAACATTCAATGAAATAGTTGCATGGAAATGCTAATTATTTCTCATCTTTAAAGGCAGTAAAATTTTCATACCTTAATTTAACCTTAATAGAGTAATGCTAACTAGTTTAAATTAAAAATCAGTCAACCAGTCTATTTTCATTTCTAACAAAGTTTGAATCTGAAGGCAGTTATGATCTCTGTGTTAAAAAGAAAATTAAGAATAAACAAAGAGGCAGTACTATTTGTTGTAGTGAGTAAAGTTTTGTTTAAAGTTACAGGCTTATAAATACAGAGCTATTTATCTAGACAGGCAGTTGTTGGAGTCAAAAAGTAAAAGTCAAAAGAGTAAAAAAGTTTTAAGTCAAAGTGAAGGTCAAAATGACTCTCTCTAATAGACATTGAACTTAAGCTGATGTCAGATAATCACCATGACTTCTGAGTAGACACTTCTATCCTTCCCCTATGGGGGAAATCTCCAAAAAGTACATCTGTAAGAGAAAAGAAATCTAACTGATTCCATGTTGCTGCCACCAAGAAAATGGAGAACCAACTTTGAATCCAGCCTGTCCTATGTCCAGTAAAGCCCAAGGTGAATCCTGAAATAAGTATAAACTCATAAGGAGACAGTTGCCTCATCAAACAGCAAGTATAAACTTTTAATCTTTCCAGATAAGATAAATAACATGCCTTCTATAAAAAAACTCTAGACTATCTAAATTGAAAATTCACAGATTTTTAACTGCTCAGTAAAAGACTATATCTTAAAAACAGGGGATGTGTTTCAAGAAGACAGTGATATATATATATATATATGAGTGTTTTAATTTTTTTTATTATTTTTTTTAATTTTATTTTTTTTAACAAGTCAATCTATGTTATAACTATATTTCTACTTATTAATGGTAAAAAAAAGATTTTAATGTCTAATTTTAAATGGCACAAAAATGCTATAAGTTTATAAATACAGTTTTTATTATTTATTTTGAAATATGCCAGTATGTTTTCTTTAATTATAAAAATATACACTTTATTGATTAATGTTAGCTATGCCACCCAGCCAAGTATGGGACAAATGATATTTTAGTATTAAACCAATTTGTGCATAAATTTGTTTATCTCCAATCTTAAATGGGAGAAGGGTAACTATTTTAGAATTGTAAAGTAACAAAAAGTCAAACTTGAATTTCTTAAACCATTTGTCCAATTCCTGCTAGAAAATAATGTCATTTATTTTTTTAAAAACAGAGAGAAAATCAAATATCTGAATAAAAATTTGCCATCTACTCATATATACCTTGTTAATAGAAATTAAGAATATAAATGATTGTTAAAATCATTATCTGTTTAATTGAGATTTGATTAAGATCCTTTATGAAAATTAAATCAAATAATATATATTGTAACAGGCACAGACGTTGTTACATTGTTTTTTATTAGTAAACATGAAAAAAATAAAAGTTTGCAAATAAAAAATTTTTTTTTAAGAATTAAAAATTGAAAATTAAAATTCTACACTAAACTCATATCTATATAATCGCACAGATGAAAAAAATTATTAAAATAAAACTTTATTAAAAAAAAAAGTATTTTAAAACTAAATTGTCAGTAAAGATTTAAAGATAAAAATATATCTAAGTTTGTACAAAACAAATTAATTAATGTTATTGAAAAAATGGAAATGATTAATTTAATTAGTCAAATGTAAACTAGCCTTGGGCATTTAAATGTATAAGCATTGGTCAGATAGAAAAACAATAGAAACTAATAGCCAATGAATGAAAAACAATGAAATCGGACCTCAGTGAAAGAACCATCACATCACCGTGACATAATGTCCACTGGATCTGAAAGGCTACTATAAAAAGTGAGTGGAATAATAGATTATTACGGAGATGTGACTATATGTGTTAGTGCGGAGTTGAAGGAGAAGGGATTGAAAAGACATACTCTTCAATCCCTTCAGTTTGTTATAAAAAAAGAAATGAAACATCACTTTTTTTATACTGAGGACAACAGGATCATCAGGGGATTTAACATGCATTCCAAACGGCATGCAATGGATAAAGAGGAATGTTTTAAAAATTGTAAGAACTTTAAAAACATTTTGAAACACTAAGAACTTTAAAAATATAAACTTTCTCAGTATTTAATCTATAAAAAATAGAATCCTATCTGACCAACATTATTTATTAATTAGTTATAATTTTATTTGATGTATTTCTTTTTTGTAAAATCATTTCCATTTATTTTTTTTTGTTCTTTAAGTTTTATTTATGATTTTTGTTTTGCGATAAATTAAATTATATAAATGTTAAACTTAAGTCGAGTGTGAATGGCTATATAGATTTGTAAAGTTATATTAGGGGAGGGTAATCTTAGGTTATTTGTTTCGTAGTTAAATTGGGTCAATGGATTGGATATAATGGTGTAATTAGTAGATGTAGTATGAGATTCGCTACAGGCAGAATCGCTTTATATGCCGCACACACTCGTTTTTCCTATGGGAGGAATTATAAGATGGAGACCGCTGTTCCTTCCTATGGAGTTTTCTTTTTATTGCTCTTATCGTTAGATAGATGTAGTATTCCTATCTGACGAAAGTAAATTTCTTCTTTTAACCTATTTGTGCTGTCGTAGTCGTATTACATTGAATACATCGATATATCAGATGGATTGAAGTTGATTTGAATGCAAACTTTTGGCCTAAGGTTAAACAAGAATAGAATATTTTCTTTTCAAATGCAAATCTATGTAGTCTATTCATACTCGACACTCTAAATAAAAATGCATTAAATTTAAGTTGGGTATAGACGCTTGCATGGGTTCGTTACCGGTTAATTATGTTTTTGGTTTTCATATTTGATCAAAATATATAGACATTCGGTAAACACTGATACCTTACGGTGAGTATCTAAGATGTATTTATTTCGGATGTCTTTTAAGTTACTGGTGCCAATGTGATATCTTATGATGAATACCATTGGGTTTTTTGTATTCCCTATGCAATTGGCGGTATCAATGACTTTGTATTTTGATCGTTTATGTTTATTTTAAAATGTTTTTTGACTGTGTAATCTATGTAACCGATCTATATTCAACATTAAAAACACATTTTACAAAACAAACTTTTAAAAATCCATCTGTGCGAATGTATAATAGCATAAAAATTAAAAATGTAAATTTATAATTATTAAAATGTAAATTAAAATCAAAGTTAAAAATGTAAGTTAAATTTTAAAATGTAAACTGATACTAAAATAATTTTAAGTATATATGTGCGTAAATAAATGTTTGTGTATTAATTTCTGGCAGTGGCTTATTTTATTCTTTTTTTATATATTCTTAGATAAGAATTTATTATAAAATGTAAATCTCTGCTATTCCACTGAGCTAGTGACAATGGGCTAATGACTGGATATCAAAATAAAATAAAAAAAATTTTTTTTGACTTATATCTGCCTACTTTATAAATTTTTCTAGGTTCAAATGCCTAGATGGCGCCCTGTAGTGCAGATGATGTTAAGTTTTTTTTTTCTGGATCATTATAATATATATGCGTTTATTTATGTGTTAAAAAAAATAATGATAATGCTTCTTTTTCTTAAATGTAAAATGGGCAGTATGTGTTCATCTCGCTATAAATATATATATATATATATACTAAATAAATATATATATATATATATATATAATGTATTTAGTGATGTATACATTTAGGGGAAAGTATTATCTTAGCAGTCATATTTCTTTTGCCTCTTTAGCAATTTTTGATGATAATTTTGTAGTTAAGCTTTTATTTAAGCTCATAGACATTTTATAGCCCATAAAAATATGGTTATCTTAAATTTTCCCATTATTACTTGTTATTAAATTTTAAATACAGGCTTAAAAATATATATATACAGATATGTGTTAATGCTTTTTATGGCCAAATATATCAGTGTTGCTTCAAAGAATGATCTGTGCCTATATGGCTTTTAATAATGAATATATGTTGAGTAATGCTATGCGAGCTGCCAGACAAATATTTCTACCGGTCCTGGAGATAGCCATGTTTTTGAGCCAATAAATGGGTACTCTATGATGATAGGGAATCAAAGCTGACACTCCATTATTTTCCACACATGCCACGCTGATTGCAAATGTGATTTCATAGAACTTCTCTACACATATTTTATTGCTTGACAATGGAGATTGTGCCATCTGCCAATGCCAATAATAATATAGCTGGCACAGGATTCAAACCCAGATACCACTATCTTCTGTAATTAGATTTCTTGATCATGCCTGTTGGGAATGCTGTGTAGGCTAGATAAATCATATTTATCATATAACTGTTAATAATAAAGGGAGCTAGAATTATGCTTTGGCCCATAACTCCTGCTAAAAGTAAATATAATAATAAAAAAATATACTTAACTTCCCCTATGTATGTAAACATGCACATAAATTTATTATATATATATTTCTGGCCTCTAACTTAATATAACCAAGTATTGTGTTCACTCTTGATGGTTGGCATATTAATTTTTATAGTGGCTTATTTCTTGATCAAATATTATCATTATCAACATAAAAAATTGTTTTATGCTCACACACAAATATAATACTGATATTTACTGTTTGTTGTAATTATTATTTCTAGTTCATAACTTCTGTTGTCATTATTGACAGTATGACTTCATTGTATAGCTCATACACATCTAATACTGATGTTTAAATATGGTAATTATTATTTCTGGTTCATAACTGTTGTTGTCATTATTGATGTGTGATTTTTGTACATTGATCCTAATGATACCTCAAACTGTACTGTTATCAATAACTGATAGTTAAATATTGTAATCAATAACTGATAGTTAAAATATTGAAATTATTATTTCTGATTCATTTGTCATGTCCATACATGGATCATAATAAGATCCAAACATCGTTATTATTATTTCTATCTTCTACTGAATTGTGTTATTAAATCATGTATATCTATACAGTTGTCATGTCATTCCCTGGTTTATCACATCCACCCAACTATGTCCACACTTAATTAAGTCATATATGTATACATCTGGGTCTCATTTTACGCAATAGATAGGTTCCTCAGAAAACACTCGCAAAAGAAATTGCACAAAAATAGATGTAACTTACCTTGAAAAAGGGGGCATACGGACTGTGATTTTTCAAAATTCGCATAAAAGCAAAGCACCAATGTAAAATTACTTTAAAATTCACGCAAAAAAAAATAAGGAAATAAAATATGACTAATAAAAAATTTCAAATTTGAAAAAAATTGATACAAGACAAACTTTTTTTAACTATAATATTTAATTTTATTCAAAACAATATATTTTTATTCATAATTTACAGTACAGTACTGTAATTTACATTTTTTATACACATTTTAATTATTATCGCTATTTGCTGACAAACAGGTTCATTTGCAAACTGGTAAAAAATCAGATTCTTCACAAAAGGAAATACAACTAGCGCCAACTTCACTCTCATGTTGTGTTAATGGTTTTCTGGTGACAATGTAATTAGTAATTAATCTTTGAGATGATGATTTTATTAATTGTTTATGAAGCTCACAATATCCAGACATACAACCATTTAGCTCTCATTGGAATTTAAGAGCATGTTCATGATTAGTGTCATTAATAAGAAAATAATTTGCCAACTGATTAGAAATTAACACACACAATGTTTGAACAAATTTACATTATAATCTTGTAAAATTTAATGTATGTATACATAAAATGTGGAAAACATAATTTTAATTTCATTATTACATAAATTCTTACTATTATAAAGTGCTGAAAATATTGAAATTATTAAGATGAAAGTCAAATTCCAATAATGTGCTATTACTTTCAATATGACGTAAGTGCGCAAAATTTATTATTTAAAGTAATAGTGCATTATCTGAGTTTGACTTTCGAAGAAACATGAATCGCCTAACTTCAAAATCGTGTTAAATAAATCCGCGTAAAACAAGACCCAGGTGTATATTCAAAACCCATGAAATATTTGAAATAATATTCTGAGCTGTATCAAAGTAGTTGGTGAATATCTTAGATTAATTTGATAATTCTAGTGAATGGCAGATTGAGTTCAATTGATAGAGTCCTTGTTTTACCCTGACCACCGGGGCAAAAGAAAAATGATTACCATTAGTAGCTTCAGGAGCATTGGTCGAATAGTGGAGATTTTGGAGCACTGGCAAATAAGTTAAAGCTTAGTACTGTTTTGCGACCACCATATCCCAAACATGCTGGGTTTGAAGTACTTTTGCTAGGTCTCTGAATCTTATTGACTGATCACACGATTCTGACCATTACAATATATATATATAATATATATATATATATACTATATGACCCTGGTTTTATTCATATTGTAGAAAATTATCATTTTTTTTTAAAACAAATACCATATATCAAAAATTCATAGCCTAAAAGACAAGTTTTTTTTTTCAAATTTATATTTATAATGATATGATTAAAGGAAAGAATAAAAGTTAAACAGTAATCAACAAAGAATTACCAGTGACTTACTGACAATACAGCTATCTTTAATTTAAATATTCTTGAAGTATTTGTTTTAGAGCTTTAGTATTTAATCTGGTTGTTGACTTCAAATCCTTTAATCCTTATTAAAATAATTGAATTATACTATAATACCTATTGCTAACACTCACTTTTTTATATAAAATTCTTTTAATAAATTTATCATGTTTAGAAAGTGAAGATGATCAATCCCTCAGATGGAGTTTTTATAAATTTCTTACTTTTAAAAATAATAGCTATAAATAAATTAACTATCTTTTATAAAGTGCTTTATAAATTATTTTTCAAATAATGTTAAAAATTAGTCTACAATATTTTAAATATTCCATCAAATATATTTTTATTAACCTTATGCATATATAATTTTCAATATTTGTTTGTTACTTAATAACTCATCAAATATTGCTTCAATCTTCTTAATATACACAGTTTCATTTCAGTGAAATAATATACTGATAATTTTTGAGTTAGCTAGAAAATATTACTTTTAGAATATGAAAAATTCCATAGAGGTCACTGTAAAACAAACTTTCAAATTCTATATCTATGGCTTCACTCATAAAAGGAGTAAATTCCCAAATTTTTTCAAACAATTAAATACTATAAAACAAAAATATATGCACTCTATGGAATTCTTTAAAAAAATAGAAAAAGAAAATCATGGAAGATTCATCAAGATTGGTGCAGTATTTATTGAGTTATTAAGGAACAAACAAATGAAACAAAGATTTAAATTTATATATATAATAGATGTAGGGGGAGGACAGTATAAAGTGTAGAATGAGAAGGTATACTTATATTTTTACTGAAATATAGCTTACTTTTATGCTATTTTGTGTTTTCCAAAATCATACCTTATAATGAAATAATCTACAAAAGACATTGATTTAATTCTAAACCAATTTAAAAAATAATACTACATGTATAAATGAAAGTAAAAAAACAAACACATCATCATAATCATCTCCACCATCTTTATCATCATCAGTATTGTTATTACAATAAAATGATTAACTATAAATACAAAAATAAATAATAATATAGTTTACTGCATGTATTTTAAATATATATCCAATAGACATTAAAATGTATAACTATTATTTAATATTTGATTATGTTTCAAGAAAATTATAGTAGAATAAAGATAGATAAGGGATACAAATATAAGGCAATGCTTGTCTTATATTTTCATACACATTTTATTTTATATATAATTTCAGTAGAAATTACTGTTCAAATTACATAAATACATATATAAATTATAAAAAAAAAGTACCAAATAATTGGAATAATACAGTAGTGATACTGATATTTAAGAAATAAAAAAAATAGAATATATCAAAAATTACAGATTCTACATCAGATCATTGTATTTGTCTACCAAGAAATCAGGACTCAAACCAGTCAAAAAAGCTGAATTTAAGGAACTATTTTTACTTGATATTAAAATAAAATAAGTATAGAAAAAACTTTCAGCTATAAATTGCAAATATGCTTTATAGTAAATTATCGAAAGGTATTTCATCTTATAATCCTTTCTGTGGTGATTAAAGTGTTGAAATGTCAAATATTTATCAAAATATGACAGCAGTGATTAGATTACATGGTAATGGTAAAATGCTCTTCATTATAATTAAATAATTTATTGTTTGGATATAAATGTAAAATGTATGTGCTGGTAGTGTTAGAATTGGTGTCATGACCCATGGACATTGAGTTCTAGCATCAACCTCTCTACCACTGCACTAAATCATATAGGGAAAATAGAATGGTTTATTTATCAGGATTTTATAGGAAATTTAAGCATTGGAAGCAACAGAAACTGAATTATGCTCCATGCATTATGAACCTTAGAATTTTCCATTCTAAAACCTTAAACTAAACTATAAATATATGACAGAGTGATTCCATATTTCCAAGCATTTTATAACAATTTTGGAGGAAGGTTTTTGTGGATTTTTATATGATTTTATTGTTTGTGTTAGCTATTGTTTCAGAGGTTTAAGAAATGTTACAAGAATTGTCAGATAAAAGCAAAAAAAAAAAAAGAATTAAAGATAAATGCTATAAAATTCAAAATAACATTTAATGTCTTTTCACAAAAAAAAAAAAATTAATACTGAAAATAATGAATTAAAGAAGTTAATAATTTCGATTATGAATGCATATGACAAATTAATCGCAGAATTAAACTTGCTAGGTCTTATTTTGGTTGTAGTAATTTAATATTAAAAGGATATATTAAAAAATTAACCCATTTCAAGTTTTCTTCGTTTCTTTTCAAACTTAAAAATCAATTTCAAAAATATATAAATTTCAGCCATTTTTTTTTTTTAATTTTGCGAACTTGTTTATTATTAAACTAATTTGTGTGCACACCAAAACATGCTATCAACGTTTGAATTTTTAACTAACCTTTAATACGGTATAAAAGATTTAATCAATTTATTTGAAATATAGAAACAAAATAAACAATATGTAAAACATATGGGAACATGGGCGATTCTTTTGTATACAGATATTAATTCCGTAATAAACAAGTTTGAAAACGAAAAAACTATGATGAATTTTGTAAACTTTTTATTACTATTCCCATCAAATACTGCTATTTGGAAAGCTATCTATCTAAAATTGTTTTTTTTTTCTTTTTTACAAATCAATACTGAGGTTTACTCATTTGTTAGATTTCGATTAAACACACACGCACATTTGCTATGTTTGATCTTTGACAACTGAATAGTTAATATCTAATTTGTTATATTGAATATAACAGTAAAATTAAATATTGTTAACATCTTTACTTGTTAATGTATGTAATAGATATAAGGGGAGGGGTACAATAAATAGAATAGCTATTAATGAAGATACAGAAATTCTAAATATATTAACATTTTTAATGATTTTTTTTTTTTTAGGCGTAAATACATTTATAATAGTTTTTGAATAGAACTTCTCTCCATCCCCATCTTCAAAAAATAAAATCCGTCTGGATGTCTTTATTAATGCATCAGAAATGGATAGGGAATCAAAAAGCAAGTAGAGAAAAAATCCATTCAGATTTCCTGTTTTTTTTTTTTTGTTGTTGTTACCCTCACCAATTAATAACTGATTCATCAATTTCACATCTTGCTTTCAGTAATTCTAGCATCTACAAAACCATCAAAGTTTGATTAAGATGGCGACACACTTGTCAAAAGGATGTAATAAATAGCGGAAACGCAAAGCTTTAAGTTTGAAAGTGAAAAAAAAAAAGACTGTTTATTTAGAATCTTTTTATTTAAAAAAAAATACTAGCATCATTTTACAATTGTGAAAATGATTAAGTGAAATACTTATATATAGACGTATGCATACGTTCGCTTCATGGGAGCAATTCGACTTCACATCGTCACATTAAGGTGAAAACATACCGATTGATTTCATAACCATGCCATTGTATGTCAGAATCTTATAGAGTATTCCACGCATTAAAATTGGGACAGTATCTGCAATATATATAATTAATTTCATTGAAATGTCATCGCAACCAAACATCTTAACATTCAAATATGCATTTATGTCTAAAAAGTGCCAAGATGTGTGTCTGTATTATGTATGTGTGTAGAGGTAAAACAAAAACTTTCAAATAAATTCCGGTAGTTCTATGCAAAGCCATATGCATAACCAAATAGCTGATCATAACTTTAATTTATGAAAAACAGCAATCATCAGTAGTGGCGTGGATACAAAAATCTCCATCCTACAATTTCCAAATGCTAAATTTTGTATGTCTTTTTTTTTTTTTCCATATTCATTATAGAAAGTAAATCAATAAAATAAAATAAAAATTTTTTGCCTTTGCAAAACCACTAATTATACATCTGTAGCGCATTAAGTGTAACTGAATATAAACTACATCATTATAAATTTAAATTAGTACAGTTTGGTTTACAACTTTGAAATTTACTCCGTCCACAACATTAATATGATTTACTGTAGATAAACACATTAATGATTACGACTAATCATTTCATGAACTAGAGATTATTACTAACCCAGATATAGACTTTAATCCTCTGGTAATGATTAATATATCTATTTGTACTTAAACACAGGTACAAGGAGCAATTCAACTTTATTTCTCTTTTTTCTATGTGTAATATATGTTACATAAGGACTTAATAGCTTCCATTACACCATCATTAAGTATATCTTAACAGATATCACAGATGATAAAAGAGAAATGAGGTTGAATTACTCTATATATGTGTGGTTAATTAAAAATAGATATACTAATCTTTAACTGAGGTTTAAAGTTTATATCCAGGCTAAAGATAATCTTCAGTTCAATAAATGATTAGTGGTGATCATTAATGGATTTATGAAGAATAGATCATATCAAAGTTATGGGTGTAGAAAGTTTGACACTTGTAAATCAAAATATAACTGCATACTATTAATAAATACTAAATATATGTTAAATATAAATGTAATGAATTGTAATCTGACCCAATTGACAATTTCTGGTTTGGCATGATATACATTTTGGAAATCATTGGTCTTTTATGGTGTCTTTATGTGTGTCTTTAAAGGGTGTAATGGTGGTCTTTGAGTACATTTATAAATTTAAACTTTATAATCAAATTAAATTGTTGTTGTTTTTTTTCAAAACTGCTGAGGACAGCATTTCCAAAAAAAGATGAAAACAATAAAACAATTCTACCAATAGCAGGCTGCAGCATTTCTGGGAAAAACAATAATACAGTTCCAGCAATGAAATAAGCAGTTGGCAATAATTTATTACTATTATTTCTTGCCTGGTATATTATAGTATAAACTGTTATAATCAGAAAAATTAAATTGCAAATAATATTTCTAGTCAGAATAAACACAAAGTATAATAATAAATTGGTGATATCATTTTAAAAAATTATATTTATACTATTACAAATTTGCTTAATCACACTTCAGAATAATTATGTCTCTGATCAACAGTAATATTATCCATTTATTAATCAAAAGAACATGTAGTTAATAATGAATTCAAGTTTATCAATATTCTCTCAGTTTACAATATTAATTCATTCTTCATTCACCTTATCCCATTGTAATATATATTAAGGCCATAACCTGACTCGCTGTAAATCGAAAGAGTTCACATATGTTAGTTTGTATAGAAATTGTGGACTTAATCAGTGAAGTAGTTAAAAGCTACATGTCTCAAATCAAAATGCTTTAGATTCATCTACATAATTAGATAATTGTTTGAAGATAAGAGTGGTCACTCTTGTCTTTTAAAGTTGTTAATCTTGTGTTAAGATTTGTAGACATCCCTATTGTCATTTCTAGGCATATACTCTTAAGGTTATAGCCTTAATATATATTACTTACTCATTGTATTAAATTAGAGTCACACAGATCCTGACATTCACATGAAATATTAGAGACTTTGTTTAAAGTAATTGCTCAATTGAATAGCCATCTAACAGTGTTCAGCTAATTCAGGGCCAATGCATTGGTAAGAAGTACCTTTGTGGAAGTTAAATTCCAGCACCATAAATTCCATAAAAGAAAACTGCTTAATTAAAACAAAATGAATTCTATACAATTTTGTTTAACAAAAGACACAAAAAACAGTACAACATAAAAAAATTGTAATTATTTGTATATTTACCTTATTATTTACATATTAACTCTCATGACATTAAACACTACAAATAATTTATATAATTTATTCATATGATAAATAAAGATTAATCTTAATTATGTTGAATATGTTTATTAATTAATTTGTTAAAATTTATTCTCAATTGTTAATTTTTAATTTCATTTGAAATCTCAAAAATATTCTATAACTATTTTATGTTTTAATTTCTTTTATCCATATATAATATTAATATCATCTATATCCTTTATTAATTTTTGCAATGCCTTTTTTTACAATCCAGACAGTTTTGATTGTGCCAAAAATAAGTAGGAGTTCTGAAGAAGATTGCTGGGGCAATCGAAACTATCTGGATTGTAAAAAAGACATTGTAAAAAGTAATAAAGAATATAGAATATATTAATATTATATGGATTTGGCAATGCAATAAGAAAGATATTGTTAAATTCTTATTATTTCAGTATAGTAACTTAGTCATACTGTAAATATTACACCAATGAATTTAGATCTAGGGGTTAACTTACTTTATACTAACTTAAAGAAATGCACACAATAATATCTTTTTAAAATGTTTTTTACTAATTTTGTTTTATTTGAATTGGGTCTATCATGTATTTAGGTAATATTATAGATCAAGGATGAGTCTTAACCTACATGATAGCATCAACAACAATTCAAATCTAAGATAAATAAGATTAGAAAAACATGTAAGAAATTATATAAGTATTTTTAAAAAAATATTATCGATATTCAAAACAAAAACAAAATAGTATTTGAATTTAAAAAAAAATTCAAGACAGCACTGGAATTGATCTCAAGAACCCATATTTCATAATCTGACATGCTACCATTACATTATACTGAAGACACTATTCTGGTACCTATCAAATATATGTAATTACCTACTAAATGAATGTTGTCCAACATGTTGCAGGATTAATATAATTATTATGTAACACTATTTTTTAAATCATTTTATTTTTAAATATTTTATTAATATTAATGCCATTTTTATATCATTTATGATATTTAAATAAGTGATTTAGAAATCTAAACCTTTACACATACATATAAATTTTATTAATTATTGTGGTGGTATAGAATCGGTCGGTTCACTTTAGTACAATGGTAGGGTATTTCAAGAAATTATCACAAAACTAAGTAAAAATGCAATTCCCTTACATATAAATACGAAAATATTTGCAATCCAAATATTTTTCTAACAATGGAGGCATTTGGAAATCTAAACATTTTTAATAATGTATAAATTTTATTATTTATCACAATGAAGTAATAACCTTTGTGACCTGCATTTTCTTAGGCATTTTTGATGAGGTTTAATTTTCAAAACATTCTTTATTTTCATTAACATATGCATTTCTTTTTATGACAATAATTTAGATCAGTGGTCTTCAACCTTTTTACACCTGGGACTGGCAAAAATAAGGATAAAATTTTGCAGACTGGCAAAAGTCTACAGATAAATTTTGTTAAAGATGTATACCACTTAGCCTTAAATGAGCATAATTGTTATAACTGATCAAAACAACACACTAGTTCCAGTGTATTGTAATGGTGTTGCTTACCTTCGCATGCTGAACACTCAATCATTCTCATTAATGTGCCTGCATTGCTATGTTTATTATTTCATTGTTAAAACATGCAAGAATAAAATGTTATTCACCTGAATGTTGGGAAATATCACAGCTAATGTAAGTACATGACAATGATTATGATAAATGTAATTTCTGTATTTAATGTTAAATATACAAGATGAAGTTATATATATATATGGAGTTTGTATAATAAAAAACTTTTTTTTGAATTTTTGAATTTTTTTAGAAAAATAATAAAAAATTTAATTCTACCCCTCCCCCCTTCCCCCCATAAACATCTGTGATAACAAGAAATACAAATTCATTTGTGTATAATTGATTAGATTTTGTTTTGGTTCTGTTTCTTTTATTTTTAATTGGGTAAAAATTACATTAAAATAACACCAGATTGCATTAGTTGTTTACTCTTAAAGTTACCTGAGGACCACCTGTAAAGCCACTGTGAAAATTGAGCCGAAAAGTTGTTTTGGTAAAATGTCACATAGAAATAAAACAATCATTATAAAGATATCATTTTGCTAAAAAAAAAAAAAAAAAAAAGATAATAGATTTACGTTCTGGATGAAGAAAAATCATCATCAATAATCTGTAGAATTAAAATATTTTCAGGTTGGTAATGGTCTTTTACAGTTAAAGATTAAAATTATGATTTCTTAAGATCTGATGATGACTATAATAATTATTAGAAATTATAAAGAAAGTGATGAAATGAAAAGTCAAATATATCTGTAAATCAAATGGATAGCCAGCATATGAGTGATTACATTTTATGTGACCCCCTCCAGTAATGTGGTTGATGCGTTCCATTATTTATTGGTTCAATTACATATTGAGTGACTCCTTCCATTCAGGTCGGCAGTTGTGTTCTTGTCACTACATATATAATTCATTTGAATTCCAATTAAAAAAAGAAACATAATCAGCTTTTAAGGCTTAAAAACATAGTAATTAGGGCAAAAAAAATTCATATTAAATTGTAGGTAATATTTTATTTACAAAAAAATCTAAATTCTAAAATTTTTTACCTACCAAATGTGACATCTGCTGTTGCTTCTTTGTTACTAAATTTGATATGCGTGGCTGTAGCATTGTTTCAGAAAGACAAAATGCCGCTTTAACATTTGTTTTATTTATTTCTTTATTTTTTATCATTGAGATTGCTGAAAGTGTTTTCTCGCATAAATATGAGGTTGAAAAAAGCACTAATAATTTGATAGCTTTGTAACTAAATGTTGGATATTCATTTCCAAGTGATAGCCAAAATTGAGATGATTGCATTTTATGTTTGGACAGCAGTGTGAGATCAGATGACAATTTGATCAGATTTTTTTTTTCACGAGATTCAAGTGCACAAGAGTTTACATCTTCCAAAAAGGATTATTAAACCAGAGATTACCTTTACGAGGATCCTCACTTTCAGGAAAATAATTATCAAAGTTTTCAGCTAATGCTTTTAAATTCTGACTAATTATGTTGAATATGACTTTCTGGTTGACATCAGCAGCAGTCAAAAATTCTCCTAAATGTGGAAACATATCTATATGTTTTTGTTGTACACGACTAACCCAAAATGACAGCTTTTTTCTAAATGAGTCAATATAAAAATATATGTACAAGGTCCTTGGGGAGAAATATTAAGTCTGTAAGAAGGTCAAAAATATCCACTGAGTATTTAAGCTTAGCCACCCATTCATCATTCAACAAAGGTTCTACTAGGTCTCATTTCCATTGAAGTAGAAACTGTTTTACTTCTTCTCTAAGTTTGAAAAGATGTACAAGAACTCTTCCTTTTGATAACCACCTCACTTCTGCATTAAAAGAAGATGTCGGTTGTGTAATTCCGTGCTCTCACACAATATTGTGAATAATCTGGAGTTCTTTGCTCAACTATGAATTTCATTAATAATTTTAACAGCATCATTCATTACAATATTTAGTTCAGCAGAAAGCTTTCTTGCAGCTAGTTATTCTTGGCGGATTATGCAGCAAGTGAACAAAATATCCAGGAGCATGACTTTCTTTATTTTTGTAACTACTCTTCAGCGACATCCAGTCATGCTAGCAGTACCATCCATACATACTCCTATGCATTTACTTCAGTCCAAACCTTGTGCTTGAAAATACTTAACAAAAACATTAAATATCTCTGAACCTGTAGTCCATGCAGGTAAATCAAGGCAACAAAGAAGTTCTTCCCTTAAGTCTTTATCATTTTTATATCTCATGAAGCAGAGGAGAATATCAAGATTACTCACATCAGTTGATTCTTCAAGCTGAATCACAAAATATTTCGATTTCTTAATGCCCTCTATAACTTGTTCTTCACTATATATGGCCATACCAACAATTCTCCTCCTAATAGTAGTATCTGAAAGTGATACAGGCATTAGTTTTTTTAGCAGCTTGTAGACCCAAAATTTCTTGTACAACATCCAAGATGCAAGGCTTTAATAAATTCCTCTCCAATCATAAATGTTTTTTTTGTTTTAGCTATTCGAAGAGCAACTAAATAAGAAGCTTGAAGCAGTGATTGTCACTAGTCATCATCATATCCATTTGATTTATCTGAATTTTCATTTCATCATGTAGGCTTTCAAAAAAGTCTAATGGAAATGACGAGCAAGTTTGGAAGGTGTCATAGCTTCATTTGACAAAATTTTGGAACATGCTACATACAAAGGCCATGGTGATAGTTCACTGTTAGGAGCAACTATGAAACCAAGTTTTAAATACTCCTTATGGTAATTTCTAATAAAATAAACTTTTTTGTTTTTGTTTTTTCCTGCACATTCTGAAGTATCGACTATCTCTTTTTCCTCATTTCTTCAAGAGTTAAAACACTAGTACTTGGCATACTTTCAGTATCAGCATCACTTTTTATTGGAATATTATCCTTGTCTCCTCTTAAAAAGACCAATAGATTTTGTTGTTTGATTTATTTTGTCTCCATTTTGTGAAGTTTACAATTTCAAAAAGAAATATCACACACAAAATAAAAAGATTCAAATTCAATAAAAAAATTTGCTATACGTAACCAATAAATGAGCTGACACAATACAGAAATGCCTACTAGGTATAGTAATTGATGTGTAAGAAGTGATGCAATTATCATGAGATTGATGCTTTGACTTTTAAAGATTGCATTTTCAGATAAATTCCTTTGATTATTATTTAGTAATTATAGTATTATCTAATAATTTAAATAAAATTTTGATTTATAATTAATGTTATTTAAGCAATTGTGATAAAAAAAAAATTGTTTATATTAATTAAAAGTTTAAAATTTGTTATTTTGTTATTACAAACTTCCCTGCCAGTCTAGTGTGGACCGGCAGAAAACTTCTGCGGCCTGGTGCCAGTTCATGACCAAGGGTTGAAAACCACTGATTAGATGGTACACTAGTTAGATGATCCAAAAAGGGTAATTTTGCTCTAAGGCAATTACTACTTGAACTTTTAATGTGACTACTATTAAATATGGCTAAATTTAAAAGATAAGTATGTACAGTTAATGTCCTGGAAAAGAAAGTCTAGATAAGATGGCTAAGATTCAGCCTAAGAAGGGTTATTTATAAGTTTCTGCTAATGCCAGGAATTAAGTTATTATTGTTGTGCAATGTGATAAGATGTCTAATTTTATTCAAAAACATTTTAAGTAATTTACACTTGATACCATTGTTTACATTTCTGCATACACATATTTATGTTCAAGAATTTTCTTATGAAGAAGTTGTAGTGTTGTTTGCTAATAATTATATTTAACAAATATTTTAAAATAATATATCACATTTCCAATAAATTTTAAAAAAGTAAATTATAAACATTAAAATACATTACTTTCCTTTTATTTATTTCAATTTAACCTCACAATAAAAAAAAAATACTTTAGAATAAAATGAGGTTTTTTCACTAGAATTTTAAAATAGTATTCCTTCAAATTTAAAATAGATAGAAGAAAAATATACATGCATACATATATACTTTCAAGTATTAAATTAAAGTTATACTAACTATTCTAAGTCATTCTAGTATTACACAAAAACTAATATGAGTATTACTTGATTAATTTTATTTTTAGATTATTCAACCACCCTATAAAACGTTATATATTTTTACAATGTATTAATATTTGCTAAGTTTTAATGTAGTTTGTGTGTTTAAGCAAAAATCAATGTTATATTGCATTACCATAAATTTAGAATTTGATACAAAATTTTCAAAAATCATACAAATAACATATTAGAAATTTTTGAGGATTGTATACATATTTAAATGATGCTATCTACACAGTAAACTAATAAAAATTTTAAATTGTACTTATTGCTATGTTTAGACTGATTACCATGTTACATTTGTCTCTCCTCCATGAAAATTTTTTTGTCTAGCTTATTAAAGTTTTATTAACTAGAAAATAATATTAACTATACATTCAATAAGATTTTTACATTCTTAATTATTATTATAAATACTATGCCCAACTTCATATCTAATAGAAAATTATTCTTTTATGAAAAAAAAAATAGATATATCTTGCTTTAATTTATATTATTAAAATTAAAATGAACTAATTATTGAAACAAACCATGACATATAACTCATATATATATATATATATATATATATATATATATATATATATATATATATATATATATATATATATATATATATATATATATATAACTTTTTCTTTTATATTCTCTTTTAAATATATTAATTTATTAAGCACAAGCAAATGATATAATAATAATATGAAAGGATGAAACCTTTGACAGATGCACCTTAAAAATACTTATATGACAGCCAATCAGATGTAATAATGATTGCACAGGGAACTCTTAAGTCAAAACACAACACATAGATTTTACAAGAAAAAGATGGAACCCATCTTCTTCTCTACTTAAATTTATATATAAATAAGCCAGACTCAAGCACTTTGAACCAAGAACATATATAAATTTAAGTAGAGAAGAAGGTTGGTTTTATTTTTTTCTCGTAAAATCTCTGCCTTGTGTTTTGAATTAAGAGTTCCCTTTGCAGTCATTATTACATCTGATTGGCTGTCATAGAAACATTTTTAAGGTGCATTTGTCAAAGGTTTCAGCCTTTCACATTGTTGTTGTTGTTGTTATTCTTCTTCTTCTTCTTCTCATTCTCTTTTATTATATATTATAAAATATCTAATTTAGTACAAAAACTTATACCTATTTGCATTATCTAAATTTATTTCTGAATTAATTCATTACACTATCTGTATAATTAAGTAGCATTAAAGTATGTATTATCATTTGAAACAGGAAGATTGCTCTTCAAGTCTTCATTTCACCTTTCTCTTACATTTCACCTACCCTTATACCTAAATTCGAATCCCAAATCGTTCGTAGTGTGTCTGTACGGCCATTTATATACTAAAATCCCGCCTAAAATAAACCACTTAGGCATTATTACTCGTGGAGTCCAATTTTCAACCCTTTATTTTTATTGATATATAAATGTCGAGTATGTGCATGTTTACATATTCATTTAAAAGGTTATATAGGTAAAACTACACACAGACTACGATGATAACTGTTAAATATTAATATCAATCATTGGAATTATATTATTGGATTGTGGTTGTTGAGTTCATTTATTTTAAAAATATTGTGTTGCAATATTTATTTTCTATTGTAGGTAAAATAATAATTATTAAAAGTAGTTTATAAACGGATTCATGCATTACAAATCTAAATGTGAAATAATTTAATATTTTTCTAAAATTATAAAGTTCCCGCCATTGAAAATTATATAAATATAAAATAAGGCTAGGTTGAGAATATAATAGATTTAAAGTAAAACATTTTGGATTATAAATTCACACTTCGTATGTCTACTTAGGAATTTCCAATTAGCAAAAGTCTTCAACAGAATGAAATAAATGTTTTAATCTTCTTTTAATCTGAGCATTTACTGGAATTTATAATTGTAAACTAAAAAAAAAACCTTAAAATGGATTCCTTCTGATGTTCAGATAAGAAATAACTAATTGATAAGAATGCAAAAGGTTAAAAGTTTGTCATGCCCCAAGGCAGGTTCTTTTATAAGATAAACAGTATATATTGAATGTTTTTCTTTTGTTTAAAGGAGGGAAGAAACAAAAGGTTTTCTGATTCTCATGCTGTTTTTCTGCTGTTTGATTTTGCATTTTGATTTTATTTTCTGAGGTTATAATTTTTTTATTCTGAGAATTCGGACGGTCTGAACTATTATTTTCGGTATGCTGATCCTGATGTTTTGCTGACCGACCATCCATGACTTAAATAATCCGCTTTCAAGAAAATGTACAAAATGCTGACCTATCATAGAACCGCCAATATGACTGAGTAGAGTCGGCACCGTGGCTATTTTCCTTTCGGAAATAGCTGGCCGCTGCCGATGTACCATCTGACGCATCACCAATATGCCTTAAGGAACCGCCTATGCTGCTGCAAACAGAGACTGAATTAACATGCTGCTAAATCTTATCCACTCCTGAAATGTGCTCCAGCTTCAACCACCAAAGCAACTGAAAGGTAACAAAATTAACCCAAGAGCTCTTGTGATCTAAAACCTGCTATAGCAAAAACAAACTCCCTTTTTCTCGCCACACTTATTATCATGTATGTTTTAAAAATGTATATTTAAATTTATTGCTCGATCTAAACCTTGGGTTAATATCAAATTTAAATTGTTTTATTTGCATATTTTATGGGCTTGCATAGCATCGACCGAGCGAAGCAAATCTTAATTAATGATACTCCCCATTCCTAGTAAAGAATGTAATTTTACGTTCATGAGTCCCTCCCTTAAATGAGATTTAGTAAGCTGCTCGTTCGATGACTATATTATTTTCTTTATAATACCTAGATTTGATTCATAATCTTCCAGGATGTAGGCGAGGTGTAAGAATAACTATTGGCAGATGTGGGAGTGCATGGGTTAATTACATTTTACGTAAATTCTCGCACTCACACCGTCCTTTTAATGTTAAACCCCATTATTTGTTTTAAGTATTTCTATTGTTATTCTGAGTTTGGGAGAGTGTAGACGCTTTCATCAATGCAGTGAATTGCTTAAGTGCCCAATCTTTCGTTATGTCTCCTTTTTTTTGAATCGATTATATATATATTTTAGTGTTGCGGGCAAGGGTATTCGATGTTGTGATCACTTTGTTCTTTAAAAGGGCTTTAAACGGCCAAGTCCATTTCCCCTTTACTTCTTTTTGCGGTTTCCAGTCAATGTGTGTACCAGAGCGTCACACCTGGGGATGCTGACGCAGTTCTTCGCAGCCATATGCTAGCATACTCCAATCTTTAGGGCTACGGCTGAGACCAATGTGGGGTGCAACATATACATCTGATTTTATGATTTATTTCTTTATTGTCATCACAAAGTTCCTGTAGTTTAAATGGACTACCACCCTCCATCGTTTCCTAAACCTTGCGAGTACCACTGAATCCCTTTTTAAGTACTTTAAGATAATATCATACTCACACATATATTTCCGCACTAAGCAAGTCGCTACTGCCAAGCTCATTGGAGCTGCTCTGCATTTCTTCTGAAGTCAGCCTTTATTGTAAAACTATTTAATATCTTTTATTATAAATAATTCCAGTACTCTTATTCTTGGGCTTCGCATGTATTCAAGGTTTAGTAAGGCACATTCGTAAGCGATAATTGACCCAGGTTATAGATTAACGAGTAAAATGATTTAATCAAATGTAGTTAACCATTTGACGCCACTATTTAATAAATAAATAGTGCCAGAAATCATATTTCGCCACTTAATAAATCATATTAATTTAATCAATTCTTTACGTTAGTGTTTATTTTCTGATTCATCTCATTGTCTCGTATTGTCTGGATTATACACGTATCGATTAAGACTTTCCAAATGCTAGCTGTTAATTTATTTATAAATCTCACGTAGTCTCTTCTCTCTCTCTGACCACCGCAGCCTGAAAAGATGTTGCTATTGTGATGGCGGGTTCGGGCTCCATCATATTTGGTTGTGCAGTCGATCTGCTGTATTCGAATCCGGTATGACAGGCCCTGAACCCACTTGTGGTGCTGCTTTTCGAGTGTGGTGGAGAAACTGTGCAACTTGTTTATGAAATGTGCGAATTCTTACCGTTACATAGTAAATTTTTTTTTGAGACTGGCGCCTTAACGTGGAGCAACGAGATAAACACCCACATTCCCTGAGTAAATTTTTTTCCCACTGTTGATATATATTATATTAGACATGCAAATCCCTTATAGTTGATATTTATTAATGTGTGCTTTATATCATATAAAATAATAGTGTAATTATTTAAATCTAAACCCCGTAATGTATTTTTCCAAGTCCCGTGAGTAATTTTACTCTTAATAAGGATTAATTATATATATTTAAGACTTCCTTGAAAATGCAAAAATGTGTATATATGTTTTGTTTGACTCGGGCGTTTGAATATTAGTTAAAGATAGACAAACCGTTAAACTTGCTGTAGTGCGTTGCGAGCTGATTATGAGTTATTACTGAACAATTGAAAGTCACACTATCATAATGTTTATTATTTAAGAATTTAAAATCACGCTATAAATATGGCGTTGAATATCTAATGGTTATTCCAAATGAATATTGTGACAAAATATATTTTGTAAAAGTTTTTTTTTTTCTCTCTTGTCTTTCCCTCCGTGAAATAAGTTAGAGCTCGAGATGCAATACAGTGAGAATACTTCCGTATGATATAGCCTAGACAAATAGGTGACCTTACAATGTAATAAATATGCCCGTAGTTAAACGAAAGAAAAAAATTTTTTTTGCAAGGCTAAATCTATATAACAGTCCGTATTTTATTTCAACTGATGACATGGCGCCCCGGGATAGTCTTTATAAATGAAATTATTTCTAAAATAAATTTTTGTTGTCAATTTCAAAATTTTATTGATGTAAAGCTTAAATGTATATATTATTTTGAGAATCAAAATGCGTTATAAATATGTTACCAGACAGTCAGACGTGAAGGGATCGGGAGATAAACAATTGTCCTAAAAATAAATGATCGTAAAAATATTTTGTTTTATATATTTGTATATATGACTTATATAGATGCGCATTTGTTTTAAATGAGGGAAAATAAAATAAATATGCCCGGATCTAGCAAATATTATATAGATAAGAGTAGGAGATTGGAGAAATTAGATTCAAGTAATAACAAAATAAGCAGCATATTAAATATATTTTCTTTAGATATTAGTACTAAAATAAGAGTTAGTTTGCAGCAGATGGAAAACTTTTTATGATATAAATTTTATGACAGCAAAAGTTAGTTAAGGCATTGGTGATATAAGAAGCAGCAAATAGGCCAAAAGACCGGAAGGGAAATAGCCGATTATCCATTAGTATAGAAAAATAAAAAGTAAACCGCACAAAATCCTGAATCCAAATAATATATATTTTGTAGTAAGTAATTTAGAATTGAATCATAGAAACCATCATCAGTAGAGACAAAACAAATATGGAAGACCATCAATACGACCACGGACCAGATGTAAACTCAGCCGAAATTGTGGAATCTCCACCAGCAATAATAAAGCCTGAACAGAGATCTGGAATCAGCAATTTTGAAATTGCGTACCTGATAGATATGTTTAAGAAGAGTGAAGAACGAGCAAGGAAATGGGAGGAGGAAGAATGAAAAAGAGACCAGGAATATCAAGGATGTGTTGAAGAGGTTTTAAAAGAAATAAGAGATATAAAAAGGGAACAAGCAGCCCTTGCACTCCGGGTAAAACAGTGCAACCAAAAACATGGGAATCCAGAGCCAAACACTAATGATCCAAAATCATCTAAGGAAGTAAAAGTGGAAGAAGATGATTAAAAAAAAAAACGATAGAAGAACCAACAGACTTAAACCCTATAGCTGTATCAATTGATGATCCGGGAAACCAAATAGAATGGCCCATTAATATCCAGATGAGAAAAGATGACATGGACCAAGATGCCACGACCGCCATATGCAAAAATGATGATATATCATCAACCCAGACCAGCAGCAATAGTACCATCTATGCGGACATTAGCAATAGTCGCAAAATTATACCACTTGACATAGGTATTCAAACTCAGCTAGCCAAAATGGTAACCATTAAAATCTTTTGCGGTGATATTGGAGAAAATCCCCACCTGCATTTAAACAGTTTAAAGGATTTTTTTTACTTCTATAGAACTAGCCCACATGAACATATTACAATAGCCAGTCACTACTTACATAATTATGCAAAGGATTGGTGGACTATGTTAACAGCCAAACCCGAAGACTTTACAGCCTACACCAAAATCCTTTTAAAGTATTACTGGAGCGAAGACCGGCAGAGTAAAATATTAAATGCAGTCAGCCAAGAACAATATGGGACCATAAAGGAAACTCACACTCAATTCTTTATACGGCAAACCAATCGTTTGAAAACATTAAATGCATTCGCATTTTCTGATGCCCATATCATCGGCACCATCCAACAAAATATGCCGATAGCCATCCAACAATTGATGATAGGGAGCAGAATTAGAAACATTGAGGAGATGGCCGAATTTCTGACCATGCTCGATTTTACCACTTGGGCCAAAGAGCCCCCTGACAAAATTAACAAAACTAACAACCCAAGACAGCCTCCGTTTAATAACCAAGCCAACCATCACCCACCAGACCCAGGAGCATATTAAGTGAAGAAACTCATGTACATGGACCTGAATTCGGATGTGACAAAGACAACAATGTTTTTTTTCTCTCTGTAAGATTTAGAAGTTAGGTAGTTTCAATGTTATCCGTGCGTAAGTTAGTGATTAGTTTACCAAAATATTCGTTAGAGTTAAAACCCTAGTAAAAAAAAAAAAAAAAAAATTGATCCGGGTATATATCTGTATTTATTTGTATCTTTGAATTTATCCCCTCATTTAAAAAAACAAAAAACAAAGATGTATTGTTACCTTATATTTTTTTTTTAGAATTCTGTTGGGCTGACTTGGCTAGTCAATATTATTTGTTTGTCAAAGAGATTCCTCAGTAGACCTTTATGTAAGACCTTTTTTTTTTATTTTTTTTCGTAACTAAGGGAATGTGAAACAGGAAGATTGCTCTGCAAGTCTTCGTTTCACCTTTCTCTTACATTTCACCTACCCTTATACCTAAATTCGAATCCCAAATCGTTCGTAGTGTGTCTGTACGGCCATTTATATACTAAAATCCCACCTAAAATAAACCATGTAGGCATTATTACTCGTGGAGTCCAATTTTCAACCCTTTATTTTTATTGATATATAAATGTCGAGTATGTGCATGTTTACATATTCATTTAAAAGGTTATATAGGTAAAACTACACACAGACTACGATGATAACTGTTAAATATTAATATCAATCATTGGAATTATATTATTGGATTGTGGTTGTTGAGTTCATTTATTTTAAAAATATTGTGTTGCAATATTTATTTTCTATTGTAGGTAAAATAATAATTATTAAAAGTAGTTTATAAACGGATTCATGCAATTACAATCTAAATGTGAAATAATTTAATATTTTTCTAAAATTATAAAGTTCCCGCCATTGAAAATTATATAAATATAAAATAAGGCTAGGTTGAGAATATAATAGATTTAAAGTAAAACATTTTGGATTATAAATTCACACTTCGTATGTCTACTTAGGAATTTCCAATTAGCAAAAGTCTTCAACAGAATGAAATAAATGTTTTAATCTTCTTTCAATCTGAGCATTTACTGGAATTTATAATTGTAAACTAAAAAAAAAACCTTAAAATGGATTCCTTCTGATGTTCAGATAAGAAATAACTAATTGATAAGAATGCAAAAGGTTAAATGTTTTTCATGCCCCAAGGCAGGTTCTTTTATAAGATAAACAGTATATATTGAATGTTTTTCTTTTGTTTAAAGGAGGGAAGAAACAAAAGGTTTTCTGATTCTGATGCTGTTTTTCTGCTGTTTGATTTTGCGTTTTGATTTTATTTTCTGAGGTTATAATTTTTTTTATTCTGAGAATTCGGACGGTCTGAACTATTATTTTCGGTATGCTGATCCTGATGTTTTGCTGACCGACCATCCGTGACTTAAATAATCCACTTTCAAGAAAATGTACAAAATGCTGACCTATCATAGAACCGCCAATATGACTGAGTAGAGTCGGCACCGTGGCTATTTTCCTTTCGGAAATAGCTGGCCACTGCCGATGTACCATCTGACGCATCACCAATATGCCTTAAGGAACCGCCTATGCTGCTGCAAACAGAGACTGAATTAACATGCTGCTAAATCTTATCCACTCCTGAAATGTGCTCCAGCTTCAACCACCAAAGCAACTGAAAGGTAACAAAATTAACCCAAGAGCTCTTGTGATCTAAAACCCACTATAGCAAAAACAAACTCCCTTTTTCTCGCCACACTTATTATCATGTATGTTTTAAAAATGTATATTTAAATTTATTGCTCGATCTAAACCTTGGGTTAATATCAAATTTAAATTGTTTTATTTGCGTATTTTATGGGCTTGCATAGCATCGACCGAGCGAAGCAAATCTTAATTAATGATACTCCCCATTCCTTATAAAGAATGTAATTTTACGTTCATGAGTCCCTCCCTTAAATGAGATTTAGTAAGCCGCTCGTTCGATGACTATATTATTTTCTTTATAATACCTAGATTTGATTCATAATCTTCCAGGATGTATGTGAGGTGTGGGAATAACTATTGGCAGATGTGGGAGTGCGTGGGTTAATTACATTTTACTTAAATTCTCGCACTCACACCATCCTTTTAATGTTAAACCCCATTATTTGTTTTAAGTATTTCTATTGTTATTCTGAGTTTGGGAGAGTGTAGACGCTTTCATCAATGCAGTGAATTGCTTAAGTGCCCAATCTTTCGTTATGTCTCCTTTTTTTTGAATCGATTATATATATATTTTAGTGTTGCTGGCAAGGGTATTCGATGTTGAGATCACTTTGTTCTTTAAAAGGGCTTTAAACAGCCAAGTCCATTTCCCCTTTACTTCTTCCTGTGGTTTCCAGTCAATGTGTGTACCAGAGCGTCACACCTGGGGATGCTGACGCAGTTCTTCGCAGCCATATGCTAGCATACTCCGATCTTTAGGGCTATGGCCGAGACCAATGTGGGGTGCAACATATGCGTTTGATTTTATGATTTATTTCTTTATTGTCATCACAATGTTCCTGTAGTTTAAATGGACTACCACCCTCCATTGTTTCCTAAACCTTGCGAGTACCACTGAATCCCTTTTTAAGTACTTTAAGATAATATCATACTCACACATATATTTCCGCACTAAGCAAGTCGCTACTGCCAAGCTCATTGGAGCCGCTCTGCATTTCTTCTGAAGTCAGCCTTTATCGTAAAACTATTTAATATCTTTTATTATAAATAATTCCAGTACTCTTATTCTTGGGCTTTGCATGTATTCAAGGTTTAGTAAGGCACATTCGTAAGCGATAATTGACCCAGGTTATAGATTAATGAGTAAAATGATTTAATCAATTGTAGTTAACCATTTGACGCCACTATTTAATAAATAAATAGTGCCAGAAATCATATTTAGCCACTTAATAAATCATGTTAATTTAATCAATTCTTTACGTTAGTGTTTATTTTCTGATTCATCTCATTGTCTCGTATTGTCTGGGTTATACACGTATCGATTAAGACTTTCCAAACGCTAGCTGTTAATTTATTTATAAATCTCACGTAGTCTCTTCTCTCTCTCTGACCACCGCGGCCTGAAAAGATGTTGCTATTGTGATGGCGGGTTCGGGCTCCATCGTATTTGGTTGCGCAGTCGATCTGCTGTATTCAAATCCGGTATGACAGGCCCTGAACCCACTTGTGGTGCTGCTTTTCAAGTGTGGTGGAGAAACTGTGCAACTTGTTTATGAAATGTGCGAATTCTTACCGTTACACATTATTATACTAAATTACATATTCTAGATATCACAAAATAAGATATTCATATATTCTGGATGTGCAATAGATTTTAAGAAATGTGCATTGTATTACCCTGTATTTTTTCCAGAGTTTCTAAAAAAAAAATGCATTCTCTCCAATCTTTTTTTCTGATTTAGCATGATCCCTCATATTAACTATCAAATATTTTAAATTTGTAATACTGCGAGTCATTAATTTATTTCTAAACAAAGTAACTATTATTAAAATGAACGCTATATGAAATTCATGTTTATTTAATTTATAAGATTTAAAAATAACTGGATACTTATGAAGCAACTTCACAATTGCATCAGAAGCTTTTATATTGTAAATAGTATGCCTAATGCTTTTATTCCATATAAATACAATAACCCTACACAACAAGGACACATTAATATAAGCATTATTATCAAATTTGTAATTATCCAGGTATTATATTATTCTCTAAAATCAATTAAATCAAAATTATGAATATCTTTATAATATGGGTAATTTCTAAGTTATAATTACACTCGAAATAAATACCATTTACCATATCATCATTATTTATAGACTGAGAAAGACCAAACCTTTTTACTGTCCTTTGTCGACTTTCAAATATTTGCTCTCAATTATGCATTCTAGCACAATAATCTCATCCCATTGTATAATAAAGTTATAATGTCTTAAACTATCACCTAATAAAATGCACAAGATTACTGTTTTATAACTATTATTTATCTCATTAAAGTCCATAATGTTTTCTTTTCTTAAATTATTAACATATTAAAGTTACATATTTTCTACATCTTATAAAGGTCTGAGAGTAATCACCTTTAATAAATAGCTTAAAATTAGTTGTTTCATAAGGGATTAAAAACATATCAATTTTTACTAGGAAATACTCTATATGAATGCATTTGATTATTTATAATAGTCTTCTTACTATTATCCAAAGATTATCTTCCACATAATAGTGTCATTACTAATTTCTATAGATTTTTGAATTTCAGTTTGTGAACTCCTCAAGCGCAACCTGAAACTCATTAAATTTAGCATTACAATTATCTCAAAATCCGATTGAATATAATATCAATTCTAGTTTGAAATTCATCAATTTGATTTCTATCCTTTTAAAAATAGCTTTAGATTCAACCTTTGTTTCATCCAGTTTAGTATTAAATTTGTTAAGTCTAACATATATAATTTTATGCCTAATTTCCAAATGTCAAATCGACTTTCTCATATCTAGTATTTCTATGAGCAATATAATCATCAAAAATAACTTTTAATTCATTAAAATCTGTTTTCCATTTATTTTATTTAGAATCTGAATCAACTTTAGATTCTTCAAATTTTAATTTTAACTCATTAAAATCAACTTTAGATTCATCAAACATCTTACTAAAATGATGTGTCTAATTTATCAGATATGGCATTTGAATTAGTTTTTAATTTAGCTTTATATGCACTAAACTCAGCTATCAACTCACTAAATATCTTCATTAATGTTTTTCTTGAAATTTGACTTTTGCCTTCAATTTTAGATCCACCTGATAAATCAGTTTTAATATAATCCATTAGTACTTTAACTAAATAAAACAGTGAGTATATAATCTAAATGAATAAGCTAGTAACGTTTCCATAAACATTATAATTAACAAACATTTGCCCCAGAATATCAACTCCTTTGTAATTGTTCTAAAAAAATGTCACTTCACAAGAAATGCACAAATAAACTTATCAATTGATTTTACGTATTAATGGGAATTTTTTATGTCTTTTTTCAATATTCATTAAGCTCACGTTGTCTTATAGTATGAGTGTTAAAATTTCCAAACTAAGATTTAAATCCAAAGAAATTTATTATCAGAGGAATCACACAAGATCATATCAAAATGAATAAAATTTCAAAACTAATTCAGTTATATATTATTTTTTGCATTGGGTATTAAAATTAATCTTGTAAAGTCCCATGTTTCGGTTCCAAAATGAATTATCAAAAATGTTAAGATATCTATAGTGGAGGAGACTCTCTCTGAAGATTTCTTTTAAAAAATAGATAAATAAATAATTACAAATAAACCTTTCATTGATAAATAGGTGGATATAAAGAGCATAAACAACTATATCCTATAATATCGAAGTCTTGCTTAAGATCCAACTACCATAATGAATTTAAGCAATTGTGTTATTTTTATAACATGTTGTGTCTTCCTGACTAACTACACTAAAAATAATAAAAATCATTATAATTTCTTTACCTATAGATTCCTAACTAAATTTCATTATATTAAAAATTATTTTAATTATAACAATAATAATATTAATAATACAACTATTATTAATTTTCTTCTTTTCTTAGCCAATGTAATATCTGAAAATTAATTAATGTACTCACAGAAAAGGTATATAATCCTTTCATATGAATCTTAGATTATCAGTCATGTGATGATGTAGGAAATCAAAAATATGAGAATCAAATTAATTTAAACACACATAAATGTTTTATTTACAAAAACTGTATTGCTAAAATATTGATAATAATAAAACAAAATAACAATAGCTGGATGATCACTTGGATTTGTGAAGTAAAAATGGCATTTCAATGTCTAGCATTTGGTTCATAATGTCTCTGCTTAGACTTTGATGTTTAAGCATTATAAGAGCACTGTCAGAACTATCTGTTTGTGTTGTTTTAAGCCTATCTATAATCTTATATGTATGTGGTCATTTGGAGGATTCTTTTTCCAACTGTTGTAATTTTAACATATTCATCGTTAAAAAAACTGAAGATGTCAGCATTATATTGACCTTTTTCATAATTGATGACCCTACTAACATGGTAAAGCTATGAGGGGCATGGCTTAGAGATCAATATAAACAATAATTTTTGTTTGGTTGAATGTTTTAGCCAGAGTGGAAATTACTGAATATGATAGATTTATAGAGAAAACATGTAATTTTCAGTAATTTGTTTACAAATTAATGTTTTTGATGCAATTGTTTTGCAAAAGACTTATTTTTAAACCAAAAACTATATCACTAATAAGATATTACTTTTGAAAGCACTTCTTTTTTAAAAAGATAGTTCTTAAAATATTCATTACAACAATCAGAAGCAGTTTCTACTGGGTAAAAAGAAATCACTTTGGTGAAAATGATTAATAAAATGCTCTTTAAAATTTTTATAATAAATAATTTCTCAACTTTAAGAATTATTTTTTTTTTATTTGATGATAATTAATTCTAAATATATCCTTTTAGTAACATGAAATTCAAATATCTAATATTTCAATCTTCTAACATTTTGAATAGGTAAATTGGCATCCATTGATTACTCTGTTTAGCACAGGGTGGCACTACTGTATGGAGAGAGTTTTGCCTTGTTTATAAATTACATCCTATGATACCATGCTTTATTGTTATAGTAAAGAACTTTCTTTAAATATTTATTTTCATATTTCAAAAAGATAAAGATTTTTAAAATTGTTATCACTTGAAAGCTTACATTTGTAATTTATAACGTAAAAATTAGTTATATAATATATAGAAATAAAACATTAATTGTAAAAATAAATTGTTCAAATATGGAAGAATAGTTAGTGACATATTTACTAGGTCTTATTCAAAATAGGCATGATGAGGTTTGACCTCAAAGTGTTAATCAAGTATACTCATAATTGTTAGTGTAAATGTTTCTACCATGTGTTATTAAAATAAATCATAATATTAAAAAATATTGGTCAACAAAGAAAAAATATGCTTCCATAATTTGAATCCTAAAATATATTCTTTGATCTTTGATATTATAACTTTATTGGTCTCTATGTAAATACATTAATTTTATGCAAAAATGTCATAATATTTTATCACCTACTTCTACTAAATATACTTATTTCATTGTAATATATATAAAATGTGGAGCCTTTTAGATTTTAAATTCTTTATAAATAATTATATGAAATAAATATGGCTTTAACACAAGCTTTCATTGGCAATAACATAGGTCAATAGAAACTTTCAAAAGAATTTATTACAATGAGACTGAAAAATATTCTAAAATCAATAAAACATAATGCAGAAAAGATATATTTCTAAAATATTAATTCTAAATGAATAGTTTTAAAAAATCTTATTTTAACTATAAACAAAGACATAATTAAATAAAATTATTAAGTGTAATTATAAACTTTTAAATGATAAAATATCTGTTATCTGAGATTGCTTTTTTTTAATATTTATTCATCTATTAATAGTATATTATGAGGATATTATATTTTATTAACAATAAGAATCATAAATAAAATCAATCAATAGATAAAGTAAGGTCCCTGTTAGACTTCAAATTCCATATAAATAATTTTAGAAAATAAACATGGCATTAACGCAATGCCTTCATTGGCAAGAACATAGAACATCTGGGGTTTTCTTTCACTGTATGATGAGACAATATAAAATCAAAAGAATTTAATGTTGTGAAATCAGAATGTACTCTAGGACCAATAAAACATAATATAGAAAAAGAAATATTCCTAAAATATTAATTCTAAATGAATAGTTTTAAAACAACCTTGCCTTAACTACAAACAAACAAACACCCAATTAAATACTATTATTAAGTTAAACTATAAACTTTTAAATGATAAAATATCTGTTATCTGAGATAATTTTTGTTTAACTTTCATTTATGTAGTAATAGTATTGTGCCGGTAAATTCCTTCACTTCTTTTGATCATTGAGGGCGCCACTAGGCCACTATTGACCTAGAACATTTAATTTAGGGTGATCAAAAGGTTGATGATGGTGTGCTACTAGCTAGACACAGGGAGAGAAAGAGATCTTTAACATTGTTCAGACAATTGAGGAAGAGACACAAATGTCAGCCACAAGCAATTATAATTATCAATACCTTATATCCTATATATTACATATATAGATACAGGTATATAATAAACCGGTATATCAGTTATTACATAGTAGAAATGTCTGGCCATTCCTTGTATATGTATTAAATGGATTATGTCCTGTACATGAGGGGTCAGTGACTTTAGATTAACATGGGTGAGATGAGAATCTCAGCCTCAGGGTGATTTTTGAGTGTTCCATCATCAGATTTTCAATCGGATGGATGGTTGAAGAGTTGGAGTGGATTGAAACCTATCCATTAAAGTATGAAGATTGACTGACTATCTTAATATACATCTGAACACTTATGGCATATATGTGTAGAAATGATAATCTGGACCAAATGATGATTGCTGGTTTAGCATGAAATACGTATATTGGTGATTATTTATCTTTTCGACATGTATGTGTTCAGGTGTATCAGTGTTATGAGATAAAGTGGAGAGTAGAGGGTCGTATGAAAGTCTGTGCTCATATATCCTATACATTAAATTTCAAAATAAATATTAGTCAAACAAAATATAAACGTTTTACTGGAATTCCTCCACCTGGTTTATCAGAGAGAGTACATGAACATTGTTATATTAAACACATTGGCAGATAAGTTTGCTCTCTCACCTAAAAATTAAAGGGATTTATGATTTTTTCCTGCCAGCAATTTATCTAAACAAATTACACTTTCCATTTTTAAAGATTTTAAAAAAAAAAACTTGCACGGAAATCAATAAACAGCACAGAACGAGCTTTCCCTAAAACCTGGCAAAACATCGGAACATAATAGAGAAATTGTAATGTGGAATTAGCTGGTAAATAAATTTATAAGCCTATTTCTTAAAGCTTATTATCGTATGAAATTGTAGAATTTGTTTTTAAAGTGATCTGGTGATCACTAACATTTTCACTTATTATCAATCCAGTACAAGATTATGGTGATTTTTTTCATATTTAATCGTTTCTCTGATCCATATTTTGTCTTTTTACATAACTTCATCAAGGTTTATTTCATATATCCACTTCACGTGTTGTTGTTTTTTTATCTTTTACAATTTCCTAGTACCAAGTTTAATATTTTATCCAGTTATTTATTATTATAATTTTTGAAGCATATTCATACAAATTTATTAAACTCATTAAACTATAAAAATGCACTATATATAGAAATAAAGGGGATGCATTTATTAAGTGTAAAAGCTAATAAAACTTTTGCATATTGACATCTATATTTAATAATAATAGTAATAATAAAACATTCGCAATTCTAACAACATTCTAATAATTTTAAAAGTCACATTATCAAATGACAAAAAAATAAATACTATATACATATTTATTAATATTCCGGATTTAAATGTCATAGCTAGGTTTAAAAACTTTTATAAAAATATATACGGCAAAACAGATTTAATATAATACACCTGAGCTGCAGTCTTTCTGACAGGTAGTTGTAAAGCAATTCATCACCTGAAACTTTAGATGTAGAAGACTGAGGAGAAAAGTGATATATTATAACTATTTGTCAAATATTTGATATTTCAACTGATTTTAACTATGATAAGTAACAAATAAAAATCTCATGTTTTTCAAGAAAAAATTATAATTTACCTTGATTTATTTTTATTTTTTTAAAAAAGACATAATTAATGATTCAGGATATCGCAAGACGACGTAAAACAGTTGACTGTTACATAGATCTGCCATTCCATTAAAATAATTATAATTCCTGCCTGTCACTTTAACAAATTATCAGCAAATTTAATCAAACCTCTAAGTTAGCAATTGTTATATATATAATCAATAACAAACGCTAACATTGATGTTAAAAATATAGATGGCAGCATTGTAGATAAAGAAGAAACTGCATTTTTATTGTCGGGATAAATATTGTAACCGTTACCATTGGACGTAAAGTGAAAAAAAAAGCTATTAATATTAGACTTCAATTTGTAAATATTAATTTAGTATAACATAAAACATAACTATTTTCCAATTATGCAAGTAATTGCAAAAAATATATATGTCAAGTTTTATCGGCAGAATTAAAAAAAAAAAAAAACTTGATAAATAAAAATAATTGACAATTTCTCCGGTAGATTCATGAAAAGTTTGAGCATTGAAAATGGAAAAACTAAGCTACAATCAATAAACTTTATGTTCTAGAGTCTGCCGGTTTACCACTGCCTTAAACCATGCATGGATTTACTTTCTGTAGCGTTTATGTGAAGATTTACATGAAGTTCAAGCATAAAGTGTGATAGAATTAAGCCGTGATCCACGGATCTTGAACACCAGACTTTGCTATCTGGCCACTACTTAAAAACATGCAGAACATTATTTATTTTGAAGGTCATATGACCATGAGAAGTGACATAATGGCCATAATCCATTGATATGAGCTCAAGAGTCAGGTACTAGCATACAAACAGCAAGACAAAATGTATAAACTTTAACATAATATATATATATATAGTGACAGAAATGGACTGACCAAATTTATAATAAAAGAAAATATCATTGTGAAAAATGGACTTGAATACAGAAATAACCAAATAATTCTTGCTTAACAACTCATATTGAAACAGTAAGGTCTGCTTTGCAGATCTTCGTTTCACCTTTTCTCACCTATTTCCTACCCTCATACCTTAGTTTGAACCCCAATCTATCGTAGTGTGTCTGCAATACGCTTATATACTGAAAATCCTGCCTAATTTTAAACCATGAGTACAATGCTCGTATTATATATATAATTCATTCCCAAATAAATAAAACATTATAGATTATGTATATGTTCACATAATTTTGATTTATTAAAAAATAGGTTATATAAGTCGTAATTGTGCACACACTATGATACACAGTTTAAAACATATCAAAATTATAGATTGTTAAAGTTATTTTGTTGAATCTATTTACAAATATATATTACCGTCATAATATATTTTGATTTAAAATAAAATTCATTTAGTAAATATTCGTTTAGTAAATAGATTCAAATATTGCAATGTAAAAGTAAAATAATTTTCGTTTAATTTAATAAAAGTTATTCCAAATATTTCTGTTAAAATAAATGAGGGACAATAGTTTAATTAGTTAAATATTCTATAAGTTTATCTAAAAACAGCAGATGTCCACTTAAGGTTGTCTTTAATTAATAAAAGTAATTTTTAATTAAATCTAGTTTGTAATCCGAATGTCGACAGGGAAATTAACAAAAGAAATTAATTAATGTTGAATTCCTTTAGACATTCGGATAGATTTAATTACAGCTGATAAGTCCGATATATTTTTGTAATGCTCCAGGGCAGTTCTATTGTTAACGTCTACTATAAAAAGAAGGGTTTTCTTTTGTTCTCCAGTTTTTATTCTAATGTTTCTAAGAGAAATCATTCTGAGTTCTATTCTAATAATTTGCTAACCTTGACATGACAGAGTAGAGGCATTAAAATGGCTATGTCCCCTCGGAATAGCCAGCTGCTGCTCCAGACCATCGGAAGCTACCACATAAGGAATCCCGGAACTGCTGCTACTGCAAAAATATGAACATTTCCAGATTTTGCTGTTAAATTATATAAAAACCTGCCGACCATCAATCTACCTAAAATGCTTCTCCAGAGGAACCCTAAATTAACCCAAGAGCTCTTGTGATAACTAACATGCTATAGCTATTTAAAATTGTTTTTTTTTATATTTCACATAACTTCATTATGTATTTCTTTACCGTGTTAATATAATATAATCAACAGTTTTGCTCATTGGGTTAATATTTTCTATTTATTAAGCTTTCTGTTATTTTATTATGATAATGTGTCAGAATCGTCTTTGACTGAGTGAATTATCCTTTTTGTTGAAACTAAGACGCCGCTATAAAGGCATATTTTAAATTTCTAAATAATTTCCAATTTTTATTATCTTACAAATCACTCGTTCGAGGGCGATTCTTTTCTTTAATATATAATATAATCACATAGTTTAAAATCAACATGTTATTGATTTTAATCTACTATGAGAGTATGTGCGAGGTCAATGATTTAAATGTGTCCCCAAATGCATGATTGTGTATATAAATGTGTACTTACTTTTCAAACCTGCAAGCATGCATTTTCTTATTTTAATTACCATGTTCTACATTAATTACAAAGTTCATCATTGATATCGAGAATGTGCGGACCATTTTAAATGAATTTTTGGGAATTTGATTGGGCATTTCTCTTAATCCAAGTAAAACCTATTTAGATGTTTTATATATACTAGTCTCATATTGCTGGTACATGAATTGGTTGTTGAGACTGCATTGTTTTACTTTTCAAGGATTCTTTACACGGAGAAGTCCATTCTCTTCGTTTGCAGTTTCCAGACAGAGTGTGTCCCCAAGTTACACACCTGGGAATTAAACGCAATCATCACCCAGTCGCTAAGTTTCGGCTGTTCATCAAAATACTTTCCTACAGGTTAGTGGCGATATGCCCTCCGTAATCATTCCAAATATTCCATGATTGTTTTATTTTATATTTATTTTACAAAGCATCCGTGACTTAAACGTGTCACACCCTCCAACTTTAATAAATTCATTATCAGCAATACTGACCTCCCAATGCAACTCTATTATTATTATTCTCAAATAAATGCTTTGATCATATTCCCACTTTGTTGCTTAGTAAGTTTTTGTCCATGCTATTCTCAAAATCAATAAATATTTTAGAACACTTAATTTTCAAATATTTTCTTAAACTTGTATAATTGTTCAAAGCACCTCACATATGTTCCTATCTCATCAAGCACATTATCGTAATGCTATTAGCCCGAGGAATAGAATATATCACTTTGTTTTAAAGTCTTTTTGTCAATTGTGGGAATATAATGCCAACAATTATTTAATACGCATCCCTGTCTCATATAAGCAGACAGTGGCATTATATATATAATTTATATGAATAAATTTTGTGAAATTATTTAAAACTAAATTTGATCTCTTATTTTATTTGATTCCTATCACTGTCTCGGTCTATATATATATTTTCTGCATTTCTTTTGTAAATCCATAGACGTTAATTAGCCACCCAAACTTCTTTTAGTATAGAGTCTTTTGTTTCTCCCTGACCACCAGGCACCGGTCAAAGGTCATACTAGTAGTGGCATCAGATGCATTATCATGTAGATGGCACTGTGAAATTTGGGCTTTAGATTCGAACTTAGTATATCTAGAAGGCAACCCCTCCTAGAATGTTCAGTTTCGTGTCTGGGGTTTGAATTCTGCAGTGTGTTAGTGAGATAGATGATTCTGACTGTTACAGTATGATGTCTGAACCTTGAAGTGACACTTCAAACCCTAAATCTATACTTGGATTTCAGTAAAACATGTTCTAGTGATGAGATTAAATTTTTGTCATTTTCTATAGTTAAAAATAATACTAGAAGCATACTGGAGAACAGATTAAATTTTTTATATAAAAACAGTTTTTAATGAAAGTATAAAAAAAAGAAGTCTATAAGTTTATCCAAGATATTAGGTGTGAATACTAAATATATTTTCTCCTGTCATTAAAGTTTTAATATTGACTAACACAAATAAACAATAGTTTTGCTTCTTGCATGAATTTTGCACAATGTGATACTTCATTATCCTAAATATTCAAAATAGCTGACAGTTTTGATTGTCCAACAGTCTTCCTCAGCACTTTTTCCAGACAAATACTTTCTATTTTTAAAAAGTGGTGTAATAAAATAATGTATACTCAATGTGTAAACATCATAAAATGAATTGTTCTTATTATTTATGTTAACAGCAGATACAACTTAGGGTAGTACAAATTGCTTTTGTAAATCATTTGAAAATTCACTTTGATTATTTAGCATAATTGATAGCAAATCAGGTGAATTATAAGTGGAATTAAAGAAAATAGTTAAAATTAAAACAGAAAAACTTTATCTAAAATAAAAAATAACCACAAAAATAAAAACAAATGGCAAAATAATCAATTATATTTATCAAGAAATATTGGTCAAAATTAAAAAAAAAAAATATTGTGAGAATAATGAATAAAAACACTGTAATAAGCAGCTATAAAAAAAAAGATGACATATATTATAGAACAACATTCGCAAAAATAAGCTTGGAAAAATAATAGCTATATTTTCTGGAATTTATGAAATTAAAAGATATTTTAATCATTTGGTGAATTTGTTAGAAAATGCCAAAATTAGATTATCCAAAGTAACAAAGATGAACGAACATTTAAGAAATATAAAGAATATTTATATAGATAAAAACATCGACCAATATGTTTAAAAAATCATTTATACAGATAGATGTCTAGCTATAAAAAGTTGCATTAGAGTAGCCTTGAAATTTTGCTTTAAAGACCAGGATAATTGCAAAAATAGTGTTGCATCAGAAATGTAAAAAAAAAACATGTTAAAACAATTGAAATACTAAATCATGATTAAAATATGGAAAACTAATTAGTAGAAGTTACATTGGAAAAAAAATGTTTATCTAAATACATGTGTGGCCATATCTGTTTAGTGAGAGGCGTTTTAGAACAAATTCAAACAACACTTTACTGCCAAGATGGGTGTAGTGATTCGGATGTTTAAAATATCCTGTTCTCTTGGTTAATGAAAGTGTTGAATAAAAATAAATGTCTAGTAGCAATGGGTAATCTAAAAGTTTTATACACTGATATGTTTATTTGTAAAATCTATTATATCATAGTTGTGATAAAATAAATTCCATAGTAAGGAAAGGTTTGCAAAATTTAAAATCTGCCTCATGAGATATATTTGTACACTGCAACTATATACATACATACAATGTTTATTGTTCCACTAATTGTACTACAGCATATGATAATTGTCTCTATCTTATGTGAAAAAGCAAACAAACTTCCATTCAGCTATATCTTTCTGCATGTATAAATGATATTTATTACATTACATTTCTTGTCTTTAACTATTATATAGATATCTCTTGCAGTACAATATTTGCCTTTCCTCAAATCATGACAATGGACTAACTACAGTCTATATTATAAAAAAGAGCAGCTTCATATATGAAGGGTGCATCATTGATATAACGATTTACAAAGTAAAGAAATGCAAAATAAGAGAGCCTACTGTCAATCTTAATATCTGATTTTTTTAAATGTGTCAAAGTGCAGAACAGGAAGCAAACCCCGGAAAAATTGCTTGTAAGGTAGTTGTGCTAACCACTTGGCCACCAATGATTGTGTACAATTTTCTTTATTTTGCAATTATTAATTAATTATGTATGTATACATTTTAACGGTCAAATTTGTACATTCGCGCAACAAAACCCAGAGTTTTAGTAAATCATCCCAAGGCTGACTAGCATAAGGTGGTGATGACCACGTATCTACTCCAGTTTTTTTACTAATTCTCAAAGATTTACTACCGTGCAGATGACACGTGTGAGGCCACAGCAGTATTCTCTTTAATTGCATGCCAGCAGTAGCACATCAATAAAGCACAAGACTATAGAAAACTGACATTTTAAACAGTATAGCTATATAGAAGTGTGTGACTTGGACACAATTATCAAATATGGATTGTGATTCTAAACAACTAATAGATAACTAATCAATAATGATTTAACAATAAGCAACATTGAGACACTAAGCAGAAGTTAAATTTAAATTAATTTAATGAAAGCCAAATATTTGAATAATAAAACTAATAAATGAAAATAATAATTGCAATGATTATAGGATTGCCTCACTCGCAGGTGATTAAGTTAGGGATACAATTTAACATTTAACTTTTGTTTTACATGCAGGTGATGACTTTGGATATAATCATTTATAGTTTACGGAGTTACAGGTAGATTTGGTTTATATATATATGACATTTTAAATTACTCGCAGATGACATTAATTTTCTGGTTACAAATCAGTTAATTTATTTTGCTTGTCATATATATGTATATCACTCACAGGTGATGATTTTGGATATAAGCATTTATGGTTTATATATATAGCATTTCAAATCAATCACAGGTGATTGTAGTTTTGCGTTACAAATAATTCAATTTATTTTGCTTGCTATATATATATCACTCGCAGGTGATGAAGATTTACACTATTATCAGTTACAATTTCCTGAGCTTTAATATTGCTTTATAAATTTAGTTTAATTTTCTCATGATGATCTATGCCTAGTTTATGCTATATAACAGGATCTAGATCTGCCTTAGAGCTAGCAGAAGTGATTAACATTTATAAAGAATATTTTATTAAGCGCAAATAATTAATATATTCTCTACATAGCTTATATGCCCATGAAATTAGATTCAAATTTAGATCAAAGCTGAAATATACAATTATTATGGCAGGATGAACTGATGATTGGCAGTCAGACTTCAGATATGAAGGCATACAGAAAATATACAATCTGAGTCCCTGCATCTCAAATGGGTGCTTTTTCATGTGATTTGTACCAAGTACCAGTTCCCTTGAACACCATACTCATTGCTGTGAAATAAGAGATATTTTAGTCCAGGCAATTGAAAAATTAGTTTAATCTGCTGGATCCTCATGCTCCAGTTCTAAATATGCAGAATGGGGTAGCACTTACCCGATGCCCATCTGAATAAGATAGTTGTTCCAACTAAAAGTAATGGGGTAGCCATTACACATACACCTATTACAAATGATACAACAACAAGTATATATGCCTAAGCATTTCTTAAGGACACATTTGCACCACTGACTACATCATTATATAATAAAAATAGGACACTAAACAATAGTTTATTTCCATAAAACTACCGTAGATCAGTTTATTATATAGCATCAATAATTATGCTATTAAGGAAATCTTATGAATCTAATTTATAAAGCTATCTATATAGGCATTTATATAATTATGGGGAGGATTACAGCTTATTATGGATAATTATGATATAAAGTTACAGCTTTATGCTGTAATTTATCACTTCAACTGAATATTAATTAAATATCACATTTAAAGCAAATCTATCTTAGAATAGCTGTAAGCTTTTAATTTTATCTTAAATAAGACATTTTATCCATTTCAGAATGGAGTTTCATTTGTGCATTAATAAATGTGAAATTATATATATATATGCGTGAGAATATCTAATCACTTCTCACTAATGATTTAACTAAGAGTAAAACTCCGTTTTAAACAAATATAGCATAAACAAATACATAATTGAAAATAAAATAAAATTTGGCATAGATTTAACTAAAAGAAATATAAGTTTAAAGATAAGATTTCATGTAACTGAATTTTGGCTTTATTTTAGCTTAGTTTAAAAAGGGAATTGAAACAAAATTACTTTCGATTTGATTGATTCAGTTTATGACAATTATTAATAAAAGCAAAATCATCATTAAGCTAAAACATGTAAAATAACTCAGAAACTTAATTATCATTTTAAAATAAATCATTTAGAATTATACATAATAAAAGTTATGATAAATCATTTAAAATCAATCGATTAAAGCAAGTTAAAACTAAATCAGTTTTAATAACTCAGAATAAGATAAATCAGTTGAAACCTAGTCAATCAAAAATAAATCTGTAAACAAAATTAATAAAACAGCAAATAAATCATAGAATAAATCAATAAATCAGTAAATAAAATCAGTAAGTAAATCAATAAATCAGGCAATATTTTAAGATTAAAATTAAGAAAATCAAATTATTTTTAACTAATAGGTTTAGAATACATTATTATTTTGGCCATAATTAATAGGTTTAGCTAGTTTTTAGAAATTAATGAATTTTAGTTGAAAAGTTAATTTTAAGTTGAGGGAGGTTCATTACCTCAATCTTTTCTCTGCTGGCAAGTTAGCTTCATGTTGAGGGATTCTTTTTGGTGGCGTCATCTCCTATTTCTTTGCTCTCTGCATCTTGTAGACTATTGCAGGGTCTAGAAAGCAAGGGAATTGCTTCCTTATCACATGATCATCATTATTACCCATTTACAAATTGACAACTTGAATGCTGAAGTGAATAATTAAGAGTTCCAAGTGAATCAAATATGGCTGAAGCCACTTATATATCAGCTTACCCCCTCTTCCCTGTCATAGTAGTTTTAGATTTGTTTTTCTCTTTACCTCTCTGCATTCTAAGAAATCATGGAATTCCACTGTGATTGATTTTTCTACAGGTGGGTTTTCTTTTGGTTAACCATGGGTTTTTTCCCTTCAGTTGACCAGGATAATTTATTCATACTTTTATTTTAAAATCTATTTTTACTCTTAAATTTGTAACTAGGTCATAATACAATGACAAAGATTAAGTTTTATAGAGTCATCTTTTTAAAAAAAACAAATCCAAAGATGAACAACATTTTGCTATATATGTAAGTCAATCATATAATTTAGTGATATATGCAGAAATATAATAATTTCAAATATTACTTTCAAAATTAATATTCTAAATAAAGAAATTTCTAATGTTTTAATTCTATTAACATTATTATTTACTGCATATATGTAGTCTCTTGTTACACATACAAAGCATTTTCCATTATTTAATTACTAGAAATACATACGTGCATATTTATGAGTCTTTACGTATATAGATACCTTTTTTATATTGTATGCTAAGATATATGCACACATACATAACTAATATATTTAGGTTTAAAATTAGCATGATTTTAGTACAATATTAACAATATAATTATAATATACAAGGATTTGGGTATAGGTGTACATAAATAAACAACTACTATAGTATATAGTAGGTGAAACAGTAGGATAGACAGATCTGACTGTTTCAATATTGAACCAGGTGGAATAATAAAAAATGATATAGAATTTTTTTTACTCCTTAAAAAAATAGAAAATTGTGAAAAGCAAAACTGTAAGATAAATTGTTGACTTTTTTTATATAGAAAAATGACAATATTATAAAATTATTTATCATAAATTTAATCTACTCCAGCTGCAATTTAAATATTACAGAACCGATCCATCAGGCAGAGAAGTATAATACCCAGAGGGTATCTGTATATAGAGTGAGGTGACCCAAGGTATAACCTCCAGCCATATTTCCAGATTATAGAACTTCTCGACTGCTGAATTCAAATCCTGTCATTCAAAGTACTTTATTTGTTTTGAAGTAAACTTCAGGTGCTAGTTAATTACAAGAAGGAATTAACATACTCTGACTGACAGCTACTAACTAAGTGCCTGATAAATCCCTAACTAGCTCAATGTAAACAAATGTCTGACTTCTTTGCTAAATTGTTCTTAGTCATATAATTGAAGAATTGACTGACAATGATTGACAGACAAATACTTTATTTTAAATAAAATGTTTGCTATAATTTGTGAACTAATTTTATAAATTTTTAATTAAATAAACAATGAATTTATATATAATAACACACATATTCTTAATAAAACATACAATAACAATGTAATATAACACTATATGGATGGAGAACATATGACATTGGGACTTGCAGCTAATAATTTTATTGTTTGAAAGCTCTGTAACTATTTATTTGATACTTTAGGAATCACATGACCTGTAACATACTATAGTTTATTACATGCTGGCTATATAGATTTTATTTAGTATGCTGACTCTGGAGATACTCAAAGATTGCAATGGCTACTTATATATTAATATAAAAAATTTAGGAACGGGCATAAGAAAATGTTATTACCTATAGGATTTTAAACATTGTGGCTTTTTGCTCTTTACTGTTGCATGTGTGGTTTACCAACTGGTTGGATTTTAGGTTTCTGATGCAGTCCTGACACTTGCAGTTCTGGGCTACTTCTTACTTCTGGCAGACAGACATTCTTGGCAGCTTCAAATTATTAGATGGGCATGGTTTCTATCAGGCAGATTGCTGATGTTCTTGTAGATGAAGGTTGGAGCTTATCATATACTATGAAAACTGCTTAGCATGACATTGTCTTTTGTAAAATATACATCTAATAAGTGATTGAATCTAGATACATAAATGATTGACTGATAAAATTTTCAGTCCTATTTATGTGATGATCTTGTTGTTATCTTTTAATTAATTTTTTAAATCCTCTAGTTATTTTCATTGTTCAAAATCCATCCATGGCTTTTGTTGATTAAATTTTGGAGAAGTTGCATTGTAATTAGACCTGTTGTTTATGGATTTTAATTAGTTAATTAGTAGCCATTGCTAATACCATTCTTATGCAACTTATCTATTAAGCAATCTTTGAGTTTTAAATTTTAATTATGAGCTTTCCTTTATTTTAATATTTAACTTTCATATTTTATTTTATTTTTAACACGCACACATTTTATTATTTTCTTTATATTTAAAATCAACATTATTTACGCACACATATAATTATTTTATTTTAAATAAATAGAAAAAGATTTTTAGTTTTTAAGATTTCCTTTTTTCTTTAATAGTTTAATTTTTCTAAATTACATTCCTCCTCAGGCTAACTGCATTTTCTTTTAATAAAACTGACTTTCTAAATACCACTTTCTTAATTTATTCTAAATTATATTTTCTTTTTTTTCTTTAATTCAACCTTTGTTTCCTTTGATGAAACTTAATTTGTCATTTACTAGTAACTGATCCCACAATGATTTTATTTTTTAAAATTAATTTTAAAACTTTTGCATTATCTATGAAGATTCTTATTTTAATAATTTTGGACAAAATTATTTACAATATGTAGCGCTTTTCTATTGGTATATATAATATTACTTTTTCCTTTTTATTTGTATTTGTAATAAATTAATTAATGTTTTTAACTTTCACAACCAAAAAGATTTTATTATTTTCTTCATATGAAATAGTTTATTTTATACTTAGGCCCAGCTAAGTGCATTCATGGTGTAGTTCACCAGAATATAGATCTATGAACTTTACTGAATGTGCACTCAACTATATCTAAATATATACATATGTTCACTAGAGGGAGCTTACCATTAACTACGATCAAGCTTTAAATTAGAAGTCCTGAGAAAGAAAGAATTCAAAATCTCTATTGGAATGTATTCATCCCCAGACCAATTGGTCTTGAGCTTATGGCTGACCTCAATGAGGAGCTAGGACTCCAGATACTAGATATAAAATACCAACTCAAAAGACAGCACTTATCTAATATGTTACTATCAATTTGAAAACTTGAATTTTTCAGACATGAAAATGTCTTCAAATACAGCCTTACAAACCAGATAGCTCTATGGATCTGAACTCAGTTCAGTTTCACCATATATTAATAACCTCAGCAATATAACATCACAACAGTTTTCACGAGCACACTTATAATAATTAATAAAACAAGACAAATTGTGTAACTTGCTTTTAAGCTTGTATTAAAATGTTCACTAGAGAGACTTAGCAATAGCTCCAATCAAGCTTTAAATTATAATTGGCAAAAGAAAAAGCTTAAATACAAGCTTAAAAGCAAGTTACACAATTTGTGTATTGTTTTATTAATTATATATATATATATTGTAATGGGCTGGTAGATTCCAGAAGAGATAGGGGTCACATCTTACTATGGTTGGACTTTGGGTCTTTGGATAGGATGCAAGTGATTACGTGATGAAATACATAACCTACAATTGTACCCACTTCCAATAGACTAGCTCTACCTATTTTTATTAACTTAGATACATTTTGGGTCAGTTCATCCAATTCTCACCTGTTTCTAGCCACATTATACCACAGTATTTGAACTCAGGGAGTAGTTGCTTGAGCTTTCTTATCAGGGAAGGAGATCACACTAATAGTAGTTAGTACACCTCTATATAAGTGATAATTAATTACCAAAATCAATCAAGCATAAGATATATAAAAAATATGTATGTGCAGTATAAGTATATATGTATTAAAAGTTATAATAAATGACTTAAATATGTATATGTATTTCCTCTATCATAGTAATAATATTAATAGGTGTAAAACTAAATAAGATAATAATGTTTATAATGGGTATGTGAATAATGAAGAACTATAAAGCTGATGGTGGATATTGAAATAATGATGAGTTAGAGACCAGATTAAAATAATGAATTATATAAACATTTATTGACTAACAAAAAATATAAAATATGAATAACAATTAAATCTAATACATGTAATTTATTTTGTCAAGGATGAATCTCTACCACATTGGTATCTATAATGATATTAATAAAAATAAAACCCTTACCCTAAACCGAAGTTCATGTACTTGACTAATTATTTACAACAATGAATATGTAAAATCATAATATGTATATGTGATTTCGATTTTAGCTGGCTAATTTAAAATATGTATACAAGCATAACAACAACAACAACAAAAAATCTTTGTTGTCTAGATAAATCAATGCTTATAAATCATTGGGTTTTGCTTACTGTAAGATATTAAAATTTCTTACCTTTAAATTTCCTATATGTTGTCAAAAGTCAGTCAGATGGGAAGGTCAAAACTAGTAATTTTTTTTATTCTTCATACAATTAAAGATGATATATATATATATATATAAATCTAATATCCCCCCCCTTATTACTCTCATACAGAATTTCTCCAAAATTATACACATTAGCTTCCCTTTGTAGAAATGAAAATAATACATAAAATTTACAATAGACAAAGTAATAAAACAAAAATCACAATTTTTATCCCATTATGTTAATTAAAATTTGATGAGTCTGCTGAAAACTGTTCATTTGCTAAATAAATTCCTAAGAATGGAGATGAAGTTCTATTCCCATGACGAATAGCAATTTCTTGTCTGAGTCAAGGATTAGGCATTTTATTTAAAGCAAAGATGGTTTTTAAATTTCTCATAAATGGGCAGATAAAATATTTAACCTTTCATGGCTTTATTGATGACATATTATTACCCCATGGTACAAACTTTTCAGCAAGCAATCATGATATAAAAATAATATATATTTTTATTGATTCATTTGCTTCTCAAGATTTTAATGACGATATTATTATATATCAAAACAATTAATTATTGAATATTACTACAACACACAAATTTAGCTAAAATTTGTCTAATTAGTAAATAATTTAAATCTTCTTACTTTCAAATTATTTCTTTCCCTTCAAACGATTGCTTTAAAATTTCAGCTTTTGATCATTTTGATTAATATTTTAAAAAATATTTATATATTTAAATTTGAATATTCACATCCATTTTGTATTCAAATTTATTTTTTTAAGCAGAAAAAAATAATAATGTTTGATCTTCGAATGCAGAAGACAATTATAACAATTAATACTGCATTGTAGATTGTGTGAAGTTTTTTTAAGCATTTTAACCTTGACATTTCCTATTCTTTAACAGACATAATATAAATAAATGGAATTATAAATAAAAATAAAAATTTATAAATATTTTAAATTTCATCTCTACAAATGGTTGCTATGTGTTTAGATTTTAATTCAGTCATTGTTTTATTTTATTTTATTTTTAAGTTTATGCGTAATTTTTTTTTTTTTATAGTCATCCCAAATTATTAACATATAATATGTTTTATTCCAGTGTTAATATACCTATCTGTTTCTCCCTAGTAATTTAATGGCTTTTATTACTTCTTTAGAAATAAAAAGATGTTTATACACATGTATACGTTGGAAAGAAAAAAAAATGTTAATATGACAATTTGCTTGGCAATTTATTGGTTAAGCAAATATGTTACGAGGCTCCAATTGGTAGAGTGTTTTAAATATATATATATATATAATGATAACAATAGTAATGTATAGTTCAAGCAGAGATACTTTTGATTATGTCTTCATTATTAGCAAAATAATTTGAAGTACTTGTGCTTAATATATATATACCTGGGTCTCAATTTACATGATAGATAGGTTCCTTAGAAAACATGCGCAAATAAAATCACGCAAAAATAGATGTAATGTACCTTGAAAAAGGGGGGATACAGACTGTGATTTTTCAAAAATCACATAAAAGCAAAGCACCAACGTAAAATTACTTTAAAATTTGCGCAAAAAAAAAATAAGGAAATAAAATATGACTAGTAAAAAATTTCAAATTTGAAAAAAAATTGATACATGACAAACTTTTTTTAACTATAATACTTAATTTTATTCAAAATAATATATTTTTATCATAATGTACAGTACAGTAATTGATATTTTTATACACGTTTTAATTATTATCGCTACTTGCTGATAAACAGGTTCATTTGCAAATTGGTAAAAAATCAGATTCTTCACAAGAGGAAATACAACTAGCGCCAACTTTACTCTCATGTTGTGTTAATAATTTTCTGGTGACAATGTAATTAGTAATTAAACTTTGAGACGATGATTTTATTAATTGTTTATGAAGCTCGTGATATCCAGACATACAACCATTTAGCTCTCATTGGAATTTAAGAGCACATTCATGATTAGTGTCATTAATAATAAAATAATTAAAAATAAACTTGCGGACACTAAATGATTAATAATTGATTATGTTCTTTTTTAAAAAGCAAAAACAGAATGTGATTTAAAATGCAAAATTAACACGCACAATGTTTGAACAAATTTACATTATAATCTTGTAAAATTTAATGTGTGTATACATAAAATGTGGAAATCATGATTTTAATTTCATTATTGCATAAAATCTTACTATTATAAAGCACTGAAAATATTGAAATTACTAAGATGAAAGTCAAATTCCAATAATGTGCTATTACTTTCAATATGACATAAGTGCGCAAAATTTATTATTTAAAGTAATAGTGCATTATCGGAGTTCGACTTCTGAAGAAACATGAATCACATAACTTCCAAATCACGTTAAGTGAATCCGCATAAAAAGAGACCCAGGTGTGTGTGTATATATATTACTCCTATTATCATTACCATTATTATAATTTAAAATTTACATGCAGCATATTTTCTCAGGTGTATTCTTATTTTATATACATGCCTACTATTGCACAAAACATCAAATATTGGGAAGAAATTTCCATTTTGTCTGAAAATTATTTATGTTGGCATTATAATAAATGATTACATATGAAAGAGACAGACATTTGATTGGGAATAAATTTCTTTAAAGTAAAAAGGTCATACTTATGATATAAATATACAATGATTAAATAGCCGGAGAGAAGAAATGCAGGTATTTCATGCTTCTAGCTTATCAGTCAAGTGAAAATTATATTATGAAATTCAACTGAAATGTAAGTTTTTCTTGAATTCTTAGAAATTCATAATATAATAAACTTTGAGATATGGAAACACTTACATAATTTGAACCGCATATTTATATTGCTTGACCATTAATTATAATCAGTTAGTTGTAAGGATAGTAAAATAAGAAAAATGCTAGCTACTTCTGTCTACATGTACAATTCATATATATATATATATATATATATATATATATATAATAAAATCAAGTCAGGTGTCACATGACCAATTTAATAAGCTTGTATTACAAATGTTATATATAGAGCTCGCAAAAAAGCTCTTAAACAAGCTTTGCAGAATATTCTCAACCCCACGCCAGTTTCTGCTACTGGTTTCCTCAGTGAGATGCTAGAATATTCAAACAATAGATTAAAAATGCCAGGACAAGCCCAGTACTTTATCTAATGGATAACTATTAAGTAGAAAATCTGAAATTTTCAGACATTCATATGTCTTCTAATCCAGCTATCTAACTTAAATATCTATGTGGAACTGAACCAAGCTCAGATACACCATATATTAATAGCTTTAGCAATATAGAATTGCCAAAGCTATAATAGCAAAAAAAAATTACAGGGAAATGAAGTCAGATATCACATGACCTCATTTAATAAGCTTATATTACAAATGTTATATATAGAGCTTGTAAATAAGCTTTTAACAAGCTTTGCAGAATATCCCCAACCCCAGACTGGTTTCTGTTACTGGTTTCCTCAGTGAGATGTATGTAAAATGCTAAACAATTTGAACATATTTTACACAAGTGCACATCAACACAATCTTCAGATCTCAAATATCTTGTGCTTTGTCCATATTTTTTGGGATATAGGATTTACTTTTACTCATTAAAGAATATTTTTATATTTTATACCATGGCTAATAATATTGTTCCTGGAATAAAATGTATGACAATAAAAATCAATTTAAGTGAAAATGTGCAGGAAATGCTTATTTTATAAATCACCTATAACCAGTTGATAATGTAAAGTAAAAATAGTTTTAGCTAGTTTTATATTGGCATGAAAGTATATTGGAATACCTTTTTTTTTTCATTGTGAAAATACAACAATTACTATATTTAAAAAATTCAAAATTTCAGTTATTGAATCTAATTTTGGTGCTGCTAGAGAATGATGTCTACTAATCATGTAATGCCACATATTACGTATCATTTATAAAAATAAAAATAAAGGCAAATTGATAAGAAATAATTTATATGCATTTTTCATGCATGAAAATATTTTATTTTAGAGAGATGTAAAATTTGCACAGTAAAAATAATAAGTAAAATCACAAAAATAAAGAGATATGTCATTAATACAAACTCCACTAACTCAAAAACTTCAATTATACAGAGAATGTTCTCATTTATTGTTCTAATTATGGTATATAATTATTTGTGCTCATGTAAATGCAAGCATATTCTCTACTTGGAAATATTATTATAACACAAAAAGTTTCAATATATACACAGTATAGTTAATAAAATTAATACTACTTATAATTTCAGCAGAACTTTGGGTTTATAATGATGAGAAAAAACATTTTTTTGTTGAAATCTGAAAAAATGACTAGTCCAAATGATTAGGGATTTTGGTTAGGTAGTAGTATAGGTGAGTATATGCATATTTAGTGTGCAACCAATTCAATGCAGAATGGATCAGATTTATTTCCTATTTGTGAAATAAATAAAGGCACATTTCATATCCAAATATATCATTGCTTTCTGAAATTTAATTTCTTATATCATAATTATAATACATGAAAATAATTTATTTAGCCAAAAAATTAATAAATAGCATTTTAATAAACACAGTAACAAAAAAAAGTAAATAATGACAATTATTTTCATTTACCCATAAATGAAAATTGTTATTATTTATTGTTTCAAAATATTAAACAAGTCATGTCCATTCTCTGTTGGTTTGGTTGCTAAATATATTATTTTAATCCCTTTATTTATTACATTTCCTACTATTTATTACTTTCATCATGCTAAAACAAACCTTATTCCCTCTTCCCCCATAAATAAAATGTTGCTAAATACAAAGATGTCTCTAATGCAGGGGTGGGCAAATAGCAGCCCACTAAGAGTTTTTTTTGGCCCACCAAGACATTCAGAAAAATCCATCTAAAACCAAGATTTTCTTCTCGTGCACAACCGAAGATTCGTCTCATATTTTCCACTAGGATGGCCATGTCACTTGACATACACATTGTAGATATGTTGTGCAGTACTTTTCTGGTTGATCTGATTAATTTTAATTTTGTCTTTGCAACAGTAAATAAATAAATTTCTAACTTTAGTGAAACCATGAACCCTCCAAAGAAAACATGAAATCGGTGATGAATGTCATGTGTTCAATGAAAAATGGACAAAAAATTATTTCTTTGGTAATACAGGGAATAAAGCAGTGTTTTTATTGGGTCATGAAAAAAAAGATGCAGCCCTCGGCTAACCTCGCTTCCACCAAGTAGCCCCTGATGTGGTCTTCTGTTTCCACAAAGTGACCCCCAAGCCAAAACAAATTCCAAACCCTGCTCTAATATAATCCATGCATTTGTTCAGGGTGGTGACATTTTTGAGACAACAAAATTGGCCTAAACTTACAAAAAAATAATGAATCATCATTTATTCATTCTTTTAAGTCATTAAGCATCACATGATTACTTTGTCTTCCACTGAATGGTGCTACTGTATGGAGAGTTTTGCCTCTGTGTTATTCATTTTTTGTTGAAACCAGGCTACAGCATGGTGATAGTTAAATTTTTATATAATAAAATTTCATTATAGTATTATTCAAATATCAGTTTTTTAAGCTAATTGTGCATACACTTTGCGAGTGTTAATAATAAATGAATACCTTCTCACCAATACAAGATATAGTATTTATGCAGGAATAAAAGGAATCCTCTTATTCCTACAACTCAAATTTATATATGAGACAATTTCACCCACGTCATTCATTCAGACATCGTATATAGTAATTTAAAGTGACGGTTCCATCCTCAGGCTTTACTTGCCAGTACTTCAAATTTGCTCATGTATAAGCATTTGAGTCGTAGGAATAAGAGGATTCCTTTTATTCCTGCATAAATACTATATCTTGTATTGGTGAGAAAGTATTCATTAATTATTAACACTCGCAAAGCATATGCACAATTAGCTTAAAAGGCTGATATTTGAATGTATACAATTGTAAACACTATGCTATATAAAATAAATGCTTATTTACATATGATTAAGTTTCAGTTGGAATGATGATAAGTAAATTCTAGACAATTTCACCCACGTCATTCATTCAGACATCGTATATAGTAATTTAAAGTGACGGTTCCATCCCCATGCTTTACTTGCCAATACTTCAGATTTGCTCATATATAAGCATTTGAGTCATAGGAATAAGAGGATTCCTTTTATTCCTGCATAAATACTATATCTTGTATTGGTGAGAAAGTATTCATTTATTATTAACACTCGCAAAGCGTATGCACAATTAGCTTAAAAGGCTGATATTTGAATGTATACAATTGTAAGCATATGCTATATAAAATAAATGCTTATTATAGTATTATGTTTTTTTTAAATCAATCATTTAAAAGAATGCAATGTTGGATTGTTTTTTTTTGTATCCCACTATCAGTAATAATATTGGATGATATTATAGTAAAAGAACTCTTCTATCTTGCATTTATTTCCAATTCAATGATTGGCTATGAATTGACATCCATCTGGGATTAAAATACATACACATTTATGAAATTTTTTAAATACAAGTATAGTAATATATTCTAAATAAATGTAAAATTATGAGAGTAGATTTTATATACAATTTTAGAATGATTCAAATATTTTTAAAATTTTCTATGGTATGATTGTGCGCATAATTCAAGTCCTAGTGTGGTTTTTCAAAACTAACGTTTATTCAAATTTATTTATGTTCTACAACAATAAAAACCCAATTGGAACATCTTGCTGTTATTTCAGTGGTATACAAAATTGGTCAGAAATTAAACCACATTAGCCTTCTTTGTAATTCTGTGAATATGAATGCATGAAAAATTTCATTTAAATACAGGTGTACATTTCCACAGTGAAAATATAAATGCTTATATATATATATTGTAATAGTCAGAAAACGTGTGACTCGTAAACATAGTGCAGAATTCGACCACCACACAGAACAGCAGCACCATTGAGGTAGCGAAGCCACCCGTGTTACTGAGTTCGAACATAGTTTATCGGTTCCACAATCCCAATCCACGAAACAACGCATCTGATGTGACATTAGTAAATATTTCCTTAGGCACGGTGGTCAGGGATATGCAAGAGATTCATGATTTTATTCTCGAGTTAGCTAATAATCAAACTAATATTAATTAAACATTCATATTTACATAATTGAGAAATATTATATAGAATGGGTATCGAATAAATGAAATGTAACTGCAGACATATAGTTTAAAATTATTTATTCACACATTTTAATAACACAATCATTTACTAATAATATTTTGTGGATTCAAAGCTTCAGTAGTGGGATTTGCGACATGATTATATTTTAAAGAATACATTTATTTATTTAGACATTATTTTATATTGAGGACTTCAGTAGCGGTATTTCCGATGCTGTAATGTTTAAAAAGGGAATTCAATTATTTGAAGGCATCATCTAGCTACCTAAAATTCTCAAGTAAGTATTTCTAATGCATGCCTTGGGGAATTTATACCTTTGCAATGCAAGAGTCTAAAGTAAGATTTAAGAGTAGCGTTGGACATATATTTATTTAATTAAAATATTTATTTTATGACTAAGGGCAAACATTTATTTGAGAGTGAATTATGAAGATAATGCAGTAGCAGAGTGATATATAGAATAATAAAACTAAGTAAAGGAACACGTGGTACACTTTAGAAAGGCGATATGGAATGGCAGTATATCGAAACTGCAATGCCGTGAATGAGTTTATAAGAATGTCGAATTGGTCTCTGCCATCGGCCCGATGAAGTAAGGTGTCACATAAGCATAACCAGGGACAAGCGGTCCATGTCACAGCTTGCCGGCTGGCTGCATGACATTGTCAAATCCTAAGGGAGCACCCATTATGCCTGCTTGTGTAGGACGAATGGGGTTAATTTCAACCCTGAAGAATCCGGAAATTTCACGGCAGAATGGGTCATCGCATCTCTAAAATGTAACACATGTATACTGTATAAGCGATTTTGATGAGATTTAAATAGACTTCTGACTCGGCCCTATGTTATCAATATTTACTAAAGAACGTTGGCGACTCTCAAAAAAATGTAATTTGATGGAATTATTCATTAAGATTTAATTAATACAAAACAAATCTAAACTGGGAATGATTACAACTATGCCAGCCATTTGCGAAGTTGTAAGACCCCTGCATTACAATAAATGCAGCATTGAATGCATGTCAGTTTATATGAAAATTAAATTATTTATGAAAGTAATGTTAATGAAATCAGACACGCATTCACTATTTCAAGTGATCATAGATTTAAACATTGAAAATAGAGACAATTATTAGCATGCAATAATTAAATAATAAATATAGATAAAATGTAGATTTTAGAAATACCCACCCAAGAAAGATAGAATGAGGTAAGCTAGATTATTAGAGAAATTTACACATTAAGTTAATTATTCAATTTTAGTTATACAAATGATAGTTTTTACATTTTATAATTTAGATAAGTAATATGAAGAAGAGCTATAGCACATTATTAGAGTACTCTAGAGTTTGAACACAGACAGGTACCTGTTTTATTAGAAGTTTTCTGATTCCATTAGTTTAGCAGCAAAAAGTTCACGAGTGGCAATTCTTTCTTATATTTAGATATTTCATTTATTTTCACAGCAGCAGCAGCTTTCTCATTTATTTCAGGCAGCAGATCTTCATGGTGAATTTATGATGGGCAATGGAAAGTTCAGCATCTGATAGGCCATCTCCCGATGGAGAATAATCTAGGTGCTTTACTTGGTCATACCTTGGCAGGAACAAATTATTTTTATATTTTTGGAGACTCTCAGTGATCGAGAGCAAAGCTAAAGTTTAAGTGAATGTCTCCAGCAAGTCTAAGATGGCCTCTTTTTTTATCTTGATCTTTCACATTTTTGTTAAGGTATTTTTAGGTTCTACTTAATCTGCCCTGAGGATAATCAATGCATTTTGTTGGTTTTAATTATAGAAAGCTGCCATTCTATTGTTTACATTTTACATTTACTAATTACATTTTGGGGAATTTTTCTTTAATTAATCTATTATCTATCACTGACCAATGCTTTTAAATTTCAAAGACAAAAAGGAAACATAAGATTATTTTAACTTTTAATTAAATATTACATCAGATTTTTTTAGAATTATTATTAAATGAAATTTAAACAAAGCAATAAATACGAACTTTATAATCCAAAATAAATGATTAAAATTATACAAAATTATATAACTAAAAGCAATCTAAATTATATTATTTTATCCCTATTTATTGCCTTTAATTTGAAATCGAAATGTGTGCATGTTTATGCTGAGTTCTACATATATTTATACATTTTTAATATTGCTACACACACAATTCGATACCAAAAAGTTTAAATTTGGGTGGGATAGATCGGTCAGTGAGAGACGACAGAAAAAGGTGAAACTTAAGATTCGTGAGAGACGACAGAGAAAGGTGAAACTTAAGATTTGAATACGAATTTTACTGTTTCATTTCCCCATACTTCCCATGAACAATTAAGGAAGGACAAAGGAGGCAAGAAAAAAAAATTTTTACATTATATAATTTAAATACGAAAAATTTATTATTATTTTTTTTTACAGATTTATTGAAATATAGAAAGCAGAGATTACATTAAGCAATGAATAATTAATATACTCGGATCTAGAATTTATAGTTTAATTAAAATGGCCTAATTTGGCCGTGTCTGGTAGAAATCATAGTAATGTTAGTTAAACTGATTATATTTATATAAAAAATTCTTAGAGTAAGGTTAGTTAATATAATATAAAAAAATTTTTTTAAGAGTAATAGTAATTAAAACAATAATATATATAATAAAATTTCTATCTAAAACCCTATTTGACTAAAGTACAATCCATTCAACCAAGTTCATTATATCAAGTTCGTTTTAATATTCTCATATACATTTAATCCGTCTTAAGAGTCTAATATTTTTACAACCCCAGGTCAGGTGGATAATACCTACATGGTTTGAGATTACAGGCATTGTATGTCCCTTTTATGGTATCTCCATCTTTTAATAAATATGCATTTGCGCCACATGTGCGATCAATTATAAAGGGTCCCCAGTACAAAGGAAAGAACTTTTTATATATTCTTTTATCTCGGTTACTTTGTTGAGAGTTCCGTACCCAAACATAGTTCTCAACCTGGAAATGTTGGCTTCTCCGATCTGCTCATAATTTCCATTCTGTCCTTTCTGTAAGGTAGCGGTAAGCCTTGTGTCTGTCAGTTTCAATATTGATTTCACATTCATCCATGGGTAATGGCGTCTTGATCAGTAATGAGTCCGCTTTACCAAAATGCAAACATGTTGGTGTCATGCCAGTGGCCTCATTGATGGTTCCATTGATATATTGAAAAATCTTTTCAGTTTGATTTACCCAGCTTCTGTGATTTTGGTGAACATGGGTCCTAAATAGTCGGTTTATTTCCCTCATAACCCGTTCACATGGGTTAGACTGAGTATTTCAAATTGAGGTCAGAATATGTTTAATGTTCTGCTGCCTCAACCAAGTCTTTCATTCTTGAGATGTAAAAGCCAATCTGTGGTCCGAGAGGATGGTGATCGGTTTTCCAATCTTGATGAATTGACCCTTTTGTAACACTCGAATTGTGCAATGGGAATCTGCTTGCATCACAGGATAGACCCAAGCATATTTTGAGAATAGATCAAAAGTTACAAGTAAGTAACATAATCTACGGTAGGATGGCAATGGGCCATAGTGATCGATCGCAAGTATTTCATTTGGTGCAGATGTGATGATAGAGGCACCTATTCCACTAAAGTTTCTATTTGGTGGTTTATCTCTTGCACAAATAGCACATTTCTTTAGGGTATCTATCACATCTTCATATAGCTTTGGCCAGTGAAATTGCCGTCGTATAGCTTCTTCTGTTTTTCTAGGGCCATAGTGCCCTACTAAGCCATGCATATACATGATGAGATGGTTTCTGAGATCAGGTGGTACCATGATTTTCCAGTAAATTTTATCTCCCACAATCTGCTGCTGCAGCAACCCATTTCTTATCCGGGATAGCTTCTTCCCTCGAGGTGTTCAGCAGCCTTGTATTGGATTTCCTTGCTGTTGTACAATTTGGATAAGCTTTTTATATAGCAGTTGCTGATCTTGCCAATGTTGAAGGTTCCTTAACTTGTGTTCCATCTCTTGGTCCAATACCATTGCTGCAGTTACCAATGGCTGATCACTTATTATGGGGTTGTGTGGCTCCAGTTCTATAGGATTTCGACTTAATATTATCGGCCACTGTATTTTCAGGCCCAGTGTAGTAGACAACTTTATAATGAAATCTTTGAAGCGAAAGACTCCATCTGATGAGGCAGTCATTGTTCAGGTAACTTTTATTTAGGAATTCGAGACATTGGAAGTCAGTAATGATAATCACTTCTGAACCCAGCAACATCTGCTTGAACTTATTACATTACCACACGATTGCTAGTGTCTCTTGTTCCATCACTGTGTAGTTCTTTTCTGCTCCTTTCAGAGTACGGCTACTAAAATATAGTATTTGGTGTTGGCCTTCTTGGTTGACTTGAAATAGAACCACACCCAATCCCTTCTGACTGCTATCAGTCTGCAAATAAAAGGGAGAGGTAAAATCTGGGTAGTGTAACATCACAGTCTCTAAAAATTTTCTCTTTACTTGACTGAAGTCTTCTTCATAGGTCTTTGTCCATTCCCATCGGTGGTGAGGTCTTATCAATTCTACTAGTGATGATGTATCTTTGGCAAAATGGGGGTAAAACTTGTGATAGTAATTGCAAAGGCCCAGAAATGATCGAACTTGTTTTCGGTTTGTGGGCCTAAAGAAATTTTCAATAGCTGCGACCTTGTCAGGGTGAGACCTAATTCCTTGACCCTTTACAATATGGCCTAAAAAGGTAATCTCCCTCAATGCAAAAAAACTTTTTTTTAAATTAACAGTTATATTTTTCTGGGTGCACTCATCAAAAAATTGTTTTAAATCCTCCAGATGTTCTGCAATGTCTCTTGACGCAACTACTACATCGTCTACATAACATACCATTTTTTTAAACTTTTCTGACAATACTTGGTCCAAACACCTCATGAGGCCAGCCCCGCTATTTATCAGCCCAAAAGGTACTCTCTTAAACATGTGGGTTTGCCCATTGTATCTAAACACGGTATATTTTCGATCCTGGGGTGAAGAGCCATTTGCCAGTAACTGGCAGTTAGGTCAAGGGTAGAGAAAATATTCTTAGCAGTCAACTTGATAAATGTTTCTTGGATGGGTGGTGGGACATCCCGCTCAGGTATAGTAATGTTGTTTAATGTCCTAGCATCGAGACACAATCATATGGTTTCATCTTTCTTTTTGACCACGACTAACGGGTTATTATAGGGTGATGACCCCTTTTCAATCACACCCCAGTCAATCATCTGCTAATTTGAGCATTCACCTCTTCTTGATACTGAAATGGGATAGGGTATGTGCGGGTCTAGAAATGCATCTCTTCTTTTACTCGTATTCGATGGACATAATCACTAATTTCACCTGGGACATAAGTAATTTTTGTGACTGGAATCGGTCCTCTACCTTGACTAATGATGATCCCATAATTTTCTCTTGGATATCCTCATCAGGAATGGCCTCCAGACATCTTAATTGGATTTCTTCAGTTTGTTTATTTGTATCAAAACTAATCTGCTTCTGCTGGAAAGTTAGTATCTTTTTTTATAGTCCAGGATACATTCATGTTGGGTTAAGAAGTTGGACCCAATTATCACATCCTGAATTAGTCCTTTTATCACTAAGAAGGTGTGTCCTGCATTGGCTTCTCCTATCGATATTTCCAACCAGACTTGATAGTTTTCAGTTCTGGTCATCCTCCCATCAGCCAGCTTCATTTGGATTGGGTGAGCAGGAAGCCTGGGTATGAGTCCATGTTTTTCATAATTTGTTAACCACTCTCTAGAAACACAGGAAATCTGGCTGCCTGTGTCAAGAAGAATTTGTATAACTGAGGCCCCGATTCTTGTATTAATAACTGGGCAAGGGCCAATCTGAAGTCCCCAAGTGGAATCCTCTTCCTGGATGACTGATGTTAGGTTAGTCATCTCCACTACTTTCAGCTGCTGGCAAGATGAATGCTGGTACTGGTAATCTTTTACTGAAGTCCCGCTTGATCGAATTGCCATTTGGTTTCTTTCTTTCTCACTATGATTGCTAGTAGTTTCTGATTGCTGTTGTCTGGTCTCCTGCTTCCATTCACAATCTACTAGTCTTTTAGACCAATGGCTATCATCTAAAACTGCAAGAAATTCTCCCCATCTCTTCAATGTCTTTGATACAACTTCCGATCATCCGCTTTTGGGTAGTTACTGGCATATTTTGTTGAATTGTTCCAATGATATGTCTATCTGCCAATGCGAACGTTGTGAGAGATTTAAATCGGTTTGCTTGCCTGAGGAAAAACTGAGCATGTGTTTCTCGGGGTATTGCTCTGTATTTTTCATGAAAGAGCATGTTGTAGATATCAATTTGATGCTTGTCGCTCCAATATTCTTTCATTAACGCATATGTGTACTTCTCTATAGTTTTAGGTTTCCATTTCACCATATCCCAACAGTCTTTGGCATAGCCCTGTAAATAGTAACTGGCAATAGTTATCTGTTCACCTGCTTCTGCCTTATGCACTTGAAAGAAACTTTGTAAGCTCTCTAAGTGGGTTTGAGGATTTTGTCCTGTCTCTCCTCTAAAGATTTTTATCTGAATAATCTTTCATAAGTAGCTTTGAGGTCTAACCTCCCTTGTTTTTATATTTCCCCCATCTTTATTGACTTGGGTTATTCTATATTCGTTTGCTATCATTCCTAAGTCTCTCAAGACAAATTTTTGAATTTACTGATACTCTCTAACTCTTATCTTTTCTTCTTCCTGTCTCTGTTTTGATTCTTCATCTCTTCTTTTTCTCATTTCCTCCTCATACATTTTCTCCATTTCTTGCATATTCTGTCTGAGTATTTCCTCCATGAACTTGAAATTACAGTCCATTGATCCTCTGTATTGTTGCAGAGCTTCCCTTCGCTCGGGTGTCGACTCCAAAGCTTCAGATAAATCTACTTGCTGTATATCAATATTTTCTGATTCCATTTTCTTAATATGATTTATTTATTTTATCTCTGATACTCTCTAACTCTTATCTTTTCTTCTTCCTGTCTCTGTTTTGATTCTTCATCTCTTCTTTTTCTCATTTCCTCCTCATACATTTCCTCCATTTCTTGCATATTCTGTCTGAGTATTTCCTCCATGAACTTGAAATTACAGTCCATTGATCCTCTGTATTGTTGCAGAGCTTCCCTTCGCTCGGGTGTCAACTCCAAAGCTTCAGATAAATCTACTTGCTGTATATCAATATTTTCTGATTCCATTTTCTTAATATGATTTATTTATTTTATACCAGTAGCATTTGACTACTCCCCACCGGTATATTGACCCTATAACACTCTTTCGCTGCCCTCACCTACTCTACATTGCCCTATTTCTGTATTGCTGCATTTAACATATTTAACATATATATTGTAGCAAACTACTGGTTACACGTATAATAAGCCACTGCTGTCTATGATATATATATATATTTGTACTTTAACAAAATGTTTACTATTAACATATATAACAAGCTTCTGCTGTCTATGCTATATATATAACGGTGTTTTAATAAATTATTCAATGCTACCTGCTTTCTCATTTAGCGACTGATTCCTTTTTTTGACATATATATATATATAAAATATTTCATTAAATCCGAGTATTTTCGTTCCCTCTTAAATTACACACACATCCCTGCTTTCCTTAAATTTGTTATTACGCCTGCTGTCCTTTCATTCACTCGACCCACATTATTTCACTCGATTTATTTTTTTCATTATTTTTATCAAAACAAATCGTATATATATATATAATAATTAGCTAACTCGAGTAACGAACGCTAAAAGAAATTTATATGCGTTATATTTTGCTCAGGGTATATATGGGTTTTTTTGTATCGAAAGCTCCATGTTGGAAAGCGTGAAACGCTAAAAAAAAATTTAACTATGTAACAGTCAAAAAACGTGTGACTCGTAAACATAGTGCAGAATTTGACCACCACACAGAACAGCAGCACCATCGAGGTAGCGAAGCCACCCGTGTTACTGAGTTCAAACATAGTTTATCGGTTCCACAATACAATCCACGAAACAACGATCTGATGCGACATTAGTAAATATTTCTTTAGGCACGGTGGTCAGGAATATGCAACAGATTCATGATTTTATTCGAGAGTTAGCCAATAATCAAACTAATATTAATTAAACATTCATATTTACATAATCGAGGAAATATTATATAGAATGGGTATCGAATAAATGAAACGTAACTGCAGACGTATAGTTTAAAATTATTTATTCACACATTTTAATAAGACAATCATTTACTAATAATATTTTGTGGATTCAAAGCTTCAGTAGCAGGATTTGCGACATGATTATATTTTAAAGAATACATTTATTTATTTAGACATTATTTTATATTGAGGACTTCAGTAGCGGTATTTCCGATACTGTAATGTTTAAAAAAGAAATTCAATTATTTGAAGGTGTCATCTAGCTACCTAAAATTCTCGAGTAAGTATTTCTAATGCATGCCTTGGGGAATTTATACCTTTGCAATGCAAGAGTCTAAAGTAAGATATAAGAGTAGCGGCGGACATATATTTATTTAATTAAAATATTTATTTTATGACTAAGGGCAAACATTTATTTGAGAGTGAATTATGAAGATAATGCAGGGGTGGATTGATATATAGAATAATAAAACTAAGTAAAGGAACACGTGGTATGCTTTAGAAAGGCGATATGGAATGGCAGTATATCGAAACTGCAATGCCGTGAATGAGTTTATAAGAATTTCGGGCTGGTCTCTGCCATCGGCCCGATGAAGTAAGGTGTCACATAAGCATAACCAGGGACAAGCGGTCTGTGTCGCAGTTTGCCAGCTGGCTGCATGACATTGTCAAATCCTACGGGAGCACCCATTATGCCCGCTTGTGTAGGATGACTGGGGTTAATTTCAACCCTGAAGAATCTGGAAATTTCACGGCAGAATGGGTCATCATGTCTCTAAAATGTAACACATGTATACTGTATAAACGATTATGATGAGATTTAAATAGATTTCAGACTCGGCCCTACGTTATCAACATTTACTAAAGAACGTTGGCGACTCTCAAAGAAATGTAATTTGATGGAATTATTCATTAAGATTTAATATATACAAAACATATCTAAACTGGGAATATCTAAACTGGGAATGATTACAACTAATATGCCAGCCATTTGCGAAGTTGTAGACCCCTGCATTACAATAAATGAAGCATTGAATGCGTGTCGGTTTACATGAAAATTAAATTATTTATGAAAGTAATGTTAATGAAATCTGACACGCATTCACTATTTCAAGTGATCATAGATTTAAACTTTGAAAATAGAGACAATTATTAGCATGCAATAATCAAATAATAAATATAGATAAAATGTAGATTTTAGAAATACCCACCCAAGAAAGATAGAATGAGGTAAGCTAGATTATTAGAGAAATTTACACATTAAGTTAATTATTCAATTTTAGTTATACAAATGATAGTTTTTACATTTTATAATTTAGATAAGTAATATGAAGAAGAGCTATAGCACATTATTAGAGTACTCTAGAGTTTGAACACAGACAGGTACCTGTTTTATTAGAAGTTTTCTGATTCCATTAGTTTAGCAGCAAAAAGTTCACGAGTGGCAATTTTTTCTTGTATTTAGATATTTCATTTATTTTCACAGCAGCAGCAGGTTTCTCATTTATTTCAGGCAGCAGATCTTCATGGTGTATTTATGACGGGCAATGGAAAGTTCGGCAACCAATAGGCCATCTCCTGATGGAGAATAATCTAGGTGCTTTACTCTGTCATACCCTGGCAGGAACAAATTATTTTTATATTTTTGGAGACCCTCAGTGATCGAGAGCAAAGCTAAAGTTTAAGTGAATGTCTCCAGCAAGTCTAAGATGGCCTCTTTTTTTAACTTGATCTTTCACATTTTTGTTAAGGTATTTTTAGGTTCTACTTAATCTGCCCTGAGGATAATCAATGCATTTTGTTGGTTTTAATTATAGAAAGCTGCCATTCTATTGTTTACATTTTACATTTACTAATTGCATTTTGGGGAATTTTTCTTTAATTAATCTATTATCTATCACTGACCGATGCTTTTAAATTTCAAAGACAAAAAGGAAACAAGATTATTTTAACTTTTAATTAAATATTACATCAGATTTTTTTAGAATTATTATTAAACGAAATTTAAACAAAGCAATAAATATGAACTTTATAATCCAAAATATATGATTAAAATTATACAAAATTATATAACTAAAAGAAATCTAAATTATATTATTTTATTCCTATTTATTGCCTTTAATTTGAGATTGAAATGTGTGCATGTTTATGCTGAATTTTACATATATTTATACATTTTTAATATTGCTACACACACAATTCGATACCAAAAAGTTTAAATTTGGGTGGGATAGATCGGTCAGTGAGAGGCGACAGAAAAAGGTGAAACTTTAGATTCAAATACGAATCTTACTGTTTCACTATATATATATAATACTTCCATAATTGCATGTTTGTAATTTAGTAGAATGGTCATTCTGCATTATGAGATATGATTTTTTTACATGTCTGTAAAGCCCTGTGGGTTTTGGAACAGTTGGTAGAGCATTTGACCTAGGATCGGGGATGCTCAGACTTCTTATGTACTCCTGAGAAATATTCTTTTTATGCATATAAATATTAATGTATTAGTTTCATTGGTTTTTGTAATTGTCTTTCTCTTTATTAAAAAATATAGTTTATGATCATTTTTCATTAAGTTGAGATTTTCATTAGCATAATATCATAGTTTTTTAAAACATCATTAATATATAGGATATATGAGCACAGACTTTCAGATGACCCATCACTCTCCACTCTTTCTAATAACAGTGATACACTCAAGCACATATATGCTGAAAAGATAAATAATCACCAATAAACATATTTCATGCTAAACCAGCAATCATCAGTTGGTCCAGATTATCATCTCCCACACATATACACTATAAGTGCTCAGATATATATTAAGATAGACAATCTGAGCCTCAGGGAGGCCTTTGAGCATTCCATCATCAGATTTTCAATTGTTGGACGGTTGAAGAGTTGGAGTGTGTAGTAGATTGGAGCCTGTCCATTAAAGTATGAAGATTGTCTATCTTAATATATATATCTGAGCACTTATATATGTGTGTGAGATGATAATCTGGACCAACTGATGATTGCTGGTTTAGCATGAAATATGTATATTGGTGATTATTTATCTTTTCAGCATATATGTGCTTGAGTGTATCAGTGTTATTAGAAGGAGTGGAGAGTGATGGGTCAACTGAATGTCTGAGCTTATATACCCTATATATTACATATATAGACACAGGTATAGAATAAGCCTGTGTTTCAGTTAAAACATCGTTAAACAAGTTTTTTTAGAAAGAGAAAGCAAGCAAAATGTTTTTGTTATATTCCCGGCCATAAATTATATCTCATTGTTAAATAAACTATCTCTGTGCATTATAAATATGTACATTTCATTGCTTATCGGTTAGTTTTTTCTTTTATTATGATTGTATATGTGTGTGGGGGAGATGATAATCTGGACCAACTGATGAGTGCTGGTTTAGCACGAAATATATATATATATATATTGGTGATTATTTATCTTTTGTACATTGTGTGGTCATGTTTATCAGTGGTAGAAGATCGTCTGGATAGTTGAAGGGTGCTTGAAAATCTGAGTTCAAATTCCCTATATTTATATTTATTCATTGATATGTTGCTCATTACGTGTGTAGACCTCGTACTCTAGCACCACTCTAATTTCTTAAAAGAATTTTATAATTAAAATACAAATACATATTTGGATGTTAATGATAAAAAAAGTTTTATGAAAATGTACGGAGAACACTAAATACGAAATAATTAATTGTATTAAAGATGTTATAATATAATCTTAATACTGGATGTCTTGGTGAATAAAGGCTCCTATTTTCTGTCACTCTCATTTTACTTTCAGACAGATAATGGAACAATATTTCATTTGTAAAATAAGTTGAAATTATTTAAAAAATCTAAAATTATGCATCATTTTATTTTATAGATATTTTAAATTTTAAAAAAAAAACTAAGTGTAAAAATTGTAGTATTTTAAGTGGCCAAAACGGAAAATATTTCTGCTTCATAGATTTTATCTTATAAAGTAACTAAATTAGAAGCTGCCAAAAGTAATAATCAATCAGAAAAAAGAATTTTTACTGCTTCAGAGAGTGAGTCACTTCTTGAGATCACGCAATAGTCTGCTCTTTCTTCCTCCTTCGAAACTATTCATCGAGCAACCAATGGAAAGTGAGCATTATTTCCTTTGACAACTCTTTCTGACAATTGTGGTCTAGCCAGCTGTAAGAGTTATACTTTTCTAATAACTAAGCCTGAAAACTACAAGAATAAAAAAAAGAAAGGACGCACGCAATTTGCAAATGAGGTATTTTAGAAGACGGAGGTGCGTTACAATGCCTTGATATAAAACTGTAAAGTGAAAATTCAAGTTCTTTAACAAACATGTCTTAAACCGTTTTCAGATTAACAATAAGAATCAGTCTGATAGAGTTCCAGTAGAAACACATTAAAGTGAAATCAACAGTTTATAAAATATAGTCATTCTAAGAAAAATAAAGAAGTAAATATCAAAAGTTTTTTTAGATTGATCAATTTATTTTCTGAAGTAAACGTAGTTAAAAAGTAATTAATGTAATGTTGTTTACGTATAAAAATGTGCGTTTCTGTATATATAAGTGCGTAAATAAGGTCTGAAAACTAGTTTTAATAGCAAATAGTATATTTATAAATAATTAACTTATAGGTGCTTGCTTAATTTGGTTAAATATTAAACTATAATGATGACGTATAGGCAAGTATATGGATCATCTAATGATGACAGGTTCTGTCATATACACATCTTGGGAGTCATTTACCTTGAACATACGTATTTACCCATATTTTTTAAGAACTGTGTTGAATTTAGAAGTTTTATTACATATAAGCATTATCAACCATAGTATTCCAGTCGGTGCTTCCGGGATATTGCAGTCCATAAAAAAAAAAAAAAATGTTTTTTTTTCCATGACATCAAGTGATCTTTAGTTAATTTTTGAATATATTTTAAATTCAAATAATTAATATAAACTAAAAGAAACCTCCCCCCACACACACACACACACACTTGCATCTTAATCTGAGGGATTTCATCTTTTTACAATGTAGCTCTAAATTACGATACTGAAATATATTGTTAATAAGATGAAAAACAGTAGAACTGATGATGATCAATTAACATATTGATTACTTATCACAACCTGCCATTCTACAGAGAATTTACAAAACCTACTGTGATTTTTCTTATAACAAGTAAACAACACTTCTTCTTTATACACTCTTTTTACAATGGCAAATTTTATTGTTATCTAGACAAAACTTTCTTACAGTTTCAACTAACTAGCAGGATTCTTGAGGGTTATAATATATAAATATACATGAACACACAATTATATAATATATATTATCTAAACTATAGATAAGTAAATATAAATTAAATAATGGACAGGAATCAAGTTGTAAATATTTAATTATGTATAGATAAAATGTTCTGTAGTTATGTGTTCATATCTACTTATATGTTGTAGCTCTGAAGAAGACTGTTACTCAGCTTAAACTTAAGTAGATTTTGTCAAGATAACAATAAAATTTGGCATTGTAAAAAGTTATATAAAAAAGAAGTATTATTAAACAATTAAATTTTTTAAAATATATATACATGCACATACATACACATATTTTCAATTATTTTTCATTTTAATCAGTGCTTTTCTTATCTCATTTTTACAAATTACATTTAAACTCCACATATATAAATTATGCTTGTATTTCAAAAATATTACAGATTCAGCCTGTATCCTACCCATACCTCAAGGTCTTATACTTAAAGTGTCAGAGTGACTTAACACATCAACATGGACGTGACAATAATATTGGCACCTACAAGGGATTTGGGTGTTCCATTATCAGATTCTTAATGGAATGGATGGTTGAAGAATTTGAGGGTGAAGTAGATTGTAACCTGTCCATTAAAGTTTGAAGATTTGCTATCTTAATATAAACTGAGCATTGATTATATATATATATATATGGAAGATGATGATCTGGACCATCTGGTGAGTGCTGGTTTGGTGCTAAATATGTATATTGAAGTTCATTTATCTTTTTCACATGTGTGTGGTCATGTGTATCACTTGTATAAGATAGAGTGTTTAGCTGAAGGGTGCTTGAAAGTCTGTGTTGAAATTCCCTATATTACATTTAAACTCCAAGTAAATGAGTTATGATTGTATTATAAAAATATTACAAATCATAATTAATGTGTATGTGATTAATTAATTATTTTTAATATAATTATTATACAATTACAATTTTGCCTTTGAAAATGTATACTATTATTTAATTATAATGGAATACTAAACTTTAAAATATTTCTAATACAATACATTATTACAATCAACAAATAAAAAAGCTGACAAAAACCTGTTTAGAGCATTTCCATTTTATTTTAAAAAAAGTTAAATTTTGGTGCCGAGTAGGTGTAAAGTTTATCTATAGGATAAAACCATCATACACATTTTAAAATTAGTAATAATTGAAAGGCTTCTAGTCTTTCACATGCACTATAGTTGTTTCTCAAACAGCCAATCAGATTTTTAAACAGCTGTCTTTAAGAACGATCAGGCTTTTGACACACAACAGAGATTTTGATAAGAAAAGGATACCACCTTTTCTCAACTTAACTTATATATATATACCAGTCTTAAGCATCTTGGCCTGAAAGCTTGAAATATAAACATATTCATTTATTACTCAGTGAGTTTTTTAATTTACGATATTACAGCGTGAAATCTTAGATTTACTACACCGCAATTTTCTAGATGTTAATATAATTTATCAGCAATGTATGTAAATAACATTTGTCTAAATCACATGTTGTTATTGTGGCAATTAAACTTTTTAATAAATTTAATTCATCATCATCAGTTAGTCATTAGTTAATGTCAGATTCAAATGCTCTGAACGGCATTTTTGAAAAAAAAAACATTATTTTTAGTTTATTGTTCAAATGTGCAAAATTTTCCTATTTCTTAAAATCATGAAGTGCTTTTATTTTTCAACTTGTATAATATCCTCAATTAATTAATTTCCTCTATATATTCTAACAGAGATATTTTTTTTAAATTTCTAATATTAGTAAATGAAAGTGAAATTGCTATGTAGGTCAAATGTCTGAGAGCACAGGAAATGATAGGTTAAATTTTGATTGAAGACTCCTTAGTTTTATACCTTTACTAAATATTACTTTTTGTAATGTCCTGGGTCCCATGACAGGCTTAAGATCTAAAGGTTGCTGAAATGAAGCTCCACCTTTCACTTTAAAGTTTAACATGTTCTCAAAGGAACTTATTTTTAATTACTTTTTTTTTAATTTTTTTTATAAATTAACATCTAAAATTTTAAATGGCCTTTCATATTTTTATTTTATTGAAAATTATATTTGCCTTTGTTTTTAAAGCTTATTTATAATCTAACATTTTTTGTAATATTTAATTAGAGGGTATTTGAACACAGAATTTCAAACTTTCTTCAGCTATCCATTCCATCTTATATAACCTATACACATGACCATATACATGCATGAATGATAAATCATTTCCAATATATGTATTTCATGTTTTACCAGCACTCACTAGTTGGTTCAGGTCATCATCCCTGACACACACATATAATCAATGCTCAGTTATATTAATAGGTAGGCCTCAAAATTCTCCACCCTCCAACTCTTCAGCCATTCATATTATTGGTTCCTCATAAAATATGTATATTGGAGATTGTTTATATGTTTCACATGTATGTGCTCATGGGTATCAGTTATAGAAGATAGAGTGTATAGCTAAAGGAAGATTGAAAGTCTTGTGTTCAAATCTTCTCTAATAGCATTTAAAGTTCAGTATATACATTATCCAAATATAAATATATATATTTTAAAAGTATTTAAATAATTACTTTTAAAAGTATTTTAATAATTATTTTTTCCTAAGGAACTAATCATTAAATTATGGTACATGTGACTTTTGACCCATGTGGCCACCAGAGGTGCTGGTTGGGGTCAACCACAGAAATACTTAGAGTAGGGGCCCCAAATGCAGCATTGCAAATTCCAGCCGAAAGATGGCGCTGTTCAATGCATAAGCACAGGAACATTCCACCAGCTGGCTGGCAGCAAAGCTGCCCGATTGGTGGTGCTGGTCACAGTGTGTAAGCCCATTTAGCTTACATCGTCTGCTACCAGCAGATACCAAGAACCTATGTGGTGCTGATTGCTGTAAACACATCTAGCTTGTATCGTCTGCTAACAGCGACTACAAAGATTCTAGCCCACTACATGGCGCTGTTTCTCCATGGTTACACACGGAAAAACTACGCACTGATAGAGTTTATGTACATACTACTTAAAATATGAATGGTGTATAATGTGCAGGTGTGAATAATTAAGAAGCTACAACTATTTAAATATTCTTTCAAACTTAATAGTATCACATGCTATTTCACAGTTTTATAAATGGATGTATATCTAATTTTTTTTTTTTTTAAAAATCGATATTTTTTTTTTAATTATTTACTCTATGTCAAAATGTTATATATAAGTCAAGCGGTGAAATTTGTTATCATGGCCACTTAAATGGTATCATAGATTTGCATATGAAAGTACGCTAAAATTATCGCATAGAAATCCTCATAATTATTCATAAAATATTTTATTAATCTATAAGTCAATTCTAAATTTAAAAATCGATCTTTTTTTTTGGTAGTTTCGGATTTTATGAGCTATGACGTTTTACACATAGCATGTTTTTTGCCGGTAAGATTTCATCGAAGATTAGATAAACAATGTCATGGCAACAAAGACATTGGCAAGACTAATCCTTGGGAATATTGATTTTTTGATCGAGGTGTCTTGCGAGATTTAAAAAGTCAAGAGACCTATGGGAATTTTTGTCATTTCTCTGTCTTTTGCGTTTTTGAAATCAACATGAGCACAGTGATTTTTTAGATCATATTTTCAGATCTAATATGGACATATTACTAAATAGAGTGAATTTTTAACTGTCAATTGGATATTATAGTAATTTCCACCATCGTTATTTGTAAGTAATTTTCATTTTGTTTCTTAATAATTAAATATAGTAGCTTTTAAGACATATCGCCATTACAGGTTATTTTTTAATTTGTAAATTTCATAATTTTATGTACTACCTTTTCGGTTATTTTTTATTTTGCTTCTTTTGGGTCGTCTTCTTTCCATTTTTTTATAAATTATCCTTATTTTCATTAAAAAAAGACTACACTTTTAATTTCATAATTTTATGTAATACGATTTAATTAGGATGTTTTAGGTCCACCATGTTCATGGTAAGGCAGATTCACACTATATCGGGAAAAGTGTTTTTTATCGTCTCTAATTTTAAAATTAAAAATATTTTTTATAAATTTTTTTTGCAATTATTTTGTATTCAATTTGAATTTATAATATTTTTAGTAAATTACTATTAATTTATATATTTTTTTGAATCGCATGTAATTATTTTGCTTTTTTCGAGTATCTACAAACATGGTGCCGAGATGGCTTTTTTCTTACGTCTGCCCTTTCCGCTATATAATAGATTCACACTATATTGGAAAAAGTGTTTTTTTTGTCTTTAATTTTAAAATTATAAAAAAAAATTATAAATTTTTTGTCAATTATTTTGTAGTCAATTTGAATTTATAATAATTTTTGTAAATTACTATTCATTTATATACTTTTTTGGCACATGTAATGAATTTTTTTTTGCTGAGGAACGACAAGCTAAGCGAAAGCATATATATTTGACAGTACCTATTTAACATTTTTTGGTCTTTTAGAGAATTCTTTTTTTGTGTGTGCTAATTTTTGCTTTAAATCAATTTTTAAGTGAATGTCTTATATATATATATTTGACAGTACCTATTTAAAAATTTTTGGTCTTTTAGACAATTTTTTTTTTGTGCTAATTTTTGCAGTTTTTCTTAAATCAATTTTTAAGTGAATGTATATATATATTTGACAGTACCTATTTAACATTTTTTGGTCTTTTAGACATATTTTTTTTGTGTGTGCTAATTTTTGCAGTTTTGCTTTAAATCATTTTTTAAGTTAATGTCATATATATATATATTTCTTGCTCTTAGATGTCATCTACTAGATGTCCTCTTTTGTATTATTTTTGATTTAGATGTCCTCTTTAGTATTATTATTGCTATTTTTACCGGTTGACCTTTTTAGTATTATTCTTGCTATTAGATATCCTTTTTCATATTATTCTTGCTATTAGATGTCCTCTTTCATATTATTCTTGCTACTAGATGTCCTCTTTCGTATTATTCTTGCTTCTAGATGTTCTCTTTCATATTATTTTTGCTACTAGATGTCCTTTTTCGTATTATTCTTGCTACTAGATGTCCTCTTTTGTATTATTCTTGCTACTAGATGTCCTGTTTCATATTATTTTTGCTACTAGATGTCCTCTTTCATATTATTCTTGCTACTAGATGTCCTCTTTAGTATTATTCTTGCAACTAGAAATCCTCTTTTGTATTATTTTTGCTACTAGATTCCTCTTTCATATTATTCTTGCTACTAGATGTCCTCATTAGTATTATTATTGCTATTTTTACCGGTTGACCTCTTTAGTATTATTCTTGCTACTAGGTCCTCTTTAGTATTATTATTGCTATTTTTGCCAGTTGACCTCTTTAGTATTATTCTTGCTATTAGATGGCCTCTTTAGTATTATTCTTGCTATTGGATGTTCTCTTTCATATTATTCTTGCTACTGGATGTCCTCTTTCATATTATTCTTGCTATTAGATGTCCTCTTTCGTATTATTCTTGCTCTTAGATGTCCTATTTAGTATTATTATTGCTATTTTTACCGGTTAACCTCTTTCATATTATTCTTGCTATTAGATGTCCTCTTTAGTATTATTATTGCTATTTTACTCATTAGCCTCTTTAGTATTATTCTTGCTATTAGATGTACTTTTTAGTATTATTGCTATGACTACCGATGTTATTACATTTTATTATATTTTTCTTTTTAGAAACAACAAACATGGCATCCTATTTGTACCAGATGGCTTGCTGCTTTATTGCTTTTTATTGGTATGACATATTGCCATGAAGACTTACTACTCTAATCTTTCGATCTTTAACGTAACATCTTACGTGATTTCTGAACACATTTTATCGATTAACATTGTCAGGAAATCACTAGGAGACGTTATCTTAAAGATCAGAAGATTAGAGTAGTATGTCTTTGTGGTAATACATCATAGCAAGAAAAGTATTAAAGTACTTTTCTTTTAATTATTTACTCTAAAAGTGGTTGTTTTTTTTTAAATAAAAAAAAAATGTAATTTTAACGACAATCGGGTTTTTTTTAAAAAAAAGCTAATTCCCCCCCCCCTTCTTTCAACACTAGAGACATTCCAAAGATAAAATCTAATATATTAATAGGGGCTTTACTAATGAATAACTATGGTCAATTAGTGAATTGGATTGATTTAATGAAACAGAAACTGATATATGATGAATTATATTTATTGACAATTTCATATATACTTGATATAACCAATTACTTAGCATTGGATAATGCATGCAGGCATTTTATTTACTAAACAACATTACTCTAGGGTAGCAAAATAAATTTGTGGCTATTATTTAATTGCGCTAATTTTATGCTATATAATAAATCACTACATTCCACTTATTAGTTATGCCCTTTCATCATCAGTTCAAATGGCTATTATACATGTAATCAAACCAAGTCTGGAGTGAAGTTTAATAATACATCTGATTATGATAAATTTATATATTAAATATGGGCATATAAATCCTCACAGATAGCTTTAGATCGAAAGGGTTTTCAAGAATGCTTCTGTACAACGCCGAAGATTGCATATTATGGAGGTAGAGTTGGCTATAATGATTTTACTAATATGCTACGCACAAGTAAAATATAATAATAAAGTGGCTCCATCGTATATATATATAAAACAGCACAACGATAAAATATTGATAAATTTCACATCCGCCAAGCTGAAGTATATTATAAATTAAATACCATACATTAAATGAACACTAGTTTTGTCAGCTTGATTAAAAGAGTGAACTCTTCTGTAGCATGAGAAATACATATATGCTACTGACGGTAATATATATATATATATACACACAAACTTTACTTTATCCCGTTCAATCTCTTAGTTATGTATAATTAATAAACTTTTAAAGAGAGAAAGTATATTTAAGGGACTTACGAATACTTTAATAAGAAAAATATACTTATGATTACACTCCAGGCTAGTTTAATCTTTAGTAACATAATAATTAAAGGTTGAAAGTTTGGATTTATAAGCCACATTTTATATTTACATTAATTATTTACTAAATGACAAAATAATAATGAGCACAAAGGGTCGCCATTATTTATAAATTAGGGGTTCGAAACGGAGCGCTAAATTATGCTATAATTAATACAATACAAAGATTTTAAATAATATCTTCAAAAAGTATATATTTCATAACTAAATGTGCGCTGTTTCAAGACAGGCATAATTAATAATAACTAAAATAAGCAAGAGAGAAATAAATATAACTGCAGTGATTAAGTTATATAGCAAAACAAGAAGTTAATAAAGAAAATTAACAAAAGCATGTCATTTATAGAATTGAAATATTATTGATAAGACATTTTAGAAAAAGTTTACAATATAGTTAGCTAACCTGATTTTGAAGCAATAATGATTATTTTGAATTTTACACAGAAATCTGCGATTTTAATAATTTTAAAACAGATACTCTAGCTGGAACGAAGGTGAGTTCTTTGGCGGCTTATGGCATCCTCTCTTTAGTTGGGAGACGATTTAAGATGGTATTCCTATAGCTGGGGTAGTTGAATTTAAATGAAGGTGAGTTCTTTTACCGGCTTATGACATCTTCTATTTATTATAAGCTTGTTAAGGCAACATTGGTTGTTGCTCCTGCCTTGGATGGATCAAATTCTGATGTTCCATCATGGCAAAGGCAACAAATTCTTGCCTGACTAGCAGGCCCTAGATAAATTAACAAATTTTCAGCTTCTCGCAGTAACAGCTCTTCAAAAGCAAGATGGAGTATCTTTTCCGCTAGCCTATTTATATATTTCCACCTTTTTGGAATTTTGTTTGCCTCAGGACCAATCGACTTTTAATTAAACAAAATCATATAATCTAATTTCTACTACTGATAAAGTCTCCAAGGTGTTATTTTTAATTTACTTAAAAAAATTATTAAAACATAAATTATATAATTTTGATTCCGATTTCATTAATTAAATTTCTTTTTAGGTGTTATAAAGTGTTATGGCTTAGCAGATAGTAACAGTATTATGATTTAATGATAACATCTTTTGTTGAAACAAATTCAATCAGTAAACTGGATTTTACTTTTACAGGTGTGGTCACTAATTGATTTCTTGTTTACACAAAATTCCCATTTTTAATTATAAACCGATGACTTTTATTTTAACTAGATATAAATAACTTTTAACATATTTTCTTTATATTGTTTATTTTAAAAAAAGCAAATTTGACAGATATTATAAAAAAATATTTTAGTTTCAGTTATATCTATTAAACTTTAAATCAGAAAACCGTAAATATATTATAAAGAAAACATTTTACATTATTTTTATTTAATCTTAAATATTATATGTACAAATCATTATGCCATAATTTCATGGTTTAAATTATCCATCCACATACGAATATAATACAAATATAAAATTTAGAATTGACTAACAAATCATTATGCCATAACTTCATGGTTTAAATTATCCATCCACATACGAATATAATACAAATATAAAATTTAGAATTGACTAAGTCACTTCTAAATTTTATATTTGTATTATATTCGTATGTGGATGGATAATTTGAATTTTATATTTGTATTATATTCGTAAGTTATATTTGTATTATATTCGTATGTGGATGGATAATTTAAATTTTATATTTGTATTATATTCGTAAGTGGATGGATAATTTAAACCATGAAATTATGGCATAATGATTTGGCCATATAATATCTAAGATTAAATAAAAATAATGTAAAATGTTTTCTTTATAATATATTTACAGTTTTCTGATTCAAAGTTTAATAGATATAACTGAAACTAAAGTATTTTTTTATAAGATGTGTCAAATTTGCTTTTTTTAAAAATAAACAATATAAAGAAAATATGTTAAAAGTTATTTATATTTAGTTAAAATAAAAGTCATCGGTTTATAATTAAAAATGGGAATTTTGTGTAAACAAGAAATCAATTAGTGACCACATCTGTAAAAGTAAAATTTAGTTTACTGATTGAATTTGTTTCAACAAAAGATGTTATCATTAATTCATAATACCGTTACTATCTGCTAAGCCATAACATTTTATAACACCTAAAAAGAAATTTAATTAATGAAATCGGAATCAAAATTATATAATTTATATGTTTTAATAATTTTTTTAAGTAAATTAAATATAACACCTCGGAGACTTTATCAGTAGTAGAAATTAGATTATATGATTTTGTTTAATTAAATGTCGATTGGTCCTGAGGCAAGCGAAATTCCAAAAAGGTGGAAATATATAAATAGGCTAGCAGAAACGATACTCCATCTTACTTTTGAAGAGCTGTTACTACAAGAAGCTGAAAATTTGTTATCTAGGGCCTGCTAGTCAGGCAAGAATTTGTTGCCTTTTCCATGATGGAACATCGGAATTTGATCCATCCAAGGCAGGAGCACCAACCAACGTTGCCTTAACAAGCTTATAATAAATAGAAGATATCATAAGCCGTTAAAAGAACTCACCTTCGTTCAAATTCAACGACTCTAGCTATAGGAATAAAATTTTAAAATTATGGTTTAAATATATAAATATTCAATATAATTTGTTTAAATTTGGTATGTTTGTTATAAATCACTGGCAATACAATATGTTGCTGAAATATTTTAGATAGCTTACATAGCTTTTTAATTTCAGAGCAATTGGATGATGAATAAACTATATTGTAAGCAAGGTTTATTTAATACTTATGGTTTAACTTTTACCATTAAAAGCATTTTAGCATCATTTAAAATTAAAATAAAAACAAATCTTTGATTATAATCTCGATGCATTTGACAGAATAACTTAGTTGGTTGTTACCTTAAAATTCAATAATCAAGAATCTAAAAGTGAGAGTTTAACTCCTATGCTAATATTATCCCTAGTCATGTCGGAAACACCTGATAAATAACAGAAAATAATACCACTTAAAATGGTGTGCAATGTACTAACTAATGTTATCTATTTGTGTGTTATTACTAATAATTGTTTGCACGTGAAAAAGTTTAAATAAAAAATATTTATTTTAAATTTAAAAAGTGTTATGGTAAATTAACATATTTTTATATTAACATATTTTTATATGTAATTAACAAGAAAAAGTATTAACAACCACCTCATTCAGATTTACTTTTTAATCATATATTCAGTGAAGTAACAGTGATGATGATCTACATATACAATAAGTTGCAATTTTTGAAGATTATTAGATAGTATTGTCCACAATATTATATTTATATGTATTTTTTAAGAGTTTGTATCAATCTCTTTTTTTTAAAAAATGTCTGTGTGTGTATAGAATTTATACTCAACCTATATATATATATGTATGTATGTATAGTTAGTGTAGAATAAATATTAAGAATTATAACATATTTAATGTCAGAAAAACAAATCACATGATCTCCAGATTTGACAATGCATTTCACAGCAAACTGCATTTGCACTACCCATTACACTAGCTCTCATAATCTTAAATAATAATTGATAATTTTTAAGTGATAGTGTCAATTAATTCTTATTCAGTGTGTCCTTGTTTATTATTTTCCCTACTAGTTTCTGGTTTTATGGTCTTCCTATGAGGAATTTTGAATCTCGATATAAATACAAACAGGAATTTTTTTTGGTAGTACATAAAGAGCAAAAATAAATGCTGGGTGAAAGAAGTATTAATACAAGGATTCGTTTGCACCACATTAAGACCCAAAAGTCATCATTGGGGATGGCCAAATATTTTGCCAAGATATATAGATAGAATGACCTACAACATAATATCTACGAATTACTTAATCTTACCAATAGATGGAAGATTTTAAATAATATAAATATTAATTATATTTATTAAAAAATTATATTAGAACCTATTTATGCATTAGTAACACATTTCTTGAGATACCTGCAAAGTCATGTCAGAACTCGGGAGTGAATGGTTCTCAGATTGAATCCAGTTTGGGAACTTCCAGTGATCAAAATCCTTATTCAATCCCGAAGAATAAAATCATTCAATTATTATTATCATCTTCATCATCATTAACTTTCAAAAGTCATTATTCAATAAAGACAAAAGGTTCGTTTTTTGGGACTACCTGTGGTTATACAGAAAAATTCAATAATGTTTAATTAAAACAATACAAATAATTTTCATATACATATCATTATTTATATCTGTACTTAAGAATATATTAATGATGTATTGTCATGCTTTTTCCAGAAACAAGCAAACAAATTTGATATTTGTTTGTTTTATCTTTGTAGAAAGTTATTTCATGTTATAGGCTCGAATTTAAATGCAGTAGTTCCCAAGTGTTGGTATAAGTATTTATGCCAGTTATTTTCTTATCTGTTTATTTTGTTATTTTTAGCATGTTAGCAAATGTGTATCTTCAGGGATTATTACTGTAAGTAAAATTGCACACTGTGAACTAAAATGCTTATAAATGAATGTGCTTGAAATCTTTTTAAAGTATTTTAGAATGTAATTTACATCATTATTTTTTAAGTATTGTTGGGATAAGGTTGAGTAAATTGTCTAGCTCAGAACAGGTGTGAAAAATATGATGTTATTATTTTGTGTACTTATGATATAGTATATATAAATCTTCTGTGCTTTGATGATTTCTCTTTAATTCATAGAAAGGTAGGTAGAACTCCTAAGTTTAATTTCTGTAGGAAAGCAAAAGAAAAAACAAAAAACAACGTTGGTTCTGATGTCAGAGGTGTTTGTTTTTGATGTATAATTTGGTCTTTTCTATGGAAGCTATGGAGAGATAGAGATGAAAATAAACAACTCAGTATTTGTATTTGTTTTTTATTGGGCAGAATTGCAGTGTCTGAATACTAAGTAGAGGTTCAAACAGAGCTTTGAAATCACCATTGTAGGGGTAATTGGTCAGTAGACATGATTTTGAAAATATGTAAGAAATATGACATTTGCAATTGCAGAAATTGCATTGAGTGTTTTTGAATTTCTAAATACATGAAGATTATGTATTCCAAATCCTTGTGTGCTTAAGGCATAATGAAGTTTTTTTAGTTGATTGCTACTGTTTCTTATCTTACATCAACTGACTGTACAGAGTGTATACTTTTTTGGGGGGGAGAAAAATATAAGGGGATTATTGCAAATAACTCTTGTAAGATCTTGTTTGCTAAATAACAAAGTTTTTGCATATAGATATATTTTTGAAAGTGACTGAATGATGTGCTTTCTCTTTTTTATGAATATCTCTTATATTTGAATGCAAATTGTAGACAGGATAAGGTAAAAAAAAACCTAGAATAGGACTGGGTCTTCCCTTTAAATAATTTCTTTATGCAACTATCTGAATAAATTTTCTAAGCACAGGATTTTTCCCAAATGAAATTCAAGATCAAATTGATTAATCAAGTCAGTGGTAATGTTGTGGTATTTGGTTTCTCTTGAGTAGGACGATGGAGAGATAGATCATCTGTATAGATAATGCTTGAGATGTTTGTATTCAGCCATGATATTGTTATTCCTGTTAAACAGTTTTCAATTGCTTTGATTAAAGAATTAATATAGAAGATAAATAAAGGTGGAAATAGGGATCAACCTTAGGAAATGGAGCAATATGGAATGATGTATGTGGGGGGGAGGGCATATTTTTCCATTGATGCTTACATAGATTTCCCTACTTGACAAAAAGTTGTCTTTGGGAATTTTGGTTTCTGGGAGTGAGCTAATTAGCTAATCTGCAGGTACTGAATCAAAGGCATATTTGATCTCTAGTTGTACTGCTATTGTTTTTTTCTCTTACCATGTCTATAACTTTTAAAGAGAAAGAAAATTTGGATAGTAATGATAGTACAAATAATTGTATTTAATCTTTTAGTACAGATTTTACAATTTTAATACCAAGAGGACTTATTAAGATAGGTGTAAGATTCTTTAGTTTAGAATCACTTTTCTGATTTTTTTAAAAATGTATTAAAGAGATTGAAAATAAACTTTGAATTTTGTATATTTTTTTTCAAGACAAAATTGGCCTAATTCACTAGGTATTGGGTTTTAAAGTAACTTAAGTGTGATAAAACTATTTGTGGGATGGTGTGTATGGTTAGGTGGCATGAATCTCATATCATACTTATTTTGTTAAACTCAATAGCTGTGAATGCAATATGTTCTTAAGATATATCTAAGAATTGAGATAAGAGTTGAAAGCCTTCCCTTTTTATAGTTTATATTTGAAGTGAAAAAACCTTGACTCTAGCATATGTTCACCACCCAATATTTTAGCATGATATTGGAGAGCAGTAGAGACATATCTAATGTCTACCAAATGTATTGTTTAGAAAAACAGTTTGAAAGTCAATCACTATTCCAAATGGAGTCATTATTTGAATAATTTTTTAATAGTATTATATAGATAGGAATTTCTTAACACACCCATAATAATAATAATATCTCTTTTTGGATTAATTTGTATAACTGCAAAGTTTTCTAGAGTTTTTGCCATTTTTTCCCATTAGTTTTTGTTCTTCACTTCTAAATACAAGGATTAGGTACATGAGCTTGGGATGGTCTACAATATGTGAGATTGAGTACTACTCATTTATTTTGCTTAGTAGATTAAAGAGCAGCTCTTTAGAAAATCTATATAAAGAACAATACCTGTCCATACCTGTTAAGATCAATGATCGATTAGTGAAAGCGACCAGGTTAAGGAATAATAGATTCTTTCAAACTATGGAGTTAAAAAGGTCTGTTATTTTTTGTAGACTTTCATCATTCCAAACCAAATTGACTAAAGCTAAGTAAAATTTTAAAAGATCACATTCAGTGGAAAGGTGAAATCTGCAATTGCCATTGCTATGATTTTGAACGTTTTTTCAATCCAAAGGTGATTTATTTACTTTGGCATATAAAACATTATTGCTATCAATCATGGCATCCATTGTTACTGACAATGTATTGTATTAACTTTCTAATTGAATTGCTGTTGTTTTTTGTCATTATTTATAAAAAAACAATCTTGTCGATTGAATTATTATAATTTAAAAAAAAGAAACAAAGCATGATTGATGATTAAAAAAATACTGCTTGTGTCGATAAATTTAACGTAGAATCCTACAATGAGTACCAAGTTTAAAGGTACTCGCCCTCTAGCCGCAAAAATCTATTATTATTGTATACTGAAAAAAAAAAAAAAAAGCTATGTTTTGAAGTATTTTGAGTTAATTTTGATTTTTTTTTTTAATTTCAATTTAGTGTAACAAGTTATATATATGCAATTAATTAGTCTGCAATGGCAACAAAGCAGTTTAGTTATGTAAAGGCTAAAATGGTGGTTCATACTACTCCTAAATGTTTGTATAAAATAATTAAAAAATATCACCATAAAATTGAAAAATGAAGAAACAAATTACCTTTGTTTAACTTGATTCAATGATTGCTTTGTTATAATCAGTTATTATAATCAAATTTGTTTTTTATTATTATTGTGATTAGTTGCAATAAATTTTATATTTGTTTTACAAAGTAAAAAGAGTCATTTGGAAAAGATAAAAAAAATTATAGCTGTTTAAACCACAAAATAAATACACATTTAAAAAAGTTACTGAGAGGAACCCCTGTTAAATTTAAAAAATGATATAAAATTAAGCCGTTTGAAAATTGATAGTGGTACAATACATTAATTAAATACCAATCAGATATGTAAATAGAATTGTTAACATTTTTAATAAACAAAAATTATGATCATTCAAGTAGCATTGTTTGCTAAATAAGTAACCAATTTATTGATTGACATATGTTTCTGTCAATAGTTTGACTTCATTATAAAATCTGGAAACATTTGAGTCTCCTTATACAAATTTTATTTAATTTCATCACTACACTCAATTTGATGTTAAAGTTTGACATTTGATTGAACTTAAAAATAGAGTTCATATTACTATATTTGTTGGGTTTCAACTGGTTTCTAAAGCTGCTGATAAAGTCAGTTATCAACAGAAAGATTTCCAATAAAATATTGTTTGGCTCTTCATCACGTATTGCCTCTTAAAAGAACCTGTTATAAAGGGTATGCAAAAAATTATTAATAGTAATTTTATATGCATACACACACATACATAGTAGATGTGATATTAAAATAACTTTTCATAAAACAATTTGAATTAAGATTTTAAGTTTAAAATATACTAAACCTTATTGAAATTCTAATATCCACTGGACCAGATCTTAGGTCAATCCTTCTATAGCAATGTTATATTTGTTAACATGATAAATCTAATTTATGAGATTTCTAGAAATATTATTATGAAAAGGCAAATTAATTTTTTTCATTAAAATATTTCTAGTGATTTTTTTGATGAGTTAGTTTTATTTTAAGGCCTGATACTGATGAGGAAAAGCAGATTGTAGTAATTAATCATAAATTATTCATAATTTACAATAAAAATTCTCATGTTTTCTTATAAGGAAATATTAAATCTTGATTCAAAGTGTAATAAGCCAAATCATTTTCAATTTATGTTTGTCTTACAAGATGGTGGTTGAGGTAAAAATATCAAAGTACATACACAGATATGGAATTCCAGGTGTTAAATGCTTCTATCTCATTTAATGACTAAAGATTATGTTATGGCAAGGATTCCCTGATTAACAATTTGTAAAAAGTATATATATATATAAACAATTTATTAAATATATAAATTTATTTAATAAATATATATATATATATATATATATATATATATAAACAATTTATTAAAAGCAAACACATCTAGGTAATATATCCAAAATGTATGTAAAGCACATTTTAAGTATATGCAACCAAAACATTTAGTTTCACTTCTGTGTTAAGATGGAAAGCTACTTTTTATATATTGATTGCATGTTTGGTTGGAGTTTGAAATGACTTTATTTTGTACTACATATAATGTTTTAATTTGTGTTCCCTAATGTTATCAGGTTAGTAAATAATTAAAAAAGTATTATATCTATGAAACAATAATTATTATTGTATACCAAATTTTATGTAAGTGTAAGGTTTCATATATAAGTGAAATGAGGTATAATATTGAGAAATAGATAAAAGAGCTTCATTTGTTACATTACCATATAAAATATAAAGTAATGGTTTTATATTGACATCTGCTTTCTTTGATCAAGAAAAAATTTGTGGGTTTTCTTTCAATTTCAATATGGAAAATACTATTATTCTTCATGAGAAGAGAAATGATAATAATAAAAATTAAGAAAGCAATTTTGATAAATGTAAATAGGATATCTTTAATCAATAGACAAGGTGAAAACATTAAAATTCATTAATCTTATAATATAACATGATGACATTTACTTTTTTTCCATAGAAACAATAAATATTATTTTTAATATTTGTTTATTGCACAAAAAAAGTATAATTTGTGTCAGATGGAAAAAAGACATTTGGCTTTACTGCTCAAGGGTTCATAATAAGTTTCTGCACCAGACCTAAAAGCTCTAGAATCAATCCTGGAACATCCCAATCCCATGTTGAATCCTCTACCAACTGCACCAAACTGATCAGGGAAGAACAACTGATTTAGGATTGAGAGGTGCAAGTATCAATTCTGGGGTTCAAACTTCTTTTGAACTCCTGAGTAATAAAACCATTAACATTTTTTTTTATCATTAAGCAGCACATAATATCTCTCTTATACTACGATGGCCTCAAGCCAGAAACTAGTCTGGGGATATTGGATGAGTAGGCATTAGATAGAGATTTTATGCACAAGCCTTCTGCATTCATTGATTACTCTGGTTGGCATAGGGTGGTACTACTATATGGAGAGTTTTGCTTTGTTTATAAACTTTTTTTATCAGATGAATTCTAGAATTTATATATTGCTTAGCCAAAAAAAGTGAAGGCAGGTAATTTCATCATCATTTTATTTAAGTATTATTTAGGAAATATTTTATGGGTTGATATAATGCTAGTACAATATGATGTCAGTTTACTTTGAGAAGAATTTGGCAATGTCATATGATTAAAAAGGCCTTTGATCATTATGGGAGACTTTAATATTACATACAGGGGCTTTGTCTCCAAATATCTCCATCTGATGAATAGGGGCTTTATCAGTAAGAGGGATGCTTTCCAGCTGGAGCTTACTCTTACTAAACCAGAAGATACAGATCATTAATTGATCTGGTTTTTTATATGCCTAAATTTCACTATATATTGGAAACAGTACTGCAACCTGTGGCCTTTTCAGACCATTTTGCACTGGTTGCTGCTGTTTAAATGGACAATGTGATTTTGTTTCAGCATCACAAATCAATTAGAATGTTAACTAAGGCTACTACTGCTAACGCTATTCCGTCAGAAGCCTATATTCTATTCCATAAGATATACATCCTCTCACAACCATCAGAGGATGCTTGGTTTGCCTTTGTAGAGATACTGAAGACATTAATAGTACAGTATTCTCACAGAACAAAGGGCCCATCCACATTTCTTAGAGAGCTAGAGGAAATTAATAGGAAGCTAAAAGAGTGCTCAGTAGAAGCTGATTCAATTGATAGCATAATGAGCCTCAAGTGCAAATACAGAGCAAAGCAGCAGGCTCTCGATGAATACATTTCTACCAACAGAGCCAGTATCTGGATGCTCAGCATTGCTAGACTAGTGGATACATAAGATGGGCACTGGTAGCATCAAAAAACCCAAACACTCCCACAATTTTCAAGCATGATGGTACCATTGTGACTGGGCAGCATATGATGGAGAAAATAAAGTTTCACTTTCAAAAGAAGCTTAAAATCCAAGCTACAACCTATTTGGGGTGGTCATGGCATTACAGAGTCCGACATCAGAGACAAACTGTTGTCACTTCCTGACAATGTGCACCCTGAGATGCATGGCATTCCCAAATTTCTCATCTCCCATCACAGCAATTTTTCTGTTCCTATAATTATGGGAATGATAAATTATCTAGTAAAGCAGCAAAGAACTGCTAAAAACCTATATTCAGTTGCCTTGGTGCCTTTCATAAAGAAAGATCATGATTCAACTGATATTAATAATATCAGACAGATCTCAATGTTGCCCCTTCTTATTAAGATCATAGAAGGTGTTGTCAAGGACAAGATTCAATCAAAAATTTTAAGCCACATTGTACCATCTCAATATGCCAAAAAAGGGTCATCAGCACTTATAGCAATTGGAGAAGCAAAAATTCTATTGGACTACATTAAAACTAACAGAAAGTCCAAACTGATTGCTGTCCAGTTGGATATATCTGAGGCATTTGACTCGGTTAACATCAACACTCTCCTAAATATGCTAAAGGTCCTTGACATCCCCTCTGAAATAATTCAAATTCTTGATAACCTTTTATACAATAGAGAGATCCATATATCTCTCAATGGATCATACACAGATAGTTTTGTACCAAATATTTCTATTCCACAAGGTTCTCCTCTCAGTGCCCTACTGTTTGCATGCTACATCAATCCTCTCTTAAAGGAAATAGAGGCTACACTCCCTGGCAATTATATCCCCAGATTAAAAAGAACTATCAACACAATAGCTTATATGGATGATGTGTTGGTTGTTCTCCCTTTAGAGAAGCATCTCAACAGTCTCTATACTGTGTTGGATAAGTTCACTAGTCTAACAGAATTAAAAATAAGCCCAGTTAAATCATCTACCTGGGTTATATACTCTGGAAAGAAAGTTAACTCAAGATTTAAAGCAGAACCTCAGGTTTCTGGGCTTTTCAATCTGTAAATTTCAGGCTACAATGTCCAAGGAAATTCAAGTCAAGATCCTGAATTCTGCAGATAATATTACTCAGACACTTGCTGGGGTCTATCTTTTCCTTCAGGGGAAGGTGGCCCTACTGAATATGAAAATCTGAGTAAGATTTCATATTTTCTTCCAGTTATGACTGTAACCAAAACATTTATTAAACAAATAAATAAAATATGCTCAAGGTTCTTCTGGAAGGGCCATACCATTGCCATAACTATTAGTAACATGCAAAAACCAAAGAAGTTAAATGGTATGTCACTTCACTCCATTCCAGCCATTTTACACCAAAAACTTCACACTCTGATATATAACCTGATCCAAAAATATAGCCATGGTCAGATTACAGAAATAATTCAGCCAACTGATTGGCCTCCACCTCGGAATATATGTTGTCTTGGCCAACTAATAAGCACTCTAATTCGACAAAATAATAATACAGAACCATCTTTCCAAGGAAAAATTTAAATGTGGGATGCATATTGCATCATAAGCCTGGATCTATTCCCTATTAATCCACAACTCTGCTTGTCAAACAAAAAAATAATTACTTTGTTTAAGTTCTGAGCCTTCGAGCCAAAATACCTGGACTTTATTATCAAGATCAATTTGAATGCTATGCCAACAAATTGGTTTCTCAGGTATAGAAGGCTGATCACCAAAGTGGAACCAATATGCTCAAATTGCCAGAGATATGATGAAACATTTGAACATGTTATTAAGTCATGCTTTGGGCTTGGAAATGCTAAAAGCCTCATATATAATAATTCAGTTATAGACTATTATCAAATCATGGATCTTAAAGAGTGCATTCATGGCAGAGACATTCCTATTATAAGGTTATCTGTTTTTCTTATCTACTCAATATGGCTGGTCAGGTGTGGCAAATTATAGGTTATCTGTTTTTCTTATCTACTCAATCTGGCTGGTCAAGTATGGCAAACTATATACCTTAACCCAACCAGAAGAAGATCATCTCTTCCTCAATGTTATTAGGAAAATAAAAGAAAGAGACAAAACCTTGGCCACAAAATTCCTTTATGTGGAGACATGGAAGCTTTTTAATATACCACCTGAATAGACTAGATCAAATGATCTTGTATGCATTTTCATGGAAAGTAGACTTTGTTCAAAACTAGATGATTAATTTACATTTTACTCAAAGATATAATGAATTCAATATAGATATGTTCTGATTGCTTTTGCATTGAAGAATTTAATTTTAGTAACCTTTTGATACACTATATGGAATAGACTAGATCAAATGGATTTGTATATATCTTCATAGGGAAAATAGCCTTTGTCTAAGGACTAGATGATCAATTTACTATTTATTCAAAGATACAATGTATTCAATATAATCATGTATCAATTGTTTCACATTATAAAATTTGTTTTAGAATAAAACTAATTAGAAGACCATTGAGAAAATATCCAGAGACCCCCTAGGCTGCATCTCTCCCCCAAAAATCATGTGAAATCAGATGCATACCATATATCTCAGGCAAAGGACTTTTAATCTTATTCTTATTTGCATTGCTTGATAAAAAAATATTTTTGATGTTTTAGAACACAGACAATATAGCTTCAAATACAGTATGATATTTTCACAATAAAAAATATGCTTTTTTTACTAAACAATTTTCCTCACAATATCAATATTATGAGATACCCATCCTATATCTACATGCAGATTTATCCTAAAAGAAATCTATTAATATATTTTGACACATTTAAAGCAAATAAATAGTGAGAATAACACAGCATTATTAAAAAAAGCTCATAATATCCTCATTGTTGATTTTTTTAAAGGTACTTCTAACCTGCAGCAAAATCACAATTGTGCAAATTATATATTTATCTTCTTATATGCTTAGTGCTGCAATAGGTTGGTCGACTCAATAGCTAAAGACTAGTGAATTGTATATTTATTCAGTTACATTAGGCTTTAAACATCGTAGAAACTTTCAAGTGACAAACTCAAACAACATATCTATTTTATATGAAAAAAATAGTTCAGGATTTGCTTCTGAAAGGGTCATGCAACCCTCCTTGGCTTGGAGTCGATGCAAAACTGATCTTATTGTTTCTCTCTTTATTCTTGTTCACTTTTTTGGAAATAGGAATCATCATACTCATTAGTGTAATTGAATGTTTGTACTCAAAAGGTCATAAGGTGATTAAATATCTGTTGTAATGGTTGAGTTACAATTCAAATACCGTTAACTCTCAAATATGCAACTGTACTACAAGGCTAAATCTTAAATGGAATCATATTGATTTATGATTAATCATAATGATGACTGCATTTATTAAGTAATTAAATAGTTTGTCACTTGGGGAGTTACTTTATGATTGACCCTGGAAGTGGTACCTAAGTTGTAATTGAAGGATTTTTAACCTTCAAGCTTATCATTTTAAAGTACACTAAACCACCTAGGGCATTGTACCCATTTACAAGTGATTGATAAGGATTATGCTGACTACATTCATTTAGCATTTGAATGGCTTATGATTTAAGAAATCATATTACACATGAGCACACAAGGTAATATTTGAGTTATGATCCATAGATCATTAGCTCTCAAGATTGCTATTATAACACTGCACTAGATCTTACATGGCATGATATTTATTTATAAATTGAAAATAGTATATTTATTTATAAATTGATAATAATAATGATGCAATTATTAGATAGTCAAATAGTCCATCAATTTTGGAATATAACAAGTGCCAAAATAGTAATTTATTTGTAATCAATAAGCCATTAGCTTTCAAGCCTACCAGTTTAACAATGCACTACACTATGAAGGGTATCATTTTTCATTTATAAGTAAGCTGAAAATCATATGATTATTACTGAAAAATTTTTTTATTGAAAAATTATCAGCGATATCTGATGTGGATTGAACTTTGTTTAGGTATGTAACTTAAATTTATAATCAAACTGAAAAAAACTTGGCACCGAGCTGCTGACTCAATGGTAGAGTGTCTTGATGGATAAAAATATTAGTCAACTTCAAATGATGAATGTGATGGAAAAAAGCAAAGTTTTTGTTGAAGAAATTGAACCAAACTTTGAGTGCTCAAAAATCATACTACTTCTTAAATGATAATCACCATTATTATTAGAATTTAAGATTAATAACCATATTGCTAGCAGAAAGTTTTCATTCTATAGAAGAGCAGTGTGTGGTGTGATTGTGCAGAATAAATGTCAATTTAATACAAATGTAAACATTATTTAGAATTCATAATAAAGACAGACATATAAATGTGTAATTATGCTTATACACAATGTGAATATATATAATTAATAAATTCAAAATACTTTGAAATATAAGAAAATTCAAAATACTTTGAAATATAAGAAAATTTGAAAAGATGTCAGCTCCAATCAGAATGCATGAAATGTCTGTTATATGTTACCATTAATACATGATAAAATTGACCAATTACTTGGTAATATATATAAATTCCCGTAGTTATTCTTCATCAACTGCCTTGGATTGACACTAAATTTCCCTGCAATTTGTAGTTCTTTCGGTAAAATGTTTATGAATAAAATGAGTTTTCGATTCTGATTTGATTATTCTAGCTATATTGGAATAAGCTGATTAAAGAAATAGCCATAATCCTGAATATTCATACTTTAACATTAAATTTATAATTTAACTAATACTAAAGGTTTAATAAATATTTGCATGGATGTTTGGCATGACTTCAAGCAGATTTATGGATCATTTCTGAAATGTATATATAAAAGAACTGTGATTTGCCAATTTTTTCACATGATATGGAAATTGAATAATTCATGCCTCAAGTAATGTGATTGGTGTTGATATCTTTCCAGATTAGTGTCTGTGTATATATATAAAAGTATATTCTATTTCTAGAGATAAAAATATAATAAATGAAAGTATATTATGTTTCCTTTTTGTTTTAAATAATTATCAACCAATTAAGGTGTAAATAATCAAAAATATTTTATAAGCAAACAAAAAATCAAATTTTTTTTATTTCAAAATTTTTTAATAGAAACAAAACCACAAGTGAATGTCTTCTATGGATTTTTTCCTGTCATAAACAATACAGTATTAAAGTTAAATCATAGCCAACTAACCATAATATACTGTGTTCTCCGAATATTTTAAAAATTAAATATCAATAAAAGCAGTGCCACAGAAACTGGGGTATAAAAAAATCTATGTTAGTATCACATATGATAACAGTAAACAGTGATGTAAAGTGATAGAACTACCACACATTTTTTGATCAAAACATTCAATGATTGTCAACAAATATTAGTTGTCAAGTTAAAGTAGTTTCTAGATTCATAACTGTAATACTTTCAGTTTTTGATTCAAGCTTCATTGCTAACAGCAAGTCACGAGACTGGTCTTGGAATATGAATTTAAAAGCAATTTCATCTAGTAATCACTGATTACTCACTGCAATAGAATTAAAAAGCTAGTCTTGTTATGCACAAATGTTCTTGCATCCACTGATTACTGGAGCTTGCAGTTGGTGACACTACTGTATGGAGAGATTTCTATTATTACTTTCAGTCTATGTAAGCATACAAAATGGTGGTCACATGATGTTTTAAAGGTTTTATGTGTATAAAATTATAAGAGTTGTTTGTAAAATCTTTATACTTTTATATTAAGAAACAATTTTTAATTAAGAAACTATTTTTGATTCTATTTGGTTTTGTGGTATAAGTTTAAAAATGACAAAGATAAAAAAATTATAATTGTTTTAATAAATTGAAAAGGGAAAAATTATTGAATAATTTCTTTAATAAACTGGTGCAATTTAAACATGTTATAAATAGTATTTTCAGTTTAAACATATTTAGATAAAATTAAGTGGTGCAATTTCTAGTAGTCTTTACACTGGACCAGTTTGGAACTCCAAGAAAACTATGCATAGAATTGTCTACAGTTTTTCTAATAATCCAATGTGTGTGCAGCAATCACAACTTGCTGCATTTAATGTTTGGAAATTATAGAATCTGAATTTTAGGGCCGGAAACAATCATTATTTTTTAATATGGTAATCAAAAATAATCATACAAAAAGGTTATATAAGAAGCTGTCCTACATGCATATCTAAGATGATTTTAAAAATTCAATCTTAACAGTGTTTAGCAGCATATGCTAAGCAAATAAAATCTATATAATAGCACATACTATTGTACATACCAAGAGGTATGCATGAAGTTTATTTCTGAAATGAAACAATAACTGTAAGAAAAGAAATATACATACATATAAAGCAATAATAGAGAAGAATTGCTGGTAAATAAAATATATACTGTTACAATTTGATTCCAATACTAAAGAATGAAAAAGAAAAACGAAGATAGCATAAGATTGATAAATATTTAAATTCCACCCATTTTAATAATATTTGACTTATATTTAAAAACTAGTGAATAATATCTAAATAATAATGTTGCTTTAGCAGACTAAAACATTAGTCTTAATGAACATGCAGAAAAATCTTTTTGTTTTTAAAAAATGGTATTTCATTTTCTTTTTTTAAAAAAATAAGACGTAAAGAATATGTACAGGTTAATGTAAAAATAATTTTGGGACAATTTTTTAAAAGAGCATGATATAGAACAAATACTAATCAACCTTGAAAGAAACAACAATCGAAATATACTGTTTTCTGTTTTTAAATTATTATAAATTTTAACTTTTGATCTACTCCTTTTTCTTTGGAAAAAACCTGAGTTTTATAGTTAAGAAATTTTTTTTATGTTTAATGCTAAAGGGAAAATTTTAAATATAACATTATGAGTCATATAACATTATGAGTCATATAAATACACCTGGGTCGCATTTTATGTGGATTATTTTAATGCGATTTTGAAGTTGTGCGATTCATGTTTCTTCTTAATATCTTTCATATTTCACTATATTTATTAGATATCAAGAAATTTAAATTATTAATAACTTATTTTGACTTGAAATACTTTTTTTTTCAAAAATATAACATTATATTAGCAGCTAACATGAATATGGCCTGAATCTGTATTTAGAATCTTAGCTTCCATGTAAATAACCTACTTATACTAATGAGTAAATAATAACACATTTATACTTATGTATAAAAATATTGCAATATTCAAAAATTTTAAACTTTTAAAACGTATTTTGTTAGATATAACAGAAATAAATAATTTTTTAGATTGTTAAAATAAATAATGATAAGGTTATTGATTTTGTAAACTGAAAATAATCTTTCTAATGATAATGTATAATCTTTTTGTTTTGATTGCGATCTCATATTTTTAATATAGAAACAGATAACCATTAACACAGCACAAGACTGAAAGGGGTGCTAGTTGTACATCACATCATGAATCTGATTTCTTACCAGTTTACAAATGAACTCATATTGTCAAATAGTGGTAATGATTAAAATATGTATAAAAAATGTAAAATTAAATACTGTAGTTAATAAAAAAAGTTTGTCTTGATTAATTTTTTTCAAATATTTGAAATTTTTTATTAGTACTTTATTTCCTTATTTTTTTAATGCGAATTTTAAAGTAACTTTTTCTTGTTGCTTTGCTTTTATGTGATTTCTGAAAATTACAGAACTTATCCCCCATTTTTTAAGGTAAGTCTATTTTTGTGCGATTTCTTTTGTGTGCGTTTTCTGAGGAACCTATCTACCACATAAAACGAGACACATGTGTATATACTTTGATTTTAGATTATGTCATTTGTTTAAAAAATAATCTGCACAGTTTTGTGTAATTGGTACAAAATCTTATGTGGAATTGAAAAGTCATGGGATCATTTCTGGTGTTCACTGTTTTGATGCTCATACTTCTAATAAACTCCCAAGAAATAAAGTCATAAGCCTTTTTTTAATTTAAAAAATAATGTCGCTTTACATATTTTAAAAGCAAATTAATTAGTAAGAAATAAAATATTATTTTATATACTATTTATATATTATTAAAATAGAATATTGGACTGCATAATTAATAAACATAATAATTAATAACTGAATATTTTGTATCATTAGACATATTTAAATTATATATCTGTTATTTAAGATCACTTATAGTTTGGATATCTGTAAGCTTCATTTGAAATCAATGTTATTAATTTATTCTTTTATAATCAATATATAAAAATATTGAATATCTATGAGTAAGTCAAATTCAGAAATTTGTCTGTATTATTGAAAATATGAGACAAATCTTTAATTTCATTCTTTAAAGAAATATTTCCCTGTAATAAATTAATAATCATTATTTTAAATACAAGATAAGGTATTTTGGATGTTATTAATATAGTTCATATAAGCCATAACTCTAGTTAATTCAAGAAGTTAGTTTGCAACATAGAAAAATTATTTTTTTATGAATCTAAGCATCTATATACTACTGTTTATGATTATTTATATAGTGCTGATATTGAAGATCATTTAAAATCCACATATTTTGTTTTCTAATATTGATTGCTAGTTTATTTGTAACCAATTCATTCATAGTATCAAATAGTCTTAAGCATCGATAAAGAAGTGCATTGATTCAGAATATTATAACACATGCTTTGTTTATATATGTGCATGAAGAATTAGTGGTATTTGCTTTTTTATAATATTTTGTTCCATGATTGACATTGGATTGATGATGATTAGTCTATAATTTTATATGGTAATTGTTATAAATTCAGTCACAAAGCATGATTGGTGATGACTATTTGCCATTGACACTGTGCTTATTATTTATATTTATTATTTATACTTACAAAGGATAAGTGTCAGCAAACAGAGGTTATATTTATTATTTAATTTCTACTTATGATTGATATTAGCTTTTCTCATTACTATATACATGTATATAATTATAAGGAACTTGAATTCAGACTTTCAAACTCCTCACATTTACTCAATTTATCCTATACAACTGATACACATTGCCACATACGAATGAAAAAGATAAGTGATCGCCAATGTGTATTTTGTGCTGAAACAACACTCATCAGTTGGTCCAGATCACCACCTCGAACATACATATGCAATCACTGCTCAGTTTATATTAAGACAGCAAATCTTTAAAATTTAATGGACAAGCTTCAATCTTCTTCACTCTCCAACTCTTCAGCTATCCATACGATTCAGCATGAAATGCATATATTGCAGATTGTTTATCTTTTTCATATGTATAAGTTGTATAGAATGGATTGAATAGATGTGAGGAGTTTGAAAGTCTGATTCAAGTCTTTTATAATTAAATTGTTTAGTAAAAGGAATCCACCTTTATTGTTAAAAGGTTGCCTTGACAACAGTTTGGGATTGTTGATTGTTATCTATATTGGAATTGTTTAAGTATTGTCTGGTTTCTAATGGTGAAATATTATATATATATATATTGGTAAGTTAGGTAAAAACAGTCATTAAATAATTCACTACAAAGTAAATCTCTCTCCAATAGCCCCTCTCATAAAAAACAGTGAAGAAAAAAGCTTTTCTCTTAAGATTTTCCAATTTCTATATGGTGAAGGTTTATGTTGTTTTCATCCTTTTACTAACATTTAAGATTTTGTAAATATCACTTACTAAAACACATGATATAGTTTTTTTTTATGGCTTAGTTGTGGGTTGGATATTTAAAAAGAGTATCATAAGTATGCATGGAACCCCCAAATATTTTCAGGTTTATATGGGAGGTTTTCAAATATAGGTTGTGAAAACAGCAAGCAGAATTGTTATTGATTTTTTTTATTAAATCTAATATTATTTAAATATGATAAATTTCAATTTCTGTTCAGAGAATAAAAAATAAATTAGTAATTAAATTAATATCAAATGTGAAAGTAAGTGTTCATACAATTTATTTTTAGATCAGCTTATGTATTGGAATTGTGAAACTTTAAAAATCAAATTGTGTTAATGCAAGGGATGTGCAAGATGTCAATTATGTTCCAGCAATAGGTCACCAAGACATTTTGGGATGACAATATGAATAATAAAAAGAACAACAGATGGCATTATAGTACACTAGATTAAATAGCTATACACAAATGTATTTTCCACATGGGTACACCTATTAAAGATGTGAACCTTCTCACCATTGAGTTGGAAATGTATAGTCAGACATGTTCTGCTAAGTTAGTCATTTGGCATACAGATTTCCTTGAAAATGTATGATGATGCATACATCAATTACAAATTTATCAGCTTGAATAAATTCACTGTGCAACACAAAGACACAATCAGTATTTACAGTTAATTATAGTGCACAGATTTAATTAAGTTATGCAAAATTATTATCTCATCATATTTTAAAAGAGGAGTTTAATACCTTAAACAATTGCAAAGAATTTCAGTGCAGAATATAAAGAACAATTTTTCTTCACGATGATTGCAAAATGTGATATATATATACATCTTGCATGCATGTCACTTCTATAAAAGGAAATGTTAGAAAACATGTAAAAACTATGCATGTAATATATATGATAAACCATGACACATTGAGAAAATTACAAGTAGTCCTTGCCCTGAAAAAGTGTGTTCATCTCTGTATTGAACTTATTGTAAATGAAAGTTACAGATTATTTTCAACTTAGCTTATAAAATTATATTATGTAGAAAAACTTTTATATGTAGTTTTATAACAATTTTTTCATGTAAATAGCAGAGATATTATTAATTAAGACATTATTAATGAGATTTCTTTGTAGTTAAAATGTGAATAAAACAGGGTAAGATGCACTTTTTTTACTTTTCAAATGATACAATACTATGTTTGTACTTAAAAATCAGAAAAATAAATATGATGTTAAGATTTCTACATATCTTCATTCTTTGCTGCATGGATTAGTAAGCGAACACTATTTATAAAATTAGTTTCTATCCCAATATTGATTACAATATCTTTTATAGATAAAAAAACATGTTTTGACTAAAATTATATTTCTGATAATTCTTATTTAATCTATTCATGCATTGAATTATATATAATTATCTTTAAAATTATTTTACATATTCAGTTTTTGATTATAAGAATAACCTTTGTAGATCAGGGCTCAGCAAACTTTTTCTTTGAAGTACTGGATAACAATTTTTGGTATTTGCATATAATTCCTTTCCTCCATTCACTGGAAGCTTGTAATGTATTTTTTTATTTAATTATAACATTTTCAGAAGTGTCAAAGTATTTGTTTGTTTGTTCTTTCTCAATATTATTTTATCACACAGGGCATTCTAATATAGTTATTTGTTTATATTCTAAAAACGTACTCATAGATAATGCCAAATGAACTGGAACATTTGTGCATACACCTTTGTCATGATACAATTTGCAATTAAGATTTAACTTTATCCGTTATTTGTTAATTTTAAAAAATATTAACAAATCGAATATAAATTAATGTTAAGTTTAAATAATTACTTTTTATTTTATTTTTATAAATTTCATTCAGAACATTTAATTAATTATTTTTTTTAGGTATACTATAATGTACAAACGATAGCATGTTGATATCCATTATCATGATTTTCATTCAAACTGTTTATTTTTCCTAACATTATACAAAAATGATTACAATTTGGAATCTATCAGTGACAGAAAAAGACGCAGTAGAGTATTATCAGAATTATGGAATAGTGCATACCTTTGTGGCCATGTTGCAAGCTATTAACAATTGTTGTCCTGCCAACATGCTAAATCTTTTATACTTTCTTTTCATCACGTTTTTAGTTTTATTACAGTTATATTATTAATTACAATCATTTGGAGTTTTGTGTAATATCTTCTATCTGTATAATCATCTTAAAATTAAAAAAAAAAAGATTCTATAAAATAATTAATAATATAATAATTATATTTAAAAAAACCAGCCACAACATCGTGACAAACATATTCACTATCCTGTAATTCTGAAAATACTGCACTACATCTTCTTCTGTCGCTGGTAGACTTCAAATTTAAATCATTTTTGCAAGCTAAATAGATATTTATTTTTCACTTCGTTTCTTTTTAAAAAAACAAGTTATAATATTTTCTTAACAGAAAATCCCTAAACAACCTGCATAGGAAAGCTGGCAAACTTTTAATTTTGTAATTTTATGGTTTCATTTACAAAATGAGCAGTTCAAAGTTCTTAGAACAAGAAAACCTCAGGTTTAGTCGTTTAACAAGATCGCATAGTGATTCTAACGTTAAGACAACCTTATCAACGTTTAATGTAAGCCCTCACACAGAAAAATTTAAAAACTTTCAAGAACATTCTAACACATACAATATAACGCAGGAAGGTCCTAAAAGCTTAAGGAAAACTAGCAATGACCCACAGCAATGACAAGAAATATCTTTAACACAAAAAAATTCCATGACCTTAACATTCAAAACACCAAAAACGAATACGGAAAACTCGATCGTACAACATAAAAAAATAGAAAATAATGCCGATAATTTAGGAAGTGCTACTAAACCTTACATTATTTCATCACAAAAAAAATAGCTGAAAATTGCAACTTGCAATTCAATCGCGATACTCATTTGCATCACGGCAAAAACTTTAAAACTAGAGAACTGTTAAGGTCGCTATCAGATCCAGAACTGTTTGATACAGCCTTCCCTTCAGTTAACATCAACACTGATTTAAATAAAGGCCAACTAGTCCATAATACAGTGGCTAACCACTACACAGACATCAATTCCAACTATAAATCATAGCTCCATATCAATAAAGAACCGAAGTTATGCTACAGCACTAGCAAATAGTGAACCTAAAGTATACACTCAGCAAGTAACTAACAGAACTCTTTTCATAACGCTTTAGATTTTGTTGAGAATGATAATCACATGCTATTTGAACAAGAAACAAAACCACAGATAGATACACTATGTTCTCAATCTCTCTTAAATAACTATGATATTATAAATCAGGAGTTTAATTCTAGAATTCCGTTAACACTCTTTAACTCCCTCAACTATCATAGTAACAACTCATTAATTTTATCCACCACCAACGATCTCTGCCAGTTGTTTACTTTCCCAACTGATGACCTTTTTCAACTGCTCAAGGATCTACAGCTGGGAGATGCTGTTTGCAGAGTATATCATCACCCCAATAGACGATATTTTATAATTGAGTTCCACAATCTACTTCAAGAAGAAATTTTTAAAAGGCACCAAAACTTTCTCAACGAGCGTTATCCGATCAAAATAGACATGAACAGACCAAAAATAGCCTATGGAGTAGCAAGAAACTGTTATTACAACTTCACAGACCCTGATCTCCAAAGGCTTCTTGCCAAATACGGTGACATTAAAAGCTTTAAATATCTTTCAGAGAGAAGAGCAGACATTGAGTTCCCTTCAAACAGTGCTGCATTCTCTATAAAGCTTAACAAAGGTTATACACCATTAGACATTCCTTCCACTTTGGAGCAGAATAAATGTCCCATTTACCTATCCATTCATGGAATTCAAGCTCAAAGCTTTCACTGTGGTGACTGGTCGCATTTGGTAAAAGCTTGTCCTCAAAAAAACTGTGACAACTGTAATAATAAGAAAAATAAAAACCATAATTGTACAACAGACCCACAAAACACAAATCAGTAGGCATGTATTACATCCACCAGCTCTCCCGATCATACAATAAAACAAACACAGCAAACAGACATGGAAATGCCTTCTCGAAATGAACAAGAAATTGACCATCAAAATAGTACCAAAATAACTAATAATATCACACTCAGCAATCAGTCACAGTCCTTAATGACTCATCAAAACATACATGAATCCCACACAACTTAATTAAACCAGAACCAGCAAACGCAAGACATACACTTGCAACAACAGATTTCACAACAAATTTTTAAAACAAAATTAAACCAAGATCACCAGAAACAAGAATGCAGTACTATTGATGCTCCAACAAAACAATTGCAGTCAGACAAAAAAACACAAGAAATTCATTACACTCAAAATAATAAAAGAAAGACACATCATTCATTCAGCTCACAGCCAGATGAAACTAATAACTCCACAGCAGAGTCAGAACCAGATACTAACTTCCCCAACCAAGCAGTAAATCGTGCCATCAATTTACGAAAAAAGAAAGTAAAAGATCCAAACTAGGACAACCACCTAACTTCTATGAAAACCGTTCTCCATCAACCATTGTTATTGAACATGAAACATCCAATGATAAGCTTGATTCAAACCTTAACACCAATTCCAAAACATCTACTGTAGTTCAGCAGAACCCATCAATACATCAACCAAACAGTCAGTGTAGTAACATTCAAACTATCCAGCAATAAATCACACTGATTGAAGACATGTTACTGACAAGTAAAAATAAACACTCATCCATATTATATCAACAAATAATAATGCTTCTTAAAATTGGTGGAGTAAATGTAAGAGGTCTTAATTCCCTCAACCTTGTCTATGCTATTAAAAAGTGGCTAGACAGAACAAATCTCCATATAGTCAGTCTCGAAAACTAAGCTGCATGTAAATTCAAATAAATCATCTCATGCAACAATATGGTATTTTCCAGTATTCACCTTCAAACACAGCCTCATCTGGAGTTGCCTTCTTAATAAATAAAAATCTAGTCTACAGCTCATTTAAAACACTTCATCTTAGTTTACAGACCTACTTTTTCTCAAACTTACATTTGGAAACACATCAATTAACATCATATATCTCTACATTAAAAGTGATACATACACTGCTTACCTACTAGTCAATAAAATCAATGCATTATTATCTTCAGATGCATCACCCACAATCTGTTTTGGAGATTTCAATATGAGTTATGACAACTTCAATAAAAAATATCTATATTTACTCAATAGAGTTCTTCTGTCTGGAGATGTTTTTTTTTCCTTTGGGATCTTTCTCTTTCTATACACGGCAAAGGAAATCTCTAATAGACCTTCTCTATTACTCCTCCAAATTACATTTTGAAATCAATGCCAAGCTTCAATTGGTTCCATTCACTGACCACTTGGCACTGCTCATATCAATACAGATTGATCCATCCAACATAGTTCATACTGAACACACACGTACCCTCAGATTACTTAACAAAATGGCGACTCCAAAGTTCATTTTCTCAGAGGGCTACATTCTGTTTCATAAAATTAACATACTTTCATTGCCTTCATTACAAGCATGGTCTGCCTTCACTGGAATATTGAGCACACTCATAGATTCATACACAAAAAGACCAAAGGTCCAAATTGTTTGTTAAAAGAATTGGACACTTTAAATGAAAAATTAGCTTCTCTTCATCAAACAAACACCCATTTACAAGGAATTATGGAATTAAAAGCACAGTACCATTATAAACAAAAAGTTCTAGCATAGTACATCACCACCAAAAGATCCAAAGTCTTTTTAGCCAACAAACACAACTGGACCTGCAGTTATATTCGCTGGGCACTTGGTTCCACAGGCTGGCCCACACCCACCTCAGTGACTGTCAATCAGTGTTGCCTCACTGGTCTGGCCATGCTGGCAAAATTCATGATTACTTTCGAAATAAATTGCAATATGCCAAATTCGAAATTGGTAACATCTGGAATCAGACTGGAGATAATATAAACCACAACATAACAGATAGTGAAATAATTCAAAAAACTCATAGCCTATCCTGAAAGTGTACACCCAGGATTACATGGAATTCCTAGATTTGTCCTGTTCCATCTGGGTTATTTTACGGCTCCCATTGTACACAAAATGATTGATGTTTTGGTGGGAGAGTTCCAAAATATTCCAGACCTTTATCCAATTGCACTTGTGCCTTTCTTAAAGAAGCAAATTAATGCCTCATCTCTGACCAACATTAGGCCGATATCCATGATTCCTCTCCTCATAAAAACCAGTGAGGCCATAGTCAAAGATAAAATCCAAGATCAATTATACACTCACATCACCCCATATCAATTTGCGCGAAAAGGCTCTTCTACCACAGATGCCGCACAGCGTTTCCTGCTTCTCACAGAACACGTGAGACTTCACAGAAAGTCTAAGCCTGTTGCAATACAACTTGATATTGCCTCAGCTTTTGACTCTGTTATTCCAGCCATCTTACTACAAACCCTCCATAAATATCAGGTCCCCAGCACTTATGTTATAATAATTGGTAATCTCCTGCTAAACAGATCAATCTTTATGTCACTTTATGGAAGACTTGCTAATGGTTTCAGACCTCATCAATCAATACACCAGGGATCTCCACTTGCCACACTTTGCTTCATCACTTACATAAATCTCATGCTGAAAGAGATCGAGAGTAAAATTCCCAGAGTCTTCGTGCCAGCACTTAGACAACATGTGCAACAAATATCTTATGTGGATGATGTCACTGTCTTTCTCCCAGACAAAACATATCTTCCAACCCTCATGCAGATTATAGACAAGCACTCACAGACATGTAATCTCCATATCAATTATCTCAAATCTTCCATGTGGCAAATCAGCACAGGCTCATTGATTCACATCAGCATCACAACACTTCCTAGGCTTTCCCATGGACAAGTCCAGACTTGCCATGGCAAAGCAAATGCAAAACTCCATTTTGGAAAAGACTGGCAGGATTGTGGGCTCACTGTCAAGAATCACACTCTCATTACCCAGTAAAGTGACACTACTCAACATGTTGGTAATGCCTAGACTGAATTACTATCTGCCCATAATCAAACCCACCAAGGTTTTCCAAGCTGCAATGAACTCACTGTGCTCCAAGCTTCTGTGGAAAGGCAAGGTTGTAGCCATCAGCATATTTAAGATGCTGTTGCCCAAAGATCTAAATGGTCTGGAACTACATTCGGTCTCAACCATATATCTGCAAAAGGCAATTGCAGTTCTATGCTACATCTACTTAAACAAGCAGATTTAAATCTATTGACAACAGTGGAGCCCACAGACACTCCTCAGCCACTAGGAAGTAAATGGATGACAGACATCTGGTCATACGTCAATAAATTAATAACTATAAATGAATCCATGTTGAAACTAAAACATCATATTGGCAAGCATATAAATACAGATTCCCAAACCAAAACACTCTTCAAACTACATTAGGTCTAAATTTCAAACTGCTAATCAAAAAACTGAAGCACTGATATATAGAACCAAGCCAAATGGATTTCATCATAAAGCTTAACATCAATTCTCTACCTACAAGTCACTTTCTGGTGTACAAAAGAGGTTTTTCCAAAATCAGTCCACATTGTTAACTTTGCAACAGAAATGAAGAAACAATCCAGCACATACTATATAGTTGTTCTTTCCTCAATCAGATCAGAGACTTTATTGCAGAAAAAGTGGCATTGGACACAAGAGAAGTATTAAATATTCATAATGCCATTACCACAGGTATTTTTTCAACTATCAGGTTTTCCATTTTCCTCACCTTTGCAGTCTGGCTGACAAGATGCAAATTTATTTTTGATAATAGACCCTCTTCAGTCAGAGAAACCCTGATACAAATACTTAAAACCATATGTGCCAGAGACCAAATTCTAGCACAAGACTGGCTACACAGAGAGACCTGGTGCAAGATCAGCTTTCCAAACAAATAGTGTTTTACTTCCTCAACTGATTATTCTAGCCTACATAGTGCAAACCTAGTCAAGCTTCAAGTACAAGACAATACCACTCATGTAATTTTAATTAAGGTAATAATTTAAAAAAAAAAAAAAAACCAACAGCTTGAAAGAAAATTGTACGGAAAACACAAAAAAATTAAGACAATGGCAACGTGTTAACGTTTATATGTTACAGTACGTATACACTAAAAATAAATAAATTAATATAAATATTCTGAAAGAGATTTATAAAAAAAATATTATTAATTAATGTACATTCGATTTGTTAATATTTTTTTAAAAATTACACATGTGCGATAAAATAATTTTGAGGAAAATAAACAAATATTTCGACATTCCAGAAAATGAATAATTAAACAAAATCACGTGACAAGCTTGAACCCAATTTTTTAGAATGTTTGCAGTCCAACAATCATGCGATGAATTTTATAAAATTGTATGACAATTTTTAGTTTTTTTAAATATTTTTATGAAATTCCCAGATAATTAAGTTTTATATTTTCTGTTTTCTACACATTTTTTACTTTTTTTTTTTTTTATAAAAAAAATAATTTCCTTCCATTATCTTTTATAAAATGCTCCATTCATTCAGCTTATTAATCTATATTCAATTGTAAAAAATATAAGTAATTCATCTTTTGATGAAAATAACTTGATTTTTGGTTTTTCTATACAAAAACTTAAAAATTTACCCCAAACTGGTATGTAAAGATTTTTTTGTTTTATTTTCTGAAAATAACTTTTTTCTTGATTTCTGATTCTAACAAGATCGAAAAATAATGTTTCACCATTTATTGATTATACAAGACGTTTCCATTTTGAGCCCGGTTACGTTCAATAAAATCATTTTGTGGGTGGGATATGGCCTGCGCCTGTAGTTTTCTAGTACCGGGTCTAGAATTTTTTTTTTTTTTTGTTAGATCAAATTAAAGTTTTAAATATTAGAAAATCTATTTTGTATTAGACAAAAAGTTGTATTTTTTTATGTAAAACAAATCCTGAATATATAAACTTATTTTTCTGAGAATAAGTATCGATGTCATTGTTTTTGGTTTTTAATAGATTTTACTAAAAAAATCTTAAATCATTCTGTTTATATCTACATATTACTTCGCTTGTAAGAATATTGGTAGAACGGTGGATTGTAAATAATGCTTATTAATATTGATCTCACTTTATATAAATGAAAGGATTATTAGTTGTATGACATTTTACAATCCATATCTGATCTTACATTAGCATATCCCAGAAGATGAGACTTGCAGTTAATGGTTTATTCATATTGATATATCATTTGTTTTGGTAAAATGCTATTCTATATGTGTAAATAAACAAAACTAGCTATACCTATAATATTCAATTTTGTGTGCATATATATATTTGATGTATCCATGTGTATGATTATATATATCAAGACACAATGTTTTTAAGTAATCAGAATAGCGAATAGTCTGCAACAACTCTATTTCTACAGTTCACTAAAGTTCAATTCCCTCGATGTTCTTTCAGGCTGGCTGCTACAAAAACGGTTCACAATGGGCATACCTTAGCCCCAGTCCAGTTTAGCTGTACATGAACTCTTCATAGTAAGCACTGTGACTAACCTTAAGCTCCTTACAGCTTCCATCTCTGCAACAGTCTACCAGTAACTCCACTTGAAACCACTGGAAACTCAACTCTTTATTCAGCTGCTATCCAGACGATTTCCTCAGGCTGTGGTCTCCTTCAGCTATACCCATGAACTACATTTCCACTGGATGCTGGACATTAACTGCAAGCACTGATGCTAGATGCCTCCTACTGGAATTGAACAGTAACTCTACTGTAGATGCACTCAAATAATGTCTGCTACTCCTCACTGCTTACACTGATTTGCATAGTTGTTATACAGTCTTTCTATAGCTTTCTGATAACTGCAGCAATTAATACACTGTCCAATAAGGTAACGTCTCTTATCTAGAAATATTTGCCATCAGCAAATATTTCTTGGAATTAACGTTCGCCATTACGTTAATTAAATTCCTCAGTTATCAGTGCGCGATCTAAAAACAACCTCTCGAATACATTCTACTTTTTCCGGAGTGCACAAACATGTCTGCCATTTTTACAAAATACTACAATATTAACATCTAATTTCCACTGATATCACATTTCAATGTAATTATAAAAAAATAGAGATAATTATATTATATATTTTGTTTGCTACATTTATGCTACTTGAGACTTATTTACATATAATCATTTGTTCCTTCTTTTGATATCCATAGATGCTAATTTGTTTGCAATAAATTGACCCTTGCACAGAAATTATGATAATGTTTATGTATTTGATAATTACAATTTCAATTATCACATTCAACAATTTTTGTGTATAAAAGTTAAAATCGGTGTAAATTATTTCTACAGGATAAATGAATGGTCACCAATCTTTTTAAGCTATGGAGGACATTCGTAAGCTCTTGCTGTGAGGCAGATACTATTAGGTTTTGCAAGAAAGCAATTTTAGTGGAGCCAATTATAATAATAAATTTTATTAATTATATTATATGCTTTACAAAAGATTTATTTGAGAAATTACTAAATATATTAAAAATTATTTATAATATTGTAGCAATCAATACTTTTGGGGGGAAAAATGTGTAACTAATTTATTAATGAAATGTTAAAACATTTTGTGTGAAATCATGACAGATGCATATAAAAGTAGTAGCAGGCATCATAGTGATTGTTGGCATAAGTTGAGGGCCACTTGAATGAATAATCGAAGGGCAAGTCATACTGAAATAGGATTTGTAAAACCATGAAACTTTTAACTTCAGTATCACATCATATCAAAATCAATATATATCTACATACACGCATTTTGGCTTTGGAATTTATATTACAATTATTTAAAATAATGTGTGAAGATATGTTTAAATAAATTAAAAACTAATTTTAAAATATTCAACTATAGTTTATTTGAAAATAGGGTTTGAATAATAAATAAAAACAAGGGATAAAAATAAAAAGAATTTAAAACCCTGCCAATACATTTAATGTATACAGGTCTTTTTTATTATTATTAACAGGTGATGAAATAAACATAAAAAAAGAAAAACATATATATTTAAAAAAAAAATCATTTTCGTGATATTCTATAGTAGGATGACATTGAAAACGTTAAGATAAGATTTCAAATGCATTTTATTAGTGGCCAAATCACGTGATCTATTTATACGTGGTTTTAAAAAATTAAAATAAGAAAATAAAATTTACATATATCATGTTGTAATCAGTTTAAATGACCGATTTCATGGAAATAAAACGATGGAATACTGTTTACTCTACAGTTTATGTATTTTCCATCAAGAATCAACATGCTTAGTTATGATCACCAGTAGCTTGGCCATTTAAGAAAATGCAATATAAATGAGTATAAAAATCTTAATAGCAGAAACTTATGTCAAAAACATAGATGAACCTGAGGACGTAAGGGCAGAGCCTCTTTCCAGTTCTATAGTTTATACTAAAATTGAACATACTTGTAATAAATATTGTCTACGCTATAAAATAAATATGGTCATTAATAAGTTTTTAGATACAAATAGTATATACTGATTTAAAATATTTCTCTTTCTTGAGCATAAAATAATAAATATTTACTTATGGTTGCCATGGAGACATCCCGATAACAGTACAAAGCATACCCATATTGTAACAATGTAAATATGCAAAGCAAAGTTCTGAGAACTAAATGCAATAATGATAAAAATGTTTCCTCTTTCAGCCGCTCGAAAGCTTAATTATAATTACATTTTCCAAACTTGATAATCTGGTCTCTGTTTCAAATCGCTTTGCTTTGTTGTAAAATTTAAATTGTTACAAATGTATTACACAGACATATTTATGTGTGCATGCACATATATACGTGCGTGTGTACGAAAAATAACAATACATGTAAAAATAAATTCAATACACAAACGAGAAACTAAGTTATAAAAATTATTATCTTTGGGGTAAATTCTATACAAATGTGAAACTAATAATGGAAATTTATCTTCCTCTTTTTAGCATCATAATCAACGTAAGATAGTCTTATTAACAGTTAATAAGATTTAAACCAAAAAAAGGATGAAATAAATTAATTATTACTGCAAGTTAGTCTTCAGAAAGTTAAAGATGGACAGATTGCACAAAAGATCAAAATAACAACACTTGGTAACGATACATTTCCCAATGAGGACGCAGCTGCATTAAGAGATTGGCAGAGATCTTCAGAAGAAAGAGTTGCCAGTGCATGGCCATGTTTATCCCCTGACATATAACAGTTTCCATAAACTGCACGTGTATTATTGAAAAACTTTATTAGAGTATATAACCACCGCAGATCACAATCGCAGATCAGAGGATTTTCTATAAAAAAAAGAGAAAAAAAAAACACATTAGTTTAAAGTAATGAAAATACATATGTCTAATATCATAAATGACCATATAGTGATATATACACATATATAACATTGTGGAAGTCAGTTATTCTTCATGCATGCAAGTAGTTAAAATCAGAAAATTTTTCTTCCCTGTAATATATATTTTGAACTTGTGCAAATAACATGATGATTTAAAAATCAGGCTGGTAAAGAGATCAAGCCCTAAATTCAAGCATGGTCTATAGTCATATCTATAATTGACTTCCACAATATTAATTATAAATGTTATGAATCTGATTTCTCTAGTTGAAAGCACACTCAGCTACTATTAATAAATAAAGATACAGAACAAATATTTTCTTTAATCAATGTTTAAAAATGTTTTCAGCCACTAATTATAAACAAGTTAAGAAAAATGATAATTTCGAATATATGTAATATATAAATTATATATAAGACAAAGAATATGTGAAAATATTTATAAAAAACACAGTAATCAAATTGTCAAAATTAAAATAATGAATTCACTTTCATAAATTTAATCTATACTAATCTATCCATATCCGAATTTTGAATACAGCATATATACTCACATGAAAGCAGACCACACTTTTATCTACATTAAGATTCTTCAATATATTGTCTATATATAGGGTATATGAGCACAGACTTTCACACCACCCACCACTCTCAATTCTATCTCATAACACTGATACACTTGAACACATATATGTCGAAAAGATAAATAATCTCCAATATATGTATTTCATGCTAAACCAGCAATCATCAGTTGTATGTATTAAATGGATTATGTCCTGTACATGAGGGGTCATATTGACCTTAGCTCAACATGGGTATGACAAGAATCTCGGCCTCAGGGTGGCCTTTGAGCATTCGATCATCAGATTTTCAATTGGGTGGACAGTTGAAGAGTTGGAGTGTGGAGTAGATTGAAGCCTGTCCATTAAAGTATGAAGATTGGCTATCTTAATATATATCTGATCACTTCTAGCATATATGTGTGGAGATGATAATCTGGACCAACTGATGATTGCTGGTTTAGCATGAAATACGTATATTGGTGATTATTTATCTTTTCGACATATATGTGTTCAAGTGTATCAGTGTTATGAGATAGAGTGTAGAGTGGTGGGCGGTGTGAAAGACTGTGCTCATACACCCTATATATTACGTATATAGACACAGTTATATAATAAGCCTGTGTTTCAGTTAATCTATTGTCTAGAAAACTTTATAAGCAAAAAGTAGATTTATTATTTACAAAGATAGCCTTGACAACAGATTATGTTTGTTTAAACCCTTTAATAAGGAATAATAAAAGTTGTATAATTATTGGGAATAATTTTGGTGTTTTAATTTTCATAACAATGATATTTGATTCATGAAGATTTTTTTTTTAAAAAAAAAACGATTCAAATATTTTTTTTTCCACAGTTGATATATTGTTAATTAAAAAAAGATATTTATTTATATTTAATATTTTTTTATTTAATATTTTGTTGAATTGTGAAAAATAAAAAAAATGTTACAGGTATGATGATTGCAATTATTAGAATATTTCACTAAAACCCAAAATAAAAGAGATATTGTATAAGTTAATAATAAAAAATTGTTTAGCCTCAGAAATGTCAATTAGTATTTGGTTTCATGGCAACATTAAAAAGGTAAAGTTTTTTTTTTTTCTCATATAACATAGCATCAGCCGGGAAGCAAACCCACTAATCTGAAACAACTGCTTGTAAAGCAGCTGTCACTGACCTCTTGACCACCAATGCTAGACTAAAAAGTTAAAGTTCTCTCTGTTTTCATGGATATCAACATTTTATTTTTACACTTTACAAATTAAAATTCCATGAAAATATCTTTTTCAACATATACAACTCACTGGAAATGATTAATTATTATTTGCAGGATGACATGGAAGATTTTAGTCTTCTATATTATCACACCTATAAAAATAGCTTTCTGAGTTTAAATTCTTATAAAATTTGAGTTTGAAGTAAAAGATTCCTTTTACTGCAATAAAATCAAAAACAAAAGATCTGTTTTATAGGTTAATAAATAAAACTGTTTAGCTTCAGTATTGTCAATTAGTGTTTATTTTTCTGGCAACATTAAACAGATAATGTTATCTCTGTTTACATGGATATAATCTCTTTATATTTTTATCCAATTCAAAATCCATGAATATATTTAATTAACATCATCATCAACCATTATCAGTACACTGCAAAATAAAGATCTCTCCATGTTTAATCCATCTTTTGTCATTTTAGCTTCTCTTTTCCACACCACCCCTACACACTTTCTTATTTCATCCATCCATCTCACATATGGGCTCTTTTCGGGTCTTTTACAATCTCTTTGAATCCAGTTTAAGATTTCAACTGTCCATCTATTATCATGTATATAGTGAGGTGATGTTCTGCATGGTTTGAATCAATTGTAGAGTAGCAAATTTCATAGATTATATTCTGTCATTTTCAATACATGACTTTTTATGAACTTAATTTTTTTTTCTAATTGAACTCTGCATATGAAAAATCAATTCTTTTTTATCTGTAAGATGAATAATAGAAAAGAAAAAAATGTGTGGATTAAAAGAAATGTGGGATTTCTATATATTTATACATACATGTGTAAATTAGAATGATGCCCTTTATTCTTTGGGACAATGGTAGAATAGTGCATTATAGTTCAGCTTTTTCAATTTTGGTATTCAAGCTTCATATGAACTCTGAATAATGAATCATTCAATTATTTTTTTCTATTATCAATAAAGTCCTTCTTAAAACATTATATTAATATGAAAACAATGTTCTTTAACATCAAAATAATCCATCTCTCAGATAAGAAAAACAAATCTTACATCTGTAAGATGGATTACTTTGATACAAGGAAGCATTACTTTAATATGATAGCCAGTATTTCATGAGAAAGCTTTACACTCCACTTTATTTGCATATAATCTGATATATATATATATATATATATTGCATATATATCTGATATATATATATATATATATATATATATAATGATATTAATTTTTCATATTCCATTTGAAGATTTTTTTCAACATTTCATGTTACCACAAAAATCAAAGATTAACCAATCTTTACATATTAGAAGTTTTGGGTATGGATAGATATATCTAAGGATCAAAAAGCTCGAAATAAGTGTCATGATTGATTGATTTTTATTAATATATTAGTGGTATCCTCAGCTTTGTTCTCATTACATGAGTTATCAACAACAATATTGCAAAAACAATTAGTTATATTATTACATTTGATCACCTTTTAGGATAGTAATTTAAATATAATTCTCACATGATAAATTATTTTTTTAAAATAGCTATGAAATCTTAGTAACATGATATTTCGTTCCACTCTACTTACAAATGAGAATTTAAATAAAAGAATATAATGCAATATGCAAATGTTTCTGCAACTTACATATTTATATATAAGAACTAAATTACAGGAGTTATCGACAACAGTATCATAAAAAATATAACCTTTTACATTAATAGTATAAAAGAATAACATATTTACTTATTGAAAAGAATTTTATTTATACATTAATGTATATTTAGTAAAAGTAATTGATTTCTGAATCACATTCATGGAATCATCTTTTTATTCTATATATAGTGAAATGAATATATTTAGGGGCAATATATTCCAAGATTACAGCATGGATCAAAATTATCAGTCAAAATAATCAATTAAACAGTGAGCATGATACAAAATTAAAAATATATGACACAAAATAATAAATTTTTTTATATATCTTTTGCATACGCACATGTAAATTTGAAAAGCATAAACAATATTTTCCTAATTAAAATTATAATGGAGTTTTCCATAATACAAATGTAATATATTGAAACAGTATGATTTGATCATCATATGTTTTACCTATTCTATAAAATAGTAGCCTTCATTTCCCTAGTTCAAATCCTAAAGGTACACATATATATAACAAAATACTTGGGAATTTAACATATATAAAAACGTATATTTGCACGTACATGTGTGTAATTGTATATGCACACACATCTGCTATAATTGTATATACATTTTGTAATATTTTTATTTGCTAAAAATTGTATATTCACATCTGATTGATATTATCATTATATAATGTACACACCTTATAATTTTATAAATATTTATCTTATGATTTTAAATAATTAAATTGGTTTTAAGCTGGAAAATTGTATTATATAAGAGCATAATTCTCTAAACTATTACGAACTGTCTTTGAAGTTTCCCAATTAAATAAAGTACTTAACCACATATAGCAATTAAAAACAAATGTAGATTTCTCACGTGTATGTTAAAATGTTGGAAGCTTAAACCTCTTTCAAGAAAAGAAAAGAAATTCAATGTTTAAAAAAAAAAAAGAACTTTGTCAATCTTATGAGGCACCGCCGGTATAAACCCAGACTTTATGATTCTTAATAAAATAAAAAGTGGACAATTAAACCTGCAATAAAATAAGCTGAACTTGAATCTTGGTGAAATAAAAAAGGAACAATTAGTAAACAATTAAGCCTGAAATCAATCTAACCTTCGTTTGAAGTGGATGAAATTAAGACTTCTTAAGTTTTAAAGTCCAAAAATAAAGATTGTGAATGAGCTGCAAGAGGGGGGGGGTTTAAAGAAATATAAAAAGGCCAGTTGAAAAGAAATCAGAATCCATTTTGCTTTTGCTCTCATGTTCACTCATATCCAGGCAGTGTGCCCACATTTTAGTATGCAAACCATTGGCTAAAAAGACCGTCATTGCCAGCTTTCTCAGTGGCGAGAACTGCTATGGAGACCGAAGACCAAAAACCACAGCCCTACTGAAAGAATAGCCCATCGATGAACCAGCTCAGATAAATCAGTCCATGTGTGTGTATTTCATACTATCAAGCTGCAAGCCTTCAGATAAATAATCGGTAACAACTTTTAATCCAAGCTAAATCTAAAAGCTATAGCAATCTATAAATCTTTCCTAAAGCTAGCTATATAATATAAATAATGTGCACAAACTCTTCAATTCAAATCTTATAAATTAATCAAACTATGTTTAAAAGGTGTATTCTCTCTTAAAGTAATTAACTGTATTAGATAAACCTTTCTCAACCTGTATAATTTTAAAATATTTTAAAAGTTAAAATGTAAATCTTGCCTGATCTCAAACTCTTAAATCTTTTTAAATTCAACTTATAAAAGCTTATTTGCCTTATTATTTTCTCTATTTACGTCTATACTTTTGCATATATATATATATATATATATATATATATATATATATTGTTAAAATGCATTTATTGATTTATGCTTTGCCTTCGGAGCAGAGATTATTAATTATTATAAACTTAAAGAGACGTTTTGTTCTCAAGTAAAGTAATGTATGCCATTTGGCATATTTATATATCTCTGGTCCGAAACCTACTTTGATGCATTATTTGAGCTGCTATGTTTAGCTTAATATCACACATGTTGCTTATTAAAAGGTTTGTTTGGTTAAATAGGAGAGAGTGATAATTTAAGGCATATTCAGTAGTTAGCCAAGTTTAAGCCCCAGATATGCTTTAGACCCCATTAATGTAATTTCATAGAATATGTAGTTAATTAATAAACTAGATCATTTTTAATAAAGTCCTCTTTAGCACCATTTCAGTGCTTATTTAACTAACTGGCGTAGGGTAGTTTGCAGAAGAAACTATAGATTTTGTGCTTTACTAATTGTAATAATTAATATTTAGAAAGCGTTGTGAATGAGTTTTTACGAAGCACTGATGTGCATTCCGCCTTGCTATCATATAATTATTAAGATAAGATTAGGTTTTAAGGGCTATCTTATCATCCCTAGTTCAGACAGCTCTCTCTCTCTCTTGAATGGGATCATGATTTTAAGGGTCATTCCCATTACCTCCTTTAAAACTGGAACACCGAATCCAGCATCGTATATTATGGCTGTTCGATCATCCGAACTAAAAGTTCACATATAGCAGGCGACCAGTAGCTGAGAACCGAGTAAACGTTGCTGAATCTCATGAATAAAGGCACATTCAAGCCGCACCTCTGATGTTATTTGCATAGCGCCGTAGCCTCTGAAGTTATGCTACAAAACGCCAGTTCATCTGCTGTTATATTAATTGTTCAGCATTGATCTGAACCTAAGATCTAGTTTATCTAAGAATACCTACATAAAGAGCACATTGACTGCTCATCACATAATGATAAATTTAAGTACACATTGTATAAAGTTGCCACTCTCTTAAAATTTAACCCTTAACAAACTGAGTAGGAATGGCAGAACATAATTTAGACATCAGTGTAGACGTAAAAATAATTATTAATGTATAACGATATAATAAATGATGATCGTTAAGCAAAATTGATTACAGAATGTGTAGTTCGTATTTTCACCATCCCACCTGCGAGTGGAATATGCAGTATATTTAATTGTTATTGTTTGTGTTTTGTTGATATTAAATAATTTTAAAACATATTAACGTCTGCAGTATTATTTACTTTATTTATATTAAATCACCATCCATAACTAGTAATATATATATATATTGGATAATCAGCCATAAGTTGTGTGAGTGTGTTTGGTTAAGTTATTAACATTCAGTTAATTATCCCCGAGTCTCTCGTTTTACCCTTTGCTATTGCCGGCACGGAAATTAAGAGATTACGAGTGTGACCTCATATATGTCATTCATAAGGTAGTAAGTCAGGGAGTGTTGGTGAAGGAGCTGAGGTGCAGTCAGATTTGGTCTCAAACCCTCATCTAGATCAGCCTTGGTATAATTTACCAAAACTCTGGATTTGTTTGCGTGGATGTTCAGATATGACTGTTACATAGTATTTTTTTTTCGGGAATGTCGCGCCAACTGGGGCATTCAAATATAAACCTACATACCTGAGCGGGGATGTTGACATAGATGTGTTTTTATATCACTCATTATATATGTGTAGATTTTTTTTTCCGAGTATGAACGCCAAACTTGGAGTTTCATTAATTTTCTCCATGCCCTGAACTAAATGCATGTTGAGGGAAGGAGGAGAAAAGAAAAAGATAGATATGTGAATTTTTTTTCACAGGTATAGATGCACAAATCATATAGATTTATGTTGAAAGTTCAATTTTATATTTTGTCGAATTATTTTATATTTATGATATACGTAGAATTTATTATATATATGTAATACGCATATCGGTAGGGAAGATTTTATTTTGTCTTAAAGAAGCGTTTGATTATTTTGAGTATTTTGATTTTTGATTGATTATTATTTAAAGGCAGTGGCAATTAATTTCACATTTTATCAATTTTATATATATGCGAGTGAAAAAGTAAAATTTCGTTTAGATTATAGAATTCATAAAAAGATTTCTAAACGCCAATGTTAAGATTAGTAATACTGCTGCAATTAATTTCACCTTTTGTCAATTATATATATGCGAGTGAAAAATAAAGTTTTGTTTTAGATCATATGATTTATAATAAGATTTCTAAACATAAATGCTAGAATCGGTAGGTAGCATGAAAGATTTTTTTTCAAGATTGTTTTATATGTGCGCATTGATAATAATTTTTTTTTTCCAATGGTAATTAAAAGCCGTAAGTAAGTAAGAAGGGAATTTTTTAAAAAAAATATTTTATATATATACACATGTTGAGAATAGATTTTAAGTTGTGGAATCTTTTTTTTAAAATTATTTTATATATATACACATGTCGAGAATAGATTTTAAGTTGTATATATATACGCGCATCGATAATAAATTTTCAAGTGTAATTAAAAACAATAGTAAATAGGAAGAGAATAATTTTGAAGTGTTTTTGATATATATATATGCGTGTCGAGAATAGATTTTAAATTATAATTAAAAACAATAGTTAAATAGGAAAAGAATATTTTTTGAAATATTTTATACATATATAAGCATGTTGATGGTAATTTTTTTTTCTGTTTGTCCCAAAAGGGCTTGCAATTGTAATTGAAAACAGTGACTGAGATTGATTTCGAATTTTATACGCAAGTAAAAACGTTTTGAAATATTATATATATGTATGCGTGTCAATAGTAATTTTTTTTTGCCACCAAAGAGCGGTCAATTGTAATCGAAAGTAGTGGCTGAGATTGTTCTAATTTTATCCGCAGTTGTATATGAATGTGAGTGAAAAATGTAAATTTCTATTCTGTGTTATGTGTTGTATAGCACAATTTCTCGAATTAAATTTGCTAGAGTTGGAATGTAAACACACTGTGGCTGATAAATCTTTTTTGTAAAGAGAAATAAATGAAAAATTTTAAATTTTTGTTATATACACAGCAATGCATATTGTGAGGTCCAATACCGTTTATATATCTATACAGGTAGCTCATCCACTGGCAACTGGCACCCAGTGCTCTTAAATAGCTGAGAGTTCCTCATATAAATTTGTTGTCAGGGTGAGAGAATTGAAAGGACTCACTGTTGGGAGGTTTCGTTGGTGGTTTAATTGTAATAGATAGAGTGAATAAACAAATGATCAGGCAAGATTGTTCTATATGTATATGTGTAATTAAAAGGGAAATGAAGTTTTAAAAAAAAGGCAATCATAGTTAAAAGAAATAATGATGGCAGCTCTGCAGTGGTGGAAAGGATACACAGTGGAAAACAGGCATGGGTAAGAACATTTTATTATTATTATTTAAATTTTTCGGTTTTGATGTTATACGTTAGACAAAGTATTAAGGGCTTAGTTCAGTTTTAGGTAGTTACTAGTGGTAGGGCAGAAATCCATAGACAGTATTTTTGTTGGGGAGGATGGCAATATGCTGTTGAGAATAAATTAAAGCACATTTAGCAAAAATCAGAATGGATAGCAGTACAGAAGAGGAAGTAATGATAGAGGAGAGTGATACAAGAGAGGGAAGGCTAGAAGAGGGAGTGGAGAGTAAAGGAAAGAGGTTAAGATTGGGAAGAGAAATAGTAGAAATTAGTAATACAGAAGAAGATATAGTAGGGAGAAGTATGAGAAGTGTGGATGCTGAAAACAAGGAAAACAACCCAGATATGGGGGAGCAATCTGAGGGGAAGCCAGAGAAGGCTTTGGAAGAGGCAGCAAAGGAAGGAGAGGGAGTGTTAGCAGCCATATTCAGCATGTTGGTGCAAGATAAGGCAGAAACAGAAGCAGAAAAGAAAGAAAGCAACAAGGAAAGAGAAAAAGAGACAGGGAAAGAGAAAAAGAGACAAGGAAAGAGAAAAAAGGGAGAAAGAAAGAGATGATAGGTTATATGCCCTATGGAGGGAGATGGAAGAAAGGGACCAAAATATGAAGAAAGAAAAGGAAGTCAGGGACAAGGCAGCCAAGAGGGAGGATAGGGGGGGAAAGAAAAAAAGCTGGAACTGCCAGGATAAATTATCAAAAGCTAGAGAAGAGGGTAGAGTTACTGAGAAAGTCAAAGAAGATGTAATATGGTATCCAGAAGAGGTTGAGCTAAGAGCAACTAAGGAAAGAATGGTTGAAGAAGTTGTAGAGATAGGTAGAGAAACTGAGAGTAAGGAGAGTAACCAGGAGGATGTGGATACAGAGGAAGAAGAAAAGGCAGAATCTCCTTTTGTAATAAGATTAAAAGAACAAAGAATTGATTCAAAGGTTGCAGAAGAAATGTTATGAGTTAGTAGTCAAAAAGAGATGTTGGAAATGAGTGAAAAAAATAGTTTAGTGGAGGAACATGTTAAAACAAAAAGGGAGTCAGAGGATACCATTGAATTAAAGCAAGTTGAAGAAACTTTAGAAGTTACAATCACAGAGATTTCAAAGGAATCACAAGATGAAAATCCTATTAGTAATAAAGTAAAATTTGAGATTATTAAAAAGGGAGAAATTGAAATTGTCAATCCACCTTCAGGAAAACTGCTAATTGAGGAATATATATCTAAGATTGCAAAAGGAGAAGCAGTAAATATGGAAGCCAAGACCGATGTAGTATCAAACACAGTAAAAGAATGGAAAATGGATGTGGAGATAATAGAAGACTCCAGGATAGTTGTAGGGATTGATAAGTCTAAAATTGAAATAAAAACGGAGGAAGAGTTGGGACTTGATGAAGAAACTGCAGAAGAGTTTAAAATGGATACAAAGATGGCTGAGGAGTTACACGCTGATTTAATAAAATCTAAAATTGATGTAAAAATGTTAAAAGAGTCTAAAATCAATGGCGAGATAATTGAAGAGTCTAGAATTGATGCTGTGAAAATTGATAATTGTAATATCAATATGGAGATATCAGAAGATTCAAAAATCTATTCAGAGACTGAAATTGATATCGAAAACATGGAAGGGATGAAACCTAATGAAATCATGCAGGGATCTTTTGAATGACAAAAGATAGTTCAGAACATTGAGGACTCTATAGATATGGAAGTAAATGAGGAAGAATACAAAGTAAATCTTCTTTCAACCTCATCTAAACATGTTATTTTTATTGGAGAAATTAAGCCAAAATCTTACCCAGAAGTACCAAAACTAAAGGCAATTGAGGTTACTGAAACTTGCATAAATAGGAATGTTTTAGAAGACAGACCTTTCTCAGAAATTTCCAAAATGAATAAGTTTGATCGAGGGGCAGAAGATAGTGGAGCTAAGTCTGAGATCAAGGCCTGGGGGGATGGAGTGATTTTTGATGGTGAGAGTAGCCCAGATACTGCCAGAGCCCAAATGGGAAAGACAGGGTGGAAAAGGAAGAGGAGAAAAGAAGATACTTATGTCTTTAGTAGGAGAAAATCATATGGTTTGAATATGAGAAAGCGGATAAGGTTTCGAGGAACAAGGTTTCGAGAGATTAGAGATAATGTTCCGAAGAATAAGGTTCCAAAGCTGACAAGGTTTCTAATGCTTAGAACCAAAGGTGAAATAGACTGTAAAACAAAACCCCAAGATGCATCAGGGATAGTTAATATCTAAGGATCTAGTTCCCAATTTTACCAGTAGGAATAGATATGTATGGCGATAAGCATATTGGTAGAGGTAGTTTTTTTATTATATTTTATTATTATTATTTCACCAATATAAATAATCATAGATGTGGTAGCATATTTAGTAGATGTAGAGGAATGGTTATATATATTTATATATGTAAGAGTAATGCTTAGGTATATTTTATCCCTATGAACAATTAGGTATTAGATGTAGGGAGAATGGATTAGATTTTACCATGTAAGGATTTATTTGTATGTCCTTTGTTTTTGTTTTTTTGTACTGAGTAGACTAAAGTTAGGATGGGAGGTGCTGATACAACATAGAAGTCAGAGAAATAAATTTCATAAATCTTATACACAGAAAATGACTTATGGTTGTTCATTTAAATAATAAGTAAATTCATTTTTATTGTTTGTTTTTTTTTGTTCCCGGACTTCACTGATATGAAACAGTATGATTTGATCATCATATGTTTCACCTATTCTATAAAATAGTAGCCTTCATTTCCCTAGTTCAAATCCTAAAGGTACACATATATATAACAAAATACTTGGGAATTTAACATATATAAAAACATATATTTACACATATATGTGTGTAATTGTATATGCACACACATCTGCTATAATTGTATATACATTTTGTAATATTTTTATTTGCTAAAAATTGTATATTCACATCTGATTGATATTATCATTATATAATGTACACACCTTATAATTTTATAAATATTTATCTTATGATTTTAAATAATTAAATTGGTTTTAAGCTGGAAAATTGTATTATATAAGAGCATAATTCTCTAAACTATTACGAACTGTCTTTGAAGTTTCCCAATTAAATAAAGTACTTAACCACATATAGCAATTAAAAACAAATGTAGATTTCTCACGTGTATGTTAAAATGTTGGAAGCTTAAACCTCTTTCAAGAAAAGAAAAGAAATTCAATGTTTAAAGAAAAAAAAGAACTTTGTCAATCTTATGAGGCACCGCCGGTATAAACCCAGACTTTATGATTCTTAATAAAATAAAAAGTGGACAATTAAACCTGCAATAAAATAAGCTGAACTTGAATCTTGGTGAAATAAAAAAGAAACAATTAGTAAACAATTAAGCCTGAAATCAATCTAACCTTCGTTTGAAGTGGATGAAATTAAGACTTCTTAAGTTTTAAAGTCTAAAAATAAAGATTGTGAATGAGCTGCAAGAGGGGGGGTTAAAGAAATATAAAAAGACCAGTTGAAAAGAAATCAGAATCCATTTTGCTTTTACTCTCATGTTCACTCATATCCAGGCAGCGTGCCCACCTTTTATTATGAAAACCATTGGCTAAAAAGACCGTCATTGCCAGCTTTCTCGGTGGCGAGAACTGCTATGGAGACCGAAGACCCAAACCACAGCCCTACTGAAAGAATAGCCCATCGATGAACCAGCTCAGATAAATCAGTCCATGCATGTGTGTTTCATACTGTCAAGCTGCAAGCCTTCAGATAAATAATCGGTAACAACTTCTAATCCAAGCTAAATCTAAAAGCTATAGCAATCTATAAATCTTTCCTAAAGCTAGCTATATAATATAAATAATGTGCACAAACTCTTCAATTCAAATCTTATAAATTAATCAAACTATGTTTAAAAGGTGTATTCTCTCTTAAAGTAATTAACTGTATTAGATAAACGTATCTCAACCTGTATAATTTTAAAATACTTTAAAAGTTAAAATGTAAATCTTGCCTGATCTCAAACTCTTAAATCTTTTTAAATTCAACTTATAAAAGCTTATTTGCCTTATTATTTTCTCTATTTACGTCTATACTTTTGCATATATATATATATATATATATATATATTGTTAAAATGCATTTATTGATTTATGCTTTGCCTTTGGAGCAGAGGTTATTAATTATTATAAACTTAAAGAGACGTTTTGTTCTCAAGTAAAGTAATGTATGCCGTTTGGCATATTTATATATCTCTGGTCCGAAACCTACTTTGATGTATTATTTGAGCTGCTATGTTTAGCTTAATATCACACATGTTGCTTATTAAAAGGTTTGTTTGGTTAAATAGGAGAGAGTGATAATTTAAGGCATATTCAGTAGTTAGCCAAGTTTAAGCCCCAGATATGCTTTAGATCCCATTAATGTAATTTCATAGAATATGTAGTTAATTAATAAACTAGATCATTTTTAATAAAGTCCTCTTTAGCACCATTTCAGTGCTTATTTAACTAACTGGCATAGGGTAGTTTGCAGAAGAAACTATAGATTTCGCGCTTTACTAATTGTAATAATTAATATTTAGAAAGCATTGTGAATGAGTCTTTATGAAGCACTGATGTGCATTCCGCCTTGCTATCATATAATTATTAAGATAAGATTAGGTTTTAAGGGCTATCTTATCATCCCTAGTTCGGACAGCTCTCTCTCTTGAATGGGATCATGATTTTAAGGGTCATTCCCATTACCTCCTTTAAAACTGGAACACCGAATCCAGCATCGTATATTATGGCTGTTCGATCATCCGAACTAAAAGTTCACATATAGCAGGCGACCGGTAGCTGAGAACTGAGTAAACGTTGCTGAATCTCATGAGTAAAGGCACATTCAAGCTGCACCTCTGATGTTATTTGCATAGCGCTGTAGCCTCTGAAGTTATGCTACAAAAACGCCAGTTCATCTGCTGTTATATTAATTGTTCAGCATTGATCTGAACCTAAGATCTAGTTTATCTAAGAATACCTACATAAAGAGCACATTGACTGCTCATCACATAATGATAAATTTAAGTACGCATTGTATAAAGTTGCCACTCTCTTAAAATTTAACCCTTAACAAACTGAGTAGGAATGGCAGAACATAATTTAGACATCAGTGTAGACGTAAAAATAATTATTAATGTATAACGATATAATAAATGATGATCGTTAAGCAAAATTGATTACAGAACGTGTAATTTGCATTTTCACCCTCCCACCTGTGAGTGGAATACGCAGTATCTTTAATTGTTATTGTTTGTGTTTTGTTGATATTAAATAATTTTAAAACATATTAACGTCTGCAGTATTATTTACTTTATTTATATTAAATCACCATCCATAACTATAATATATATATATATTGGATAATCAGCCATAAGTTGTGTGAGTGTGTTTGGTTAAGTTATTAACATTCAGTTAACTATCCCCGAGTCTCTCGTTTTACCCTTTGCTATTGCCGGCGTGGAAATTAAGAGATTATGAGTGTGACCTCATATATGTCATTCATAAGGTAGTAAGTCAGGGAGTGTTGGTGAAGGAGCTGAGGTGCGGTCAGATTTGGTCTCAAACCCTCATCTAGATCAGCCTTGGTATAATTTACCAAAACTCTGGATTTGTTTGCATGGATGTTCAGATATGACTGTTACAATATATATAATTAAAATACTCTAGAATACACTCTAAAAAATTCAATATGCCCATATAAAATAAATAACTGAATATTAGCTATAGCCAGCTTACAGCAGTTTTGCCATCTTGAGTAGCAATTAAGTGTTAATATTAAAATCTCATTAAAAAATCACACAACACTACTAATCCCACCTAAATGGCCAACATTCCATAAATTATGTATATTTATATGATTAGACAATATGTATATATAACAAAAATATATATATATAGATTAGACAATATGTATATATAACAAAAATATATATAATAGAAATTAACTATTATATAGTCTTCCATCTCCAGAAGTACTTTCAGTTAATTCCTTAACCATTCTCAACTGCCACTTAATTCAAAAAGCATAACAGAAACAAATGAACATTTTATTTGTATATATGTATAAATCATAAACAATCTTCTTAATTTTAATAAACTGAATTAACAAAAGTGGAATCCAATCACAGCTCTGAAAATATTCTGCCTTCAAATACTATGCTATGTGAAAGAATACTCTAATTTAATAAGATTTTTCACTTTACCTTCAGCATTTTCCTAATGAACATTTACAATCAAGTTTTTAAAAGCATAAACAAACATTGTATTAAAAAAAATGTAAAAAGTCTTACAAGAGAAAAGCCATTAGAGGAGAGCATTCTGATTTTATTTTTTTCTGATTCCACAATTAAAATTACTTGCATATGTAGCAGAATAGTTCTTAAAAACTAGAAAACAAAATTTTCAGTGCCTGAACATTATATGATTGCCTGAACAATAATAAACTATTTGACTATTTATTTATTGAAATGTTGTGTATAGGTTCACAATACATTTGTCACCCTTAAGGTAGAGAGGTGACCAAAAGTACTAGAAATTCATACATCTAATTTTGTAGTGATTAAAGATATTAAGACAAAACAGTTATACAACTTAGCACTTTAAATCCAATTCATACTCTCTAACATAATAATTACAACCAATTTGTGCATTGTGTTAATAATTATTTTTTAATAAATAAGATAAGAGGGCAATTTAATAAAATATATTTTATCCATAATCAGAATGAATGGATTACAATTAGTTACTCAATAATAATTTGAATGTATCATCATCTTTATTTTCAACTGTTACAGATTCACTACAGAAAGATTCACTACAGAATGTAGGCTTCTCTAAGTTTAATCAAGTTTTTCTGATTTAGTCTTTATACTTCATATCACAGCAAGAGACTTCCTTATTTTATCCATTCATCTTCCATGTGATCTCTTTCTAGGTCTTTAAAGTCTCTTGGAATCTGGTTAAGATTTTAATAATTCATCTAGTATTGACGTGCACACACACACATATATATATATGCAATAAGTTAAAAAATATGAACTGCATACATTTATAATATTAAATTTCACATTTATGATTTAATATCTATCTAATTTGAATTACTGAAAAAACATTAATTCATTTTGACATCATCTCCTCCCCTTCTCTCAATCTACCTAATAGCACACAGAATGTAATGTGGGGAGATTTAATTAACTACATTTGTAATTAAAAATTCTTCTAATACAGACAAATCATGAATTAACTTATATTATTAATCCTCCATTCAACTGACTAATTCTAAACAAAGCAATCAGGTAATAATTAATAAAACAAAATTCCAAAAAAAGATTTAACAACTTTTGCCTCCTACCTCTTCAAGTAAAAAAACTTCCATTATTTACGTTCATGTTACTCTAGAATTTGCAGGGAAAGGACAACAGTAAAAAAGATTTATCTCCTACATTCTAAAACAGGTCCATAGACTTATAAAAGTCCTCACCAGTCTATATTTTCAATTTTTCATTTCATCTACACATGCATCTTTTTCTAAGATTTACACAATCTTTTGGTATTCAGTATAGGAACCCTTTTCATTAGTTATCAGTAACATGTTCAGCCTAATTTCATTTTAATCTTTTAATTATTTTTATAATATCAATAATATTTGTTTGTTCTATTACCAATCAATTTCATTTTGTTTTTTAACCTAACTTATCTCTCTCTATACATGATTTCTAGACTGAAACATGTCTGTTTTTAAATATCTTTTTTGCATATGTACATAACTACCTTTAAATATTACAAGAATGGATTTGTGGGTAATCTTTAATATATATATATATATATATAAATATATATATATATATATATTGTGTATATATATATATATATTGTGTAGTTTTTATAGTTCTTTACACTTGAGAAGTCTGCTTGTAGCAGTGAAACCTTTGGTTGTGTTTTAATATTATTTTTTGCTGGTCTGGTTGAGTTTTAGATTTGGGGTAATTTTAATTATAACTACCTTTATTATAATTTATTTATTTTCAGCTCTGATTTATAATCTTCATCAGAATTGTTTCTTTAAATTATTTGAATAAAAGACAATTTAAGAAATAGCTTTGATGAGGACTGTAATTCAATCTAAACAATGCAAAAAGTAGAGGATAATAAAAACATTAACCTCAGAAGCATAAGGAATGGATTTTTAAAAATTTTGACCAATGAATGTAGAATCTACGAGTTTCTCCGATTCATTATTATTATTTTTATTATTTGTATATTTAATTGCTTATCTTATATCTTTATTTAAAATAAAGTAACATTGTGTACGATGATCATATTATTATATAGGCCAGTGGCACTGTATTCTTTGGGATCCATACACCACCCAAAGAAAATCAAAATTCTACCATACCACCATTTTATAAAAAAATTCTGTATCAGAGTAAAAAAATAAGTAGGTGAATGAAACTTATTTATATCAGATTAACATTATTTGAATAAATTATTTAAATATAATTTTCTAAAGCTGTTTGCATTTTGTGCACCCCCTGTAAGTCTGCCTATAAGTCTGTCGTATACCACTAAAGTATGTGTACCATAGGTTGAGAATTGCTGATATGGGTTATTTCATGTTTTTAATGTCTTATTATTATACGATTTTGTGTGGGATTCTTTCTTACAATTTATGACATCCTTGTTTTTAGTGTAATTTTTTTTGCATAATGATGTAATAACTTATCTTTCCATATATATTTGAGACTTTTGTTAAAGTTTTAACTTATATTTTCTTATATTATAATTAATACTTTTCAGTTTCATTGTGAAAATCTTCGGATAACAGTTTGTTTTACTTGGGTAATTTTTATTTCTCATATTTTATCATTCTTTGTGTATACTGCATTGTCGAAAAAAAAAAAAAAATTCAAATACAGCAAAACTCTCCATATAGTAGTGCCATCTTGTGCTAACAAGAGCAATCATGTGATGTTTATGGTTTAATAAAAAAAATACTTATGGATTGCTATATTTTGCTGTTATTGTTCCTGCTATCTATATATATAGAGAATATATTGTTTTCTCATTGATTTTATCAAATCTATCTAAATTTCAAAATCTATTACTTTTTGTCAAGAATTGGTGGTCGAGAGGTGAGCGACAGCTGCTGTACAATTTGTCCCGGATTAATGCGTTCGCTTCCCGGCTGATGCTATGACACATGAGAAAAAAAAAATCGATTACATTAAAAAAAAAAAAAGATATACATAATTAAATAATATATATGAGCAAATAAAATGACTATATTTCAGTCAAGAAAAAATATATTTGTCAAGTTTATCTATTTTATATAAACAACTTATTAAGGATTTAAGTAATAATACAAGGTCAGATATTCTATTGATATGTGATAAGATTTAAGCTGTTTTTTAATCCTTGGTTTGCCTTCTAAGAATATCTAAATATCCATTTACCAACCATTGTAAGATGATTATCTTGTTTAATTAAATTTATATGATTATTTCCTTTTGGAATTTTGAGTTACCTACGTAAGACATCAGCTTATTGTAAACATTTGGTTATTTTTATAATATTTGCAAATGTTAAAACCATCTTTTTATTTTAATTTACAGCTATCTCACAATAATGATTCTTACGCTACTCGGAACTAATTATCTCATTTATATAGTGAATTGCATGTAATTTCTCTCTGTATTCACAACATAGGTTCAAATCCCATCTCATTAAATTTGATTTTTTTTTTTTGCAGTTCAGATAAAAATCCGATCTTTACCCAGTAAATGAAATCATTTATTTTTACCTAAAATGTAACAATAGAAGAGAAAACGCTCTAATCCTACTATCCGTCAATTAGGCATCCAGATAAGTAATGACTTCTTCTCTATTACCCTATAGTGCAGTTGAAAAGGTCATTGTGTTTAAAATCTATTTAATCTTTTATCTTAAAGTATTAATATGCACTATGTGTCTGTGTTTATATACGTGACTTTCAAATATCATTGAAATATAAATAGACTCAATTTTTTTTACCATTTAAAAACTTTTTTCATATGTTTTTTTTTTTTTTTTAAGTTTACTTTTCCTATTAGATATTGCATTTCTTACCACAAGAGTATACGATATTAATATTATATTTCAGATGCATAACATTTTTATCAAGGTTAAAAATTGAAAATTTATTTCTATTAATCTTGGATTCATGACTAACAGTTGACTGAATTCTGATAATTCCAAATTTTTTCCTCCCCGAATCATTTTTTTCTTTTTCTACTTGATCTGATGAAAAAAATCTCAGTAAACTAACTTGGGAAAAATTGGATAAAGATGCAATCTTACCCATAATTCTCCAGTGACCCATAATTCCTACGTTCAATTGACCGTGCTGCTAAGCTACTGGGAAAAGAATGAAACAGCTGAACTCTATCTAGGGTCAGATTTCAATTTTTAATGACCATCCAGTTAAATATTCTTTCAACACTTTCATTCATTTGAGTGTGAAACCATACTGGTCAATAGCAGCGCTGGAATGAAATATTAATCCTAGCTTGTTTTTTGTACGAATATGAGTCTGTGCGTGTAAAAGTGATTACTGGAAACTTATATTTCAGAAGTTTAGTACTTAAAGTTTTATATTGTATAATGACCAGTTAAATAATTTAAGCAATAAAACTTTCTATTCATTCCCATAAAAATAAATAAAGTTCACTTTTCGAATGTAGTCTAATGCTTAAAAAGCAATTAATATTAATGTAGAAAATTGATTACGCATTTTAATAATAAATTTATAAGTATTAATTACTTTCATAGAATTGTTTCAGTTAAAGTCTTTTAGAAAAAACGATTTATAACTTTATCTATAGTTTAATTCTGTTATTATATAATTTAATGTTGTATTTTGTTTTTATCTCTTTGCCAATTACAATATATACGGAATATTTGTAATACTATGGCGGACAATGTCCATCATCTATTTTTAAATTAAATGTTTTGCGAAAAATTTACACTTTATTTAAACTTTTCAAATACATTCATCTGTTAGCATCTGTATTATTCTCTTCTCTTTATCATATGTACCTAGCCTGACTAATGACAATATAATATATCTAGAGCCAAACTATAATTTGACATCTGGATAAGTATATAATTCGTTTAAAGAAGCAAACACAAAAAGTTTATTCAAGAGTTGACTTACTCAGCATAACAATAATATTAGTTGATAGGATTAATAAATCAACTCACTAATTGTTAGCTGAATATGAGATCAATCTAGATCACATAGCAGTTCTTACATCTGTAGGCAATTAATATATGTCTTTATCCAACAGTAATTCTGTAAACCCCTTACTACTCACACCCATCTCACGAGATAGTCTAATTAGATTATGTCTAGATCTCTTCTTAACAGCTAATACTAGTCTATTCTATACATAAGAGTTTTCCTAATCTGCTTTCAGTGATTGCTTTTTCCCTTCTCTCTTTATATTGCTACTTCTGCAGAGACCACTGACTGAACTGAACCCACAGAACATTTTACATTCTGCAAGCAATTTTATCTACTTTGCTAATTTGCATAAAGTTAGACTTTATTGAGATGCAAATTAGGCTGTTGCTTCTTGCTAAACTAATTTTCTTTTCTGCATATTATTATTTTTGGAATGTTCTAACACTACTTGCACTGACCAGCCTGTACTCACATATAGACTTTATTAATAAAGGTATATATACATCCAGTCAGTATAACACAATATTAGTGTGGGTATCAAATTGGTAATCATGAAATAATTAATGCTCTACTCCACCAGACTATTTTATGAAAGGTTAATTGGTTAAAACATCATTTCAAATTTAGAATTCATAAAACTAAAAGGTCCTGGTTCAATTTTCATGCTAGTAGTGCCACTAGTTAGACAACAATACCCAGAGACAAGAGAAAAATAATACAACTCAAAAAATGTCATGCTATATACTAGCCCATATGTTATTACTTAGAGTTAAATGTATTTTAAAAAATTTAAAGAAAGGATTTTTTAAAAAATATTTAACAATTAAGAATAGATAATAAAACTAGTCCAACATATGACAAAATGTCTTCATTGCAAACATTTAGATAAACATATATAAAATATGTTTTACTATAAATATGATTTAATGAACCCTTATTGCTGAAGTTAATACAATAAATGATTTTTTTGGGAACACTTTTCCAACTAATTTTATTATTTCCTGTTTGGTTAAACCTGCAACTGCCATTAGAGAAGTGGCTTTTATTTTTTATTTTTTGCAGATTCGACCATACATCACAAACTAATCTCACATAGCTTGTACTAATCCATGACTAAAATTCTAAACCATTATTTTTGCTCACTATTATTTAAATACATACTATATATTCAATAAATATAATCTTTTTGATTTCAACTAGAAGACACATTCTTTCTCATTTCACTCTAAAGCAACTCTTTGTAAGCACAGAGTAATGAATGGTTATGACATCAGTAATATATTGACTTCCATCAGAGATGTGATTAGTTTTTGTTGCTCATGTCAAAATTTGTTTACACACCTCCACAACATCAACTTAATTTAAAAAAATATTAATGCAAAATTAAAAATTATTTCATTTATTTAAAGTTTTTTTTTTTTTTAATTTTGGCATTAGCAGATATACTAATAATATTTTGATTAATATTACCCCAAATTCAAAACTCAACCAGACTAGCCAAAAAAATCAAAAATCAAAAACACAACCAAAGATTTCACTGCTCAAGCAGACTTCTCAAGTGTAAAGAACTACAAAACACCATATTTATATTTAAAAATAAATTATATTACTCACAAAACCATTTACTTCCCATCCACCCTTAATATTAAAAAAAAACTTTTAAATAAGTTAATTGCTTCAGAATAATACATTTTCAATAATAAATATTCTTTAATTTTTCTTTTTATTTCAGTTCTGTAAAAGAAGACAACCTTAGCTTCATCAAAATTAATAGTAAAATTAAAGATACAGGCCACACTATTAATTTTGATGAAGCTAAGTTTGTTTCTTTGAGAGAAATGAAATAAAAAGAAGAATTAAAGAATCTTTATTGTTGAAACTTTATTATTCTGAAGCAATTAACTTATTTAAAAGTTCTTTTAATATTAAGGGTGGATGGGAAGTAAATGGATTTGTGGATGATGTTTAATATAAATATGGTGTTGTTTTGTAGTTCTATACACCTGGGAAGTCTGCTTGTAGCAGTGAAACCTTTGGTTATATTTTTGATTTTTTTTAAACTAGTCTGGTTGAGTTTTGGATTTGGGGTAATTTTAATTATTTATTGACTAGTTTAGCTTTATGTTTGTAATGTTTAATAATATTTTCTACATCAACAGACTTAACAGTTTTGCTTTCAATAAATAATAAACTTAAATCACTTATAATTTACACAGTAGAACTTAGGATCATTTTTAATGTATAAAAAAATCATCATTTAGTGTCTGTTACAATCGTGAGAATAATAAAATAAAAATGCACTACTGAATTGCAAATTTGCTTAAATAAGGATTTTGATAAATATTGTTCTATGGTAATTCAGTTTAAGTAAATTGTGTAATGTACATGACTGTAAAGAAAACTCTTTTGCAAATATATTACTATGCTTTTGTAGACATTTTTTTTACTTGTTTAATCAACTCATTTTCAGGTAAAGAGAATAATATCATAAATATAAAAGGATAAACTCAATATGTTTTATTTCTTTCTTTAATTAAATAAACATGGTAGGTCCACTATACAAGAAAGATTAAACAATTGTAATTATTCTACAGCCTAGCACTGCTTTTGACCAGGCTGGTCATATTCTTAGCACAAAGATCGATAAGTGGGAGAATGAACATTTGGATTAATTAATATGCAAATCTGTAAATTTATATATATCACTTGCATGATAGCACAATGCATGAATCTTTTATTTATCATGTGAATGCTGTTTGTGATAAATCACATCTTTTTGTATTTTTTCTTTCAATCATTGCACTCAGGGCAAACCACTTTAATATCAAGCAAATTGAATTTGTGGGCCAAGTCAATCTCATGCTCTAAGAATACCAGCTGTATGTTAGGCTCTATATTAGCATGTTTATATATATATATATATATATATATATATATATATATATATATATATATATATATATATATATATACTTGTGTTGCATTAATCAAGTGGCACTGCATGATACCATAGTAAATTGCATTGCAAATGAGCTTGTTGCAGTTAAATTTGTAGATTATTTAAAGTGGCTGGTTAGAAGATAACTTGTCTTTAGTGTTCAATAATAGATTGAGATTAGAAGGAGTCATGAAGCTAATATTAAATTCCTATGAGCAAATTGTTTCAACTTTCATGATGCATATGGTATAGAAGGAAGGATAATCAGTAAATATTTAATTTCACCCTTTAAAATTGTAGTAATCTTAATTCATAATTATACCTAATAATTATTCACTTTAAATAATGTTTAAAATCTATAATTCTTTTGTCTTCAGAAATTTTGTCAAAATGGCTATTGATATAATTTTAAATTTGACAATAAATATTTCATATTTATCTTCATTATTTTAAGTATTGATAATTTATATAAATGTGATCATTATTATCATCATCACCACAAAATTATTTTATTTATATGTCTCTTATTTTCCTTATGCCTGTTCATCATCATCATCATCAACCATTATCAATCCACTGCAGGATGAAGGTCTCTCCAAGTTTAATCCATCTTCTCCGATCTTTAGCTTCTCTTCTCCACAACACCCCTGCACATTTTCTTATTTCATCCATCCATCTCACATGTGGTCTCTTTCTGGGTCTTTTACAATCTCTTGGAATCCAGTTTAAAATTTCAATTGTCCATCTATCATCATCTCTTCTAGCAATATGTCCAGCCCAACTCCACTTCAGTCTTTTAATTTTTTCAATAAGGTCAGTAACACCTGTTTGTTGTCTTACCCATACATTGCATTTTCGATCTCTTCTTGTTACTCCCAACATACATCTCTCCATACTCCTTTGAGTGGTCTGAAGTCTCTGTATTGCTCTTCTATTATATGCTATTTAAAATGCCGAGTTATGTCACCGATATCCATGCCTTAGTTTTAATTGGCTATTTTAAATTATTAAAAAGTTGAAATTGAGGTTAATCATTTTCTTACACTTGTTTTATATATCTTAGCCATTATATTAACTTTTTTTGAAGTGATTAATTTTAGTAAGAAGAGCAAGACAAAAAAATCACTAGATGTTTGATCTTATTAGACTAAATTCTCATTTACTTCTTCCATAGCCATGAAATGTAACCAAACAGGTTAATTTTGCGTAGTTTAATTTTTCAAATGTAACATTGAGATTTAGAAAAATGAGAATTGCACATATGAAATATCATGTGAATGTGGAAGGATATATTTTGATGAAACTAACTCCTCTACAAAACTATGATTAAAATAATATAAAACAACATTTAGAAAGGAAAGAATAGAATTGTATAAAATAGCAACCCATGTATGTACCAATGAACATATGTTCTATTAGAAAAACATAGAGATATGCTAAAGGAAGAAACATAAAAAAAGAAACACCAATAAGCCTACAACTTAATAAGATAATCCACAATGTTTGGAAAATAGTCATTTTGTTCTTAAAATGGAAAAATCAAGAGGATTGTCATAGATATGTATACACATTTTCTATTGACTGATGTTTTTGACAAATCTGACTAGTGGGTTAAGGCAGTACCTTTACATTCAGTATTCATGAATTTAAAAGCCACTTATTAAATTCCAATGCTTGTACTTTTCATTGATCCTGAAAGCAATGCCTAAGAAAAAGAAGAGAATAATATTACTTGAAATGTTGTGTTCTATATGAACCTGTGTGTTTACCTATTTAGAAAAGGAAATAAAAAAAAACATTTAGAAATTGACCTAGATGATAGAAATAAGCTGACGTACAATTATAAATAGTATGCCACAATCAGAAAGTATTAGTATATATATAAAAAGCTGTAGATATTAAAATACATATTTATTTAAATTGTCAGTAAAAACTAAGTGATTTTTGAATGTAGATTTATAATAAAGGGATCTTGGAAAGGATATTATTGAATCATTGGAATCAGTTCATTTAATCGAGAAAAAAATTCTAATTTGGGAAAGCACTGGAAGGTTGATTAATAATTATGAAAATTATAATAATTAATAATTGTGAAAATTGAAAAATAAATTTCATTATGTAATCTATGTGCATTTAAATAAATTTATAATTACAACTTTAAATTATTGTAATAGATTTCTAACTATAAAATCTTTCCATTGACTCATAAATCGAAAGATTTCACGAGTATTAATGTGTAATAAGAAATGTGGTCTTAATCAGTGAAGTATTGAATAGCTTCATGCTCTCAGATCTAACCGCTTCAGCTTCACCTATTTATATAGAAAGTAGGTTGAAATAAAGAAGGGTTCCCCTCTTTTCTTCCAAAATGTAAGCCTGTGATTAAGACCTGTAGAGGTCCCTACTATCGCATTTTTACATGCACATTCTTGAGGTTACAGCCTTAGTAAATATTGTTTATTTAATGTAGTAATGTTGAACAATGTAAAATAGTTAAAAATAGATGACAAAATCAAATTAAAAAATAGATTTGTCTTTCACTACAAGAATAGAAATACAATAAAATGAAATATAAAAAATAAATTATCAACTTTGTGGGAAGTGATGCATTATCAGATAGAAGTGGAAAAATATCGAAGTCACGAATACAGAAAGTTTGACGCTTGTAAATTAAATTGCATTAATATTAAAATTAGTAATTTTATATTATCATAAGATATCAATTGCAGATTAATTAGGTTGTGCCAAAAATTTCATATTTTGATGAAATTGATAGATGTACAGAAGGTTGTCAAATAAATGAAAAACATTTTGAAAATATGATACATAGAACAAAAAAATGTTTCATAAATAAGTGTAAAGTGAGGTAAATATGAATATGGAAATACAAATAGGATAAAATGAACTACATACTATGAATTTAAAAGAAAATGATCACAGAAGCATTTAAAGGAACACACAGTAGAGTAGAATAATATTTTGACCAATAGAAATGTTTTAAGATTGCAATGTATTTAAAAGATTCAACAATGGATTTCTAGAGAGACAAAAAATGATTTCAAGAAATAACAATACCAACTGACATCCCTAAAGTATATAAAAATATTATAGAGAATTTAAAATAAAGTTTTAAAAATTTGCACTCAATATAATAATAATATAACAGCTTTTCAAATCCATATCACATTGAGAAGAATCCTAAGTTTTACAAAAAAAACTTGAAATGCTGAAAAACAAAAACAGTATTTATGAAATATCATGTGAATGTGGAAAAACATTTCCATCAAATCAAATAATGATTAAAAGAGCATAAACAACAATTAGAAAAAAAAAAGACAGAGATGTCTAAAGTAGCAAACAACAATCTACTAACGTTTTTTGTACTTTGCAATAAAACTTTTAAAGTTTATAAAATGATCAGATACAAACATGACCTAGAAAAATATAACAAATATTTATTAATATAGAATTTCACATAACAAAAGCAAAAATTCCATAGTAAGCTTTTTTTTTAAAAATTCATGTAGTACATCAAATAATAAAATTTATTATAAAATTAAAAGTACAAAACACCCCCCGAATAAAATTTATTATAAAATTAAAAGTACAAAACACATTATATTGTTCTATTTGTTTGCTATGAGTATCAATTCAATCATTTGTTCAGGTGTATTATCCAAAGAGATATATTGTTTTATTTTTTAAACTCAAACCCTGGGAATAACTTCTCCATTTGCCAAACTTAAACACACCACTGATAAGACCAGTATTTATATATATTTCAAAAATTATTAAGATGGATTTTAGTCATGGCTGTGGAATGGCAGATACAAAAACCTAATGTTTCTAAAAACTAAGGTAACAAAAGTTAAAAATCATTTTGATGACCTGAATAAGAATGTCATTCCCACTTCTAACTCAGAGCTTGAAAATCACATTACGCTTTCAACAACTGATTATATAATTACCTAAAGTTATTTATTGTCATGTAAAAAAAATAATTGTGCTGTCACATTTGTCTGCCATATTTGTGCTCTGGATTTAAACCCAGTCTGAGTTAAATTCTTTTCAAAATGCTGAAAATGTCTTACAGCCAACCCAACTATTCATCCAATATTAATCAGTAAATGACTGTTTACTTGTCTTTAGCTAGAAGATAAAATAAGAATAGTCCAACTATCCATATAACATTGATCGCGAAATGGATATTCAGTTATCTTTAGATAAAACAAGACTGGGTAACTACTGAAAATCATATCACTCCAGCAATTTGCAAGCCTGTTAAATAGTGCCCCCACCAATCTGTTGGATAGGCCTTTGCTTAATTAAAGAAGTTGTTTTTTACATATTCATTTTAAAATAAATTATTAATTAATTTTTTTGACATACAGATTGGATGATCTCTTCTTAATAAGTTTGTGCTGTGATTATAGTAGTGTGCTTCTATAAGCACTCTATCCATCCTTCACTTACGCGCACATCAATTCTGCCTCAAATGTTTTTCTTTCTTTCTATGTTTTCTGATATTTTATTATTTATCTTTCTTTCTTTCTTTTTTCCCCCTGGAGTTAGAATAACCATGCTCATTTGCGACTAACCCCAAATAAATATTTGCTTTGCACCCAACTAATATAGTGACCAATGAGTATCAAACAAGGGTCAATTTTTGTTAATCATGTATACAACGTTCATGTTATGCGCGCGCACACATATAGAGTATAACACACAGTCATCTCAAATTAAATAACTTCAAAGTTTGTTTTAGAATTAAAAAAAAAAAAACAACAACTATTAATTATATTTTTGTTTAAATATTTATTTAACCGAAGTATTTTTAATTAATGATTGGAAATTAGAATCAATAAATAGAGTATTAAGAAAACATCTTAACTTTCTACCAGTTCCTTATGATAGATACTTTTAAATCCTATAATTTAAACTGTTCTCGACATTTCAACAGTGTAAAAATGATAAAACGTATTGTTTTTTTTTTTTATTTATTTAAACATCGAAACGACAATATATTGTCAATAATTTGTTGACAGCCTGAATCTATCAAATAAAGAATTTAATTTCACTTTGTGACATTAATCGATTTTGTTTTGTTTTCGTCAAATATGCGGAAACCCTACAGTTTGAAATATAAATAATAAATTAATGAGGGAAGAGGGTGTGTATAAAGGAGAGTAACGGTCTGGTCTGGAATTTAATTTCCAAAGAGAAAAAGTAGGTTGCTTTTGTAAGTTTTATGAAAACAACCCTGAAGAGAGAAAAATAATTTCTGTAGTCATATTATTTATATTCTTTTCTTAAAGAAATAGATGTGAAATTAAAGGCCTGATAGGGAGAAATCAAAGTTATGATATTAAATTTGAACATTTTTAAGTAATCTTTAAGATTAAAAAAAATACAGCACTAGATAATATATTTCTCATTTTTAGATAAGAAGTGAAGTCTTTCTTTAATATTTAATTATATCCCTTTACTTTAATTATGTTAGATTTAAATATGCAAAGAGATCTGAAAGGATTAGAGGAAATATGTTTAATGCCTAAATCAATAATATATTAATGGTCTCACAAATTATATATGTAAAAATAAATTAAATATATATATATCACGTAAAGGTGTTAGCTGAGTATTCCAATCGCACATGATCACCATTCTTTATGCTTACACAAGCTAGAAACTAGCTGGGATATTGGATGAGTAGACACTAGATAGGAATTTTATGCACAAATCTTCTTGCATCCATTAATTACTCTGGCTTGCACTAGTGGAGTTTAGTATATGGAGAGTTTAGCCTCTGTATATTCCAATCTCGTTTTGTTAGCAACATAAAGTGACATTTATCTCTGTGGATTTAAGATTTTGAAGTCAAAAGCTAGATATAATGGTACAACAATATGATATAAAGTGAGGCACACCTCTCCTTGGTTGCATATTTCAATGTACACTGATCTTTTATAATTGCATTTGTTTATTTAGATGCTTTGTCATTAATAGAAGCTGTAATTTATTTTTATTTAATTATTTACAGACACCTACCTGCATACCATTTGCATATTTTGACTTAAATCTAGACTACGTCATCAAGTATGAATCTTTGGGGAAAGACATGATATAGAAATAGCAATGTATGAATATGCATTTTAGATTATAAATCTGTGTATTGTTATATTTTAAGCAAGTTTATTATTGGTTCATCATCTGACATATCTATATGCCACTAGTACTTATTTTAGATTTAAAAATTGTAGCATGCATATATATATATGTCACTAGCATTTCTTGACATTATATAGAAAAAGATAAGCAGAATTTTTTGTTCTTTTTTTTTAAAAAAAGACAACTTATTACAACACAAAATAACAACAATGACCACAAAAAAAAAAAAAAAACAATTACTGAGTACCATTTAATGTAAGAAGGCACAAACAGTACTGGAAATAAATAGCTTTTCTAATTAAATTTGATTATTCATGTACTGTATATGGAAGCGCAAGTTCTAAAGAGATCCAAATATTGCCCTATATATATATATCAAATTTAAAACAACATTTTTTTTTTACATATTTTCCATTCTAAAATAAAAGATGTTAATAATTTAAGTAGGTACTTAAAGATGAATAAATGAATTTATGTTAAATGTACTAATAGAGTTTGTCTGCTACATTCAATTTTCCATTTAATTTCTGCTTTTAAACACTGCATGGAGCTGCTGAAGCTATACTGGAATAACTAATAGATAAATGGAAGAGTCAGCATATTTTCGACATTGATGTATATTTAAAGATATAAATAATGGAACCTAGATTTTATATAAAGTAATCTAAAATTGAATATGTAAATGGTGGACATAGATTTATATTTTTATAACATTTATATATATTTAAATAAAATAGTAGAAGGTCTTTTGTAATATTTTTTTTAATAAAGTAATCTAGAAATGTAAATAGTTTACAAAAATTAGGACGTTCATTATATTATGTGTAATTCATTATTGAAAAATGAAATATTTCCCCATAATGTGAAATAGTTTTTTAAAAAAGTTTTTACAAAGTAATGTCAAAATAAAAATTGGTTTTTTTACTTGTATGATAATAAATATTCATTTTATTGAACATTTATATATGTAGTTAGTTCATTATTGAAAAATGAAATATTTTCCTGTAACAATAAGTAGACATTAAATAGACAGTTAATAACCATCAAAAGCATTCTGTAGATCCAGTGACTGTCCTTAGTACCCAGCATTCATGGGTTGAAACAAAATATTGAAGATGCTGACAATAATACCCTACACTAATACAGTCTCAGCTGGATCTCGTATGTTGTCTCGGCAATAAAACAGTAACACAGAACCTTTTTCTAATCTTGCTTTAGGATGTTTGCTCTTTTTGGTGCTGGTAATCACAATAGTAATAATAATAATGAAGTTATTTGAAATTTTATCATTTTTTAATATTTCGGTTACTAGCCCAGTTCATTATTTTATTGTACTACGTATTGATGAAGTAATGCATTTTCCTTGATGAAAATTAAAAAAAAAAGTCATTTACAATGGATTTGTTATTTACTAATATATTTAATAAAAGTTAATTTAAAATTGACTCTTGTTTTTTTGTTTATCGTTTTGAAATACAAATAAGATAATGTAAAAAAAATTCCAAGACAAATAAGAAAATTACAATAAAAAAAAATAACAAAATATATAATTTACAATTAATAAAAGATTTATCAAATATATATATATAATTTACAATTAATTCATACTTTAGTATGATATACATAGACAATAATCCATTTTTTCCTCCAAAAGTTCAATTTATTGATAAGTATGTAATGCACTGTGGCTTTTTCTTTCTAAAAATCAGGAATCTATCAGCTACTACTTCCAGAGAAACCTGTGAGCCACTTTATTTTCCCTTTCCATTCCCCATTCTCAAGTTTTCCCATATTCTCCATTCTGCTCCATCCCATTTCCACAACAATATATTACTCCAACTCTATAGCCTCTATATCTAAATTCCCTTATCTCTTTCCAAACCCAACATAAAACCAAGAACCCACTTTCTGTATAATCACATTGTTTATATTTATTCTCTCACAACTTCATTATTTGCACTCTTTCTGCTTGTAACCATTTACATTCAATTAACAGATTCCTAATATTTTCTATATCTTCCTTAAATAACTTTCAGACTAGTATCACCCACATTTCTCCATTTATGTGTATATTCCCTTGTTGTTAATGATCCTGTTTGAGCCTTAAACAGTAAACTATTTTCCTTGCTACTATCATATATTAACTCGCACTCAATATTCTGTTTACTTCTTTATATATTTAAACTCTTTTTACTCTCCATACTACTTCTCCATCTCTCCAATTTCTTACTTGTAACCCATTATGGCTTCAGTAACTCCACACAATGGTAAAAACAAAAACTGCAAGAAAATAAAACTCATCAGAATTAATATTACTTCTTTATGAGAAATTCATTTCATTATAAAGGATGTGTGTAATATATATATATATATATATATATATATATATTGTGAAGGTTAGAATATATATATATGGACATCTGTATAAAAATTAAGTATAGGTATCTTGCACATGGCTGCACAAAATTGTTTCTGTTATATTTAAAGAAGGTCATTTAATCCCTCTAAGATCTTAAAGAATTCAAGAATGACAAATTCTTAATATCCATTCTATTACAACTATTATTATTATGAGATGAACCGTATGGTAAACAAACATATATAGACTGTTTACCAGCATAGACAGTCAGAATGTTGAATTTACTGCCTTTTACTATAAACTTAAAATTCAAGAACCATATCACAATCTATTTTTAAACAAAAACCAAGTTGATAGTCATTAAAAAATTGAATGACTGAATATTCTTTTATAAGTACATATATATAATATGTTGTTCAATTCAATTTATTTCATCTATTTATATAATAATTATCCAATAGTAATTATAATAAAATGTTATATGCATTCATCTTAAAATTTTTTTTATTGTTATATGTCATGAGATAATTTAAAAAAAAAAATGCATTAAATTATACATGCAAAGGTAATAATATTATTTAAATAAATAAAAAAAAATTGTTTATTTATGACTTTTACTTGTAAATATTTTATTTAGTGTATAAATAAAGTTTTTTTTATACATACATATCAATAGTATTAAAAAAAAAAAATCAAGTCAGATGTCACATGACCTAATTTAATAAGCTAATTTAATGACCTAATTTAATATAACATATCAATAGTATGTATAAAGTTTAATGAACATGCATTTAATTTGTATACTTTAATAGAATTTTCAATGTATGTCGTGTGTATGTGTGTTTAATATATATGTATGTGTTTTCATATTCATATAGTTAATAGTCTATGTGTATCATTTGGGTTATGTAAGCAAATATTGAAACCTGTCGTCTAAACTATCAATTGTGAATAATAATGTATAGGTTTCCTTTTTATTTTATATAACTGATATATTATTCCTGTATACATTTAGAATAGACTATGTATATGCATATGTGGATATTATCATTATTGTTTCAATATATATCTTTAAAAATTTCAACATTTGACCAATTCACTCCCTGGTGAATGTTTTTGTAAGTATTATACATCAAAATGCATGTAAAACAGTAGATGTTATTATATTAAATTTTTTCTAAAAATTTTATGGCAGAATACAGAAAATTCAAAATTCATGCTCTTACAATAGAAAGAAGCCATGCCCTGACATATTCAGCCAATTGTCTGTTGCCAAGGCTGTAAAACATTCGACATTTTATGACATTTTTTAAAGAAAATAGTTCCAATAACCACAAACAAGTTTATTTGCAAATTTATTACAGTTTTAGATTTTTTTTAAAAAAAAATTTCCACTATATTTATTAGATATCAATAAATATAAATTATTAGTAACTTATTTTTGACTGGAAATTCTTTATTTTCAAAAATATAATGTTATATTAGCAGCAAATGTAAACATGGCCTGAAGCAATTTACAAGCTTAGTTTCTATGTAAGCAATCTATTTATATGTAAGAGTATGAAAATATCACAATTTTGCAATAAATATTCACAAATTTTAAACTTTTAAAGCATAATTCATTAGATATAAGAGAAATAAATAAATATTTGTTTGGATGTTTAAAAATAATAAGAATTAATAAATATTTTGTTGATTTTATAAACTGAAAATAAGCTTTCTAGAAACAATGGTGTCTGAACTCTTTGTTTCTTTTATCATCTGTTTTTTAATATTTACAGAAACAAAATGTGAACATTTAAAATTTATTTCAGTAGTAAAGAAAAATATCTATGAAATGAAATCAAATTTATTATTTTCAGATAAGTAATAATCATTTTATCATATATTTTATGTTGATGTGTGAGACAAAAAAAAAGGTCAGAAATTGCAGACCTTGAGTGGATTAAAAATCATTGTTGATTGTTTTAGAATAGAGATTGTCATATATGTTATCAACAATATTACATGACTCTTTCATATTCTATCTTACATGGTTCCAAAAGCATATATCTTTCCTCTATTACAGCCATCTATGGTAATCTTGAATAATTACAATATTACCATCTACCAAGCCAGATTATGAACTTTGCCATCACATGTGCTATGTTATCTGGTATTACTCAGTCTTATAAGCAGATGGCTCTAGGATAGCATTAAACAATTTACTCTTAGATATTATTATATCATTTTCACCAGGCATCAATTTTAAAATTATTTGTAGATTAATATATACTCATTTTATTAAACATAATTACGTATTTATTTTTAATCCTCTTTCATTCACCTACAGAAAAAGGATGGAAGGAATTGAATTAATGGTAATTTTATGGTTGGGTTTGATGAAAAAAAAAACATATGCCTATCTCAAATTAAGTTTAAAATTTATGTTTTCAGCTAAAACGATATGACAATCAGTTGTCTAATAAATGATCAGCAATAAACACTAATTAAACAAGGCAAACCTCTCCCTACAGTAGTGCCATCTGGTGCCAACCAGAGTAATCAATGGATGTCACAAGGAGTGTGCATAAATTTCCTATCTAGTGCCTACTCATCCAATATCCCCAGACTATAGGGATTTTATGCACAAGCCTTCTGGCATCCATCAATTACTCTGGTTAGCACAGGGTGGCACTACTGTATATAGAATTTTGCCTTGTTTAATAACAATTATGTGCTAGTATAAGAGATAGTGATCATGTGATGTCTAGTGGAATAAACACTAATGTTTTTATACAAAGTGAGTGATGTTAAGAATGAGAGCATCAGTGATTTGGTACTTGTAGATTAAATTAAAATAATTTGTTGTAGTTTGATATTGAACAAAGATGATAAGAGCACATGAAATATTATATTTTATATTAACTAAAAATGTGGATTCAGCCAGGAATACATCTTGTAAGTAATTTATCTTTTTTTCAGATGCTTTTATTTATGTGTTTGAAGTGCATTAAGTAGAATAGAAAATTTAACTGCAGCATATCTAAGACATAATAAAAATGATGCATGGAGTTAGATTAATGATACCATGTGATTGGGCATATTAAAATTGCTATATTAATCTTTAATAAAGTTTATTTCTAGGCTTAAATTTATAAAATAATCTCTATCCAAAATAAAGGATTAGTAATAATCATTACTGTACCTACATAAAATGGATAGAATCAAATATTTGGGAGTATGAAATTCGGTATTTATAAATAAAATTGTAATAATATTAATAAATGTAATAGAAATTGTTTATTGTAGACTCCCCTCTATTTCTCCACAGAAAATGTATGTGTTTTGGTTTTAAATCTTTCTCTTGTGGTTATCTTTATTTTTTATTTGATTAGCAGAAACTAAAATCAAAATATTATTGATTTATTAATTTAAAAAAAAATCATAAGGTGTCAGTATCATCCACATAACTTTTTTTTGGCAAAGAGGATTAGTCTTTATGCATTATTTATTTGGTTGAGTGGACTTTCAGAGCTGAGCATCATAATCATAGCATTCTTATTGTGGTGAAGAGATGGGTTCATTGATGTAATAATTGGATACCATTCTCTTTCTTGTTTATGATGCTCTGGGCTTAGCTAGGATCCATGTTTTCTTCATCTTTCTCTTTCATAATCATATTCTGGACATTTTCCAGTATTTCTAGAATATAAAGATTGAAAAAGCAAGAGAAAGATGGCATAGTTCATAGCTAACTACAAGGGTATCATAAATAGGGGAAAGAAGAGTGTCCAGTTATCACACAGGTAACATATGCAAATAAGCCAATTTGCATAATTAGAAGAATAAATTAAAATTATACAAGAAGCAAAAACACAAAAAAATAAGAAATCTATGATTATGATGTTTAGAGCAAAAGTGAATTCAGTCAAACAATGTAAAAAAAAATAAACCACCTTGCCAAGTATATGAACATAAGTACACAAAAGTAGTACTACAAAAGTATAATTATATGATGTTTTATTAATTAATATTTTAATTTTTATAGTATAAGATTTCAGTCATATCATCTCAGAGGCCTTCAATCAATGAAATCCAGAAAAATCCTGCAATCATATTATTTTAATTACATTTGTACAGCCAGCTAGCTATTAAGATATTTTGCTATTTTTTTGTTTTAAAATTGTAAATTCACATAATTTTAAAATATTGTTTTTATAAATGTAAAAAAAATTAAAAAGGCCATTATAATCAAATAGTGCAAAAGTCCAAGAGTTCAACCCCTGACTTCTTCTCTTTGATTAATTTACTCCTTCATACTGCATTATAAAGTCATTTGTGCAGATAAATTTTGGTATCATTAAAACTTGATTTTTTTAAAAAGTTTATTAAAATTTATGAAAAGTTTTACATTATAATTATGCAATAAATATTAAAAACCAATTGCATTTTTACACTGTTATTTTATACACAAATGTTTAGTTTTTAAAAATAGAAGGTAATAACTTATAGAATAATGTTAACAAAGAAAACCATGGCATTATGAGCATCTAACCTTATGGAAATAATAGATAATATATCATTGCAGATAGTATGTTAAGATAATTGGAGATATTCTACAAAAGATTTTTAATATTTTAAAGCAGTGTTTAATAGATTGATCAGTGTTTAATATTTATTGTTGACATTTTAATTACAAATTTTAATTAAAAAAGATTTTGTTCATTTTCTGAAATCACTGCTGTGCCAAGTGTTCAATGGCTAGAGCATCTTTTGTTTTGATTTTTTTCTTATGTCAAACATGTTGACCAGGAAGCAAACTTGGGACAGCTGCTTGGAAGGCAGTTATGCTAACCACTAGGCCACCTTCATAACATCTTGTCATTACAGTCTCATTTCATTAATATTTGCCAAGTTAAAATAAAAAAATTTTTGGATTTTTTTTGTTTGCAAATTTGTAATAGTACCAAATTACATTCAATTTATTAAATTTTGATACAGAATATCAATTTAATAGTAAAATCAGCAATTGAAAGCTTACAAAAAGTCTCACCTGAGAAAACCACTAAATCTACCATAGTTTTGGAGAAATAATAGCATTATATAATTAAACAATTAATCTTTTTATTAACACTAATTAACATTGACTCTTTAATTTACTTTTGTGGAAATCTATCACTGGTGTTGCAAATTATTATAATGTAACTAAACAGCAGGAATAAATTTTAATTAGTTGACAGCACAAACATTACTTTAAAACTTTGAGTAATTTTAATATTAGTAATGATACCATATAGATTCTAATTAAGAAATCTAAACATCAACAACTACTGATCAAAAAGAGTCAATAAGGAGTGACAATAGAGAGTGTGTATCTATTATGTACCAAGGCAAATTTTTTTTTATAATTGTGGTACACGTCTTATAGTTTATATTGTAATTTGTTTTATTTTTTCTAAAATTATTAAATATTTGTTTCTTAAGAAGTATGTCATACTTACATTTAAATCTTATTAGAATTAGCATTTTAACAAAATATTAGACAACTGAAAGTTTACTGACATTAATTTGAAAATATATACTATGAGGGAGGATCCAAAAATAAGCAGAATTTTATAATAAAAAAATTTACATCTATTTTTAGGTGTTGCATATTGCATCATCCTCAAAGTATAGTCTATTTAATGCAATGTATTAGTATAAACATGTTTTTCACATTTCAAAGTAGTATAGAAACACTTGCAAAGTGATGCATTTTAATACCTCTATCTTTTTTTTTAAGTCAGCAAAAAAAAAAAAATTGAGACATTTTTTCATTCAAGAAATTAAAAAGTCACATAGAGCAAGATCAAGCAAATGTGGCTGATGAATAAGCTGAGTCATGTGATTATAATTAAAAAATGTTTACACTCAAGCTTTATGCACTAACCACACCATTGTGATAAAATATAAACTCTTCACTTTGCCACAAAATGGAATGTTTGTGCATTACCACATCACACAAAAGTTCCAGAACATGTAGATTTTAAATGCCTAATTGTTATGAATAAAATCTGAATGAGCAATTGCCATTTGCATCTGAAAATAAATCAGCATCATCTTGCCATGTGACTTCACTTGGCACAGTTTTTTGAAGACTTGATAAATTAACACTTCTATTGAATCATCCAAAATTTTGTGTTTTTTCAAAAAAACTTGTTTGTAAGATTTTTCAAGAATTCCAAGTGTTTTATCTGCCATTGTCCCCTAAATGACAACATAATTTTATGTTGTTCCAACTTTTCAGCCTTTACAAAAAATGTCAAATAGATAAAACATACTTTATAAAAATAAGTGCTACATGTGACCCTGATTTCAAATAATGATGTTATTTGACAAATTAATACAGAAGGATTCCCACAAGAGATATCTAAAAGCAGAAGCATGTACTATAATAGACATAGCTTCCACAAAATGATTTTGGTTATTTTTGGGTCCCTCTTGAATAATAAAATTTTCTTATTTTTTGTTTTATTTAAAAGTTGTATTTTAATATTTCTAAAAATGTTTTCATTATTTGAAATGATGCTTTAATTAAATTTGTTTTAAATATACAGATTTTTTTAAATGTAGATATTTTCATTACAACCATTTGTTTAGTATGAAAATATAAAAGACTAGTATGGATTTGATTGATTATTTCTTGCATTATACTTTTTAACTATTTAAAAAATTGGTATTTTATTTTTTAAATTAATTTCATTTTATACATTTAAAGTTTCAATAAAATTTGTAAAAAAATCTAAAAATAAAATAGATAATATATTTTTTTGTTCAAAATATTTAATTTACATTAATGAACAATTAGTTAGTTAATTTATCAATATTGAAAGTAATATAATAAATGTGTGTGACTATGAATTTTAGATAAGTGAATCTAGATTTTGAGCTGAAGATAAAGTGAAGAAAGGCAACAAATAAAAACACAGTAATGTGATAAAAAACTGTCAAGTAGTTTATATACGTAATTTATACTTTTAATGGAAGTCATTTTCATTAATTATTTTTTATTAAAATCTGACCGTGTTTTTCCACAAATAAAATGTAACAGAAATTTACACACACACATATACATATCAAATCAAAGCAGCAAATTGGTTATAAAACTTACTTTTAGCACAAACTTAAAAATTCTTATCAATAATCCTAAACATGAGATTTACTTATTAGCTTTGCATTATATTTAGCCATGACACAAATTAGCTTAAATTCAAATTCATAACTGTTTACAATTTTTGCATTACAATGAAAGAAAGAGATAATTTAAAAGAAGGTCAGTTATTTGAAAATCAATTAGAAATTATACTGTCATCTAATACTTAGTGCTTATATATCTGGTTTTAAAATGAAGATAGGAATGTGGAAATGTATGACTACACTGAGTATAAAAATATTCTAGGTAATTTAGTAAAATTAACAAAATCACACAGATATGGTGGAATCACAAACTATGCTATATTCAATTACATGACCTCAATTATATGCTATCCAAAAAAAAATATAAACAAAGAAAAAAGGTGTAAATAAACAAACATAAAAACTCCATTAAATTAATACATTTTATGATATTTGACACCCATTTTTCCTTCTCTGAGCAGCATACTATGATACTATCTTGAGTACTTCATATTAATAAAAAAAATAATTTATGCAAAAACACACGTAATTTATTCTTCCTTTATTAACCTTTCTAAATCTGATGTGCAATAATTTATATACTAAAATGTTTTTAAAAGTGTAATGCTAAAAGTTTATAAAATTTTAGAACTTAAAAACATTAAAATAATTAAAGATTGTATTCACTTGCAAGAACACAAACTGATGATTAGAAGAGAAAAAACAGATTAGTCCAAGGCAGCAGACCATGTATGTATCAATGAACATATGTTCAATTGTAAAAATAAAAAAATATTGGATAGAGAAGAAAACATACAAAAAAGAAAATTTAAAGAAACTGCTCATATTACAGTGGCAAACAATCCCATAAGTCAACCTAGTGTAACTATACATAATATATGAAAACCACTAATTAACTTTTCTCTTAGAAAAAAAGTGATGAATTCAGAAAGAACTTCATAGATAAATAAATGAAATTTCTAATGATTGTTGTCTTTAAGAGGATGACACAGTTGATTAAAGCATTACCTTAAAATTCAATACTCAAAGAACCTAAAGGTCCAGGTTTAATTCCCATGCTAGTACTGTCACTGGTCAGGCCAGCAACACCCGAAGAAGAGGGGTAAAAAATACCTCTCAAAACATGCATATACTAATTTGTGTGCTATTACTAACAGTTGAATGTATTTGGAATATTTAAATAAAGTTAAATTTTTTTAAAGACTTTCAATACTGATATTAGATGATAGAAATAATCCAACATATAAATACAACTAAAACATCATCTTTACAATCCTTCAGGAAAACCCTTGTCTATTATATCTCTATAAAAAAATTACTGAGAAATAAAACAGAACATCATTCAGAGTATATTTAATAATGAGAAAAATCAGACATTTTGTCATTTATTTCAAATAAAAGTATGGCCAGAGTTAGTTTTTTTTCTTTTTTATTCTTATTTTTTCAATATAAGTGAAAACACATTCAGTAAAATATTCTCTCAATATATTCTAATAACTATAATAATATTTTTTAAAATTTTGGTCATACTAAAATCTGAATTTATATATGCATAAATGCATATATATATATATCAAATATTAATCCATCCCACATGACTAAAGAAATTAGCACTGCCCTCTGTGATAAAAATATATTAGAGTTCGTATTTCAAAGTAGCCAGCCTCGAAATGAAATACAGACTCTAATATATTTATATATTTATTTCACAGAGGGCAGTGCTGAATTTCTTAGCTATGGGGATGATTTAATATTTGATATTTATTTCTGTTGAGCATTAAGCACTGGAATTATTTATATATATATAATACATGTTATAAAGCTCAAGGTTAAATGGGTTTATAAGTAACCATTGGAAAACAGTCAACACTTAGACAATCCCAATATAAATAACAATCAACAATCTCAAACTGTTGATTAATTTTGTTAAGTAATGTATCTATTTTATATTTAAAAATGAAAGAACATTGTTATTAAATTTACATAAATAATTAATACTGAAAACGTTATTTAATAAATAAAAAATTGTATTATTTAATATATCTAAAAAAGATTTCAGCAATGTCTTATTGCCCTCTCCAATGTAGTATATTATTAAGCCAATAAATATCACATGGCCACTATCTCTTATGCTTGTGTATAACTGTTGTTAAAACAGGCAAAACTCACTATACATATGCCACACACAGCAAGCTAGAGTAATCAATGGATGCCAGAAGGCTTGTGCAAAAAATCCCCACCTAGTGCCTACTCATCCAATATCCCCAGACTAGTTTCTGGCTTGTGGAATTCGTCAGTGAGGAGCCTTGGATCTGAGAGCACTGCATCTAGATCTTAGGATCTAATGCAACCCTCCAGCAACCACCTTTTATCTCCATTTAACTACAAAACTATGAGTCTTAAACTGAAAATATCTTAATGTTTTCAATTCAAGCCCAACAGCTTATATAGTTATATGGGTCTGAATCCAGTTTAATTCTCATACATTTTGGTGTCTTTGGTTCTTTAATAACCATAGCCACCAATATCCTATTAGGCAGGATTGGTTTTAAGCCAATAATCATCACATGACCACCATCTCTTATGCTTGTGTATAACTGTTGTTAAAACAGGCAAAACTCACTATACATATGCCACACACAGCTTTCTGGCATCCATTGATTACTCTAGCTTGCTGTGTGTGGCATACGTATAGTGAGTTTTGCCTGTAGTATATTATTGTGAACTTTTTCTATTAAATAATACAATATTTGTTGTTATGTAAGTCTTTCTAGTTTTATCTATTTATTTTTATATAAAGAAAACACAAAGGGGTTAGATTTATTTCTATTTATGTTAATATATTGGTCAACACTGGCTAAAGCAAAAGTTTATTACGTGTATTTATTTTTATTATTAAATGCAGCTGAGCAGGCATTTGGGTTGGAAAACTGAATTCATAGCACTCATGGATTGTTTGGACATGTAAAGTATACCCAACCAATCCATAAGTGTTATGAATCTCGTTTTTCAATCCAAATGCCTGCTAGCCAATCCATGAGTGATATAAATCTAGTGTTCAAACCCAAATACCTGCCCAGCTACATTTAATAATAAAATTATTTGTATTATCAAATTCACCATTTCCTTTATTTTGCTGTAATATCTTATATAAATGCAATTTATCCACTCTACTTTGAACACTTTAGCAAAAACCTTTTATTATATATATATATATATATATTGAATATGTAAGATTGTGTATATATATATATATATATATATATATATGCATACACAATCTTACATTTCAACTATCTCATGGTCTTCTTCAGAGCCACTTATACTTTAATTTTTAAAAATAAAATAAATAAAGTAAAAGTGGTTTTGAGGAAGACTGCAGGGCAGTTCAAACATAAAATTGTGTATTCATATATGTACAATAAAAGGTTTTTGCTAAAAAGTGTCCAAAGTAGGGTGGATAAATTACATTTATATAAAAATACATATAATAAACTTCTTTAGCCAACGTTAGAGAAGTTTTGGACAATTTATAACAAACAAGAATGAAAAGAATAACAAATTGTATGATAATATGTATAAAATAGTGTAGTTTTAAAGATAAAATCTTCCTAATAAAATGAAAATCGTAAACTTTTCATAGAAGTGTGTGAGAAGCAGTTAAAAAAATTATATTACATTAAAAAAATCACAAATTTTGATTATTGATAAGCAATAGAAATCATTTTAGAAGATGGAACTGTTATCAAAATAGTTAAAAAGTGAAGGGAAAATATTAAACTTATAAATTTTGTTCTGACATTTACGTTCTTATTGATTGCAAGTACAAAGTGGTCACAATTCAACCTGATTAACAACTTTTTCACAAAATATTGACAGCTTTTAAAGATAATTCGTAAAATCAATTTTAATGTTGCCATAAATTAATTTAATAGTTGTTGGATTGTTTTCATTTTTATTATTATTTTAGATTGAATAATCTCTAGTATTTCATTTGATTCTTGCACTAAAATATACACAATTACTAAAATATGAAAACTAAATTTACACTATTTTATTATATATGCAGGATTTGAAGTCAGACATTCACACAACCCCCTATTCTCAGTGCCATCTCATATTGCTGACCCATCTGATCACACACATGTTGAAAAGATAAATAATCACCAATATGATTATTCTCCTGTACATGAGAGGGTCAGAATGACTAATATGTCAACATGGGTAGGATGACAACCTTGGCACTAATAAGGGCTTTGAATGTTCCATCATCAGATTTTCAGTGAAATGGAAGGCTGAAGAGTTGTGATTTTGAATAGTTTGAAGTGTGTCCATTAATGTATGAAGATTGGCTATCTTAATATAAAGCTGAGCACTGATTATATATGTGTGTGAGGATAGTAATCTGGACCAACTGATGATTGCTGGTTTAACATGAAATACGTATATTGGTGATTATTTATCTTTTCAACATGCGTGTGATCAGGTGGGTCAGCAATATGAGATGGCACTGAGAGTAGTGGATTGTGTGAAAGTCTGAGTTCGAATCCCGCATATATTACATATATAAATGCAGGTTTAAGCCTGTGCAATGTATTACTATTTTATTCTTTACATTTTATATATATCACTTGGTTAAACCAAATAAACAAAGAATTAATAACTGGAGTGAAAACCGAAAAACACATCACATCATCCAATCGTCCAGCATCAGTACAAGTTATTGGTTGACAAGATTCCAGAATGCCATTTCAATTTTTAATTAATTGCTTATTTTGTTTCATCATAACAAAATGCAATAAAAAACTAAATATCTCATTGAAAGCATTCAATATTTACAACTATAAATATGTGAAAGTCTTTTTATTATCATGTGATGATAATCTGGATGAATTAATGAGTGCTGGTTTAGGACGAAATGCGTATATTGGTGATTATTTGTCTTTTCAACATGTGTGTGATCAAGTGGGTCAGCAATATGAGATGTCATGGAGAGTTGATGGTCATGGGAAAGTCTGAGTTCGAGTCCCTTATATATTACATTACATGTGTAGGTGTGTGTAAGCATGTACAGTGTATTAAGTTACATAAAACGATAATAATTCATTGAAATTTCTGACATTGTATCTGTCTAATTCTAAGCTTGAGTCTGAACGATTTATTGAATTGACAGATTAAAAAGGGCATAGCTTAATTTGCTATTATCAGTATTCAAATTTGTTATGACCACCCAAGCAACAAATCTTTCAAATATATTTTATGTAAATTAGACATATCACTACCACCAAAATTTAAACTGCCAGATTTTAATATATAAAAAGAATACTGTTAATGCAGGTATCCATTATTCAAAAACTTCAATAATCCAAATAAAATATCAAAGCTGATAATTATATTTTTGATAAGAAATAAATAAATTTGTACATGTATGAACAACAATAATTGAATAGCTTTGTTATTTTGGTGTTCATAAGAAGTTTAAGCATGAGAGGTACCTGAACTGTAATTTATACAAAGATCTTGCAATTAAACCACTAAACATCACATGATCCTAAGATCTAGGTGCAGTGCTCTAAGATACAAGGGTCCTCACTGACAAAGGCCACAAGCCAGAAACTAGTCTGGGGATATTGGATGAGTAGGCACTAGATAGGGATTTTATGCACAAGCCTTCTGGCATTTTGCACAAGATGGCACTACTGTATGGAGAGTTTTGCTTTGTTAAGATCTTGCAATTCAGAATCTGATGTCATATTCTTGCATTAAATCTCACCAGGTAGAAATAATCAAATAGCTTTACTGATCAGAAGTTCATAAAAAAAATTGCATCAGGAGGAACAAAACTGAAATAGTTCTAAAGATTTTTATGCTCCAGGCTTATCCATTAGTGGATAATCTTTAGTCTAATGAATGGCATAAAAATTGATTGATATACTTCCATCAAATGATTTGTGTCAAAGCTGTGAGAGCAGTAATTTTGGCACTTATCAATTAAACTATAGTATTTGGTGAAATATATATTGAACAATGATAAAGATAGGTGTAAGAATTTGTGAAGAGGGCTAACTGGTGAGTGCTGCTTCGACATGAATTGGGCCCCTTGGGATCACACATCTTTTTACATGTCTTAGCCATATGATTATGATTACACACATATCTTAAAAGCAGATAGACATAAGTCCCTATCTTTTGTGAGATTGGATTAGTGAAAATTACAATACAAAGATATTATTCATTAGTGGATAATCTCTAGTCTAATAAATCATAATAAATATTATTAATACCATGGTGAAATGCCATTTCTTTTTTACTCTAGGAGAGTATGGACTAACAATGAAAAAATAAAAAATCCATTTTTGAAATCCAAACAGTCATAAATTAAAAAAAGCTGTCAAACAAGGAATTTTGTATTAGAAGTGTTTTATCGGTCATTATCAATTTTCGTTATTTTAATTCAAAATTGCTACATTAATTTTGTAGACTTCAATGTTATAAATGCAAGGTTTTGTTGTAAAAATATTGATATTATTTATTTTACATTTTTGAAAAAGTAATTTCAATGGTTAAATAATGTAATGTTTTTTTTTTTATTTCATATTATTTTTGATAATTTGAAAGATGTCTTTATTTGGTAAATATAAAATAAACATGTCAAAACTCTGCATACAGTAGTGCCACCCTGTGCCAACCAGAGTAATCAATGGATGCCAGAAGGCTTGTGCATAAAATCCCTTTCTAGTGCCTACTCATTCAATATCCCCACACTAGTTTCTGGCTTGTGGCTTTTGTCAGTGAGAAACTTTGGATCTGAGAGCACTGCACCTAGATCTGACATCCATTGATTACTCTGGTTGGCATAGGGTGGCACTACTGTATGGAGAGTTTTGCCTTGTTTATAAACAATTATGTGCTAGTATAAGAGATGGTAATCATGTAAATCTAAAATACACATTTTTATGATTACTTTTAGAAAGAATTAAACTTAGTGGGAAATAAAAAAAAAATTATGATTATTTGAACTAAGGTAAAATATAAACTTGTATGGAAATAATAAAAAAATTATGATTATTTGAACTAAGGTAAAATATAAACTTGTATTTTTTTGAACTAATATTATAAAATTTATTGATCTGAACATTTTTATAAGACTATGCTTATTGGTTTTAGAGTATCATTTATTATAAATCTATTCATTCTAGTTTATATAAAACTTTATGTATTTAGGAATAAATTATTTTCAGACTACAGTCTAGATCAAAGTTACTATCAAATACTGTCATTTAAGTGTGAAAAATATAAAAGAAAAAATATAAGTATAAAAATATTATAAAATTAATTCATGTAACATCTAATCATTGCATATATAAAGTTGAAAAACATATTTTTTAAATAAAACTATGATCAAAGTTTCATAATAAAAAATCTTATACATGAAAAAAAACATATACAATATTTCTCAATTTATTTTGATAGTACATAGTTAAAGCTGTCTATGTGGTAGAATATATTATTAAAAATAATCAGGTGACTTTGCATAATGGCCAGTCATACAAGGTTTTTACCTACTTAAATTTTGATGAGAATTAGGTGATATGAATCAAAATAAAAAATGGGGAAGAAGAGTAGAAAAACCCCAGAGGTCAAAGTGAGTATTCCGAATGATAAAGATAATCTGAAAAATTTAGTTATTAGTAATCTGGAAGAAAATAAAAATGGCAAAGATAAAATGTCTGATAAGCCTATTTTAAATGAATGTAAACTAGAAAAAATGAATGGCAATACAGAATTAAATAAATTTAGAGATGAAAGTGATTGTAATAGTATTAACGTTAAACTACAACCATTGCAACCAAAAAATCATGGGAGTAAGACTTCAGTCATAGATAGAGAAAACACTAGAACAATACTTGACAGAGGCTTACATAATAATGTTGGATTAGAAAGATCAGAGTGGAAAATATTAAAACAGTAAGAGAAGAAAAATGGATAATGATAAAACTTATGACTCACTGGAAGAGCTCAGTATACAAACTACTCCAATAAAACAAATCGCAGCAAGTTCAAAATCAATAAAAAAAGTAAATGAATCGGATAATCAAAAAGAATTAATTAAAAATGCAACAACAAATTTTGCTGAACTTAACAATAATGTTTCAGAAAATAAAAGTACAAATAGACTTACCACTAAATCTTTTGTTACTTTAAATTCTTATTGGAAAAAAAATTTCATAAGCTGCATGTCACCAAGTACATCAATTTTTAGTTTAGTTATGCAAGCAAATAACACTACAGTAGAATATGTGCTTGACAAACCAGATCTTAATGAATACCTAAAAGCCCTTGATGCACAGGAATTGATTAGCACGGTTAAATATGTGGCTTTTTTTCCCACTAGAGAGTTTGTTTCGATAGAATACTTCAATAAAGAACAAAAAGAAAGAGCAGAAAACTTAATTAAGGAAATACAAAAAAAAATTTACTATGTAACAAAAGATCCAAACCCATTAATTTATGGAAGAATATTACACACCCCACCGAGTTTAAATATTGAATATTTTAAAATGCAAATAGGCATTTATGCTGAGGTAATAAATATGGAAAGGGAAATGATGGCAGATGTAGCTTTCAAATTCCATCAAATGCATGGAGGGTAGTGCTAAAGTTGAAGAAAGGAGTAATGAAAGAACAGCTTCTGCATAGGTTATTAAAGGATCAAATGCCTATTTCCTTAGTTATAAGGGGTAGACCACCTTTGTGTTTTAGATGTGATAAAGTTGGTCATATTGCAGCATCGTGTGATACAGGGAATTGCATAAAGTGTAATAAATTCGATCAAATGAATCACCTATGTAATAATTCATCTATAAAGACATGGGCTAATATAGTTAATAACAATAGAGAAGAGGATCAATTGTATGAACAAGAAATATATAATGAAATTAATACGGATAAACTACCTGAAGCTGAGCATTTGCCAGTTGAATCTGACACACATGCTGATAGTAGTAAAACCTCTGAAGATGATTATGGCACTGACTCACGGATGGAAAGTGTGGTGGAAGACATGGATATTGTAACTCAATTGGTAGAATCTCTCAAACAACAAGTAAATAAAAAGGAAGGCAGAATAAAAATCAACATGGAAGATATTGCTGAAATGATCAATAATGATTCTAAGCTGGAAAATACTGACGTGCAAACATTGCCTATTCAGGATAGATCACCTTTAAATGATGACGATAATGATAAGAAATATGATGGAATAAAAACTAAAAGAAAAGAGGATAATTTGGAGAGTAATATTTATATAAAATGACAAATCTATTACCAAATCATGAATAAATCACTAAATATAATATCAATTAATGTGAGAGGTATGAATGGAGGTGATAAAGCAGATAAAGTTTTGGATTACATTGCATCTCAGAAATATGATATTATAATTTTATATGAAACAAAGATTAGTGATAAAACATCACCATGGATTATTGAAAAACTCGCTAATAAAAAATTTATTTTTGTACAAACACGAAATCATCACAAAGAGTAGCGGTGCTAATAAATATGAGCACAGGTATAAAAATATACAAATAATATTGTTACAAGTAAACTATGTAGTAGTGTCTTTTGTCATTTTTGACCAGCTTCATTACCTAATTGTGGTGTACTCAATTTCCAAGGGTAATGATATATCTAACATGATTCATAGCATTCAGAATAAGTTGTTACAAAATCCGGGTATTGTGGTGGTGGGAGGTGATTTTAATTGCTCCTACCAGAATATTCCCAAACTCTTAGAACAGAAATTGGAAGTAATTGCAGTATACTTGTTGAAAATGAAATATGGCAAAGATGCCTATTCATTTTTTAACAGTAGATACTCTTCACTGATTGATTTGTTCTTTGTATCCAGTGCTAAAGTTAAAAACTCATTTATTGATACTTCTCTGGTAGCCTTCTCAGACCACTCAAGAATACTTCTCCAGATAAAGAATTATAGTATAATAAAAAATAAAAGATATGCCTTTACTATAAAGAAGAACATTAGAAGTCAGATATACTTTTTGGTCGATGAGATATATAACATTATCATAGTGTCAAATTATTACAATCAGATTTCAAACCTGCCTCCATGTATTGCTTGGCATAAATTCGAAAAAATTATTTCAGACTTGTGCTGTGATAGTTTGAATAATATGATGTCTCAAAATCAAATAGTGTCATTTCTGGATTAATAAAACACTGAGTGTCATTTCTGGATTAGGAGCAAATAAAGACCTGGTTGGTAAACTACAAGAAGAATACAATAATATATATAGGAGAATGCAAGAAGATACATATACATTAAGACTAAGAAAATTAATTCCGGGGCTTGGACATATATTAAAACCAAAAATTTATATACCTCACACAAATGGTATCTCATCTATGAAGACAAGTGAAGATTCTCTAATATCAGGTGATGAGGTTGATGAATATATGGTTGAAAGACTGAAACAGACCATGGGTAATTGGGTCATTGTTGGTGAACAATATAGGATAATGACAAAGCAAGTATTGAAGAAATATATTTCATGTCATGAAATTACAGAAGAAATTAATAGATTGAAAATGCAAACAGTATTGGCTAATGATGTGATCCCAGCATCAGTTTATAAACAAATCAATTATCTAATGATAGGGCCTATGTTAAAATATTTTAATTAGATGTGCTCACAAAGATTTGAATGGCCCAGCATAAATAAAAGAGTAATCTTTAGTGTTAAAAAAGAAAAGAACACAAAAATACCTAAATTTGAAGACCTAAGAAATATATCGATTGAGGATATCGATTCTAAAATACTGGCTAGAATCCTACAAAGAAAATTGTTTAAAAGTGTCAGCAGTGCATCATGCTGTGAAAGGTAAGAGAGCGATAAATGCAGCTCTTAAAATACAAGATGCTATCAAGTATGCCAAGGCCTTGAATCTGACTCAGTACTATGCATTGAAAATCAACTTTCAATCTGCATTTGACTTGGTTGACTGGGCTTATCTCTTTAATGCCCTAAATGGGCTGATAAAAGATAATCAATATTTAATAAATGCAATAATTAATTATATTACTAATAATAAAATTTTCTATAAAAACTTTATGAGGAGGTCAGAATTCTTCATCCCTGGTAAAGGTATCCCACAGGGTTCACCATTGGCAGCACTCTTATTTGCTATTTATGTGGACCCTATGTTAAAGGAAATAAAAACAATAATTAACAGAATCTACCTGCCCCATTTGGGAGTTTCAATAAAAGTCATGGCCTTTAGAGATGACATAATAATATTTTTTGAAAACAGTTATAATATTGATATAGTTATGAATCATGTTAGAAAATTTTACCAGGCTACAGGATAAGTAGTTCAGTTTGCTAAGTCGGCAGCTTGGCAATTGGCAACAGGGAAAAGAATACCAAGTGAGTTTTTAGCTCAGCCTAAGTCATTCCTTGGCCTCCCCCTGTACTTATCCAAAACTAAAATGAATCGTCAGTTAAATCAACTCATAACAAAAAAATAGAAGAAAGATTTAATAGTTTTTTTTCATATTTTAAACTCTATGAAGTGACTAGAACCAAGATTTTCAATGCAATTGCAATAGGAGTCCTCAGCTATTATGAACCTTGGTTGAAACCATACAACAAAATGATCCTAAAGATTATACAGATGGCAAAGAAATTCATATGGGGGAAGAAATCTAACCTCCTCTCAACCTCTGTACTACAGCAACCAATAGATAAAGGTGGGCTTAATTTAATTGACACAAAAGCTTATGTTAATTTTATTACTGCCAGGGCTTATTTGAATGTAATGAAGGATCAGTCCTTTAGTCCCCCTACTGGTGATATAAGAATTTACAATGAAATGGGAGCTGAGAGAAGATCACATCTTGCTGACATGTTTATAACATACAAAGATTTACAAGATGATCTAAATGTTCAAAGTCTAGATGGAATACAATATAAAGATTTAACAAAAGGAGATTATCACAATGAAAATTCTTAGTTGGGGTGTTCAATGGAAAAAAATTCCACTGGATATATATGCCTCAATCATCCATGAATTTTATTTTTAAGCTGATAAATGGAATTTTGCCGACTACCTCCTACCTTAATAAAAGGCTGGGAATGGGTTTGGATAAAATGTGTATTTTATGTAAGAAGAGCAGTGAAACATTTACGCACCTGCTAGAGGAATGCCATGCATTCCGGGATCTGAGATCAAAAGTATTTCATAGGCCAAGAATTAATCTAAAAGACCTGTTAAAAAAATATGTGATTAGTTTCAATCTGCATAATGCAAATGTTATAATCCATTCATTGAAAACAATATGGGTAATTAGATGCTCTTTGGTTTTTGACAATAAAAAATTCAATTGGCTGAGAAAGCTAGATAGAGATTGGAATGATTACTTTAATGTATGTTTAAAATATTGGCCTAGGAATACTATTGATTCAGTGTGGGGAGGAACTGCTCCGTCCACATGTGAAATATAGTAGGAAAACATCATTTCCAGTCTAAGAATGTATTAGTAAGGTAAAGAAAAAAAATGTATGAGGTAATAAGAAAAATGCCTTGAGTATTATGACAGTTTTGAAGAAATGTTGTTAGACAAACTTAATATAATCTTTGTAATTATGTAAATATCATTTGTGTTTAATAAAGAATATTACTTTAAATAATAATAAAAAAATATTATTAAAAATAATTTGTTTATCAAATGCATAAGTTAGTAGTTTATTGAACTAAAACTGATAAATGAACATTACAAAACAGTAAAATAATATCTGACATTTAATCAAAGAAAGAAACTTCCAAAAGTTATGCAGATGTGAATGCTTTATCTATTAATAGTGTTTTTTTTCATATTCATTATATTATCTTTGTTTATATACAGGTGTTGATTTTATTATTACAAATGCACATTATAGCATTGGTTCATTATAGGATCATTTGTTTTAACATACCTCACTCTATGAGATTATATATGTAGATTTCTAGAATTTCAGATTATATTAACTGGATATTTTATCAATAATTTTTCTCAATTTTCTATCATTGTTCCATTTAATATAAACCATGGGTTTAATTTTATTTCAGTATTATTAGAGCTATTTAACTATAAAGATCTATATTTACTGATTTTATAATTAAAACAATTACTGGAATTTATTATTCTTATATTTATTATTTAAAACAGGCAACAGTGCAAGCCAGAGTAATCAATGGATGTGAGAAGGCTTTTGCATAAAATCCCCATCTAGTGCCTATTCATCCAATATCCCCAGAATAGTTTCTGTCTTGTGGTCTGAGTTCAGACTTATATGACTATATAAGCTGCTGAGTTTGGATTGAAAATGTTATAGTGTTTTCAATTTAAGATTCATGGTTTTGTGGTTAAGTAGAGATGAAAGGTGGCTGCTGGAGGGTAGCATTAGATCCCAAGATCTTGGTGCAGTGCTCTCAATTCCAAGGCTTCTCACTGACAAAGGCCATAAGCCAGAAACTACTCTGGGGATATTGGATAAGTAGGCACTAGATGGGGATTTTATGCACAAGCTTTCTGGCATCCATTGATTACTCTGGCTTGCAATGAGTGGCAATATGCATAGAGAGTTTAGCTTGTTTTAATAACAGTTATGAGCAAGCATAAAAAATGGTGATCATGTGATGTTTATATTTATTATTTGCTGTGTTTCAGTCTATTTATGCAAAAAAATCAATCTCAGGGTTTTTCTTTACACACACACACGCACGCACACACACACATATATATATATGTAACATATTTTAGTATGCTATAGTATGAAAAATAGGTTGAAAAATAAATAAATATTAAAACAATAATAATTTCAATGAATATTTAAAATTATCAGAAGCCACAATAGTCCATTTACAAAAATTATATAATCCACACATCCCAAATACATATCTATCTATCTATCTATCTATCTATCTATCTATCTATCTATCTATCTATCTATCTATCTATCTATCTATCTATCTATCTATCTATCTATCTATCTATCTATCTATCTATCTACCTACCTACCTACCTATCTATCTATCTATCTATCTATCTATCTATCTATCTATCTATCTATCTATCTATCTATCTATCTATCTATCTATCTATCTATCTATCTATCTATCTATCTATCTATCTATCTATCTATCTATCTATCTATCTATCTATCTATCTATCTATCTATCCATCTATCTATTTATATTATAAAAAAATCTTCACAGTTATATGATAAAAAATAAAAACACATGTGGGGTTTATCAGGTATTATATCTTTGTTTAAATTTCTGATATTTCAGAGAAATATAATTCACTCTGTACAAAGCTAAGATTTTAATGAAGTTCTGTTATTTCTTAAGTAATAATGAGATTAAGCATAAATTACAAAATGTCCATTTACATACATATATAAATAAAATATCAGTTTTTCAAATACTTCTTATTCAAAAACTGATTATCCAAAACACTTCAAAAATGATCTATAATCTTTTATAATAAATAAATTATTTAAAGGGGATTTGAACTCAGAATTTCAAGCTTCCTATGGTCATTCACTCTTATACAATATAACTGATACACATGACCACATAATATAAAAAGGCATATGACCTCCAATATACATATTCCATGCTGAACCAGAACTCGTCAGTTGTTCAGGATCATCATCTCCCCACACATATATAATCAGTGTTCAGTTTGTATTAAGATAGCAAATCAATTCACTTTAATGGATAGCTTCAATTCCCTCTACTCTCCACCTCTTCAGCCATTCAATCACTAAACATATGATGATGGAATGCTTAAAGCTCTTGATGATACCAATATTATAGTCATACCCATGTTGAGTTTAAGTCAATCTGATCAGTCATATGTAGTTAATCTATATTCATTGACAAAAAAATAAAATAAACACTTTAAACAAATACTAATAAATTACTAAGCCTAATTAAAGTAAACTGTTTTACCATTTTCTCTTGATACAATTTGGATTTACAGTGAGCAGTAAAATATCTATTATTGAAATAAAACAAGTCACATAGTTTAAAATGCCTTAAAAAGGTGAAAATCTGAGAAATGTTTTATATTTATAATCTTAAGTCAATTAAATTTTTCAGATGATGTTTTTAAAAATAATGTGGAAAAACCTTAAAAAATAATATTTCATTAGTGTAATTTTCAGTACACCCCTCTCACACAAGATAGTGACTAGTTTCTATCTGATTTTAAAATCTTGTGTTGGGGAAGTATAATTATAAACATATGACCAAAAATAATATGGAAAAGAAGTATGATCCCTCAGATATACCTTTCATGCTGAACAGCATTGATATTGCTCAGATCACAATCTTTTGCACATTTATTTGTCATCCTTCAGTATATATAGATAGTTTATTACTACTATTTAATTTTAAGGTTCAAACTTCTTGCCCTCACAGCTAGACATTTATTAGACTAGAGATTATCCACTTAATGAATAATATTTCTGTAGTGTAATTTTCACAACACTACTTTCATGAAACGTAGCGATTGGTTTAGAAAACAGTCCCTACCTTCACCTTGTATGACAGTGGTATAGAGAAAATTATACTATAGAAAATTATTTAATATGTGGATAATCTCTAATCTAATGAATGCCTTCCAAAATTATTAGCAATAAGAAATATTTCAAGGACTGTTTTTTGAAAGCAGCAAACTAAAGTAAATCTAAAGGAAGATTAAAGGAATGTTCGATAATTTTTCAGAAAGAAAATGCAGATTGATTGTAAGAAATTATAAGTTACAAAAATCTAGAGAATTATTACATTGCAGAAAGTAATTAATTAAATTAAACCATGGAGTTAAACTTGAAAGAAATGCTTCGACAAACTTAATACTAAGAAAATATATAGCTATGTATTTCAAAACAGAACCCCCCTTCCCACCACTAATATGAGTTATTAATTCTTATTTGCTGTTCTGAGACATGGATACTTATTTAAAGAAGAATGTAATGACTAGATTATACAGCAGAGGATGGTGAAAAGTATACTAAAATTAACAAAAATTATTAATAACAAAACACATTGATGACAGAGCAAACAGACATCACATATTATATTAAAAGAATTAAAAAGCTAAAATGAAACTAAGATGCATATATTGCTAAAAATGATAACAATAGTTTGACAAATAGTTTTAAAGTGAGCCCAAAGATTATATAATTTCTAGAAAAAAATACATGTGAGTTGGATAAAACGGTAAGAATAAATTGTAATAATCATAGAAAGATATTTATTCTGTAGGTTAAAATGCTCATAAGTAATCTAACGCTACTCATACAAATAATTTAAAAATTGATATCACTATATATAAAAAGTGATGCCCAAGCTTCATCTTGTGCAGGTCACCATCTCTCATATATGTCTTTATTATATGTACAATATTTATCAATAGTATATTATTACACTTTGATTTACAAGTGTCAAATTTACTCCATGCACAACTTTGACACTGTCTACTCTAGATAAATACAATAATGATTATCATTAATCACTTATTAAACTAGAGATTGACTTTAGCCCAGATAAATTTTAAACCTCTGTTTAAAATTAATATATGTGATTTTTGCTGATTATATAAATTCAAAATGAAAAGAAAACTACTTTTTATATCATTTTTCTACTGTGTATGTGTAGTAAATATATGCTGTGTTGAAAAGCATTCATTTCACTGATTAATTCAAATATTATTTAGATTGGGTTTTCAAATGATAAATGATTGAAAATCTTTAATTAAATTATATGCTTTGTTCAGTTTCTTTCTGTTAGTAAGCTCTAATTTAAAGTTGTAATTTTGAAATAAAAGGAAACACTTGTTCCTTAATTGTCAGACTACTATAATTTTCAATTTGAATTGTATTGGACATTGTTTTTTTTTTTTTTTTTTGAAAATATAACTAATTATGTTTCCACCGCTTTCTTGCATGAATCATTGGTTAAACACTTTAAAGGCTTGTGAGTTAAAATACATTTATTGTTATATATAATATATTTCTCTTCACAAAATCATTTTTAGAGAAATGTTACTTTTTACCAAGAAAAAAAATTGATAGTAATTTTTATATTGTTTGCTATAAGCAACATATTTTATTTGGAAACTTTAATTACCTATAAATAACAAACTGTTATAACATAAATGTGTGTGTGTATTTCTAAGAGCTATTAAATGATAGATGAATCCATTATTTTAGCTATCCTATAAGATATATGCATATATGACTACATTTATTGAAATTCTATTAACAACAACCCTCATCCAATAAATCTTTCAAAAAATTATAATATATATATATATATATATATTTGAGGAATGATATGTAAACTGAAATTATCATTGTTTGTTCTTTATTAATTGCATGTTCGTACTTATATTCTTATGTCAAAATCTAATTAAAACACCACCATATCAATAATATATTGTAATATTTTAAACAAACAAAGGTATAATAGTACTTGTTTCAGGTCATGATTAAATGGTACTTATGAGTTTTTAAGTAAACAAAGATGGCACCCTGTATTTTTGATAAATGTACGTGAGGGTATATAATCCATTGAATATATGTTATTTATTAAATTAAGTGAAAATTAATAAATCAGTTGTTAAATTTTAAAAAAGTAATAAATTTTATTAAGAATTTTTTTATATTTATATTATAATGTGATAAATGATATACACTTTCAACATTGTTGGACTTTGGTTCAATTCAGCATGTTTCTTTTCATCAGAAGGTTTTTTTGGTAAATTGTCATATTTATAAAAATTTGGAACCTTCCTATCTCAGAACGTGATGGAGTGCAATATTTCCAAAGGTATAGGATCATGTCCTCCCCAAAATGGTCATGATATGATTGCATGCTGTCAACATGAATAAAGTGTAAATATTGTATTTATATTTTCTCCCCATTTTTCTGTTAATAAGTTAATCCCAAAAAAATATGGGGCTGCCATCTTGGTTTACTTGAAACCTGATAGGTACTGATTAAACTTTAAAGTTTAACAGATTAACTATGGGCATGTAATATTTTTAATATTTTGATCCAATACCTTTCATGGATATCCAATAGATTCTTAATGTGTATATATAGCATTTATTTAACATGTATAAATAAATCAATTTTACATTTGTATACTCTATACACATTAAGGTATTAACATGTATGACAATAAATAAATAACTAAAATACTAATTATGTGGGTTTATATATAAAGTGCAGAAATTTTGAGAATATAAATATTTAGTACATATATTTGTATGTATCTATCATAAAAATCATACATTTTAAATATTGTATATATTCATAAACTAATTACTGTTTCAAATACGGAGTAAACGTATGGTGTTATATGTACTTTGCAATTACATCAATCTATATTTTAGTTTTTGTTTCTATTTGAAAGTTCTGATCAAGGGATGGAATGAGGATTGACATTCTAATGGTCACATATTGTAAGAATTCTGGCATGTTTTGTATATTCATAATTGCAATGAAGTAAATTTATTTTTTTATTTCAAGTTTTTTTTTACTTCAACTTAGTCTTATTTGTTTCTGTAAGTATATGATGTTTATACATTGTGAATGTTCTAGTACTGAAATTGTTTGCAAAGAAGGTAATGACATCAAAAAAAATAAAAGAAGCATATATCATTGCCAATGATCCAAATACAATCAATTGAAGGGATGTGTTGTTTTACAATATTGAGAAAATGGACAGGATACTGATTTATATAAATTTACATTCATTACATTTAACACATAATAACAGCTATGAATATAGCACTAAGCTAAATGTTATTTGTGAAAATTTTATTAACTTTATGTATATGCATTTAAAGCATATTATAAGTATTACTTTTTATAGATAAATCGTGTTCTGTCTTATAAACACACCAGATAATATATGTAAAATATTTTATTTTGGCAATGTTATAAACATTTTTAACAGTGGTTTTTTTCAATTTTTAAATTTTTTTAAAATTATAATTACAGTTTTAATAAAAATAAACAGAAAAATAGAATAATAAAAATATTATTGAAGTTCACATATACAAAAAAATATCACTAAAGTAAACTTCATGCAGTAAAACAAAGTTTGTAAAAATGTTATACTTTAACAGGTTCACATTTGCACTGATCTATTTAAAGACACTTTTTGTAATTCCTCAATATTTGGTTTTGGATTTAAACCTTTATTACATATTAGAATTCAATAAATTGGAGTTGATTTATTAGAAATATAAGTTTATAAAGAAAAGACATTCTAAAAATTCATTTTTGATCTTTGCAAATATTGAAAAGGTAAAAGTAACCAGAGTATTACCAAATTCACATCTTACTTTATTTTGTTGTAATATCTTATATAAATGCAATTATAGTAAACAGAGTATTTAATGAGAACAAAGGATATTTATGTCATTCAATAAGTAGAAAAACAGTGAAGAGAACAACTTTAGAAAATCCACAAAATCATCACTGACTGAAATTTATTTTGAAAATGGAAATGAAAAAAATGTGAATTGCTTACAAATCTATAAAATTGTGCTTTAAAATTTATGATTGCATTTATAATTTTTAGAATTTCTCATAAGATTCCTCCATGGCACTGGGAATTGCATTAGTGAACAATTTCACAAGACATGCTCGGTTGGCTTTGTTGTGCCATTCTGCAAGAATTTATAAACTTCCATTTTTGAAAATAAAACATATACATATAAAATAAAGGTGTAATCATTCATATTTCTGTTTTTTTTTAATAATTATTATACAATTAATAAAAATAATGATGAATTTTTAATAAATTATGCAAAAAAAATTTTTTTTTGATATTCCAAAAATTTTCTCAAAATGATTTTATAAATAGTATTGAAACTTGATTACAAAAATCTAAATTCATCAACCACATGGAGAGAGAATTAAAATCCATTGACCTTAATGCATAATTTAAATTCTGATTTCTTCATTTTTTTAAAAATTAAAAATCTAATATTTATTAGTTTGTAATTTTGCAGTTTAAAGAAAAAATATCAAAATGCACAATCATAAGTAAATGTTGAGCAATAATTTTTCTGACTAAAGACCTTTATGTAACTTAATGATAAAATTAATGATTTATTTTTGTTTGGTATTTTTGGTGTCACTTATAAGACACAATTTTACTCAGACAGCATTTGAATTGTCTGTTTGACAATAATTGCACTACAATTTTGTAGTAAATACTTTGAAATAAAAAAAACAAATATTACATATATTTGTTTTTATTTCTATTAATAAAATGGCATGAGTTAATAGAAATATATATGGCTCTGTAGTTCAAAGGTTAAATTGCAGAATTCACATTGCACAAAATGGCTGGACATGTTCACATTTTATTTGTCATAACAAAAATGACTAAAGATATTTCTTTTATTTAAATTGTTTTCAATTATATAAAAATTAATAAATATAGAATATATTTACTTTTATAATCATATAATGTTTTAAAAGAATTTAAACTTATACAAAAAGAAAGAAGAAACAAAGAGACATTTTTCTTGGTACCATAAATAGTAAGTTTTTTTATTATCTTAAACATATTTGTAGCTTTTACAATGACTTTATTTTTTTAGTTCTGCTCAAAATTAATTTTAATAATAATTAATATTAAAAAAAGAATTTGTTTTGCCAAAATAATTATTCAATGTGAAGAGCATATATAGTAAAAAATCAAAAATTGCAAATTTAGACTTGATCTAATTATTTTTGAAAGATTTTAATATAAAACAAAAAAAACAATACAGTTAAAAGTAGTGATTTTGAATTCTACCTGAAAATTAAAAAAAAACACACTTATAAAGAAAGTAAATATTTTGAATTCTCAACTTAATATGATATATAAATATAATAAGTAATATTTCTTAATGCATTGCTAATGTATATAATATAATATTAAATCATCTATGCACTTCATTACTGTTTCAAAATGCTTTAATTAACATCCTCTTTGACAGTTTTAATTGCTCCAGCAATCTTCTTCAGAACTTTAGCATTGTGAAGCAGTAATAAAATGCATAGATGATTTAGTATTATATTAGACATATAAATAATAGAGGGGTCATGTGATATTCAAAACAAGAAGATAGCTTAATTCTCTCACTCTCATAGATATTGAGAGTATTTGGCATTACCCTCAGAAAAATCATGGTTTTTCCATTGATTTAGCTCACGTTACTGTTATTGTAACTTGTTTTAGCATAGAATTGTTTTAATAACCTAGATTTTTCTACTAATTTTACTTTTTTTTTAATTGAAAAAAATCTTAAGAGATCAGTATTTTACAGACAGTTGATTGAGATATAAATCTTTATTCTATTATTTATGACAGAAAAAAAAACACCCAAATAGTATTCCTTCCTTCTGGTCCAGTACTCATGCAAAAACTTTTGGAATAGAAAAAATATAATTTTTTGCTTGTTTATAAAATATTTTTGATTATTTTTAAACATTAATTGGTTAATAATTCTGTAAACCCTAAAAACAAATAAATATTTACACTTTCAATTAATTTTTTTATCTTTTATTTTTAGAAATAAAAGTTAATAAACTTGAGTATAATATAAAAAAATCATGGTGTGCATAACTTCACTATCTTCCAGAATTGACATAGTATTAAAATCTTTTCAAATATTACAATAATTATAAATCAAATATCAGATATCAGATTTTAAGATAAAATTTGATATACATATTCATTTGTTCATATTAAAAACCAAATAAATTTATTTTCTAAGAGAGTTTGTTTTTATATTGGTATATGATCAATGTGTGCTGTAATTTTGCCCTTTGGTCATATTTATAAGCCAGTTTTTATATGTTTAAAAAGGTTAAATGTGATTTTTTAGAATATTATTCATTTATAAAATTAAATTAAAAAAAAGTCAAATTTAATTTATTAAGTTTTAGTATAAATTAAAGATTTTATATAGATAAAAAAAGTTGAGTATTTTCAAAAATTCTCACCAGGTGGAATAATAGAAAATTTCAGAATTTGAATGAGTTAATCTTTAATCTAGAAAATTTTAGCTATTAAGTTTATCATTTTATCACTGTACTAAAGTATACAAAAGAAGCTATATATCAGAAAATATAAAGTTTAGTATAAAGATAAATCAATGAAAATAAATTAAAGCTATTATGAGAAAGTGATTAGTGTAATCACATGATCTTCACATTGTTGTTAAACAAAAACACAGTTTTTAACCAGCAATCTCTAGTAAGTTTCAATTGTCAATTTAAAGCTAGTTGTCAGGTGGAATCTAGTTATTTTTAAATTTTTTATAGATTATTTTAAAATACAATGTACTAATCAAATAAGTTCATGCATTAGTATAAGACACAAAAAATTGTAATACAATGTATGGGTCCTTTCACAACCTTAATACAAGTAAGGCTGTAGATAAAAAGATTACAAGAAAAAGAATGAGATTGGACATCAAATTATATAATACAATAATTCTTGACAATTTGATTCACAAAGGAAAATTATACGGATTGTTGCTGAGGGCAGTACCCACAGTGGATTGAGGATGACAATTCCTTTCAATTTACTAAAAGATCATTTTAATGAAAAAAAAAAAACAAGCATAGAAAATAAACTATAAATCCACAATTTCACTGCTATACATAAAACAAGGAACCTTTATATAAGTAGTACCACAATTAGTAATAAAATATGAGAACATAATAACACGATTATCTTTAAAAAAAAGTAAGTTTAGAAATTTGCAAAAGATAAGCTAGAAGAACAGATTAGTGATACTAATATAAATAAACAATAAAAAAAAATTTCTATGCCTTTTCATGATAAAAATACTTCATTATACCATATTTACAAAACAGATGACCATTATCAACTCTTCAATAGACTTCTTCAGAATTTCTTCCAAAGTAAAGGAAAAAATGCTTAGTGAAAATTAGAATTAAATTCAAAAATGACAGATTAGTATCAGTTTGCATCTTTTCCTCGCTACTTATGGAATTATCAAAATTTATGGCCAATTCTATTTACAAATAGCAAAGTTGTAAATCTTATATTGGAATGAACTCTGATTAGGAAATGAAAAATGATTTGTAGTGAAAAACATAATAAGAAATAAAAAGCTTGAAGAAAATGGCAAAGTTCTTTCAACTTTATTGAGGAAATATACAATGGTTACATTGGTTTTACATATTGTTACTATGGATTATACAGGTTATTACAATGATTTATATGCATGTGTTATAAAGTTCTGTGGTGTTGTGTTCAGGAGTAATCTTAGAGCACTTCTTCACTGGGTAGATTAACTAGGGCCCATGTGTTTTCTGCAATGTTAAGGTAGGCTGTGGAAAAGTCTGTTTTGCGAATTTTATTCAGCATTCGATATAAGGCTGTCTCATTGTTCGGGTATTCAAATTTGCTTATGACCAGCTTACATCTAAGAGACCAGATTGTAAAGTTCACAAATGTTGCCAGTCTAAGCTGTGCATAAGTTCCTTGATCTATCACATTGGTCAAAGACAAAGAGTTGTGGGTTTGGTTCTTGAATCAGTTCTGTAATGCTGATTGGAGCTTTTGTAGACATGGGCAGTTTGTTAGCATGTGGTTGGTGGTTTCATCTTCTCTCTGGCAGAGTGCGGATGTGCTTGCTAGATTTTTGAAGCCTCTCTTATAGTAGAGAAAGGCATTTGTGGGAAGGGCTTCCAGATTTACTTTAATGAGGAAGTCAACATACTTTGGGGGAAGGTGCCAGTGTTTTGTTAGTTTGATGAGTCTTTGGTTGGAAATATGAAGGTAGGCAGGGATAGTGGAACTCTTGTGGTGTGTAATATTGAAGATCTCCCAATATGTGAGTTTGCATGTGAATAGGCTTGCATTGGCTGAAAGTTGGTTCAGGATTAGAGTCACTGATTGTCGAAGCAAGTTGTTTTGTTTAGAGGGTGGTGGCCTATCTGTGGGCTCAACAGGTAGTGGGCATTCAATGGTATCATTGTCCTTAAAAAGTCTGTGAAGCACATTGTGGGTTCTTTGTAGGTTGATTGTTTCAATGGAGTGGAGTGAGAGACCATTCTCTCTCCTGGGGTGATACATTGTCTTGATACTGATGGCTGTGATTTTTCCTCCCCAGCAAAGTTTGGTGCATGCCAAGTTTATTTTATTTATGAATCCTTTGGTGGGGTTGTTGACTTGTGAGTTTTGCTTTTCAACAAATGACTAATGATAATGATATATTTAAATATAAAATAGATTAGTAGTACATCAAAGGAATTAACTCTGATATTTTATATGGCTACATATATAAATAAGAATATTCTTCTTTTATTTGGTGTTAAGAAGATGCAAATAATGATTGAAATCAATGTTTACAATGTCATTAAAGTGGAGGTTTTTCATTTGACTATCAAATGTACATTAATTTTTACTTAATTAAAAATGTAACATTCAAAATGAAATAGGAATAGGTTATTTTTCTGACCTCCTACGCATGTTTGCTGAAAGAATTTTAAAAATCTTTGTCATCCTGTCATAAAGTTATGAAATTATTTAACCTCCTGCAGATTTTTTACAATTTCGCTTAGACTGCAAAATAATAGCTTTTAAAGTTTTTAATAACATTTCTTCTCTCTCCGTTTTTTTAACACTAATCTTTATCACAATTTCATTTATGTATTTAAAAATTTAAAAGAATTATTTTGGTAGTAAAAAGAAAGCAAATTTCAGTGTAAAGTTCAGAGGCTCATTAAAAATAATCTTTACTTCTAAATACTGCAAATAAAAGGGCAAATGACATCCAATGTGCAGGCCCGTTTCTTGCCTTTTGCAGCCCGGATGCAAAATTATATTGCCATTCCAAAAAAATAAAAAAATACTAATTAAAAATTGAAATTTTCATATAATATATAATAAAAAATGTATTATAAAACAGATTCGTTCGTTATTTTCTTTTAATATAACGTTGGTGGCCTAGCGGTTAGCACAGCAACCTTCCAAGCAGCTGGTCCGGGTTCGCTTCCCGGTCAAGGCTTTGACATATGAGAAAAAAATGTAAATGACGCTTTTTTTTTCTAATTTTAAGTTTAATTGCAATATATATTATGTGCATGTGAGTTTGAATTATGGGATAGTTTTGTTTGATTTAATTCTAGGATAAAATTAATTAATGAATCAATTACTAAATGGTTTTCCACAGCAATTTTGTAGCGTAAATGTCTGACGTTTGTTAATTAGACTATAATATTGGCTGCATATATATGCATAATAAAAGTTCTGACGAAATGGCTCTAAATACAGTAAAATTGTCTATCTCAAAAAACAGCATAGACACATAAACACAGAACTAGTCTAATTGATAAAACAATACAAACACATAAATAACACCAATAGTAAAATAAAATAATCAGTTAACATCAGAAAAATCAAATATTGAAGCATCCATTACTTTTAATTGTCCTTTTGATTGTCTATTGATTTAAATTTTTTATTAAGCCGAATTACTTGTGCCGCTTCTGCAATGTGTCACATGGATGTACTGCATTCTCTGCACCCCATCACAAAATGAGCATATCATTGTGCATATCTGGCTCATCAGTCTGGTATTAGTCTAGCTTTTAATCCTTTAAGAATCTTTGTCATTTGTTCAATATCAATTTAATATAATTAGATTCTACAATTGTTAAACTTCCTTAATATTTGACACTATTTGCTTTAGATGATTTCATTAATAATTATCATCTATTAATCTAGAGCATAATAACGATTAACGGTAATCATTTATGAGTTAATCTAAAGAGGAAGATATCAAAGATGTAGTTATGAAAATTTCGACTCATATAAATCAAATCATAAATAAATGATAAAGACTTGTGAATAATTGTGATCTGATTCAACTAATGAGTACTAATTCAATCTAGAAATCCATATGAGATGATACAGTTATTATTATTATTATTATTATTATTATTATTATTATTATTATTATTATTATAATAATAATAATAATAATAATAATAATAATAATAATAATAATAATAATAATAATAATAATAATAATAATAATAATAATAATAATAATAACAACAACAATAACAATTAGCTGAGCTTAATGTTTATATTTTAGTAGGAATAGAATAATTATATCTAACCCAATTAACAATTGGTAATAATTCTTTATCTATTTATCTGAAATAGACAGAAATAAAGGTGATGATAAATTATGTTCAACACTTGTAGATCAAATTGTGCTACTATTTTTTAATATCAGCAAATGCATAAATTTATAAATAAAAGGCAGATATGTCAAAGATTAATGCTTTATAAGTCCAATTTTGATTTTATAAAAAAATGTATATATTGGATATACCTTAATTTTTCAAATCCTTTAATAACTTCAAAATTCATGTAAAGTCCATCTTATTATATATGTGCCATTCATAATGTCATTCTCTATATAAAAGTAAGGAAATTCTGATTTATATAATAAAATACTGGGACCAAACCATAGAACATGGTCATCATCAGCTATACTTTACTACTGCTTTTTACTCTCACAGTATATTTTTATAAGCAGGGCAATTTTAATGTTACATCAAAAGTTGTAATTAACTTTTAATTAAGATATATATATTTATATATATTTTTAAATACATTTCAAAATCGTTACTAGTTATAAATAATTACATTGCTTACATGTTTTGGAACTAAATTGATTTATGTATTCTACTTGATTTATTATTATTATTATTTAAATATTTATGCATTTTAAATTAACAAAAAAGTCATTCAGGTAAATTCGCAACTTATGCTAAAATAAAAATTCTCATAGAAAATTTAAAGGATCTGATTATAATTGTGTCCAATTACGAATTTCCAACTTAATAGGATATAAACTGTTAATGTGTGTACTAAAAAAAAATTGGCAACTATTAGCTTCATGAAGAAGTCAATCAAACTTCTTTATTCTGACACCCCCCCCCCCAACTTTTACATTTATAATAGATTGTTATCAGAATAAGTATAGATATGTACATTTTTGAAAATATAGTTGTAGTTTTTTATAAGAAGTAAAAGAAAGTTGTCTTAGAACATTTTTGTGCTGCTTCTTATAGGCTACTACAACATGGTTTATGCAATGAGAAATCTCATGGAAACATAACTGCAACACTATATGAGTGTTACACATATGTGTTAACATATATGAAATATTTTTACTATTTAATTGGTTTTATTATATCCTTATCATCAACAACCTCTCACAAATGAGTATAAGCAATCCAACTCAAAGAGAAGTAATGTTAAAAATAGAAAACAACATTACTACTACTACTACTGCCATTACTATTACTACCTACTATAACAACACTAGAACTTTTTTATGATGACTAATCAAACCATATATGTAAACCACAAAAAATGCATCCATATGTAGAATATGCTAGTCCATTATTCTGTTTACTTGTGATGCTGACTTTTAACTTCTTCTGCAGAATGCTTTCATTTTTGAAATAATTCTACAGTATAACTAATTGTTGCTGTCTAATATTTTTTGTTCTTCAGTATATCTTCCCAATAAAAACAGTTGACATTATTCTTTTTTAGTATGTCATTGAAATAATTTTTATAATGTAAGCAATGTCTATCTCTCCCATGAACACCATGCTTGAAGTTCATCATAAAACATTCTTTCAGAAACCCTACAATGTAACTAATTGTTGCCATCTAACATTTTCTCTTCTTCAGCATATCTTCCCAATGAAAACAGTCAATATTATCATTTTGAAGTATATCATTGAAATAATCTTTATAATATAAGGAAGGTGTACCTCCCCCATGAACACAATGCTTGAGGGTCATCATAGAACATTTTTTTAGAAAAACTTGTATTATTTGTTGTTCCATATGTTCATTCTAATGAAGATGTGATTTTACAATAGTACCACATTCAGAAAGTTGAAAAAAAACCTTCAATTATTTGGAATAGATTTTAGATTTTTATAAAATTTACTAATTTAGAGTTGAATTACACATATTTTTTGACACTGCCCCACACCCACAGTGATCAGAAATTTCTCCCATGACTTCAACTCAATGATTCTGATTTAAAGCTCTAAAGATCTATGTAACATATTTCTAAAAATTTCCAAATACCTATGATGTAACTATGAATTTATTCTAATTTTGGATACAAATTAATTTTTTAAAAAATTCTTCACTGCACATCATCAGCTGAAAATTAAATAGAAAACATTAAAATTAAATCACTTTTCCAAACATTATATTTGAGCAACGCCCTCTGTGAATAAATACAAAAGTCTGAATATAAAATAATTGACTCAAATCCCTCTTCCAAATATTATGATATTTCAACAATGCTCTCTGGCAATAAAGTCTTAACTGCAAATAGCCAATTTAAAAGGATCCCTTTGTGTCAATTGCTTGAAGTTAAAACTTTTCATTTATTCACAGAGGGTGAAATAATATAACATTTTTTTTTAAAGTCAGCTGTTTGAAATTCAGACATTATATTTATTCACAGAGAGTATTGCTGAAATATAATATTTGTGGGTTGATATAAATATAAATTAATTTTTAGATAAGTATAAGATAATTCTAATTGATTCAAAGTCACTTTGCATTGAAAAGCAATATTACAGATCAAAATTTTAATAATGACATTGAAAATAACTTTTTGTAGGTGGAGCCACTTTTTCCAATTGTTTCTCAAGTCTGAAAACATTCATAGGCGATTATTTCTCAGCCTACACCTGTACAAAATATACAGGCTGAACAAATATTTAGCCCTTTTTTGGAGCAAGGCTTTCAATCTCACTAAGCTTATCTTAAGATGCCTAGTACAGGCAAATCGTTGTTTTAAATGGTGATAAATTAATCTAGTTTTAGATAAATAATAATATCAATATTCAAATGAAGGTCTTGCAGAGGTTACCATATGCAAACACTACATCTAAGACTTTGGATTGAATCTGGAGCAAGTAAACTTTGGAAAAATTATTCATGAAGCAAGAAGACCTAGGATTTTTTGTTAGGTCTATGGATACACCATTATATCTTTAATATTGGTCATAAAATATGTATCAAGTTATTACTAACTAGATGATAATAGCATCAGATTATATGATATAGTCAAATGAAAATCAATGCACATGAGTATAGAAATAAATAATGCCATGAAATCACAAATATTTCTGATAGGGGGAAGAGGTACTTTTATGAATTTTACTCCACAAGTTATGTAAGGAAGGCATGGAAAATATTAGAACATCTGTTAATTGAATGTAAAGGCTTACAAACAGAAAGGGTACAAATAATGAAGTTGTAGGTAAATGAATCTAATTAAAGTGATTGTACAGAAAGTGGGTCTTGGTTTTTATACTGGGTTTAAAAAAAGATAAGGGGATATAGATATAAAGGCCATAGAGTTGACAAAAATAATGTTGTGGAAATGGGATGGAGCAGGATAGAGAAGAATATGGAAAACAACTTAGGATGGGAATGGAAAGGGAAGGTAAGATGGCTAACAGATTACTCTGGGCATAGTGGCTGAGAGATTCCTAACTCTGGCATAGAAGCCATAGTGCATCGCATCGCATCTATCCACACAGAAGTATTATATATGTTTGCACTTTTTTTATACATTAAATTAACAAGCTATTTTATGATAACTATATAATTTTTATTTTTTTACTGCATTAATAAGAATTTAAGTGTTTTACGAAAAGTTTATAAAATCTAAAGTTGAACTAATTATATATTATTTCTATATATCTCATTAACCACAATGCAAATTAATAAAATTATCATTATTTTTTTCTCTACTTTAAACTTATTTTAATTTTAAAAAAACTATTCTAAATTAACAACTTAAATTTGTTTCATTAAATCTGATTAAAACCATTTGAATATTAAAGAAGCAAATGGATTTGTATATTTTAAGAATTAATCAAATTATAGGTTAATTTAATTACATCTCATTTGATTCTAGGAAAATGAGAGTAATTTTACTTAACCTCTTTTAGTCTTAGAGTACAAATATAGTTAACACGTAATCCTGTATCTATAAAGTAATTTATAGACATTATATATATATATATATTTAAATAATCATATTTTTATTATGTTAATGATGAAAAAATAAAAGAGAAAAGGCTGCTGGTGAAATGGTTTTCAAATATCTAATCTTCTTATCAATTGTGTCAAAGCTCGAACGTCATTTTTCAGACAGCAATAAAAAACACACACATGCACACACACATACACACACATATATATATGGAAATGATCGATAAAGTATTTGAACATTATCAACAAAGTTGAAACATCCATCTTTCAAGTAAAACAGATATAGAACAAATAATATATAAAAAAGAGGAAAAATGAATGATTTCTTTAAAGTAAATATTAGTTAAAGTTAATAATTTAACTTGGTAAACCTAAGGAAAGCAAAGACAATCTTTATATGCAAACTAAATTAACACACATAGATATCTAATATGGATGCATATTTACATATATACTAGATATACATACTTTAGTTTGAAATTTTAATGCTATGGGTAAATGAATAAGGTAGTTAAGTGAACGCTCTATATTAACATATATCAAGACTGTTAGCACTGCGCAGTTTGACGTTAGACTTTCTTATGAATTCCAAAGCTATAAAGCTATTAGCTTTTATTAAACAAATCATAGCAAATGAAAACGTAGATATACAAAAAAATGTTAAATAAATAAATTTTACTTAAATATTTTTGTTTTTTTTAATATCTATATAATTGAAATTACGATTCCAATTTTTTGCTTGATTCTTTAGTAATCAGTTTTCAAATTAAAGTGCGAATAACTTTTTATTGTTTGCGAAATATAGAGCAAAAAGTTTTGATAGTTTTTTTTGTAAGTAAATTTTTCTCTCAGATATAATTAAATTCAATTGGTTGAAAATGAATTGTAAAATTATATCAAAGAAATAAAAAAAATTAAAGGGAACTACGAAAGGTGCCTTATAAAATTGTTGCAAGAATCATTTAAAAATTAGCTTATAAGTAATAAAAAACATTATAAAGTTCATTTTGACTGACAAATGTTAATTAATACAAATTTAACCACCCACATCCAATTAGGATTAATAACAATAATTTTGGTTCATCACGAAACCTAGAAATCATTGTAGCCAATTATCAGCAGTCATAGATTTTTTAATAAAGGTCATGTTCAGCTACCTTAGCCTGGACTATATATATATGGTGTCTAGTAACTTGTCTGACGGATGCTATTTTATCAAAATGTTGGGTAGTAAGCAAAAATAACACATATTTTAAGCCCAAAACTATATTGTTTACATCATATAATAGGAAGCTTAACATAATAAACCTTCATGACCAAATGTATTCCAAAAACAATTACAAATGTTTGTCTAAAAGATTATGGTGATAATATTCTAGTAGTAATTTTAAGTTGGACTATTTTCATTATCTAATATTAATTGATAAATATATTTAGAAAAATTCAAACTTTCTTTAAATTTTTCATGTACATTTAACTGTTAGCAATACCGCACACGTTAATATATAACATTTTGAGTGCTATTTCTCTTCCCTACTTCAGGGGTTTCTGGACTAACCAGTGACAATACTAGCATGGGAATGAAACCTGAACAAATATTTAATGTCTCTGGTCAGACCATCAACACCTGAAAAAAAGAAAAGGGAATAATTCACTTTTTAATTTTGTCACATCAGATCAATAATTACCTGAAGAAGAGAGGAGAAAAATATACACTTTGAAACATTATATTATATACTAACTTGTGTATAATTCCTAACAGTTAAATGTGTTTGAAATATTTAAATAAGTAATGATTTTTTTAAAGTTATGTAATAATTAATATAAAATGATAAACAGTAGTCCAATATATAATGATCACATCCATAAAGACCCTATTTTACATCTATGACAATAATTTTTTCAAGAAAATATAAACTATTAGAACTAACTTGAACATAAATTTCAAATACTGTATTATCTGTTGGATAACACTTCTTGCCAATCATCATAATAATGATTATGAAATGAATGGATCAGGAATTGAAAATTTCAAAATTAAAGTTAAATTCTGTTATTTCCAGTGCTTTAACATCATATAGCCTTCAAGGAATGGATTATTTGTTTTACACAAAGTAAACATGGGTGTGACAAGAATCTTGGCCTCAGGGTGGCCTTTGAGCATTCCATCATCAGATTTTCAATTGGATAGACGGTTGAAGTGTGTAGTAGATTGGAGCCTGTCCATCAAAGTATGAAGATTGGTTATCTTAATATATGTCTGAGCATTTATAGTATGTATGTGTAGGAGATGATAATCTGGACCATCTGATGATTGCTGGTTTAGCATGAAATACGTATATTGGTGATTATTTACCTTTTCAGCATATATGTGTTTAAGAGTATCAGTGTTATTAGATAAAATGGAGAGTGGTGGGTCATGTGAAAGTCTGTGCTCATATACCCTATATATTACATATATAAACACAGGTATTTAATAAGCCTGTGTTTCAGTTATTACAAAGTTAAAGACATTTAATAGAAGCATCAAATTATTTATAAGCAATACAGATAGAATAATAATGAAAACAAAAAGGCTGGCATGATCAAACAAGATTAAGAATATTGCCTGTTAAGCAAATAGATAAAAAACATGACCTCTATTGAACAAATTGAGAACAATAACAAAAAATAGTTTGGAGATATAAATAAATACTGAAAAATGTGATAAAAAGGGCTTTAAAAAATTGATAAATAATCTTTAAGGAAGATAGTATGAGAATATGAAAAATAGAATATGAAATAGAAATACTTAAGAATGATCTTGAATGACATATAGCCTTTGATTTCAGGAAGGTGAATAATAATTATGCACAAATTCATATTTGTAGAACCATACATGTAATTACTATTTTATATGTATTCATTTTGATATTATATATAAACACTCAAAGAGATCAATATTGGTAAGAAAGTGAAGTCAAAGTGAAGAGTTGAAGTGTGGAGTAGATTGAAGCTTGTCCATTAAAGTAAGAAGATTGGCTATCTTAATATATATATATATATATGTTAAAACGAAGATTTGCACGGGTTAAATATATAAAATACATATTTTGCGGGTTCATCCGTGTTAAAAACTTTTAATATCAATATACTGACGTTTCGACTTGGTCACACAAGCCATCCACAGAGTTATAAAAAGGTAGAAAGACGGTTGTAGAGGCGCTACAATCACTGGTTTGAATAAAACATTAAAAATCCCACCAATAGCAAAAATGTTAAATTTAAGAATGTTTTTTAAAGAAATCTTTCCAAATAGGAGGAAGTTTGCACGTATCATCTCGCTTATTGATACAATCTGGCCTTTTAAGTATCTCAATGGCTTCTCTGATTTTGCATTGGTAGAGATTATCACATCTGGATATGATCCTAGTACTAGAAAAATCTATTTTATGACCTGAATCTATAGTATGGAGTGAGAGTGCTGATGATGATGAGTGTTGTTTAACTGCATTAGCATGCTCATCTCTCCTAACACTGATGCGACGATTACTCATACCTATGTAAGAAGCTTTACAATTTTTACATGAGATTTGATAGACACCATGAGATTCAAGAGGGATTGAATCCTTAGGCTTGGTTATTATATTGCTGATCTTTTGATGAGCAGAAAATGCTGTATCTATGTTATAGCGTTTTAATATACGTCCGATACTGTCTGTAGTTCCTTTTACATATGGAACACAAATCCTAATAGCTGATTTATCATCTTTTTGTTTCCTATTTTGTCTATTTTGGGCTTGAAATAAGGCTTTTTTTATAAATTTGTAATTATAACTATTTGCTAATAAAACACTATTAATATGATTTATTTCTTCTTTCAGATGTGTGTCATCTGAAAGGTTAATTGCTCTATTTAAAAGAGTTTTGGCTACAGAAACTATCTGAGTTGGGTGATGATGAGAATGGAAATGTAAATATCTGTCTGTGTGTGTATCCTTTCTGTAAATAGAAAAAGATAAACTATTTGGTGTTCTGGTGACTAGAACATCAAGAAAAGGGAGTTTTCCATCAGACTCTGTCTCCATTGTAAATTTAATATGAGGATGCATATTATTTAAATGTAAGAAAAAATCATCTAATGTATTTTTTCCATGTTGCCATATGACAAAAGTGTCATCTATGTATCTGAGCCAAATGAGAGGTTTTAAAGATGATGATTCTAAAGCACGAGTTTCTATATATTCCATGAATAAATCAGCTATTACTCCTGAGATAGGTGAGCCCATAGGAGTACCAAAAACTTGTCTGTAATGCTGTCCATTGTATACAAAATATGTATTTAAGAGACAACATTGTCTCTTAAATACATATTTTGTATACAATGGACAGCATTACAGACAAGTTTTTGGTACTCCTATGGGCTCACCTATCTCAGGAGTAATAGCTGATTTATTCATGGAATATATAGAAACTCGTGCTTTAGAATCATCATCTTTAAAACCTCTCATTTGGCTCAGATACATAGATGACACTTTTGTCATATGGCAACATGGAAAAAATACATTAGATGATTTTTTCTTACATTTAAATAATATGCATCCTCATATTAAATTTACAATGGAGACAGAGTCTGATGGAAAACTCCCTTTTCTTGATGTTCTAGTCACCAGAACACCAAATAGTTTATCTTTTTCTATTTACAGAAAGGATACACACACAGACAGATATTTACATTTCCATTCTCATCATCACCCAACTCAGATAGTTTCTGTAGCCAAAACTCTTTTAAATAGAGCAATTAACCTTTCAGATGACACACATCTGAAAGAAGAAATAAATCATATTAATAGTGTTTTATTAGCAAATAGTTATAATTACAAATTTATAAAAAAAGCCTTATTTCAAGCCCAAAATAGACAAAATAGGAAACAAAAAGATGATAAATCAGCTATTAGGATTTGTGTTCCATATGTAAAAGGAACTACAGACAGTATCGGACGTATATTAAAACGCTATAACATAGATACAGCATTTTCTGCTCATCAAAAGATCAGCAATATAATAACCAAGCCTAAGGATTCAATCCCTCTTGAATCTCATGGTGTCTATCAAATCTCATGTAAAAATTGTAAAGCTTCTTACATAGGTATGAGTAATCGTCGCATCAGTGTTAGGAGAGATGAGCATGCTAATGCAGTTAAACAACACTCATCATCATCAGCACTCTCACTCCATACTATAGATTCAGGTCATAAAATAGATTTTTCTAGTACTAGGATCATATCCAGATGTGATAATCTCTACCAATGCAAAATCAGAGAAGCCATTGAGATACTTAAAAGGCCAGATTGTATCAATAAGCGAGATGATACGTGCAAACTTCCTCCTATTTGGAAAGATTTCTTTAAAAAACATTCTTAAATTTAACATTTTTGCTATTGGTGGGATTTTTAATGTTTTATTCAAACCAGTGATTGTAGCGCCTCTACAACCGTCTTTCTACCTTTTTATAACTCTGTGGATGGCTTGTGTGACCAAGTCGAAACGTCAGTATATTGATATTAAAAGTTTTTAACACGGATGAACCCGCAAAATATGTATTTTATATATATATATCTGAGCACTTATAGCATATATGTGTAGAGATGATAATCTGGACCAACTGATGATTGTTGGTTTAGCATAAAATACATATATTGGTGATTATTTATCTTTTCGACATATATGTGTTCAAGTGTATCAGTGTTATGAAATAGAGTGGAGAGTGATGAGTCGTGTGAAAGTTTGTGCTCATATACTCTATATATTATAACAGTTTCACAGAAAATATTTTAGGATTAAAATTAAAAGTTAAAAGAATAAAACAAAAATGGAGGTTATTTAAGCCATCTATATTTTGCAGATGACATAATTATTTTCACAAATAATGTTTAATAGCTCCAGAAAAAGTAATGTTCAATAGCTTTTTTTTTTAAGTAGGAGAAAATAAAGATTAATAACTACAAATTCTTTGGTTTTATTAATGATACATAAATTTTAGTGGATTAAATTATTAAAGAATTAAACTTAAATTAAGAAATTTTGGTAGGATGCTTATATGCTTGAAAAGAGAAGTTTTAATAAACTATTTTTATTATTGCTTAAATACAAATCTAGATTTGGGCATTTATGAAAAGACTAGTGTAGGAATTTCAGATTACAGAGCACTAAAAGATTGTATGTCCAAAAAAAATAAAGAGATATTTAAGATAAAATGCAAGATTCAGAAGTAAACAACACCTATGACTTTATTATTTGGAAGTTCATAAAAAAATTTGAGGGCCAGAATCGACCCTGGGACCTTTTGATCCCACGTCAGTAACTTTTCCAGCTGGGCCAAACAAAATATAGGTCAAAAAACAAACATATACAATTTCATATAATGGAAAAAGTTATGAAACTGTAATGGAGCTGGAATGGATAGGTTTCTAGAAGATATAATAATAGAAAGACAGTTGAAGTATTATACTGGAACCCAAAAGATTAGAAAAAACCCTAAAGGGAGACCGCGTATAAGATGGATGGTTAAGAAAGTTGTTTGGAGTATTTTGAAAAAGATAAACTATTGATTGGCTAAGTTACTTTACACTTGAAAATACATCAATTTTGTAATGGATCAATAACCTTTGAAAATGATTATGACATTCAAAAGCATTTTTAATTCTGTAGAAAATAAAGTGTTAAAATAAATAAGATTTGCCTTTTTTATTCTTCCATTTTAAAAAGGGCTGAACTTAAGATTTAAAGAATTAAACGAAAACAATTAAAGCAGAATCAACACATATATATATAACAATAAAAATAAAAACAAAAGCGAAAGATTGAGGAAAGAAGTTTTTATATATCAACTAATTATTAATTAAAATATTTCTTACAATTCCATATGTTAATTAATTTTAATATATTCAAGGCAAAATTGAAATTTCGGTTTAATCCTAGGATTACTATTTCCCATATATCAAGTTTGCAGGTTTTTATATACATATATCAATCTGTTTATCTCTGGAGATCTAAATGCATCTCATTAGTTTTCTTTTTTTTGGTTTATGAATAATATTTTTAACTGTAGAAAAACAGTATGATTTATTATTTTGGTGATTGTAATAGCGTGACTCGCTGAAGCGTTGAAATGTATCCCCCCCCCCTCTCTTTCTTTCTAAAATGCAAATCTTTGCAAATACTGCAGTGTTAAAAAATATTCGATGTAAGAATAAAGGTAAAATATTAATTGTAATTTTAAAAAATAAAAACCTGTAAATCATCGTGGGTCTTTTTAAAATGAAATTGATTTTGGTACCAAAAAAGGATCTTTCTTATTTATAAGTTTAAATTTAGTTATATTTGGACTATATATAATTTCTAGTTTAATAAATGATTAATAAAAATCATTAAGGAATTAATCTGAGGTGGATGGGGTCAAAATTAGAAATGCAGAAAGTTTGATATTTATATATCAAAATGTAATAATTTAAATTGAATATTTTCTATTAAAAAAAACTGTATAGAATTAAATATGTATAGATAGCTGGAACAATAGACCTATTTGGAACTGAAAAGTAAAGATTCAAATGCATCACAGTTAGATTATAATTAGACATTTTGAACATTTTAAGAGAATTAAATGGTTGTTCTTATTTGTTTAGAAAATAATTGAAAACGTAAAACTTATTTAAGATTTTTTATTAGAAAAAAATAATATTCAAACAGGCAAAACTCTCTATACGTTATTGCCATTCAGTGCAAGCCAGAGTAATCAATGGATGCCAGAAGACTTGTGCATAAAATCCCGATCTAATGACTACTCATCCAATATCTCCAGACTAGTTTCTGGCTTGTGGCTTTTGTCATTGAGGAGCCTTGGATCTGAGAGCACTACACCTAGAATGCTCTGGTTTGCACTGAGTGGCAATAACATATAGAAAGTTTTGCCTGTTTGAATAACAGTTATGAGCAAGCATAAGAAATTGTGATCATGTGATGTTTATTGGCTTAAAAAAATAATACAAGATGGGTTAAGTAATTAAATGTTCATCACTTAGAAGGTTAGTTAACATTAAAACAAGTCAGACTGCAATCCTTGATTTAGTTTAGGAGGGTAGCACTGCATTAACACTATAGGATTAAAATGTATTAAAGATATATACACAGAATGATTTGTGAAAGGTGACTGATTCTATTCCCAAACTACTTGCATCACCGGTTTTTAATCAACAAATGTGTCATATAATGACATATTGTAAATATTCATCTCTAAAACCTTAATAACCTAATACATCTGGAGCATAAGTTGCAACATGGAATGTGACAATGTATTTATACTTTTGTAAAAAGTTGATGATGAAATATTACACTAATGTTAAATTTTGTTTTACAGTCATCAAAATGACAATGAATTTTTTTAATAATTCAAATATGTGTCACTAAACCATTTTTAAGTTGCTTGCAAGATTTGTGATGGCAGGGAGAACACTGAAGTTAATCTCTAGTAAAGTGCATTAAAAATAACTGGAATTGAAAAAAATATGCAAAACATTGCCCAAATTGTTCAAACTGATCACTTTGTATATGTAAGACCCATTGATAAATCACTGGACTTACCAATACTACTGCCCATCACATTTTAATGGAAGATTTGAAAAAGTGGAAGGTGTGCACAAGATTTGGTTTTTCTTGCTGACAATTTACCAAAACCTTCCACTGAAATGGATCTTGCAGATTCATGCAAAAAACTGTAATTACAGTTGCGGAATTCTTTTTAAATAACATAATGGGCAATGAGATATGATGCTTCAATATGACTCATCATTCAAACCCCAAAGTGTGAAATAAAGTTTAACAAAAAAAGGAAAAACAAAAAAATTGGATAACTAAAAGGCCAGATCAAAATATTTCTCACTGTTTTGTTCAATACTAAGAGCATTATTAATCACAAATGCATTTCTAAAAATTGGATAGTAACCTTACTATTTGGGTGCTTTGAATTGTTTGTCAAACAAAATTTTACACAAGTGGCCAGAATACTCTAAGGCTTTTGATTTTGTTGCATAAGATGACAACATATGACTCGAACCTACAATCTATTCTCTTTATTTGTTTCTGACTTTTAGACATTTTCAAAATTAATGTTGTCAAAGAAAGGTGAAAATTATAGTTCAATTTCTGCAGACAATTCTGGAAGAAGATTTTAAAGGCTGTTTCAAACAGTTTTATAATCATCTTCAGTGGCAGACATATTGTCTGTTTTGTATAATCAAATATAAAACAAAAGATAAATAATGCTTTATGATTTATTAAACTGGGTCTCACTGTGTAAGTCTTACAAAAAAAAAAAAACAATTAGATTAAAAGCAAATTTTGCTTAACATTATAATTGTCCAAATATAATTTTTTTCATTAGACCAAGTACTGAAACTTTTTATATTGAGAAGAATAACCAAAATATTAAAGAGAAAAATGATACTTTATCTTAATTTTACAGTATTGGGATTTGTGACCCAAGGTGTATCCAAAACATGTTTATTTTATGACAGTTTATTAATTGGAAATTTTACTTGCAAAACTTAAGTATTTAAAATTTTCACATTCAGGTATTAAGTTTTATGTTTGTTTATGCAAGAAATCATCAATGTGTCACAGTGCATGTCAACCATTAACATTAGAATCTGGCAACAGATAGAAATGAAATATTTTAAGCAATGGCCTAATAATCAATTTAAAGTTTGTTTTTAGTTTCATCTTAAGATCCTAATCAATTTCACCCCTTTATGGAAATAAGAGCAGTTTTAAGAAGGGGGTATATGCTTCAGAATGCAATGAAAAATTAGCATAAAGATTTATTTCTGACATAAAATGGAGTCTTTCTCCTTTTACTGGATGTATTTTTTCCCAACTTCTTATAATACTCTATATGATATTCTATGGTCCAAATATTTTATTGACTGTTTTGTAAGCATATGAAAGTGATATTCTAGCCAACATACAGCAAAGCAGACATGATACCATAAGCTTTACTGAAGATGTTTAATATCAACCTGCCAATATCTTTGTAAAGAAAAAAATCTTCCAATGCCCTGTAAACTATTAAAACACAATAGAAATATACTTTTAGAGAATATTTCTTAATGAAAAATAAATATTTCCATCAACGAACAAAATTTTCCAGAATATTTCATCATTATAGTGTAACCTTAAAATTATATGAGTTTTTGATTATGATTTTTTATTCCAAACTCATAAAATATTTCATAAATTAAGGGCAGCCAACAATTGTTACATTTGCAAAAGCAGCATAAAACAATTGTTTATCAGTGCAATAGGGTTGAGCATACACACCTGAAGAAAGTTAAGGTCTAACATGGACTGATAACACCAGAAGTTGCGGTAGACCTCCTGTTGTCTAAAAGCACCATTCTTGGCTTGAATGATAAAAATCTATCATACAAATATCTGAAAGTCATAATTTTGCATGTACTATAAAAGCATATTAACATATAGAAAAGTAGGAGCTTGTTATGAATAAATACACTTGTTGGAAAAGAAGTGAATGTAAGCAGTAATTTAACAGTTAGCATTTATAATACCTACAAAAGGATTACAAAAAATGAATGATGCCCAAACAAAGAACATGAGTGACATAATATTATATGTTCATATGTTCATGTATATTTGTATTCATGTATTTGTATAGTGTTTGTTATAATTCTGAAGAAGATTGCTGGGGCAATCGAAACTGTCAATAGTGGGTTGTAAAAAGCACTGTAAAAAGTAATAAAGAACATAAATGATATTAATATTATATTAATGAAAGTTGTTAACATTTATGCAGAAAGAAGAACTTTTCAATGGGACAGACAAATAGCCAGATTATCACTTAGTAATTAATTATTAGGACATACCATAACTGTTATCGATCTCCATTTAATGACATCTATTATATTTGGTTTAAATGAGTTCTCATCTGTATTACTTAATATTTTATAGTAATGATTTTATAATTTAATTCTTACTTTTTTTGATAGGTGGCAGATATAATCAGAGGATTAGAATAGCTTCATTTTGCATAATTTGATTAGTTTTTGCTATTATTTTATAAACCTAAAGGTAGGTTTCAATTTATATCCAAAATTATTGATTTACTTTAAAATATATTTAGAGTACTGAATTAAAAATCCGTTTTAGTTTCATAGTTTATATTTGTATTTTTAAAATTAAAAGCCTACATGGGAGACAGAAAACATTTTTTATTACTTTTATATTTAGGCTCAAACATTTTTTTAAAATTTCTCAATAAAATTGTAATATTTTTACTGAATAACCTCCTTAGTAGATTAGCATATCAATATGTAGAAGTAAACAAGTCAAGATAATTTGCTCTTAATAGTATATCTTTGTTTTGAACTGTTAACACTACTAAAGATAAAAAACAATATAAAGATATCTGAACCAATGAGAATTGTCTACTTATTTAGTGCAGAGATGAAAAGATGTAAATGCAATCGCTTTGATTGATTTGTTTTTCTCATGAAACCAAAAATAATCTATTTATTTTATTATTATTAATTTTTGTAAAATTGTTAAATATTCACTTGTAAATAAATATTTTAGATTTTATCAAATGTTAATAACTTTTAAACAGCAAATTAGGCAATTAAAATTTTCTTGAAATCAGAGATAAAACAAAATAAAACAAATCTCTTTCCAAAATAGTATTTACAATTTTTGTTGATTTTTTGAATATGCAGGTTTAAATTTAATATTCTAATAAGATTTCATTACTTAAAGTTGTACCTAATCAAGATATCTATACAAAAAACATGCTTTGGAAGAATAATTACTTATTTATTCAGAACCACTTTTATAGTCTGCGGCCATTTATTTTGACAATTTATTTCTGTTCATTATTGTTTTTTATTTGCAAAGTTAATAACTTTTTTTGAATTTGCATCTTCAATCAAAAATAAAACATCTAAAAAAATATGAACTAACACATGGTACAATGTATTGTTTTATGCATTACTAAAAGGTTATATTATCAAGGTTGAACAGTTCTGAAAGTTTTAATTTTTCAACAATTTGGTGTTTTTTTTAGGGTATAAATTTATTATATCACCAATATTCTTCTCTCCAGAACACAACTTTATCAGAACACTATGTTTATTTCTTTCAGAAGTATAGTTTATTAAGACCATACATTGGGAAGCCATTTTATAATGCTTGATTATTTAATATGCTTTCCAATAAGACAGATGGCCATTTTACTCTTGTGTTCGTTTCAATGTCTCATATTGGAAGCCATTTTGTAACCAAAAGATAATTGTAAATGACATAAACTCCATCAGTAAGATTATAATATAAAAAATTGCTTGCCAAATCTTAACCCTATTTATTAACAAAGGAAGATATTGATGTATGTAATTAGAACCGCAAAAACATTTAATTATCTAAAATAAAATACTAATGATAACCATATTCATAATGATTACCATGAAACAAAATTCTGTCTCATCTATTATTAACTATTAGTAAATATAAAACAAATCAGAAAAATAGAAATCCAGGCAGATAATTTCTAAAATAATTTGTCACTTTATGATGTCCTGCCTTCAGATTTTTACTTGTAAACTTGCAGTAGACTAATATATTAATTAGATATTGTATATCATCACATCATACTTGTATGTTGATACATGGCTGCTACATATTAACATAAACTCCACAATATATATGATATAAATATAGAAGATTTGAACTCAGACTTTCAAGTACTCATCAACTATCCACACTATCTCATATCACTGATACACATGACCGCACACATGTACAAAAGATAAATAATCACCATTAAACATATTTTGTGCTAAATCAGCACTCATCAGTTGGTCCAGATTATCATCTCCCACATATATATAATCAGTGTTCAGTTTATATTAAGATAGCAAATCTTCATACTTTAATGTATAAACTTCAATCTACTCCAACCTCCATCTCTTCAGCCATCCACACCACTGAAAATCTGATTTTGAAATGGCCAAGTTCAAACCCCTATATTTACAATTAGGCTACAGATATGTGAAGAGTATCAAATATTTGTATATAATATAAATAATTCATTTGCACATGATAGTCTAAATGTAATGTAAATGTTTTCCTTTGCTTGTATATGTAATTCTTTTGCATACATATGTGTATAAGCATTATGAAATACTTTTTACTTCTTTATTTAATTTAGCTGACTGCACTTTCGGAAATGATCACTAAAATTAAAGCTCTAAGTGAAAAATAGTAGAACTGCATATAAATATGATTCAATTGTCATTTAATATTATAATTATTAATGAACTATACTGCTATTGGACATCACGTGTGTTGAATAACAATAGGTGTGTAACTAATTCTAATTATTAAACATTAAAATAACTACTATGTTTTTTTTATCTATATTTATCAAGTTTACCACATTATTATTTCATTATTGGGTGCATTTGTTTGACTGTACTATTTGTCAATATAAAATGGTTTACTTATTTGTTATTATTATTTGTTTATCTCCGGTTTCCACAGCACATCGTTATCCTTTCTGCTTGCAAATTTCATTTCACATTTACTTTTTCAAAATATCTGAATATGTCTTACCTAGACAGATTTATTTCTTGTCATCTCTGATACAGTTTTTTTTAAAATGAATAAAAACATTTCATCTTCATATAATCCTGGGTATATGTTAATCCCAGAAGTATCTATAATAAACTGTAAACTATAATTTATGCAGTTCTGATGTCTTCATTAGACCAAATTTTAATGGTAAGGTGTTTTTTTTTTATTTTTATTAATTATAAAATATAAATCTCATTATTTTATTTAAGTGATTAGACTGACCATTTATTATTAAACAACAGAAGGAATTATATTTGTTTATTTTATTATAAACCATTCTAAATATTTCAATACCGAGTATCTAGTGACAACATTTTCATTCATATGTAATTTCAGTTTATTTCATTAATAAACCTCATATTGTCAAGCGTTGGTAGCCTATTGGTTATCATAGCTGCCTTCCAAGCAACTTTCCCGGGTTCCCTTCCCGTATAAAAAAAACAACAACCCTCATTTAAATACAATAATTTGTTAACTTTGATTTTAAGTATGTAACACATTTTATGATAATTAAATCAAGACATTTTTTTATGGACTGATATAATTTTTCTTACTTAAGGTATCTAATGTTAAGACGATTTTAAATATTTGTTTCTGTCAAGGTATGAGACCAAAACATTCATGTTTTTATTTGCATAAATAATCAATGATCATAACCCCCTTATAATAATATTAGATTTTAAAAAATCAATAGGCTTAAAAAATGATTATTCAAGCAATTGTCTTGGTTGACTCACCCTTCGTAATATACAATATATTATATTTTATTCTCACTTGGGATAAAATAAACATAAAACATTATTTGAAATAAAAAAAATAAATATAAACTATGCATAATGCAATACTATATAAGAAAATAAATATAGGTGAGTCTTTGCATAATTGTCCTTATAAGAAGATTGTAAAGATCTAATAATAGTTAAAAATAATTAGACATATTGGCAAGGTATTCCAATTCTTGTTTGATTATATTACTATTATCTATGAAAATCACATTGTTTTATTATTTTATTTATCCTAATGATCTAAAATAGTATATGGTATGATTTAGAAGTTACCAGATCTATTTGTTGGCAACGTAAATAAAAATGAAAAATTAATAGTTTATAGTTTAGAACATGTAGTAACAACAATATATACTTTTTGATAAATTTATCTTCAATAGTCGACAATATAAAAGGATACGTTATCCTAATTGACTTAAGATAGTCTAAGCTTTCATTTACCAATTAGTTAATTTACTTTAGTTGCAATTGTCTTAATTGCGATTATTTTAAAAGTAAGTCATACTTCTTCAATAAAAGTATTATTTGTTTTATAGTGATGATGACTTAATTACTTGATATAACACCTTGGAAAAACAACATGTAAACATTTTCATTTCTTGGAACAATCTCAATGTTTGTTCATATTAGAAACTTTAAATAATCAAATTTCAATGTTAGACTAATTGTCCATAATGTTGTCTTTTTTATATAAAATTTTAAATAATCAAACTAAAACAAAATTGAAACAGACAACTAAATTAAAATAGAAAAAAAGTTTAATATATCTAACAAGTTTTTCATTCCTTAATGTAAACTTATGAAGATGTTTCTTTTTTATAAAATCACATGACCAAGTACACTACAATGGCTCCCACCCAATGGTCATTATTTACATTACAATAAATATAATTAATGAAATATATATATATGTATTTATAAAACAATCTACAAAAATTAATATTTAAATTATAATTAAATTTTCCAATAATCTAACAATACCCCCCTCCCCCGTAATTGTGTGGACCTTTACCATGTTTACACATTTTTAAAATTTTTAACATACTTCATTACATGAATATTTTTTGTAATTATTAAAGCTAAATACAATGTGTATATGTCTGTGCATGTATACATAATTTTTGTCTCATAGTATAAGGTAATACAAGTAAAAGATTGTCCATATTATCTTTCATTTCAAAACTGTAGAGACAATTTTTTTTTTGTTTAATATAGGGTATATGAGCACAGACTTTCACACCACCCACCTCTCTCCACTCTATCTAATAACACTGATACACCTAAACACATATATGCTGAAAAGATAAATAATCACCAATATACGTATTTCATGCTAAACCAGCAATCATCAGTTGGTCCAGACTATCATCTTTACTGATGATTGCTGGTTTAGCATGAAATACGTATATTGGTAATTATTTATCTTTTCAGCATATATGTGTTTAGGTGTATCAGTGTTATTAGATAAAGTGGAGAGAGGTGGGTGGTGTGAAAGTCTGTGCTCATATACCCTATATTACATATATATAGCCACAGGTATATAACAAGCCTGTGTTTCAGTTTTTTTTGTTTAGTAGAATGCTAATATCTTTTTTATATATGCATAGGTACTACTTTATGTAATTTTAATTATAATTTAGTCCTGTCTGCAAATACCGTCTTTCTATTCCTTCAATGCTCTTTATGCCATCGTATTTGTTAATAGGAATTTTTTTTCTTCATAGATTTGAATACAATTGGATAGATAAAATGATCCTCATGTAAAAACAAGTATTTTACCAATTATATATATATATATTAAAAATGCATATGGTTTTATTGCTTTAGAGCTCATAAGAAATTTGAGTGCCAGACCCATGGACATTGAAATTCATCTTGGGACCTCCCAGTCCCATCAGATGATCTACACACTAAGCCAAATCATTCAGGGTATGTATTCTTTTATTAATTCTAATTATAAGCAATTTTACTTTATGATACAATTTCTTCCAATAGAACTTCATGTTATTACAATACTTTCATGTTAATTTTCTTTCACTGTTTCAAATTACTTTTCTGATTTTTGTAATTAGAAACTTATGTAACTTCTTATTATCTTTCAAAGTATATTTAAGTTTTGACAATAATTGTTTGTCAGTTAACCCCAAAACACTAGGTGGCATAACTCTTTTCAGTCCTTTCTCAAGGCATGAAACAGGATGTTCTACATGTGAGTCAAGTATGTGCACTGCTGAGCAAAAAAAACTGAGATTATTATATTCTTAAGAATATGTACAAGTTTAAATCAGGAATAATACTTACAATATTTTAATGAATATTAGTTTTTTTTAAAAAAAATATTATGAATATAAATATTATTTTATCTTAAGTGGATTTTCTAGATCAAATTCAGAATATGACTGATCCATGAAACAATAATGCAACAATAGCCAGTAGCTCTAAAATAATCCTAATAACTAAGTCAATAGGCTTAATTATTCACACAGTAATAAGTTTTTCCATACATTAGTGCCACCTAGGGCAAGCCATAGTAATCAATGAATGCTAGAAGGTTAGTGCATCAAAATCCCTATCTAGTGCCTACTCATCCAATATACTCAGAATAGTTTCTAGTTTTGGCTTTCCTTAGTGAAATGTTAGTGACCAATCAGATCTTAAGCACTGGGTCAGGGAATTTAACAAGAAAAGAGTGGTTACCACTCTCTTCTTTACTTGTCTTTCTATATATCCAAGCCAGTCCAAAGTACTTAATATCTGAGAGTGTGAATCTTAAATATCATCACACTTAATTGACTGAGTTCAAATAATAAACATACAGCATGAAATCTTTCGATTTACTACGCAGTAGTTTTCAATATTATAACTTCGCAGCAATATATGTAAATGATATTTTTATAAAGCACAGACAGTATTGAAAATTAAATTGAGAGAGTGCAAACTTCTCAAGCGCTTGTGACTATAAGTACTTTGGACTGGCTTGGATATATAGAAAGACAAGTAAAGAAGAGAGTGGGACTACTCTTTTCTTGTTAATTCCCTGTCCCAGTGCTTAAGATCTGATTGGTTACTAATAGTCACAAGCGCTTGAAAAGTTTGCACTCTCTCAATTTAATTTTTAATACCATCTGCGCTTTATAAAAATATTATTTACATATATTGCCGCAAAGTTATAACATCGAAAACTACTGTGTAGTAAATCGAAAGATTTCATGCTGTATGTTTATAATTTGAACTCAGTCAATTAAGTGTGATGATATTTAAGATTTATGCTCTCAGATATAAGTACTTTGGACTGGCTTGGATATATAGAAAGACAAGTAAAGAAGAGAGTGGGACCACTCTTTTCTTGTTAAATTCCCTGTCCCAGTGCTTAAGATCTGATTGGTTACTAATAGTCACAAGTGCTTGAGAAGTTTGCACTCTCAATTTAATTTTCAATACTGTCTGCACTTTATAAAAATATTATTTAGTGAAATGTTGTGGACCTGAGAGGACCGCATTGAGATCTAATGCAACTCTCCAAAAGCCACTTTTTTACATTTTTAGTTAACTATAAAGCTATGACCCCAAGCAGAAAGCATACTAATGTTTTCAATGCAAGCTTATTTACTAGTGTAGTCATACAGATCTGAGTTCTGTTCAATACTTATACATTTTGATGGATTTGGCTTTTTAATAACCAGTCACTATCATCCATTGGCCAGGAATTGTATTAATCCACTAAAACATTGCATGTTTTCCATTCCTTGTGCTTACAGAAGCTGTTATAACAGTAGCAAACCTTTTCATACTGTAGTTCCACCTAGTGTATGCCATAGAAATCAATGGCTGCTAGAAGGTTTGTGCATCAAAATCCCTATCTAGTGCCTTCTCATTCAATATCCACAGACTAGTTTCTAGCTTATGGCTTTCATCAGTGAAAATCTTTGGATCTGAGAGCATTTTACCTAGATTTTTATGCACAAACTTTGTAACACCAATTGATTACTATGGCTTTCACTGTGTGGCACTACAGTATGGAAAGAGTTGCTACTGTTTTAACAGTTCATGTATGCTAAAGAAATCATAATCATCCAATATCTCCAGACTAGTTTCTAACTTATAGCTTTCATCAGTCAAAACCCTTGAATTTGAGAGCACTGCTTTTAGATCATTGGATATAATGAATGTAATGGTGATCAAGTGATGTTATAGAGGCTTAATTATTCAGAGAAAAGTAGAGGAGCTGGTTATAAAACAGAAAAGCACCTGAACGAATAAAGTACTAGTGTTACTATTGCCATATTAAAAACTGTAATTCACTGGCCTAGAATTATGTTGATGGTTACATAAATTGCTCAAAGTTTTCAAAATTCAATCAGACTCACTCAAGTTTAGGACAAGAAGCTGATAATGTCAATTATTATTGGATCTTTCATAAGGCAAAACAATATGGATTGAAGTCTTTGGTTTAAGGGTAGAAGCCACACTATTACGCCAGCCCCCTATTTGTTAATGGCTACAATTATGCATTAGTAATCTCACCAAATGCAATGTACTATAAACTCTTACAATTGTTACAATTACATTGATAATATAAATAAATGTAATACATTGTTTTTATGTTACTTTAGATGTAACTGGCTGTGAAACATTGTTTTTCAGTAGTAAACATATGTACACAAGATATTGATTTATTGGAAGAAATCAAAATTATTTTATTGTATACAATTTTCATATACTATGAATCCAACCGATAGTATGGTCATTAGAATTTATGTTATAGTTCCAAAACTGGGTTTCTAAAATAGATTGATTCAAAGAGTAACAAAACAAAAACAGACTGTTATCAACAAGGATCATAAATTAATTTTGCAGTATTATTATGAAGGCTAGTATATTATTTTCTAAGTTAGGCAAGGACAGGCAGTCCCTTCCCAATATAAATTGTCAATGTCTATTTTTAAGATCAGATGTTTTAAAATAAAAAGCGCAAAAGTTAACAACTGCTAAATTTATTCTAAACTGAAAAAACAATTAACATATCAATACTTGATAATCTTATCGCAAAAACTACTAATTGGCCTATGCTGTTGTTGGATGCCTAGTTGACTTATTAATAGGGACGACTCTTACTCTATAGGACTTCACAGAAATAACATATACGTACAGTACACATATATAGAATATTAAATTTACATCTATAATGTATAATTGCTTAGCGGACCTTTTTTTTAAATGGAATCGATTACTTTAGACTGCTCGAACAAAAGAAAAGAAATGATAATATGTAAAAAGAAAGTTACAACGGATGAATTGAGTTACCAAAACCATTAACAGCAGCTACAAAATTGAATATTTTACTGCCATCTATTGAATTTTAGTTAAACTAATTTTTACTTCATGTTTCAACAAACTAATTTTTACTTTATGTTTCAACAAAACTAATTTTTACTTTAATTGAAGAAATGTGTGATAACGTTAGCTTTAACTAATTAAAATTTTAAAAAAAAGTATTAGAATAAGTCTTCTTGTCTACATTTTAAACTAACACCATTATAAGATATTTTTTCCTTTATTTACTGTTTAGGAAATAAATCTAGTCTATGATCAAAATAGTTATGTAGTTGAATATTTGGATGGCGGGAGTTGGGGATATGAGGTTATGGAGAAGTTTAGTGCCATTTAATTTTTGGGAAAGAAGAGCAGAAAGTGGAAAGATTAAGTAAGCTTTTAATTAATCAAAAATATTATTTAATGATCAAATAAAATTTTGATCCGAAAGAGGATTATTAAATGTTTTGTTTGTAATATACATTGCATGGAGTAGAAACATGGTTAATTAAAAGAAGAAAAAAAAAAGGCTTTAAAAATTAATTTGTGAAAAAGGATTTTTTTAGAAGAAAGTTGCATAATAAGAGATGAGCAACTGGATTGGGCACATAAATGTGTTATAGCTCACCTGCAAATAGTAGAGGGAGTTATGACCTTTATATTTTACTAACAACTGTCAGATGTGCATGCATGGATTAATAAGCCAATGGTTAGATGGATTCAGAATGGTCCAGTTACCTGGAAAAAAATATTAACCCGAACAAATTTCCAAGTTTTATGCCACTCAGTATCAAATTCTAAATCACAGATATATATATAGGAATACCCTAATCAATATATCATGAAGTCTTTCTTTATATATGTCATAGTATCGACCGGGACGCGAACCCACAACCGTCTGCAACCAACTACTTGCTTGCAAGGCAGCTGCAATAACCTCTCGTATTTATGAAAAGGCAAAGAATTTAAAAAGGACGGTGAAAAATGTGTAAAGAATACACGTTTAATATTATTTGGTTACATATGAGAATTAAAGGGGAGGGGGTCCAAATTTTTGAAGAGTAAGAAAAATAACGTCTTGAATAAGATAGTCTGATTTGGCAAATAAAATGTGCTTCTGGCATATAACTGATGACATAGTGACGGTATTATACTCATACAAATATATTCAAACTTTGTACTTATATCATTATCATTTTCAACCAGTATTAATCAATTACTGAATGGTAACTTCTTAGCTTCTCTTTGTCTGTTGTTCTAACAATTTTTTTACCTCATTAATCTATCTCACATCTGGTCTCTTATTAGGTCTTGCATGATTTTTTTTCAAATTCAGTTTAAGATTTTACCTACTCATCTATTATCATTTATTCTAATAATGTATCCAGCCCAACTACAATTCACTCTTACTCATTCAGTGATATCGATAATAACTACAAAACCAATGAAATGTATTCCATCAAATGATCCTAGATTGTATAATCTGGTTCAATAATATATTCTTTTAAAATCTTTCAATATGGCTTGTATAATCTGATTAGTATGGCATAGAAGCAAGTTGACTTAAATTGAAAACATTATGGTTTTCTAGTTTTGGGTTGGTAGCTTGATGATAAAATAAAGAAGTAGAGAGTGGTTACAGAAGGGGAAGTGCATTTGATGCTAAAGTCCAAATACATTACTTCACCATTTACAATTCTCACTGAAGAATGTCATAAGCTAGAAACAAGTATAAGAATAATTGTCAGAGCATCACTGAATAGAAGTTTATATTATTACTATCTAGCATCCATAAGTTACTAAATCTTGAATTATGTGGCATAGCCATGGTAAAGAGAAAGAATGTCTACCAATCTCTCATCCACATTATTTACTTTTGATCACCTCCTTGTTATTTTCAACATAGATCTCTCCACACTTTATTACATGGTCTGAAGTCTCTATATTATTATTCTGATAAGCATTCAAATCTCATCATAAACTATTGATAAGAAGTAAAAATTTAAATATGTCTAGTTTGTATCTCACCTAGCACATGAAGATTGTTGCAAAATTCACATGTAGTGAAAGAGAGTAGTTTGGCAGAGCTGGTGAATAGTTATAAGTTTAATATAGTTTGGTCATGTATGAGAATTAATTGTCATTTCCAGATCTCTTTATTTCATAAGATTTAAAATATGTAATGGAGTAGAAAATGTAAGTACAACATATTTAAAAAAGATATTCCACATTGAAGAAAATTAAATAAAATTAAGTGATTGCAGGTAATTTAAAAACATATACTCAACTTTAACTGATTATTAACTTTTATACCTGGGCTAGGAATAATCTCTAGTTTAATGAATGATTAGTAGTAATCATTAATAATCTATTTCAATGAAGGGTTGGGATAAAAATAGTGAGCACAAAAAGTTAACAAGACTTATAAATCAGTGTGTAATATGTATATATTCAAAGTAATTTAAAATTCCCATACATCTATAATTGATGGCCTGACTAGGTACCATTAACTATTTTTGTGAGAAAATATTTTTTTTCCAAATAATATACCACTGTTATAATTTCCTCAGTGATATATAAAAGTGAATAAAGTGGATTATTCTCCAAAATAGACTTTTTAAAATGTTACTAAGGTATTCTAACATGAGAATAAAAAAAAAAAAAACATTTGAAACAAAATGAAATCGAAATTATTCTAATGTAATTTTAAATTCAACTTACAAAATCTCTTGTCCTGCTTGGTTTAAACTTGATGTCTGATGACGAGCCAAAAGTTAATGGTTTCTGGATCAAGAATCAATTCATCACCTCTGGATTAAAACTTCACATGACCTTTTGGATAGCAAATCAATAATTTATTACTGTTTAATTTTTTTTTTTTAAAAAGTCTTAATTTTTGGGGAATCATATGACATTCAAGCATCAATTTGATAGGTTGTGCTTTAATTCAGAGACCTCCCACTTTCTAAGTTCTTGTTTGCACTAAACCATCCAGAGTCACAATTATCAATTACAAAGTATAATAAATAAATTGGAAATGCAATGATTTTTTAAGCAGTTAAAATGTTATGATATGGGTTAAGATTATGAACAATTTTAGGATTATATATTCATCTGCTATTAACTGAGTAAAATATTTTGGATTATACATGTGATCCATACCTACTCTCTGGCAGTTTTGGGAACACAATAATGCAAATTATTTGGCTCCAGGAAGAGAGATGGGAAACAATTTTTAACATCCTTATGGACATATAATCCACATGAGATGTTGAATAATAATAAAAACAATAATATATAAAAAATATTTTGTAAAAAGTGATTTTATTGAATTTGAGGAGTAATTGTTTAAAACCAAAACATATTTTTTTCATTGATCCATAATTTAGATAAAGACAGAGGGCAATCCATAAATAAATTAAACCACTAATTTTAAAAATAGTGATTGAATTAATTAATTTGTGAATGTCCCTTTCGTTTATTTCAAATTAAAGACATTAAATCAAATTGTGATTTTTTTTTTTACTTTAGGGCATTATTCCTCAAATTAAATAAACATAAAATATTTATATATTATTTTTTAATATTTGGATATTTTGCAACAGACTTTTTTATAATACAATAATTCATACTCCAATTTAAATATTAAGAGTGTTATCATTTTAAAAAATTTTTAAATGAAACTCGTGCATATTAAAAAAATTGTTTATAATATTTTTTTTTATTTATGAAAACAACATTTGCAAAAAAACAAGATTTAATTAAATAATCAAAAGAAATTAAAATTTAATGGTGCACTTTTTCTTTCATCCTATTTTAATTAATTGCTAAAAGCACTAGGAATGCTTAATAAGAATAGTTTATGAATAAAGGCTGAGCAGTTTTCCATATCTTTATCCTGATATTATACTCATAGTAATGACCAGTGGATGAGAGGAATGTGGGTAAAAGATATAATGTATATTATATATAAATATATACAAATGAGTTTTATGATCCACTTTTAAGAGAGGAAGAAACAGGTTATTGAGATATGCTAAGCCTCCTTTATCTTGTGTTTAGTATCATACCTTTCTATACATTTAATGCTAGCTGATATAGGCTTGAATGTGTGGCAAAGCTTGTTTTCTTGCTCTAGAAATATGGATTTGTGTTCTGGATTGTTCTGAGGTCTTCTACAAAGGGATTGATGTTGGGAAAATTTAGTTGTGAGGCTGGCCCATGATTCTTCAAAGGAAACAGCATTGCAGCTAATTGACTGCAAAAAATCTTGTAATTGGTATGGAGAGTTTGATTAATGGAAAGCTTATCTTTAGAATTTATTAATCAACCAGTTTACAGTAGATGGTGTTTGAAGGTTGACACTATATGAATCAGAGGAGATTTTATTTATACTTTGGAAGACATTAGGGATATAGAACAGTGATATCAAGAGCATGATGTCATAAGGTATAGATCTAGTTCTGATCTTCTTGTAAAATTTATTGAGAATATTGATGTGTCCAGTATCTGTATCCAGTAAGACATAACTCATTAATATATTTTTTAATGTTAGACTTATGGTCTGATTCCAAATTGAGTTTAGATTTCTGTGTAGAATTGTAACTGTAAATGCCTTTTAGTGAATATTGAATTTAGTGTATGTTTTAAAAAACAAAACAAACATACTGCCTTCTAGTGAACATCATTGAAAAGTTATTGAACTGATGTTACATGTTTTGAAATTCAATCCATCAACACTAGCAGCACATTTGTGCATCATATGACATGGTCATTGATATCTAACACATGTACAGAGCACTGAAACAAATCTATTCAATAGAAATGTGTTAAAAATCATTTACAAGATTTGACCTAAACAAACAGAATTTCTAAATTAAATAAAGGTATCTGATAATAAGAAAAAAGAGAAGTAGGAGAAGAAAATAATTATATACATAAAATAATTTCATATCTTGCTTCTGCAAAGAATATACCACAATATACAACATAAACACTATCTTCTGTAGACATGGTATAATAAAAAGCCTTTAGTAGGAAAAGCTAAATCAAGTTATCAAAAGCTGTAAGTAATAATATAGTAATCAAATGATTATTCAGAGACCCTGTGATATTCAAGTAACAGAATTCATAGGAAACCCCCCATAAAATAGCTGTAAGTTACATAAGCAGAGTTTGAAAAAGTTTTGACTTTAACAAATAAAATATCATCTAAGTTGTTTTTACTTTTGAATTATGCATTAGGAACAGTAGTTTATTTTATTTACTCCATTACAGAGCCATCTGTCATCAGTCACGTAGTAGCAAATTTAACATATGTCACTGTTTTTAACAATTAAATGATCATAGACATTAAAAAATGCTTTAGTGTTTTCTTTAAGGTTTGTGATGATGCCATTTTAGTTTTATTTATATATTGAACTATTTCCATCATCTAATATAAGTATTAGATGTCTTTAGTGAAATTTAATTTTTTTTAAATATTCCAAATACATTCAGCTGTAGGTAATAGCACACAAGTTAGAAATGATGGTAATAGTCCAATATATAAATACAAATACTTTAATAGCTTTATTAAGATCAATTATAATATTCTCTGAATAGTATGGATAGTTATTAACTATGTGTTATATGACCTGTAACTATTGATTTAACTCCAGTCACAACTATATAAAACAAATTCATATGTCTGTATTGTTTCCTTGATTCAACAATAAAATATATCTAAGCAATAACTAGACATTAAATGGTAAAGCCACTTTCAAATCTCTATATTACTGAATATCACATTCAACAGCAAATTTTGTCCTAACATAATTTTATATATAATTTTTGATTTAAGTACAGTAAGAATTTAAATCCAAACTTTCTTATCTATTGTTATAGAATCCTTTGGCGTATTGCCCAGTCAAGCTTATAACAAATGACTCTTCTTTGTTATTATAGCAAATCCAAAGATACCCTTTGCTGCCAACTCTATCAGCAATTAGACGGTGTTTATATAGACATAATCAGAATCTAAGATGCAGTTACTTGGTCCAAATGCTGAATTACATTTCTTATTCAAAAGGACATCTGTCAGGAATATACAGCTACAGATATTGAAGGGCTGATGATGTTAATCTGACATTAAAACAAACAGATCAGTTTTCTAAATATGAAGTTAAATTGTTAGTAGTTCAGAATGTCATGTGATATCCAGGCTCCAAACATCAGGTTGAACTTTGAACTAAGAATCTCAGCTCTCATGTCACACACTCTACTGTTATGATAAAACATGCAGGAGAACTATAAATGATACATAATTTGTTGATGTTTGAATGCACCAAACAAAGCAACATGATTTTTCACCTTATCTTTGACATCTAAATTTATGATCAATAATTTCTTTTTATATGCTTTAGTACAGAGACATCTATTGTAAGCTTAAAATTTTATTTATTTAATAAATTGATTTTTTTAGTCAGATTACAACACAAACTCTGAAAACAATGTGTAGAAATAGATTAGACAATTATGCACTTCATGATTTTTTTATGGTCACAACTACACAAACTATATAACAGTTTACTTTAGTTATTACAGTTATTGGTAGGAATGGCAAAATACATTTTGCATGAGATAAGATGAAGATCTAATAGAGGCAGGCCTGTTTATCACTACAAGAAATCAATCATCTTATTACTTGAGAGGTTGGAAGAAATTTAAGCACAGGTCATGACAAAATGTGAGTAGGATCTATTGACATTAAACTCAAAACTCTGTCAATATTGCACTACATCAATCTATGCAAGACACTCTTTGCAATGAGTTTACCAATCAGCATCCATAGCAAAGCATAAAGTTATCAAAGTTCTGTGGCAAAGTGGGGCCATGATATGAACAGCAATGCAAGATTTCATTTTTGCATGATTATTATAGACTCCATAACTGTTCAAGTAGCTTATTAAGATGTTAGATTGGTCTACTGCAGTGCTATTAGATGGTCTAGTATAGGGTTATAATTTTTGATTACTTTTGGCATAATTATTAGTAAGGTATAAAAATAGTAAATTAACTATGAATCAGCACCGAAGTGCCTTGTCCCACCAAGAATGAAGTTTTTATCACATTACTATCAAATGTTTTAAATTTTTCTAATTATTGCAATTACACTTTTCTGACAAATATAAATTAAATCCTAGTTGATGTCCATTGACTGATTGCTGTTAATTGGGTTGATTGCAGCCCACTGACATAGAAAAATATCCCAAGGCTAACTGTGGCCTAAGAAATTTAAATCATTGAGGTCAGGTTCAAACTCAGATTATTGTTACTATAGAAAAGTATGTTAAAAACTAAATCATGAGAGACTTAGCATAGTGATAACAAAAAGTATGTAGATAGAATTTTACTGTCTTTTTATTGTCCTTTCTAAATTTGAATCTTATCACTAGATATACTATGAACATTCCCCAAAAAGCCTAGCCTACAATAAATCCAGATGATTACTTGATCAATGCATTGTCTGGTTACTTCATCCATTGCAAAAGTAAGATATGATACCAGCAACCCTTCTCTCAAAGGCCCACGATGCTACAGAATTCTGATAACAGATTAAATTATTTCATAGTGTATCAGATCATGATAAATAGAAAAAATAAAAATGTTATTTTAAAAAATTCACAAATATAAAATGAAAATAAGTATATAAATCAAATAAAAATAAAAGTTGATTTAAGTGTGCTAATTAATGTGTTGAAAGAATTTCAATGACAACCATGCAAATTTTGAGTCATTTGGGGTATTATTAGAGTGCAACTATGACTGCAGCTTATCTGCATTATTTCACAGTTATTTGTAATTTTAGTTTACCATTTTTTGGAGCAAATATTGAAATTAAATTAGTTAAAAAAATCTGAAGATGTCAGCATAATACAGATCTCTTACAATCATCATGCAATTTTCAATCTGAAAGCAAGTCAATAATGCTCTGATTGGTTGTATAATAATACAAAGAAACTGACAGCATCATGATTGATTGATTACTTCACCTCAGGCTTTTCAGTGGACTTCATTATTTCAGTATTTTCAAAGAAAAAATTGGATTCTTTTAAGGATTTTTATACATTTAAGCTTATTTATGTAATATATTTCTAAAATATTTATTTAAAATCACAAAAGTTTGTGATTATATTTTATTTGAAAATGCTTTATAAGAATACAAGTCATTAAACTGTAGTTACAATAAAGTTTAAAGCTATTTTTGCTGGCTAATGGGAATTGCCTTCATAAACACCCTCTGAGAAGAAATTTTTGTGAAATTTAAGAAATAATATGCAATTTTGAGTTTTGGGATATACTTTCATTCTTTTATGATATCTCAACTAAAATTTACTTCCATTTTAAAAATGAAATTCAAATAGAAAATATTTTATTCCATAATATTTATGAATAGGCAAGTATATAATCCAATGGAAATTATTTCTTGAGACTTTCAAATAAGTGTGGGAGGGATTACAAAAAAAAATTATTAATACTCTTTACTACTTCAAATATTTATCAATATATATATATATGCTTAAATTGATTGCGGTTAATTTTAATCTTCCAGATCACCTGATTAAAACTGGTTTAAGTCAAATCACGGGTCATAATGATATATTTGTCTCTATTTGCATCTACATGATACATAGATTATTTTAATAATCTCCATACTTCCTCTTTGTTTATTATTCTTCATGAGTCATCTGGCTAGAATATTTAATGTTAGTAAGTGATATTAATTTTGTTATAATCATTAGCTTTGGCTTAATACAATTAATTAAAATAATTATTATTTTAAGCATTCAATTACCAAATATGGTAATTAAACAAAGTAATTTTGCAAAAAAAATTATATATATATCAAATGCATTGACTGGGAAGCGAATCCGGGCCAGCTGCTTGGAAGGCAGCTATGCTAACTGCTAGGCCACCAACACTTGATACAAGTTTTAATTTTTTATAATTAGTTTGAATGTTTTTTTTTTTGAAATAGAACTAATTTTTCAAATTATTATTACAATTAATCCTAAACATAATTTAAATATATAAAAAAATACTATAAGTTATAAATGTATTTAACTGACAATTATAACACCTGCAGATATTACCAGATATTTTTTTTAAAAAATAGTATAATCACATTTAAAAAGAAATCATCTGTAGAGATATCTATTGAGCTATTTCAGTAATTTCTTTTTAAAATTCAATTAAAGAAATTTTTTTTTAAAGATAGAATCATTAAATTCTTTAAATAAGTCTCCATAAGAAATATTAGAGGTTTAGATGCAATTCATTGCTCAAGAGATTGTGATGTTTGGGCCTGGGGAGTACCGGATTGAGCTTCAATTTAAGAAACTTCAGCTTTTGGATTCATCACGCTACCACTGCGCCAACCCGCACAAAGTGAAATCATATAAAAAACTTTATCATCGAAGATGCTCCCTCTTTCCTTTTTTCGTTTAAATTTAATATATAGGGTATATGAGCACAGACTTTCAGATGACCCATCACTTTCCACTCCATCTAATAATACCGATACACTGAAGCACATATATGCTGAAAAGATAAATAATCACCAATATATGTATTTCATGCTAAACCAGCAATCATCAGTTGGTCCAGATTACCATCTCCACACATATATGCCATAAGTGCTCAGCTATATATTAAGATAGTCAATCCTCATACTTTAATGGACATGCTCCAATCTTCTACACACTCCAACTCTTTAACCGTCCATCCAATCGAAAATCTGATGATGGAATGCTCGAAGGCCACCCTAAGGCCGAGATTTTTGTCACACCCATGTTGACCTAAGGTCAATCTGAACCCCATATGTACAGGACATAATCCATTTAATACATATGCAAGAATGGGAAGACATCTCTACAATGTAATAATTTAACTAAATATCCATTTATTAAAAATTATTGTATAATTTCCTGGTTTGAATGTAGGTCATTTACTTAATTTTTTTTTTTCTGCAAAAATTATTCAGATTACTAAAAATGTCCATTCCATTCCAAGTTTGAACCACAGGTCATGGGCAATGAAGGCTAGAACCCTAAACATCACGCTAAGAAATCTTATTTTTTTAAACTTTAATTTACTGGATAACTGTATTTAAATTCATATATAATATAAAAAAGGGTCGTTGAGAAGAAGGGTTTAGTAATTTATTGTTTTATAGCCATAATTTACTTAAGAAAAATTTCCCCGAAAGCATTTATTTAATGACTTGATTTAATGATTCACTTAACAATTAAATCAGCTTAATGATTTATTTGCACAGGCTAATCTTTTTTTTTTTTTTTCAATGAAAATTAAGTATTATTTTCTCTTTTCCGTCCTCAATAATCTTTAAAAGAATGTCTTTTTTTTATTTCCATCATTTCCGAAGTTTATTCATTATCCTATAGAATGTCCTGACATCTATTGACAACAGGAAAAGTTATTTTTGACGTAGAATTTGTATTATGCATTGAAATAATCGTAACATGTTTACATTTATATTTAATTTAAAAAAAAAAAAAGAAAATATAAAAATGTAGTAAATTATGCCTCATCATCATCAGGAGTTATTAACGAAAGTGTGTGGTCAATTCAAATTTAAGAGAGAGGGGTGGTGGTAAATAAAATCATATCACACATAATAGAACTGCGTTTTACGATGACTATATAAAATAATTTAATCCGGGATCTATAAACATATCTGCACATCAATGCTGGTCCATTATTTTGTTTAATATTTTGCGGCGCCGTATTTTAATTTTTTTTGGCATCAAACTTCTTGTTTCTGAAAACTTCTGACACTTTGGTTAATTGTAGTTTTCAAAGTACTCTATTCTCTCCCATACTTTCCCAATGAAAGCAATAATTAATCCACATCTTTAGAATGCATTCCTCCAAGATTAAAAAAAAAAACTATTCAAATACTTTTTTGGTTTTACATGTCCAATCCAAAAAAGGTATGATTTTTATAACAGTGAACACTACAATATTACTTATAGTAAGTTGAAGAATATATTAGTCAATCTTGTGAAAATATCAACATATTTAAGAAATTTCAAAGAGAATCCCTAAATAAAATTTATCTAATGCCTTTATATTCAATATCAATAGGAAGGCCATGTCATACATCCATACAATAAATCTGGTAAAAATGGTTTAGTGCAATGGTAGAGTGATAGAATCTGCACTTCAAAGTCCATGTGTCGTAACTCAATTCTATCACTCACAAACAATCATCCTTTTGGTTGATTATTTTTTTAATTAGGTAAAACAATACCTCTAAATGCAGTTTATTTAGCTGCAATTTAAAATAAACTTGTGCTACATCTAAATTCATATTTCTATTTTAAAAAATATATCCAGACATTTAAATTGGCTCACATACTGAAGTTGATATCCTCCTCCATAATGTACCACACATGCGCACACACACATATAAAGAAATAAAAGTGGCTGGATATTGTTTTCATCGTGTAGAGGCCATATCATATGACTGAAGTTCAGAAGATAACCAATTAATTCCAACAGAAATATAGGCTTCGATTAAGTCAAATGAATGTGCCCAGTCAATAAAAACTTTGTTCCCAATATTTTTTACTCCTGTTTGCTTGGCAGTTCATCTTCCATTCAACTATGACTGTTTGTAACCTATTCAACAAAATCCTTGATAATATGTATAATCACTGTAGAAATCACTTTATGACTGAAAGAAAAAAAACCGCTTCAGATTAAGTATAACTTTCATTGATAGATTATCAGAACAGAATTTATTTAGCTATTGGCTATCTATTTATTGGCCCACAACTACTGTTTGCCAAATTTTTGCTCTAAAAGATGGATTAGGGCTTATTTTTAAGAGATGTCTTATTTTTTTCATGAACAAAAAAATATATTTATTCAAATACAAAAATGTACATTTATTTAATTACAAAAATTTATATGTATCCAATATTACCAATTTCAACAGCACATAAATAACTTTTACTACAGCTTGAATAGCACACGACCACCTCCTCTTATGCTTGTGTATAACTGTTGTTAAAACATGCAAAACTCACTATACATATTGCCACACACAGCAAGCATTGTTCTCAGATCCAAGGCTCCTCACTGATGAAGGCCATAAGCCAGAAACTAGTCTGGGGATATTGGATGAGTCAGCACTAGATGGAGATTTTATGCACAAGCCTTCTGGCATCCATTGACTATTCTGGCTTGCTGTGTGTGGCAATATATATAGTGAGTTTTGCCTGCTTTTTTTTAGCTTGAATATGTCACATATAGTATATTCATATCACAGAATATTCTGATTATATATGAGAATATTAAAAGTTACTTACAAGTTGTTAAAATTAGTATTATTTAATTTAAAATAATATATGAAACTGTTAAGCTGGCTGGCTTGATGCTAATAATATGTTTTAGTCTTTTTTAATATCAATGTTGATTTATTTACAATATATATGGTTGGGTGTCAGATAAAAGAGGAATAGACAGGAGCATTGATAAATGAATAGAAAAATTGTGTTTGCAAGTTTATTAAAATAATTATGAGTTTTCCAGAAAAATAATTTTGAGTAACATTTATTCAAATACAAAAATACATTCATTACTTTACTTCAAAATGTTGTCATCTTTCCTTATGCTAGTTGTAATGTATATATAATTAAACATTTTGAACATTATATTCATTACTTTATAATTCTATACATCTGTGTTTCAACAGGTGAATAATAACCATCCATCAGGCTGACAATATTAATTAAGTCTTATATTTGGAATGGGGCTTATATTATCAACATCCTGAAAAATCATGCTAAGGCTTATTTTATGGTTAGGTCTTATTCTCGGGGAAACATGAAATTGTTGCTTAGGAAGTATCTTACTCCAGTCTTCAAATTCACAATCAGGGCATTACTCTCTAATCAAATCATTTATTTCTTGGGAATTTATATGAAGTTTAAGACCCAAAATCAAAGGAGCTGAAACTATGATCATGAAAATTTGAAATCCAGACTCAACCATCTCTCCCCTGATACAAACTGCATAGAACATTTCAACTAATTAATCAATTTAATCAGGTCATTCTGTTTTGAATTATGAGGATTAAGTATTATGGGCCAATGATTTGACAAATAATGCATGTTTTGAAAAAATCCCAGCATGTTTCTTATCATCAAAAATAAAAAGATTGTTCAGACATTAGTATGTGATATATATATATATATATATATATATATATATCTGGATTACTTAATCATCAATGTAAAATCAATGCATGCAAAGAGTTTCCTTACTGGTTGACTGACTTCTGTGAACATAAATGCAATTCTGTTTACTGTGTAGCATGAAAGATAAACTGGATATTTTATGCTAACATGTCCTTCTCTGCAAACTAGTTGCCAGTTTATATCATCTACTATTTCTAACCACATACCCTCTGTTATTGTTTTCATGGAAAGTATACAACAAAAAACTATTTTAAAGCTTTGAGATAAAGACTCAAGTTTATATATTACCATTTTATCCCCACTTATAGTTTCCTCTAAACAAAGAGAGGTAAAAAAAAGGAAAATCAGAAGTCAATCTCTTGCAACTCTAGATAAATGTGTCCATCTAGTTCTAGGTTGCAGGTACTACTGGATTATTCAATTTATTATTTAGAACATGTTTTTATGTTTAAAAATTGTAATATTTTAATTGCTAAAAATGTTTAATTCATATTAACTAATATTGGATGTTAATCAAACTATTTGATCTATGTAAGAATGTTTTTACATCTTTCCCCTGTTTTAGTTTATTTTTATTTAAATATTGCATTATTAAACGAAAACACCTCAAAAACATCTCAAAAACATCTCATCTCTATATGTAACAGTCCAATTATAATATCTATTTTAGATTAGATTTATGAAAATCTGCTACATGATGTTTGCCTAAAAATTTGTGATGGCATTATATGATAATATGATGAACTATTTCCATCATCTACCATTAAATGTTGAATGTCTAAAAAAATTTTAAAACTTTATTTAAACTTTTCCAAATACAAATGATGGTTTGTAATAACACCCAAGTTAGTAGATAACTCATGTTAGTAGACAACACAAGTTTGTCGATTACACAATGCTTCAAATGGTATTATTTTTTGCTCCTCTTCAGTTATTGTCTTCAGTCATTGCTGACCTGACCAGTGATAATGCTGGCCTAGGAGTCAAACTCACACCATTAGAGAGCATTTCCATAAAATTTTATATTCAAAAATCTTAAAGCATAAGTTTGACTCCTATGCTGCACTGTTGCTGATCAGGCAAGCAACACCTAAAGAAGAGTGTAGAATATTACAACTATGCTATCTAATAAACATCACATGATCACCATTTTTTATACTTGCTAATAACTGTTATTAAAACAAGCAAAAACTCACTATACATATTGCCATACTGCAAGCAAGAGTAATCAATGGATGCCAGAGGCTGGTGCATAAAATCCCCATCTAATTCCTACTCATCTAATATCCCCAGACTAGTTTCTGGCTTGTGGCTTAAATCAGTGAGGAGCCTTAGATCTGAGAGCACTGCACCTAGATCATAGGGACTAATGCAACTCTCCAGCAGCCACCTTTTATTGCCACTTAACTTCAAAACTATGAGTCTTAAATTGAAAACACCTTAATATTTTCAATCCAAGTCCATCTGCTTATATAATCATATAAGTCTAAACTCAGTTCAGTACCCATAGATTTTGGTATTTTTGGTTTTTAATAACCATGCCACCAATATCCAATCAGGCAGGATTGGTTTTAAGCCAATAAACATCACATAATCATCATTTCTTATGCTTTTTTTTATAACTGTTATTAAAACAGGCAAAAACTCACTATGCATATTGCCACACTGCAAGCTAGATGAGGATTATATGCACAATCCTTTTGGCATCCGTTGATTACTCTAGCTTACAGTGTGGAAATACGTATAGTGTTTTTGCCTGTTTTAATAACATGTTATCTACTAACTAGTAAATTATTACTAACAGTTATTTGTATTTGGAAAAAAAATAAATAAAGTTTAAATTTTTCTGGACATTCAATACTTAATGGTAGATGACGGAAATAGTCTAATACATTATCACATGCTTCATGGTAGTATTAACTACATTTTGATCCAACACTATTCTATTTATTTCTTTAGACAAACTTCTCACTGACAAAAACCATAAACCAACAACTAATCCAAAGATATGGGTGATATCATTGGATGGAGATTTCATAAAGACTACTATCTATTAACTAAATTATTCAAGCTTCCAATAGATGGCAGTAGTGGAGCACTGTGAATATATTATTTTTATTACCAGTTGTACTTTACTTAATGCTATAATTAGTGAGAAGGAAACCAAACTAAAAAAAATAATATTATTCACACTCAGTTCAATATTATTTAATATGAATGAAACATTTTTAATCACTAAATTTTTAAAAATAGAAACATAGTCTAAAAAATAAATTGATTAATCCATTAGTATTACAAATTAGTGTCAGATGATAGCATACTTATCCGCAGATGCAGGAGATTGATTTATGGCTTTCATTTTTTTCAGTTTGTTTACAGAAAAAGGGTGTAATTTTTGAAATATAGAGTTGAAGATAAAAAATGGTAAAGCAGAATCTTAAGAGTGAATATAATGATTTTTATCTCAAAGCTTTGTAGTAGATTTTATTTGTATATCTTTTATAAGAACAGTAACAGAGAGTATGTGTTTAGAAGTAATAGATGATATAAATTGGCAATTAGTTTGCAGAGAAGGCTACATTAGAAAAAGTTAAAATAAAAAGTAAATCATATTACTTCAGAATTTAAAATAAAATAGTTAAAATTTATTAAAAATTGTTGGAAAAATTTGCATTAAACAAATTATTACTAATCAGTTATTGATCATAAATTAAAAACATGAATATATGTTTAAGCAATTATCTTTTCAAATAAAATTAAGGAAACTCATCATATTCTCAAATAATTTTAATAAAATGCATATCTCATTATTGCATTGTGCTTTTGATTTAAAATAATAGATGAATTCCTAAGAATTATCATCTTATCTTTCTTTATGCATTGATAAAGTTATAAAAAAAATCAAACCATCTCCTTTTTCTTCTTCAATGCTTATTTTATTAAAATAATTAATCCATCTGACAGTTTCTATTTCCCAGCAATCTTCCTCAGAGCAAAAAAACATATCTAAATACAAAATTATGCAAATACATAGTCATATAAACATGCATTATATCTACTTGTAAATGATTCATATAATTAATTATTATTATTATTACATAACTCAGATCAGTAAGTCATTAATATCTATATGAAATTTAAATTTTAAAGTTATCATTAAATTTATTAACAATTATAAATTATTATAAATAGTTATTATTTTATTACTTAACTAATACCAGTACCTACCTTATTTATTATTACTTAGTTTTTCGAACTGTCACTAATTTGAATTTTAATTTAATTTTTTTAATGTTATATCGTAGCTCAATGTTTTGACTGTTTTATCTAATTTTTACCTATTCTAAATTTATAATTTGTCATTATTATTCCAATCCTAGTTAAATCAAGATATTTTTTATCCCAAAATCTTTATTTAATTTATGTTTAATATTATTTATAAGGATAGCATTTTTGAATTTTCTTTCTTTTTTATTGTTTGTATATTGAATTATTCTAATACTATGTTTCTCAAACACATATCTTATTTTCATTGAATGCAAATAAATAGATGAATTTTTATATTTATATTGTGATAATATCCTATAGATTGATTTTTTTGTTTCATCAACATAATTATTATTAATATTATTAAGCTAGCATTTTTTACATTTAATTTCATAACATTATTGGTATTTTCTTTATATTTTTTAATATATTTATTATCTAAAATTCTAATAATATTTTTCTTTTTTTTATTTATTATTCTAAAATTTATTATGTTAATAAACTTTTTATTGATTGTATTAATAATTTTATTTAAATTTTTAACTATCTTATTATTACAAATTTTTGAATTAACTTAATTTCTAGAAGAAAATGTAAATTTGAATCTTTTCTAGTTTGCCTTTCCTGAACAGAGTTTTAAATAAAATTTCTTACATTTCATAGTGAAACTGGACAGCAAAGCTAAAAATGAGTTTAAAATTTTTGAATTAATATTTTAGAAAATGGATTTAAAAATTAATTTTACTATTACTATCAACATTGTTAAAACTTTTCTCTTTATTGCTATTTTTACAAATAAATTTATTTTCTGTCAACCTTCTATTATTAATTATAAACCTAAATGGGTAATCATTGTTTACCTGCTCCTCTTTTATTAACTTTATCTATTATAATCTTTCTTCTTTGAACAATAAGGCATATCTCTTAGGATTCTAAAACTTACATTATTACCTTTATATTTCCTATTTATATTAGAGGCCCAATTAGTAATATTATTTTTCCTATTCCTTTTCTTATATATTAATGTTTCTATACTTCATCTAACATTTATATATGATTTAATCAACATTATATTCAAATATGGAAGCTTATTATTTTTTTCTTTTTCAACCATAAAATTAATATTTACATCTAAATAATTAATACCTTCAATAAAAAAGTCTATATGTCTTTGACGTCTATTAAATATTAATAGACAATTGTCCACATACCTTTTCATAAAATTAGAGCATTTGTATTTTTTAATATTGGCTATTCTTGCATCATTGATTTAATTAATATTGGAATAATAATGACAAATTAAAAATTTAGAACAGGTAAAAATTAGGTAAAAAAAATCAAGACAGAAATAGGGCAAAGAAGCAAATTTAAATTTAAATTAATTAAATAATAATATAATAAAATACACATGGTTTATAATAATTTATAATTGTTAATAAGTTTAAAGGTAATTTTAAAATTGAAAATTCATATAGTAATGTTTAGATTGGTAATAAAAAAAAATAAAAAAATAATATAAGATTATAAGTTTCATAGGTTAATTATATTTTAAACGTTTTATATGCATGATAATTTTGATATAAAATAATTAATGGATATTAAGGACTTACTGATTTGAATTATGAAATAATAATAATTAATGACATAAGTGTAATATAAATGGGAATAGTTTAATATATGAATATATATTAAGATATATATGTGTCTATATTTAGTTTAGATATATTGAAGATGGTTTTATTTATGCATTGTATATAATAGGGATAATATTTGAAAGTATAAGATAAAAAAGGATATACATATATACTTGGTATGTAGGCATATATTCTATCTCTTTCGGCATTTATGTAAACAAAGCTTGTTAGGAGCTATTGGTAAAGCTCTATCTAGTGATCACAAAATGCAAGATTAAATGCAAGTTACAAAATTTATAGCTTGTTTTGATTATTACAAATGTACCTTTGAAGGTTTTTGTAATGCTATATATTGCAGAGGCTTTTACTATATGGTGAAACTGAATTGTTTTCAGACCCATATAGCTATCTAGTTTGTTAAGCTGGATTTGAAGACATTAAGTGTCTGTTAAATTTCATGCTTTCAAACTGATAGAAACATGTTTGATAAATGCTGATTTTAAAGTTGGTATTTAGATATAGTTTCTAGTCTCCCAGGCCTTCACTGATGTGAGCCAATAAGCTCAAAAACAGCTGGTCTGGAGGTGGGTGACAACGATAGAGATTTTAAATTCTATCTCTTTCGGAGTTTATGTAAACACAGCTTGTTAGGAGCTATTGGTAAAGCTCCATCTAATGATCACAAAATGCAAGCTTAAAGGCAAGTTATGAAATTTATAACTTGGTTTGATTATATGTATAAGTATAGATAATAAGATATATATAAAAATTAGTCATTTGCAGGTAGCTATAATGTATATTTATATGATTATATATTCATATATTTATGTATTCATATATGTTTTGAATCTCTGAGCAAGATTGCTGGGCAGTCAAAACTGTCAGATAGATTAATTTAGTAAAATAAACATTGAAAAAGTAAAAAAAAGGGGATTGTTGATTCCTAAGAATTATTACTAACATCTATACTAATCTCTGCAAAGCATTAATTAAAACTGTCCTTCTTTGATTACATGATAATAATTATGCCATTTAATAAAACAGATTTCAAGCTGGTAACCAAACCCATATATATGAGAAAAACACAGTAACCTAGTCTGCAAATATATGGTATATATATTACCGTTAAATAATTAAAAATAAGTTAGTCATTCACTATGGTAACTACTGATAATTCAATGATTTTGTTAAACCTGGAACATAATTTTCCAGTAAAATATTATCTCCACCAACTTTGTATACTACTGTTTATAAAATATCAATATTTATTGTTAATATTTATAAATTTTCATGATATTCTGTCTGCTTTATAGCAATGGTTCAATGACAGGTTTGACAGATAAAGATTTTCCTGGATCAAAATTTGATCTGTCACTTCTGGTATTTGAAAGACATGTGACTTTCTAAATAACTTTGTATAATTCATAAATGTGACAATAATTTTAAAAGTTTTATTCAGGTATAAATTTAAATAAATTCACATGCCAAACCATATTTCATGTATAGTGTAATAATTCCATCTTTGAAATATAATAAATTATGACAATTCTTCTTACATGGAGAATATATCAAGAATATTATATATAACATTAATAAAGAATACTTTTTTTAAAGGCAGACTCAAAATTTATATTTAAAGTTCCTAATATTCTGTTCAGAGCACTGGTACAATATTATTTTTTAATTATAAATTTATTTAAACGCACATTGATTATTTAAGTAATATTTATTAAGGCCGTAGCCTCAAGCACATGCGTATAAAAATGTGATAGTAGGGACCTTTACAGGTCTTAAACTACAAGCTTACTCTCTGGAAGAAAAGAGGAAAACACAATAAATATTAATATTATTTTTTATATAAACACAATGAAATAAACATAAAGTTATTGATAGAAAATGTTAATTTTGATCATAATTTAAAACCCTTAGCTGGCTTAATTAATAATTACAAAAATCACTTCTAATATAAAACTTATGCTTTTGAATAGAGTCAGATAAAAATGGCCATTTTTGTCCTCTCAATAGATTAGCATTGATATGAAAAAGTAAATCTTGTTTAGAAATTGTTTTAAGAAATGATACTTTAGAAATCTAACTTGTGTATTTTAATAATCTATTAGGAAATAGTTATTCCATGAATAGGTTTATGTTCTCAGTAGCACAAATTTAAGTGCTATACTTTGCTTATTAAAAAGCTTGATATTATAAGTTAACCTCCTAATAATTTAAAAACGTCATTAAAGTTTATGATTGTAATTCTAACTATAAAAATGATAAAATAAATTTGGGTTATGATAGAAATGAACGATGATAAAGTAACCAATATCTAATTACACCCTGTATGGTTCAGTACAATAGATAACGGTTGGACTCTAAAACTCATGTCTGATCATTGCAATTCCAGTGTCATCATATCCAGTACTCAAACCTTTTACAATTTCATGAATCATAAATCTTTCATATATGCAATTATTTTTGCTTGATCATAATATTTTATTGTTCATTTCTTAACAAACATATCAATATATTACAAGTTACTTTCTCAACAATCCTGATTTGTGTTTTTTTTTTTTCTAAGAAAAAGAAATCAAACCCACAAAAAAAAAATGATTTGGAAAGTACATCAATAAAATATTTTTTTCATATGCTTATACATGATTCCAAGAGCAGTTCTTCTAAACTACTCTAGAGCCATCTACTGTTCATTTGAGTAACTAATGGATTTTAAATTATATAGTGAAAAAATATCTACAGGCACAGACTTGATTCTGACTTTTTCTTCTGCCAATGAGATCTTTGAATTCAATTTTGAAATTAAGGGTACTATGCATCTAACAGTCACCTTTTACTCCTTAATCTTATTCAATGTTTTAAATTCAAACCAACTTTCTTACATAATTGTATAAATCTAATATACAGGGTAACTTCCAACATACTTTAAGAATTTCAGTTTTATGTCAACTGTAGGTCCTTTCTATTCTTTTGCTTAAAAAATTTGAAATTATAACAGGATGACAAATATCCAAGTTAAAATGAACCTAATTTAATCATAAGACAATCTAAATCATTAAAAAAGTGGATGAGGATAGAAAAGGTTAATGTTAAAAGAAGAAGAGAAAGGCTGTCATTCAGATGAATGAACTTCATTATCATAATAAATAATGTGATTTTGAACACCCAAAAATAAACCAAACAGATAACTCACTATTATGAATAAACCCTATTTATATAATAACTAGATAATAATAATAATAATAATAATAATAATAATAATAATAATAATAATAATAATAATAATAATAATAATAATAATAATAATAATAATAATAATAATAATAATAATAATAATAATAATAATAATAATAATAATAATAATAATAATAATAATAATAATAATAATAATAATAATAATAATAATAATAATAATAATAAATTATATATAATATTTTATATAATATCTCTGAAGAAAACTGCTCAACAATCAAAATTTTCAACTATTTTTCAAAGTATAAAATAATAAAATATTGTATTTCCAAAGAGCATAGAAAAATGCATTATTATTGCTTATTATTATTATATATGTTCTACTAAAGCTGACATCATTTCAAAAATTATCACAAAGCCAAATACAAGATATGTAAAAAAAAAAATAATTAAAATAATCATTTATTCTTCCAAGAAAAAAATCAAAAGTGAAAAATAAAAAATTTCTGTAAAATTTTTATATAATCACTATGTTTCCAGATATGATGTTATTTTGAATCAAAATCAGCATTACATTTTTTCATTGATCATATATTTGAATCCATATAGCAATTGACCTTACACATATTTATTTAGCTTCTTAGCCATGTTTTGCACCACATTATACAGCAGAAAGATACTTTCATTTCTTTAGAAATGCTTATGCAACTATTGAGAGGAATAATTATCAGATTCTTGATCTGAAATTGTTTCAAGGTATCTCAAAAATATTTTAAACTATAATAGTTTAAAATTATTTAATAACAGCTTTACAGTTGTGATAAAAATTTGTAGACTACTATCAATAACAACTCTTTCATATATATACAGTTCTGTTAGTCCAAATTGTTCAATATGTTACTGTTGGGTTTTGGAAAATGTAGTCTATATATTTGTTACTGGCACTACAACCAGAGGTTGTAATAAAGGCCATTTATGTGGATTCTGAAAGAGTGTTTCATAATATTAATGATCTATCTATCTATCTATCTATCTATCTATCTATCTATCTATCTATCTATCTATCTATCTATCTATCTATCTATCTATCTATCCATCCATCCATCCATCCATCCATCCATCCATCCATCCATCCATCCATCCATCTATCCATCTATCTATCTATCTATCTATCTATCTATCTATCTATCTATCTATCTATCTATCTATCTATCTATCTATCTATCTATCTATCTATCTATCTATCTATCTATGTTGGTATTATAATTTTGTGATCAGAAAATATATCACAATCATGAAACAATAAATTAATCTATTCAAGCAATAACAGCCATTTTTCTTTAAACCAGTGGCAAACTCTCCGTACAGTAGTGCCACCCAGTGCAAGCCATAATAATCAATGGGTGCAAGATAAAATTCCTATCCAGTGCTGACTCATACAATATCCCCAGACTATTTTCTAGCTTGGGGCATTCATCAGTAAGGAACATTGGATCTGAGAGCACTACATCTACTTCTTAGGATCTAATGCAACTCTCCAGAAGCCAATTTTTATCTTTTTAGTTAACTATAAAGTTATGAGTCCAAAAGCATGATAATCTTCATAATCACATGGGCAGAAAAAGTATAAAACCAAACATCATGTGTTTTAAAAGTTTATGTAAGTGTAGAAAATGTGGTAAATTGTTTTTAATAATAATTTGCTAATATTTACCATTTCTTTAGCAAAATTCATTATAATTTCAAATCCAGAATTACAATGTACAATAGTAAGGTTCTTATATAAGTAAGCTATATAAAAATAAGAACTGTCTGTGGATAATTTAAATATATATATGAATTTGCTCAATTGAATGAAAATATTGTGTTTGATCATGGAATTTATGTACCATGTTGTTTGATGTAAATGGAGACTGAAATTTAAGATCCATGGAGTTCACCCCACTTTTATTATGCTAGATCAACAATATTCAACTTGCCTCCCCTGAGCCACATGCAGCCCACCAAGCTTTTATGTGTGGCACAGCAATAGACTGATGGTCAGCAGATGTGACAACACTCTTCTTAATTAACGAATAAGCATGTATGATTGCTATTTTTTTATTGATGCACTAATAACATTGTTTTCTTTTTTTTGTAAATTCCACAGATCTGAAGAACCTGCCAAATCTGTACCAGAAATGCCTGAGTATCTTCATATATGACTTGTACCCACTCTCAACCCTATATCTTTAGCATTATTTCACTGCTTTTAGCACCTTCAGTATTTTTTTTGCAAGGAAAAAAATCAGTAAATATTTAAATTTAGTGGTATAAACAATGACATAAATTCAACTTCTCAATATTCTGATTGATTGTTTTTTTCGCTGCAAGGGAACACCAATCCATGACTTTGACAGTTGTATTTCAACATTTTGAATTCAAAAGCAAAAACATAATTTACTAAGCTGTTTTTTTTTTTACCCCACTTGTTTGTTTCTCAGATGTTAATGAAAAAAATTACTTTTATACTAAAACATACTTCTGGAATTTATAATTGGATCGTAAGCATTTATTACAATTTGAGTGTTAGATTATTATCACCAATTATAAATAGAAATTTATTTTTTATCTCCATTTTAGATACTAAACTAAAACAAATATAATTTTAAAAAGACAAATATATTTACTGCAGATTGCATAATTGACCAATCAGAAATTTGAAACTTTAATTCAATTAATAGTCCATGATTTTGAAAGCAAAGTGAAACATTTTTAGTATGCACATAGACACATATTATTTTATATCAAACTATAATTTAAACATTATAATGATGTCTTCAAGCAACAAACAAAAATTATCAGATGAAAATATAGAATGTTTCAAAACAACTGGGAAGAGAAATATTTTGTTGTGTTGAATAACAAAGATTCACCAAAGTGTTTGATTTGTCGAGAAAGTGTCACATTAAAAAATATAACATTGATCGTCATTATACCACAGAACATATATTGTGTAATGATACTTTTGCTCATGGGTCTTTCATAAGAAGTGAAAAATTTAGCTTTCTTCAAGAAATCACTACAACAACAACAAAATGATATGTCAGTGGAAATTTCATAAGGAGCAGTGGTAACATGAGCATCATATGAAATTTGTTATATACTTGGAAAAAATATGAAACAGTTTGTGAATGCTGAAGTTGTGAAAGAATGTTTCGTAAATGCTTCGAATATATTATTTGATAAATTTAATAATAAAAGTAAAATATTATTACAAATTAAAAAATTACAATTGTCAAATTCTACCTGCATTAGATGTATTGAAGATATTGCAAAATGTATTTTTGATAATATAATAGAAGATTTGAAAATCTGTAAATATTTTAGTTTGGCTGTTGATTCTAGTACTGACATTTCAGCAACATCACAATGTGCTATTTTTGTCAGATACTGTACAGAATAGAATTCAATTTGTGAAGATTTTTTGAAATTTCTTCCTATGAAGAATCAAACTAGAGGTAGTGATTTTCTCAATAGTATTTTACTTTTCTGGAGAATAATAATATTGAAATAAAAAAATGTGCACTGATGGATGTCCTTCAATGATTGGATTCGAAAAGGGATTTGTTTCCCTATTAAAATAAAATATAGTGTAACAAATCTTTTATTATTTCATTGGTTAATTCACCAAGAAAACTTGGATGCACATATATCTATTAAAGAAGTAGATGCTGTAATGAAAACCATCATAAATATTGTGAATTTTATTTGAGCCTGAGAATTAAACCACAGAAAATTTAAAAATGTTTTGGAAAAAATAAATAGTAATTATGGTGAAGTACTTTTGCATACTTTGGTGCGATGGCTAAGAAGAGGTAAAGTTTTGAATCGCTTTTCATGAAATTATTTCATTTTTACAAAAAACAATAAAACTTATAATGAACTTGAGTGATGGATAGTGGTGTTTTTAGCTTTTTTATGTGACATCACAGAAAAACTTTGTGATCTTAATATTAGTTTGCAAGGTGAAAATAAAATTGTTTCACAAATGACAAAGTATTTGTTTTTGAAGAAAAACTAAATATTTATTACCAAGATATACAAAACCAAATACTACATCATTTTCCAACATTGACAAATGCTAAGCAAGATGGTATTGACATTTCTTCAGAAACCTATGTAATTATTTTAAATTATTTAGATACCTTATTGAAAGAATTTAAAAGTAGATTTCAAGATTTAAGAAATATTAAGAATTATCTTTTGCTTATAGAAAATCCCCAGCACTTAGAAATAGTAACTATTACACAATTAGCTGCATTTAGATATGATTATGTTAAGCTATTTAACGAATTTGTTGAATTTAAAAATGACACAAATTTGGAAGCCATTTTTAAAGAAAAAAGGGAGGGAAAGGAAAATATGGAATTTTGGAAATTAGTGCCTGAAAATATAAAACTGTCAAAAAATGTGCACAAATGTTGCTCACATTGTTTGTATCAATATATCTTTGTGAATCATCTTATTCGAAAATGAAATATGTGAAGAATGTGCATAGAAACAGACTAACTGATTTATACCTTGATGATATATTAAGAGTAGCATGTAGCACATATAAACCAGATTTATCTAAAATTGTTAAAAGTTTATCTCAGTACCAAAAATCACACTGATATTTAAATAAATGTTTATATCAAATAAAAGTGTTTGCGTTTTATTAATATGTTAATTCTAAGATATAATAAAGTGATCCACAAGCTGTGGCATGCATGAATTGAGAAGTCGGACATTTTTTTTTTACGTGATACCAATTGGTTGCCTCGACCCGCTTGATGTGGCAAACAAATACGTGTGGCCCAGGAAAGAAAAAGGTTGAGTATCCCTGTGCTAGATGCTTGAAATTCTTACGAACCTCCGAGCGATAAACATTCGATTATTTACCTCTTTATAGAATGTATCATAAGATTCCTTTAATGTATATATTTCTGTGTGTTATTTCCTAAAGTGAAGGGGACAATGGAAATAATGATGAGGGGAGGGGGTTGGAGATTGATTATAATATTCATTTGCTAAAAAAAAAAAACCCATTTGAATCTTGAAAATAATGGACTGAGAAAATACACCATGGTGAAATTACACTCGTTGGCACAAAAATATAACTAAAAAAAAAAAATGCTTACACATTAATAAACAGGAATAGTTATTTTTCTCTATGACGTCATCATAAATGATATATTAGGCATACATGTTTACGTCTCTTCTCTCTTCCAAAAGAGATATTAGTGACGAAGAAAAATCGGAAGTCAAAAATAACTCTCATCCTGCCGGTATATTAATAAAGTCATTAAACTTATCTAATACTGTATAATATATCTTTTTTTTTTAAAAAATATTCGAGCGTTTATTTGTTTAGCTTTTTTTATTAAAACAAAAAGGCAAAAATAGAAAACATCTATCATTGTTCTTTGCAGATGATATATTATCTTTTAATCTACTCAGTATTTTTCTGCACTTTAAAGAGAAAAACAAATAATTTATATATGAGTGGGTTTTTCTTTTATCAAAAGTTATTCTAATTTATATTTTAATAAAATAAAACTCTCAATGAAATAAATTTTCATGTTCTATTATCTTTTTAAGAATAAACTTTAGTGCTTTTTCAATTCTGCCCTCTAACAGGAAAACCGTGTACTACAAATAAAAACAATTACTAATATAAATGTTTATATCAAATAAAAGTGTTTGCGTTTTATTAATATGTTAATTTTAAGATTATATTAATAATAAGTATAATGGATGTGATAATAATAAAAATAATTTTATAATTAATTTAACTGGAATGAAATTTGATAAAAAGGAGAAAGAGATTTTAGAGAAAGGTTTAAAGTATATTCCTATGATAAATAGTAATGTTAATAAAGATATTTTTGAAATGGAGGCAAAAAATAAATTATTAATTGATAAAATTAGGGAAATTAATAATAATAGCTTAAATATGTATAATGGTTATACGAATGATAAAAAATATGATATGATGTTGAGAGAGTTTCAATACAAAATGGAAGAGTTGGAATATAATATGATAAATAATTTGGAGTATAAATATGAAAATGAACATGAAAGGAGAGTTATTAGTCAAATTAAAAGTAAATATAAAGATATGTTATTTTTGAGAGGAGATAAGACATCTAGTATGGTAATTATGATGAGGAAAGAATATGATGAAAAAATGAAAAAAATATTGGATGAGGATTGTTTTGAAAGAATTAGAAAGAATGATGATATAGAAAAAATAAAATGATTAATAGGATTATAACTGATATGTATAATAAAAACTATAATAATAAAGTGGATGTATTTAGGTTGAAAAGAATGGATTTTAAAGATGCAAGTATATATGGGATACCTAAAATACATAAATTAGGTATACCATTAAGACCTATTATTAGTAATGTGGATTCGTATTACGAAAATTTGTCTAAATGGTTATATAATAAATTTTTTTAAAAAATATGATGAAATAAAAAAAGAAAATAATGTAAGTAATTCATATGATTTTGTAAAGACTTTAAATGTTTTTTTAGAGGGAAATAAGTATAAAAATGTGTTTTTTGTTAAACTTGATATATGTAGTATGTACACGAATATTGTACCACATAAGGCATTTGATATAATATTGAATAGATATATTAAAGATACTAATAAGAGTATAAAAATGGAATGTAATCAATAGTATGATATGTTAAATATTTGTTGTAAAGATGTGGTATTTAAATATAATGAAGTATATTATAAACAATGTAAAGGATTGAGTATGGGGAATAGTATGAGTGGATTGTTAGCTGCTATATTTATGGATTATTATGAAGATAAATATTTTTATATTACAAAATATAAGCCTGTTTTTTGGGTTAGGTATGTTGATGATTACTTTTTAGTGTTCAATGGCAATTATAGGAAATCTGAATGTTTTATAAGGTATATTAATTCAATTGATGATGACATTAGTTTTACTATGGAAAAAAAAAATAATGTAATTACTTATATGGATGTTATAATAAAAAAAGTTATTAGAAATTGTAAGGTTGCTATTGAAACAAGTGTATTCAGAAAATAAACTTTTTATGGTTTGTTAAGTAGTTGGGATTCAGATATTGAATATGAACATAAAATTAATATTATTAATAATAGGATAAACAGAGCAATTAATTTATGTTCTGAAGAAAAATTGTTTATAAAAGAAATTAGTAATATAAAAGAGGAAGGTATAAAAAATAATTATCCAGTTAAAATTATTGATAAATTATGTAATAAAAAGAATATTAAAAGAATAATAAAGAAGAGAAACAATGGGAAAGATGTAAATAATTTTATATATAATAGTTATAATGTTTCTAGAGATACTTTTATGAAGATTAAAAAGATTATAAAAAGTATAAATAATAAATACAAAGGGGAAAGTAGGTTAATTATTAAACCAGTATATAAAAAGAAATTGAATTTAGGAAATTTAATTAATGATACAAAAAATATAGAAACTGACAAAATGAATGGAATTTATTTAATTGAATGTTTAAATTGTAAGAGGGAGGGGGGAAAGGTTTCATATATTGGTACAACTAAGAATATATTAAAAACTAGACTTAGACAACATTTATATGACAAAAATTCAAATATTTACATTCATTGTAAAGGTTTAGGTCATAAAGAATTTAATATTAAAATGTTGGAAAGGGTTAAAAATTACAGGGAAAGGATGGTAAAAGAATTTTTTTATATAAAAAAATATAATCCTACTCTAAATAGAATTAATGGAGTAGATAAGGAATCTAAATTAATGTATAATTAAAATAAATGCTTAATGGGTTTAGGTAAATTGTTAGAAGTTTTTTTTTTGTATAAAAGAGAGAGAGAGGAGAGAGAGAGAGGGGGGAGATGTCTATATTTGTTTTATATTCATTTAAAGATATGGTTTAGGAATGTAGTTTTAAGATGGGTTTTAGATAAAAAATAAAAAAGGGGGAGGTTTTGGGAAATTAGAATTGGTATTTAAATTTGTATAGAAAGTTTCTTGGATGATTTTAAGACAGATTTGTAACTAAATAATGTAAAAGAAAGAGTAATAAAATATAGCAGTGGGAGAGAGATGTAAGTAAAATATATTTATATATGTTTAATATGTTTGTTACTGTTTATGTTAATGTAAGAGGAAGTTTTTATGTAATTGAAGTTTATTTATTGATATGTATTTAATATTGTTGTTGCAGATCCTTGAAAATGACTGTATGAGATAAAAACAGTTGAAACGTTGGAGTTTTGTATTATATAAATGTATATATATGTTCAGTATTGAGATAAAAAAATAAAGTTTTTGAAAAGAAAAAGGAGAAGAATTTTTTATTTGTTGATATTATTGTAGAACATATATATTTTAAAAGAAAAAGTGGATGTACCTTTGCTGTGTTATTATATATGCTAATATAAACTAAGCAACTGTTAAAATATAAAATTAATAATTATAGTAATTTCAAAATAATAATAATAATAATAATAATAATAATAATAATAATAATAATAATAATAATAATAATAATAATAATAATAATAATAATAATAATAATAATAAAGTCGTCTTTAGTTTTTTAATAACAGATTAATGCTATTAACATATTGTAAATCTCCTATTTAATAAAATAATGTATACTATGTAAAAATTGATATTCAGCTACATCAAAAATGTGTCAAAATAAAAATTAGAAATTTAATTTATATATTTCATGTGTGCTTCCTCGACGTATCACTTTTTTTTTTGGTCAGCTTTTAGTTCATATTAAGCAATCAATCATAAATTTCTCTAGATTTTTTTTTACAGTACCGAGTTTTTTTCGACAATTACATTACTGCTAAGACTTTTTGTTAATACTTCAAGTCTTTTAAATTGTATTAAAAGTAAAGATTTTATCTATGTTAAATATTTTATATCTACAACAATTTACTGTTATAATAATGGAACTAATTATAAAAAGAAAAAAAACCTGATTACTACAGAATAAAGTTATTCAACTTTTAGTTATCCAACGGCAGTAACAGAAAAAAATAATTATTTGTCGGATGCATCCAAAAACTGGACCCAAAGGCAGACATTATGAGATATAGATAGTAATTGCTTTCATGAGAATATATTTTAATTGCCTTGCTATAGATTTTCAAGTTTACGGGATCCTGAATTGTGTGGGACTGCAGACATTGCCTTCCTTTGTGACTTGGTAGTCATGTCACTGAGTATATAAATTATTGGAGAGTCCTGCCAGTAATTACCATGAATTATAACTGATAAGAACTAATTATGCATTAATTGTGAGCATATTACTGTGCATGCTCAGAGTATGTTCTTTGGATCAAAACAGTGCAAGACTATTTCTTTGACAAATTATATATTTAAAGAATATGCAGGTATATATTGATGTAAAGACACTAGATAAAAATATGGACATCAAGATTTTCAGTTAGTGATAGAATTAAAACATCTAATAAGTATTTCATTCAAATTGTTATTTAGTTTTTTCACTTGGAAAAATCAAATTCTTTAAATGGACTCCACAAATCTTCATCACAAACTTCATGTGGCCCACGGGCAGAGCATTTGACAGTTCTGTTACAAATTATAAGATTTATATCGAAGAGCAGATCTGTTCACTGTATTCTAGTGCCATTGACAGTAGTAATCTTGAGCAATGAATGTATATTAAATGATAGCTCTATTATATTCACATTATTAGATTTCTCTGTAGTGACATGAGATATTTACCTTTGGTTGTATATGTTAAGAATAATTTAAATAAATGAACAGTATAATATAAAATTATCTTTATATAATAGCAATAATTGTATGTGTTTATATGTATATATAACAATAATAATACTAAACGATTGTAAAAATAATAATACTACATAAAAACTCTTTTTGGCTAATATTGATTTTTGCCATTATTACTATTTTAAACCACTAAACATCACATGATCACCATTTCTTATGCTTGCACATAACTGTTATTAAAACATGCAAAACTCTCCATACAGTAGTGCCACTTGGTGCAAGCCAGAGTAATAACAGTTATGTGCAAGCATAAGAAATGTTGATCATGTGATGTTTAGTGGTTTAACACCAATCCTGCCTAATAAGATAGTGGTGGCTATGATTGTTAAAGAGCCAAAGACACCAAAATGTATAGATACTGAACTGAGTTCAGACCCATATGATTATATATAAGCTATTGAGTTTAGATTGAAAATATTGTGTTTTCAATTTTATTCTCATAGTTTTGTAGTTAAGTAGAGATAAAAGATGGCTGCTGGAGGGGTGCATTAGATTCTAAAATTTAGGTGCAGTGCCTTCAGATCCAAGGCTCCTCACTGATGAAAGCCAGAAACTAGTTTAGGGATATTGGATGAGGATAGGGATTTTATGCTCAAGCCTTCTGGCATCCACTGATTACTCTGGCTGGCACTGAGTGGCAATACTGTGAGGAGAGCTTTGCCTGTTTTCTTACCATTTTACAATTACAATCTACATTGCATACATGGAAATAACTATGACTTATATAAAATTAACTAGAACCTGTTATAACAATAATACTAATAATACAACATGCGCAAGCAGAAAAAAAACCTTGTACAATTATATACTATATAATTTCCCATTCATTTATCATTAGCCAATTATTAAAAAAATAATGTAAAAATAACAATAATGTAAAAATAATCAGATGATGTTTTAATATTAGGATCTTTGAGGAATTTTAGTCAGACTAGAAGAAAGAAAAATGATATTTTTTATAAACGTTTTCTGCAACAAATTTTACTTTTGAAGAATTTTAACATCGTCTAATTGTAGCTTTCCATTGTATTCTATAGTCAAGCTGGATCCTGTCACTGAAAATATTACTGTGCTTTTTTAGAATGTGTCTAAAAAGTTGTAGAATGTAGATTGACTTTCTCATATTCACATTCAATATATTTTTGGCAGTATATTATCATTCATTTAATTCAAGAATCAGTCACTTAAAAATATTCCTTGATAATAGTTCAATCAATAACATCTCATCCAGCAAACTGAAAACATATCGGATGGTGTTACAATCTTACTGTCAGTTTTTTAAATTTTACGGCACATTGTTAGATAAATTGTTCAAAATATCAGTTCTATATACAATAAATTTAGCTGTAGTAGTTATAATTAGTATGATTAAAATGCCTACACTTTTAACTAAACCTAAAGAAGCGCATAAATGTTTATGTTGTGCCTCAATTTCCAAGTGTGAATTTTTATCTAAAAAGTTGATAAATAATATACAAAATAACTACTAAATTGGAGTTTACCTTAAGTTGGTTTTTAGATAAAAAATATATAAATAGAACATTTTCTCTTACAATCTTATATTTATCAGCTTTCTTTGATCACAAATGACACTTGAAAATTGTAATTTTGAATTCCATCATTGATTTTATGTACACCTGGGTCTTACTTTATGCATATTTTTAATGCAATTTTGAAGTTATGTAATTCATGTTTCTTCTTAATATCTTTTTATGCAGGTTTACTTTTATGTAATAAAGAAGTTCATATTTCACTATATTTATTAGATATCAAGAAATTTAAATTATTAATAACTTATTTTGACTTGAAATACTTTTTTTTCTTTTAAAAATGTAACATTATATTAGCAACTAACATGCTTATATGGTATAAAGCTATTTAGAATCTTAACTTTTATGTAAATAACCTACTTATACTTATGAGTAAATAATAATAATAGATTTATACTTACGAGTATAAAAATATCACAATAAATATTCAAAAATTTTAAACTTTTAAAAATATTTTGTTAGATATAACAGAAATAAATATTCTTTTAGATTTTTTAAATAAATGAAGATTTGTAAACTGAAAATAGTCTTTCTAATGATATGTATAATCTTTTTGTTTTGATTGTGATCTTATTTTTTTAATATAGAAACAAAAAGTGAACATTTAATATTTATTTCAGTAATAAACAAAAACATCTATCAAATGAAGACAAATTATTATTTTCTGATAGATTTTACATTGATGTGTGAGGCAAAAAAAAATGTCAGAAAATGCTGGAATCTGAGTTTTCTGCAATTAACAACCTCTTAAATTCCAATGAGCTAAATAGTTATGTCTGGATATCGCAAGCTTTATAAACAATTAGTAAAATCATCATCTCAAAGTTTAATCATCAATTACATTGTTGGAAAAAACCCATTAACACAGCACAAGACTGAAAGTGATGCTAGTTGCACTTCCTCTTGTGATTAATCTGATTTCTTATCAGTTCACAAATGAACCACATATTGTCAAATAGCGATAATGATTAAAATATGTATTAAAAATGTAAAATTAAATACTGTAGTTAATAAAAAAAATTTTGTCTTGTATCAATTCTTTCAAATATTTGAAATTATTTATTAGACATACTTTATTTCATTATTTTTTTAATGCAAATTTTAAAGTATTTTTTCCTTGTTGCTTTGTTTTTATGTGATTTCTGAAAATTACAGAACCTATCCCCCCTTTTTCAAGGTAAGTCTATTTTTGTGCATTTTTTTTAATGTGGGTTTTCTGTGGAACCTATCTACCGCATAAATGAGACCCAAGTGTACTTTTATTTAATTAACAATGGTTTTTTTGTCTGTTGCTCCATCAGAAAATTCTGGTAACTCAATTTTTACCCACCAATTTTAAACATGTTGAAACAATACTTATGGATTAGACCTGCATCTGTTTTTGCAATGGCAGAGTGTTGTACCTTTCTCCATTGGGGTGTGTGTTTATAACTTTTTAATACATTTTTAAAAGTTGTGACTTTATTAATATGCTGCATTAAAAAGTCACAACTATAGCATTCTTTGATCACCCCTCCCCCAATGGAGAAGGATACAACATTCTGCTGTTGCAAAGATGAGCAGCAGGTCTAATACATAAGTACCATTGAAACTTTGGATACAATTAGCAAAAAAAAAGTTAAAAAAAATTTTTTTTAAATTTTATATGGGATTCCATACTTTTTACAGTATTGACATTCAGAAATATTAAACTGTGTTTAAAGTTAATTTCTGGAAACTATATGAAACTACAAAGTAGAAAATAAAAATTATATATTTGAAAAAGATTATTGAAATGTTTTCCATTCGCATAAATGCATTCATAACTTAAAAAAGCAATACACTATAAAATAATAAATAAATTCTTTTCAGTTTTCATAGAATTCTTGTTATTACATAATCAATATAAAAATGTATTGTGCTCATGTTTACAAATATTCTTAGACTATTTCTACATGTGACTATCCCACAGTTATATTTTGGTCCTATAACATGAAAAAAACATTTGCAAATGATATATTTATTTTATATAGTGTGATTTTTTTTTTATAAACTGTAATAGCAATAATCAGACATTAAGCTAATGCACATGTGTTTTGTGGATTTTTAAGTATAAATGAATACTCTCACTTGCAAACATGAGATAAAATCTTTGTGAATAGTTAGAATGAATTCATCTATCCTTTCTACCCAAATATCATTCATTCGGCATAATGAAGGTAATTTAATGTGGTTGCTTAACATCTTCATGCTCTCATTCCCAAATGCTTAAGATTTGCCATACATAAGCATTTGAGTAGAAAGGATAAATGGATTCATTCTATCTTTTCACAAAGACTTTATCTTGTGTTTGGAAGTGAGGGTATTCATTTATAGTTTAAAATCCACAAAGCACATCTGCATTAGCTTAATGGCTGATTATTACTATCAAAAACATTGTAAAAGCTGAAAAAATATATATTTCTGAATTTTTAGTGCATTTGTGTGAATAAAAGTTTTTTTAATTATCACAATTTATATTTTTTAAATGCTTATTATTTATTAAAGATAATGTAATGGTTTAATATCACAGGGTTAAATAGTATATAGTTAAATACGTTTACTGATGAGTAGTTAATATAAAGTCTGAACATTGAAAGGGACAAAAATGGAAAAGATCTGAAATCATATATCCCAGAATCTAATATATAATCACTGCACTAAACCCACAGTAAAGCTGTAACTCTTTCTCTGCATTAAACTTTGCAGGGTAGCACGGGGCAAATATATTTTACAAAAAATGAAACAACTTTTGAACTTATATAAATAAAAAAATCACATTTACAAAACTAGTCATAATTTTGTCCTTTTCTTATTTCGACTACAACATAGTTATCTTCATGAGTTTATTTTATTGCAGTAACAAACAAATGACTTATCTTCTAAATTAACATACACTATATAACTTACAATAATTGTACACAGATTGAGAAAACCTTCCAGAAAATAAAAAGTATTTCCTTATCCCAATTGTATTTTAAATCATTTATTTCAAAGCTTTTTAAACTGAAGGGGGGGGGGTGAGATATAAAAAGTACTAGAGGGTGCAGAAACATTAATTCCGAAATAGTTTGAATGTAATATGGGGGATTTGAACAGATTTTCAAGCTCCTACAGTTTTCCATTCTACCTCATATAACCGATACACGTGACCACACACGAAATACGTATATTGGAGATCAATTATTTTTTCACATATGTGTGGTCACGTGTATCGGTTATATGACATAGAGTGGATAGCATAAAGGAGCTTGAGAACCTGTGATCAAATTTTCTATATTAGAAACACTAATTGTAAGCAGAATTATCATATACATTTTTTTTTTTTTTGCTAAAACATTAGTACCAAAAAAAAAAAAAAATGAATGATTTATTTATAAGTTCATGGAATCTACAGACTTTAAGATATTACTATTCCAGAAAATCGGGTAGTATTCTACTGATGCCATATAAAATATTAAAATGGCAGACGCCGGACTAGATAACGTTTTCCAATAAAATTGATAATTCTTTTTAATTATTATTAAATTAATTTTTATTTTTTTTATTTTCAAATTTAATTATTACTAACCCAACTACTATTTATTACTTAAAAATCACGAGATTGAAGATTACAGATAATAGAGACTTTTCAATCACGTGATTTAATATTCATTGTCATAGAGAAACAAAATTAAGTTTGAAATTAAAAATGAATTTCCAAATTTAACAGAAAAAGAAAAAGAATTTAATTTTATTGGCAAACATTGTCTAGCCCGGCTTCTACTCAGACACCTATCACTTTAAAACTGTGAAAGAATTACAAATTAAATTATATCTTTATTCCCTGTCACAGAGAAGATTATCGAGTATTTGGACAATATTTGGTGATGAAAAAACTTTCTACTTCCCACTTGAAAAGATGACTTCTTTTTTACTTAATTAAATAGAAAGTAAGACGACATTTCGGTTGTAATCAGCTGATTAAATAAATATAAAAAACGAAATGTTAAAATCAAATGGAGTTCGACAAATTGAATTTTCAAATGATATAATTACTTAAACAAATTTGTATTTACATTTTAAAAAATACTTTTTGTGTTTATTATTAATATAAACGAGAAAATAGTGTTGAATTCATTAATCAGAGTGATTATTATGTAGGTTAAGAGATATTGTTTTATGGCAAATATAGGACATAATGAATCATCAAAATTTATAGTAAAGCTTCAAATAATGAATTGTATGACGTGGCAAACAATGATGCTCTATCGATGATAACTATTGTATATTGCCAGAAAATGCTAGTTTCTGGCTCACGTAAATAAGAGAAACCAATCTAAGAATCAAAAACATTCATAACAATTATTCACATAATTATTTACACACTACAGTTGCATAAGTTCACCAATTATAAAAGGTGGTAAAGATTTCACTATTTTTTTTGTTAATTATTAATTGTAGAAAAGAGGAATGCTTTGAGTCACTCTCCAAAAACTATTATTCCAGCACCATAGCTTGACTCATAAAAATTCTAACACTTATTTTTTACTAGCAACTTTCTACTATTATTCTGCACAATAGCATGGATGAATGTTGTGATAAAGATTGCATTAACTGATTAGGTCACTAAACATCCCATGATCATCATTCCCTATGTTTACACATCATAACAGAGGTGAATTGAACCTGATTAGGTTTTGTGATATTATGAGTCACTAAACAAAAAATAATGCCAGAGTAAACTTCCTATCCACAAATGAACTTCGTTATCTAATTCATTTTTCCTACCAAACAAAGTTGTTTGACTGGTTAAATAATGTCATTGACTAATTGTTTGTGTGTTAGTCATTTAGTTAATAGCATTATTTCCTGAATATGACATTGAAAGAGCTCTACTTATTGGTTGAATTCACTTTTGAGATAATTAAATAATTTGCTTTGCATAACTTAGTGCAAATGGTAAGGTGTTAGATTGAATAGCTAATGTACTTAGGTTACAGTTAAACTGTGACAATTGCAATGTTCAGTTGTCATAAGAGACCCTGTGTGACTTTAGTACTCACATCAATATTGCAATCCTAACATAGGGTTAAAATATAATAATTATAACATTTTTGAGTCTTTACTCATTTTTAAAAAATCACAACATAATTGCAGCACTGTAAGTAACACACTTTTATTGTAGTGCAACCCCAATGTGATTCATTGAAGTTGTAACGGTATATGCCATTACATTAATTTAAAATTAAATTTTTTTTTTTTAACTTCGCAAATAAAAATAAATTTATTAAAAACTAAAAGCTAAAAAAAAATTAAAGAGTTGTTCAATATATATATATATTCGCACAGATGCAAAACTTTAAAAAATATTTCTTTTTGAAATAAAAAAAAAAGTATTTGAATGTACTTTTTTCGAAAAAAGTATAAGAAAAAGATAAAATATTTTTGTAAATGGAAATGATTGTTTTATAAATTAATTGAAAAGCAAACTAGCCCTTGGGGCTCTTATAAAAAAAAAAGATCAGTTGAAAGTTATAGATAAGAGAACAAAAGAATTAGCTTGACCAATGGAAGCACCATGCCTCAGCACAGACCAAAAAAGAGACTAGAATTAGTGACATCTTGTTCATTGAATCCAGAGGATCATTATAAAAGGAAAACAATTCAAATTAAAACAGTTACTGAGTTACAGCTTGATTTTTGTGAGAAGAGTCGGTCTCTCTCACTTATCTCAAATAAAATTATTGTAATACCAGGATTGAATCAGCTTAGGCCTCCACCAGAACAACAGACCGGACTTCAAATAGAGATGTTGCGGGAATTGGTCCCAGGAACCATGATTCTCCTTCTGTAAGACATGAACTATAAAATTTAAAAATAATTAAGAACTTTCATTCAAGCTTTTAATATTCAGAACCTAAATTTTAAAATGAACTGTTATCTGACTTTCAAAATTTCAAATTGATAATTAATGTTTAAATTTTATACATTTAAGTTTGCTAAAAATCATTTCCATTTTGTTTTATTTTTATTAATATTGTATACATTACTAAATGCATTAAATTTAAGTTGGGCATAGATGCTTGTATAGATTCGTTCACATTTAATTATGTTTTTGTTTTCATATTTGATTAGAATATATAGACATTTGGTAAATAATGATATCTTACATTGAATATCTAAAATGTATTTATTCGGATGTCTTTTTAGTTATTGGTGTCAATGGGGCATCTTATGATGAATACCATTGGGTTTCTTGTGAATTCCCTCTGCAATTACATCAATGACTTTATATTTTGATCATTTATGTTTATTTTGAGATGTTTTTTGAGTGTGTAATCTGTGTAATCGATCTATACTCAACATTAAAAAAAAAAAACTTTTGTAAAATTCATCTGTGCAAAATTATATAAATGATAAACTTAAGTCAGGCATGAATAACTATATAGATTTGTAAAATTATATTAATTAATTAGGGGAGGTTAATCTTAGGTTATTTGTTTCTTAGTTAAATTAGGTCAATGGATTGGATATATTGGTGTAATTAGTAGATGTAGTATGAGATTCGCTACTTGCAGAATCACAGTATACGCCACACATCCCCTTTTGCCTATGGAATGAGATAGTAAGACAGAAGATGCAGTCTTTTCCTATGGAGTTTTTTTATTGTCTTCTCCAACCATGCTGTTCAGATGTACATTCCTGACAGTATGGTATTTTTTGTGCTGTTGTATTTTCATGCTACATTGAATACATCAATGTATCAGATGGATTGACGCCAGTTTGACTGCAAACTTTTGGCCTAAGGTTAAATAAGGATAGAATATTTTCTTTTCAAATGTAAATCTATGTAGTTTATTCATACTCGACAATCTTAAAATAAATATAAAATTCATCTGTGTGGATGATTTAAAATCTTAAAATAATAATTTAAATTAAAAGAATATTAAAATCTAAAATAATACATGTTATTCCTCAAATGTTAAAATGATTATATATGTGCGTAAATAAATGTTGTTTGTGTGTTAATTACTGGCAGTGGCTTTTATCTTTTTATATTTAAGATACAAATTAAACAAGTTATATATTATTATCTCTGCATCTCCACTGAGCTAGTGACTTGGGCTAATGGTCTAAATATAAAATAAAGTGGGATCTTAACAGCGCGTATCTTCCTACTATATAAATTTTCTAGGTTCAAATGCCTAGATGGCATCTTTGTAGTGCAGATACAGTAAGTCTCCTTCCTTTCGAACCATTATAAAGTAGAGGAATAGAAAATTCTGGAGATGAAGACTCATACATCATGGCTCCAGTTTTGCTCCTTCCAGTGCTCAAACTTCTGATGAATCCTTAAGCAATAAACTATTCAATTACTTTTGCTTGAATTACAGAATTGGTAGAATAGCAGATTCTAAATGTAATAATCCATAGATTAATATTCAATTGGTCAATTCTGATGTTTAAACTTTGTGCAAACCTCCAGTAAATTAATAGCATAAGCAAATTTGTAAATCAAGATGTCTTGTAACATAATTTTATTTGAATTACAGAAGGTAGAAATCACCACAGATTAATAGTATTTTACATGCAATATAAAAAAAACATTTGAATCAGTTTCTAACAACAATGTTTACAGCATAATAAAAATACTAGAAATTGAATGATTTTATTTATATACAATACTTATATTACATCACATGATCACCATTTCTTATGCTTGCTCATAACTGTTGTTAAAGCAGGCAAAACTTTCTGTACAGTAGTGCCACTCAGTGCAAGCCAGACTAATCAAGGAATGCCAGAAGGCTTGTGCATAAAATCCCTATTTAGTGCCTACTCATCCAATATCCCAGCCTGAAGCTGTCAGAGATCATAATAAAATTTAACATTCAAAAGAAAATTTAGGATGTCATTCTTTTGTAATGTAGTGGACTCCCAGTGATATGAATAAACATATTATACTTACAAAATAAAATTTTATAAATATGAGATTGTTTAATGATGTTATTGGTTTATTTATACTATCCAAAATCACATCTACTAATTTAAAATTTTGTTGCAATAAAAAAAAAAAGCACTGCTATGAATACAATATTTTTTATAAACTTTTGGTGCACCAATATTAACAATGTTTGGAAAGTTTGTTCAATATTTTTTTTATTTATATGTAAGGTAAAATATTGTATTGAATATATACATATACACACCTGGGTCTCATTTTATGCTGATTATTTTAATGCAATTTTGAAGTTATGCGATTCATGTTTCTTCTTAATATTCTTCATATTTCACTATATTTATTAGATATTAAGAAATTTAAATTATTAATAACTTATTTTGACTTGAAATACTTTTTTTTTCAAAAATATAATGTTATAATAGCAGCTAACTTGAATATGACCTGAAGCTATATTTAGAATAAATAACCTACTTATACTAATGAGTAAATAATAATAATAGATTTATACTTACATCTAAAAATATCGCAATAAATATTCAAAAATTTTAAACTTTTAAAATGTATTTTGTTAGGTATAACAGAAATAAATAATGTAGATTTTTAAAATAAATAAAGAAGATTTTATTGATTTTATAAATTGAAAATAATATTTTTAATGATAATGCATAATCTTTTTGTTTTGATTGCGATCCTCATTTTTTAAATATAGAAACAAAATGTGAACATTTAATTTTTTTTCCCATATGTCATAGCATCAGCCGGGATGTAAACCCACAACTGTCTGCAACCAACTACTGTAAAAATCATTTGTCAACAGAAAATCATTAATACAGCACATGACTGAAATTGTCACTAGTTGTGTAAATGGGATGGAGCAGAATATGGTAAAAATTAGTGTGGGGAATGGAAAATAAAGTGGCTAACAAGTTTCTCTGGGCATAATTGCTGAGAGATTCGTGAATTTGTTCAAGAAGAAGCTACATCACATCACATCACATCAACGAATCTGATTTCTTACTAGTTTACAAATGAACCACACATTCAAAAATAGCGATAACGATTAAAATACGTATGAAAAAATGTCAAACTAAATACTGTAGTTAATAAAAAAAAGTAAAAAAAGTTTGTTGTGTATCAATTTATTTCACATATTTGATATTTTTTATTAGTCATACTTTATTTCCTTATTTTTTTAATGCGAATTTTAAAGTAATTTTTCCTTGTTGCTTTGCTTTTATGTGAATTCTGAAAATTACAGACCCCCCCATTTTTCAAGGTAAGTTAAGTCTATTTTTGTGCGATTTTTTTAATGTGGGTTTTCTGTGGAACCTATCTACCACATAAAATGAGACCCAGATGTGTGTGTGTATATATATCCACATAGCTAGAGGTTTGTTTAAAGTTTCATGGTTTCTGTTATTCTGAGTATTGTACAAATCTATATTTGTGATATTATATTATGATAGCTTTAAGAACTATGACTTTTAAGTGATCAACCTGCACTAATCCTGACTTTTAACCTCTGGCTAATATAAATATTCATTTACCAACTACAAATGAATTTCTATTTTGATTGGCTGTCAATTTTTTTTAAAAAAATCCTAAGCTTATTTGTGATCTGAAAAAAAAATTTAAGATTCGTCTGGTCAGGATTTGGAACCAGACATTCATAGGGATAAACTATATCATTTTCTTTATTATTGTTATGGTTTCCATTTTTCTATTATTTTTTGATTTCAACTTGTATGGTGATTATGTTATAGTTGAATATTCTGTCTAAAGTCAATAATTTAATGGTAATGGCAGTGTTACATTATGGAGAAAATCAAAATGTGTAAATTGTGGCTGAGCTCTGCTATTTTCAGTGCAGTAAACTTCTTATAAATTACTGGGCAATAAACTGTTTGATTACTTATTTTTAATTCCTATTCATTCACATTAGTAATAAAATCAATCATATAGATTCTGTACAATCAGACACACACACATATATATATATAAACTACCATCATCTACATATATATATATATATAAAGCTAGGAATATACTTTTGGATATATTTTTTTACATATTTATGTTGAGAGATAGCAAAGTTTAAAATGACTAATGTTATAGTCTTTCTTTATATGTCTGAGTTTAATTTGTTTTTTTAACTAGCAATTTATGATCATTGCTAATTTAATTTCACGATTTTTGTTTGAAAAAATCAGTATTTTAATATATAACATCATTGCAACATATGATTCAAGAGAATATAATCTTTTGAATCGACTGTTTGAAGTTCAAACTTTATATTTATTTCACAGAGGGCGTTGCTGAATAAAAATAACGTTAATGTATGATAATAATTAGGAAAGTAGTTTATTGTTTAAGGCTCGAACAGGATCTTTAGCAACAAGAGAATATACATGTAAATGGAAAAATATGGGTGATTTAGTGTACAAATTGTGTAAGGAAGGGGTATAAAAAATATTAGGCATCTTTTGATTGAATGTAAATGCTTGAAAGCAGAAAGGGTACAAATAATAAAGTTATGGGATTTTTTTTTATGCTGGGTTTGGGAAAAGATAAAAGGGATTTAGATGTAAAGGCCATAGAGTTGACAAAAAATATGTTGTGGAAATAGAATGGAACAGATTATGGGAAAGCTTAGGGTGGGGAATGGAAGGGGAAGGTAAAGTGGCTAACATGTTTCTTTGAGCATAGTTGCTGAGAGATTCCTAACTCCGTTTAAGGAGAAGTCACAGTATATCACATCACATCACATTTGGAAGGGCATGTTGAACATTTTATTTATACTACAGTATGTGCATATGTGACAAACAATATTACGAATAAAAAACCAATAGCTAATTAGTTATAATAGCGAACGTTTTCGTGCGAATCTAATACTTAATGTAGCATGTAATTTTTTTTTCAATGTTTCTGAACAAAAACTTGAGTGGTGAACGCACATACTCCACGTACGTCTATATAAATGAACCTAACAGATGTTCATTTCTTTTTTATATAACTATTCTGTTTATATTATTTTCTTGTTTGTTATTGGAATTTTTTTATGTTGGATTTTAAAATTTCAAATCCTCACCTATACTGTTTTTATATTAGATTTTAAATCTACTAAAAGATAATTAAATTTTTATATATATACACAAAAATCAATATTATAGTTTTTTTTAAAGATAATATAAATGTTCCATTTATTTAAAAAGAACAATTAATATTTTTAATTAACCATGTTTTCATTATGTTAAGGTAACATAACATTATATTTTTTGTTTTAAATTTTATTTTGATTATTATTATTTATTTTTAGTTGCTACTTAGTAGATATGTCTGCCCATCCCTTGTATATGTATTAAATGGATTATATCCTATACATAAGGGGTCAGATTGGCTTTAGATCAACAAGGGTGTGATGAGAATCTTGGCCTGACCATGGCCTTTGAGCATTCCAACATCAGATTTTTAGTTGAAGGGTTTGAATGTATAGTGGTTGAAGCTTGTCCATTAAAGTATGAAGATTGGATATCTTAATATATATCTGAGCCTTTATTGCATATATGTGTAGAGATGATAATCTGGACCAACTGATGATTGCTGGTTTAGCATGAAATATGTATATTGGTGATTATTTATCTTTTCAACATATATGTTGTAAAGAACAAAGAAGTTCGTTAAATTTGGAGAGAAAATTATATTTTAAATTTTTTTTTTTATTTAGTATTAAAAATACTTCTTTTTTTATTAAATATTTTTTTTTATTATTTTTCATTTTTTTTAAAACTTATTTTATAGAATTTAAAGAAAATTTTTATATTAAATTTTAATTTTTAAAAAAAATTTTTAAAAGGGAAATTTTTTTTTTATTTTTTTTTAAATATTTATATATATAAAAAAAAAAAAAAAAAAAAAAAAAATGATAGTAATGTGTTCAAGTGTATCAGTGTTATGAGATAGAGTGGAGAGTGCTGGGCCATGTGAAAGTTTGTGCTCATATCATCATCATCATCATTATCAACCATTATCAATCCACTGCAGGATGAAGGTCTCTCCAAGTTTAATCCATCTTCTCCAATCTTTAGCTTCTCTTCTCCACATCACCCCTGCACACTTTTTTATTTCATCCATCCATCTCACATGTGGTCTCTTTCTGGGCCTTTTACAATCTCTTGGAATCCAGTTTAAAATTTCAATTGTCCATCGATTATCATCTCTTCTAACAATATGTCCAGCCCAACTCCACTTCAATCTTTTAATTTTTTCAATGAGGTCAGTAACACCTGTTTGTTCTCTTACCCATACATTGTGTTTACGATCTCTTCTTCTTACTCTCAATATACATCTCTCCATACTTCTTTGAGTGGTCTGAAGTCTCTGAATTGCTCTTCTATTAAGTGTCCAAGTCTCAGATCCATAAGTAAGAACTGGTAAAACACATTTGTTAAAAACCTTCCTTTTCAAACACATAGGCATATTTCCTTTTAGTATCAAGTTATTTCTACCAAAAGCACTCCAACCAAGTTTAATTCTATGATTAATTTTCTCCATTATGTTTCCATCTGTATTAATAATCTGACCAAGGTATTTGTAACTGTTAACTTCTTCTAATTCCTCATAATCAATCTTTATTTTCATATTTTGAGCAAATCGATTAAACATTACTTTAGTCTTTTTAACATTTATCTTTATATCCTATATATTATTTATTTTTTTGTAGATTATAAACTTATTTATATACTGTGTATGTTTGCAAGGATAAAATTAAATGAAAAATAGATAAAAGTTTAGTTTTTGTAGATTCACAAATCTGAAGTGGAATGAGATGGGATCTTTTTCACCAATTAATTATGTCTTCATTTACAGTAAAACCATGCATAGTTTGATCCTCTTGTATGGTGATAGATTCTGTTGTTTAAGGCCCATGGCCCAAGTCTAGCTCTACCACATCTCTCATATGTGCTTCTTATGAACTCTCTTTCAATAAAACCATTGGATTTTTTTACTAAATTACATTTTCTCTTATAACAATCTTCATAAAGTGAAGTAACTTGATAATTAGTCAACAAATTAGTAAAGCCACATCATCTAACATTATTTTTTTTAATGCAGATCAACTCACTATCTTCATTCTCCAGCTAAAAAATGAAGGATACCCATTTACCAACCATCAATAAATAATTACCTAAGATGACTATGAGAAAAAAAATACTAATTTTATTTATAATATGAATAAAATTAAAAATAAGTCTGATCAGGACCTGAATCCCTAATTTTTGTAAACGGAAATTGTATTTTTTTTTTTTTTTTGTTATAATTTTTTCTATAGGTTTTGCTTTAGTTATTTTAATGCAGTTTAATAAAATCTATATTAGGAAGCAGCAATATACAATAATGTTACCAACATATAATTATAGTTGTATCAACTACTAAACATCATTTGAAATTGTGTGAAAGACTATTGTCATAAGTACTCCCTGTCACTATATTAAAAATTGCACTGATGTCTCACAAAATAGAATGAAGTTATAGTCCATCATATTCTTCTAAGATATGAAGGTAATCAACATACCATTGAGTTAAAGCTGAAAATATTCCCCCCTACTGTTGGTATCTATGATACAGCTAGATTAAATAATTTAGAGGTTGAATTTGATTACCAATTGAACATGCAATTTGTAAGTCAACAAAAACTTGATATATATATGGAAATCAATTGCTTACGCAACCATATCATATGATTTAATGAAGTAAGATATATTGGACTGAAATAATTTACATTAGAATATAAACTATATAATTCAAGCTATAGAGAATAAAAAAAGAATCTTTCACTGTGATTAGAATAGTTATTTGATATCAATTTTATACATATTCATTCAACACTTTAATGGCATCCTATGCCAAAACAAATCTTTATATGATCTTTTTAGCACTACAACATAACACTGACACTTAATCAATGACAAAGACTAAGTACTATATATCCATCCAGAAGCCACATTAAGTTTTATAAAACTATTAAGCGGAATGACTTGAAATTTCAAGCACCACAATATTTTGCCCCAATGTTATTTCAGTTGCTGCATTATTTGGATTTAATATATCCCATCTCTTTTCCAAAGGATACAAATTTATTGATTGAAGTCAGTAAATAGTACATTTTTTAAATTAATACAAAATCTATATAATTATGTAAATAGGTTGGCCTAGGTTGAAAAGATGTTAATATACTCACATCATTGTTTTGAGTAGTTTAATAGAAGTAAATATAGTTGCTTGATAGTTGTTTACAAACAGGATTCCTCAGTGATAGCAAATAATAATCAGAAATTAGTCTAAGGATTAGAACATTATTTTTACCTGATGTTTATTATTACTATTAGTAGTAATATTATTGTTGTTGTTGATATTATTATTATTATTATTATTATTATTATTATTATTATTATTATTATTATTATTATATGACTTTATAATACTAATCTACTACACCCCCCCCCCCCAATGTTCTTTGCCAAATTGAATCAGACATTTTGTAACAAAAAATGTCAAAATTAAAAGTTTGATGAGTTAAAGGCAATATTGGAGGAAATATTGAAAGCATTTTTACAATTAAAATAAAATAAAAAAGTTTTGTAAGCCTTGGGTATATATATAACCGAAAAGTCAATTTTGTGTATTGTGCTTTAATAGCCAAGAGGAAATTTTTTTTCGTAAAACAATAATCAATTACAAACGTTGTTAAACTAAAAAACTTAATTTCCATTAGCTTATACAGAAAATAAGAATTTAAAACTGAGTAGTGATTCATATATTATACAATAGAAAAATATAGAATTTTAAGGTAAACTCAAGTACATTTAAAACATTTTTGTATAATATTTACCCAAATATTTAGATTAAAAATAAAACAAAATATAAATAACTGACTATAGGACAAGGGAAAAACAACACCATCAGATTTGTTAATTACCAATTGGCTTTGTTTTATCTCACATTGTTATCAGGATTATTTAAATATTTCATTTATAATCAAGTAATTGGATGGATAATCCTGCTTGTAACTTAAGAAAAATCGAAGATTTTATCTAGAATCTTTTATATATATATAACTTTTTTTTTTCTAAGTACTTTTAAAATTAAAAGAAAAAATGTCATCCCACTTTTATGGGAAATATATTTATTTATTGTTTCATTTTTAAAATTGTTTTTTAAATGAAACCACATATAAATCTATGACGTCATGTAATGATCAATAAATAAAAAGTGGTAAAATCACGCTAAAAAGAGTGATACTATATTTGGAATTCTAACACTTTGTTTTTTAAAAAAAATATTTACATAATTATTCGAGATTGTCCTATGGTTTATTTTAGTAATTTTAGATGGCGACAGTATAAAAAAGAGACTATAATAAAATTTAATTACAAAGAAATCAAGTCATATATCATATGACTTAATTATATTTCACAGAATAGTGATATTCACTTTAATGCGATCTAAGACTGATATTAAATATAAAGTCTGCAACTATACTATAATAATTTTGTGCAATAAAATATAAATGTTTCTTGCAAGGAATGAAAATATAAAATATTGATTAATTAAATCTTTATATAAAATTTTAGTACATAAAATCCATTTCAAAAGGTAAATGTTAGGATAAAAAAAAAGAGAGAAATGACTATTGCCCAGGAGTATTTAAGATGTTCGAGCACTAGACCTGCGAGTATCAGGATCGAACGTGGGACCTTGCGCTCCTAAACCGGACACTCTATGTACTGTGCCAAACTACATTAGATGAAAAGTTTAGATTCACTTGAAAGTGCAATAAGCAGATTGACAAAAAAAAATATCTCACAATTTAATAGTATTCAAATATTTTGACTTCGGGCATGTGCAAATAAATTTAAATCATTTTATATAATTTTATAGTATATTATGTTGATATATTAACATTGCTTTTTGAAATGGGTATTTTGTATCAAAAATGCACTTAAGGATTTAATAGTATTTTGAAATTTTCACTTCATGATATTAATAATATAAAATTTAAATAATTCCTTATTAATTTTGTTGATATAATTAATTTCACATTATTATTACCTTTACAACATTATGCAAATATAAGGAAAGGTATTATGGTATAGACATATCTTGGGTTGAATGGATATATATATATACACACACAATGTGTCCCAGTGAAAAGAAAACTACTGAGTAGTGGCTTGAATTGAATGGTTAATATATATATATTGTAACATATTAAATGGTCGTTCAAATAGAAATAACTAAGTAAAGGTTCAAAATATAACACTATCAAGAATTATAAGCAAATTATTATAGCAATGTATTATAACTCAGGTATATGAAATCACGTGAAGTGAGTACACTAGTAATTCAATAAAATATAACTCAGGTATACAGGCAGTAGGTTTTATCCACTTTCATTTCTTGGTTTGATGTTAAGTGCATGTTTAAACAAATACTAAGTGAATATGGTCTAGCAGGGCGCCACTAGATTATCTGAATCTAGACACGGTTATATCTGATAACCTTTCACATGTACCGGGTTTGAATCCCTTTTTGGTACTTTATTTCTAATAAAAATGAGAGATTTTGCTTTTTGAGCCATATCACTATAAGCACTAATAGTTAGGTAAAAGTAAAACATCTTTAAACCACAGTGGAGTTCATTGAACATAAATCATTTCTCAGATCTTAACATAACAAATGTGTTTCAATATTTTTATAAGTTCACTAGCTCAGATTATATATAACTAATTTAGGATGGCAATTCACTCATCCTTGCATGAAATAGATGATGGGATGTGGTTATAATAATACTAAGAAATCACTAAATATTATAAAATCAATATTTATTTATGGCCTTTAAACAGTTAAACAGCTCATTAATTAAAACGTTGATGACGATGATGATGATGATAATAATAACAATAATGACAAGGGTTTCAACTACAGCTCTAGGACTAAGCCTAAACATAAAACTAATTTTTATAAAGAAATTCATAATTATTGCTTAATTTTAGCATATTTACTTATATCTTAAATAACTAATATTCAACCATTGATGATGATGAATAATCACACTTAACAAAGACTACACTTAATGAAATATATACGCCTCGTTTAATAAAACAAACTAATATTTATTACTACATTTCTAACATATACATAAAAATTTCTAGATAAATATGAAAATTGACATGAATAATAATAATAATAATTGATTATATAACAATCCTCAGATTAATTTTAAGTTCTTCCCCCTTTCCCTTCAAATGTATTTTGTATTAAGTTGGACGTCACATTGACCATGATTTTCACTCCATGAGAAAAGTATTTAAAAAAAAATATTATCTGCTCATTAGCACACATACTTTAAAAATCCAACATGTAAATAGAATGTAAAAAAAAAATGTTAGTAAAATTGAAAGAGCAAGTTTTAGAAAAGAGTTTTAAATTATTTTCTCCCCCTCCCTTCCAAGCGCTGAAATCTATACTGAACTTGAAACAAAATAATCTAATATTCTAATACTACTCATTATTTCACATTCACTCCCAATTATACACATATAAAAATATTATTATGTATGTGCGTGTTTTATCCCATAATAACAAAATATTATTAAAAACCAAAATAATAATAATATATCAGTTAAAACTAAAATCATAACACCATAAAAAAAAATTGTTTTACACATTAATATTGTAAAATTAATAAACAAATAATTTTCATACATTCAAGGTCATTTATGAAGCTCAAAGTTATTTTTAGTAAGACATTCTTGTTTTTAATTGATCTGAATAGTCTTTAAAAGTTCTTTAAATAAAATATACCACTTTATTGCTAAAATGTTTATTAAGACTGATATCATAAAGAAAATAGATATAAAAAGTCATATTACCGATCTTTTGTTTGTGGCGAATTTCCAAGGGTTCAAACTTGTCTTGTATAATGTCTATATTTCTGCAGCTACTATTTCCGTTTTATGTGGGAACAATCTCTTTCTTGAGGTGTATAACTATTTGATGATGATGACTCTATTGAGGTTATTTGCTTTAGTGGACAATTTGGAAATCATTATATTAAATTTTCTTCTCTTCCTGTCAAGCATGTGGATGAAATACAGCAGTTGTTTTCCCATTTGTAAATTTTCTTGAGTTTAAAATCAGTTGTTGTAACAATTAATTGGACTTGATGATTAATATTTATCAGTAGATTAATTCATCTTCTTTGAATGCAGGTGAATGCTTTCTTCCTTCTATTAAAAACATCTTATTTCTCTGGTCAGTTGAAAGGTGTAGAATATTATTTTAGACACATCTTTTCTTTCCTATGTGATGTGCAGCTTCCCCAGATGGTCCGGAACCGATGGGACATACATATAATTTTTCTAGCCAGACATTTCTTATATTTTCAGCATTCAATTGGATAGTTTAATAATCTGAATCATAAACAATAATCCTAATAATAATTCAAGACAGCTTTTTATATCCAATTTTTAGCTAACTTAACCAATCAGAGATAGCATCACTTGCTATTTTTGGACAAATTTGTTTTAATTAGATCTCTAATTTATTTTCAACTATATTATTTTTCAACTGAAAAGTTTAATCCTTTTTCCAGACACTTTTGTTTAAAAAAAAAATAGACTCAATCCTTATTTCCTTTCTTTTTTTTTTTTTTTTTTTTTAACATCCAGGTAACACTTCAAATCTTTGAGCTTCCTTCTTTAGATCTTGAGATAAGACAATTTCAAAATTAGAGCTCTGACCCATTATAAGCTTCCAAAGTGAAACAATCATTTACAAAAAAAAAATTGCTACAAAGATCGATATCTGATTAAACAGATTTCCTCTTTTAACAAAAAAAATTGTACAAAAAAAATAATTTGACAGATTTAATACTTCCTTTTCTTTCAATATTTAGGAAATGTAAATTTTTGTATGTAATGTACACACATCCTTCATTCTTTCAAATCATTCATAAACTAACCTTAAATAATATGATTGCTAGCTTAGTAATTATAACCCAATTATTTAATTAAGTCTGTAACTTTTAAATCCCAATTATAATTAAAGAAAAGCAAAATAAAAGTATAGAATAAAATATTAGAATTGATCAAGCATAGGTTAGTTTTAAAGAAAGTTAAAATGTTTAATATTTGAAATATAAAACAATTAAATAATTTACACATACATTGCCTATATGTATGCATTATAACTTTGCTTTTTAACAGAAAAATTAAATATTAAATAGTTTAAATGTGTGTATTACCTTTCTATCAACACACAAACAAGTAAAGCATGTAATTGTTGACCCATTCTTTCTCGGTTTAAAGCTTTTAGAATTTTGATCTGGTAGGGTTTGAACTTGGATGCCCTACAGCTTCTTTTATGGTTATATAAAATTGTGATGATGATTTTTGGTTTACCTTTTCTACATGCACATTACTATAAATTTATCTAGTGACTAAATTGTAATGGCACAATATATATACTCAGTGTGGCTAACATAACAAGTGAATGATTTTCTCTCCAAGATGTATGCAGCATGGTCTTTGAATCAATAACAAGTGTTGCATAGCAATATAATTATAGTTAGTCACCATAAAAATCTTTAATGTGCTAGCATATCTGATTAGGAATAGTGACATGAAATGTGTGTTTGTACCTTAATCCATGGTGGACGAATATGCTAATATCACATTTTTATTTAAACTGAGAAATATTGCTACTGAAAGATTTGAAATGATTTAAACTGTGTCTGGATGTGACTCTGAAGGCATGTTTTTAATGAGTTATCAAGAGATTGGGGTGGCAGGGAGAACACTGAAGATGAACCATGAAAGCTCAAATACCCTATCATATTCTATGTCATAACTTGTGATTCATGCATGTTACTATTTTAACATTTTTGTGGTGACTACATAGCACATATATTGATTCAGTGATGGTGTTGCAGGTAATATGTAGAGAAAATCAATCATTTACGTACTGGAACACACAATGTTAAAGGAAGGTTGCCTTGATAATAGTTTGAGATTATTTATTATTATTGGGATTCTCTAAGTGTTGATGGCTTTTAATGATAAAATCAGTAGTAAAATTATAGATTTTCAACAATTTTAATTAACCAATATTTGTTAAATGTTAATAATATATAGTTATTTAATATAAGCATAAGCTTCATAAATAACGTTCTCACAAATTGCTGTATCATTTCTTCCCCCCTCATATATTTGTAGATGTGATGTATACACAAATTAGAATGTATGAGGAAATATTTAGCAGAGGTTATTCTGTCAGCTTTCTAAACATTTATTTAAAAATATGACATTTGACATATGGATATATCTCAAATTAGTCTGTGGAAGAGATACTTTTCTGTTGCTATTATTGTTTACTCAGGAACAAATGACAATAAGACTGGAATAAAGTGAACTTATGGAAATTTTTTTTTTTTCAATATCTTTATTAATTCATTGAAGGAATAATATTAATGGAAACAAACCAACTTATACATGTATATACCCAAATAACATTATTATCGTAAAGTTGTAATGTACACACACAATCATATATATATATATATAATGTCAAATAAGATAACAGTAATATATAATAAAATTAAATATCAAAGAATTAAGTTTACAATTTTCAGTATATCAATATTTACATAAATAAAAGAATAAAACAGTCATAAGTACTTGCTATACAGATTGCTGTAAATGATACTAAAGATGGCAGTCATGCTGTAAGCTAGCGATAATTTTTAATTTATTTATATATTGGTATATTGGAAATTGTTAATTTAACTGGTGTTTTGTTCTTTTATATATATGATATGATAAATATTATTTAGTAAATATTATTCATTAAAATATTCATGTAAATCTATAGTATTAAGTATAATTATTTCTACCACAAATAAAGATCTTTTCAGGAATTGCTTGATCACAAATTAATCATTTTATTTATGAATTGATTTTTTAAAACTATGAATAGCTCATTTCTCTTTTATAATTAATATATATCTTTTTGTATCATTTTTTTCCCTCCATCAATAATTGTTCTAATTATTATTACACTAAAATTATTGTTATTGTTGATGATGTTATTATTATTATTGTTGTTGTTATTGTTGTTGTTATTATTATTTTAGCATATATTGTTACCAGCATGCCAATAATTATATAATTTATATTCTTATTATTTAAGACTAACATGCAGTAATAGAAAAAAAAATTACATATTAGAAATACATTCATAACTCTAAAGATCCCAGATTTTGTTCCCATGTTAGTATTGTCGCTAACAAGACCAGCATCATCGGGAGAAGAGGAAAATAATAGCACTTGAAAGATTGAGTTTATATGCCAACATGTGTGTTATTACTAACAGTTGCATGTATTTGAAATTTTAAATAAAGTTTGAATTTATTTAGAAAAGATTTAACAATTAATTCTAAAAGACGAAAATAGTCCAATTTATAAATATAAATTGCATATATTCGCAATATGTTTTAACATAAAATAACTACTTTTATTAAAATCATTTTTTTATTATAAAAATATATATACTGAAGTTAATTATTCAGATTAATTACTGCCTAGCATGCTTTTCTGCATATATGTTCATTAACGATCATCCATTACGTTATTACGTTAGCTCAGAAAAGAAGGAAATAATTTTTAGTCGTATTTAATCACATATATAAATAAAATATCATTAATTTTAAAACATGGATTTACCCGAGTTAAGATTAAAAAAAATATGGTTATAAATCTCTAATTATAGGAGTATAATGGAAAATATTTAAAATAAAATGCAATGTATTAGCATAATTTAAATATTAATTATTAGTGTATATTTCTTAAAAATAATTTAGGTAAAAACACATGTATCAGTAAATACGTGTACTGCTATAAAAATGATTAAGTATAATAATTTAGTTAAATATTATTTAAATTTATTTTAAATTTTGCATTATTAAATGTTAAAAAATGTATAATAAAAATTTAAACTTTTTTATAAATTTGTTTTTAAAAGCCAGAAAATCATAAAAATGAATACTTCATAAAAATTGTTTTTCTATTCATATATTGGTGAGAAACATTTAAAATATAGTTTTGAACATTTTAGCTTTTTATTTATACTGAGTTGACAATAAAATGACACATTTTTTTTAATTTTAATTTTTGTTTATAAAAAGGAAATACATTCTGAGAACATGTTTCTACATCAAATTACTGATGTAATCTTGTGTGAAAATGAAATTGTTTATCTTTTTTTAAAAAATAAATTTTTAATATTTTAAATTGCGAATGTTTTGAATATAGTTGTTATAATTGTGAATAAATACATATTTAAGCACAAAATAATATAGAAAATAATAAAATAGTCAAGCCTTGGTGGCCAAGTGGTCAGCACAGCCGCCTTACAAGCAGTTGTCCCGGGTTCGCTTCCCGGCTGATGCTTTGTCACATGAAAAAAAAAAAATCGAAAATCATATAACATTAAAATACTAGGTAAAAACAAAATTTTACTAAAATTCTCTCATGACCATGGCTTCATCTATTAACAGTATACTATCTCAAGTGAAATTCAATTAGATACTATTAATATATATATATATACAAAACAAAATAACCTTTCTATAATTTATTTCAGAAAACAAGCACCTTTAATATCAAAGGATGTCTTCATAAGATGGATGATCTCAAATACAAAAATATTTATCATCAGAGTTTCTTTGTCTCTTTTTTTAATTCGGGTATTTTTTCATAAAAGATAACCTCTGTATAGTTAAAAATATTGATCTATACCAGGGGTGGGCAATTGTTTTGGCTCGAGGGCCACAGATGTTGGTGGAGGGTCACATCGGGGGCCACTTTGTAAAAGTGAAGGTTAGCAGAGAGCCGCACCTTTTTTCATGATGCAATAAACACACTGCTTTATTCCCTGTATTACCAAAGAAATATTTGTTTGTTCATTCTTCATTAAACACATGACATTCATCACCGATTTTTTTGGAGGGTTCATGGTTTCACTAAAGTTGGAAATATATATATTTGCTAATGCAAAGACAAAATTGAAATTAACTAGATCAACTGGAAAAGCCCTGCACATAGTATCTACACTGCGCATGTGTATTGATGTGGCCATCCTAGTGGAAAATAAGAGACGAATCTTCGGTCATGCACAGGAAGGAAATCTCAGTTCAATATGGATTTTCCTGATTGTCTTGGAGGGCTGCATAAAAACTCTTAGAGGGACGCATGTGGACCTCAGGCTGCTATTTGCCCACCCCTGATCTATACTATATTCAGTTCCTTAATATACAAAACTGAGTTGTGACATCTATTTTTAACTCTACTCTTATAAATTTTAACTCTTTCATTAAGAATTAATTTATTTTGATCTATATAAATTTTATGACAACTGCAAGGTATCTTATAATCTGTTTCAGAAAAAGATTTACAACCACTAAACTGCTTTGAACTATTTAACAATGAATTTAAATCTGCCTTTCTTCCAAGCAACTTTCTTACCATCCAATAAGTGACTATTCTTATAAACCAATCTACAAATTGATGACTTAAATGGTAAACAAATAAGCTCTTTACTCTCATTAACAACTAAACTTTTATTAATTTCAGATCAAAAATATTTTTATTAAATATAATATTTCAAATAAATTCATGATTATAATCCAAATCAATACAATCATAAGAATATTGATTTCTTTGAATATAATAATTATTTTCAAGGTTATTAATTAAGTCTTCTATTTCCATAACACTTATGAGTAAAAGATCAATAACTCTAAGGCCTTATCATATTTCTTATATTTTTCTGTTTAATAAAATGATTACAAAATAAAATAGTACCAATTTTATCAACACTTAAATCTAGAAGTTTAATTTACCAAAATCAAAAGTATGCCCCATAATAATCAAATTAATATTAGAACCAAAAGCATCCAGTCTATAAAAAAATTGTCACTAAATCATCAACATACCCCTAACAACCAATCATCAACATACCTAACAAGTAATTTGAAAGAAACAGAAAAATGATTAAAAACACTATTATCTAAAAAGTCAATATAGACAAAACACATTAAAAGGGAAATAACATAACCAATAACCCATCCTTCTCTAATCTTATAAAACATTATTAAACATAGAATACATCAATTCCTCTAATAACATTGGCATCAATTTGTAGATTGTTTTTTTTTTTTAAGAATAATCATGATATGAAAATTGTTTGGAAGAAAGGCCCTGATTTATATTCATTATTAAATAATTCAAAACAGTCAATTGATAGTAAATTTATACCTGGTATGGTTATATGATTCATTGCTCTTGTCATAAAATTTATATAGGTCAAAGTAAATTAAATCTTGATAAAAAAGTTCATAAAAGTAAAGTTAAAAATAGGTACTATAACTCAGCTTTCTATATCCATGAACTGAATACTGGTCATAAAATATTGGACAACACAGAGGTTATCTTTTATTAAAAACATTGAATTCAAGAACTCAACGAAACTCTAATAATAAATGTTCTTGAATTTGAGATCATCAATCTCATGAAGACTATTATTTGATATTAAAGATGATTGGTTTATAAAATATATTATGGAAAAGCTATTTTGTTTTTTACATATTTGGATTTCACTTGAAAAGTTATATTTGTTAATAGATGAAACCATGGTTATGAGAGAATTATAATAAATTGTTGTGTTTTTAGTTAGTATTTTAATGTTAAGTCATTTTTTCTTTTACTTATCATTACTAGTATAGTATCACATGATTACCGTTTCTTATGCTTACTCATAACTGTTATTAAAACACCAATCCTGCCTAATAAGATAGTGGTGGCTATGGTTATTAAAGAACCAAAGACACCAAAATGCATGGGTACTGAAATGAGTTCAGACCTATATGACTATATAAGCTAATGAGTTTGTATTGGAAATATTACTGTGTTTTCAATTTTATTCTCATCATTTGGCAGTTAAATAGAGATAAAAGGTTGCTGCCGGAGGGTTGCATTAGATCCTAAGATCTAGATACCGTGTTTTCAGATCCAAAACTCCTCACTGATGAAAGCTACAAGCCAGAAACTAGTCTGGGAATATTGGATGAGAACGCACTAGATAGGGATTTTAAGCACAAGCCTTCTGGTATCCATTGATTACTCTGGCTTGCACTGAGTGGCACTGAGTGGCACTGCTGTATGGATATTTTTGCCTGTTTTTATACTAGTATAGTATTAGGTAGTATTTAATTTCATATTTATAGATTTATGAATGAATTAAAATTCATCATCAAAGTTGTTAGATATTGTTGTCTATGTAATGTTACATTAAGTGCTTGATGGTATATTGCATAAACATTAAGACTGTATCACACATAATGTTTATTTCTTAAAATTAATTTTAATATAGAAAATCACAAATGTTTTGCTTTTAAAAAGTGCTTAATAAAAAACTGAAATTTTCATACTGCTTATGGGTATATAAGTTTTTTTTATATAAAAATGTATTATAGATATTAATATGATCATGTGTTTTTTATTTTTAATCTTGGTGGTTGAAATAATTTATCAATCTAACATACAAAACTGTCACAGTTCAAAATTTAACCATTTCATTTGTTACTGAAAATAAAATTTTAGGTGCTTGCTTTTAGAAAATAATGTATAGAATTTTATTGATTTTTACACAGTTTAGGAATAACTTTACTTTTTTAAAACAATAAGTTATGGATATTAAATTCATGGTTTTTTAAAAAAATCTTCACTGATATAATAATTTATCAATATGGTGCTAGAAGCCACCACTTTATAAACTTTAACACTTCCATTTGTGTTGGAAAGCATACCATTAGAATTATAAATTCTCTGTTTTAAAATTTTGCTATATAGCTATAAAAATGGGTACTTTGATATTATTCCTGCTATGACATATTACTCCAATGGTGTATTATTCTAAGTTTGTGATATTTTTAAAATAACACATCTAAGGAATGTGACGGAAATTTCAATCAATAAAATTTGGCCGCAGATCCCATGAAGGGGTTATTTTAAACGTGTAGCAAACTTAAAATAATATATCACCAGGAAGAATACATCATAGTACACACAATATGAAAGTTCAAATCTAAAAAAATGATGGAGACATATATTAATTATGGAAAAAGAAAAATGATATTATGATACTAAATAAAGCTGGTACTTGTGAGTTGTGCTTTTTTAATCTGACACTAGATGGCATCAAAGCCATCTTTTCCCTTCTTGACATACTATGGCACTTTTTGCACTATCAATTTGAAATCTAAAAAATAAACTTACATTCCAATGATCATGATATATATTCATTATGGAAAAAGGGAGAAATAAATGATGAGTTATATTAAAGTTTTTAGATTTTCATTATTTTTTTAAACCTAAAAATCAAAAAACAAAATGGTGAATTGTAAATTTAACTGTATATTTTAAATAACTTTTTAGAATAGACCACACAAATGTAACAACTTTTAAATGTAAATGTATATAAAGTTTAGCAGAAATAAACACAAATTTAACCCTTTTTACAGCTGCAAGTTTAATGTTATATTTTAAATATTAAAAAAGAACACAAAGTTTTAACAAGAAAAAAAACCTCAAAAAAGTAAATGTATTTTTAAATATAAAACCATATTACTTAAAAGTGATGCAAGAGATGTATTATACTGTAGGGGGGGGGGCATGGTAGAGTGATTTTTTTAATATTTTCTAAAATGGAAAGAAAAAGTCAGTTTATTTGACAAATATTAGTCATGTCAGGAATCTTGGTTGTTATGACATCATAAATAGAAATTTTAAATAAATATTACTGGTTGAAAACATTACCGGACTAATATATCATAGCAGGAGAAATATCAAAGCATCAAAAATTTTTTTTTTTTATTATAAAAATCAGATAAAACAATTGATATGTAATTTTCCTTTTTTGATATCAGCTAAAAGAATAGAGATTTGACATTAATCGTTGTTTTTGTATTTTATTTTTTATTTGTTATTAAAAATAAATTACAAGCATAATTTATCTTCTTCTTTACTTTTTGTGCATTCCTTCATATATTCATCAGAAGAATTATAATTTTTTTTTGCATTAAAGTGTATATGTGGAGATTTATAAAAAGCAATGTATAATTAAGATTACAATTAAAACCAGTCATCAGTTAGACAATCCCAATATCAATATGAACCAACAATCTCAAACTGTTGTCAAGGCAGATCCAATATACTTATATTAAAGATTGCAAATTAATCAGAGGGATTGAAATTATTGATACAAAGAAGTTTAAATAAACCTTTCTAAATAGGTAAATAAAATCTATTCTTGAATGCAGACTAATAAATAGTCAATTATAACATTACAAACTGGGATTATAAATTTCAAATTGCACCCAAAGAATTACTTAAATAATAAGTATAATGATTCTCAAGACTAAATGGATTTGTAAGTAATCATTAAAAAACAGTCAACACTTAGACAATATCAATAACAATCAACAGTTTCAAACTGTTGTCGAGGTAACCTCTTTTAAGAATAAAGAAGGAATCTACCTTTATAGATGGTTCAATAACTTATTTAGGCATTAAAGAATGCAACTTGACCACATAAATTGAAATTATTGATACAAAGAAGTTTAAAGAAACCACCTTAAACAGGTTAATACAATCTGCTCTAAATGCAGAATAAATAGTCAATTATAATATTATAATCTGCAATTATAATTTTCAAATTGCACCCAAAATATTACTTAAACAATAAGTCTATATGTAGTTCTGAAGACAAATAAATACAAAAAATAGTGAAGCTGAAGTATCTTTATCTGAAAATAGAGTAATTCCATCCTGAAAAGGTCACTGGTAATTACGATCAGTAGATAACTGTCTATTTTCAACATTAACATTTCAAATTTTTCACTGATGTTCACACTGCATAAATTATAGACTATATATATTTTTCCTGATGCTATGTTGATTAACCTAAAATTACTTGAAAAAAAAAGGATAAATTCATGCAACACCAGGTTAATGGTAGGGTACCTGTAGAACAGATTTAATCAGTAAATAAGAACGTAGTATTTTCCGACAAATAAACTACTGATATGCTGAATCATCCAGATTTTAATATGATTCAAAAGAATAATCATGTTAATAAAAATGTTTTTTTTAACTTAATGCGAGTAGTACATTACAATTTAAAACAATTTCTTAATTCATTGTTTTAAAATAACTTACTTTTATTTATTTTTAAAGAAAACTACCTTGTTTATTATATAAATATTGGTTATTATTTTAACAACTTATATATTTACTTTCCTCCTACTTTGTTTATCACATAATTATTGATTATTACTTTAAAGGCTTACATATTTATCTTCCTTCTACCTTGTTTATCATGTGATTATTAGTTATTATTTTAATAGTTTACATATGTGCCTTCATCCTTTTGAAAATGAGCAGTTAATGGTAGCAGATGTCTGATCATCTCTTTTCACTAGTTTGTTGTTAAAAAATATGTATATATAAAATTCTATACAGTATTGAAGATAACAAAAAATAGTGGCTTTGAAAAATCTGTACAATAGGGTATAATTATTTCTTAAATCAAAAGAACTAAATGATTACAACTAGATTTTATTTGAAAATATTTGTTTCAATGAAGAGAAGTCATAAAAGCAATAAGGCAGAATCTGTTTTTATTGACCAATAAGAATTGCTTTTATAAATGCCTGTATATAAATTTTTCGTGAAATTTTAATAAGTTTAATTTTGAATTTTAAGATATATTTGTATTCTTTTATAATGTCTCACATGAAATCCATTTTTATTTTAAAAATGGAATTCAAATCAGAAATATTTAGAGCAATAATTTTTATGAATAGACAATATTAAGATCCAATCTGATCAAAATTGTCACTAGTGTTTTTCAAATAATAATAGGAGTCGGACTTTAAACAAGTTAAAATAAATATTTTACAAACATGTTTCATAATTAAGTTTAAATATGCAACTAAAATTCTGGAAATTTTAATGTTCTTTTTTTGGAAGTACTAAAAGAATAAAACACACTCTGAAATATGTGGGGACTAAATAATATACCAATCAAGGATGCTGTCAGTTTTTTTTTGCATTATAACAACCAATCATGATATTATTGACTTGCTTTTATATTCAAATCTAAGAGATACTTGTATGAGTTCTGCATGATGCTGCCATCTTTTGAATTTTTTTACACTAATAACTTTAGTTATAATTTTTCTGTAAAATGAAATGTGTACAGAAAATTAACAATATAGATAATTGCAAAATAGTGATGAAAATCCAAAAGTGACAGTGGTGCCTCTACTGCCCCAAATATTATGAAAAAGCTTCTTACTTTCTTTAATGCATTAAAGAAGTCACTAGTAAGATCAATAAATCATTATTTACTTTATATAATAAGGCTCCTCCTTCCTACATTGGCAATAAATTTGTAATTTATTTCATTAAATTAAGCAATCAAGTACTTTGTGAACATCAATATGTCTATGAAATGCCTAGATTTCCTTATCCAAGATTTATGTGGGCCAAGCGTAATATTTGCCTTAACTTTTATCATGCATTTGTAAATACCACAATCCTAATTTTGAAAACATTAAAATACTAACTAAATTTAAAAAAAAAAAGATTTATGACCTATAAGGGAGTCTTTTGAAATTTTGGCAAAGGCTAACAATTTTAACAAATATGAGACAACAATATTAAATCAAGCCTTATGGGGTCATTCATGTATCTCTTTATTCATCATCTTGCACAGTAAAAGTTCAGTTAACTATTAAATGAAAAAAATACAGAAACGTTTAATATTTATGTGCTTATAAATGCACAACTACAACATAAAATATCTAATGAAAGGACTTTAATCACCACACAGTCTCACCATTACTAGTGATGCAATAGTTTTTCATGAAAGAATAGCCTAACAAGGATGCATGACATTTCACCAACATTGGTAATCTATTTCTGTAAAGAGTATTTCTGTATCTGTTGATGAGGACTTTTTAAAGGTTTTACACAGGATTCTTTATCTTCTGATCAGAAGAGATTCTCAAGCTGGAGGACTCATGCATGATATGTTGCAAAAGTTTTTTTTTAATTTCACCTTTTATATCATAAAAGTTTTTAAATGTATATAAATCTGGAAAGAGGTTATCTTGTGTACCACATTCTTTAAGGCTGTTCTTTGCAGTATGCATGCATATACTTTATTAGCATTCATAATGGATATATTATGCATAGTCATTACAGTTAACTATTTAATTTTAATTTAAGAACATTTTAACCTACTTATTACATTTATAAACTTATAGAATAACTAAGTTCTGATATGTCATTATAATAATTTACAATTAAGATTCTTAACAAATCACTTTTTAATAAATGTGCAAATCACATCATGGACACTTTTATTTGACTCAATTTTGGTATAGAGTAAATAAATCAAATATTGATATTCAAATGGGTAAAACTTTATATGAGCAGTAATTATTATCAATCCACTTTCAAATAATAATCAAGATAAGAAATTTAATATTTATAAAAATTACTTCCAAATAAATTTTGTTTATTAAAAAATGTAATACCGAGAATACAAACTTATTCCCAGATCAACTAAATATGAACAAGTTACTGTAAACTTATGCATAGTTCAACTAAATCTGAATATGTTACTACATTAATTCACAAGGCGACGTTCTAAAAACATCACTCTTTTACAAACTCACAACCATTACCTATTTACTCATATCAATGTAGTGAAACAATTCCCTACTTTCGTGTATCAATGTGAATGTGTCATAAACATCACATGACCACTATTTCTCACATTCACACAATATTTTAAAATATTAACAACTCTAAACAGCAGTGCCATCTAATGGAAGCCATAGTAATCAATGACAGCTAGATGAATTGTGCATAAAAATCTTTATCTGATGGCTACTTATCTAATATTACCACACTAGTTTTTCAGAGCCAAGGCTTCTCACTAATGAAGACCACAAGCTAGAAACTAGAGTGGAGGTATTGGATGAGTAGACACTAGATAGGGACATTGATGTATAAACCTTTTTACATTTATTGATTGCTATGGCTTGCACTAGGTGGCACCACTGTTAGGAGAAAATTGCTACTATCATAATTTATATGAAGGCTTATCAAAATCTTTGTATTTTTATATAGATAAAAGACAAAGTAAGATGACTTTAAACACTCCTTGACAAGCAAAGTTTTCTCTAGATCATTCCATAGAAAAATAGTAATGATTAAGGCAACATTAAGGGACCAGTCAATCATTAAATCTAGTTCTCAAAAAATGGGTAGCAAGCAATAGCAGAATTCCACCAATGATGATAAAGTATTCTTAAATGATCATACTAGTATGTTACTCAATTAATCCTATCTTTTTAGTAAAAACTTAAAATGTGTTACTTTGTGGTAATTAATAAGACTCATTAACTGACTAATAACTGGATGATTAGTAAGTTTGAATATGGGTTGTCAACATGGAAAAATATCCAAGCTTCACTTAGAATCCTTAATCATATCAAAAACTTTTTAAATTTCATAGAGATTCAAATAACAAATATGGATATTGTGGATGGATATACTAACCACTGTACCATAAGATATTTTGACTATATTTATGACCATCACCTAATTTAAGTGATCAATGATTGCTCATTTGGTAGAAATATTAATTAAATTTCTTTCTTTACCTGCCATCTTAAGTAAATTACAATATATATATTTGCCCTTACTTTTATATAATAATAATAATGAGGAGAGAAAAAAAAAACAATAAACAAAACATATATATGTAAATTTAGAAGAATTAAAAACACACACATACAAACGAAGAAAAGTTAATATGTCTTTAGTTTATTTATCACAGTGTAATTATTCATTTTTTAAATGCAAAAATCAATAACTGTTGTTAATTGTTTATTATTAATTTTTCAGTTTTATCATTTTTTATTTGCTAATATTAGTAGGAGGGAAAGGAGAAAGACAATCAGAAAAAGAAATATTTGTATTAATTTTTGTAACATAAAACAATAATGCTGATATTAGAGACTAAATTATATTAACTGAATATTTAATGCATATTTTTAATGTTGATACGTTTTGTGCATCTTGATAATTTTATTACAAATATTTAGCTTTTAAAGTCTAGCAATTTTTATTAATATATTAACTTCAAGAGTTTAATTCCAGGCAGTAAAATTATGTAATTTTGCTACATACCTTTTTTTTAACTCGTCTATATATAGACACGTAGGCACACGTAATTCGATAAATAAGCTTCTCATGTTCGAAAAAATAGAAATTGCTTCTCAAGTCTCCTACATATTTTGGGAAACTGATAGAATGGCAGACTTTGGAACACAAGATTAAGAATCGCAGCATGGAAACGTCAATTCCGTGCTCAAACATTATATGAATTTTGGAGCAACATACTATTTGATTAATAATATTTAATTTTTTAAATTAATACAGAGCTGATGTGATGTGATGTATTATGGCTTCTCCTTAAACGAAGTCAAGAATATCACAGCAATTATGCTCAATCATCATGAGACTCTTATGCCATCTATCATCTTTCTGCAGTAACTCCAACAATTCAATTTCTGTTTGGGAAAAAAAAATCTGTTTTATTACAAGCATAGCAATCTTGAATGCAATATTTTTTTTCTGATTCATTTTAAACTTTTTTATTCTATCTCTTTTCATTTTTGATAGGTTTTTCCCTTCTTCTAGAGTTTTTAATTGCCATATTATGGATTTTTGCAAATGATTATGGGTATTTGAATATTAACTAAGCTATGACATACTACACAAGCCGCCGGTAGATAAGATTGACGATCAAGCAAAACAATGTCATGGCAACTGAAACATTGGCATGTCTAATCGATAGAAGTGATCAAGGTATTTTCGTGGTCAACTTTGAGATTACGTAATATTGCGGTGAATTGTGGTAAATATCTGTCTTTTACCTGCTGTCGTATTGCAAGCAAGAGGTGTTTTTTCTATTGTCTATTATACGCCATTTTGTGAGATTTTCATTTTGCTAATTGCGAAATTATTGCTTGTTTTACATTTTCATTGCTGTGATTTGGATTACTAATTTTTGTGATTTTTATTAATTATTGCTATTTATTTAACATTTTTATTGCTGACTAATTACCATTTTTGTGATTTTTATTACTAATTTACATTTTGATTGCCGTGTTATTTTTATTACTAATTTTTTTAACTTATTACTAATCAACAACTTACAAGAAAATGTCGGATATAAAATTGTGGGACTTACCATCTTCTGAAGATGAAGCAGTTGAATTTTTCCAAACATATGGAATTATCCTGAGTGGGAAATTTTGTGTTAATGGCCATCCTATGACTATATATATTAAGAACTATGAGAAGCAATGGCGCTGCAATTTTAAAGACTGTTGTAAAAGGATCGCTATCAGAAAAGAGACTTGATTTGAAGGATCCAGAATTAGTTTGGTCACTGCGATTAGATTTATATATAGTTGGTGTAGAGAATTGACATCGGTATGATTTTGTGAGGAGCAGTTGGAAATCACAAGTAAATCAGCAATCGACTGGAACAATTATCTCCATGAAGTCTGCACATGGAGACTATTGCATAAAGAAAAAGTGAAAATTGGAGGCCCTAACAGGGTTGTTGAAATTGATGAAAGTCTTTTTTCAAGATGAAAAAATAATGCTGGCAGAATACTCCCCCAGCAGTGGATATTCGGTGGTGTTTGCAGAGAGACAGATGAATGTTTTGTGGTAGCCATTTAAGGCAGAACCACATCCACTCTCATGCAAGCCATCAGAGACAATGTGCAGGAAGGATCTATGATGTACAGCGACTGCTGGAAAGGTTATAAAACCGATGAATTAAAGGAGGCCAGATACGATCATCTTCAGGTCAATCACACCTATAATTTTGTGGACCCATCGACTGGAGTCCACACTCAAAATATAGAAAGGTTGTGGGGGCTACTAAAATGGTAGAACAAGAAGCACAGAGGTACAGCTAGACAACACTTGGATTCATATTTAATGGAAGTCATGTGGAGGTGATGCTTCAAAGATGACCCTTTTACTGCTATTTTGCAACATATCCGTGAATTCAGTCCACCACAGTGACTTTTATTTGTAAGTACAATTTATTTAATATACCTTTTTTTTTTTTACTTTTGTAATTTTGTTTCATAAATGGTATGGGGAAAATTGCTTGTCATGGCGTCATTTTTCCTTTTTCATTATCGCAGTAACTGAGAAAGGAAATTGTTTATAGTTAAAATTTTGATAATAATTTTTTTGCTTTTTTTTTTTTAAATACCATCACAAAAAAAAATATGATTTTTTACCTCTTTTTGTAGCTTTATTTCACAACACAATTACTTAAAAATTACTTATAATAATATTATGGAAACAGTACGGCTAAAAATTGGTTGTAAAATCAGCCATTTTACGTTGTTCAGTATCGCAGCATTTATGAAAGGCAATTACTTGTAGTAAATATTTGGCAGCAATTTTTCCCACCTTTTCTTTTAATATAATCAATTTGGATTTATTAAATACCATGGAAAAATATATTTTTTTACCTATTATTGCTTTTTGTTTGTCGATTACTTAAATATTGCTTATAATTACATTCTGAAAACAGTACGGGGAAAAATTGGTTGTAAAATCCGTCATTTCACTCTTTTTGCATATTGCAATATTTACAAAAGGCAGTTACTTGTAAGTAATGAATTTGAGTTTAGCTATTACTTCTTTTGTTTGAATATTAAAATATCATTGAAAATACTGATTTTTGATTAAAGATTTTTGATTATTTATATTTACATTTTCATAATTATTTCACCATAGCAAATTATTGTTAATAATTTTTGGTTTATCCCATTTTTCATATTTACATTTGATTAATTTTTTTGTTTGAATATTAAAATATTATTGAAAATACTGATTTTTGATTAAAATATAATTGAAAATACTGATTTTTAGTTGTTTATATTTACATTTTCATAATTATTTTACCGTAACAAATTATTGTTAAATATCGTTAATAAATTTTTGGTTTATCCCATTTTTCATATTTACATTTTCATAATTAAGAGTTTGCATTTTCAGGCATTTTATTGTTTACAGGGCCAAATGATTATTAAATATCGTTAATATTTCTAATGATTTTTGATTGTTCATATTTACATTTTCTTAATTATTTTAATTAACATTTTAGTCAATTTTAATTATTATTCCATTTGTTTGTTTCAGGGTTTGGCCAATATGGTGGACATCTACCTCTCCTTCTTTGATATTAACTATGATATGACGTACTGCCCCAAAGGCATATTACTCTAATCTTGTGATCTTCATGGTGACTTCTCCACGTGATCTGTGGGCAAACTTTATCGATTAAATGTGTTCAGAGATCACTAGGAGACGTTATCTTAAAAATCGTAAGATTAGAGTAGTATGCCTTCGGGTGTAGTACGTCATAGCTTAGTTAATACTCAAGTACCTGATAATGAAATGTGAAAAAACTCATGCTTAATTTTTTTTAATCATTTTTTTTCCCTTTTTTCTTTTTTTTTTGCCTGGAGTTCAAATAAAGATTATACTGTATTTTAATTCTGAATCAGTTTAGAAACAAAGATGAAAAAAGAAAAAGAAAATTTGCAATAGCTTTGGAAAATAACAAAAAATATGTTTGATTATGATTCTAAGCCAATAAACATCACATGTCCATCACTTCTTATGCTTGTGTATAACTGTTTTAAAACAGGCAAAACTTACTATACATACTGCCACACACAGCAAGCTAGAGTAATCAATGGATGCCAGAAGGCTTGTGCATAAAATTCTCATCTAGTGCTTACACATCCAATATCCCCAGACTAGTTTCTGGCTTGTGGCTTTCGTCAGTGAGGAGCCCTGGATTTGAGTTCAGACCCATATGACTATATAAGCTAATGGTCTTGTATTGAAAACATTAAAATGTTTCAATTTAAGACTCATAATTTTGTAGGTAAGTGGAGATAAAAGGTGGCTGCTTGGGGGTTGCATTAGATCCTAAGATCTAGGTGCAATGCTCTCAGATCTAAGGCTCCTCACTGACGAAGGCCACAAGCCAGAAACTAGTCTGGGGATACCGGATGAGTAGGCATTAGATGGGGATTTTATGCACAAGCTTTCTGGCATCCATTGATTACTCTAGCTTGCTGTGTGTGGCAATACGTATAGTGAATTTTACCTGTTTTTTTTTTATTTTTTATGATTCATTAGAAATACTGATTTTTGAATACTTTTACTTGACTTAAACACTCTGTTTGTTTAGGATAATTTTTTTTTTATCAAGATTAGAAAAGTTTTTATGAAATTTTTTAAAATTGATTTCTACATATTCTAGACATCAATAACTATGCAATAAAACAGGTTTGTTCTTTTGTTTGTTTACAGCAAAGAAATTGTCGAAAATTGAATATGTTCATATTGTTTCAGTAAGTTTTTAGTAATCTACAAGAGAGGATGATCCATTTTTTAAATGTTTTTATTTAAAAATAATGTTACAAATTATTAATGATGAATTAAAATAAAAATAAAAGCAAATCTTGCTTGCAATTGATTGTAAAAACTGCTTCTTTTAACATAGATGATTTCCCCCCTCTTATTTGTAAAAATATCTTTTTTTTTAAAAATGCTTTTCTCATAAATCAAATAATACTGGAATCAATTTTTAATACGACAAAAATTTTTTTTTAAAGATACAGTGACAATGTTTTCATTCTTCAGTATAAATAGAAATTAATTACAAAAAATATTCAAATACTAAAAAAATAATATATTCATTTTGTAAAATAATAAATACTTTTATTTATTGCGCACTAAAATGCCAACCACAATTGGCATTTTTATATTTAAATTGAAATAAAAGCATTAGGGGGGGGGGGATTTACAGCAAGTGACATTTCTGGATATTTTTATTTTACGTTAAATATAAGAACTCCAATAGTGGTTGAAAAGAACGATTTTATTGTTCACTTTTAAGTTTGCAATAAATAAAAGCATTTATTATAAAATATTTTTTATAATATTAAACTATTAGCCTAAGTAGCATATAGAATTTAAAGAAAAGTGCTGAATGTGTGAGTGCATTAGGTCTAAACACCTCTGTAATAAAAACTATAAACCCAGAAATTATTTAGGATATAGGACTATGATAGGAATAGTATCTAATGTCTATTGATTACTAAAATTTAAAAAAAAATGTACTGGAGCAGAGTAAAGAAATTTGTTCTTAAAACCTTAAACATATATATACACATCTACACATATGTATAATATTTTAAATATAGGTATGCTTTATCTCCATGGAGTTTAGATGTAATTATAGGGGATTTGAACCCAGACTTTCAAGCTCCCTTCGGTTATCCAATCTATCTCATACAACTGATAAACGTGACCACATGTGGAAAAAATAAATGATCTCCAATACACATATTTCATGCTGAACCACCATTCATCACTTGGTTCAGATCATTATTACCCATATATATATATATATATATATATATATATATGACAATAATATTGGCATCATCAAGGGATTTGATTGTTCCATCATCAGATTTTCAATGGTATGGAAGGCTGAAGAGTTAGATAGTGGAGTAGAATGAAGTCTGTCCAGTAAAGTTTAAAGATTTTCTATCTTAATATAAACCAAGCTGATTATACCTATGTGTGGGAGATGATGATCTGGACCAACTAATGAGTGCTGGATCCACATGAAATAGATATATTGGAGATCATTTATCTTCAAAACATGAGTGTTGTCATGTGTATAAGTTGTATGAGATAGATCATATGGTTGAAGAGAGATTGAAAATCTTGGTTCAAATTCTCTATAATTATATATATATTTATTTATTATTACTTAATTGAAGTGTTATGAAATCTTTGTGCAACTACTATAGCATCTAAACATCATCTATTGATAAAAACTTGACCAATCTTCATCCTCATTAGGAAGCATAAAAACCACTGTTGATTTCATTTAAATATGCACTGTATTTAGAATGATGTTAAAGCTTCATTGTTAAATTTAGCACTATCTTTAATAATGCTTTATTTATAACTATTTAATGGGAATGTATAAGACAATGCATCATAAAACTCAGTTTTTCCTCACAAAAACAAACAAAATACACACAAATAAAAAATACATATATAAATAATTTATTAGTGCAGTAAATACTTAATTAATTAGAAATGATTTCAGTACCCAGAACATGTGTTGGCAGAGATAGAGATTTTTTTCATTAATAGACAATGTTGAAAGTTTAGCTAATACTTTAGATGGCCCATAATAATTTAATGTTACTTCAAATGATCGTATATTTACAGTGCTGATAAATTTTGTATTTGCATATTTTATTTAATGTTCATATAGGTACATTACATAGTTATATCCAATAAATAATCTCTACAATGTTTAATATAACAATATAAAAAATAATAATAGTTATAGCTAGCTTACAGCTATGCTCACCATCCTCAGTAGTATTTAATAGTTAAATTTTTTTTAAAAAAATCTCATTAAAGTTACACAATACTAACATCCCCATGTAAACAACATATATATATATAATCCAACAAACATCACATGACTACCACCTCTTATGCTTGTGTATAACTGTTGCAAAACAGGCAAAACTCACTAAACATACTGCCACACACAACAAGCTAGAGTAATCAATGGATGCCAGAAGGCTTATGCATAAAATTCTCATCTAGTGCCTACTCATCCAATATTCCCAGACTAGTTTCTGGCTTGTAGCTTTCGTCAGTGAGGAACCTTGAATCTGAGAGCACTGCACCTAGATCTTAGAGCTCATCACTGATGAAGACCACAAACCAGAAAGTAGTTTGGGGATATTGGATGAGATGGCACTAGATGAGGATTTTATTCACAAGCCTACTGGCACCCATTGGTTACTCTAGCTTGCTGTGTGTGGCAATACAGTGAGTTTTGCCTGCTTTAATATATATATATATATATATATATGTTACGTTTATCAATAATAAATTATAAAAAAAAAACTGCTAGCAAATCAAATCGACAAAACACAAAAATAATAAAAATTACAGAAAAAAAAAGTACAAGAAAGAAATAGAATATGTTAATGCAATTAATGACAATGCAAAAAAAGTAAATTATAAAATTATACTTCATTTTATTGTAATTGTTATGTATATAAATTATCATTTGATTGCTTTATTAATAAACAAGCAAATTAATAATAAACTTTGTAATTTTACTACACTCTGTATAAATAAAGTAATTAAACTATAATAAATTAACTATTTAACTGTATTTTAGATATAAATAAAATTTTAAAAAAGATTACTATAATATATAGGGTATATGAGCACAGACTTTCACATGACCCACCACTCTCCACACTATCTCATAACACTGATACACTTGAACACATATATGTTGAAAAGATAAATAATCACCAATATACATATTTCATGCTAAACCAGCAATCATCAGTTGGTCCAGATTACAATCTATACACATATATTTTATAAGTGCTCAGATATATATTAAGATAGCCTAATCTCATACTTTAATGGGCAGGCTTCAATCTACTCCACACTGCAACTCTTCAACCATCCATCCAATTAAAAATCTGATGATGGAATGCTCAAAGGCCACCCTGAGGCCAAGATTCTTGTCACACCCATGTTGACCTAAGGTCAATCTGACCTCTCATGTACAGGACATAATCCATTAAATACACATACAAGGGATGGGCATACATCTCTACTATGTAATAACTGAAACACATAGGCTTATTATAAAAGATTACTGTAAATTGCAAATTACTCACTTTCAATTTAAAATGTGCTTAGTGTTCATATTACTATTGATAAGATTTGCACAACATATAGGTTTTAGACTTGAGAATGATTTGAGAAAATTATAGTTTATTATTATATTTTATATAGTAAAATCGTGAATTGTGTTACATCAATAGACACAACTTTAATTATAAGCTATCAAAAAGAAATTGTAAACAAACCAACAAAGTACAAATACACATATAAAGAAATATTAAAATTCATAAATTTAATAATTTTACGATACTGAAGCAGTCATGTTTTTATTTCTGTGTGCTGTATAAATCAATTTTTTTTAAAAAAATATTAAAATTTGTATATAAATACTTGTAAACTTTATACTTATCCATCTGTGTAAATGAGATACTTTTGGTTTGGGGAATTTTTCATAATTAACAAAATTACAATCCTAAATCCTGGCAAAAAAAAAAAAAGTTTTCCTACAATAGTAATTTTTTTTTTTTGAAATAGTTCTACGTAATATGTGTATTTTACACTTTAATTTTTTTATAGTTATACTATTTTTAGTTTTGACTAAAATAATAATTATTTTAAAAATTTTACCAAACTTATTTTATTTGGAGATTTGTATTTTTATTATTATTATATAATGATCCAAATTTATCTAATTCTAAAATGAAATATAATTTTGAAATTATATATGCTGAAGTATGATTTCAAAATTATTTTTTAATTCCAAAGCCTACATAAATAGTTAAATGTATGTACTCTTTCAATGACTTTCTAATGAAGTGCATTAGTAATTATTTCCATTGGAATGTGATGTACAGCTACAATTAGACATGGAGTCAGATAAACAGAATAACAGAACATCTTGTTTTACATGTTGGCTAATTTTATATTTCACAGTCTTTGCAAAACTCATTTTAATTTATTATTATTTGGGTTCTCTTTTTATCATTTTCTTTTAGAGTTTTAATTATCATACTCATTTGTGAATGTCTATAGTTGGTAATATGTGTATGTGCATGTGTGAAAGGAATCAAAAAATAACAGATACATAAGATACTGTGATTTTTTTGATGTAGTAGCTAATTTAATTCAAGATTACAGAGAAACAGAAGTTATATATTTGATGGCCTAAGTATATTTACAGCTTTTATAGACAGCTATGAATGGAGACAACTTAATTGATATCCAATATTAGTCAGTACATAAGTATTTGACTATTATTAGATGAAGATTCAAAGTATTTCTGATTCAAAAGCTATTAAACTGAAATCTTTTTATACAAATTTGCAGAATTGAGAGTTTGAAAGTGAATCAGAGATATAGGCACAGTATTTATTTTATACTGTCCTGAAAAGACAAAAAGTGGTTTCAAAGCAACGAAATTAATTAATCTCTAATAAATCATCCATTTAATATTATCCATAAAATCATTAAAAGCATCAATGTACATTTTCTATTTTGAAGGATGTTATATTGTATTGACTGCCTGAAATATATCCAAGTTGAATGAACTTTAGACTTTACTCAATTCACAAACAGACTTGAAATTTTTTGTGTTTCCAATAGACAGTCAATCCAAATAACTATCCAATCTCAATCCATGAATATCTGGAGGGTAAAGGTTTCAGGTTAATCTAGATTAGTCACATGATATTTGAATGTGGTGGCTGTAAAAATACTATCATAGTACATTTTCCACTATTGGTAGAACTTGCACCAAACTTATATGGGTGATAAGCTCAAAGTTTTTTACTTTTCCCTTTATATATATATATATATGTGTGTGTGTGTGTGTGTGTGTGTCATATAAAATAATCTTGTGATGTAGTGCTTGATACAAGCACCATCCACATTCACAACATAAAGTTTGAATTCACTTGAAATAAGGATATTTTTCACATGGATGAAGATTTTTAATCTTAGGATTTTTTATGGTAGATATCTACAGCTAATCTGGCTACACATCCAATTATTAATTAGAAAATGAATATTTAGCTATTGTTAGTCATAAAGGCAAATAAAAATGGTTAAATGTAAAATCCCTAACAATTGTCTCAACAAGTAATGACTTCTCAATTCACTGACCTCTTTGTATAGGAAATCAGGAGGAATAGGTTTTCTAAAGTATACATATTAAGACTTTTATTTTTTATATGTACACTCACACCCACCCACATATATATATATATATATATATATATATATATATATATATATATATATATATATATATAAATTATTAATCAATGTCTGTATTCCAATTATAATAAAATATATATAATTATTCAAAACAATACAATAATTAATACAGTAACAATATTTTAAACAAATATATACCAATTTAATAGAAGTACTTTCAACTATCTATGTAATACAATTTGAGTCTAGTTGACAACGACTACATAGATAGTTGAAAGTACTTCTATTAAATTGGTATATATTTGTTTAAAATATTGTTACTGTATTAATTATTGTATTGTTTTGAATAGTTATATATATATATATATATATATATATATATATATATATATATATATATATATATATATATATATATATATATATATATATATATATATTAGGCAAAGAATAATGAGATAAGGAAACCTATTAAAGATGAGCTTTAGATCACCACTATCATTAAACAACTTTTTAAATAATTCCAAAAGACAAAATCCCATTATGCATACCCTCAAGTAGTTTACAAGATTACATGCAGTGTCCCACTTTGTAATTTTATGTATTATGGTGAATCATGAAAAAATAGATTTATGAGGACCATCCAGACCACATATTTATACAACAGAGTAAAACAATGTAATGAATATAATTCAATCTTCCTTGATGCCAAGCTCACAATGGGTCATACTTCAAGGCTTACTAACATAATAATGGTTTGTGCTGAAAGAGATGATAGAAATGACAATACAAAAAGGCATGGGTGACTGCAAGTTATTCAAATGTAATGAACAGAAAAGATTTATGCATTCCATTGTCGAAAAAGTGGAATATTTAAATCCCTCATTTACATAATAAATTACATCCATATATAGGCACAATTTTCAACTGCTAAACAAAACAGCACTATGACTCTGGCAGTGGTCTTCTGAAAACAGGTTTAATGCAATATAGAACTTTTAAATGTTAACTATTACTTTTTCTTAATACTGGATTATAATGAGTTTGTAATAATTAAAAAATAGATCTGCAGCTATCAATCTGATAACAAAATTTATTATCATTAAAGATTGATGATGTGCACATTTGTATAATGGGTAGTTTATAAATATATTTAAAAATATGTTTGTTGCATTAACACTTGAAAAGGTTTGTGAGGATGGGTGAAATCATGATCATCGGTTATTTTTTTTAATAATTAAACTAGTGCAGTTGTTAATTTAGTGATGTTATATAAATCAGTGAAGTATTGAATAGCTTCATGCTCTCAGATCTAACCACTTCAGCTTCACCTATTTAAATAGAAAGTAGGTTAAAGTAGAGAAGGGGTTTCCCTCTTTTATTGGGTTCCCCCTTTTTTCTTCCAAAGCATAAGCTTGTGGTTAAGACCTATAGAGGTCCCTAATATCACATTTTTACATGCATATTCTTGAGGTTACAGCCTTAGTAAATATTATTTACGTAATCAATGTGCATTTAAATAAATTTATAATTATAAATATGTTTTATAAAAAAGACAAAATATTAACAATCGCCTTTCATTATATTATTATATTTCATCACAGAATTTGAATGCCAAAATAACTCTTTGAAACAAAAATATAGTGTTTTATTTACAAACATCACAGGTGTGCATATTCATACTTATTTACCTGAATAACTTTAAATCAAACATTCCAATCTCACTGCATTTCTGCCATCTAGTGTAAGCTTTGTTCATCAGTGAAGTTTATACCAACTGGTCTCATAGATAACAAAAGGTATAAATAAAGATTATGTGGTCATTAATAGGTTGGTCATGTGATATTTTATTGATTTATCACCACATCTGACCAAAGAATGAAAGTGCCTAACATTATTAAAATACTGAAGTCACCAATCTACATAGAAGCTGAACTAGATTCATGGCTATATAAGTATGCAACAAATTGGTTTGGAAAAATTTTCAGGTTTTTTAATTTGGGCTAGTATCTAGATAGTATAACAAAAAAAATAAACTGTAACTGCTAGTAGAAAAATGTATTAAAAAATCCACATGCTGTACTCAAAAAGGCATAAGGTAGAAACTAGTCTGGCAATATTTGATTACTAGAACTTATTTATGCTGGATGGCATAAAGATAATATGATTAAAACAAAATTGCTAATGGGTAGCAAAATTTGTAACGTCATATGCTATTTAGTAGATCATATGATGTTATATATATATTGTTTTCATTACTGGATTTCCCATATCCATTTCATCTTATCAAAAAGGCAATATATATGCATTAAAATGATTTAGAAATTTTATTTCTATTAAATAGTTTAATTCCACTCTTAGATCTGATCTTTTCTATAGCTAAGAAAAACAAACTTAAAAGTACAAATATGTTGACTTTATATTCACAGAAGTAAAAAATATTTTGATTGTGCTTATTGTAAGGATTTTCCAGACATTTAAGAGAATACAAAAATGATTAAATCAAGTGAGCTATGAATACAGATGAGCAAAAATCTCACAAGAGAGACTTGGTTGATTTGAAAAAACTTCTTACAGTTGGTGTCAGCAATTTCAGAAATGTTAATAAAAGACAACTTGGATTTCTCTCAGCAGTAATTTTTAGCATCTACCGTAAATTTATGGCAGAAAAAATTTAAGATCAGATTAAAACATTTACAGCGCACGCGCAGAGCATAATATCTAATAAATCACGATTTATTAAATGATTTATAATTAAACATAATTGCGAGTATTACTGTAAGAAAGGGGAGGGAAGGAATATGAGTTTAACTGCTTAGAAAAAAAAGAATTATGGCAAATTTATTAAAATAAACAGTATAGTATATTTGAAATAGAGAAAGATTAATATTTATATAGCAAGTTTATGTTTATATATATATACCTTAAAGGCTTCGTGATATAAAGGTACATGTCCACCTGCTATTTTACGGCCAGGGATCGAATTTAGGCTGAGTAAATTAATTTTAAGAAGTCTATAAAAATTTAAGGTAATTGATTTTTACCACTTTATGTAACTATTCTATATTGGGCAATAAATGAGTATTTATGAATTCTTAGATAGAGAATAACATAGGGCTAAAAACATGCAAACACTAATTACCCAGCAATTGGCAATGTTTATCTTTCATTATTCCTCTAAGAGAAGTTATTGAAAGGGTCTTTGCTCTGTGATAGACTTTATTACTATTTATTTAACTTGGTAGAAATAATGAAACATGTAGCCAAAAACTTAATGCATAATAATTAATAATTCCTCTGCTTAAAAAGATGATAGTTAAAATCTTAAAACTGAATTCCAAAAGATTGTAGAAGATCTAAAATAAGACCACATGTGAGATGGATAAAATAAAAAAAGTTTGATAATAGGATTAAAAAATAAATCTATAGATTAGAAAATCTGAATTCAACTTGAAGAGATTTTTATCTTACAGAGTCTCAATAATACTGAAAATTGATGTTGATGATGCAAATTCCAAGCACTAGAAAGCCTTGTAGAGTAGCTAGTTTATCATCATACATCCAATATAAAAATGTATAGAGATTTGTAAATATTGTTTCTGACCAATCCAGCAAGTCGTTTAATTAAAAAAAATATTGTGGCTAATTTCTTGAAAGATCATGTGATATTTGAGTATTTTTGCAACAGATTGGCGATGCTTTATGTACTTTACTTGGCTAAGAATCAATTCAGAATCATTTAATTATTGATTGACAAATGGATATTTAATCTTAGAAAAGAGTGAAATAAGAGTGAGAGATGTGACAAAATACTTATATATTGGCAGTTGATTGCTCCTTAGTGATAAACTTTATTAATTCTCTATGATGCTGAAAAGTCTTTTCCCTGAAATAAGCAATCATTTAATCTTTAACCTTTATAAGCAATTTGTAAAAGAGTTTTAATTAGATTGTTGCAAGGAAAAAGCCTCTTCAACAACCTCTCCTAGTATTGGGATAAGGGAAAACAATAATTACCAGGCTTTCCAAACTCCAGCTAGTAAAAATTTGATCAGGTTTCTATCCTAGTGTACTGTATATATATATATCTATTTACTGATCAATATCAGATGCTTAGGTAGTTAAAAACCAAATAATATCATCCAAGATTCAAATCCAGTCTTAATCAGGTTCATAGATGGACTATTGTTGCATCATGAGACTTTTAGTATATTTACATGGACTTGTGGCAAAGTTTTCAATGATGATGTATGTGGTTAATTTTTTAATATGCTTATTTAATATATCCTTATGTTTGCATGGTTTAATGAATTAGATAGACTTGAAAATGAAAATTTTCTAGCTCAAAACTCACCCTGCCAATTCCGGTGCTCAAATGTCACATGACTACCTGAGCAGGAAGTCATTGGATTATTGTAATGAGAGTTCTAGATTATAGCAATATCATCTTTGAGTAAAAAATAAAACATGACACTTTTCTATTTTGCTTTAATACAATTGAACAGATTACTAATAGTAGGATGGCTTGATTTTCAGCAGATCAGCAGGTACTTGAGTGCCAAAAATATCAGTTTGACCTATGATCTATAATTCTTTAGTTCTCCAATTCACCATACTCTCTCATTATATCAAATCAAACAAAATCAATTGAAAAACTATCCTAATATGTATTAAAAATAATATCTAATCAAAACATTGGCAGTAATATATAAAAAAAAAAATTCTAATTTTAATATAAAGAGATATAATATATCATTACCAAAGTGATAAGCTGAAAAATTTTGAGATATTTGCCAAGGAATTGCTTGATGTTGGTTATAAAGTGAAACAAATAAACAATAATTTATGTCATTTTAAAAAGATTATAATGATTTAAAGGAACTGAAGATAAATAGTAAACAATGAATATCTATTTCATTTATTTCAAATCCACAGGTGAAATTTTTTAAGGATATATATAAGAATGTGTTTAATGTTTCATTCTAGGTTTCAAACAATATTAATAAGTTGGTCAATAATTCTAAGGATGTCATACCTGTCAAGCAGAAAGGTAATATCATATATCAAATTTTTTGTGACTATATGCAATCATATATAGGTAAATCTGGATGCAGTATTGAGAAAAGATTGAGGGAGCATTAATTGTTATATAAGTATGTAAAAAGTAAAAATAATGGTGATTTAATATCTCCTTCAGTTTTCTTTGATCAGAAAAAACATGTAAATATAAATTTGATTCTGATGATGTGAAAATTCTTCATGAAGAAAGAAACCATAATAAAAGAAAAATTAAGGAGGCAATTTTTATAAATAGGAATAAAATGCATTTAATAAATATACAATCTGCTAACATTAAAATACTAGATTCATGGAATTTGAATTGATGACATTTGCTTCCGCTTTGTTTTTTTTTTTAATTTAATGGCAGTTGAGGCAGGTTTAAGAAATTAACCGAAAGTACTTCTGTGGATTTAAGGATTGTTTATAATAGTTTATTACTGTTAAATTTATTATTTTTATTATAATTACAAGTTTGTTTTAATTAACGGACATTATATATATATATATATGCAAGTGGGTTAGGCTGGATTAAAACTTTTTTTTTTTTTTTAAATTTTCAGATTGATAGTTTGAATAATATAAAGTGATGGCTGATAAGTACATTAATTCTGGCTTTGAATTTCATTCTCACTTAAAGGCAAAAGCTAGAAACCAGGTTTATCTAGAGATGGGGATTTTAGAAACCTGTCAGCCTATGAATAGAGATTTTACAACATGATACTACCTGGAATCTATTGACTGTTTAAACTTAAGATAAAGAACTGTTGAAATGGGGTGAACATAACTGCTCTTGAGAATTATATAGAGGAATATTGTATATATTAAATTAATTAAAAAAAATACATATAACAATAATAATATTAAAATTAGTAATTAATTGAAAACTGCAAACTATAAGATAACATTCAAACAAAAAAAATGTATATAAAGGCAATTTAAAACAACTCATAGAGGAACCATTAAAAAACAGAGAGAAATCTGTACTGTTTTATTAGGCTTAATAGTTTGAATTCTATTCAGTGGAGAATGTATAAAGGATATATGTATGTAATGAACGTGCACATAAACTATTAATAATATATATATATTTCTCATATGTATTTTATTCTTCTTTTATCTCTTGCTGCTTTTTTTGAGTTAAATTTTTTAAAATTTTTTATTATGAAACAGAAAAGATATTTTTGAATATCATAATAAAATAATATAATTTCATAAAATTGTTTTCATTAAATTGAATTATTTTTATACTCCATTATATTTATTTAAATGTCAGAAATTTATCTTGTTTTCAGAAAATTTATTATATTTATAGAGAAAAAAAGTTTTTTATTTTATTTTATTGTAATTCAACAAAAAAAAAGGATTTAAGTGAATCTTATACATTTATCCATAATAAATATGCTTTTGTATTACTATTGGTGATAAATACTAATGAAATCCACAACTGAGAAATAATTTAGAATATATTTAATAATTTTAGATGTGATAGGATGCTCTATGGCTTCTCCTTTATCGAAATCAGGAATTTCTTAGCCACTATGCCCAGAGAAGTTTGTTAGTCACTTTCCATTCCCTTTCCACTCTTCACTCTGTTTTCACATATTGTTCTCTATCATGCTCCATTGCATTTCTATAACATCATCTTTGTCCACTTTATGGCTTTTATATCTAGATCCCTTTTACCTTTTTCCAAACCCAGCATAAAAAACAAGAAATTTCAGTATAATCACTTTGTTTATATTTATTCTCCCACAATTTTATTATTTGTACTTTTTGCTTGTAAGCACTTACATTCAATCAGCAGATGCCTAATATTTTCCATGCCTTCCTGACATAACTTGCAGTCTAAACCACCCACATTTATCTATTTATGGGTGTATCTCTTATTGCTAACGATTCTGTTTGAATCTTAAACAGTAAACAATTTTCTTGCTATTATCGTAAATTAACTCACACCCTTATTGACATTGGGAATATTATTCAACCATCTTTAGCGTGCAAAAATTATATTATTTCTGATTGCAAGGGTAGTTAATTAAATTTAAAAATGAGACTACTAGGAGAATTTTTTTAACACCTAACATTCCTTAAATGTTAAAATGTTATCATTTGATTGTTATGAGAATAAATTGAATAACAATCTTTTTAATTTTGCTTTTTTTCAGCACTGCATTAAAAGAAATAGTTGATTGAAGAGTCATGTGACATTCTAGTGATCAAAGTCACATCAAATAAAGTTTCATTTAATTTTTCAAACTGATGGGTTTTTTTTACATTATCTAGATGAGAAGTAATCTGGAAATCTTAGCTATAGTCTACTCCATTCTGTTTGCACTCACCCATTTAGTACCCAACAAGTAATGATAAACTACCTTAGTGATTATCGTCAAATTATATTTTACTTCATAAAACATAGGCCAAAAATTCAATTGTTGTATATTTTAGGGAATGTTTGATTGTTAAAGTAAAAACAATATTTATTGTGATAATTTGTAGCAAGCTAAAATTGCCAACTTAATAAAGGATTCAAATATAAAAGCATTCTGCTCAAATCTCAAACTTATTGCTTATATCTAATTTGAAATTTGTATGCAAGTTGAAATGTCATACCATTTTATTATGATGCACTTTTGTAACTATTTTTCCTCTCATTTTGCTTAAAATATACTGCTTTTTTTCAGAAAGTATTATATTCAAATGTTTATTTGAGAAAAAATATAAAAAATTCAATTATTTTTACATTTCTCATTTCATTTTGTTAATTTGTCTGACAGTTTGATTCTGTAAAAGTCTTCTTCAGAGTCATAAAATGTAAATGTGTTGCATTATTTCCTTAGTTATTTGTACAAACATACAATAAACTTTTTTGATATTTTGTAAATATATACACACATATACATTACTTAAGGATATAGTGATTTATTTTAGAATGGGGTAACAAACATGGAATTTGGTTAATGAATTGCAAATGATTTAAAATTAATAAAACATTAAATCTCTGATTTAAAGAAAACTGGCATATAATATGGATGAATCACCAAGTAAATGACTGGCCAAAACTACACTGAGTACAGTAATTAAAAGTCTCAATAGGAGACAGGTAAGTAATTAGAAAACCAGTTATGTCAGCCCAAGCATTTATCAAGAAAGTGAAATAATTAGAATTACAAATAATTTTACAAACTAAATTCCCAGTACATACTCTGACAAATAAATTTAAAGCAAAAAATAAAAGATCAAATAAATCTAGCAAATGAAATACTAAAGTTTGACCTAGACTTTCTAAGCTAATTCATCAGAGAGTGTAAATGAGTTGAAAATATTAAAATATTAAATGCTTTAGTAGAAATTAACATTCTATCATCTACAATTTAAAAAGGGAATTAATAGTATCTTCTGGCTGGTGATTTATAAAAGAACAACAATTCTAGTTTCCTAATTCAGAGATATGAAAGCGATACAGTCTTGTAGGAAATCAACGAACAGTGCCAGTGAGCATTTCTTGCTCCGGAATAAGGTGTTGAGACAAGAACATCATATTGCTGGTAGAACAGCCCATGATGTACTATGTTTAAAGCAATTCATAGTTGATTTCACATACAAGACAAAAGAAAATGATTAATAATTACTATCTTATATAATCTAAAAAAAAATAAAAGAATTATCCAAATACAGTAAACTAGAATAACAAATACGATAAACTGCCAGCCAAAAGATTTGCAGTTTACAAAAAGTGCAAACACAGTAATTTAAATTAATTATTGGACAATAAAACTAAGGACAGGTGAGCAAATTAAAATTATGAAAAACTGCTAAAGCATTTAGCACTAGTTAATAAAAGAATATAAAATATAATGTTACAATACACTCGCCAATAAATGAAATCAAAAACAAACTTGGAATCTTAAAATTAAGATTCAAAGGCACACTAGAAATACAAAGAAAAGCAAATACAGATAATAATTATAACATTAAATAACTATTAAAACTACAGACTTATTTTTAGGTTGAGCAGAGATTTAACTAAAGTTCTATACCCTGGAAAAATAAGAAATATTTTTATTTTATGGTAAAGCAGAGTTCACATAGATTTTCAAAAGTGCGCATTTATTTTTGAGTTCATCTTTTCAGTGTCTTCTCCTCATGGTGTCAAGTGGAGAGGCATATTTTGGGATCCTTTTTACTTCAGACATTCATGGCATGACATAAGTACAGCTTGGGATCTGGAGTCCATCCTTAAGTAATTTAGCAAGGGATGTTGGAGGTTTGATAATACATAGCAGTGAATTTTGTCATCTTGTGACAGCAAATTTTACAAAGAAATTAAATATCCAAACTGCCAACACAGTACAAATCTCATCAGGCTAAAATAACCACCAATAGTGAAATTATATAAGGCTGAATGAATCACTGTGAAGCAGAATTAGCTTGGTCAAGCCAAGAATAATCTCTCTCTAAAATGTCCAAGATTTTTTGGGTTATTTATACCCTCTCTCTATCTACCACATAAACTTTTTTGTTTTTCAATTTATAAGCCTTAGCCCAGGGCAAATCTTTATCTCCCACTCAACCTTACTTAAAAATTCTAACCAGGAATTATCTTATAGAAAAAAAAAACAACACCACAAAATTAAATGTCCGCTTTTAAAATTAAACTATAAATGGATTATAATTAAAATAAAAGAAACAGGAATTAATTAAAAAGTTGGCTTGCTTTTAATCAATTCCACAAAAAAAAAAAAAAACAAGTGGTAAAAAAAAACTATTTTAAAATTAAAATTTATTAAAAAGTAAAATAGAAATGACTGAATTTTAAATAATTAAGTATGTGTGTCATTTCACATACCCTTTATAAACAAGTTTTTAAATAGTATTTTTTTCAAAACTAAACTAAAAGTTAATTGTGTTTTTTTTTTTTTTTTTGTAAAATGATGTTTGAATTGGATAAACTATCCAGCTCAATATCTATATATCATAAACAACACTCACTTGGGGCTTAAAACATTACACTCTTTACCCCCATGTTTATAATTTCATATATTTGTACATATTATAAAAAAGATCTTTTTAAGAAGGATATAAATTTTGGTTATTCATATTTCTATAAAACTATTATTGATTATTACCATAAATTCTTTAGGGTGCAATTCAGGGTGTTATTAAATGAATAAAAACTGTTTTATATCGGAAGAAAATAATGTTATATATATATATATATATATATATATATCTATACTTTGTGCATATATATATATATATATATATATATATATAAAATGCACAAAGTACAGATATGTATTTACGAACTTAACAAACCATGTTGATTAAATATGTTCTAATTTGCAATTTATAATTATTACAAATATGTGTAGGCAAATAACTTTTTAAATATGGAACTGATATCTAATTCAGGCATCTATTGACAAAAGCATAATACATGGTATTACTTCCTAACAACAACATTTTAGTCTCTATGCATATAAGTATACAATTTTCATAAATATATCTGAAATATAAAACATTGCAATGAAAAAAACACTAAAATTTTACATAATTGAGAGAAGGTAAACATTATTCATTTAAATAATTAAATTAAATAAGCAGACTTAAATAAACATAATTTATTTATATTATTAAGGAAATTTTTCCTGTCGAAATTTAAACATCATGTTAACAAAGCTAATTGAATATTGTCTATATGTATTTTAAATTTTCAGTCTCTATATTTTCTAGAGATCTGTGCTGGTACTATTTTAATATTTTTTTCAGCTTAATTAAAGGTTTGGCTATGAAAGCCTCAATAACCTATTTTTCATAGACATTAGTTAATATATTTGTAAGGTCTAATAGTAATAATGGTTAATAATGGAAAACTATCCTTTCAGGAATATATCATTAAAAGACCTAAAGTGTGTTGTGACCTATTAGATGAGCAAGGCTTTGATATAACAGTCCAATCAAAGTTTAGATTATATTATCTTAGCTGTCCTAACTGATTCTTAACTGACACTGAGCTGATTAAATTTGTTCTTCTGTTTTTAGAAGGTTTTTTTTAAAATACATTTGTTTTTAATCAAAATTACCCCAGATTCATAACTCAACTAGATTAGCCAAAAAAATTAAACTCTAAAACAGAACCAATGGTTTCACTGTTATAAGCAAACTTCTCAAATGTAAAGAACTACAAAATAACATATTTATAGTAAACATTACACATGATTCCACTTACATCCTATACATTCGTAATATTAAAAAAAAATTTAAATAAGGTAATTGCTTTAGAATCATAAATTTTTAATAATAAAGATTTTTTAAATCTTCTTTTTATTTTATTTCACTCAAAGAAGACAACCTTAACTTCATCAAAATGAGTAGTGTGTACATAAAAGTAGAGTTATATATCCATAAAAAAACACAGGTCACATTATTAATTTTGATGAAGCTAAGGTTATTGTTGTCTTTAAGAGAAACAAATTAAAAATAAAGAATTAAAGAATTTTTATTATTAAAATTGTATGATTCCAAAACAATTTATTTCAAAGTTTTTTTAATATTAAGTGTGTATGGAAGGTAAATGGAATTGTGGGAAAAGATTAGTTTAAATATGTTATTTTGCAGTTCTTTAGACTTGAGAAGTCTGGTATAGCAGTGATACTATTGGTTGTGCTTTAGAGTTTAATTTTTTTGATTAGTCTGGCTGAGTTTTGAATTTGAGATAATTTGGATTATTCATTGACTAATTTGGTTTTATGCTTTTAAGGTTTACATTTATTATTTAATATATAAATATTTTTCCATAGTTCATTCAAACTTTTTAATGGTTCATTTATTTATAATCAGCCATATTTATAGATATGCTATTTGCATATATTTCACCTTTCAATTATACAAAGTAAGAAGATTTACCAAAAATACATTTTACAATACTTAAACAATTTACTTTTTTTTTTCCAAATTAAAATTATTTACTATACATTGTATTAAAATAATATGCATTTTTTTAAAATAATGCTTTTATTTAAGTAGCCAACTAAAATGTAGAAAAATCACAATGCAATCTGCATCTCATTAATTTGCCATTCTTGAATATATCAGAGATCTTAAGAATTTAGGCTTGTTATAAACCAATTGGAAATTGAAAGGATATTGTCAGTTTATAAAAGCATTTGAGGCCTTTTTGATTTTTAGAATTTACTTGAACCTCAAATGCTTTTATGAAATGGCAATCTGCCTTCAATTTCTAATTGTTTTTTATTATTAGTAGTTCATTAATAAGGCATTGATTGGGTGTTCTAAAACATAGCATGCATGGGTTTATAGGTGTGTGATTTATGATTTCTTTTATACATATTTTCAACCATCGCTTACAAAAGTAATATTTTTTCATTTATTGGAAACTATAGTTTGATCATTCAAATTACTTTGGGAACCAAAGAGAATGGATGCTAAAAAAATCTGGGTAAAGAATAAGAATGTTCTCACAATTGATCCATATCTCCAAAACTTTTTCTATAGGCCTATAAATAATACTGGAAGCATAAGAATTAAAAATAAATGGAGGTTATTATCATAATACAGATTTTGCAGAGTATTATTGATTATTTGCTTAATAATGTAAAGAAATGTTTCAAAAACTATAGATGTAAGTAAAGATGTCAAACTAAAGATAAATGCTAAAATTATCTTAAATAATTAAAAAAATTATACTAAATAAATATTATTATCAATATCTTGGTTAGATTATAAATACAGTGGAGAATATAAATTATGAAATATTTTAATAATAAAAGACAATATACCTATGGTTTGGGAGGGGGGCGTTAATAAAAGTGTTTAATTAGTACTTTCTTATGGGTTTGAAATTGGGAGATATCATATAAAAATAATAAAGGAACATTTAGAATGCATGACGGATTATAGGAAGATTATTTAGAAGTTCCCAAGAAAGTCCATATAAGAAATATATAGGTGATAAAATAAGCGTGCATTACTCATATCATTAAAAAGTAAAACGCTAGGCCGGGCATGTCATTAAGAAAAAATGACAACAGATGGACAAATGAAATCTGATAGAATTCATAAAAATTATGGGGTGGGGGTCAAAAACACGTAAGTTAGAAGGGGATGAAATAAAAAAAAAATTCTTAAGTGAGGCTGCGCTGCTATGAATTAGAGAAACCGGTTACACTTGGAGTTATCTATCAAAAGATAATTGATAATAGCCCATAAATGATAATGACGGCGTTATTACATAGATGTGTATGCATATATAAATATATTGCTCTATAGTACATTTTCTTTCTCTTAGCAATTCAATTTGAGCCATCTTTCTGCCTCTTTAAATGTACTGCATGTTTAGAAAGAGAAGGAAAGAGTTAATTCCTATGGATAGCAGTTATAATTGGGGAAGTAATAAATTTTAAAACATTCATTATTAAACTACATGCATGAGTAATTTTTCAATAGCTGCTGAGATAAGTTTTTTTCTTTTGTTATAACTTGAGATGAAATTCTCTTTGATAGAACAAATTTGTTTCAAAGTATAACCGTATTTATTTAAAAAAAAAAAAAAAAAGTTAACAATTTTTTTTTTTTAATTTTAAAAATCTACAGCTGGAAAAAAATTTTTTTTTTATTTCATATTTATTAAGTTTATTTTTAAAAATTATTTTAAAAAATGAATTCTTTAACAATAATGCATTTAGAATTTCAGTAATTTATTTATGAGAGATGAAAAAGAGAACAAAAAAATTGTTAGAAAACTAAGAAATAGAAAAGCTAAGACGGACGTTCGTTGAGAAAAAAATAAAGGGCTTAGCCCTGGAGTGGATAATTAATACTAACGATGCATCGTTTTAATTTTGTACTGATTTCTAAAAAGTTTATGATGAAGAGAATGGAACGCTATGGCAAGATTTTTGTACAATGAGAATCCTGTTACATAGTTATTTTACTTTATATAAAATTATATACTATGAGATAGAACTTTAGTAAACATATTAATATATAGATTATATTGATATGTAATAAAAATGTTCAATGGATTCTCTCAAAATACGGAAATAAAGATTGATAATGACGAGTTAGAAGAAATTAGTAACTACAAATATCTTGGTCAGATTATTATTACAGAGAGAAAAATAATGGATGAAATTAATCATAGAATTAAACTCAATTGGAGAGCTTTTGATAGAAATAACTTGATAGCCTATATGTTTGAAAGGGAGGTTTTTTAATAAATGTGTATTAATAGTTCGTACGGATCTGAGACTTGGACACTTCACAGAAAGGCAATACAGAATCTTCAGACAATTCAACAAAGTATGGGAAAATGCATATTAGGAGCAACAAGAAAAGACTGAAAATGAAATACACAGGTGAGAGAAACAAATGAATATTATTGACATCATTGAAAGAATTAAGACACTGATGTGGATTTGGATTATATTTATTTCTAGAAAAGATGATAATAGATGAACAGTTGAAATTTTAACCTGGAATTCCATGATATTGTAAAAGATCTAAAAAGAGACCACATGTGAGATGGATGACTAAAGTAAGAAAGTGTGATGGAATGATGTAAAAAAGAGGTTAGAGATGAGAGAAGATGGATTGAAATTGAAAAGATCTTCATCCTACAGTGGATTAATAATGACGAAAATGATGGTGATATGTACTAAATTCTCTGCCCGCAGACAAATAAAGTAACAAGACAATAGAGCACTATGACCAAACAACAATAATTACTAATTGCTGATAGTAACCTACATAGTTAGTGCGGTGTAAAAGTAAGGAATTCAAAACAAAAAACCCTTCCTCTTAACTCAGTTCTAACTCTTTTATGCTTGAATACCTCTCGACAAAGTATTGATTATTTATTTATTATCCTTGATATTTGGACACTGCCTGTCAGTCTCATAGAATAATTTATTTTACCATCTCAATTTTAAAGCTGCATTATGAATTTTAATAATATTAAATGACGATATATATACATAACTTTGTACACAGAAAAATTAAAATTTTCTATAAATTTATATTATTTTATAATCACTAAAGTGATGTGGACATGAGTTCGATCAAGGTATTGCCGAAATGATTTATGAAATAAAAAATAACAGAAAAATAAATCAAAGAAGCCATTTTATTGTAGAAAATAAAAACATGATGAATCAGAAAACCAATAGCATTCACATAAATAAATAATGGGTTATAACAAGGAATAATGGATCTTAACAAAGAAGTTATTACAATATTAATAACTATGATTATAAAACTTTGTTGTAAAGTTTTTATATATTATATATATAATACAGATTAGAAAATTCAACTGTTAAATCAATAAAATACAGGCTTAAATGCAAATAAAACTGTCATTTTTCCTATTCCCAATCAAACTGATAATTTATTTCTATCCAAGATAGATAATTCAAAATTAACTCAAATAACTATTCATTTACTAATCAGTCATTTGGTATTTCAATATTTTTAGCTAAAAAATAAAATAAACAAGATACATAAAACGTTACCACCTAGCAATTGTATAATTCAGTGAGCATTGGCATCTCTATTATTGATTGTTTAGAGAGGTTCTTGTTCTGCACCAGAGTACTTAAAGAGTGTTTATCATTTATCTAATTCCAAACTTATTTATATAATTTCATACTATTAGAAACCAGTCAACACTTAAGGAATCCCAATATCAATAACAATCAACAATTTCAAACGGTTGCCAAAGCAACCTTTTAACAACAAAAGTGAAAGCCCATCTTTATTAATGGTCTAATATACTTATGTAGTCACTAAAAATTGCATCTTGACCTCAGATATTGAAATTATTGATACAAAGAAATTTACATAAACCTCTTTAAACAGGTAAATAAAGGAAGTTGCCTTAATCATAGTTTGAAATTGTTGATTGTTATTGAGATTGTCTACGTGTTGACTGGTTTTTAATGATTATTTACAAACCCATTTAGCATTGAGCATTATTGCACTTCATCATCATCATTATCAACCATTATCAATCAACAGCAGGATGAAGGTCTCTCCAAGTTGAATCCATATTTTAATATCTTTAGCTTCTTTTCTCCACATCACCCCTGAACACTTTCTTATTTCATCCATCCATCTCACGTGGTCTCTTTCTGGGTCTTTTACAATCTCTTGGAATCCAGTTTAAAATTTTAATTGTCCATCTATTATCATCTCTTCTAGAAATATGTCCAGCCCAACTCCACTTCAGTCTTTTATTTTTTTCAATGAGGTCAGTAACACCTGTTTGTTCTCTTACCCATACATTGCGTTTTCGATCTCTTCTTGTTACTCCCAACATGCATCTCTCCATACTTTTTTGAGTAGTCTGAACACTTATAATTACATATATGCAAATGGAAAATACTTTTTTTATGTCTTTAACCTGATATTTAAGTTTAAACTAGAGAACTATTTCAGATGGCCATAAAATGGTCAAATAAGCTCATTATCATTTTAATTTTGATGGTCCAAAACCAATCCAGATATCTTCTGAGCTTGATTACTTTGCAGGTCAGTAAGCATCATAACAAAGAATCTAGAAGCTAAGGATAATCCCTGCTAGCATTAGGATTCATGACATTACTGCATATACTGTATTTTCTATCCAGTAATTTGTGGCTCTGGAATTGCCTGGAAAATGATAATCTGGCTAAATAGATACTTTTCTTGTTTGATAAATGCTACTGAATAATCCCTTTTACTGATCTGAAACAATTTAAATCTCATCATTATCTTATGTATAAATATAAATTATTTAATGAAATAGACAAATTGAGAAAAATTCCCATTCTGTTCATCATCATTATTTATGATCGGGAAAGATTCACAAACAAATGAAAATTTTGTTGCACATTTGGATCTGGTAAAAAAAAAGCACAAGCCATTATTGCTCAGGAGTTAAAAAGAAGTTCAAGAACCAGAAATGATCATGGGACCTCCCAATCCCAAGTCGGTGGCTCTACCAACTGCATCAAACCACACAGGATTTCCGTTTAAGTAATTATGAGTTCCTGGTTTTTTTATTATATTTAAATAAAGGATAATGATTTTTTTATAAATATACTAAAATTATAATGAATATATTTATAATAAATGAGGAGTAAATTTTAATGTTCTTGAATGCAGTTTCATTATTTAAAGTCAGTAATTGATATCTAATGTAAAACAAACAGTCTGCTCTCTCATGTAATACATGGTTTGGTTACACAATTAGCCACATCAGACATGTTGGATATTTAATGATTTGTCAATCACTTCAGATTTACTCCCAGAACTTGTTATAGAAGTAAATTCATGTAATATATGCTGTTTGTGAAGGGTAAATATATTATAGCATAATCATGCTTTTTTGGTTGTGATTAAATATAATAAAGTTAAATGTCCTTTATGCAAAGCAGAGATTATTATTTTTATACATACACATGAATGCATATCTATCTATATATCTGTCTGTCTATCTATCTATCTATCTATCTATCTATCTATCTATCTATCTATCTATCTATCTATCTATCTATCTATCTATCTATCTATCTATCTATCTATCTATCTATCTACCTACTTACCTACCTACCTACCTACCTACCTACCTACCTACCTATCTATCTATCTATCTATCTATCTATCTATCTATCTATCTATCTATCTATCTATCTATCTATCTATCTATCTATCTATCTATCCATCCATCCATACACCCACCCACTCATCTATCTATCTATCTATCTATCTATCTATCTATCTATCTATCTATCTATCTATATATATATATATATATATATATATATATATATATCTGACAAACTGTCTGTCTATTTATCCACTTATCTATCTTTACTATTAAATTATTTATAAAAATAAAATTTTAAACTTTAACAGTTAATAAGAAAATAGAATCTTAAATAATGTTTCTGTGTACCTGTCTAATTTCTGGCATTTCAATAGTCAGCTGATCTAGAAACATGAAAGTATAATTATTAATAATTGTCTTTATAGATGGTGTTTTATTTTATTGTAGTGATTATATTGTTATAGATAAATGTCAGATTTTAAAACAAAATTATAATGTACATATGTCCAGTACAAGTGTTATTACATCTTATCACCATTTATAATGTTATGTTATACCATTCTTTTTTTTGTGTGTGCATAACTATAAATATTAAATTCTACATTTATTTATTTATTTTTCCTTCTATAGAAAGATTTTATTTTAAGTTATAAATAATATTATTTTATAAAGCACAGTCAATATTGAAATTAAATTGAGAGAGTGCAAATTTCTCAAGCGCTTATGACTACCAACAGCCAATCAAATCTTAAGCACTGAAACAGAGAATTTAACAAGAAAAGAGCGGTTCCACTCTCTTCTTTACTTGTGTCTCTATATATCCAAGCCAGTCCAAAGTACTTATATCTGAAAGCGTGAATCTTAAATATCATCACATTTCATTCACTGAGTTCAAATTATAAACATATAGCGTGAAATCTTTCGATTTACTACACACACTGTATGTTTATAATTTGAACTCAGTGAATTAAGTGTGATGCTATTTAAGATTCATGCTTTCAGATATAAGTACTTTGGACTGACTTGGATATATAGAGAGACAAGTAAAGAAGAGAGTGGAACCGCTCTTTTCTTGTTAAATTCTCTGTCCCAGTGCTTCAAAATTTGATTGGCTGTTGGTAGTCATAAGCGCTTGAGAAATTTACACTCTCTCAATTTAATTTTAAGTTATAAAAAAATTTTAAACATGTATTTCATATAAATATATAATGAAACCATTTGTCAGTCTGTCCATCAATCTATATATCCATCTATATATTGGTATTTTAATGGCCCTAAATTAAAATTCTAACATACTTTACAATTATTAAATATTAAGCAAACAGATGAGTGTGCTCCTATCAATATAATCATATGTAGGAATTAAAAACATAGTAAATAAATATTGTTGTGCAGATGATGAAATAAATAAATACTATTTTTAAAAATCTATTACTATTTATTAAATATGATTACGATTAGGGATCAAATTACTTATAGTAATGGCTAACTGTGATTTAATAACTGATATAAATGGAAAAAAAATATTGGAATTGAATCATAATAAATGCTATAATTACAAAGAAAAGTAGTTTGAATAATTAATATAATATTTTTTAGAAAGTGATTGATATGTTTTGCTATATTATGGTAGCTTTTAGAAGAATTTTCTATTGATTGTTGTTTATATATCATAAGTAATGTTTTTTTCAAGGTCTTTTGAACAAGGCAAATAGTGCCACCCTGTGCCAACCAGAGTAATCAATGGATGCCAGAAAGCTTGTGCATAAAATTCCTATCTAGTGCCTTGTTTAATAACAATTATGTGATAGTATAAGAGATGGTGATCATGTGATGTTAAGGTCTTTTTTGGTTATTACCTCTATACCTCATTATTTCAACTCCACCATAATGTAACATTCCATAAGTGCAAAAACTCAGACAACTCTCTCTCTCTTTCTCTTTGGCATATATACACTTTGTGAAACTTTTACTCATCAAGTGAGCTAGAAATATCAAACCACTGAATCTCTATACCTATGATGCTACCTTGGTTCTTCTATATATCAACAACCATATAAAGTTATTGCTTAAAAATATCAAGTAATTATTTTAAAAATATGTGGGGCTAAAAAGTTATACATCAGAAAAACTGGATTGAATTTAAAAAGATTCTTATCCTGTAGTGTATTAATTGTGATTAAAAATGAAAATGATAAAAAATAATTATAGAAGAGCATTATAATGCAATGGTAAGATATGCATCTTTCATGCCTTTGATATAGGATCAAATTTGGATTGAATAAGATTGAAACTTATTTCAGTAGATTTGGGATCATTTTACGCAGGTTGCTGATTCATAACTAGCTCCATCTTAACAATTCATCTAATATTAATTGGTTATTGTATCTCTAAATATTTTTTGCATAATAATAAACCAAGAATTTAAAATCACTCAAACTCTCACATCTAGAAATTAGTCAGCCTGAATGAGTATTACTTCTTTCTTTATGCAATATTAGCAGAGATATATTTGCTCTATTGTGGACTATTTAAAGTCTTTTTTTCTTTATCTACATAAGTAATATTTACTGAGGCTGTAACCTCAAGAATATGCATGTAAAATGTGATAGTAGAGACCTCTACAAGTGTTTAACCACAAGCTTACGCTATGGAAGAAAAGAGGGGAACCCTTCTTTACTTCAACCTACTTTCTATTTAAATAGGTGAAGGTGAAGCAGTTAGATCTGTGAGCGTGAAGCTATTTAATACTTCACTGATTAAGTCCACATTTCTTATTACACATTAATACTCATGAAATCTTTCGATTTACAACAAGTCAATGGAAAGATTTTATAGTTAAAAATCATAAAAATACAACATATAAAAAAGTTATTCTTTACTTCAAAGGCTATTATATTACTGTGAATGATTCCTAAAAAATTTCTTCCTATTTGATATCAATGTACTATTTGTTTCAAAATATTTATCAGTTGCTGTTGTTTTTCAGGATATCTGATATATTGGTTTCATTAATAATATATAAATACAATGAAGTCTTCTATAATGAAAGTAAGATGACATTGGGAGATGATTCATTATATATGCCATTAATTGTAGCACACATTTTAGCATGTATTTAGAAATAATATATTCTGGACCCTCATCAGAAAACAAAAACAACTATTCAAACAGGAAAGATATAATACAAAATCAAATATATATAAATCTAACTATATATTAAAATTAATTGGACATATTTCCACTTCAAATATAGTACAGTTATTTTTAGGTGAAAGTAAAATCAGACATTTAAAAGCAACAAATAAAAAGCATAAACAAACTAATTTTAATAAAATGCATCACAGATTGATAGTTTAGCCATTTCTCATTAAGAAACCCAACTTTCTCAATTGGAAATCATTGTTGATTCTACTAATTCTATTAAATTTAGCCATTGTATATTAAAAATCTTTGCCTTTTCACATGAATACATTTTTTTGAAACTACTAATTATGCTTTTCTGTGTTATAGAAAAAAATTACTGGTACATGGACATGCTTGGCAGCTTGTTTTTTGTATATAAATATACAGTTGCAAGGGCTTTTCAAAAATGTTTACAAAAAATGGTCGATAAGAAACAAACATTATATTTAATATTTATCTTTTTTATTGTTATTTTTCAAAAAGAAACATTTCTACAAAAATTAATTATAATTTTTCTAATTTATTATTATTGTTTTTAATTAAATCAACTTATTAATTTACAAGTAAAAAATAGAAACGTAATGTGTCATATTATGACTATTAATCCAGATTTTGATTTATTTATCTAAAAATAATATAAAAAAAAAACAACTGAAACGTCTTTATATGTATTATGTATAAAGAAGAGTAAGTGAGGATATTCGATTACTGTTTAATATATATAGACATTGACATTCATATGTTATATTATTTATTTTTTATCAATAATTATAATTAATTAGAATATTTCCACATTATTTATTATTTTTGTATTAATATAAAAAAATAGAAAGGGAATATTATAAATAAAAAAATTGAAATAAACTTTCTAAATTGAATTTATAATTGATTTATTATTTTTTTTAACTTTAAAACTGATACATATTCTGTAATAAAAATAAAAGAAAAAATATTTCTATGCTACTGAAACTGTATATTTAAAAACAATGGCTGCTGAGCTTGGTATATAGAAAAATACACAAGCACCAAATTATTTTTAAAAGTATAAAACTAATTATACAAATAAAATTTCACAAATCTTTTTTGCTTGAATGGTTTTTTTTTTTTTGAAGTGACTAAATATGTATTTATAGTTCATAGTAAAAAGTAAAATCAAACACTTAAAAAGCATAAACAAATTTACAATAATAAAATCATAAAAAGACACAGTGTGAATTTATTATTCAACAATAAAAATATCTATTTTTTGCTTGGTAATTTTTTATATCAATGATATATATAGAACTTATGTTAAACACATATTTGGATTTTCTACATTATAAAGAAATATTTGAAATCTTTTGCACATTGTTTGCAATGCTAGCAAGTGTGATTCAGTATGGTATTTGCAATCATTGACAGTTTTATTAATTTTTCATATGGATTTCTTTGACAGAAATTTTAAATAGACTTTCTAAATCTATGTTTCAGGTTCATAAGAAACTCCAACAAGAAAGCTATTGTAGATTAATGAAATAACTTGTTTAAACTCAGAGATTTTAAAGTAGTACTAATTGATAGTTTCTTAGCAACATCAAAGGTAATAAGTTATCTCTCTTTACAAGGGTATAATCTCATTTTTATTCTTTATTATAATAATAGTCCATGAAAATATTTAATTCAATATATATATATTCTTGCTATTAAAAGGTGAGAAGGTTGCCTTGACAGCAGTGAGAAATATTGATTACTATATTTACGGTGAATGTTTAGGTTGTGACTGGTTGGAATCTAATTATATATATATATACAGTAGAATAATTAAAAAACACAATATTTTTAATGTTAACATAACACATGCCAATATTTATTTTCACTGTGACATTTAATAATATAATGAAACACATCCAAAAATAAACTTACTTTATATAAATCATAGAATTTACTTATGAAAAGGGCAAAAATATAAGTAAGAAATAAGATTATGAAAAATGAAATTTTCAATTATTTCTTGGAATTATACATAACATTTTTTTTAGGAGAATTTATCGCAACCTAATTCAATATTTCAAAAAATTCAAAAAAGTAAGAGCTTCATTTGAGACAACTAAAACACAGCAGCACAGTTACTGTGTACAATATGTCACAACTAATATGAGATTATACAATTAATTAACCATAAGGATTAAATAAAATATGTTATGCAAAAAGACAAGAATTGAAAAATATGATTAACAGTAATCTACCCTTGGTACTAAATAAAATGTTTATTTCTACACATTTCTTGCTAGGTAAACACTACAAGATTCATTATCAGAAGGAAGAAAATAAAAAAAATCGTCAGATCTATGTTGATGTTTTCCCCATTCTGTGACATTTGTCCAAAACCCACCACAAAGTATAAATAAATTAAAACACTAAGAAAGTATACAAAAAAAATATGAAAATATCCATAGCAGTCTATACAATGAAACAAATATATCAAATTCATAGATAATCTTTATTAGCTAATAATAAATAAATACACTATTTAAAGCATATAATTAAAACAATTTCTTAAATTAAAAACAGTGAAATTATTAATATAAATAAAAAATTGGGGCAAAATAACTATAGGATATTTCCAATGAATTATTTGATTAAATTAGTAAATTGAAAAATCAATTGACAAATTATTAGAAAAGAAACAGGAAAATGGTCAAGAAAATGTATGTTTGATTTAATTTATAAGAAAATAAAATAGTTTTAATAAGAAAAGCAGAGTTCCAGAAATGAAAAAGCAATTTAATATAGAGATTAAAAAATATTAATAAAAGTGTGAAAAAAAGAAAAATGTATATCAAAGAGTTAATTAATAAACATAATACCCTCATCTCATAGTTTAATTTAGAAAACAATAATATAGTGAACTATTCCTATTTATCAAATTACAAAATAATATTTGTCAAGCATTGGTGGTCAAGAGGTCCATAACAGCTGCTTTACAAGCAGTTGTCCCAGGTTAGCGGGTTCACTTCCCAGCTGATGCTATGACACATGAGAAAAAAAATATTGATTAAAATAATAAAGTGTAAAGTTATGAAAGCATTAACCGAGAAAAGCAATAAGATTTCAGTTGAATTAAAAAAGGCTATGATGTAATAATATAGGTTCATATTTGTAATAAAGTGATAAGATTTTTTTAACAGATATAAATCTATTAAAAAAGGTGTATTCACTAAAATGTGAGAATTTTATAACAATTAGCTTAAACATCACATAATCACCATTTCTTATGCTTGCTTATAATGTTATTAAAACAGGCAAAACTCTCTACACATATTGCCTGTTTTAATAACAGTTATAAGCAAGTATAAAAAATGGTGATCAGGTGATGTTTATTGGCTTAAAACCAATCCTGCCTAATAGGATAGTGGTGGCTATGGTTATTAAAGAACCAAAGTCAACAAAATGTATAGGTACTGAACTGAGTTCAGACCTATATGATTATATAAGCCAATGAGCTTGGATTGAAAATATTATAGTGCTTTTAATTTAAGACTCATAGTTTTGTAGTGAAGTAGAGATAAAAGGTGGCTGCTGGAGGGTTGCATTAAATCGTAAGATCTAATTGCAGTGCTTTCAGATCCAAGGCTTCTCACTGATGAAGGCCACAAGCCAAAAACTAGTCTTCGGATATTGGGTGAGGAGGCACTAGATGAGAATTTTATGTACAAACCTTCTGGCATCCATTGACTACTCTGACTTGTACTGAGTTGCAATATGTATAGAGAGTTTTGCCTGTTTTAATAACAATTGGCTTAATATACATATGGTTCTCTTGTGAACCATAAATAGAGGAATTTTATATAGATCAGGCACATTTCTACATAAAGACCAATTTGAATATAGAAAAGCATAAATATAAGAGAACCAACTATTTGTGAAAGATATAGAAGCAGAAAAGAAAAAAGATCAATATTTAATTGATTGGAGTCAATTGAATGTAATAGAAAAGCAATTCATATGTTAAAAATAAATACATTTATTATTTTTTTATGCAAATTAGAAAATACACATCTGGTTTATTGATCAAGAATTTTAGATAGATAAAATATAAAAAGAGTATGTAGACTACCTCTTGTTTTATTTAGTATTTATTCTTAAATAATTATAAAATGAATATTATTTTAACTTGCAATGGCTACAACATGGTACAGAAGTATACAGACTACAAGTAATATATCATACCTTATCTAAGAATACTTTGTTTTATATGAATATCATTTCATATTATGTCTATTAAAATATTTATATAAAAAATTAAAAAAATATATCCATAGAATTACAAAAATGAAATAAAATTATTTTTATGTAACTGTATCCATTGATTGCTTTCTTATAATCAGTTATAATAACATAAATTTTTGTTTCATTATTGTTATCATCAGTTACCAAAAAAGTTTTGTAATATTTATTTGAGAAAGTAAAAAAAAAGCAGTCATTTGAAAAATATAAAAACAATTTACATCTATTTAGACTACAAGTAGTCCATGAAAGTTATACTAAGTGAGTTATTTAAACTAATTTCACTTTTGCAAAATAGAGACATAGAAAGGTACTGAGATGGACCCCAATTCAATTTAAAAAACAATATGAAATTAAGACATTTGAAAATTGGTAGTGGTATAATAGACTGCTGGTAGCCTCTGCAGGTTGATAAGATGAAATTTGCACTAGGACAGAAGATATTATTGAATTTGATTTTTTGGAAACATTATAGTATAATGGATTGCAATATCCACTATATTTGGTCCAAGCCACTCTCACATACATCATAGGCCATGATCATTATCATTAACCATTATCAGTCCACTGCAGGATGAAGGTCTCTCCAAGTTCAATCCATCTCCAATCTCTAGCCTTTATTCTCCACATCACTTCTGCACACTTTCTTATTTCATTCATACATCTCACATGTGGTCCTTTCTTATTTATTACAATAATATACAATACAAAGGCTTTTTTATGTGAATAGTATGCTTATATAAAGTGAGATTGTATTGTAAACAAAATTTAAAATAAAACTTTCCAGTATTAGAAATAAATTGAAAGCATATTTACTTACTGTGTGTTTTCACTTATTGACATTCTTTCATAAAGGCAATAAATAAAAAAATATCATAATGTTATCTTTTTAAAGTAAAATGAACAGGAGAGTGAGCCTCTGACTTTCTTAAGTCACATAACTCAATTTTATCACAATTAAACATGCAAAGGATCACATTTTTTTATCTTCAGAGAGTTTTTTGCCCAATGAAAATCTAATAGAAATTTTATTAATGACAGACATAACATTTCTATTTGATTTGATGTTTTTTAAATCCATATTAAATTTGGAGTCCATATAATCATTCTTATTTATAGTTAGCCATTTCAGAGTCTTACATAAACTCTCCATAAAAATTTCAAGCTTATTGACATAGCAAAATAAATTTTTAATAAATCTTTTTTCCTGAAACTATTAAATCACTAACTTTCATTTTATCATTTAAGGAAATTACTTTATAAAATCTCTTAAATTTATAAAACTTTTAGTTTTACATTTAAAAACCTTTTTTTTTTTTATTTTTCTTTTATTTATTTCATTTTAAATTATTGTTTCTGCAAATATAAATCCTTTAACATCATAAATAACATTGAACACACTCAACTTATTTCAGAATTTGTCAACAGAACAATTTCTTCTATAAACAATCTTTACATGATAAAAATATTTTCTTTTTTTTCTTTTGGGAAAATAAATTGCTTTATGGCACTGACTAACTATGATAATACATCAATTTTATTAAATAAAATATTGTACCAATATCAATCTTTGGGAGGGATGGTTGTAAAAAAATAAATATATATATACTATCACAGTCAATTGAAAAATTGTTATTAATAAATGTACTTTCAGTTTAAACTAAAAAGATGTTATTAATAAACATGATCACATATGTCCAAATTCTACCATTTGAAAATTTTAATTTAATGAATTTCTATGAGATAAAAAAATAATAGCTACTCTATATAGCAAAATATATTAAGTTTAAAAATTTTAATATTTTTATTTTTTATTTATTTAAATTTTTTATATAGCATATAATTAAAATAATAAATATTGAAGCATCACATATTACAGTTTCTTTGTACTTGCAGACAGTAAGGATGATCTCAATTTTTGTCCAAGGATTAACAAATCTATTTAAGAGTTGAGATTAATAATCAGTTCTGATGATAAGGAAAATAAAATTTAAGAGGAATCCCATAACAGGATTTTATAGTGCTTTAAAATATTTGAATAGCAAAATAGCTGGTGATGGAAATAGTGATAAAAACTTTAAAACGAGGATTGTAGTATAAGAATAGAAAATCATTTTGTAAATGAATGAAATTAGGTCTATAAAAAACGTTTGTTAAATATTTCATTTGGAATATTGCTTTATATGGATCAGAAACATGGACTATTGTGAAAAATAAAAAAGAAGTGAAATCTTTAAAGATGTGAATTTAGATGTGACTAAAAAAATTTATCTGGAAGAATAAAATCAGAAGTGTTAAAAAGGTAAATAAAAAAAAAATTCTGAAAAAATTATAAATGCAAAAAAAAAAAAAAAGAACGGAAAAATCGTAAATGATGAGTTATAAGAGATTAGAAAATATTTGAGATAAACAGATAAGAAAAAAGAGTTGATTGGTCTAGTTATGAATATTCGAAAATTAGAACATATTGGAAAAGAGCAGTCTGGTTTGGATGGAAAACTGATAAATATGATGATGATGATGATGATAAGATAGATAAAGAATGTAAAGAAATAAATAAATAACACATTAAAATTACTTGAATCAATAAATTTCACGCACAAAAAAAAAAAGATAAACATATATAAAAAAAATTAGCTTGGATAGAATTATTTTAAATTTGCTTTTTTCGTCATTTTTTACTTTAAAAAAAATTAAATTTGAAGAAATCATTTCCAAACAGAACTTCCCAATTCATATAAATAATTATTTGAATTGGTAAATGCCTCAAGATATATAAAATCAATTTTTACGAAATATCTAGCTAGCAAGTGAAAAAAAATGAAATTACATTATTTTGTCACGTTCCAAATTTTATTTAAATCCATGAATAAAATGCATTTATATATATATTATAAACTCGCATTCTATTCAAAAATAGAATGATAACAAAAACTTGTATCTGACAAAACTTGATTTTTATCTTCATATAAAATATTAACTGTAGAATGCCCTGAATTTTTTTAAGAATGCTACTTTTCAATTAGCAATAAATATAATTTATCACAAAATAAAGATGGTGCCACAAAAGAGTAACAGACCCTGGAATCGCTACTTCAGAGACTCGTCTTTCCTATAAACTCCCAAGCAATACATCATTTTATGTTTTTATTTATCACAAAATAAAATAAGAAAATGAATTCACTAGCTTGTTGTTTTTTTTTTTTTAAAAAGTAAACATATATTTAATCCAATCTCTCTCTATATATATATTCTTTCTCAATACATAGCGATATAAAAATTGTTTATCTACTTTTTTCCACTGAACTAGCTAGCTATATTTATGTATGTGCTGATATTTGACGAATAATATTATAAACAAGGTTAAATACAATTAAACGATTCCATATACGTATCATTGACCCCAAAAGCTTATTAAAATTATATTAAAAGTCCATATTATTTAAAATGCAGAAGCATAACACAATTATGTGAGAATATTCAACCGATAATAAGTAAGATGAATACAGACAATTGATTCTGTGCACACATCATTAAATCAAAGGGTTTCAACAATTACGTTAATGATCCATATTATCTCCAACGCAACAGATTAATATAGTTATGTGAGGAACTAAAATATTTATATTAAAACCCTATGTTTCTGGAAATGCAACATTTCAATGCAGTTATGTTAGCATATTCAGCCAACAATATGAGATGAATATAACCAAATAAATCTATACACATATCCGATCCAGGTTACTTATAATCTACCCTACATTGTTTGATAACCTTTGAGGACTACGTATTCTGGGAGATTTTTTTACAACACATTTTTTTTGGATTATTATTTTCCTAGAGTTTTATCTTTAAACTTGTCCTATAGATGAAACACTAGAATCATATATTTATGAACAATTGATTCCAATTTATGGATTGCTTCTCACATTTATTCACAATTACTTGCTGAAGTGCAATAGTTCTTCAATATAATTCTATCATCTGATTGGATGATTAGCTAATTGATAACAGATTGACTTTATCTAGTCCATTTAAGTGTGTACTTTAACTACATTACATGCTGCTTACATGATAATAACTAATAATAAAATACAATTATAATAGTGATGTGTAGAAAACATGGCAAGGCCTACACATATCACACTAATGTGTAGTTCTTGCTTTTATAGACAAATGCAAATCATACATAACAGGCAAAGCCAGCCATCACAAGTAAATGCTTCAATATGTACGAATTTGTGAAATAAAACCAAACAAAAGAATTGAAACACTGAAAGATTTATAATTACACCTTGTAATAAAAATATGACAAAGTAATAAACAAGGCAATGAAATTATCAACAGTAAAATTGATGCCATATTTTGAATGCTATTTCTTTGTTGCCAAATCATAAAGAATAAATGAAGATCTTGTAATTAATTTTAATGCTAGTTTTAATATAACTTTACTCCTTTATTTGAAATACAGGCACTCTTCACATACCTGGAGCCTAATTGTAAATATATGGGATTTGAACTCAGACTTTCAAGCATTCTTCAACTATCCATACTATCTCATACCACTGATACACATGACCACATAAATGTGTATCATTGGTATGTGATAGATGGATAGTTGAAGGGTGCTTGAAAATCTGAGTTTAAATCCAGTATATTTAGTCCTTTATTGTTACAACAGTGTAGTCATTTAATAGTCATTTTATCACAAAGTTTTTTATTAATTGTATATCACCTCCAGTTTACATGAAGAGTAATAGTTGTTTTCAAAATGCATGCATGATGAAAAGGATGGGTGAAAGTTTTCCATGGGTGGATGACTATGATATTGATGAAATTAAAATGAGAAAGTCACTGATAGAAAAAATATTTGAAAAAATGTATTTATAATGCAATGATTATTCAATATTCTGTAAGTTGTTAAAAGTGGACATAAACCAGTTTTTATACCTTGCAAGACAATGATGCGATGAAAGGGATCAATCTGTTAACATGGATCTCTAGTTTACTTGAAAAATAAATGTTGTTTGTAAAATAAATACACAATAAGAGAGAGTCATGTGAATTTTTGGGTTAGTGGATGATTACAATGTAATGGATGGAAGACAGGAAAGATACTAATATATATATATATATATATATATATATATATCATCTTTTTGTTTTTTATGAATACATTTATTACCTCAATTGGATCACCTTGCAGTCATGAATCTAAACAGAAACTCAGACTACATTACCTCACTACGCATGTATTTCACAATTAATGTTTACTTTTCAGATCTATATATAAATGATAAAGATGGGTTAATGCCGTCTTGTATTTATATTTAATAAATAATCTGATATAACAAACTTTAATTGAATTTAAAATTCATATCAGAGCTTGGATGTCCAACCTAAATAAATGATTAATAATAAATCTTATTGTATTTTTCTAAATAGGATGTTGCGAAAATTTGACAGCAGGAAGGTTAACATTTTAGATCAAATTGTAATAATAATAATAATAATAAAATAAAATAATAATAATAATAAAAAAAATAAAATAATAATAATAATAATAATAATAATAATAATAATAATAATAATAATAATAATAATAATAATAATAATAATAATAATAATAATAATAATAATAATAATAATAATAATAATAATAATAATAATAATAATAATAATAATAATAATAATAATAATAAAATAATAATAATAATAATAATAATAATAATAATAATAAAATAATAATAATAATAATAAAAAATAAAATAATAATAATAATAATAATAATAATAATAATAATAATAATAATAATAATAACAACAATAACACCACCACCAACAGTAATAATAACAACAACAATAGTAGTTGTAGTAGTAGTAGTAGTAGTAATAATAATAATAATAATAATAATAATAATAATAATAATAATAATAATAATAATAATAATAATGATGATGTTGATGATGATGATGATGATGTATTAATAGAATGCAACCAACTACTACAGTTTCAACCACATTACCTATGTTTAAAAAATCCAAGTCTGAATTATGCATTTTATATTTAAGATGCATGATTCAGATTTGGTTTTTTAAACTCAGGAAGCATGGATTGAATCTATAAAAGTTAATTGTATTCTATTACTATATGGATTTTATCTAATATTGTGCATTTTTAAAAGTCCATTGCTTATCGAATGAATGAGAAGTTTTCAGAAATTGCATATATATATATATATGTGTGTGTATCCAAACTGTATATCGCTAGCTAAAAATTCAAATGCAAAATGTTCAAATTGCCCCTCCCCTCAAGTATTATGTTTTTAGCTATGCCTTCTATGAAGGAAATATAAAGACTGAACGTCCTCTGTTAGTAAATATAAAGTTTGACTTTAGACATTATATTTATTCACAGAGAGTATTGTTGACAAAACTTGAAAGCATGGTTTGAACATTATATATATATACACACACACAGAGAGAGAGAGAGAGAGAGAGAGAGAGACAGAGAGAGAGAGAGAGACAGAGAGAGAGAGAGAGAAAGAGATAGATAGTGGAGAGAAAATTTTACACTGAAAAATAATTAAAGATTTATAGCAAGCTTTTTTTTCTCATGTGTCATAATATCAGCCGGGAAGCGAACCCGCCAACCCGGGACAAACGCTTGTAAAGTAGCTGTCGCTGACCTCTCGACCACCAATGCTTGACTTTATAGCAAGCTTTGAAGGAGTATAATACAAATTTAGAAGTGCCAATTCAATATATATGGATGTGTGTATGCGTGTTGTGCAATCTTATCATGGATTGATTGTAGTTATTAGACTACATAATTACAATACACGATTATAACTTCATCATTTATGGAAGTTTGCCAATGCTTTGTACCTCTATATATAAATGCTCTTTACCCATATTAAACAACTAATTGAGTTACATCAGATATAACATTAGAAAGTGAAATATAAAACATTTTAAACCTGTTTAATTTATATTCGGTCTTGCAGAGACTTCTAATGAAACTATTTCTATGCTTGCTTCATCTGACATATTATTAGCAGAAGAACATTTCAGCAAGATTTTGAAGAAGTTTGTTACTATTAATGATGGTTCTTGAACCAAGAGATAATAAGATGAGTTAAGGAAGAGGAGTGTTTTTCTGGGACTAGTACGTACAAAACATTTCTGTTATTTTTATTCATTAGAAAATTAAAGCTAGTTTAGGTAAAAGAGTATTTTTTTAACCAAAAGTTATTAAGATCATCTTGAGTGATCATCATCTGAAAGTTATAATGAATTTTAGAAAGGATATTATTAGATTTTCATTTACTTTAACCCTTAATTGACGATGTGTATATAGCTCCAAATCAAAAAAATATCTATCAGTCTCTATCAGCTCATTTATTTATTTATTAAACTAGTCATCATCACTCACCTCTACATCCAACCATTTGCTGCATACCTACTTATTTCAATCCATTAAATCTATACATAGTTTTTCATATTGTAACGGTATGCCGTTACATTATTTTAAAATTAAAATAAATAGGAAAAGATCGTAAATAAAAATTGATTTATTAAAAACATAAAAACGTAAAATTAAAATTCTTATTTAACATATATATTATTGCACATATACAAAACTTTAAAAAAAAAGTATTTAAAAGTAAGAAATGTAAAAAAAAAAAAAGATCTGTTGATTAATTAATATAAAAGAAAATAGAAAAATGTTAATTAATTTCTCTGTAAAAATCATGTTTAAATCTTAGTGAATGGAAATGATTGAAATATAATTGTATCTAAAGAAAACTAGCCCATTGGGCACTTAAATGATTGTAAGGTCAGATGAGAGATAAAAATTGAAAGATTGTGTTTCTCGATCTGAAGCAGAGTGACCAATGCAAGCACCAAGCCATGAACATGCCAGAAAGAAAAACATCTGGACCTTAAGATCAGTAACATCATGTTCGATCAATCCATCAATCCATAGGATTTATGCTAAGGGAGGCCAGAAATTATAAAAGACAAAATAATGGAATTATTCAGAATCTGACTATTAATCCAATATGATGGCTAGCTATAGTGGAGGCTTCATGATGTAGAAGTCTGACATAAGATTTAGTTTTCTGATATTTGCGTTGGCTGAGGCAGCCTCCCCAACAATGGTTCCCAAAAGAATGGCTTGTGGTGACTGTGTTTCTAAAGAAACTATGGACAAATAATATTACCAACTAGGAATTTTCATACACTGGCTGAAACTTGGATTAATCATCAAAACCGGATAAAGCATAAACTTTAAATGAACTCTTATTTGACCAATAGGACTCTAGACCAGTTAATCATTTTTTTACTAATCAATCATTTCCATTTTTCTTTTTTATTTATTTTTGTATTTATTAACTAAATTATTAAAATGTATTACATTTAAGCTGAGTGTAGATGGCTGCATAGATTCATTAAAGTTTATGTCAGCTTTAAGGGGGTTTAATTTCAGATTATTTGTTTCATAGTTGAGTTGATGCTGATGGTGAAATGTATAGGTGTTGATATCAATGTAAATGTGAAGCATCTTAGCATACAGGACACCATGCTCAAATGAATGAATCGCCCAGATGTGTAGTCATTGCATTGCAATGGTCACATAGTATTACCTGTGACATTGATCTCCTTTTACTCTATGGTTAAAGACTATAAGATGACAAGAACTGCTCTCTCCATACAAAACATTTCTTTTTAATGTTTTATATATATGATTCCTTTGCCAGATAGTCATACATTCCTGTACTGGATGAAGACCATTTTTTACAAATAATATCATGTTGCAGATTCACATTCTTGTCAGCATGATTTTATGCTAATATCTTCATATTGCATTGGTTGCATCTGTATATCAGGAAGCGAGTGTTGGTTCAGTTGTGAACTTTTAGAGTGAGGTTAAATGTTTTGAAAAGTTTTTAATTGTATAGTCTATGTAGCTTATCTATGCTCAACATTCTAAAATATATTATGTAAAATTGTTGATCTGTGTAAACTTACTAAAATAACAATTTAAATTTAAAATTAATAATAAAATCTAAAGCAATATTAATTTATTTCTCAAAATTATATGTGCATAAATAAATGTTTTGTGATAATTACTGGCAATGGCTTATTTGATTTTTTATTATTATTAAAATTATATATTTAGAAATTTAGATTTTAAATCTCAGCTACTTCTTGAGCTAGTGTCTAGGGCTAATGGTTTATAAAACTTGAAATCTTAACTAAGAAGTATCTGCCTACATTATAAATATTCTAGGTTCCAATGACTTAGTGACACCCTGTATGGCAGATAGTTAAAGAGTCACAATTCCCTGACTGTTATTATATATATATATATATATATATATATATATATATATATATATATATATATATATATCATTAAAAGCCAGTCAACACTTAGACAATCCCTATATCAATAACAATCGACAATTTTAAACTGCTGTCAAGGCAACCTCATTTTAACAATATCATATCCAGAAAATGACAGATACAACCTAGATGAAATATTGGCACAATATTACTGTTAGTTATAGATGGATGAATTCAAATAATATATCTTTTACATCTACTACCAATGAAAATGTTCATTTTAATGTAATAAATATCTATAGGAAGGATATGATTAAAGAGAATACATTATCTAAAAAAAAAACCCATCAACTATGTATTAAAAAGACTAAATTATTTATAATGTGGCTTTTTTATTGGCATGCACAAACCATAATGATGTATGATTAATTTTCGCATCACAAATTATAGAATTAACAAAGTTTTCTAAAAAACATAGTCAAAGAGTTTTTTAATTTATCATTTGTATCTAGTTTACATTATTGAATTTATGCTTATCTATTAGAAAATAAAATATAGCTTTTACTCTTATATAATTTTGATTATATTACAAAACAAAAAATTGTTACAGGATCACACCTAAAGTATCGCCAAACAGAAACGAAAATATAAGAGCAAAACTTACGTCTATGAATGCTATATTTTTCAAATTAAAAACTTATTAAACATAATTCTTTCCATGGATGCAATTTCAGTTCTGGAAAAAAACTATTTACATCAGAAAGTAATAAAATCTGTAATTAAGAAATCACTGATTGAAAAAGAAATTAAAAAGCAAGATTTTTTTTTAGAGAAAAATCTTCTACCTGTTCCAATTATATGGATTACAAAAATATATAAAAGATATACTCTTCCATTCTAAAGTAAACTATATATAATCTTCGTCCATTCATATTTAGTTAAATATGTGATAACTCTATTATCATCATCAAAAGTATTCTTCCCCATGGACAGATCCAGAGAGTAGTGACATCAGCAATTTTTTCCACTCCATTCTCTTGATTTTACAGCTATTCAATTCCACATAACTCTTTCCATCTTTTATATCATCCAACAATGCCAATTTTTTTTATTCATTCTTCTTGATTCCACTTACCGTTGTTCAAAACATCTTTCATTAAGTAAGACTTTTTTTTAAATATCTGTCTAATTCAGTTTTTCTTACTATTCCTAATTTTCTCACTAATCCTTTTTTTCATTTAGTGTTTTCAAAACTATATCATATATTATTTTATTTATACAATTCATTTTTGCCATTCTTCTCCATTGCAACATCTCAAAGGCTTTCAATCAGTTCCTAATTCTATTACTCTTGTTCAGTACACTGCACACATATCATTTAATTACTCTTTTTTCTTAATTCTCTCTTTATACAGAGTTAAATTTAACACATTTTTATTTAAAACATTTGAACATTTAAAAATATTAGCTTTAATTTTATTTTTATTTAAAATATCTCAATAGATGAAACTGTAATTAGAGTAAGATATCTTTGCAATAAGCCAAAGCATACTACATCTTGGCTAAATATTGTCTCTTGAACACAATTTTATGCACAATTGTTATTTGTAGAACTAAGTGTTTATTACTCCAAGAATTTTTCTTATTTCTGAACTACAGATTGATTTGTTTGTAAAAAATGTAGAAATTAATGTTTTAGGATTTACAGAGAAAATTTACACAGAGAAAGATATTTAAGATTTTTATTTCATTATGATCAAGCTCAGATTTTTTTCTGTAGCAAAACCCTCTTCATGAAAATCCTGTCTATAGAAAAAAATGTTATACAAGAAATGATTGAATAGTTAACGGTTCTACTAAAAAGGTATTAATGAAATCTTAGCACAGGATTAATCTATGAAATAATGATAATAAAAAATATACTTGTGAGGTTTCATATTTTGATGTTCTATAATTTATGGAAAACACATTAGTTGTTAAATTAAAACAAAATTAATAAATCAATTGTTAAATTTAAAAAAAATCAATACATTCCAACAAATTTCATTAATAAGCTTTATTTAAATGTTTTTTTTTTTTTACATATAATGTGGGAAGCGATGAAATGCTCATAACAATGTCATACTTTGATTCAATTCAGTATGTTTTCTTAAGAAATAAATCTTATTTCGGAATAGTGTTACTGGAAATTAAGGATCTGTGGGTGTACCACTTCATTACTCTGCCCATACAAGGGACAAGGGACCTGAGCATTTAACTTCACCAGCACTCCTCAATGTAGTTGACTAGATTACATGGGAGCCCACATTGTGAGTCATTGTGCAGCTAGACAAATTTATTTAAGATACTTTGATTAGTGGATGGTTAAGAACAAGATTTGTAAGACATCGCTTCACTATTTCCATTGTGGGAGTGTTCTTGTCCCCTACATACATGAATCTGCAAATGTAAAAAATCTACTGATTTCTGCAATTATATCAGATGGAGTGATGCATTCAGACCACCATTCATGGTCATCCCAATTACTACAGCAAGACACAGCTTCAGCATCCAGCTCTATACTTTGGACAGGATTTTAGTAACAATATTTTCTTTTGTCACAGTTTTTTTGAAAAATTGTAATAATAATAAAAAATTGGGACCTTCTTGTCACAGGATCCTCCAAAAATGTGTATGTTATTGGTCACATTATGATTGCTCATTTCTGACATAAATACAGTGTAATATTGTATTTATTTTTTAATCATTTTTTGTTAATAAGTCGAACCAATAAAAAAATAAACTGTAAATATTGTACCTAATTTTTCCACATCATTTGTTTTAAAAAATAACAGTAATAAAAATAAAATGTAAATATTAAACATCACATTTCCTAGAAGGCATTTGTTTGTAAACAGTTTTGAGAGTACCAGAACTATAGATTTATCAAAAATACAAACTGCTATCTTGGTTTACTCGAAAACCCACAATTACCAAAAAAGATAAAGAAAGAAAAACAACAGATATTAAAGTTTGTGTGCTTTATTTTAAAAATATTTATAAAGTATTAGATGATTTTGAAATGTTATAACATAGAAAATAAATATGACTAATCAAAAATATAGTAATATTTTATTTGTATCTAATATTTCAATTTTTCTTGAGAACAGGAAGTTTATAGTATATCATGTAAAGATTTTAGGGTCTTTTATGTGTGTATAAGTAGTTGTCACATCAGTGTTATGAGAGATTTATTAGTGTATTACAGTGAAGCCACATTTATCATTATCACCATTCTATCTCCATGTTATGAATACTGTTCACAATGTAATTTATTAATAGCATGATGCTATACCATGTGAACTATCCACCAATAAAAAATAGAGGGTCACTAGCAAACATGATGATATGTCTGAGTTATCTTTCACTTGAAAAGAATTCTTAAAGCCTATTAATTATATATCTTTTTATTTATAATAGATAATTCACATAATAACACACACACACACATGGACACTTTTTTTTTTTTACTGGATAAAAAATTAATATTGTTCTGTAATCTCTCTACAATCCTTTAAAAATAACTTTTGTTACCCAAAAATACTGGGAGGCATGTTGCATTCATTTTATCATAATTACAATATTACTGTTAATTTTATATATATATGTCTTTTTTTTATTTTATTTTATATATATAATACAAGTTTGTTAAATCAGGTTATGTGAGACATGACTTGATTTCTTTGTAATATATATATATATATATATATATACAAAGAAATCAATATATATATATATATATATATATAAACTATAATATATGCATAAACTGTATGCTGTTTCTAAAAAGTCTGGCTTAGCAGAGTAATAAATATTATTTTATAAGAAACATTTATTATAGTTGTAGTTGATAATTCTCTACATACTCTTGTAAAATGTATTTCATTATATTTAACATAATCACGTTATAGGTAACAAGATACAGTCTATGGAATAATGTCTTAAATTATTGTTGCTAAGATCTAATTCTAATCACAATTGAATAGATAACATCAGAGATCCAGGCACACTGTTTTAAGTGGTCTAATTCAATTTACAAACCAGAATAATACTGCAAACGAAACATCCTCACAACACAAGTGCTTTTATAAGAAAAAAATGTTTTAGAAATTGTACTAAGATTCTAAACACATGCAATAACATAGATAAATAATGGCGGTAACAAACATAACAAACTTCAAATGTACTTAAACAGTTTGACAGTGTGAAAAATGTTAAAGTAATGCATTAGTAAATTTCATCATTACTTAAAACATTTTGTATTGATAACACTTTATAAAGAACCTCCTGAACTTTTTTGACTTTATAGACATACATATATATTTAAAAGAATGAAATACTTTAATTATTCAATTTTTTATGACATAAATTAACATAAAAGATAATCTTGAAGAAATATAACTTATTGTTAGGTAAAAAATTTAGTTCTATATAAAATGTGATAACCTGAGTAGAATAATATACATCACAATATTTATAATTTGTAAACATCAACTATAAATTTCAGTGATAAATTGGTACCAGAGGGAATAATGGTATAAAATAATCATTTCACACCATTTTCTTGCTTTTGTGTTCATCAGTTAACTTAGAATTAAAATATGAAACAACATCACTTCTACATTTAGAAGGCCTAAATACATTAATTCTAGTATTGAAAAGTTGTCTTAACTGAGGAAGATAAAGGTCAGAAACTGATCTGGAGCTGATAATTTTAAAGCACTATTCCGTATGACATCCAATGATTACTCAAGCTTCTAGAAGATGGCTCTAGAGTGTATGAAAATAAGTGATCTTTGGGAGTTTATGGTAAGCTTATGAAAAAATCATGTGGCATTATTGTTCGTGAAAACATCACAGTATATTAAAATACCTTTCAAAGAGAAAAATGATTTATAGTACTAAAAATTAATGTAAGTTTTACTCCTGCCAACTATTTTGATGTTAAAATGTCCAAGATCTGAAAACAAACCAACATTCAATAAAATTTTTATTATTGAACTGGAAAATCTGTAATATCAATACACAAATTATTCTGATCATTTTCATTAAAACAAATAAAAGACTTTCACCATGCAACTGTTCAGAATAATACTTCTTACTTTATGTGTGATGCAATGGAAATATGGGTAAGGCATGAAAAATAAAATAAAGTAATGGAAAAACTGTATTTCCAATGTATAGATTTAACATAAATCAATCTGAACAATATATATATATGAAAAACAAAAACAAGTTTTAATCACGTTAAAACCTGCTGACGCTTGTATTTATGATCATAGATGGCGTTTTTACCAAAAACACGATCAAGCGTTTGTTTACATAAACGATCAAAGAGTCAGAATTAACTATCTCTTTCGTTTCTGACTCTTTGATCGTTTATGTAAACAAACGCTTGATCGTGTTTTTAGTAAAAACGCCATCTAAGTGGGCTAAAACGAAAGAGATAGTTAATTCTGACTCTTTGATCGTTTATGTAAACAAACGCTTGATCGTGTTTTTGGTAAAAACGCCATCTATGATCATATATATATATTAAAAATAAATTGAAGAGATAGAATTACATTGAAGAATAAGGAAGTTGTTGACTCTAAGAAGGCAAAAATGTGTTTGACATCTCTTTGGATTATTAAACAATATAAAAAAACTCATTAGTAAATAGTCCACAGTAAATTAGTACTTTCAAAATTGCAATGTAAAAACTGTTTTTTTTTTAAAATTATATCTTTAAAAATGATTGGCATTGATGATCTGTGTGGTTTAGAGCAATCAAATTCTAAATATCTACTTTCATTTATTATAGCTCCAGGTTTGAACTCTCTGGTGATCAAACATTTTATGATCTCCTGACTAGTAAATCATTTGATTATTTTTTTAATATTATTAAATTGAATATTGCTTGTGATTCTCTATGGATGTGAAAACTGGATGCTAAAAATTAACAGATAATTGATGATCATAAATTGTGATTTTTGCAAAAAACTTTTGAGAATATGCCAGAAAAAAAAAAAAACAAGCATGTGGGTAATGATTTCCATTTGAGGTGAAGACTTCCATTTGAGGTGAATGCTTATTTAAAATGTGAGTTAGCAAAATAAAATTGAACTGCTGTAGTCATTATGAGATGATATAATCTAATTTTAAAAGTATGTACTTCTTGAAAATATCACAAGAAACATAATCAAGTGGAGAGTTGCTTGGAATCAGAAGTGAAAAAGATGAAACTGTGATTCATGGACTTTGGATACCAGATTCTGCCAGTTTAATACTGAACAAAATCATGCAGGGATTTGCTTGATAGTGAAAGAAAAGTAGAATGATCAGCAATAAATTGGGATGATTACATCATTAAATTAATAAAGTTCTTTGAGAACCTTGATATACCAAATATTCTGATAATGTTATTTATATGTTAATCAACATTCAACAATGATTTTAAAGCATCGTATATAATATATGTTTGTTGTAATGATTAACTTCATGTTTAAGGTTGTAGCTTCAGCTGAATCAGAAAAAAAATTACTTCATAAAAAAATAAAAAAAAGTAAAAAGAAAAATAGTATATATTATATTAAGTTGATCAATAAGAAGTATAAAAAACAATGAATAATAACTTATTGTTAATAAGTATTCATGATGAATAATTTTTTTTACAGATTGTGGAAATTTTCTAGAACTCTACTATCTGATTTCTTTTGATAAATCAAGCTAGTAGATGATTCCAGGACAGAGAAAAAATAAATGCTCTTGGAAGCATATGAAATGTTTTATAATATTGTTGTTGATATATAATATTTCCTGTTTATCTCCATGTCTTCCTACTTTCAATTCTTTAATCTTAAATTTGGGTAACCACGTCATATTTTTTTAAGAATTTTATGGATATCTTTATTCAATTTTAATTTTTTCTAATAATAAACTCTCTTTATTAATATTTAGAAAGTTTTTCTTTTCATTTTCTAGTATATTGGTACTATTTTATATTTATAAAATAAAAAGGAAAAGGTAAATTATAAGATAAAATTTTATATACATATCTCTTCCCTCAGTGATGAAGCTCACTATATTTTTTTTATAGTTAAATTTTTAACAATTTTCTGACCATGCTAGATTAAGTAGGAACTTCTATTATTCAGTTAGTGATAGACAACTATGTATTTCCCAATATTAAATGGTTATCTGGTTTGACTTTGTTTCAACTACCTAGAAAAGTATATCTTAAGCTGCATACAAGTTAAAAGAAGCTTCCAAGATACATTCAGCCCAAAATTACAAGTTAGAAGCATTCAACTTGTCAGCACTCATTTATTATACTATAAGATAATAATTTTTCAGTTCATTGTATCATAATCTGTTAAAAAGTAGAATTATCAAATGCAAAATGTTTTCTGAAGGTGACTACTGTGAGATGTATTAAGAAAAGTCTTCATCATCATCAATATTCTTTTGTTGCATTTCACCTAACTGTGAAATTTATTACATAATATAAAATCAAACTCATTATAAAGTATTGCTTACAATAATGCTCATGTGGGTTTAGAGCAGTGTTAAAGTAGTGGACTTGAGTAAAAAAAAGTTTGTGGATCAAAGTTTATTTTGCCATACCTGGTGGCTGAACACTGTGACATCATGTAATTAATAATTTGATTTTTTAAATTATAATATTAACATTTAGTAGCTAACTTATTTGTTCAATTTGCTTCAATATAATATTTATAATTTGTTTATAATTGATTGAACCAGTGAATTCATGTTTCAAAGAGGTGGTCTTAAGATAATAGTTAAGTAAAAAAATAGGAAAATATATTAATGATTAAAACAGATTTGGTAAGAGCATAACATCATATGCTGAAAAAAAACCTTTTAATTTGCAATTATAAATATATGTTGTTATAATAGCTTTTATATATTGAAATTTTTTATAGAGAACATATTATATAAAGTAAGACTTGGATTTGAAATTTGAATGACAGTATAAAAAAGATAAGGGACTAAGTGACAGTTGATCAATAATATAGGGTATTATTTTATTATCCTCCACAGTAATAAAATATATCATTACATAAAATAAAATAATAAGAATATTGACATATGTATAGTAAAATTTATTCTTTTTATTAGAAAGTATTAATAGAGATTAATAAAAAAAAGAAAACCATGAAGAGAATATTGGGTGAATCTTGACTAATAAAAATCAAACTAGAGATGGTTTTATGGCAATTAAACAAAATATAATATGTATCCTTAAGGATAAGATATTATATCCATAAAAGTAATATTTTATTACATTGTTACATTTTAATTTACAAATGCCAATTTATTCTACCCACAACTTTGACTTGATTCACTATAGATAAATATATTAATGATTATCACTAATAATTCATTAAACTGGAGATTATCTATAGCCAAGAAATAAAGTTAACCTCAGTTAAAGATAAATGTATCTATTTTTACTTATATATACACACAATTATTACTCAAGAGTTCATAAGATGTGTCAGAACTGGGCCACAACCTATGAACATTGAAATGCAGAATCTGTCATTCTGCCACTGTTCGGAAACCATCCAAGAATTTCTCATTGTTAACGATATGAATGTCAATGTAAATATCTTTCTTTAGCCATATTTTATTTAATAAATTCTATGGTTAATTTATACACTGTAGTTTACCATAGAGGTGGTAATCAGTCAGCTTTATGTTTGCCCCTCCCTCAGTTTTAATTCTTGTATGAAATATCGTTGTAAGTTAGGATAATTGAGATAGGGCATTTGAGTGAAAACGTCATCCTTAAAGCATCTTCTAATCTTTCATCCATTTACCTATTTTCCATATATATATATATATTGAGAGAGATAGAGAGAGGCTGAGAGAAAAAGATTACTAGCGGCTGCTTTTTAATTTAATGATTAATTTAAAAAATATTATTTCAAGCATAGTAGTAAAAATAATATCCTTAAAATATTTTATTAAGCTTATTTGTAGAATGCATTTCAAGCGATTGCTTGAAGAGTTATATAAAAATAAGTATAAATGATAAAAAATTGCTAAAAGCTACTACCACTGTAAAAAAATAAAAAAATGCGTTATAACATTTTTCTTATATATATATATTTATATATAAGTCAATGCTTCTATTATCTGTATCGTAGAACATAATAAAATTGGAAACTTAATAGTAGATATTATAAAAATAAACACTCAATTAAGCCCAAAGATATTTATATAAGTTTTTTTTTCTCATGTGTCATAGCATCAGCCGGGAAGCGAACCTGCTAACCCGGAACTACTGCTTGTAAAGCAGCTGTCGCTGACCTCTCATTCACCAATGCTTGAGTAGATTTATATAAGTTTGTGATGATGGTATTTTAATTGTATATATGTTTATATGGTGGACTATTCAGATCATCTAATATTAATTGGTAAATTTATTTGTGAAAATTCAAACTTAGTTTAAATGTTTGAAATAACCCAATGTTTGGGTTAGCATATAACATAGTGTCTTAAGTAGTATTAATCCTCTCACTTTAACAGGTGTTTTGGTTGGATTTGTACAGAACTATCATAAGAAATGAACAATGGATCTTTGTATTTATGAATAGTGAACTAATGATGATATTGTAACAAATTAGACAGATATGTTAATGACAAAAATCATATCAATCAAGATGAATATAAGTTCAAACTCAGCCATTGATTCATTTGTGACATTTAAAAAAATATTGCTCTATATGGTTTGCACTCCTGGAAAGTGTCAAACTCTGGAGTTCACAATCCAAGGACCATAGACCAATTCAGTTATGCCCCTTCTCATACTTCCTATGATCTCCCAAAAATAAACCATTTCATTATACTAAAACATTTATTTTCTATCATGTTGGTCATATGCATTTAACATGCAAGAAACTTTTATTTCTCATATGATCTAAAAAAAATCAAATAAGTGAATCTGTACACTCATGTGGTCAGTCCAATACCTTTCAGTATCCATTCTCTCACAAGTTAGGAATAGATTTAGTCTTCAGAGGATCATATGATGTACAAGCACCTGATGGAAAAGATTGATTGTCAATACAGAAACATTTAATTCTTAAATCCATCACTCTACCACTGGTCTAAACCACACAGCGCACTAGCTAAAATTACCCCCCGACAATCATGTTTATTATATAGTCATTGTATGTTACTGCTTAAATATCTATAAGTTTGATACATGAAATACATATATGCACATATATAATAAAACTATTTCATGCTTCCAAATCAAGATGCTTCAGATTTTCTATATAAATGGACATTTAGGTTAAAGATAAGATGGCCACTCTTATCTTTATAAAAGTCACTATCTTGTGTCATGGTGTGGAAAGTTCCCTCTATCGGCAAAATATGTTTGATTATTACAAATTTTAAAGCACACTGAATACAGTTTAAAGCCTGTTTAAAATATTTACACAGGCTTTATTCTGTGTGCTCAATAAATTAATTACTACTCTTCAGTAGTTTATAGAATTTCCAATATTAAGATGCTAATATTAACTCGCTGTAAATCACAAGATTTCGTGTAAGTTAATTTGTAAAGAAAATAGTGGATTTAAACAGTGGAGAAAACAACTATTTCATGCTTCCAAATCAGGATGCTTCATATTTACTTATATAAGTGGACATTTAGGTTAAAGATAAGATGCCACTCTTATCTTTATAAAAGTCACTATCTTGTGTTGTGGTTTAGAATATTCCCTCTACCGGCAAAATATGCTTGATTATTACAAATTTTAAAGTGCATTGAATATACAGCCTGTTTAAAGTATTTACTTATGCTTTATTCTGTGTGCTCAATAAATTAATTACTACTTTTCATTAGTAATAATAAAAAGTAAAACAATGTCTTAATAATCCATTTCTGGCCAATTGAATCTGTACAATTTGTCTAAAAGAAAAACAATGAATGAAAATGTATTGTTACCTATGCAAGCCAAATGCCAATGGAATGAGTTTCATGGATCTTTTATTTGTTTTTCCTCTAGATATAGTTTATAATAGCTAATTGATAGCTAAATAATATATGTTGATATAAAACATAGACTCCAATGGGCAATTGTTGCACTTACAAAGCTAAGAGATAAAGCATTACATCATAGTGACATAAGTTTTTCAACTCAATGAATTGTGTATGGAATTGATGCAAGTTATTGTGTAGAAGTTAGACTCTTATTGGCATAATTGAAAGTCATTAAAAAAATTTCATTTAATGATTTTTCAATAAGTCTTAAAATAATAATAGCAGGATTGTAAAACCAATCAATGGTCTTTTGACTTCTGGATATAATAGTATAATTTACTATTAAAATAAATGCTTGCCAACATTAGCAATAATCATTCACAATTGAATAAGGTCAATGCAGATGAAATTGTATTAGTATTATCTTTATTTTTTTACATTTCAATGATCAAGTTAATGTAGTTTTTATAGTCTATCATTGTGGAATCATATTTTCATTGTATTGGATATGTAAACACAAATGAATGACACAAAGTGTACTTTTCATGGGAAGAAGTGAAACCTGTTTACATCTAAACATTAATCAAATATTGTTTGCATGAAGGTTTGTCATGAAGACATTGTGTTTTAGTTGCATATACATTTTGGACTATTTCTACCATTTAAAATTAAGTATTGAATGTCTTTAGCAATTTTTTAAAACTTTATTTAAATTTTTCCATTAGATTCAACTATTAGTAATAGCACAGAGATTAATAAATACACAACATTTCAAGTGGTATTGTTCTCTCTTCTTCAGGTGTTGCTGGCCTGACTAATAGCAGTATTAGCATGATAATCAATCCAAGCCTGGACATTTCTTATTTAATTTAAGGTCCAGGTTTTTATTACCCTGGTAATAATAAAATTGGTCAGAACAGTACCACCTGAAAAAAAGAATACCATTCAAAACATTGTGTATATATTAACCTCTGTGTTATTACTAAAATAAAGTTTCACATTTTTTCTCAAGACATCAAATGTCAAATAATGAAAATAACTCAACATATAAATTCTATTAAATCAAATTCATTTAAAAAAAGTGAAATGTTGATTGTTTTTATTGGAAGGTTGCTTATAGAATATAAATATATTAAATTTATTAAGTGCTAGCAGATGTTGAAAGGTTAAAACCTTTGACAGGAGCACCTTAAAAATGCTTATGTAACAGCTAATCAGATGCAATAATGACTTCATGTGGAACTCTCAATTCAAGAACACAAGCCAGAACTATGAGAAAAAGGTGGGTCCCACCTTTTTCTCATAGTTCTGGCTTGTGTTCTCGAATTGAGAGTTCCAGGTACAGTCATTATTGCATCTTATTGGCTGTTACATAAGCACCTTTAATGCGCTTCTGTCAAAGGTTTAACCTTTCACATTTTTATAGAATATAATGGAGATCTATATTAAGGCCAGATTTTGAAGTTTATTTTAGAAAGTAAAGTTTTATTGCAAAAAAAGCTTAAAAGTATCACAAACTATCAAATAATCAGAATAACCAACAAACATATTCTGCATGTGGATGTATTTGTGTTTCATGAATTGGTTTACGTAGTCATAGCAGAACTCATTTTTAAAATATTGGTATTTTTATCACTCCATCCGTTTTTCTTTTAATATTTTTTGGTACTGAAGTGGTTGGAACTTGTAAATGGTTGCTTCTGATTAATGATATCTAGATGCTAGACTTAATATTCAATAATTTGAATGACTGAGTTGAGTATATTTAACTACCTTAAAAAATTACCAAGCTTGTTTAGAACTTGATTAATGAATGATAGTCAAATGGTTGTTCAGTTCGAGGTTCATAAAAAATTTGAGCAACTAAAGTGAAAGAACTGGACATATGATCTATAGACTTTGAGCTATATAATCGATCAGTTTACCACTGCATTAATCCATGCAAAACAACCCAGATTTGAACTCAGGTAATAAGCTTTATAAATATATTTTAATAATCAATGACTGGTTATATAATATTCGCTGCATTCATTCAATACCCTCTTCCATTCGTTATCAAAATCATCATAGGAGGCATCAGTCTGTGATAATTATTGACTGCTTTTATTGCATGGATGTCTAGGTATTTAGTTAAATGATCTGTTCAATTTAAAAAATGTATTCTTTGGGAAGGGGCAAAAATTATATAGTTAATATTGATTATCAGAGACTAAAATTGTATAATATTCACTGCATTAATTCTATATCCTCTTCCAATATTTATGTCTCTCATGTTTATTTCATTGTCAAATTTATATGAGCTGTCAATCATTGGTAGTCGAGAGGTCAGCGACAGCTGCTTTACAAGCAGTTGTCCCCAGGGGTTAGCGGGTTCGCTTCCTGGCTGATGCTATGGGGAAAAAAGTTATATGAGCTGCCAGTCGATAATAATTATTTACTCTTTTTGTTGTACTGATTTCTAAGTATTTATCTAAGTAATTTGTTGAATTTAAAGAATCTTCTTTTGGGGTGGGGGTGGGTGGATGAGCATTACATTTTCTTTGCAAACACAATCATCATTTTGAAATAATAGATAAATATTTCACTTAACTGACAAATCGATTTTATATTTTTATGATTGAATTGTTATAACGGAATTGTTTTTTTTTTATCAACTTGCATAGAGCAGAATATGATAGTTCTTATGGCAATGAAACATAGAAATACTTTTTCTCAGTATTCACTTATTCATTTTTAATAAAAGCATAAAAATGTAATATTCCTTTAACATAATGATTCAGTTCTTGTTAAAAGGTTTTTTATTTTGATAGTTCTGTTTCAAAAGTTTGGAAAGGGTTTTCTGAATTTAAAGTTTACATGAAAGACTTTATAATGTTGATCAGATATATTCATATATTTTATAATAAATAGTTATTAAAGGTAAATGTATATACAGCGATGCGGTGTATTGTGTCTTCTTATACGGAGTCAGGAATCTCTCAGCCACTATGCCCAGAGAAACCAGTTAACCTCTTTACCTTTTCTTTCAATCCCCCACCCTATGATTTCCCATATTCTTCTCTATCCTGCTTCATTCCATTTCCACAACATAATCTTTGTCAATCTTTTCCCAACCCCACCATAAAAAACAATAACCTAATATTTATAAAATAACTTTGTTTATATTGATTCTTCCACAACTTCATTATTTGTACCCTTTCTGCTGGCATTTACATTCAATTAACAGATGCCTAATATTTTCTATGCCTTCATTACACAACTTGTAGATTAAATCACCCACATTTTTCCATTTATGCCTATATATTCCATTGTTGCTAAAGAACCTGATCAAGCCTTAAACAGTACACTACTTTCCTTGCTATTATCATAAATTAACTTGCATCCAGTATTTCGTTTCTTTCTATATATATATTTAAACTCTTTTTACTCTCCATACTAGTTCCCCATCTCTCAAACTTCCTATTTTTTATTAATGCATCTATTCTTCTATCTGATTCCTTGTTATTATAACACTCAACAATTCTCCTAACACAATCATCCCACCTTTTGTATAAGTACATTAAGATAAATTTTTTATACAACTCTTCTACTTACAGTACTACTATTCTCATTCATCTTGTTGCCTGCCCTTTACTCATAACCCATTTAAATACTATTTTGGTTATTCTCTTATTATCCAAAAACTGCAGTCTACCAAACATTTTCATTTTGCTTTTTGCATCTCTCATATAAAAACTTGCCTATACCATTTCTCCCTGAATTGCTTTTTTTACCATCCACACACCTGCATCTAACTCATGCCTTCCTACTTCTCTTTGCACTTTTTCTAAGTAATTGTATACCCCTTTACTAACACATAATGCATCACTATATTATATTTATTATATGAAAGCACTATTAATTTCTTTATCAGTAACTTACTTTTCTTTGCTTCATTTATCAATTTTTTCTTCCATTCATCCAAACAATTTCTCTGATTACTTAAGACAATTCCTACATAGTTATACCTGTTCACCACACTTATATTTGTATCCCCCAATAAAAATTCTTTATCTTTTCTTTCCCCACTATTAATCATCATCACTTTGGGTTTTTCTTCAATAGTGCACAAGAAAACATCATCTGCAAATAAAAGATCTGATAATGTATATATACCCTTGCCACCTATTAATGGTATCTCTATACTTCTTCCTTGTAACTTGTATAGCTCTTTTCTTTTTTTTCAAATACAACAAAAACAAAATAGGTAAGGTAGGGTATTCTTGCCTCAGTCCCATCTAATTTTTAACTTTAACTGATTCTACATTTTCTAATTGATACCTATAGTAATTATTTTCATATATACTTTTAATAATATCCACTAAATCTCCATTAATTCCCAATTCCTATTTCTATATCTAAAAAAACATATATAATTGTCCACCTGTATTTCTACTCATTTCTAAAAATTGTGTAACTTCAAATAAACTATCTCCTTTACACCTATCTAATCGAAAACCTTCTTGCATTTCTCCCACTATATTATTTTTTTCAATCATTTTGCAGCCCTTCCAGCTACCATATATGCAAAAACTTTATATAACACCAATGTTACCACTATCAGTCTATAATTACTTAACTCTCTATGATACTTACCATTTCCTTATAGCACCATTTACAGGACTAAGGCGCCCTCTATTCAACTAAATATAAAACTAAAATGTGTTATACATTATATAGCATTTAATGATTCTTAATGTTTAAAAAAGCTTACATTATCATATTTTATTAATTCATCCACATTTTGCAGATGATGTAATTGTTTTTGCAAATGATGTTTTATATATGTTGTAAAAGTTGTGAGATGAAAATAAGACAGTAGGACTAAAGATAAATACAGAAAGGACTAAAGTATTGTTGATGGATTTTTACAAAATAAAATAAATATATATTCGGAAATTTAAAAAAGTTAGCACCTACAAATATTTTGGTGAGATTATCTACTAATAAGCAAACAAAAAAATCCCAAAGCTATGTTCAATAGATTTTTACAGAAGAAGAAAATAAAAGAAATAACCAGAAATTAAAAGATTAATATCTGCAAACATCTTGGTTAGATTACAAATACAAATGAAAACATAATTGATAACATTAATCATATAATTAAATTTAGATGGAGTGCTTTTGACAGAAATAATTTAACGTTAAAAGGAAAAGTGCTTATGTCTTTTTATTAAATGTGGTTTTCCAGTTCTTACATATGTATCTGAAACTTGGACACTTAACAAATGAAAAACAAAGAATTTAGATCACTCTATTAAATATTTGAAATACTTATGTTATGAAAACAAGAATGGATCAAAGTGATATAATATACAGACAAGAGGAACTGACATATATCATTAACATCATTGAAAAAATCAAGAAACAGAAATGGAACTTGATTAACATGTTTGGTAAATGATAATGGATGGGCACTTGAAGACTTAAACTAATATAAGATATTGTAAAAAATATAGAAAATAACAAATGTGATATTGATAAACGTAATAAAGAAGTTTATTAGTATTTGAGGACAAAAGCTATAGGTCAAAAAAATGTGATTAAATTGAAAAAAAAAAGCTTCATTCTATAGTCGATTGACCATGATGAAAAATGATGATGATAGAAACCCAACATTTGTAAACATACTTATTGTTAGTTTCAGAATGTTTTTGTATAAATGCATTAATACTAGAGTTGGATTTATATATTGGACTATTTCCATCATCTAATAAGAGCATCGAATATCTTTAGAAATAATCTAACTTTATTTAAATATTCCAAATACATTCAACTGTTAGTAATAATACATAGGTTAGTATATGAATGTTTCAAGAGATATTATTCTCCCACATTCTTCAGGTGTTATTGGTCTGACCAATGATAATATTAGCAAGGGAATTGAACCTGAACTTGTAGATACTTGAGTATTGAATTTTAAAGTAATCCTCTAACCAATTGAGCCATTCTTCTGAAGGCAACAACCAGTAGAGATTTCATATAATGTACTTATTTATGAATTTCCTTCTGATTTCTCCACATTTTCATAAGAGCAATGTTGATTAGTTTTTTCAAACGTTATGTAGATTGACTTATGGGATTGGTTGCCACTATCATGTGGTAGCATTTTTAAATTTTCTTCTTTGCACCATTTCTTCTCTATCCAATATTTTTGTATATTCCCACTTGAACATATGTTCATTTGCACATATGTGTTCTGCTACCTTACACATCTGTTTTCTGTCATCTAATCATCAGTTTGGGTTCTTTCAAGTGCATTTGAATGGAATAACTGGTTTCAGCAATATCCACCTAAAGTTTGACTTCACTATGTAGATGATACATTAGTTGTATGGCTACATGGTGAAGCAGTACTACAAACTTTCTATAAACACATCAACAACATAATTCTTTCAATTAAATTCACAATAGAATCAGAACAAACATTTGGCATTGTTAAATGTTCATGTGACAAGACTTCCTCATGGCAAAATAAAAACTACAGTTTATCAGAAATACTTAGCATATACAACCAATCATACCAAAAACACAAACATGAAGTTATATTATCACTATGGAACAGAGCAAAAGAAGTTTGTTCAGAAACCAGTGATTTGAAAAAAGAAAAAATCTGTATAAAACAAACTCTTATGAAAAACAGTTATCCATAAGCTGTTATTAAGGAAACCTTAAATAGCCAACAAAAAGAAGCATCATAAAGAAAAAACAAAGAAGCATCATAAAAAAAGCAATTATTGGTACTGTAGTGTACCCATAAACATCAAAAATAGTAGACAAATTGAGAAAACCTGCAATGAGTATAACATTCCAGGGCCATACAGCATTATGAGGAATTCTAATATCTACAAAGCCTAAACTGGAAATGCTGAAAATTAAAACTGCATCTATAAAAGAACTATATGAATATGGAAGACCAGTCATAGCCATTGAAAAATAGTTTCAAGAACACAAACTTGTGTTTAGAAGAGAGGAAACAGATGTTTCTAAGGTAACAGACCACGTATGTACCAATGAACATATATGTTCAAGTGGAAAAATACAAAAAATATTGTCTAGAAAAGAAAGGTACAAAGAAGAAAATTTAAAGAAGCAGCTCACATGACAATTGAAAACAATTCCATAAGTCAACTATAATGTATGGAAATCACTAATCAACTAAATCAGGAAAAACCTCATAGATAAGTATATACAATTTCTACTGATTGTTGCCTTTGACAGGATAGCATAGTTGGTTAGAATATTATCTTAAAATTCAATTCTCAAAAATCTAAGAGTCCAGGTTTGATTCCCATCCTAGTACTATCACCTGTCAGACCAGTAACACCTGAAGAAGAGAGGGTAGTAATATCTCTCAAAACTTTGTGCATATACTAACCTGTATGTTTTTACTAACAGGTGAATGTATTGGGAATATTTAAATAAAGTTAAATTTTTCTAAAGACATTCAATACTCATATTAGATGATGGAAATAGTACAATATATAAATCCAACTAAAACACTATCATCTTAAACCTTCAGGAAAACACTAAGTGTTGATACAAGAGTGTTTCTTTTTGATTGCACTGGTTCACAGATCTAACATCATTAGACTTTTTATAGATTCATATAAAAAAGTTATTTCAACATCAAGGTCAAGTTATTAATGTACAATTTATGATTTATTATGTATAATTTAAATATAAAACCAAATACAATTGGTGAATTATTATTTGATAAGCTTTCTAATGCTTGATAAGTTGACTGTATTAATATAGCACAATTAATTTATTTTACACCATTTTAATGGTATGATTTGTCCTGTATGGTTGAGTGCAGTATAGAGTATTAGATTCAACTACTGAAAGTCCATGAATTGCAGATTGGCTCTGCCCTTTTCAGTGTTCAAATATCACATAACCTCCCATGTAACAAACCAATCATTGTTTTGTTAATGACTTATTGATTTGATAATTAGATTTATGTGCTTCACTAAATATTATATAAAATAATCAAAATATAAACATTAGTTTAATTTACAATGTAAGTAGTTCATTTTAAGAAATTTTGAATTAATATTTTCACTCTTTGCTGAAAATATGTGCTCTAATTAAAGTATATTAAGTCAATGTTAACAATAGCACATAGGTTAGCCACTGATCAGCAACACCCAAAGAAGAGAGGAGAATAATACCACTCAAAATATTGTATATGATGTCACTAATTTTAAGGATCATTTAGATTTGTGAAGTTAATTTCCTGACATGTGTGAAATATTATAATGATGAATAAATATATTGTGTTCATTACTGATCAGTAAACATTTTGTTGTATTGATATATGTGCCTATTCTAATGCACAGACAAATTATATGTAAATATTTATTAATTATGTTTATGTATGATGTTGCTCTTGGGAAAAATATCTATCAAATTCAGTGAATATGCTTATAGATTTTTAAATGAAGTTGTTCATTACTTTGATAATTTTCAATCTTCCAAGCAGTTAATTATTAGATTGATCTCATATTTTAGAATCATTGCAAAAATGACTTGAAATAACTGAATGATAATTAATTTTTGAAAAAGTTTGGGAAGTATGTATCATCATCTTTCAACATTTTATATTAATTCTGCATATCTTAAAATAGGATTATAATCACACTGACCCTATCTACATTTAATCCATTTATCATTCGACAATGTTCAAATAATGCCCATATGAGTACTATATCCATGCAGAAAACATTGGTCTAAATTAATATCACAATGTGGCTGCCCAAGTTATGTCAGTTAAATCACCTTGTTTCACAGTCCAGGAGAAGCTACATTGATGGGTAGATTTCTCTCTGATAAAAAGACATAATTCTTTCAATGACTAAAAAGTGTCTATGCAATGGTCAGTCTAATATATTTCTACTCACCCACTGTCCAGTTCTTATGCTTCTGAAAGCAGCTGTTTCAATGCAGAAAAAATAGATTTTACAATGACAATTCACACCTAAATATTCCATTTCTTAGACTCATGATGGATTATTTTAGTAAATGTAGAAAGTTTATCTCTACAGTGATTTGATTTACAATTGTTTTATATTTGTTTGACTGCAACTATTGGTGAAAGTTATTCATATGGTTGTCACTCAAAAGATCAAATACAATTAAGCATCAAAAGTAATAGAACCCAGCTGTGATCCATAGTCCTTCATATCTTCAATGTGGCAGTCCAACACTATATTAAAGTACACAGGACTATTCATAAGTCTGCCAATGTAGAAAAAATTCTCTAGTTTTAGGCACCAATGCCCTAGCTAGTCCTGTGTAACAATGTGCACAATAAACCTTTAGACATAACAGCTAAAGATTCCTTATTACACTTATAACTAAGTGCAATAAAACAATCTGAATGTGGTTAATTAAATGGAATGACCATGCTCAGCCATGCACTTGGGTGCTTGAATGTCACACTCCAAACAACTAATCATTAAATTACAAGTGTAACTGTCCACTCTAGCACCTAGCATAAGCTTGACTAATTGCACATAAAATATTTATCCTTAATATTTTAATCCCTTTCGTCAGATCATGTTGCAGCTTTGGTCTTTGTCAATGAAATTTTGGTCTCAAAACTGCAATGAATTCAAGAAGGCATCCAGTAACCATATTTAACTACATTTTATCGGTCAAACTAAAAAGCTGAAATTCAAATTGGGCTAAAAGTTGTGAATGCAGATAACCTTCTTAAACACTTATGTAGACATGAATGCAAATCAGCAGCTACAAATTTTAGTGCTTTTCTTTCTTCATTAGCTGTGGGCAATTAAATCACAAAAGTGCAAGCTTAAACAAAATGTTACAAGAACAGTTGCCTTTTATCGCCATCTAGGAAAAGTTTAAGGAATCAGTAATTATCAGGAATATATAAAAAAAATTATAAACTTGTTGGCTTGGATTTCAAAATCTTAGACTGATTTGAATGTAAACATTTAGTTTGACAGATAAAATGAAATTAAAACTGATTGGCTGATTGCATGTTCTGCATTCCTTATGAGTCCCAAGTTGCAGCGATAAAGTGGGGATATAAATACTAAGAATAGGGATTTTATATGTTTTTGTTAATTACTGATTTCGCAAGGTTACACTAGATGTCATTAAAGTGGAAAACTGTTATTGCCTTATCATATTATTTAATTAGCTTGGAGTTTGATGATTTATTAACATGTGATTATTATTATTTACACTAGCTTGTATCAAATTATTTGACGTTTGTTTTTTGTTTGTTTGTTTTTCTCATCAACTTCGAACCAGACATTTTTTAAAATTTAGTTTATATAAAAAAAAAAAAAAAGTGTTTTCCTTATTTTGTCCAATCCTATATAAAATTTGATTTTTTTAAAATTCTCGTATTATATATTTTGTTTCCAGATGAAGAGGTAATATTAATTTTTTTAAATCACTGTAAAATGCAATTTATATAAATATACAAATAAGATATATTTAAGCTTAATATAAAATTTAAAACTATTTTATCAATGCTTGATAAATACTAGCGAAATCCCTGAAGTGCTGTGCACGGCTGATACTGTCTGATAAACTATTCTTGAACACAAGAGATCCTCTAGGCTGTTCAACTGAATTAATTGCTAGTCAGAAAATTGTATGTCAAATTGGTATTAAACACTTCATCTAGCAATAGATTACTTCCACTAAAGAATAAATAAAGAGATAACATCAGTTAAGAAGTATTTCTTAATTTTTATTTATGTGTAACTTAATTGCAAAATTATATATTTTATATGAACAGTTGTCTATGTAATTTAATATTTAAATTTATTATCTCTTTCTATAAAGTAAAAAAGAAAGCGTTAATATATATATAGTGGAGGGGGGATCAGGGCCACAATAAACGCAGACTTAACTCTTTTAGATAAATATATTTTAATTTTATTATATAAATGCATATTAAACTATAGTTATTAGATATACCAAGCAGGAAAATGACCAATTTTCCAAATATTGTTAATACTAATGTCCAGTCTTTTTTATCAGATTGTTCAATAAACATTAAATGTTTATTTACACCCGCTAATTCGTCTCTTACTGAGGTATTAAATCTGACGAATATTATCATTTGAAGTGAACGTCAAATCAAACCCAAATGTAAACACACCCTCCAAAATAATTTAATTGTAAGTTTTATGAGGTAATTTCTAATCGTTTTAAAAATCTTTGTGGATTAATAATTTAATATCAAATATGTCATAATTATGATTATAGCATTTTCAAACTATATGCAAACAGCTAAATGATTATTTGGAATGTTATTATTTGGGACAAACTTCAAATTCAAGGGAACACAGCCTTCTTCAAATGACTAAAATAAGCTTCACAAAGTAAAGTTAACTTCTATTTATTTTAAATATCTTTAATAGTTTTAACAAGGCTGTAAACCTTAGCAATGAGCGTCTGAAAAAATTGTCACTAGGGACCTCTGTAGGTCTTTAAACACATGCTTACGTCATAGCGTAAGCATGTGTTTTAAAGACCTACAGAGGTCCCTAGTGACGATTTTTTCAGACGCTCATTGCTAAGGTTTACAGCCTTGTTAAAACTATTACTGAAATAATAGTGAGCGTTTAATAAATTTAAATATCTTTGTAAATTAATAAACCGATATCAATTATGTAATAACTAATAATATAACACTTCCAAAACATGTGTAAACAGTGGAATGATTAACTTTCCAATACCGTTAATAACAATGCATCAGTATTTTTGTCAGATTTCTCAGCACCTATAAAATGGCCATTTTTATCATGTTTGCTATCTCTGTTCCTATAAAGGTGGTAAATCTGACAAATTGTATTATTCAGAATGAATTTGACATTAAAGCCAGATGTAAAGACATGTGATATTATAAAAACAAATATAAGTTTCAAATATAACTAAGTATCAGTATATCTTTTTGTATACTGTATGTGCATGTGTTATTATTTTAATGTCATTTTTTTCTTCGCACATGCAGAATATTACACACACATAGACTCATATATATATATATAAAACGTACCAATAGCCTAAACAAGTTCTTATTTATAAGTGCGGTAAGAGAAAATATTTAAAATCTATAACCGGAATACTCTTTATTGATTATTATATATATATGAAACGTTTGGTTTAATAGAATTATACTTCAAATGAAAATGAATAATGAATGACATTGGAAACTATGGATAAATAAGAGAGACAAATAATGAATGATGATGACGTTTGAGAGGCATATAATGAAGTGGAAGAATGGACAAAAGTGGCATTATGGGAAGTTATTCTTTTTTTTTGCAATGTCTTTTATTCTTTTTCTTTTGTAAAAATCTATTGAACATTGTTCTGTGATTTTTTTTATTTATTTGTAAATAATCTCATCAAAGTATTTGTAGGTGTTAACTTTTTCTAATTTCCAAATATATCTTAATTTTGTTATTCTGTAAAAACCCACCAACAATACTTTAGTCTTTTCAGTATTTATGTTTAGTCCTACTTCTTTATTTCATCCCATGTTCACCATTCCCTATGCTTATACAAGCAATTATAACAGAGGCAAAACTCTCTATACAATAGTGCCACCCATTGCATCCATAGATTACTCTGACTTGCACTAGGTGGCACCACTATGTAGAGAGTTTGCCTCCTGTTGCTTTCTTTTCACAACTTTTACAACATACATGAAACATTATTTGCAAAAACAATTACATCATCTGAAAAATGTGAATGAATTGATGGAAAATAGTATAAGCTTTTTCAAACATTAAGAATCATTAAATGCTACATAATGTGTACACATTTTTGTTTTATATGTAGTTAAATAGAGAGTATCTTAGTTCTGAAAATAATACTGTGAAATGGGTTAATAAATAAATTAACAGTGTTTCATATAATAAATATAAAATAGCTAGAATTGTATGTAAGGTAGGGCAGTAGCAGGGTTAACATATGGTAGCAATGCATTATGTGTTAGTAAAGAGGTATTAAATTACTGACAAAAAGTACAAAGAGAAGTAGGAAGACGTATTAGATGCAGACATGTTGATGGCAAAAGAGGCAATTCAAAAAGAAATGGGATGGTCGTTTTTATATGAGTGATGCAAAAAGCAAAATAAAATTGTTCAGTAGATTGCACTTTATGGATAATAAGACAATAGCCAAAATAGTATTTAATTGGGTTATTAATAAAAGGGTGACAACAAAATGGATGAGAAAGGTTGTGTGGTATCCAGAAGATTTGGATAAAGAATTTATGTTAGTATAGCTTATACAAAAGGTAGGATGATTGTGTTAGGAGAATTGTTGAGTGTTATAATAGTAGATGATGGAATAGAAGAATAGATGCATTAATAAGATGGAGAACTAGTATGGAGAGTAAAAAAGAGTTTAAATATATATAGATGTAAATGGAATATTGTGTGTGAGTTAATTTATGATAATAGCAAGGAATGTAGTTTACTGTTTAAGGATTAAACATGATCTTTAGCAACAAGGAAATATACACACAAATGGAAAAATATGAGTGAATTAGTCTGAAAATTGTGTAAGGAAGACATACAAAATATTGGGCATCTGTTAATTGAATGTAAGTGCCTGAAAGCAGAATTGGTACAAATAATGAAGTTGTGGAAAGAATAAATATAAACAAAGTAAATATACAGAAAGTGGGATATTGATTTTTATGCTGGGTTTTGGGAAAGATAAGGGGGATTTTGATATAAAGGCTATGTAGTTGACAAAGATTATGTTGTGGAAATGGGATGGAGCAGGATAGAAAAGAATATGGGAAAACTTAGGGCAGGAAATGGAAAGGGATGGTAAAGTAGCTGACAGGTTTCTCTGGGCATAGTCGCTGAGAGATTCCTGGCTTTGTATAAGGAGAGGTCACAATGCATCACATTACATAACATCACTGTATATACATTTTAAGTTTGATCGCGATTTATTTTAAAGTATATGATTGTATCTTGATCAACATTAAAAAACGCTAAATTCAAAAATCCTTTCAAACATTTTGCGAACAAACTGTCAAAATCAAAATAAGTATTTTAACTGAATCATTATGTTAAAAGAATGATACAATTTTTTATGCTTTTAGTAAAAATTAATAAGTCAATACTAAGAAAAAGTATTTTTATGTTTTATTGCCATAAGAACTATCTATCATATTCTGCTCTGTGTAAGTTAATAAAAAAAATTATCTTATAACAATTCAATCATAAGGATATAAAATTGGTTAGCTAAGTAAAATATTTATCATTTCAAAATGATGATTGTATTTGCAAAGAAAAGGTAGTAGTCACCCCTCCTCCCCACCCACCCCCCCCAAAAAAAAGAATAAAGATTCTTTAAATTCAACAATACGTAGATATCTGTTCAACAAAAACAATAAATAATTATTGTTGACTGGCAGCTCATATAATAACTTTGATAATGAAATAGACTTGGGAGACATAAACACCGGAAGTGGGCATTGAATTAATGCAGTGAATATTATATAACCACAGTCTCTGATTATAAATATTAATTAATTTCTAAAATATTTATAGGGTATAACATCAATTGTCCTGCGCATTACCTAAGTTTAAATTTGGATTGCTTTGCATGGTTTGGTCCAGTGGAAGACTGATTATGTAGATCAAGATCCATGATTCATGGTTCCAGTTCTGTCACTTTTGGTGCCCAAAGTTTTTTACCTCAATACAAAAACCATTTGACTATCATTTATTAATCTAAATAAATATTTTTCAAAGTTCTAAATAAGCTTGATAATTTTTTAATATAGCTAGCCATCTTCAACTCTGTTAGTTATTTAAATTATTGAATAATAAGTGGCTAGATTCATTCAAATTATTAATTAGTAAGTAGCACCTTGCTATTATTAATCAGAAACAGCTATTCATGAGTTCCGATCACTTGAACTTTAAAAAATAAAAAAAAAACACATGGATAGGGTGACAAAATAAAAAGGCAATACTTTAGAGATGGGTTCTGCTATGACTACACAAATTAATCCATTAATTATATACATCTGCATAAAGAATATATTCGTTGCTTAGTCTGATTATTTGATATTTTGTGATACGATCTTTAAAGATTTTCAGCAGTAAAACCCTTCTTCTTCTTTTTTTTTAGAAAAAAACCTTCAAAATCTTGTTTCAATATAATTTTCCATTGTATTCTATAAGAACCGGTATCTTCCAACAAAACAATCAATGTTTCACCTCTTTAAAAATAAAATTATATATATATACACACGGACAATTTTAAATTTCCCTATATTCTTATAATTTTAATATAATGTATTTTGAACAAAATTCCACATATTGTTTCCACATATTGCTTATGTAACTGTACACCTTTGAATGGTTTGTGACATGATGTTCATATTATACTGTATGCTAGATTTAGAAGATTTATCAAATACACACATGTGTATATTTAGCAAAAGCATATATATATATATATATATATGCTTTAGCATAATAAATATTTATTACAATTGTTAGAATTTTTTATGCTTAGTTACAGAAAAATCAATTTTGAAGTGAATATTAAAATAAATAGGATATAACTTCTATTAATATTTTAATAATTATTTAGAAAGTATCATTACTTTTTGTCTAATCAAACCGTAAATTGAACAAAGTCTGAAACAATATTCTTATGTTAGGGACACATATATTCTGCTTGTGTTGATGACAGATTGTATATTATTTTTATTCTGAGTTCAAATTCATAATTTTTGATGTATTCTGTTAATAAATGTTTTTTTTTATGTTTAACTATTTGTTTTCTTTGTGTGCTTGTTAAAGTTATGAGGGGGACCCAAATATAAATAGAATCATTCTGTGATTTGCGCACCTGTTGTAGTATATCCTTCAACTGTTAAATCCATCTTGTAGGACCCTTCTGCATCAAAATGACACTGCTGTGTGAAATCATGATGCCATGTAGCACATTTTTTTGTAAAGTGCATTTCACAATATTTATCAATTTTTCCAGTGACTGAAAAAGTTTAAACAATGATAAATTATGTTTTTTTTTTGTTTTTTTTATTTTTTATTTTTTTTCTTCAGAAAATGGCATCAAAAAGAGTTGTAATGCTTAAAACAGATTACAAGTAAACTGATCTCATAAAAATACAAGTTTGCGAGTGGATTAATGGAAATGTTAAATTCATCACATCCTGTAAAAAGCATCAGAAATGAAGTTCTAAATCAAAACAATGTTGATTTTTTTTATGCAAATGTCATTTTTCTCTCAGATTTAGTTCATAGCAGTCAGGCATTTTATCTGCAAGTTCTGAAACATTTACATGATGTGGTAACATGTAAATTCCCCATTTTGTGACCAAGAAAAGAATGCAATCTCTACCCTGACAAAGCCCATCTCTTAAACCTTGAGTGTGAAACAGTTTTTAATTAAAATCAACATGACTGAGACTATCTTTCATTATATTCATTCGATCTCACTTTGTGTGATTTTTTATAAATATCTCAAATTAAAAAATGTCTATATATTGAACCAACTGCTTCTCAACTCCAACTAAAATTACCACTTAAATATGGGAAACAACAACAACTATTGACAAAAAATATCAATTAATATTTATTTACTTTGTCCTCCCAAACTTATCTTCCAGAAAGTGGTTGGTTTTCAGGTAAAATGTCAGCTATCATCAGTAGCGAACTACCAATAACACCCAATGCTCGACTACCAAATATACACTGACCAAATAAACACTTTATTTTTATTTTTTAAAGAAGAAAGAAAAATCCCTTAGGTGCCAGCTAATTATGTTAGAATTAGCATGTCTATCTGATCAGCATAATTTGGTACCTGAAAAATTCCCGCTAGCTCAATCGGTTTCCAACCACCCACTAATAGACAAACAAAAGGTATCTTAAATGCCCCCTTGAAGGTACTACTACTTTTTAAAAAAAAAAACTAAAATAATTCACCAAACCATTCAAAATAATATTTCAATCCTTTAAAAACAATAATAATAACATTATACTGAATGCCAAAACATTTATATCTTTAAATTAGCGAATCTATTCCTGAAATACTATTATCAATAATTAGATTTTTTTTCATTCCTACTTTTATTAAGAAAATAAATATTTATACTTACCCGCACATATCAAAATAAACATAAATATTTTAAGAAAAATAATTCAAGTGTTTTTTTTATTTAAAATAAATTACTCATTTTATCTTATAATGAAACACACACACTTCTTTTTTAAAGATTAAAATAAAGCATTTTAATATATTATTTTAGCAAATAAAGTATACACGTTACAATATATTTTATTTCTTTCTTTTTTTTTTTTAAAAAAAAAAATTAAATCACACATACGTGCACGCAATTGTTTCAAAAATATTATTTAATAATAGAAGCTGATTTTACTTATTTTATTATTGCAAATATTATCTTTTGAAGTTTAAAGTTTTATTTTTAAGATTAATTCATAAAGTTCAAAGTTCTTTTTAATAAAGTCTATCTTTTATTTTAAGAAAAAAATCGGGAATGTTAAGATATCAAAGTCAATAATTATCTAGGATTTTTAATACAATGGAAACAGCATAATGGAATTATTTTTTAACTCATCAATGACTGGTAAACGATTCCTCCATAGATCCTGTGACATAGTATGATTTTCATGGCTGGTTTGGCATATGCACATTCTGCTGTTAGTTTAGTCTATTTAAACATGATCACTTTCCGAACTAATTGCAGATCTTAAATGCATTGAGCGGCTTCAGTCGACTGCATACCACGTTGGTTTTAACAATGCAACATTTTTAAAGATATTATTTCAAGAATTATTTTATTAAAAAAGTGAAAGTCAGACCCAGAATAATAAAATGTTGAGTTATTTATACTGTTTTAAACAATGGAAAACTTTATTAGCAGCAGCATCTTTAGTCTCATGAAATAAAATCAGCTTTTGCTTCTATTTTTTATTAAAAATTACATACACACACGCACATATATTTAATTATTTTATTATAAGATAAAATGAAATCTCTTTATTATTTTATTATAAATTCATTTAAAGAATATTAAATCATTTTTTTATTACAAGACTTTTTTTCCTCTTTTGAACAAAAAAAAAATCTTATTATTTTAAAAAGCTTTTACAGTTTATTTTTATTTAATAACAAATCCCCCCTCCACTGTTTAGTTTTTACATTTTATTCTCTCAATTTTAAATTTTTATATTTTAAAACATGGGACTCATAAAATTAATGAAATATCAATGTACTTTGGTACAATCTATATATAAAATCTTTCATCATATTCATTCGATCTCACTTTGTGTGATTTTTTATAAATATCTCAAATTAAAAAATATCTATCTATCTATCTATCTATCTATCTATCTATCAAATATATATATATATATATATATATTGAAACAGTAAGGTCTGCTTTGCAGATCTTCGTTTCACCTTTTCTCACCTATTTCCTACCTCATACCTTAGTTTGAACCCCAATCTATCATAGTGTGTCTGCAATACGCTTATATACCAAAAATCCCACCTAATTTTAAACCACGAGTACAATGCTCGTATTATATATATAAGTCATTCCCAAATAAATAAAAGATTATAGATTATGTATATGTTCACATAATTTTGATTTATTAAAAAGTAGGTTATATAAGTCGTAATTGCGCACACACTATGATATGCATTTTAAAACATATCAAAATTATAAATTGTTAAAGTTATTTTGTTTGAATCTATTTACAAATATATTACCGTCATAATGTATTTTGATTTTAAATAAAACTCATTTAGTAAATAGATTCAAATATTGCAATTTAAAAGTAAAATAACTTTCGTTTAATTTAATAAAAGTTATCCCAAATATTTCTTTAAAATAAATGAGGGACAATAGTTTAATTAGTTAATATTATATAAGTTTATCTAAAAACAGCAGATGTCCACTTAAGGTTTTCTTTAATTAATAAAAGTAATTTTTAATTAAATCTAGTTTGTATTTCGAATGTCGACAGGGAAAGTAACAAAAGAAATTAATTAATGTTGAATTCCTTTAGACATTCGGATGATTACAGCTGATAAGTCCGATATATTTTTGTAATGCTCCAGGGCAGTTCTATTGTTAAATTCTACTATAAAAAGGAGGTTTTTCTTTTGTTCTCCAGTTTTTCTTCTAATGTTTCTAAGAGAAATCATTCTGAGTTCTATTCTAGTAATTTGTAAATTTGACATGACAGAGTAGAGCACGAAAAGGCTATTTCTCTCCAGAATGATCACCTGCTGCCATTGACCATCGGAAGTTATCACACAGGAAACCCCGGAACTGCTGCTGCCAAAAATATGAACATTTCCAGATTTTGCTGTTAAATTATATAAAAGCCTGCCGACCATCAATCTACCTAAATGCTTCTCCAGAGGTAACCCTAAATTAACCCAAGAGCTCTTGTGATAACTAACATGCTATAGCTATTTAAAATTGTTTTCCTTATATTTCACATAACTTCATTATGTATTTCTTTAATGTGTTAATATAATATAATCAACAGTTTTGCTCTATCCTTGGGTTAATATTTTCTATTTATAAAGGTTTCTTTTATTTTATTATGATAATATGTCATAATCGTCTTTGACCGAGTGAACTATTCCCTTTATTGAAAGTAAGATGCCTCTATTAAGGCATATTTTAAATGTATAATTTTCCAATTTTATTATCTTGCAAATCACTCGTTCGAGGGCGATTCTTTTCTTTAATATAATATAATCACATAGTTTAAAATCTACATGTTATTGATTTTAATCTACCATGAGAGTATGTGCGAGGTCAGTGATTTAAATGTGTCCCCAAATGCATGATTACGTATATAAATCTATACTTACTTTTCAAACCCACAAGCATGCATTTTCCTATTTTAATTACCGTGTTCTACTTTAATTATAAAGTTCATCATTGACGTCGAGAATGTGCGGACCCTTTTAAATGAATTTCGGGGAATTTGATTGGGCATTTCTTTTAATCCAAGTAAAACCCATTTAGTATGTTTTTATATACACTAGTCTCGTATTGCTGGTAAATGAATTGGTTGTTGAGACCGCTTTGTTTTATTTTTCCAAGGATTCTTTACACGGCAAAGTCCACTTATTGCAAGTTTCCAGGCAGAGGGTGTCCCAAATGACACCCCTGGGGATTAAACGCAATCGTCACACAGTCGCTAAGTTTCGGCTGTTCATAAAATACTTTCCTACGGGTTAGCAGCGAGATGCCCTCCATAATTATTCCGGATCTTCAATAATGTTTTATTTTATATTTATTTTACAAAGAATCCGTGACTTAAATGTGTCACACCCTCCAACTTTAATAAATTCATTATCAGCAATACTGACCTCCCAATGTAACTATTATTATTATTCTCAAATAAATGCCTTGATCACATTCCCACTTTGTTGCTTAGTAAGCTTTTGTCTGTGCTATTCTCGAAATCAATAAATATTTTATAACACTTAATTTCAAATATTTTCTTAAACTTGCATAATTGCTCAAAGCACCTCGCACATGTTTCTATCTCATCAAGCACATTATCATAATGCTATTAGCCTGAGGAATAGAATATATCATTTTGTTTTAAAACCTTTTATCATTTATTGAAATATAATGCCCACAATTATTTAATACGTGTCCCTGTCTCATATAAGCAGACAGTGGCATTATATATATATTTTATTTAAATAAATTTTGTGAAATTATTTAAAACTAAATTTGATCTCTTATTTGATTTGATTCCTATCACTGTCTCAGTCTATACATATATATATTTTCTGCATTTCTTTTGTAAATCCATAGATGTTAATTAGCCACCCAAACTTCTTTTAGTATAGAGTCTTTTGTTTCTCCCTGACCACCAGGCACCAGTCAAAGGTCATACTAGTAGTGGCATCAGATGCGTTGTCACGTAGATGACGCTGTGAAATTTGGGCTTTAGATTCAAACTTAGTACATCTAGAAGGCAACCCCTCCTAGAATGTTCAGTTTCGTGTCTGGGGTTTGAATTCTGCAGTGTGTTAGCGAGATAAACGATTCTGACTGTTACAATATATATAATATTATGATTCGATGTCTGTATTTTTAAAGCAATATATGTAATTATATAACTGAATATTTGTAAATACAGTAACTAAATAATTAAAAATTATTTATCCACTTAGGAGTGCTTTTGATTATCCCAGTCATCTGTGTCAACTAAAGCTTTGAAATGCTAACTATCCCACAATTCCATGATCTTAATGTTTGCTGCTTGCCTGTTAATTAAATCATGCTTCTATTTGTATATTAGCATAGCTTCCTTTACTTTTCTTTTATTGTTATTTTTTTCAATTTGCAATATTTTTACACTGTTAAAATTTAAGTCAAAACCATAAATACATGATTTATTATGGTCGTAAAAAACAGATGCTGAAATATTATTATCTACTATGCAATTTTGTTTCGATTTCTGAACACGTTTTAATAATAGCAAGTGTTCTTTAGTTCTTTTTTCCAATGTACATCTAGATTCACCTATATATCCACTGCCACACCTACATATCCATTTATAAATGACACAATTTTTATTTATAAATGAGGTTTTATCTTTGGAGTTATTTATTAATTTGTTTAATGTAGGAGGTGTGTAAAATGCATCAAGTAAAGTTTATAAGAAATATTTATAAAGATATATGTGATATTGCATTTTACACACCTCCTACATTAAACAAATTAATAAATAACTCCAAAGATAAAACCTCATTTATAAATAAAAATTGTGTCATTTATAAATGGATATGTAGGTGTGGCAGTGTTTATATAGGTGAATCTAGATGTACATTGGAAAAAAGAACTAAAGAACACTTGCTATTATTAAAATGTGTTCAGAAATCGAAACAAAATTGCATAGTAGATAATAATATTTCAGCATCTGTTTTTTACGACCATAATAAATCATGTATTTATGGTTTTGACTTAAATTTTAACAGTGTAAAAATATTGCAAATTAAAAAAAATAACAATAAAAGAAAAGTAAAGGAAGCTATGCTAATATACAAATATAAACATGACTTAATTAACAGGCAAGCAGCAAACATTAAGATCACAGAATTGTGGGAAAGTTAGCATTTCAAAGCTTTAGTTGACACAGATTACTGGGATAGTCGAAAGTGCTCCTAAGTGGATAAATTTTTCTTTATTTAGTTACTGTATTTACAAATATTCAGTTATATAATTGCATATATATATATATATGTACACACACCTGGGTCTCTTTTTATGCGGACTTCTTTAACACGATTTTGAAGTTATGTGATTCATGTTTCACCGGAAGTCGAACTCCGATAATGCGCTATTACTTTAAATAATAAATTTCATGCACTTACGTTATATTGAAAGTAATAGTACATTATTGGAATTCAACTTTCATCTTAGTAATTTCAATATTTTCAGTGCTTTATAATAGTAAGGTTTTATGCAATAATGAAATTAAAATCATGATTTCCACATTTTATGTATACACACATTTAGTTTTACAAGATTATAATGTAAATTTGTTCAAACATTGTGCGTGTTAATTTTGCATTTTAAATTACATTCTGTTTTTGGTTTTTAAAAAAGAACATAATCAATTATTAATCATTTAATATCCGCAAGTTTATTTTTAAAAAGTGAGTAATAGCAGTGAAACAAAATTTGATTTTTAAACGGAATTGAAAATTAAAAATTAAAGACAAAAATAAAAAATAAATAAATAAAAGAAAATGTAGAAAAAGATAATGAAACAGAAGTGGAACCTGTTCCTTTCACTGCAAAAATGATTCAAGAAGGTCTTCATCTTTCTAATCTGTTGGCAAATTATTTTCTTATAAATGACACTAATCATAAACGTGCTCTTAAATTCCAATGAGAGCTAAATGGTTGTATGTCTGTATATCGCGTTCATAAACAATTAATAAAATCATCATCTCAAAGATTAATTATGTTGTCACCAGAAAACAATTAATACAACATGAGAGTGAAGTTGGCGCTAGTTGTATTTCCTCTTGTAAAGAATCAAAAACCAATTTGCAAACGAACCTGTTTACCGGTAAATAGCGATAATAATTAAAACATGTATAAAAAATGTATGCATAAAAATACATATTGTTTTGAATAAAATTAAATATTATAGTTAAAAAATAGATTAAAAAGTTTCTCTTGTATCAATTTTTTTCAAATTTGAAATTTTTATTAGTCATATTTTATTTCCTTATTTTTTTTTGTGCGAATTTTTAAGTAATTTTATGTTGGTGCTTTGCTCTTATGCAATTTTTGAAAAATCACAGTCCATATCCCATTTTTTTAAGGTAAGTTATGTCTATTTTTGTGAGATTTTGTTTGCACGTGTTTTCTGAGGAACCTATCTATCGCGTAAAATGAGACCCAGGTGTGTATATATATATATTGCAGATTTAGAAGTGGTGGGAAAAATTGATGGAGGCATTAAAAGGCATCACTTTGCAAGTGTATTCAGACAACATTGAAAAATGAAAAACATGTTTAGTCAGATGTATTATATCATATGGATAGTAATTTGAAAGAGAATAAATTTATAACTGTTAAAAATAAATAAACAATTTGTTTATTATAAAATTCTGTTTTTTTTTGGTCATTCATCATAATTATTTTATAACATGTCTCTTTTTGATAAATCTCAGCTGTTTCTTTCACTAATGGTGAATAAATGTGTGTTAGTGCTATCTTAGAACAACTAAGTCTAGCTTATCTGCTTTTATCTATTTTTATGAAAGTCATCACTCAGACAAACAAGAGGAGTGAAGACATCTAGGCAAAGTATCAGTATATCATGGCACATAATAATATTGCACTATTTTTGAAATCATCTCTTACATAAATAATGATCTTGTCAACTTTTAATTTGACATTTTGTTAAATAAAGAAAAATCCAGCTATACCTTTTCAAACTAAGTTTAAACCAAGTAAAAATTTATGGGAGCAATTTAGTGAGTAGCTAAGATGTAATAATTTTTTTCTTCACATCTCAGTTAAATGTGATAGAGCATTACTCAGTTTGTCTTGAAATGTACAAATTTAGTTCTCTCTTTATATCTCAAATTAAAAAATATACTTATCATTAATAGCAAACATTTGTTATACAAAGGTAAATTTAGCTAGATTAAAATAAGATCTATTCTACTTTTAAAATAAGGTTGCAGTAAATTTGTTTATCATTGGGTGGAAATACCAAGAATTAAATATGATCAACATCATTTTTCAACTGTGTGTAGTATACAAATTATATAATATTAAATCATTTATACTCCTCATTATACGGTATATAAATTAGTATTCATATGTACAGTAATTTTGTGTCTGATACAAGTTTGAGACAACTTTATTTTGTAGACATAATGATCCTCAAAAGAATTAAAAATGTATTATTATGTTTATATGATGTGTTTATGTTTACTCTTGTGTGTTGTGTACCAAGTAATAATTTACATATGTTGAGCAGTGAGTGCAATGTAAATTTTAAAAACTGATAATCAAATGTACAAAAGGTTGCCAGTTGCAGCTGATAAGCAATCACAAAATTTACTGGGCATAGTAACATGTGAAAATATAAACACTTAAAACCAATAGAGAGAGATTTCAAATGATGTTTGTGTAGTACTAACCACAATGGTTATGCATATACCACATGGAATTGTATATGTAGGCAAAGAATATAATTCTGATTCTTGCCTATTCCTTGATACTCATGCTGTGGAGTCAATAGTTTTGCCACATCATGCATCATATTATTTTCAAACCTATAGATAATATGTGAACTATATGCAAATGAATTATATCTATCTGGGACTTTAAATATAACAAGATAGCATCACTGGTGTGCATAAAGAAATAAACATCACTGATGTACACAAAAATATAGAATGAAGAGAAGAAACTCATTTTATCAGTGATACAAACAATAGCCTACACTTTCTAGTTTTAGATTGACAAAAAACCAATTGCTATGATGACAAATGCATACCCATCTTTTGGAAATGATTTGTTTTGTATCTTTTATTAGAATGAATCTTTTTCTTATAGATACCTTTGATATTTTTCAATTTTTGGGGTACAATATAAAAATGAAGAATTCTTATGCAAATACTTTTGGAGATTCTGAAGCTATGCATTATGTAAGAAGTATTATATATAATTTGAAAGATAATTTTATGAAAAATATAAAGAAATTATCACTGAAGGTGTAATTCAAACTTAGTTAATGATAAATTAGAAATTATTAACAAGCAATAAAATAATAATTATGTCAGATGTTGAAATTTTTTTTTACTTAATTTTTAAATAATAATCACTATTTATCTTAGCCTTATTGCTTTTCTTAGTTTTTCTAGTTTCTATCAATGTAAAGCTTTTGCTCTAATATTATTAAAACTGATGTTATTGTGAAAATTGTGTCTCATGTCAGTTTTTAAAAAATTCAATATAACACCTCTAGATTTAACCAGTTGCCCTAATAAAGTAGGTTGATAAATGATGATCTATGATAAAATTTAAAAAGGGTTTGATGAACCGATAAATCTATTTCAGCAGAAATCATTTTAAAGATCATTCAACTTTTTTTAATAATTTTATTCATTTGTTATCAAAAAGGATAATATTGATAGTAGATATATACTTTCACTTATGAGACTTCGACACTTAATAGAAGAGCAATTTAGAGACTTCAGACCATTCAATGTAGTATGGAGAGGTGCATGTTGGGAGTAACAAGAAGAGATGGAAAATGCAATACATGGGTAAGAGAACAAACAGGTATTACTGACCTCATTGAAAAAATTAAAAGACTGAAGTGAAGTTGGTCTAGACATATTTCTAGAAGAGATGATAATAGATAGACAATTAAAATCTTAAACTGGATTTCAAGAGATTGTAAAAGATCCAGAAAGAGATCACATGTGAGATGGATGGATAAAATAAGAAAGTGTGCAGGGATGATGTGAAGAAGAAAAGCTAAAGATCGTAGAAGATGGATTGAACATGGATAAACCTTCATCTTGCAATTGATTGATAATTGTCGATGATAATGATGATGCAGTTAATGTGTGAGAGTATATAAATATACACACATACGAATCTAATCATACAAACAAACTGTAAAAAAAATATTCTGCATTTTAAAATTCATTAAATGGTATTACTTTTCCAATGCTATAAAACTGTAATCCAAAGATACTCCGTGAACCATCAATATATTACTGAAACAAGTTGTGTGTGACAGTATTAGATTCTTTTATATCATAAATCAATTTAATTTTCTCTCAATTCCGTTTCACAAATGATTCTCTGATATATTTGCAATCGGTTAAAACCTGTTAAACTTAACGCGAAATTAGAAGAAAATAGAAATTATTTTTATTCTTCTATCGTCAGAGCAAGCATCATTTAATTGGTTCATTACGGTTACCATGGAAGCATATGAAATTGGAATCATTGTTTTTATTATATGATAGGGAAAACATGTAAAATATTACGCGTTTTATTTCTAAAGTAGCTAAAGTAATAAATTTTAAACATAATTTTTAAAGTAACTTTAGACTTCTATTAATTATTTTAAATTATATAAATAGGACGAAATAGACAAAGCATCCTTTAAATGGCCCTAGGAAGATCAAACTCTCATACAACAGTCACCTTTATAAAGGAATAGCAAAAGAGGAAACAGTAATATCAGGCTTATTATCTGCTGTGTAGATAAGATGTGAATCGCTTTTTATTCTCATCTTCCTTTTTTTCCTAAAATAACTAAATATTTATTTATCAAACATATAATAGAATGTGAACTTAATAGGCCATGGGACAGCTACATGAAAAAAAATCATAAGTCTGACAACAATAAATCTTTCAATATAGATTCAAACCAAGTATGTAGGCAAAGAAATTACATGCAGTACCTTTCTACAAAGACAACGTTAGAATTATAAAGTAAAAATGTTGGCAATTAACTGAGGTCCTTGTCAAAATCTTAAAGAAATGGAAAGGATAAATTCCTAATATCCATTCCATACAATCTTGTCATTTTCGTTGTTACTACTAGGTAATTTTTCACATGACATACAAATATGGATAATAATGCACCAACATACATGAGCCAGTATAGTTACGTTACAGGCTTAAATTTTTGGGTTTAATATCAAGGCAATGGAATAAACTTTTTTCTCAGATCATTAACAGTTTCTGAAATATCAATTATTTTTTTTCTTTAGAACATGATTTATATAAATGGCAGTGTATGTGTGAATAATTGCTTTCATTTTATACTTCTATTAATAACAAGTCCAAAAATAACTGCTGTTGTTTGAGCCCCAGGAATTGTTAAATTACAAACCAAAACAGGGTAGATCATTAAATGCTGGGGGTACTAAGAATCATCAAATTATAAACATAAATTGGCATTTAACTTTTTACACTTTGTTTTTGGTTACATGATCAACTATTTTCATCCTTCAATCTCTTTCCAGTAAAGGAAAAATTAAAAAAAAAAGCATTGTATAATTTCAAATGGTATCAACTTGAAATCTGGGAAATTAGAAGTAAAAACGATAAGACAAGTCAAGTGTTGTTAGCCGAGAGGTCAGCGCAACCGCCTTGCAAACAAGCAGTTGGTTGCAGACAGTTGTTGCGGGTTCACCTCCCGGCCGATGCTATGACATATAAAAAAAACGATAAGACAACTAATTTAAATGATAACACTTTACTATAAAGGCATAAAAAGGCAAACAAAATAAAATAAGATTTTTTTAAATAAAAGATGAAAAACCATCATTGTTAAGGTTGAAAGCATGTCAGACAAAATGGCAAGAACAAATTAGTAGAAGGTATCATTACAAACGTTTTATATTTATATTCTTCTATGTTTTTTTTTTTTTTGAAGACAAACATTTTTTATTTAAATGTTTTTTGAGAAGCCCAAAAAGCATTTTAAAACTGTCATAGATATTTTCAAATTTAAAATTGTTGGGAAAATGAGAAAATGGATGTGAAGGAAGAAATAATCAATGATTGAGGCTTGTGAAATTTATAAAATGAGACAAATATAAAATAATCAATAAGAATTATTTTTTGATAAACAACTCCAAAGTGTAAATGGCATGAAAACATGCAAATGAAGACAAAAGCATATTTGAATTATATTTTAATCTTATTGAAAAACGAACAGTAGTATTCTTAATTAATTCAACAAAGCAAAAGATCATTAATAGTGAGATGTAAAAAATGTTAATGCAATGTTAGAAATATAAAAGTCTCATCAAAAATTGATATCCCTAATGTTGAAAAATATTCCATGGATTTTACACTAGAGTATTTCTGATGATTAGGGTTCTTATCTAGTAAAACTGTCTTCTTAATAGCTTTTGTTTCTTTAGTTTAACATTAACACATATATTATTTCATTAATCAAAAATCATTTCTTGTGCCGAATCTAACGAATATATTACAGTTTTAAAATACATATTTTCTGATAACCAAATTATAGTCCAACTATGAATGTCTATTATTTGGATGTTTTCAAGTTTATTGTTGTTTTACATTTTCTAAAAAAAATACATAAAACTAAATTTCCCATAAAATTCATATTTTCTTTTCCACATCCAAATTTATCAAGGTCACTTTTGAACATTTGCTCATTTTCTAATTCTAGCATTAAAATCTCTCATCATAATGTTAAAATGTTTAACATTTTAACATCTAATAAAAATTCTCTACTTCATCACAATGAAAACTTGCTGAGAGCATAAAGCTGACTTATCTGCACTTAGTATATTCTATTACATTGAATAACTAATCTTGTTAATTTACCTAATTAACCATCAATTTCTAAAATGGTTTATTGTACTAAATGTCACATCACTTGCATTTTTAAAATGTAACTTTTTATAATAGATTGCACATCTCATTTTTAAACCAATTGACTTTTCACTATTTCTTGTAATTGCACAAATCCAAAAATGTTTCAGTAATATCAGACACCAATGATGTCTATGGGTGAGGAATTTAAAATATCTGCTGTGTGGCTTCCATCATGGCTTTATGAATATTAGAAATGTAACATTCTTATGTTCACTATTCCTACTAAAAACCACAACTAATATCACATTAAAAATATTCTAAGAGGAATGTTCATGGTGTTTCTAGGTTTTAATATCAGGTAAAGAAACAATAATCATATTGGACTAGCTGGTACATAATGGTGTGCAACCTAGCCATGCTTATTTAGTATAATTCACAAGAGTAGCAACTTTTCTTATGCAATTGTAAATTCACCTTTTGAGTTCTTGGATGCTATTATAAGAAAAGCTTATAATAAATGTGATTCGAATCAAGCTTAGAGCTTTTGAGGACTACTTATGATCTCATATTCATAGCAATAATATTTACGTGGGTGGGTGTGTTGGAGCACAAGTTTCTTTACCTTGATTACTAAATTGTAATGGGCCACACATTCAAGCCTAACACAACTTGCATCAAGAGAAAATATGTCAAACTCAAGATTGAACTATATAAAAAATGAACTATATAATTTGAATACATTTAAATACACATTTCACATACACACACACACACGCATACACACACACACACACATATATATATATATATATGAGGCCATAAGTAGTTTTCAAAAGCACTGAGCTTGATTCAAAATGCATTTATGATAAGCATTTTATACAGTAGTGTTCAAGCACTCAAAAGTTGAGTGTATTTAGTGTGTAAATAATTATACAATTATAACAGCTGTAATAAGAAGAACATATGGAATGGATGTGAGGGATTTATCTTGCTCAATTATTTTAAAATCTTGAATTGAAAAGTCTAGTCTTAGTTAATGCAAATTTTCTTTTGTACCTTTTTGATGATTATTGGATTAAACACAAATGTTAATTTGAAAATACTGATAGTTTTTTAAGACAAAATGGATTAAAATGTTAGTCTGTAGAATAGAGTCCATTGTGATGCTAATGTCTTAAGCAAATTAAAAAGCTTATGGAATTTTACCATAGTAAATGGCATGTTGTTAGTAATAGAATTAAGTATAATTTTTATTCAGGCTGATTTATTGTAATAAATGTGAGGTATGGACCTTCCTTCTAGGGTACTAAAAGGATCAGTTGTAAGTGCATTGTTTTATTTCAGCTGAAATTTTGTGCTTTTCTGTACCAGTTATTTTTGTAGCACTTTGTTGTACATCTTATATATTTAATTCTATTATCAGTTTTTTTTGAAATCATTTAAAATGATTTTCAGCTTCCAATTATGCCAAAATTAGAACATCAATTGGTATATTCTTTAGCTCAATAGTTAGGATTATAGGGAGTGTACCAATGTACAAGCATATCTGTAGTAGGATGAAATATGAAAAGAACAGAGATTAACAGACTTTTAAAAAATATTTTTTAGAAAATTTGAGCATGGCTTTGTGAAAGAGGCAGATATCATAAAATTATCTCAAATATAATCAAAGTAAGATGAAATTCAATGGAGAATGATAATTTGGCTTTAAAAAATGAACCCTAACAGGATAAAGTTAACAATATTTTAGAAATAGTACTTTTTAAAAAATTTAAACATTATTTTGTGAGGCAAACATTATAAAGACTATCTCATATATTGACTAAAGAAATCAAATTACAATGAAGAATTATAATTTAGCAACAAATTAAATACTTTCAAAAAAAAGTTTGCCTTAGAACAAGTTACAATTCACACAAAAAGTTATCATATTTGTGCTTTGTAAGGTTTTGTCTAAACACAGTAGCAAACCTTCTATATAGTAGTGTGACCCTATGAATGCAAGATGATATGTGCATAAAAGCCCTATCTAGTGCCTACTCATTTAATATCTTCAGACATGTGTTTAGCTTGTGGCTTTCATCAGGGAGCAACCTTGAATCTAAAGACCCTGCACCAATATCAAATATTTGATTGGTTACACCATTTTTTACAAAAGTTTACTAATGATGTGTGTTTTATGAATTAGTTTATAATCTTTATAAAATTCATCATTAATTTTGTAGTCCTCCTGCCATTAATTTTTGTACTATTAGAAAGATCATAATCATTATTGCATGATTGCTAGTTTAATATTAGATAATATGTATTGGTTAAAATAAGAGTCATAGATCACATGACCCTATTCTCTTAAGCTTGTAAGTTATAAACAATGTGTCTGAACCTACCCTGGCACCGCTCTGAAGAGTGCCAAAGCATGAAACCGGTTAGGGGTGGGGAGAGAGTTCCTGACAGAGATATTTAAATGTTGGCTCTGGCTAAGAATTTATCATAAAGCATGTTGAGGAATTGGCAATCCTCATTGTTTATGTATTGGTTACTTTTTATAAATGTCTATTGAAAATTTATATTTCGTGGATTATTTGTACAGTCATTATAAAATTTATCATTAATTTTGTGACCAAGCATTCTCTTTTTTTTCTATTATTAGGGTGACCATATTCATTATCGAGTATAGCTGTATCGCTAAAGTAATAATAGATATTGTGTTTTGTCTATGTTATTTTATAAAGACCTATTAATGATTAAATCATGCCTAAGTTTATACAGTCATTACAAAATTCGTCATTAATTTCGTGATCCTACTATCTCTCTTTTTTCTACTATTCGGATGGCCATATTTATTATCGCATGATTACTAACATAAAAACAAATATTGATTTAATCATTTATTTTTATATTCATCTATCTGAATTAATTTCCAGGATTAATAGAAAAAATAATGTCATCTGTACACTGTTATATTTCCATATATTAGAATGTGCTATCATTTTAATTTTAAAAGTTCACTGATATTTTTGACTTTTTCTCAGTTTAGAAAATTGTAGGAAAAAACTTATTTTTGAACTTTGAGCGTTTTTTTTTATTATTTCACAAAAATCACTATCGTTTTTATGTTTAAAAAAAATATTAGTTTTCAAAATAAAACATATTTAAATAAATTTATTAACCCCTAAAGGCAAATCAAAATTTTGAAATATAAAGTTTGTAAATAAAAGACTTTTTGAAATTTATAGATTTTTACTAGCGTTTTTGTACAGATGTATATATAATATTGAAATACAAGTATGTATATTTATAGAAGTTATTATTGGAATTAATATCTACTTTCACTTTCTGTATTTAAAATATTAATTTTTTTTTACATATATATATAAGAAGATAATATAGAGGTAAAATTTGTTAATTTAGAAAGAAAAATGAAATATGATCTTGTTTACAAAAAGATGCAAATATAGGAAATACGTACTTGTTTTATAATAAATAAATAAAAAGAACAACATTTTATGATAAAATTAATTTTTCAATTAAAGGAAGGTACATATAGTAAATAATAGAGATTGATGCTTTAACTAATTCAATTTTGGGAGAAAACAAAGGCAGAAAAACGGAGAATAATGAATCAATGATGAGTGTTTGACACCTATTTAAATGATCTCTAAAATCAAATACGTTCATATATTTCACATATCTCACCTCATATAGGGGTTTTTATAGACTTTTTTAATTGACATCTTTAATATCTGTCTTTTGTCATCTTCTGCAGCAAACATTTTTTCCTGTAAGACCCCAACACTTTACCTCACTGTTAAATTCAATCGTTACCCATAATTTCACACTTAAAACAGTCAAGAGTGACTTTGACATAATTTTTACACTGTAAATAAGATGTACTCCAAATTAATTGTGCTTAAAATTTATCATATATATATATTAGTTATTATTATTTATTTACTTAACATCGATGAAATGATAGATAAGCATCATCATAACTGATAAACTAAAAAAATTAATGATTTTCCATGTAATATGGTCATCATATTTTCATGTTTTTTAAGAGCATGCTAAAGTAAGATTTTCCCAATACTTTTAAGTTATGATAGTAAAGGTTTCTTGTATACAAAATAAATCATGCATAACAATAACTCTGTAGTTCATTAATTTACTTGAAGTAGCTAAATCACTAATGAATTGATTAACTTCCTTTTAACTCGTTTAAGCTAGCAGATTAGTATTCCTGTTGCATTTTTCTGACTAAAAAGCTACTAAGATAAGTTCAATTGATTCATATTTATAGTATGATTATAGGGTTTGTAATCTCATTTTGACATAATAAACATGATAATAATAACAGACTAACAAATAAATTAGTTATATATAATAATATCATTATGATTAAATTATCTTTTAACTAATTAAATGTATCAAAATATTGGACATTTTGTTGCACTTTAATATCAATAAATTGCATTCTACTAAAGAAGATGTTGATCTCTGCTATAGAAGTAAAGAATATTTTGCTTATTCATTTACTTCATTATGACTTTCTGATTTCCTCTTAAGGAATATCACATTATAACATCATTATCAGATATTTTTCTATCTTAAAAGCTACCAAGATGTTTAAATTGATCCATATTTCCAAGCTGCTAACCATACATACTAAAAGTCTTTGAAGTTTTTTCTTCTAATCACTAGAAGATAAACATCAATTATTGAATTATTGGTCTGAATGGTATAGTGTAACAATTATACAACAGACTAAGTAAGTAAACATTCTCAGATCAAAGCTTTTTCTGTCACTTCTAGTGCTTGAAGGTCACATGAATTGCCGAGAAACAAATTATTAAATTATATTATACATTAATCATTAGCTATCAATTTTTTATAGACTGAAATGGATACATTAAAACATTGTATATTTGAAACAGTGAGAGCAACCCATATTATAAAGTATGATCAATAATATTTATATTTTTTGAAAGGTATAATATATTATTAGTTGAATTATAGGATTAAAACACCAAATATTTAAATTAAAGTGGCCTATATTTTGCAGATCATCATCATTTTTTCACATGTGAGTTCAGAATGCACCATGCAATTTTTATGATATTATTCAATTTTTGTGTAAAATATGGAATGTTAATTATAAGGTAAATGATAAAAGGTCTGAACACAGACTTTGAAGTTCTTTTTAGCAATTCACTCTATTTCATACAACCAATATATATGCCACACACATGAAAAAATAAATGATCCCCAATATATGGATTTCATATTGAGCAGCACTCATCAGCTGGTCCAGATCATCTTCTGCCACACACATGAATAATCAGTGCTTGGTTTATATTAAGATAGCAAATCTCCAAACTTTAATGGTCAGGTTTTAATTTACTCTCCATATTTAAACTCTTCAGCCAGCCATCTGATTATATATATATATATATATATATATATATAAATAATGGCTGAATAGTGATATATATATATATATATATATATATATATATATATATATCACTATGAAAACTTGTTAGGGCATAAACCTTAATTATCTGCATTTGGTATCTGCTATTAAGTTGTATAACTAATTTTGCCACTCTATCTAATACACCATAAATCTCCACAATATTGTTCTTCCACTTTTTATTTATAATAAATCCCACTCCATTTGTATTTCTAATATTTGTGCCTTTATAGTAGAGTACATGTCCACTTTTTAAATCAATTATCTCTTCACCTTTTCTCCTAACTTCATAAAGCCCAATAATGTCCCATTTAATATAAAACAGTTCTTCTAATTCTTGCAATCTTTCTTCACTTGAAAATGATTTGCAGTTGTAAGTACCTAAATAAAACATACTGATCAAGTAACAGCCAGGGTCCACAATCAGGAAATTCTCAGCACCCTCCACCATTATCCACCAATTGCTGCCTTGGTTGATGAATTTAGAGCCTACTGGGAATAAGGGACATGATTTATTTATGTCTGTCATGATTGTATATATATATATATATATATATATATATGATATATATATATATATATATATATATATATTGAAAATATATTTATCATTTGCACATACATTTATTCTGCCTTATCATCCAACTGAGAAGAAAGTCCATGGTGTTTCATGATCTTAAACTCAGAGGTAAAAGCCAATAAAATCACCATGTTGGCTAATGCATGTTGGTAAGCAGACCACCCATGTTTGTATACTAAATAATCATATAATAACAGCTGCAATGACAAAAACTGATGGAGTGGACATTAGGAATTTGTCCTGCTCAGTTCTTTTAATGTCTCCACGAGGAATTAAAGGGTCTCATTTTAGTTAATAGCAAACTCCTTTCTGCAGCCTTTAGGATGTATGTATCCTTATTCATTTATAATTATTTTTCTGTCTAAACAAAGTGTTTTCAATAGTCATTACTTATATTATACAAGATTAAATAACAACATCATTTGAGTATAAGAATAGCATCAGTACTATTATTTCCAACAACTTCTGTCAAAAGTCTGGTATTTGCACCAACAATTGAATTAAAACTTCAAAAACAAAATTAAACATTTTAATTGTTCTGCTGTGATAATGCTAAGCAGCCAGATCCGATCTAAATCATCTCTTAATTTAAATTCATCCAGGAGTAAAAAATATGGCCTTTCATATTTATAAAACCAGTTTTAAAATAAATAAGCATAGTAATCTTTTCATAAATAAACTAAATTAGCTAAAGTGATTTGTAATAAAATGCAATTATAAAATTTTATTAAACAAAATACATCATTCTTAGATGTAATTCTCATATATAAATATAATTCTATAAAGTAACTCATATCAGTTTCAATATCCAGGTACTATTATGACAAGAACACTTAAAAACTATTTATAATATTTTTATAATTGTTTAGATTCCTGGTTAATGAGTGGATGATGTGACTATAAGAATTTTTTAAATAAAAAATTAAGTATTTATTTTACACCAAACAAATACAAATAATAAGTCACAAATAGCATACCTTTTAGATCACATAACCAAAGGCTTGTACACATATTGTATTCTTTTAAAACTATCAGGAAGTTAAGTTACAACTGGTTTTATGAAAAATAAATTTAATTTAGGAAAATAATCTGGTTGATCAAAAAAACATTCTGTAATTTAAATTCTAATAAGTTCTCATATATTAAATCATTCATACAATGATAATATTTTTATGAGTAGTGTCTTTTTTATGAATATTTAAACTTACTTAAAAATACAAGCATACCAATGCTGTAATGAAGGAGTGATAAGAAATGTGTATATTGTTTATTTATGTGTAAAATACTATTTATAATTTTGAAGTCAATTATGTATTGTATTTATGATCTAACCCAGCAAAGCATGCAAGCAAGTAGTTGGTTGCAGACGGTTGTGGGTTCGCGTCTCGGCCGATGCTATGACATATGAAAAAATAAAAATAAAAAAAAAATAAAATAAAATAAACCAAGAACACTAGTAAACATAAGGGTGGTGTGTCTCAATACTTTGACAAAACAATTATAATTACCATGGAAAATCATGGTAAAATATTACATATGCTCTTCAAAATACATTTTAACATCAAGCAAGATTACTAAAAAAAAGCAAAGTAAATATAAGAAAATGATTTAACTTATCAGTAGTCAAGGAATAGTATTAATGTATATCAGGAATAATAATGCTAAATAGACTTGCCTTAAACTAGAGAGAATTAAGCTGACATCTCCAAAATATGTATGCTAGTGAGATAAAACACATAAAAGAAATTATAATGCTCCATCTTTTTTGAAATAAACTAGCAAAAATATTGAGAGAGATACTTACTACATTCTCTTACAATACTGGCAACAATAATCATTTCTAAATAAAGGGAGAATAACTAAAGCTATAATCTCTAAGCAAAATACTATAACTAACAGATATGAAAGACACTAAATAATAATTAATGCTAAATACAACTTGATTATAAATAGGCAATAAATAAGAAATAAAATAAATAATAGAAATATACATATGCTTATACTGCATCAGCATTATAATATACCTTTTATAAATAAAATATTCACATGAAAAAGAAAAATGCATACTATTTAAAAATATGCAAATATCATATACTGATATTCTGAGAACTTTGTCCAAAATATTATTACTAAAGTAACATATAAAATTAAATAAGAGAGTATGTAATTAAAATAATAAACTTATAAGCAAAAATTATACCCATAAATAAAATATGAAACTTCTACCATACCTTCATTTTAGAATAAATAAAAAAAAAAGTCTTATTGTTCTTTCTGTTTTTCTACAATTAAACATTATATCAGAACAGGAACAGTCTATTCAGCAACAAAGTTCCATGGACAGCATAGATATTTAACACAAATATCAAAATTAAAATATAAAATATAGAAGCTTTACAATTATCCTCACATATAATTTTAAATAAATTATGCTAGCAAATTTTAGGTATGACCATTGGTGGCGATGTTTTCATGGATTAAATAGAAAATATTAATTAAGAGGCAAGATAATGTTTTTCACATTTAATTTAAGCATTTCAATTTTAATCTTTTAAAGCATTTAGAAGGAGAAATACTTCTTTTAAATATCACCATTAAAATTATTAGTGTATTCATCAGAAGAAATATTTTTTTAAAATGTTGCAGTTTTTAAATTATAGGAGTGGTTTTCACAGCAACCCCAAGGTAGAGAGAGAAAAGTCACACAGGTTTTTGTAAAACAATTCAGAAGTTCATTAAAAATCAATTTAAATCCAATATTACTTTTAGTAATATTTAATGTATCCATTTTAAATCATAAGTAATTTATTAAAGTAATTCAAAACATTTGGTAAAAATTTCGTTTTTAAAAAAATATGTCCATTGTTTTACTTCCCCAATCCAAGAATTAAATTTCTTTCCTCTGAAGTGGAAATAGTCATAATAACTGAGAGTTTTTACGCTAATATATAGGAATAAACAATATGTTGTTGCTTTAATAGCAGGAATAATTGTCTATTTCAGTAATATAATATAAAAATATCAAATATTTTATTTCTTTCTTACAGAAGATATTATAAACTAGTGATATACTGATCATAATAAAAAATAATTTGTATTAAATGCAATTTAAATTTTTTTACATGAGGTAAATTAATTTCAAGTAATATTTGATAGGAAAACTATTATAAAGTTATTTAACAATTTTAATAGCATTACTGTCTTTGTTTTAAAATAAATTTATTGAACATAGTAACATAGTAATATACAGTTAAACTTTATAAAAAATTACATAGCATTCAGAATGAAACTTGAAAAGTCAATGGATAGAAATGGTATTTTAATAAGACTAAGAGGAAAATAAAACTTTCACCCAAGTATCATCATGTAGACTCACAGGTGAAAGCAGAGTCTTGCTGCTTGACTTGGTCAAGAAGCTTGATAAAGACAGTTAGAGCTGAGTCCTGAAAATAACCAAATATGAACCTGCAACATGTCAAACATAAAGAAAATGTTATAAAGATAGATAATCTTATTGCTGCAAAAGATCCCTTCTTAAGAATATTATAAACAGAAAGAGCATCCCAGCATTACTGTCTTTGCTGCTAAGAATTTCAAATATTTTACAGCAAACTTAAATATAAAATATATGTTGAAATCATAGTCTGTATGTTGTTATAGAAAAAAACAATAATGTTGTTCAAATGCTTGAAGTTTAAATATTCCAACTTAAAATATTATAATAATTATTAACTAATTTTATTGATAAAACTGGTCACAATGAAGATTTTTGTCTATGGAGTATAAATTTGGACATTGTGCTTAGATAATTTTAAAATTACCTTAACATACTTTAAGTTAAAAAAATAAAATTTTAAATAAAATTATACTTTGGAATTAAAACTGAAAGTAAAAATACAAAAAAAAAAGATTTTAAGAGAGAGGACTTGAAGAAAAGTTTTTAGAATTAGAAGTAGAGAGAGGTGTCAATTCAATCTATTAGTGACAGTGGTCATGTGACCACATTAAAGCACTTATTATTGACATTTAATCTATGCCCCCTTCATTGTTATTTAAATATATGTTCTTCTGAAACTAAGGAAGGTTGCTAATCAAAAATGTAATTAATTAATATTCAATTTTTAAAATAAAACAAATTGTTCTGACTAGACAAATAAAATTAAAATTATTTCTTATTGCAATAATTATTTAAAACTTAAACATTAGAGCAAAGTGAAAATACTACACAAATGAACTTCATATTGTTTTAAAAATAAAGATATTATTCATAATGTTTAACACATTTATTTTTGATAATTAGACAACTTTCTCATAATATATTTTAAATTGTCTTTTAAAATTAGATATTTAATAAATTCTTCAACCTAAATAAATGGTAAAATTAAACACTAAATTTATTCATGCATCCAGGCATTCATTTGTTTATTTTTTTAAAAAAATCCTATCTTTAATTATTATTAACTTTTTTAAACTGCCTATAAGTAAATAAACTTTTAAACATTTAACTATAATACCTTGTAATAAAATTAAGAATAGGTTAATGTATTACGAATTCAATTTAATTGTTGACAAATGTAAATATAGCATCTCCATTTAGTTTTTATGCTTAAGATTAATATTAGCTTTTTAGAAAACATTTTAGTAGCTAAATTATGATTAAATCAACACTATTAAATGTTAAATATATTACCTATCATTTTAATTTATCAGCTATTAAAATTTTAAATATTTTGGGTATTAATAGCACTTATTCAAGACTAAAATATTATAAGTTCCACTGTCAAAATTATTTTACAGCAATAAAATTTGCAAGTATATTAATATAGTAACTTTTTATATGAAAGATATCATAGCATTATAAGGCACTAACAAAATCTATTTACTATAAAATTTAAATTAGATTTTTATTTTGATATTTTGGCATAAGACATGCCGTGGCATTTAGCTTTTAGCTTCAAGCAAAACTAAAAGTCATTTTATATATATATATATATTTGAAAACCAAACACTCTTTTCACAAATCTGAAGCTTTAATTGTAAATATAAGGGATTTGAATTCAGACTTTCAAGAACCAACAACTATCCACACTATCTCATACAACTGATATACATGACTACATACATGTATATATATATATATAATCAGTGCTCACTTTATATTAAGATAGCAAATCCTCACAAATTTAATGGACAGGCTTCAATGTATTCCAACCTCCAACTTTTCAGCCATCCACATCATTGATAATCTGATGAGGGAAAGTCCAAATTCCATGCTGATGTCAACATTATTGCAATGCCCATGTTGAACTGAAGTCACTCTGACCCCTCATGTAGAGGATTTTATCCATTTAAATACATATGAAGCTAATATCCTGTCAATCCCTCTTCTATGTATTTAAATGGATAAGGTCCTACACATGAGGGTTCAGAGTGACTTCAGGTCAATATGGGTGTGGCAATAATGTTGGCATCAGCATGAAATTTGGACTTTCCATTAGCAGATATTTAATGATATGGATGGTTAAAAAGTTGGAGGTTGGAGTAGATTGAAACCTGTCCATTAAAGTGTGAGGATTTGCTATATTAATATAAACTGAGTACTGATTGTATATATGTGTGTGGGAGATGATAATCTGAACCAACTGATAAATGCTGGTTTAGCATGAAAGATGTCTAGTGGTGATTGGTTACATTTTCTACATGTATGTGGTCATGTATATCAATTGTATGAGATAGTAGGAATAGTTGTTGGGTGCTTGAAAATCTGAGTTCAAATCCCCTATATATATATATATATAGTTACATCCAATGGATTAAAGGATGGGTAATGGATAACTGGAAGATAATTGAATAGGTAAATAAATAAACAGTCTGAAAGCCAGACAGAGAGACAGACAATTAGATAAGTAAGTATACATAAAAAATATCACAAACTTTTATTCATGAGAAAAGGATCAGATATATTTATTAAAATACAATATTCTTAATGTATTGGCTATAGTTTATGGAGTTTAGATTTTATAAGATTATTATGAATAAAATTAATAGAAAATGATGTGCTTTAACTATTTTTAAATGATACATTTTTATCCCAGACATTGGTTTAATTTTTTTAGAAACATTTCAATATTTAAAAAGTCAGAGAAAAAGAATTTTAGGATTTTATAAGTGTGTTTTTTGTATAAATATAGAAATAAGTTGATTTTATAAAGAGTTATAACAAGAAATTGTAACTTAAGAAAATTTTTTTCTTTAAAAAATTATAGATACATTTGGATAGTTTGTGAAGTTAGAAATAAAAAAAATACAATTTTATTTTCCTTTAACAGTTCAAGCAAAACTTAGCTCTTGTTTTGTTATTTGTTTATATATATATTGAAACAGACAGATCGAAGAACCGATCTTCGTTTCATGTGTTTTAAGTACGGTAATTCGAACCACTATCTGCCCGCAGTGAGATGTGTCTATTTTCAGTCATAATAAAAAAATTAGTTATATATTTTAAGTTTTGTAGATCAATATGTAAGATTCCGTATATAAATGTCACAAACCATGAAATAATATTCGTGTGTGCGTGGTTTGTGGATTTATATCAATTTAATTTAAAGTTCATTGCGGGCGTATTTGTTTGAATTTTAGTTTTTTTAAAATTGTACAAAGTCGTTTAAAAATACTGATCAAAAGTCACATTCCTTTGATCAGTGTTTTTAATTAAAATCTAAATTACACAAATGTACAGAGTAATTAAATTGTATTCGAAATTAGATAAGAAATGTAGATTTGTAATTACCGTGTCAATTTAAAAATTGCGTATCAAAGTAAAAGGACAATGGAACGGATAATTAATGTTGTATGGTCAAGCTGGATGGCTGGAAGCTAGAGAAAGTAGGAGGAGCTTAAACACAAAAACCAGGCGGAAAGGTCAATCGTGGCCATCTTAGAGAAAAACTGATTCTAACTTTTGACGTGGTTGAGAGAAGTAGTCTTAAGACAGCACTACAGCTGCTAGAGTAATTCCTAGAACTTTGTTAAGAAGCTCACCTGTAAACCGCAATGTTGAGGGGCTAAGTGACAGGAGCTGATCTCTGTCCTGCCAAATTGAATCTTCGTGCCGCTGTCTGATCATGTTGTTAGTGCTTCATAGTTTCCGGCTTCCAATCTCCAAATTGACAATGCCTTGCAAATAACTTTCAAAATGCGTGCCTACGTTCGTCGGAAATATCAATCGGGAAAAGCCAAGCCGGATGAAGAAAGAAGAGTAACTGTGTTACACGAACTTTTAACTTTCTCCCGAGCTTAATGTGATCAATCAAATAAATTACATGTAAGTTTTTATGTCGTTTATAATGCTATTGTTTAACCTGTCAGTAAGTTTTCTTTTCTCTTTTTCCTCCGCTCTAGTCTTTAGAAGATAATTTATAAATATTGTACCTATATATATATATAATTAAATAATATATTTATATGTTCAAAAACAACATCAGATTATATTTATTTTTAAGTATTTTTTTTTGAATTAAGTTTTTATTTTTGCATTTCCTTTTTTCCCTTTTTCCTCTTAAAAATAATTCACAATACCATAATGCTTCGTCGCGTACCTGGGGTTAGGGTTTCAGTAATTATTATGTTGTTTGCGTCTTTCGGTTTTATTGGAAAGTTATATCAGTTTGGAGAGTAGCGAATAGATTATTTTAGGTTTTGTGTATTCCGTTTCAAATCAACTCAAGCCTCTCATGACTGTCTTTCCTTCGAAGTTGCCCACACCAATGGGAAAGAAAGCAATTCTTTTCCAGGTAATCTTGGATCAGGTTTAAATGATCCGGCTGTTGTAGTGTCCCGGATCTACTTGGGGGCATTAAGCCTTGTCAAAGTACAAGCGCTGGTATTCCGTTATGCAGAAGTGATTACTGTAGGGCTCTTTAATCTAGGCAACCACTAGTACATCAATCTTAGATATCATATTTATACGAAACCACCTCCAACTATTCGTCGATCAATCTATTGAATAAAATAACTTAATAAAAATAGTAGATAAATATTTTCAATGCCCCAAATACTCTGATTCCCTTAATCAATCATTTAACTACAATATTGGATGAGTTTGTTTACCAGGTAAAATGATTACTAAAGATAGTAGCCAATTATAATAGAATATTTATGGAAGTCTTACCGTACTTTTGAATAATATTTGTTAATGCTTTCTATTTATTATTAAACAATTTATTTAATCTAATTTTGTGTCTCCCACCTCATTACTCTCGAAGTCTATTTAGTCACCTACTGTCTGTATTGGCAACTTAAATATATACATTACATTAATGACCGTACCAATATCCAGAGTGTAATAGATCTATATATAATTAACTGTAAGTAATTTAGTCTGTGTTCTGAGTTGAGCTAGTAAAGGGATAACCCCGTGCTGTTATAAAGTCATCATCGGTTGGTCATACCGAGGTTTGGGTTTGAATTTAGTTGGCGTTTTTGGAATTTATTCTTAAACGTGGACTGGGTTTGAACTCGGGTACTGTGTATGAGTAAGCGTGGTGGATTTATACCGGTACAATATATATAAGTACAAATTTCAATAATATAAAAAATACTGTAGCAATTAACATCATCATTTATATAACAAACAGTTGTTTCTAAATGTGAAACCTAGAAAATATTTTCTAGACTTTCTATTGTTTTATCTTTCAAGACTCTTATAATTTGCCTCTGTAGAATCATCTATCAACTTTTTTTTTACCATTTATATTCTACTATCTCAATTTATGTTTCATAACATTTTTGCCTTTTTAGTATATGCTGAGTTTACTAAATCTTTTTTTTTAAAAAAAACAACAAATAATTTATTAGACAAGAAAAAAAAATTGTTACAACTGTTAAATTAAATTTACACAACTTTGAACTACACTGTCTTTTGCTTCAAAGAAGCCACTCTGATTCTAGTCCCAAACAAGTTGTTTCCTTATAATTTCGAGGTATGCTTTGAAGAATTGTTTATAAAAACAAAACCTTATTCCACGTGTCCCAAAATAAATTTGAAGGTGTAAGCATTTTGTCTCTGTCTTTAATTTTTTTTATTACTCCAATGTAGGCATTCTGGGCACTGAGGGTGTTTTGTTCAAAGACAAATTGGCATCTGATAATCCAGACCGCATAGGTAAGGAAGATGGCCAATCTGATTATGGAAATATCACTACTGTTGATGGCTGTCTTAATAGATAATAGCATTCTAATATCAACTGTTACTTTAGTTGATATCAATGCTTTAATGTTATTAAAGTAGGGACATGTGTAAAGGAGATGTTAAATAGTTTCATCAGTCGTTTTACAAAGTTGACATTGAGGATCAATTTTATTAAAACCTCTTTTCCACACTAGAAAGTGGTTAGTGGGTAATGCTAGTAGGTTCAGCTTTATGATAAAGTCAATAAATTTTGATTCAATGTACCAACCTTTGAGTTTTTTGATTAATAGTTTGTTATTTAGACCAATTTCACTGTGAAGTAAAGCTTGATCCTTATAAATCAGGCCATAAATTTCCCAATATGTCTTTTTGCATTGGAAGGAAGACTGTGTTACATTTATGAGTCCTTTTGCAAAGTTTAAAATTCCCAAAATCCACTTACTCTCAATGGGAGGGGGGGTATCTGTGGGTTCTATTGGAAGAGGAAAATTTGAATTTCTTTGTTCCCTGTACATTGCTCGTACAGCACTAATTACTTTGTGGGCATAGCATGTGGAGACTGAATGTAGTCCCATCCCATTTAATTATATAGGCATATGCATTTTGGCTATTCTAATAGCAACCTCTTTGCTCTTCCAAAAAAGTCTGGAGCAGATGGAATTGATCTTATTGACAAAGACTGTGGTTGGTTTGATTATAGGCAGGAAGTAGTTTATTCTTGGCAATATCAGCATATTTAGTAGTGAAGTTTTGCCAGGTAGGGAGATCGAAATTTGAGTCAGTGAATTTACTGTTTTCATGGTTTTGTCAAGAATGTTTTGTTGAATATTTTTTCTCATTTGCGTGTAAGATTTGTACAATGGAAAGCCTAAAAAATTTTGGGGTTCTGAAGTAAATTGAGATTGCATGGGCTTTCCAGTGAGCATTTTCCAAACAGAAGACTTGGAGTAATTTACATGAAGATTCAATTTGGATTCATATTTTTTAATAATTTGGTGGAAAATTGGAAGGAACTTTTTATTTGGCAAAAAGATGCTTACATCATCCACATAGGAAATGTGATGTACCTCTTTTTCAAGTGTTGGCAGGTAAATTCCAGGCACTTTCCTTTCAATCTCACACAGAAGAGGGTTGTTATATGCTATAAAACAAAGTGTGCTTATTGGAGAACCCTGAGGAATTGACAGATGAGGCCTAAAGCCAGTAGAGATTCTTCCATCAAGTGATGTGAAAACTGATCTATTGTAAATAAGGTTCCCAATGATTTTGATATAAACACTCGGAACTCCATATTCTTGAAGGGTGTGCAATAAAACTGAAGGAATTACAGAATCAAAGGCAGAAAAAAAGTCAAGCTGAATGACAATCTGTGAAGATTTTCTATGCTTTCTAACATGTTCCAAAAGAAGTGAAAAAAGACAGACTGCATCACCCATGGAAGAACCCCTTTGAGTGAATTGGTAAGGTATGATGTGATTGTAGAGCTGATCATGTATGTGATCTTTAACTATTGCTTCTATTGTTTTAATTATCAAAGGGGCCATGGATATTGGTCGGATGTTCTCTAATGGTGAAAAGGGTTTATTTTTTTTTTAGGAAGGGGACTAGTGCTATTAAATATAAATCAGCAATGCATTGAAAATCACCTGCCAGCACATTAATCATTCCACAAACTATTGGTGCAGTGAAATAACTAAGATGTAAAAAACAAACCAGGAAATGGCATGAAGGCGAGGGTGGGAACTCTCAGGATATTCACTAAGTTTCGGTATTATTTCAGCTTTAATGATATCATACTCCAAAGAGTCATCAGTGTTGTTCCAGATATTACCAATTTCAAAATCCTTACTTTGAAGTTTTGCCTGAAAATGTGAATGTATTTTCTGAAGCATTTCAGGTCCTCCATAATTTTCCATCTCAATTTTAATCATTGAGGGGGTAGGTCAAGTGGGTGAACCCACAGCCCATCTTATGTAGCTCCTTGTCCAGTTGTGATGGCTTGCCAAAAATATTTTGGATCATTTTGTGGCAATATATTGAGCCAGGGCCTTTTGGTTGTCTCTGTATTGCATTTTAAGTTGCAATATTTGCCCTATAGAGTGATTATAGCTGGTGTTACTTAATTTATCCATGATTTGATCTAGATCTTTGAGTAACCATCTCAGACCATTAGACTTTCTGGTTTGATATTCTATAAGTGAGCCGAGGATTCCAATAAAGGTGGTTCATGCCTGAATCAGTGGTAGAGATAATAATTAAATCTTGTTAAATAAGATATATGCTTCTGAGAAAAGCCATTCAGTAGTAGTTGCTTTATTGAGCATATGAGTGGTAGTTGAATGATTTATTTTCACTGGATCAGATGTATTAATCTGAAGGCTGATTATGAGTGCCAGATGATAGGAAAAAGGAACTAACTGTAACTCTGCATGTAGATCATGATGTAGTTTGGGAGAGTAGTACAAGAGGTCTATTAGTGATCTTTTGTGCATAGTGTAAAAAGAGTAAGCATCCGATGGAAAAAACCTCTTCCACACAGCAAAAGACTATTATGTAGATGTAGATACTTAAAAATTATATTTGTTATAATCCATATTGAAGTCACCAAAGTAAATAGTAGATGATGTTTTGGTTGTGAGTACCAGGTTTATTGTGCTTACTATTGAAAACATTGCATTAGGTGTGTTGGTAGCATATAGATAGACCAAGTTAATAGTGTTGTTTCTAATTGTGATTGTGAGAATCAATAAATCTTTGCTGAGATATAGTGTTCTACATTTGGTAAACGGAAGCTTTTTGTTGATTAAAAAGGCTACTCCAGAGGAAGCAGTGTTATCAGATATATATTGAAATAATCCATATTGATTTAGCAGTTGATTAATTTTAAAATTAGATTGTAAGTGTAGCTTTGTTTCTGAGAAGCAAATGATGTCTAGTTTCACTTTTTCCAACCATCTTCTGATGGCATATGCTCTGTCCAGTGAGTTAAGACCCCTGACATTTACACCTCCAATTTTGAGCTGCATATTTAAATTATGAGAAGTTAGGGTTAAACTTTATTGTATTTAAGGTTCTTTACATTATTCTTCAGGAAGATGCATTTGGTTCAGTGAAATCTATTGTTTCGTCTGAACTATCATCACTGGCTATTAATATTTTGGTTATTTGTGTTGAGATTGGTAGTTTTATATTCTTATTGGAAGTTGATTTAGTTATCACTTATTTTAGATCTCTTTTGGTCTTTTTTCCTTCTTGAGATTGATATTTTGATTACTTTTCCATCATTTTGTGTGTTCTCAATATCAGAGTCTGCTATAGAAATTTTTTTTTCTTCCACCATGGAGCTGGAGAAGTCTTTGGTCTTACTCTTCAAATGATTAATGTTTGGGTGTTTTTCATGCAAAGAATCTTGGATTAAATGGTATTGTAGAAAGTCATGCAAGTTTGAGTTATATGATAGAGATGAGTTGATGTTATGTGGTGGTTTGGTTGAGGAGACCTTTATACTAATACCTTTGGATTGTGCATCAGCTTGCTGTATACTTGGAAGTCTTCATTAAATTTTTGAGTTTCTGTCGATTTTTGTTTGAGCTTGTCATGTTCTATGTCAATTTGAATATCTTCACCTATATCTTGAGCTTGTATGGCAGCCTTAGATGCTGAGTGTTGAGTGGTACTTGTTAATTTGTTGGAATGCGTCTATAAAAATATACGAAAAAATTATTACACTAAATCTTTCTTAATTATTTTAACAATTTGTTTAATTTTTTCTTATCTTTTACATCTAACATTTTTTATTTTATTTATTCAACTTGTTTTTTCATTCTCCTATATATCCATATTTATAAAACCTTCAATTTTCTTTCCTGTTTTTTCTAATTGTGTATATTTTTGTATTATATAAAATTATAACAACTAATTATTTTCATTTTTACTGCAAATGTTGATGATACTTTTAAATGTTAATTATGCTCATTTTATAATGACAAAAAATTATAATACTAATAAATAACATTTCTAAAACCTTGAATTTTTTTTTGGTGTTTGTATTTGTCCTATTTTTGTATAATATAAAACTATAACAACTATACGTTTTCATGATCCTTTACAGTTTCTAAGTATATTTTGAAATTTAATTATGCTCATTTTTATTTTTAAATTATGACAATGGTTTTACAAAACAAAACAATTATTGTATAAGTTTATTTAAGTTCCCAAATTGACTGAGTTGGGCATGATGATCTGATCTTGTGCTCCAGAATTTGCGCATACTATGCAGGGCAAAGGTTCATTGATATGTAAGTTCAAGACCATACAATTTATAACAAATCCCAGAATAAATGTGAAATTTTTTAGTGTAGTTTGATGCAGTAATAGAATGAAGATTCAATATCTGTAGATCCGCAGATTGCAACTTAGTCCTGACCATTTTGGTGTTCAAATGCCATATTATAACATGAGAAGCAAACCATTTGATTATATATTTCTGTAGTGCAATTTTCACTATACCACTCTCATGTAAGGTATGGACTGGTTTTTATTTACTTTTAAGATCTTATGCAGGTATGTAATCATAAACGTATGACCAAAGATAGGTGAAAAAATATGTAATCCCCAAGATGTGCATTTTGTACTGAACCAGCACTCATCAGTTGGCCCAGATCACAATCTCTTACACATATCTTTATCATTGTTCACTATATATGGATAGCCAATTACTACAGTTTAATTGATAGAGTGTCAAATTTATTGCTTCACAACTTTGACACAAACCACTTAATGAAAAATATATTTTTTATTAATCATTCATTATACTAAAGATTATCGATTTAATGAATAATATTTCTGTAGTGTAATTTTTACTACACCACTCTCATACAAGATAAAGTCTCGTCTCTAAGATCTTGTGAGGGGGTGTAATCATAAACGTATGATCAAAAACATGTGGAAGAGATATATGAACTCTAAGATGCACATTTCGTGCTAAACCAGCACTCATCACTTGGCCCAGATCACTATCTCTTACACATATTTTTATCATTGTTTAGTATATATGGATAGTCAATTCTAACAGAAATATTACTCATTAAGTCGATAATCTTTAGTCTAATGAATAACTAATAATATATATATATATATTAATGCGCAAGTATGTAATTATTTGAAAAATTATGCAGTTCATATTTTTTTTTTTAATTTATAAATTATTTGATAATAAACAAAAGGTTCTTTTAAATTTACATATAATAACTGATAAATATATTATTTGAATATTTCATAAAGTTCTGAAAAAAAAATCACTTCTAGTTTTATTTTAAATATTTCTGAATTCTGTTTATGGATTTTATTATTTATAGTTTTTTTTTTATTTATGTAAATACGTTTTCTTTTTATTTCAAATTCCAGTCACTGCTAATGATTTAGTGAATTTTAATAATAAAATTTTTTTTATTTAAAATGTCCTGAAGCACATTTTATTGATTATTGACTTTCTTTTTATTTTTATAGATAAAAACAAAGCACGCATAAAAACAAATTCATGCAATTGTGTTAATATCTAAGTTTAAAAAGAATGTTTTACTGATGTTATTTTTTTGTTTTTAAAATTGTCATTAGTTTATATTTAATAAAACTCGAGTAAGTCATTTTATAATAGAAGTAATAGAAATATAATTAAAAAATAAATTTAGCTAATCTCAAATAATTTTTATAGCTTTGAATGAATATATTTATTTATTTAGAATAAAGACTTTTGTTTAAATAATTTCATGATTTATAAACTCTTATCAACTAGGATAGTGGTCGCAAACCTTTTTACGTGGGCATGTCAAAATTTTCCAAAAAAATATTTATTGAATGATTGGCGCACCATACAGTTATTAAATCAAAATATAAACAACTTAATTATTGCAGTTTTTTAAAAGTTTATAAAACAAAATAAATAATAACAAAAATAATTAAACAAAATTTCTAAATAAGTTAAATACAAGTGAAAGATATTTATTTAGAAGAGTACAAGTCAAATAAAATGTAATAATAAAAAAATTAATAGTAATTAAAACAAAATTTTGGAAATAAATATATAAAATCAACACAAATAGATATTATTTAATGAGATTTTTGCTGTTGTACATTAGATCCCAAATGTTTTATATCTGGTTCATATTTTGTCACTTTTAATAATGTACATGATGAACTATATTCATCGGTCATTCTATTTCTCGAACTGTCTTTAATTATTATTATTATTTTTTTCATATGACATAGCATCGGTCGGGAGGCGAACCCGCAACAACCGTCTGCAACCAAGTGCTTGCTCGCAAGGCGGCTGCGCCGACTTCTCGGCTAACAACGCTTGACTAATTAAATTCATTTTTGAAAACAGTGATTCACATGCATATGTAGAGATAAAAAATTGATAACATAGTGGCAATTTTTTTTAAAACAATTAAATGTTTCCAGGCAGTCAATAGTTCCTCTTCAGCATTCTTTTTACATTTGCCCAATAATCGATCACTTTCTATTGTTTCTAACTCATTACTCAAATCAACTCATTTCTGTTTTCATATAGAACTGGATTAAAAATCAACTAATTTTGCATTTCCATATCTTTCAAATTAAGCCAGTCAAAAATTTCTAACTTGAGACTATCCATTGATATTATGTCTGGGTATAAAATAAATTTTGATATTTCTGAAAATTGTCTGAATTGTGTAAATCTTAAAGAAAATTCATCAATTATCGATTGAATAACAGCACAAAACTCTTGTATCAATTTTACTGAGTCTGGCTTCTCATGAGATTCTAAATCAGTCAAGAACTTTTTTATATTTGAAACATATTTGAAGTTGTACAAAAGAACATCACGGTTGAAAATTTGTAATTTAACATCAAATGCTTTGATAAAATCAAACATGACAACAATCGTCTTATTATAGCCTTGAAGTTTCACATTTAATTCATTTAGACATGAATACATATCAGTAAAAAAAAACATTCATTTCGAAAGCCATTCAACATTCATTAATTCATTATATTTTTCAATGATTTTCTCATTAAATTAAAAACAGCCTGATTTCATCAAACCCTCAACAAATCTTTGAAGAACTTTTCCTTGACATAATCATTAAACATTGTTGTACATAAGTAAACCATTGTATAATGAGTTCACCTCACTCAATAAATTTACAATTTTTTGTTTATTTAGAGCTTGTATAGATATAAAATTGACTAACTTAGTCACAATGTTCATAACATCATCTAGTGGCTTAAAACTGACCTTTGTGCATAAAACATGCTGATGTATAATGCAATGAAAACTCAAAATTGAATGTTCAATGCAGTTGGTAAATAAACTGAGAAAGCCATTTTCTTTTCCAGTCATACTTTAAAAACCATCTGTACTTACTGATACAATTTTAGCAACATCTACTTCTTTTTCAGGAAGTATATTTGAAAATTCATTGTAAATATCTATTTCTTTTGTTGTTGTTACTAATGAGCTTAAACTGATCAATTCTTTTTTGATATTGTTTCTAACACAATAGTAAATAAAAATACCCAAGTGAGTTGATCTATTTATGTATGTATCTTCATCAAGGCAGAGAGAAATTAAACTAAAAGATTTTATATCTCTTTTTTGTTGGTAAGTTATATTGTTAGTCATTTACAGGATTCTTTCTTTAACTGTATTTGTAGCCAATGGTAAACCTTTTATTCTCTGAATAATTTTTGCTTTGTTTTCAAAATCTTAAAAAAAAAAAAAACTGCCACACATTTTATCCAAGCTTCTTTCATATATTCTCCATCATCAAAAGATTTTCCATTGTTTGGCAATTATATTTGAAATAAAAAAAATTAGCAACAGTTATATTTGAATGATTTTATATAAATTTCATTATAGATGTTTATTGAATATTTATATTTTTAAATGATTGGACAATATATTCTTTTTGTTCATCTTTACTTTTTTCACAGAGTGATTTAAGATTGGTCTCATAATGCCATTTTACTCATGATGTTCTCAATACAACTGTTCCAGAATATAGAACACATGCTACCATGATGCCTTTGTTAACCTTTTAACTGCTAATTATATTATTGGTTGTGTCAGCTAAAAATCAAAGCTTTTAATTGACCAGCTCACAAACTGAAGACAAGTCAATTGTCAAAATATTTTCACCTTTAATATCATATTGACTTTATATTTGTTTATAAAAAGTATATTAATACATTGTCAGGTTATAAAAGTGAACAAAAGTTCTTTCAAAAATAAATTGCTATTTATTTATTATAAAATATTCAATTTCGGCAACATAAAAGCCATCATATAAACAAAGAGTTCGTGACGAAAATGCCTTTTACGTTATAGAAAAGTAAATATTTCTTTTTGCTAAATCTTAAATATTTTTACTAAAATCTTCAATATTTTTCGAAAATAATTTTGTTTTTTTAGTATACTCTCTGAAAATGATTTGTAATTACTCAATATATACTTTTAATATACTTTAAATTATATTCAAAATGAAAACCTCAGCGTTTTTCTTTATTTTCTTTGATCAGGCGGTTTCTTTGTTCTTCCCAGCCAATCAGAATGTCTTTTTTGGCTGAGAGCTGGCTGACAGCCAATCACCGACAAGCTTCTTTCTTTGTTTAGCTTTAAATGCAGTTTTATTGATTTTTTACTTGTAAAATAATTCGGAAGAGGGCACCATCTTACAGAACTTTTAAAAACCTAATCAATAACTGTCAAACGAATATCCTAGCATTAAAAATAACGGAATTAGAGTGACTTCAGCTGTCGATGAGAGGCCTCGTAAGAGGTGGGAAAGGGTTAATCATTTCATACTCATAGGCCCACAAATTTTGAAATTCTCTACTGCTTGATAATTTTTCTTTTTTCTTTTCACTAGTCATATTAATATAATAGTAACAAGTTTATTTAAAAGCAAATTTAAATGAGCTTTAATAATTTTATAAATCAAAGATTTATTATACCTTAAAATGTATTATTATCTTTACATTTCACTTTTACAGAAAAACTTCATGCAAAAAAAAAAAAAACCTCATTTGATGGTGTTGATTACACATTTTGTTCTGCATTAAAAAATGAATGGTTTCAACAAGTTTAGATCAAAAAAAGATTAGAACAAAAAATGATTTTATTACTTTTACTTTAGATTTGAAAAAAAAAAAAATTTCAAAGAGTTATAAAATGTTTTACTAATTTTACTTTTTAGTTTTATTGGAAACATTTGGTAGGTTTATAGAATAGCACAGTAAACCGGTACCACTTTATTTGACTTAAAATATCATAATTTATTGTTTATAATCAGAGTTCAATTATACATTGAATTCTAATATTATATATATATATATATATATATATATATATATATATATTATTAAAGTAATTTTTTTTATATATATAAATAAATATATATATATATATATATTTATTTTACTTTTAGATTACAGTAATTTTTTGTACTACAGATTTTAGTAACAAAAAGAATATTGAATAATTTAAAGCCTAGAAAATTATCATATGTAAATAGTTTGCATGCCAGTAAAAAAATTAATGTGCTTTTGCTGGTATGCACGCCATAGGTTTAACATCACTAAACTAGGAGATGAATTTAGTAGTCACTTTATTAAGTCCTTTAATGATGTTAATGTATGCATGGACAGTTGTTAATAACATGGTTTATAAGTTTGTGTTTGTTCATAACTAAATAATATAGGTACTGTCAAACTTCCTATCTGAAGAATAGGAGTGCAGTGGTCATAGTTTATCCCAAATTTGTTAATGAGTCTTCAGTGTCATCTAAAAATACCATCAGAGCCATAAGTTAATTCTTTAGAAAAAGTCATTTAAACTGTAACTGTTATGTTGTTTGTTCAGTATTTAGAAAGAAAATGAACAGACTAATGTCAACTCTTCTGTGGATCATTTTACAGGTAGTTTGTGAAACCACTGTCATCATATAAAAAATAGACTTTATTATAACTAACTGCAAATTATGAAATGTCCTCTATAATTTAGAGTTCTCACATCAGCAATAATACTTTAATAGAAATAAATAAATAATAAATTACATCTTTTTGCAATTTTTTTAAAAAATATTTTTGTTGCGTTTGGGAAAACTATTGATTAATAATAATTATAAGTATATTTCTTTAATGATTACATATGACAGTACACAATTTTTATATATGGCTATTATTTAGAGAAAAATAGAAGTTAATCATGTAAGTACAATTCAGTTTTACTTTTATCAGTTCTGTTTTGTTACCAAGACATAAATAATCAATGTAATCCTTTTGATCATCTACCAATTTTAAGTTAATTATTAATGATATTTATGTTGTACTTATTACTTAAATTAACTTGTTTATAAATGCATCACACGAGATAATATCTTATTTACAAAAAGTAGATTACTCGTTTTATACTTACATCCGAAATTTTTGTGACCTTAATGAAATCAAGTTGCCGTAATTTTGATTATTAATACCTGATGGAGATGATTATCTAAGTTGTAAATTAACAAGCAAAATAATGATTTACTCCTGTTGTTAAAATGCTAATAATAATTAATAAAGAGGAATGATAATTTTAAGGTAATCACTCATATGTAACACCTACCATAGAATGTAACGTAAAAGTATATTCTATTTATTAATGGTTGGGAATATTGTTGAATGTTTTAATATTACGTGATAAGATGATTAATTAAAAAATAATGACACATATATATTTAGATCATCTATGATAGCCTACAATATAGTCAATAAAAACCATGTTATAATGTTTTCTCTCAAAGATATTACTCATCCTGTGACATAACTTTCAGGAAACCACGGTCTAATTCTAACTTATCAACATGGGTAAAAATTGGGTTAATATTTTCATTGATGAAATGACCTTCTATCTTCTATATGCTATGGTATGGAATATTGGTATATTAATCATCTCGGATAATTTAGAAAAAGCATTTATTGTTATCAGCAATTGTTTGTTACACCAATGATTAGCAATGCTTGCCTAGAGTTAAACTAAAAGGTTGTTTTAATCACTCATGGCCTGTTTTAATCAGTCTAAGATCAGATTTTGTTTTTATCTGACATGTTTGTATTCACCAAGTAATGTATCTTGGATACAATATCAAACATGACCCATTATAAATGTGTTTTCTATTGATATGCAGATAATCTGTTGTAATGATAAATATATGGCTACCATGCATGAACAAAGTTGAATTAATGCCAGAATCAGATACTGCATATCCTAAGTAGTTGAAAAGTTATGATATATTAATAAAAAAAAGAACAGATATTTTTCCATTTGTACAATCTCAATTATGGTTTTATCATAAAGATGGATTTGATTGCTCTGGTATTCCTTGATTATCTTAACTGATTAGTTGAAATTTGAAAGTTTTCTTTATTATTTCCCAACCTCTTTCCATGAAAATGAAGCATATTGATCCAGAATTTACATCTATTATTAAAATAATTTGATTTGTTTTAAAATTGAGAGTCAAGGCCAAATTAAAATCCTTTAAACCCTTAATCATTTTTGTAGCTTTGGAAATAATTTATATATTTGTATTAGTAAACTTTGTCTTTTTTGTTAAACAGTTGGGATTAATATAATAATTATGTTAATAATTATGTTGTAAGCATACATATGGACATGTCTTAGAGAATGATTTTGTTACACTTGTAGGAAACTTTTCCAGGTGATTCCAATTTCAAATTTTGATTTATCCTGAAGTAGAAGTTTAATTTGTGGACTATATTAATTCTTCATGCTGATCATTTTAATTTTAAAATATTTAATCGTAAAACATTCTTAGCATTTGGCTCAACTATTTCTTTAGAGCACACCAAGACCAATCAGTTATGTGATATATAGTTTACGATTTTTTTATTCTATAATTGATTTAATCTTTCAAATCATCACACAATTTTTTTTTTTGCATAAACAACTGATTTCATCCGTTTTTTTTAATTTAAAGGTTAAAATGTTATGTCTTGTATTGTTTCTAAGGATTTGTCATAAGTAGTAGCTATTTGAAGCTGCAAAAATTCATAAGTTACTTATTCACAAGCATTTACAAAAGTGTCCACTCTTTAAAAAAGATATATTTGTCTCATTTGCTTAAAAAGTGTTAGCTTATCTATATGTGCAAATTAATGTTCTGGATAACAAGAATAACATTTCTCAAAAATTTCCTATCATAATAATTATAATTATAAATTTTATTTAACACACATTGATTATGTATGTAATATTTACTAAGCAATAAACCTCAAGAGTGTGCACTTGTAAATGTGAAGGTAGGGATTTCTACAGGTCTTAACCAAAGTGTAAGCTTGTGGTTAAGACCTATAGAGGTCCCTACCTTCACATTTTCAAGTTGTTTATTTCCTTAGTAAATATTACCTAATAATTATAATATTTTGTTTATTTTATTATTTTTTTCTTTCAAAAAATAAAATATTTCAGTTAAAACATGAGTAAGTATGAATTATATAACTTACAGTTACTTTAATTTTAATTTATCATTGGGAATCACTTCTGTTTGAAATTTTTTTATCTCCTCATGGTTATCATTTCTACTGTCCCCAAAAATAATGCAATAAAATTACAATTGAAATCACACGTGTGTATTTGCATTAAATACTAATGTATTGCCTACAATGTTAAGTATGTATAAATTCAGTTTTAAATTTAGCATTGATGTTTGGTTACCAAGGCACAAACAGATTGGTTTCTTATCCATTAATGTGATGTTTACACAATGATATTATATATTAAGTAATCATGTTTATAACTACTATATTTTATCATAAGTAGATTACCATGTATATAATCATAATGGCAGAGTTCATTACAAATGTGCAAACACATTTCAGCAATACCAATTACCTCCATAGAATAGTTCCAGTTCTAGTGCAATTTAAAGTAATGAATTAATTACTATACCTTGCACTGGGAGGGACAACTGTATGGAGTTTCTACCATTTTAGTAGCTTATGCAATAAAAAGAAATGACAGCCATGTCAGATAAAATAATTTGGATTATTGTGTTATAATTAATTTTTACTACCTGTTGGAGATAATTACATATATTGGAAATATGATCTGTCAAGGCAATAATCTCCCATAACATTAAGATACAGATTGAAGTATGGAAAGCTATTTCACTTACAAGTGTTTGACAATATTGTCAATTATTTTCATTTTTAGTTGGGAAAAAATGATTAAAAATTATTGGTCATGGTAGTTTCAATCTTTAGCTGTACACTTTTGTAACTGGATAGAATTAATTCATTGAAAATATTGACACTTGCAAGCAACATTCTTCAGAATTAAAAGAAACACATTGTATTAGCCACTGTTTACTATAATTACACTATGCTATTTTAGCTTAGCGATAGATGGACAGATGGAGCACTAAAAATTACTGGATTTATTCTTGACTAAATGAAGTAAAAATAATAATTATCTTAAACTGTTATAGTTTACTTGATGCATGGTGCTTGATCATCATGGTAGCAAATAACAATGTGCCTAAAATGTAGGCAAGACTATTATGCAAAACTCTAATAAATATTAATTTTATATTTAATTAAAAAAAGGTCTTTTCAGTGCTCGCTTTTATACACAAACATGGACATATAAAATCGATAGATGTGAATAGATAACAAGTTATAATATGTAATTAATAATACCACAGTCCTATGATTATGTCTCATTAATGAACATGTCAAACAATCCATTGTTGAGGTAACTTTATGAATAGTAAATAATGTATATCCACTTCCTATTCTTGTCAATATTTCTAAATGGACACTCAATGCTAGCAATGACAGATAACAGAGAGAAATTTATACATTCACAAAATAAGTTCTAATGAAAAGTTAAAACAGTCTTAAAATATACATTTTTTGAACAAAGTTTCTTGCAATAGACTAAAAATATTAACATTTAATTAAGACAAAAACATTACAATACTAGGTTGATGAATTTCCAGGGTAATAAAACTAAAGAATTCCATTTTTTTATTTACTCTTTGCATAACTATTTAATAATCAATAATAGACATATCAGTTGACCTACTGATAGCTATATATGTTAAAATAATAAGACTATCATAAACACAAAAAATTCTGGTTTCATGGTTTTGAATTTAGTCTTATTAAAATGATAGGAGGATGTGTTAACAACTTTCTGTCTATGAACATCTAATATCTGTCTCCTTACTTATATATCTGCTTATCTTATTACGTATCACACCTAACATTTGATTGCAACCCATTTATCATTTTATCAATTTATCTGTTTCTTTATCTACTAAATGGTAGATAAATAAGAACAAAAATATATATTTGAAATATTATACTCTATTACTAAAGAGCAAAAAAACTAAAATTAATGTGAAGATGGAATGGCCTTGATGATAGTATTTATTATACTCTTAAATTCAATTTATCATGTTACATAGTATTTCTATATAGATGTGTAATGTTTTAATATATATATATATATGCTAGTAACGCTAATTTTCAAACCAAATTAAGCATTGTTAGCCGAGAGGTTAGCACAGTTGCTTTGTAAGCAAGCAGTTGGTTGCAGATGGTTGCATGCTTGCCTCCTGGCCGATGCTATGACATATGGAAAAATAATTGCTGCTAAATGGAATAATAATGTTAAAAACAAAATCCTCACAAAACATGTTTTACCAAAACCTAGACTGTTAGCTAATGATATGTTCTAGGATTTGAAATGCTGGTTTATTACTATAAAAACAAAGGTCTCAATATTATGTAAGCAAATCACAAATGTATACTGCATCACATGATCACTATCTCTTATACTAGCACATATTTGTTTATAAACATTGCAAAACTCTCCATACAGTATTGCCACCCTGTGCCAACCAGAGTAATCAATGAATGCCAGAAGGCTTGTGCATAAAATCCCTATCTAATGCCTACTCATCCAATCTCCCCAGACTAGTTTCTGGCTTGTGGCCATCGTCAGTGAGGAGCTTTGGATCTGAGAGCACTGCACCTAGATCTTAGGATCTAATGCAACCCTCCAGCATCCACCTTTTATCTCTACTTAACTACAAAACTATGAGAATGAAATTGAAAAACACAAAAATGTTTTCAATCTAAGCTCAATAGCTTATATAGTCATATGAGTCTGAACTCAGTTCAGCACCCATACATTTTGGTGTCTTTGGCTCTTTAACAACTATAGCCATCACTATCCTATTAGGCAGGATTGGTGTTAAACCATTAAGCATCACATGATCACTATCTCTTATACTAGCACATATTTGTTTATAAACAAAGCGAAACTCTCCATACAGTGTTGCCACCCTGTGCCAGCCAAAGTAATCAATGAATGCCAGAAGGCTTGTGCATAAAATCCCTATCTAATGCCTACTCATCCAATATCCGCAGACTAGTTTCTATATAAGCTATTGAGCTTAGATTGAAAACATTTTTGTGTTTTTCAATTTCATTCTCATAGTTTTGTAGTTAAGTAGAGATAAAAGGTGGGTGCTGGAGGGTTGCATTAGATCCTAAGATCTAGGTGCAATGCTCTCAGATCCAAAGCTCCTCACTGACGATGGCCACAAGCCAGAAACTAGTCTGGGGATATTGGATGAGTAGGCATTAGATAGGGATTTTATGCACAAGCCTTCTGGCATTCATTGATTACTCTGGTTGGCACAGGGTCGCAATACTGTATGGCGAGTTTTGCTTTGTTTCAATGTATACTGCAATATGAGAACAAAAATATTAAGTTCACATTTTAAAACTATAATAAATATACAATTGTAATTTGTGTATGTACTATAACAGCTTTGTTTAGGATACTGAATAAGTATTCAGAATCCTAATATAACATGTTAGGAATTTGCCTTTCACTATAATAACATTATTGTGAGAATTTGTTTATTTTTTGAAATTAAAAATTTGATTGGCAACATTTAAATCTTGTCGCTTACAAATCTTTTTAAATACTTAGTACTTCTGGTATGTAAAAAAAAAAAAACTTTATATATTGGCATTTACTTTGTAACAAAACACAATATATCTTCAACAAACATTATTTTGAAAAAAAAAAAAAACAACATATTGTCTAGTTTGGTAAAACACTTCTTTGTAAATATTGTATTTAATAATTTTATTAAAGAAAATGGTCCTCTTTCTAATCTCTATTTGACACTATCTTAATCAAATAAACTAGTGATTTATTGATTTCTTAAGCCGATTTTTTTTCTTCCCATTAGTACATTGCATAAGAAGATTCTGAACTAATCTTATTCCAATAGGCTTTTACTTTCTACACTAAGTGCAAGCTTTTAGTTTTAATTGGTTGAGTACGTAAATTAAATGTCTGTATTTCTTTTATGTTGGCAGGTTTCATATAATCACTCTCAAAAGTAAAAAACAACAACTATGCCATAACATATTGCATATGAAGACGCATAAATAAAACAAAATATTTGCATAAATTTTAATCTTATAACAAATACGTTAATGAAATAAGTTCTTCAAAATTTGCTGTCACTAATTGAGTTTTAACCATTAGCAAAATTTCGCTATTATTTCTAAAGAATTTTTAATTGTAGAAACACGTTTCAAAGATATAGATGTTCTTCATTATAGACATGTACATATTCATCATTGGCAGCTTTTGATAAATAATGCAAGGAAAAAGCTTCTCCATTTTTTTATTCATATAGACCTGTCTTATGACTTTCTTTTTCATAATGATACTGTTGTGTTTGTTTAGGCTTGCAGGTTCGTTTTCAAACCAACAGATACAAAACGAACAACTAACTATTCAGCAATAAATGTATAATTTATTAGTACAAAATATATACACACGTTAGTTAACAAATGAACAAATATAGTTGATATGCTTCAATGTTGAGATAGTTATGCAGAGTAAGGAACTCGCTTCCAGCTAATGATTAGCCTGCGTCATGAGTTCTGGTAAGAAGACTCTTCCAGCTATGTAGTTAGCTTGCCTAAAGTTGGATCTAGTTCAGATATAGCAGTTTCCAGACCGTGATGTCTCAATAATAACTAGATAAATACCTTTGCTGATGGCAGAAGGTTTAATGGAGAGCATGTTCTGTCATTCAGGTTAACAGAAGTAATTGCTCTCTGCCTTGCTTCCAAAAGGCTGGCGATTTAAAGGCAGATTCCCTACCTTACTGGAAACACACAGATTCAGTGTGCGAACCCCAGTAAAGGTTTTAATCCTGTTGGAAAGCAACTGCATGCTAGCCAATCAGGTAAGGAATCTGAAATAGTCCACTTCTGAAGGCAGGGTCAGATATGACATCCCTCCCCCTGGCTAAAATTATCCCTGGAGGACATAGTCATTGAAATGCACTGGACAACATTTTGTCCACTTGGTAGGTTCCTCTGGTTGATTGTTGTTCCTGTCTTCAGCTTCTTCACTTGATGAATTTGTTTCTGGTTGTCTGCTGCTGTCTTGATAGCTTCAGCTGTGCTGAGTCTTAGCTCGTTGTGATGGGATGATGATGATGACCATCTTCAGTTTGCACAGCAATGTAGAGGCCCTTTATTTGCTTCACCACTGTTGGTCTCCATCTTGTGGACCCATAGTACATACAGCACAGAACTTGTGTCCCTATTTGGACTTTTATTTTGTTTTTATCTTCTAGTTAAAGTTTGGCATCAGGTTTCAGCTTTTTGTTAAAGACTTCTGATTCATTAGTCTTCAACTTTGATAATGTTGTAAGCTGGTTCACTTTGAACCCTAAGTGACTGAACCAATCATGACCTATTAGATCATTATGGTTACCGAATGCCACTACCAGTGGTAGGTATATAGTTTTGTTAGGCAAAGTAACTTGTTGTTTGACCTAACAGTTTGATTTTATTCCCTTGCTAGTCTAAAATTGACTTACTGCAAGGGTGCAGCTTATATGTAATCTTTTTACTAATGCTTGTTCAAGTCTTTCTTGAAACTATAGACACTGCTGACCTTGTGACAAGTTCCATATTAACTGGTGTATCATTTATCATGACAGTGGGTATAAATCCAGACTTTTTTCCTCTGATATGGTTTATACAGGCAACTTGCTTATGTTTCTTATAAATGCCTTTACCGTCTTTAGTTATAGACTTGGCTAATTGTCTTTTTTATTTCAGACATGCTGCCTTTATATGTCCTATACACTTGCAAAATGTGCATGCATGTGCATGTGCTCATTGCATCTATAGCAAAGCCGTGGGCTATTTGATGCAGAATTATTTGAGCTGAATGAGTGCTTGGGTGACCCAGAGTTATGCTCAATTTTTTGCACTTCAGACTTTATAAGTTTTTTTAATGGGTTAGCTTGACTAGCTATTGTTTCTGCTAGTCTTGCATGAGCTATGGCTGTCTCAAAATCTAGGTCTGAAATCAATAACATTTTCAGCCTCAAATTGTGATCCTTTATGCCACAAATAAAATGATCACAATGTGCTTCATTCATGAAGTCTTTGAATTCACACTTCTAGGCTAACTTACAGATTCGTGTTGCAAATTCTCAAGCTGTTTCACCTGTTCTTGTATGCTGAGATTAAAATAGTATCTCTGCATTATTGTCAAGGGTTTAGGAGTAAAATATTCTGTGAGAATTGTCAACACTCTATCAAAATCCAGCTTAGCTGGGGTTACAGCCATAGATTGAGACTTGAATATTTCGTATGTTAGCGGACCTATTGTGGTCATTAGTGTGGCTAACTTTAACTCAGGCTTTTTTATATTGTTAACCTATAGATAAAAAATCAAAAGCTCTTTATAATTTGTCCAGTTCTCAGGTTGAGCCAGATCAAAAGTTTCCATAGAGCCGATTGCTTTAGCCATATATTTTTTATTTATACTGAGTAACCACTCGTATTTTGGTTTTATAGTTACGTTATTGTAACTAACTCAACGAAACTTTTTAACCAATAGAGCGGCTTTTATGCTGTCTTGTGAATAAAGCTCTTGTGATTGGTTGAAGCTTCTAATTGATACACCTTTATGCCTGCGTTCAATTTTATTCAACAGTTTTATGTTGTTATTTTTTTAAAACAAAAATACCACATAATGAAATTAAGAAAACGTAAAAAATTTTTTCAAAGCTAAAAATGATAAACAAGTACACTCTCGCATATTTTATTATGTAATTTTTCAGCCATGAGGGAAATTTTTCTCTGTTACTGTGCCAGATCTGTTTAAACTCATGTAGTTTATTCAAATTTTTTCAGTCATGAGGGAAAAATTTTTGTTACTGTGCCAAATCTGTTATAATTGGTGCAGTTTAATTTTTATAATTTTTCCAGCTGTGAGGGAAAAATTTCTGTGCAGCTGCACAAACTCTAGTTGGCCTGTCAACTGCACCAACTCTGTTGTGTTTGGTTAGGCTTGCAGGTTCATTTCCAAACCAACAGATACAAAATGAACAACTATTTAGCAATAAATATGTACAATTTATTAGTACAAAATATATACACATGTTAGTTAACAAATGAACAAATATAGTTGATGTGCTTCAATGCTGAGATAGTTGAGTGGAGTAAGGAACTTGCTTTCAGCTAATGATTAGCCTGCATCATGAGTTCTGGTAAGAAGACTCTTCCAGCTATATAGTTAGTTTGCCTCAAGTCAGCTCTAGTTAAGATGTAGCAGTTTCCAGTCCATAGGTGGACTTGCCTCACTGCGTGGACATCTTAATAATAATTAGATAAATACTTTTGCTGATGGCAAAAGGTTTAATGAAGAGCATGTTCTGTCATTCAGGTTAACAGAAGTAATTGCTCTCTGCCTTGTTTCCAAAAGACTGACTATTTAAAGGCAGATCCCCTACCTTACTGGAAACACACATACTCAGTGCATGAACCTCAGTGAAGGTTTTAATTCCATTAGAAAGCAACTGGGGGCTTGCCAATCAGGAAAGGAATCTGGAATAGTCCACTTATGAAGGCAGGGTCAGATATGACAGATATATAAAAGTTCATATTTTATTATCCCATCTCAAATAACTATTTTTCTACAAAAAATCTTATTCCTTGATTACAAAAATTATTTATTCCACTATTATTAATGTTTTTTTCCCCTACATGTCATAGCATTGGCTGGGAATCGAACCCACTTACCCAGGACAACTACTTGTAAGGCAGTTGTGCTGTCCTCTCGACCACCAATGCATTATTTATTGACATATGCTTTTCCCAATTCAATTTATTTTTTTATTTTTATAATACTATTTTATATATAAAAGAGACTAAAAGAAAATCCAATAATTTCTTTTTTAAAACCTGTTACATATTTTTTTATACTGTTTTGTGCCAGTAGTAAACTTTGATTTGTTTCAAACATGGAGGTTTACATTTCACAATCATAATTCAAAAACAGTAAAATTCACTGGTTAAAAGTTTTTATTTTAAACATAAGATTTATATTCACTTAGGATATAATTTTAATTTATTGGCAACTTACTAGATAAATTTTTTCGAAGAGGTAATAATATTACATTTATTGAAAAACCTCATGCATTCTAGCATAAAAATGAATCAATCATTAGTTACTCAGGAGGTTTTATGACATTTGGAAGTGATAAATTGAGCTTTCATTTCAAATCTAGATTATTTAAACTAAACAGCAATGGTTATTTTCTATAATGTGATACCCAATTGTCTATTCAATTGGAAACATAAATGCCTTTTATTACTACCTGTATTAATGCTGTTAGCCACTTCTGTATCTCAAGAAAGATTCTCAAACAAAAAGGAATCAACATATTTTATGGATCTATCACTTAACTCCAGCTGACATATTGCTGTTATAGCAGCATATATTTTTCTTTCACTATCTCTATGTCACTTACTGTATCTTAAAGTAAATGGTATAAAGATCATGAAAGAAAAATGTATGCTCCTACAAAAGAAATTAATTATTGTTTAAACATACTGTGGACTTTTATCATTTATTTCCAATTAAGATTATTTTTTCTTAATAATAAACAGCAGATTATTAGAAGATAAAATAACATTAGACAAATCAAGCAGAGATGCCCAACCTATGAAGAATTGCAAAACTAAAGTTGTGACATTGAATTCCAGCTTATAAAAATAAAAAGTCAATATTTTGTAAAGTAATATTGTAATAAAAATATTTATATTAAAAAAAATTATAAAAATAATTCCTTGAAACAAATTTTAAAAAAATATGTGCTGCACATTCAGTAAATTTGCATTTTGTTCTAGCGTAAAGCCATAACCATTTTTAAATTTTATGTTGTAAAACATTGCAATTTTGTCTTTTATGCAAATTATTTTTATCATGACACTGATAATAACCAAAATGAAGTTATGACCGATTGATTTAAATTTCAAAATTGATCTGCTTTTATTTACAACCGAAGTTCAAACATTAAAAATTTAGTTAATAGAAAACAGACACGTAAGTCTTACTACAGCAAAAGCAATAATTATAATATACTCTATTTTCTATAAAAATTAAACAGTAGTACAAAAATTGTATGGCTCTATGAATTTATGGAGGAGAAGGAAGGTTGATGCTTAACACCATACAACATTGAACAATTCTGCTGTATATCAAAGACCTTTGCAACTGCTCTTCATAAGGAATCAATAAAAAAGATTTACACAACAGCTCTATCAGTTGGTGAGTAGTGAAGTATTGTGTAGTTTTCCAATCCTTGTTATATCTCCTAGTTAACACTAGGTAGATATCTATTTACTGCCTAATAATGAATAGTTATCAGGACTAGCTATGAGATAGATACCTGAAACCATAGTATCAGATCCTATCTTCATCTGGATGAGATTTAAACCTAGATTATAGGTATGGTAGATGAATAAGCTACCCTGAAGTAGTAAGCCTTTCACAAACAGGTATTTTTTTCAAATTTATGTAATTTGTCTTTTTAAGATTTCTTTTTCCAAATTTATTAATCAGTATGGAACAGTATTCTTATGATTTTTATATAAATAGTTTTCATCTGTATTTAAAAATAAAATTAATATCTCAAATTAGTTCTTAAATATTCAAAAACGTTTTTTCATTTTTATATCTTGATAATAAAAGTAGAAATATACATGTGTATACTTTGTAGATGATATTTAGCTGATTTTACAAATACCCGTTAGAGTTAACCAATTAAATCATTTCACATATAATCTCTTTGCCTTGACACTTCCTTCTGGAAATTTCTGCCAACATTTTTGTTATAATTATCAAGATTGGATACTAGTTATTACAAAGGTTTTCATGATGAACATATATAAAGATAGAAAATAGTTTGATATATTATCAAATGATTTAATTAGTAACACATCTCTAGTGTAGTTCTCAGATAACATATTCATTTTTGAAAATGAGGTTTAATTCATTGTTTTATTTGGACATCACTATTTTAACAGCAGTGACCATTAAACATTTACTGTTAAATTCAAATTCTCATTGTTTTGTCATATCAATTGTATCCAAATTGTTCCTTTTTAATTCTTTCTCTACCCTATACAATTCAAAGAAAGGGTAGAGGTCAGACTCAAAATCAAAATTTCCAAACTCAATTTTGTCAATTACATACAAATACACTTTCATTCTATAAAGATCATAATTTTTTTAGGATATACCACACTAGCCAACTAATTATAATGTTGCATTTAAAGTTAATACAAAATAGTTGGCAGTAAAATTTTTAGTTTCTGACCTAATGTCTAATCTATACAATTAAATAAGCAGTTTCACCTGGATTTAAAAATTAATGTATTTTTGAATTTCATGCTATTATTTTGAGGCTGATCTTGCCCAATTATAGAGACCATGTTTAGCATGAAATGCTTTTTCATATCCATTTAACTTTTGCAGTTTTTCAAAAAAGGTGTGGTGAAGTGAAAGATTTGAATATATCTGATAAAAATGTTTCATATAGAAAAAGGGAAATAAAGTTGCTTTAATTATTCCATATGTGCATGTGTAATTAAATACATAATGAATGGCTACATTGTTTAGGGGTTTATAAAAGATTTGAGTGCTGGAAATGATAGATCTTGGCATGACTTGATGGCTTTGAACTCCAAAGTCTGCAACTCTATTACTAATCTAAACCATGCAGGGAGTTATACTTAATTAAAAAGGAAATATATTATTTTTATCTGAGTTTAAATTGTATGCCTTGGCCAAAAATGATTATGATAATCTCTAAATTAATAAATACTTAGTAATAATCATTAAAGTATTTATTTAAATTGATGGTTTCAAAATTGGAAGTGGAAACAGTTGGCACTTGTAAATTGAATTATGATAATTTGATAATATGAGAGAGAGAGAGAAAGAGAGACAGAGAGAGAGAGAGAGGGAGTGAAGAAAGGGGAGAGAGGGAAAGAAGGAGGGAGAGAGAGAGGGAAAGGGGAGAGAAGGAGAGAGAGGGAGAGTGGGAGAGAGAGGGGAGAGAGGGAGAGGGAAAAAGAGAGGGAGAGAGAGTCAGAGAGAGGGAGAGAGGGAGAGAGAGGGGGAGATAGAGGGAGAGAAAGGAAGAGAGAAGGAGAGAGAGGAAGAGAGAGGGAAAGAGAGGGAAAGGGAGACAGAGAGAGGGAGAGAGAGGAAGAGGGAGGGTGGAGAGTTAACAATGATGCCTGTTGGAGTAACTACAAATTTCTATTCAGAATAAGTGAATGGAATTATTTTATTGACATTGTATTGTTTGAACAATTTAACATAAAATTACTTTACTATTTTCTCTCTGTTTTAATCTTGAATATTTGGGATAAAACAGTAATTGGATATTTTTATGATTAGTAATTAAATTGCCATATGACTTTTTCTGGTTACAAATTAGTAACATTTACATTAAAAATAATAAATTCTATTTCTGTTTGCAAATTATTAACATTTACATTAAAAATAAATTCTATTTCATATTTTGTTAAAAACACATGGGCACTTGACTAAAATTGAATAAAAAGTGTAGAGAAAGAACATTCATTGAGCCCAATATTAGGAAATGGCCAATATCGTTAGTTTTTATTCCGACATATTGTAATGTATTACATCATGCTTTTAGGAGCACTAATTTACTACATATATTTTACTCCAAAGATTCTACTATAATTGTGAATAATCAATAGATAATAAGTATTAGTCTTATAATCATATCTTTAGACTAGTTTGTGGCTGTTGGCCATCATTAGTGATGATATTGGAGTTTTCCATCCAACATTTAACTTTCATTATCAACTTAATATTCAAAACTCAAAAAATACCCTAAGTTTTTAAATCCAAGTCAATTTACTTATCTAATCATACATCAATACTAGGCTATGCAATAACTATAACATTAATGATCTCAATCTTATTTTAACAAAACCTATTAGCTTTATAATATAAAACCCTGGATGAACTTTTTAATAGTAATTTCTGAGCAAGTTTTTAACTCTGTAAAAGTCATGGTCAGAACATTTTAACATAGTTACACATATCTGTGAGATATGCATTCATGTACTGAAATGTAAAAATCAAAATATTGGAAATACTGATGATTTGTATTTATTATATTTATATAATAAAATACATGTTAATTATTTATTATAAAGAATAAAAAAATAAAAAAAGTTTTGCTTATGTAATTGCTAAATAGTATAATCAAAAACATGTTTTTAACATTATTTACTACCAATCTTCAAAAATTGGCTTTGAAATCACTGTTAACTGTCATCTCAAACAATATTTCCACGTTCAAAGCTTACCACACATCATTATGAAAATATGGGTTGATAGCTTAAATATTATTGTTTAACATTCATCACATGCAAATGTGCAGCAAATCATGCTCTCAAGTTTCAACTCCATGCATTCAATATATATAACAATATTTTCTGCATTATATATATATATATATATATAACCATTAAACAATACAATACTAGATAAAAAATCCAAATTTTACTAAAATCCTTATATAACCATGGTTTCATCTACTAAACAAATAGACCTTCTCAAGTGAAAATCAAAATAAAGAAACAACATATACATACAAAAGAAAAAAAAATCTCCCATAATTTTTCACATGAGAAGGTCTATTTGTTTAGTAGATGAAACCACTGTCATGTAAAGATTTTGGAAAAATTTGGATTTTTTATCTAATATTGTTTTATGGGTTTGTAATTTTATTTATTACTAGTATAGTGTTAGGCAGTTTTCTTATATATATATATATATATATATATTAAGAGAACTTCTTTGTATTTTTCACATCAGCTGAAATCTCACCAGTGTTAAAAAAGTTCAAAGTTTGAACATGCAGTAAAAAATCAATGTGAGTAAAATGTGGACATATTTAATTCTTAAAGATAATTCAATATAATATGCCAAATATATGAAACGTAATATTTTATGTTTATAAAGAGATTGTTGAATTTTACTTGTCAGTTATGTTTATATCTAAACTGTGTGATAAATATACAAATGACAAATGCTAATGTGATAGATATAAGAACAAGCAATATAACTAGACACCATTATAATATTGACTTCAGTAATTGGTGGCACAGATATTATATTTTGGTTGGCACTCAATGTATGGGTTAACTTTATCTTTATTTTTAAAATAATAATCAGGTGTCAAATACCATATCAATAAACTGATGATATAATTGCTTTACAATAATCTCATTTATAATATCAGAATTTTCTTTCCATAATTTTAATATAACACAACTAATAATAAATTTATGAATATTTATCATTAAATTGTACTAATTTATATATAATAGTATAATACAATGAGCATGCTAATAGCTCTATACAAAAGCTTTTTCAATAAATAGCACAAGAGAAAGCATTTAAAATCTTTATCTAGAATTATCCCTATCCTCAAACCATTTTTGAGCTAATGGCTCTCATCAGTAAGGTGCTAGGATATTCAGATACTAGATCTAAAATAAAATCTCAAGGCCAGCATTTATAGAATACTTAAAAATATATTAAGTAGAATATCTGCAATTTTCAGACATCTATATGTCTTCAAATCCATATATCTAACCTCATTAGCCATATGGGATTGAACTAAATTCAGACACTATATGATAATAGTCTTAGAAATATGACATCACCAAAGCCTTAAAAGCCAAACCATAATAATAAGGAAAACAAAGTCATACATCATGTGACTTAATTAGCTTGTATTTACAAATATAAAATAATGAGCATACTACCTATGTTAAAATCATTAAATATAACTTTAATGTATTTTTGGTGCAAAATACTTTTTTCAAAGACAAACAGTATTTTGAAGTTAACATTTGCACTTGAAAAGAATGCTTCATGTACAACATGCTGTAAAATTATGTTTAATGTTTTTAATATTTTTTCAATGCATGTAGCATTGATATTATTGCATACAGATTGGTACTTTTACTACTAATAATGGGTTTTAGAGTCTAAAAAAATAATTTATGATTACAACGTTAACAAAATTAAACAGCTCACAATGTTGATTACTTAATTATAAAAGTGCATGATTAGATATTTGCCCCAAAATTTTAATATATATATATACACTTTCTTTTTTTTTTCAAATCAGTGATTGTAACCTCTCCAATCATCTTTCTATCTTTTATCCCCGAGTAGATGACTTCTGTGATCAAGTTAAAATGTTGGTATATCAATATGGAGAACCCGCAGAATATGTGGGTATAAACAATGGCTCCTCTTCACTCAAGTGCTACCTATTGCAGTAAGGATCAGTGGTGATATTTGTAAATCCCTTTTACCAGATAAGTTTCTGGATTTTGATTTTATTAATAAAATACTCAGATTCAATGCTGTTCTGCATTTGATAGTCATTCAACTAAAGATTTTGAACCCAAGACCAACAAACATGTGTATAGTTAAACAGATATGGTACCAGGCCAGTAAATATATTAGACGAACCTCAGTTCATAACTTATTGTATGCTCCTCTTCTCTTGATTATTTTTTGTCTTTAATCAAAATAATAAATAAGAATATCACTTGATAACTAATAGGTATGACATATACTAACAATCACTTAAATTTGTTTTAAGTATTACTTAATGACATTAAAATGGATTATACTCTTGAGATAATAATCATACAAGCTAAAAGTTTCTTTTGAGAGGCAACACAACTTTATTTATTGTACAGTTACTATATTTTGAAGAAATAAAAAGATAGGATGTTTAATGAAATTCTTTTTAACTTATTAATTGTGCATAGTGCTATTATTCTGTAAAATATTATTATATGAAAAACTTTTACTACCATATTGTAAAGGCAGATCAAAAAATTTATTTCAAGGATACTAGATAAAAATTCTGAAAATATTATAATCTGATGATAGAACCAATTAAAATACTTTCAGTTTACAAGATATTGAATCTATATTTGTAAAAGCTTTTTGCTATCAGACTGGTAATATGAACTAAATAAATATCAGTTGTTGTTATGATACAGGAAACTCACATTTATATTATTATATTTATTTCCAATGCTTTTAAGAGGTCCTATTCAGATTGCTTTTATTGCCATTAATTGACAGAGTATATAATATAATAAATAACTAGTATTAAGTGAAGTTGTTGTAGAAATTAAAAGACAATATTATAATATTATATATATTCAATCTAAAGAATCTACAATGTGATATATGTGAATGCATTTGTATTATGGCTGAAAATGTAGTTTGGTGTTAACTAAAAGAAAGTGGTTTAACCCCTCTATATGTTCTTGTCAGAAATAAGCAGTTCAAATTCATAGTGTTCACTTTATATGTTTTTGTAAGTGCAGCTGTGCATACTACATGATTATTCATAAAGTAAATGAACATGCATGAGATGTTCACCAAAATATGAGATGGGCCAATGTTTTGCCTTCAAGTTTAAGATCAAAAAACACTATGAACTTTTTTCTCAGCTTCCTGATAGTTTTTATCTAAATATTAGTTAGATGAGTTTTCTTAAAGGCAGAAGAAATTTATATATGAGTAATATTTTTTATAGACATTTAATATTATGACAACAAATTAAATCTCCTAATGCTATTTTTATTAAATTTATTTAATAATCCTGCAATATGACATTATTCTCCCATGTTTGCAGATGATATCACCCCCCTCCAACATGTTTGAAAATGACAGCCTCTCCGTCAATGTTAAACAAGACAACAGCCACACACACCCCATGTTTGCTGATGAAAATGGATAAAATGATAATGATTCTGACAGATTTTTTTGAGTTCTTATCAAGATGACCAGCTTCAAAACATTATTTTGTGAAGCTGATAGGAAGACATGATTCTATTTAACCATAAATAATCTTCACAAAGTAAAATCTCAAAGTATCCATTTTAATATCTTTTTGAATTTCAAATTCTATCCTAAATATATAATAACATTTCTGAAAAGTGATACATTGATATACAATAGTTTTAAAAGCTTGCAAAATCTCCTAGCAATATTTTTATTATATTTAATTAATTTTCTCACATTATGTCATGATTTAACTGCCAGAGAACACCAAAGTAGTGCTACTTCTGACTGTTTTTAAATTCTAATTAAGCTAATTAATATGGACCATGATATTTGTGAGCTTTAATATTAAATAATAGAAGTGTTATTATAAATTTGGCTTTAAATAATCTTTAAAAAATAATATAGAATAGTTATTTATATTTAATTAAGAAATCACTGAAGGATTTTCACTCGTTCCTAATATGATTACGTAGTAAAATGGCTGACCTTAATAATATGTTTACTTATTTATAATGTATTCAAAATTTATAAGATTAATAAAGTGTATAATTTTTCATTATTATCTTGTGAAGATTTCTTAAGTCTTATCTTAATTGATTCAGACTATAATGAGTCTTTACTAAAACTTCTGTCATCTATCCAGCGAAGTGCCCCTAGCTGAGATTAGGAACAAGTAAAAAGTTCTTTTCATTCAGACATTTTATAAACATTTTACCAGATAATTATATTCTATGCATTAATATAAATTGCTTCTACATATTACAAATGTTAAAAACATTTATAGTAAAACATGAAATATGTGCTACTATATAAAAATATATAAGTCTGTTAAATATAACTAACTTATGTAATAACACAATTTATTTTATCTTCATTGTAAATATGTATTAATTATAGCATTGATATCTTCATCACTAACTAATATTTAAAAAAATAGGAAAGATATCTGAAATTTAATACTTTTTTAATTAATTAATAACATTTATGTAATCCAATATATATTATATTTAATGTTTCCATGGTTATATGATGTAAATAAAATATTTTTTTGGGTTAAACCGTGTGTTAGTTTTGATTAATTCTCAATGTTTCTATGAAATAGCATATGTCATTGTCCAGGTTAACCTTTGAAAAAAAAACCATTATACCTTAAGGAATAATGAGATTGAGTGTGAAGTAAAGAATGAGATTGATCATTTTGTTAATCCACATATTCTGAATGCTCAATTACTCCATACTCAATCTCATTATTTCCCTGACAATCAATCTCGTTACTACTTGACAACTAATTGTTTTTCTTTCAAAAGTTAACCTTGATAATGGTGGATATTATTTCATTGAAATGTTGGGAATTAATTAAAACTAACAAACAGTTTAATCCAAAAACTATTTTATTTACATATTGTAAGAATGACCTACAATTCTATCTATATTAGCCTGCAAATATCCACAGCAACAAATTAAAAACATTTGAACATAAGTTAAGCAGTAAATATTCAAATACACATTATTAAATGTCTTATATCTAATCACGCATATAACACACATGTGACAAAAGTTTTATTTATTTAAACTTTTAATAATGTTACAATGAACTAATTTATTGATTATAAAGATATGCAAAGAAAAAAAAAACATTTGGTGAAGTCTTATATATATAAATTTAGGCTAACAATAAGATTTTACCAATGTATAGAACCTCATGACTTATAACTTTAACTCAGTAGGTATAGCAATGACCTGATGTCAAGTCAATACATCAATAACCAAGTGTTTAGAAAAGAAAAAAAAAATATTAAAATGACATTTGGAAAAAAAATAAATAAATAAATAATAATAATAATAATAATAATAATAATAATAATAATAATAATAATAATAATAATAATAATAATAATAATAATAATAATAATAATGATGATGATGATGATGATGATGATGATGATGATGATGAAGAAGAAGAAGAAGAGGAGAAAAGAATGAATGAAGATTCACTACATAATTTTATGATAGAATCTTGCTATATAATTTTAGTTTTCTGTACGACCAGAAGGTATACTAATAATTGAAACATTGCATTTAAAAAAAAAGGAAGTCAAAGAACTTATATGCTAGACAACAGAAGTTAATAGTAGTATAAAAACAGACATCATTCTTTTCTGCTCCCTCATTATTCATCAAAAGTTATGACAACTATGCTCTATTAACATAACAATATAGAATAAAATATGGATGATTTATTCGAAGATTTGATTTGAATCATATCATTTTCCCTCACAAAAATTAAAATAAACTTGTAATCGAATTCTGAAATAAAAAATGATTACTTATTGCTAATAATTTATGAAGGAATCAAATTAATTTAATTTGAAGTGATAGTCAAAAATAATAGACTAGCATCACTATTCAAACAAAAAAAAAAAAAGAAATAACACATAGCTGATGTATATATATATTGTTCTTGGATTTATTCACTAAATCTCAATAAAGCTGAAGGAAATTAATTATATATATATATTGAAGCGTAATCTGAGATTCAGATTGCGCTTCACAGCCCACCTCAAATCTTCCACTACCAAGCTAAATTCAAACCCTATTCTTACGTATATATTCCGTTCACTAACACATTTTTGGTTCTTTTTTTGATTATTATTAACTAACATACTTATTAACGAAGATATATGCATAAATATCTGAATTTAAATACACACAAAAAAAAATAAAAGTAACAAATATAGTATTTAAAGAGGGAATATGTATGCGCAATAGGTAACGCAGGATTAATTATAACAGACTTATAATATCAAAATATATTATATGTTCAGTATTTTTTATTTTATAAAAGTTATAGTAATTATTTATTGATTGCAACTCATATACAGAAATATTGTAGAGACAAACATAACAAGCAAATAATTACTACAAAAAGTTCGTTATATGTCATTCTATAAAATTTTGTTTTTAAATTATTTTTGCTATTAAACTCTACTTTTATTTTAAATCCAATATGGAAGATGCATTGTAATTAGTCAAAATTAATTAAAGGTGAGAAAGGTAGTCTTGTATAATCTTTTAAAATAAATTTAATTAAAAGTTTCTCTAAAATCAAAATTAAAAACTAAACTTAATTGATTTACTTTTGTCACAAACATTTTTTAATCAAATTAATTTCAGTTTGAATACTTATCTAACAATGGCATCTTCCATCACAATGGGTAAAAGCTTGTATAGAAATTCTTTTGGAAGTTAGATTAAAGAAAATAATTAGCAATGACCAATCAGGAAAGAATTCCACAAATACCAAGGCATGGGATAATTATGAATTAATTTGACAGAGGAACCAAGACAATCAATGAGAGAAATTGCCAACAAATTTTGCGTTCGTTAATTTCAATGTGTCATGAGTAAATCCACTTCATCTTTCTCACCATTTGAGATGGCCTTCCCTGAAATCTGTGCCCATGGATCCTGATACTCATAGACTATAACTATATGCCTGTCTGTTAAATACTGAACTTACTACCTGCCTGAATAATTATGCTCATCAAACTAGATCTAGTTCTCCAAGGGAAATCCGAAAAACATCAAAAGAACAGCCAAGTTTGTACAGAGGTAATCATTTCAAATGCTGCTAGACTCTTAAAGTTACCATGAATAATTTTAAATTTCACCTATCTGTTTTGTTAAACATTTTGTAAAGCCTTTTTTATTTGTAAAATTTAATATTAAGTATGAATTAATTTGTAAAATTTTTACCTTTTAGTCAATTGATCCTTGTTCTCTCTATATAACTTAGCTGTAATCTCTCCTACATTAAACCTCTCCTGAATAATTATTAGTTCTTAATTTCACATCTATGTGGCAATGTTTTATTTTCATTATTATATTTTATATTTTCATATACTAAATTATATATCGATAATTTCCCCCAGAATCGCAAATGCTTACGCTATCTCTTTTAATAAAAGAAAAGCTTCCTTACTTTTCAGAGGGTGATTAATCTAGTATTTTTTAAAACAAATTTGTTATTCTTATTATAGCGGATGCCTGCTAGTCTGGGGAAATAAAATCTGAATCTGATAATTACTGTACAATGTTATTTTCGAAAGAAAGCTAAGCAAAAAATCCGTTTTCTTAGAAATGTGTTTTTTTTTTGATTAATTAAATAATAGCGCTAACTTCTAAAAACTTTAAATATATTTATATGAATTAAATTAATACTACTTTCTTGAAATCACTAACTGCCACCGACTTTATATATATTTAATAATATGAAAATTATCTATTTATTAAAGCATTCAAAACCAATGATTTATATTAGTCATACGTTGTGGGAAGTTTATGTGTAATTTAAAGTAATATAAAGAGGGGATATTCTAGTTCTATAAGCTATTATATTAGCATTAAATGTAATTCTTCCATATCCACATAGTAACTCAAATCATACCGGTACGCTGGGTTTTTATCAATAAAGATAGGTGATAATTCTTTATTTCTTAGTTAAGTTTATATATTTATATTAATGCAAGCGTTACATGTATACCGGCCTTTAGTTCTATATATATTTGTGCTTTGTTCATTTTTACTTCCAATACCAAGGACAAGGTTTGGCAAACCCCTTTGGACTTCTTCAGTGCTAGATATTATTGCATAGGGTTCGCCCTGGCAAAAGTCCAGCCTATGGCAATTCAATAAAGCTCATTCTTCGTTGTTTATGACCCGACCCTGCCAACGTTTGCAGAGAGTCACCTTCTTTAACTGTGAATTGAAGCACCTTCTTGGATCTCAGAATAGATCTCTCCATTGCCATCATACACGTATCACATATTTCATTCTCGTTAAAGCTTATCAATGCTCCTAAACCGTACTGTTATGATTATGCTAAATGGATTGCCATTTTTTATATTTCATTCACACTTTCAGATACAATATTTCTGCCATAATTATTATTTCCTAAATTAGCTTCCCACATACATTCTTATTTTGCGATGCAAATATTAATTAAATATAATTACCATTGTCATCAAACTCAATAAACTTATGTATTGGTACGAGTGCTGTTGTTTTATTAATGGTGGATTCAAAGAACTTTAAGTAACTGTAATCCAAAGCTATTATTAAAAATCTTAGGTATCCCATACAATCTATAAATTATTGACATATGCTATGTGTGTGTGTATTCACATATACACGCAATAATAATGTAACTATTATAAATGAATACAAGTATGTGTGTGTATGCTTATTAACAGATACACACAATAATAATGTAACTATGACAAATATTCAAGTATATGTGTGTATGCTAAAAGCATCACAATAACGATTAAGGTTGGTCATAGATAACCAAACTGACCAGTTTGTACCTCGTGTCATGGGATGACCAATGGAAATAGTGTTACATCCAGGACAGCAGGAACAAACAAGGTCAGACTTGCTAGGTGAAGTTGAGGGATGGATGCATTTTCCTGAGTGCACGGACACTACTTCACTTTCAGCTCATCTCGCGGAGAGGTCTACCTCTGAACATACTAAGGTAGACCTAGGGACTGTTACAGGTCGTAGAGACTTTATTATTATTTATTGTAAGCCTGCGGGCCTGTAAGACTAGAGTTGTATAATAATGTATTAGTCAGTTTATTTTTGTAGTAATTGTATTATATATTGATCCTTGATATGTATTTATGTATATAAACCTATTAACTCCACTACCATGTTCATGTGTTTTATTATATAATTACTTGTCGCTGTTGAGTGCGATAAATCTCACTCAAACCTCGACCATATATATATATCCGACTAGTACTGGATATTGCACTGGCACAGTTGTGACAGTTCAATTTGAACCCTAGCAGTCTGCTGACAACCAAATAAGTCAGGCAGAATTATTGAAGTAGTGAACGAACCTATGGTATTAAATGAGTTAGTTATATAAATTGCTTAAAATGCAATCGACAATTTCTGAATTTGACATCAGAGAGGCAAATGAGTGGCCCCTGTACGTTCAACAGATTAAAAATTACTGTTGCATTAACAGAGTAGAGGAAGGTGCATATAAAACAGTGACATTATTATGTTTTGCAGGAAAAGGGGTCATACTAATAGCTAACAGATTAGCAGAACCCAACACTCCTGAAAAATTAACCTACAATGAGTTAAAAGATCATTTGTCAAATTATTTTAATCCTCGCCCATCCAGGCACATTGCCATGCTTCATTTTTGAAATCGCCATCAAGTCAGAAATGAAAATATGCAGGATTATGACTCAGCCCTAAGCGAACTCGCAAAAAACTGCTGTTATGATTCATATTTAGAACAAGCGCTACTGGAACAATTCCTATGTGGAATGAATAGTGACAGTTTGAGGCAGCAGTTAATGGCTGATGAAAACATAAATTATCGTGAAGCTATCAAATGCAGTATCGCTCACAAAATAGTAGTAGAGCAAGCAAAAGAATTTTCTATGAAAAAAGGTGTTGAAAGCGATCAAACAGGAATATTTGGTATTGAAAAACTCAACAAAGGGTCTTCCGATAACAAAATTATTAAACAGACAAATAAAAGTCGAACAAAGTGCTATTGTTGCGGAAAGCTAGGTCTTATGTCTAAAGATTGCTATTTCAAACACGATGGATGTAGACTGTGTAAAAAAATAGGTCACATGGCGAGAATCTGTGAAAATAGAACAGTTGACCAAGTTAACGAAAATAATATACAAAGTATTAATAAAACTAAATGTAATATTGTTATAAATAGCATTATAAATCAAGCACAGAAATTTATGACTACTGTGAAAGTTTACGGAAAACCCCTGTCAATGGAAATAGACAACAGTAGCAGCATTACTTTAATATCCGTAGCCGACTGGAATTCAATCAGGGCGGAAATAAGAGCCCCTAGGCTTAGCAATACTAAGCTTAGAGCATTGGATGTAAATGATAAAGAAATAAAAATTAAGGGTGTAGTCCAAGCTCAAATTACTAGTAATAATGGCAACATTTCAATCTTGCTGCTATATATTGTACACGCCCCCATAAACCTCTCATTGGTCATGACTGGTTTACAGAACTCGGAATTGAAATTTCATTGGTCAAAAAAATTGACAGTGAAAAAGACATAAAAGATCATTTCCCTAAACTTTTTAATGGCAAACCAGGAACGATTAAAACTAAACCTGTGTCACTGGAAATATCACCAGAGGCCGTGCCAATAATTTGCAGACCTCGAAAGGTCCCTTTCGCACAAAAAGAAAAAGTAGTGAAATAAATAAATGAGCTAGTTAAGAATGGCATTTTAGAACTGACAGGAGACAGAGTGGGTGACTCCGCTGGTCGTGATCACCAAACCTAAAGGACAGATACGCTTGTGCAGCAATTATCGCATAACTGTCAACAAATCTTTAAATAAACATGCCTACCCTGTCCCAAACTCCAGAGGAATACTAGCATCACTGCAAAAATCAAAATATTTTGCAAAATTAGATTTAGATGCGGCCTTCCATCAAATTCCAGTGACAAATAAGGCTGCCTAAATTCTAACACTGACTGGATCTATTTAAATGCAAACACCTCCCATTTGGCATAGCATCCATTCCCAGTATATTCCAAGCAAAAATTAAAACTCTGCTTACTGGATGTGAGGGCATTATCTCTTATTTTGATGACATTAATTATGGCAAGATCAGAAAATGAATTGCATAGTCATCTAACTACTGTCTGTCAAAGGCTAGAAGAGTTTGGAGTGAAATTAAATATGCAAAAATGCATATGGATGGCCACTAAATTAAAGTTTTTAGGGCACATAGTCTCTAGCTCTGGGACAAGGCCATCTCCCAAAAAGGTCAAAGCCATGTCAGAAGCTAGAAGGCCTAGTAACGTAAAACAATTGCCGGCTTTTTTGGGTTTGGTAAACTATTTTGAGAACTTCCTAGAGGGCAAAGCTCACATAGCCAAATCATTATACGAGCTACTGAAAAAGAATCAGAAATGGAAGTGGAAAGCAACACAAGAAAGAGCTTTTCAAAATACTAAAGCTTTACTCGTATCAAACAAATTACTGGTACACTATAATAGTGATCTTGAGATAACACTAATGACTGATGCATCAGAATATGGAGTGGGGGCAGTAATATGTCACCCAGCTCAATCTGTGGAACGTCCTATAGCATACACATCATGCACTTTGTCCAAAGCTGAAAAAAATTATAGTCATCTGGACAAGGAAGTGCTAGCCATAGTATTTGGAATTTGTAAATTCCACCAGTATTTATATGGTCATTATTTCAAAATCATGACAGACCACAAACCACTTCTGGGAATTTTAGGCATCAAAAAAATTCCGGAACACCTCAGCCTGCGCATGTTGAGATGGATTAACATACTCTCTGGGTATGATTACAGTCTGGAATATAAAAAGGGAAAAACTATTGGTCACGCTGACACATTATCCCAAATGCCTGACAACTCAGAGAACACTACAAGTGAAATAGAAATCAATTACATTGACGTGCTTCAAAGCCAGACTCTTAATAGCCAAAAAGTAGCAGCATGGACCAATGATGACGCTGGCTACAAATGGCTGATGGAGAAAATTAGAAGAGGTTGGCCAGCACAACATCCACTGTTTTTGCACATAGAGCTATGGATAGCTCGCGAAAAACTCAATATGTAAAGGTTGCATTCTTAATGGCGATCAGGTCCTAATACCAAAAATAGGCAGATCACACATACTAAATTTATTACATGAAGGTCATCCAGGCATTGTCAGGGAAAAATCATTAGCCCATAGTTATGTATGGTGGCCGAGAATCAGCACTGATATAGAAACATTCATAAAAAAATGGTCTAGCTGTCAGTCATATGCAAAAGCACCGCCCAGTGAAATATGAAGCTTGGAAAGAAACAGAGAAACCTTGGCAGAGAATTCACATTGACCATTGCAGTCCAATCCTTGGACAATTATTTCTGGTAGTGGTCGATGCCTACTCAGGATGGTCAGAATATAAACAAGTGAAAAACACAAGTTCGGATGAGATGCTGGACAAGCTCATGGGAATTTTTTCATACCACTGGCTACTGGAAACCCTCATATCCGATAATGGAACCAGTTTCATGTCTGAAAAATTTGCCGAATTTATGCAGGAATGGGGGATTAAACACATCCTTACCCCCTACCACCCCCAATCAAATGGACTGTCTGAGAAAGTGGTACAAAGCTTAAAGTCATCCATGAATAAATTGGGAAAAGGAAGACTCCAAGAGGCAGTTTTCATGGCATTGCTATATCAGCATTCCACATCCACAGCTAAAACGGGCAGATCACCTGCAGAAAAATACTTAGGTCGGAAATTACATACAAAGCTCTCAGCAATATGCCATCAAAAGAGCATCAAATGTCGATTACAGTAAACAACAAATTTTCACCTGATGAATGAGTCTGGGTGAAAAATAATTTAAATAAATTGTGGACTCAAGCATACATTGTACGCCATTTAAGTAAACAAGTGGTTGCTGTCCGTATGGCAGATGGCACAATATTACGTAAGCACATTAACCAATTGCGCAAGAGTGCAATAACAGAATGCACTCCGCAATTGTTTAAAAGTAATAATACAAAGAAAATGATACTCACTATGAAATTAAAAGTGAAACCGAAATCATTACTGCTGACCAAGAAAATCAAAATAGTGAAGAAAATGAAATAGTCACAGATGGTGAAACTAAATCAACCCCATGCGCAAAGAGGAGAACAAAAATTCCCCTCTGCCTGCACGATTATGTGTTAAGTTCAGAGAAGAAGAAATGGAAAAAAATCTTTTTTTTTAAAAAAAAGTATGTCGCTGAACTTGGGGGAGGCATGCTATGTGTGTGTGTATTCACATATACATGCAATAATAATGTAACTATTATAAATGAATACAAGTATGTGTGTGTATGCTTATTAACAGATACACCCAATAATAATGTAACTATGACAAATATTCAAGTATGTGCGTGTATGCTAAAAGCATCACAATAACGATTAAGGCTGGTCAGAGATAACCAAACTGACCAGTTTGTACCTCGTGTCATGGGATGACCAATGGAAATAGAGAGTGTTACATCCAGGATGGTGGGAACAAACAAGGTCAGACTTGCTAGGTGAAGTTGAGGGATGGATGCGTTTTCCTGAGTGCACGGACACTACTTCACTTTCAGCTCGTCTCGTGGAGAGGTCTACCTCCGAACGTACTAAGGTAGACCTAGGGACCATTACAGGTTGTATAGACTTTATTATTATTTATTGTAAGCTTGCGGGCCTGTAAGACTAGAGTTGTATAATAATGTATTAGTCAGTTTATCTTTGTAATAATTGTATTATATATTGATCCTTGATGTGTATTTATGTATATAAACCTATTAACTCCACTACTGTGTTCGTGTGTTTTATTATATAATTACTTGTCGCTGTTGAGTGCGATAAATCTCACTCGAACCTCGACCATAAATATATCCGACTAGCACTGGATATTGCCAACATATAAATAGCCACATTAGAACAAAGCCATAAATTATTTGATATTGCTGATTAAATATGTTCGTTTTATAGCATTGTAAGAAAAGTTAATGTCATCTAAGGGAGATAAATACCCATTTTATTTACGGTTTAACCCAAATAACATTTGCAATCAATCATAAATATATCTCAAGTTAACTTAATAAATCTTATACATATTACTAAATATCTAAGTTATTGTTTCATTTATTGAATAGAAATAATTTTGATGTTATATAAAAGGTTTCATTTACTAGATGATCGAAAATCACTAACAATAATATTCTATACATGAATAAAGTTCAAATAAGAGTCTTTTTGTGTCACGACTTTGTGATGCCTGCTGATAGAAATAAATTAGATCAGTATCATTGGAATTGTTGCTCATCAGTTGGTAGATTTGGAAAATAGGCAGAGTTCATGAGTGTTTCTGACTTATGTATCTTGCGCATGATTGGATTCGAGGTACTTTTGCCTAGATGCTAGATCTTGTTATATGAACAGACAAAAACGATCGGTAATATATATATAAGTTATTAATTAATCCATTCCTGCTAAACAAATTGTCATAGGATCAAGTGCTATTCTTGTAGCTAGCAACAAGTGATGATTACTTAATTTGCTGATATACTCAATGCCCAGAGAACCACCAAACATCCAACCTGTAATATCTAAGTGGATTCAGAAAAAAAACAGCTGCAAGGCCAGGGATCACAGCATTCTGATTGTGTTGCTGAAGGTTTCAAGTGGTCAAAAAAAAAGAGTCAATATAGTATGATGAATTGCCACACTTACCAACTTTAATCAAGATTATTGAAAAATATATGAGATTTCCTTTATTTTTATTTTATGTTAGATTTTTTGTTTGCTTGTAAGAATCTATTATTATTATTTTTGCATTTAGAAAATTTTAATGTATCTAGTACAGGAATAGTTCATGATGCTTAAAGTATTATTGTACAGAAATGGGGAAAAGTTTGTTAAATTGGACAAAAATTTTTTATGTAAGTAAAATTTAGGTATGCTTCCCTCAAAGTAACTTGACATTGGATCATTACTATCATGTAATATGGAAAGTAAGAGTTTATATACTATTCAATATTAATTGCAGACACTTTTCATAAGATAGAGTTGCTTGTTTATTTACTATTGATTAACAATCATTATATTTGTTTTTATTTTGTCTGAATGACTAACCTCCTGGATGATTCTTTACTATCAATCATTTAAGTAAAAGACCCAAGAAGATGACATATCAATTATCTACAACTTAAACTGGATAACAAGGCTATTACAACATATGTATATACTTGTGTAATTTAATAAATTAGTTAGCTAGCTTCATGATTAAATTTAATCATGACTTTTATTTTTGCTTTATCTCATTTAATTTGCTTTGTAAATATTGAATGTTGAGTTTTGCAACTTTACTGTGGGAAAGGTTGGAACATAAGGTACATTTAAATAGATATGGTAAAATTGAATGTTCAATATGCAGAATTGCATTTTTTTATTATTATTGTTAAAAGATTTTGAATTTCACCTGTTGCTAATGAAAGCTGTTATTTTGAGTTCAAAAAATTTAATTGGTCTCTAGTTTATCAAGGACCATTTATACATCATCCATCAACTTATTTGGTTACATATATATATATATATATACTCATACACCTTTTCAATATGTATATGATTGTTCAATAGTGGTGTTAATTGAATAGAGGTCATTAGAAACCTATTTTGAGGTTAGATTATTGTCAGCCTAGTAAGATTCATCCCTGAAGAGAGTCAAAAGCAAATTTTTCCCTGAGTTTGAATTCCAAGACATAATGGGATCTGAAAAAGAGGTGAGATCTGGATGAACCAGCCTAAATTGTGTCTGAATATAATTGTAAAATAGAGCTAGCCCATTCAGACAGACACGGTCATTGGTTAAGTTCTTCATTGAGTCATTCTCTGCATCCTACTCCATGACCCCAGGCCTGACTGTAGTGAGATACGCTCCCTCTCTTTTGTTAGGGTGAAGTCTCGTCCATTACAATATATATAATATTCAAATTTATATATATATTAAATGCAGTAATATTGATACAAATTTAAAGTTATTTCATTAGAAGTATATTCGACTACATTCTTTGTAGTCTTTGTTAACTATATAACATTAAATAATCAAAACGAGACATCATTTCATAAATCCCATAATTCAATTCAGTTCTCCCACAATTCTGTTATTTTAATGTTTGATGATTGCCAATTCATTAACATTTAATAAATCAGCAATTATCAAACATTAAAATAACAGAATTGTGGGAGAACTGAATTGAATTATGGGAGTTATAAAATGATGTCTTGTTTTGATTATTCAGCATTATATACTTGACAAAGAATATAGGCGAAAGTACTAATGAAATAATTTTAAATTTGTGTGAATATTACTATATTTAATATATATATATAAATTTGAATATTATGTATATTTTGGAAAGAATACAGACATCAAATTTAATTTATTATATATATATAGTCACACACATTGTTGATAGTCGGCTGGTGTGTATTAATGTATAATTTGCAAAAAAATTATCAATCCAATTGTTAAATTGTATACGTGGCATATAATTTCTTTTAAATTCATTAGCAAAATTAGATAATTTTAGAAGGTTAAATAAGTGGTCTACTTTGAAAAAATATTTTGGGTCAATGTGGAACGTGAAAAAATTCAGTTTAATGAATTTAAAACACACATCACGGGGTGTTATATATATATTATTAAAAAACATTAAGTTTACATGCTATAAAAATAAACAGAGCCTGTTTTAAAATTTTGCACAGGGGCCAAAAGTTTTAGTTATCTATTGTTCATATTCACAATACATATAAATTCATAATTAAACGCATATATATATATTCTCAAAAAAAATACCCACACACTATCTATATAAATAAATGCTAACATTGATGGGTTTTTTTTAAATTTGATATACTTACAGAATTGGAAATTTAATATATTAGATGGAAGTCGATATCTATACGAAAAGATTAGAGGTATTAAAGCAATATTGGAAACATGATTTTTCAATTCTTGTCATCTCTCTCTGTTAATTTTTTTTTAAAAAAAATGTATATAACAACAAACTAACTTTAATAAATATCAATAAACTACTGAATGAGGCTTCATTTTTATTTTTAAAAAAATCCTAAAAAAGTTATAAAGCTTTAAAAATATTTTTAATTATTTTATTTTTATTTTTTGCTTATATATATATATATATAAAGATGGGAACATAATAAATCAAATTAATTATAGAATTAAACTTGGTTGGAATGCATTTTCTGGATAACTTAGTATTAAAAGGAAATATGCAGATGTATTTGAAAAAGATTTTTCACAAATATGTTTTACTAGTTTTTATTTACGGGTATAATACATGGACAGTTAACAGAAGAGACTTCAGACAACTCACTGATTTATGAGAGATGTATATTAGGAGTAACAAAAAGGGATCAAAAACAAAATACATGGGTGACAGAACAAACAGATGTTACTGATATCATTGAAAGAATTAAAAGACTGAAATGAAGTTGGGCTGGACATATTGATGGAAGAGATAATAATAGATGGATGGCTGAAATCTTAAATGGGATTGCAAGATATTATAAAAGACCTAGAAATAGTCCATATGTGAGATGGATGGATGAAATAAAAAAGTGTGTTGGTGTAATGTTCAGAAGAAAGACTAGAGTGCACAGAAACTGAATTGAACACAGAAAGATTTCATCCTGCAGGTGACTGATAATGAATAGAAATGATGATAAAAATATATTAACTATTTTTAAATTTTTTGATCTTCTCAATGCTCTCTCATTTCAACTCTATCACAGCCAACCAATCAGCAACACAGATATTTAGCCTTTCCTCTCCCTATGCATGTATTTAAGGAACAATCTTTTATTTTTAGATGATCTAGAGTATCAAACATCTGAATCTTTATATCTATGTTGACATCTGGATATAATTGGATAATTTATTATACATATGTTATAAACTGTGGTGAATATATTTGTAAATATTTATGGAAATTTTTTTTCTTCCAAAGTGACTTTGAGCAAAAAAACTAAATAAACAAACCTTTAAATAGTCCACTTCAGGCAATACATCTTCATCACCCCTTCATCAATAAGAAAATATTGTTGAAAAAGCCATTGTTCACCAGGTTTTCCAAGAAAGGAGAATATTAATAGCTTGATGTAGGTATCTAGTAAAAAATAGGTAGAGATCTATTCACCGATTTACAACAGGGGATTATTTGGATTGTCAACAATTTGTTTACCTGGAAAAATAAAAATCTGAAACCTATTGTAAATCTAAAAATAAAATTCAAGTTTTAACTAGTATTGATTTAAACTTCAGATTCTGGATATGACATACATATGCATTATTCATTAAACATATGTCTGTTGATATATATATATATATATATAATTTAAAGGAAATGAAGATTAATAGTAAACAATGGATATCTATTCCATTTATTTCAAATCCACAAGTGAAATATTTTAAGGATTTTTATAAGAATGTATTTAATGTTTCATTCTACATTCCAAACAATATTAATAAATTAGTCAATAATTCTAAGGATGTCATACCTGTCAAGCAGAAAAGTAATGTCATTTATCAAATTTTTGTGATTGTATGCTATTATATATAGGTGAATCTAGGTGCAGTATTGAGAAGAGATTGGGAGAGCATGAATTGTTATATAATCACATAAAAGGTAAAAATAATGGTGATTTAATGTCTCCTTCAGTTTTCTTTGGTCAAGAAAAAACATGTAAATATAAATTCAAATTTGATTTTGAAAATGTAAAATCGTCATGAAGAGAGAAACCATAGTAAAAGAAAAATTAAAGAGGCAATTTTATAAACAGGAATAAAATGCATTTAATAAATTGACAAGCTGCTAACATTAAAATACGAGATTCATGGAATTTGAATTGATGACATTTGCTTCCGCTTTTGTTTTTGAATTTAATGGCAGTTGAGGCAGGTTCAAGAAATTAACCAAAAGTACTTCTGCGGATTTAAGGATTGTTTGTAATAGTTTGTAAACCATTAAATTTATTATTTCAATTATAATTACAATGAATAGTTCATATATAATTTTATCTAGGCTGTATTCAAACATCAGACTGAAGGCACATACACTATTCATTATATTTGAAATTATTTATATGAATGAATATAGATAATGAAAATATGGCATATATATATATAGGTAGGTTAAAATAATTTTCCATACCCGAATTCAAACATAATTGTGGAAATGTCATGCATATGCACTATCCACCATAAACGTAACTGTTCAAAGATAGTTAAATAAACAGAAAGAGAGAAATGAAAGAATAGATATACAGATATATTGTTTTATACCTATTTCAGATTCAGTCTCCAATTTATTGGACTGTCAAGCAAATGCATTATCTATTATATATGGGACTAGTCATATTCACATATGACAAATATATAAATAAAGAGACATAACAGTTTTAACTAGTCCATATTCAAAGTACAGCTCATACCAATGTCTAGCTTATAAACTATCCATTATACATGAGAAGAATCACACACATATAGACCCATACATAGACAAATGAATATATAGATGAACAGATAACTAGAGAAATAGATAGTAGTAGGCAGGTAAGGAAGGAAGTGGATAAGCAAATAAAAATAAGGAAAGCAGCCATTGAATAGCACACTATAGAGATAAGTCTTATTCTGTTTTTCTCTATAGAGAAAGAAAAAAACAATATTTATAATAAAGTAATTAAATGGTAAGGGATGATGGTTTACAGTTTTTCTTTCGTGTTTTTCTATGTAATAATTATTATAAAACTATTTATCTAACAGTAATTAATGATCATACATATGTACTTAGTATGTGCTACCTACTAAACACAAAGGATTTTAATTATATTGCACATAGAATCATAAAGATGAAGAAAATACTCAGTAAAATGTATATAATTTATTATAATTGCCAACTATAATATGTATTTACCTATGCATTAGTTAGCTTCATACATTTTTATTTGTACATGATGAAAGCAATTATGTAATTGTAGATACTCATAATAATCCTACAGTATATTAATTACTGAACTATCAAACCATAATATAAGTTATCAAATCATTTAATTATAAGACATCTTTTATTTGGGAAATTAACCAGTATATAATTGACATACTTCATTCTGAAAAAATGTACTCTGGTTAAAAATTAAATCAGCCTTATTATTCATATGATATTGTTACAAAATTTAAATAACACATCTTACTCATTACTGATTCAATAAGGAAGTTAGAAACTTAAACTTTTTAATGTAATTCTATATAAACTCAAAAGGCTTTTCTGCCTCAAAATAATTATACGAATTTTAAAATATCTTCCATGATGTAAAATGTTTCTTTTAAATGAAATGAGAAGCTTTTATATATATTCCATATGCTCAACAATCTAGTTGGCCAAGTCAAACATTCCTTTCCTCAGAAAATATCCTACCAAATTTACTACTAATTATATATCACTGAAATTTTTACCCCCCCCCTCCAATCTGTGAGCAGCAATCTTTCTTTTATCGCATTTTAAATAAAAGTTGGTTTATTAACTTCAATGCTTTATCTTCCGTTCTGTACTTTTGTCACAGATATCTCAGGGGAAAAAGTATATATATTTTACTTTCTTCTCCATTCTTTTTGTTCCATTTTATTAACTTTATTTCCAATATCTCATTTTTGTTTCTTTTCTTTGATATTCAAATCCCCTATATTTGTGCTTCAATATTAAAAATTACTTCTAATTATTGAAACTATGAAATTCTAAACATTCTTTTTATTAATACCCCTGACTTACCCAATTCTCTTTTTCTGTAATCAATTTATTCATTCATTTCCATTTTCATCTTTTATAATTTATTAATTATAACTAATTCCCGATTAATTTATTTGCATAGAGTAACGTTTTTAGTCCTTGACATTTATTGACTTCTTTGTATAATCCACTAATTTTTATTTTTTCTAATCTATGTTTCACATATATTGTAGCTTTTCAAACATTTTAAAATTTGATTTTGATTAGAAAATTCCAAAAAATATTTTGAATTCTTCTCGTCTTACTTTCTAAACTTAATTCAGCTTCAGTGGTTATTAATATATATGATTATAATAAATAATCATAATTTTGGTTTATGAGGAATCATATTAAATTTATTTTGCATGAGTTAATTCAGTAATAAAACAAGTTTAGAAAAAAAATTAAAAAGAACACTTACATTCATATATATATAAATTTGCAAGTGTATGTTAGTGTGCCTGATGAATTAATTTTTATTTGCTATATGTTTGGTTTAGTGCACTTTCAGTGGTAAACACCATAATCAGAGTGCATTATTTTGTCTAGTTTCTTGCTTTTATAGTATATATTTATTATTTTTAATATGTAAATGGAATACAATGGTAGAAAGAGGAAAATAGAGGAGGCTGAATGTATGCAAATGGTAATATTATTAAAAAACTAGGAATAACATCAATTTTCCGTACTGGTGAATAGGTAAATTAGCAATTTACATATTAAGAATGATAATTAGACACTATAAAAACAGAAAACCAAATGAAATAATACACTATGATTATGGTCTTCAGAACTAAAAGTGCACTAAGCCAAACATATAACAAATAAAAAAACAACAACATGCTTTTCCAAGCATACTAACATATGTATGCAAAATTGTTACATATATTCAATGAAGAGGAAATACAATTATATAAATGTATTAATAATGTTTTATTCTCTCATTAAAAATGATCAAATTACTGATTTACCAGTAACATTTCCCCCCCTAAGATTTAGGCGATTTTTATACAAGTAGATCTGCCATCTTAGATCTGAATGTGCCATATTAAAAGTTAAATAGTATGCTGCATAACAAGTCATGGCTTTTTTAAAGACTATTTAAACCATTATATATGATGCTCCATCACTAAAACCTGAGGCAATCTCACCCTTAATTGCTAACTTATATCATGATTTTTTTCAATGTTATGCTTTTCTATTATCATTATGATAGTCTTCCAGAGCACTTAATGCACATCTATACATAACTAATATCCACAAAGATATCCAAACATACTCATTAATAAATTGAACTCAATACAAAATTATGATTAAATCGGTCTTCCTCAGATCATATGACCCCACTAAAGTCATGATAAAATTACAAATGATCACTGCCACTTCCATAAAATATTTTCCTATTTTGTCAATAAATAGTTATTGTATTTACTGAAAATATGTAAGGTTACCATATTACATATTTTACCTACTATGTATAAAGTTTTATATAGTCCAATAAAGTTAATGTTAATGAGATAAAAAAGAGACATCTTTATCTCAAATAGCCTGTTCTATCCATAATTTTTAAAACAATCTACTTCTTTTAAATTGTTCCTAAAATATATTAATTTTATTGAACTAGACAGATTATCACTTTTCAAATTTTATATGAAAAGCATAATTTTATTCTGAATTGGTTTTACATATCTCATCAATGTTATATGGAAGCATCACAACATTTATAATCAATTTTATTCTATTTTTTGTGCTCACTCAATTCTAATTTCTATATGTTCTATAATATTTTCTTCTCTAATTGAAAAACACTCATACAACAGTAATTTTTTACTTCTTCAAGATGAATATTTCTCTTTCTCCATCCTTCAACTTTATCCTCCCTATTTTTTTACCATCTTAAATGTTTTTTTTTTTCAATAAATCTAATTTTCAAATTTTCTCTATCTTGACACATCCTTCTAATAACAAGTCCATAATCTTTTACAGTTTTTCAGAAAATACTATATCATGTGCAAAAAAAATATAAATATCTTTCCAATTTTCATTATAAGAATTCAGTTCTTTATCCCTAAACTTTGCATCTCAGCCTTCAATTTTCTTAAAAACAAATAAACAATTAAAGTAATATAACTGAAATACAGGTTTATTGTATACCTGTATCAATATAAGTATGAAGATTTTCTATCTTAATATATATCTGAGCATTTAGTGCATATATGTGTAGAGATGATCATCTAAACCAACTGATGATTGCTGGTTTAGCATGAAATATGTATATTGGTAATTATTTATCTTTTTAACATATATGTGTTCAAGTGTATCAGCATTATGAGATAGAGTGGAGTGTGGTGGGTCATGTGAAAGTCTGTGTATATCCTAAAAAAAGTGATAATGGATATTTTTGTTTCAACACTATTTCCCATTTCATCACCATTAATTATGCATTCCTCAATTGGAATTTATAAAAATTATCTACATAAGGATTTAATCATTATAAATAACCTCATATCTACATCCGTATTTAAATATAAAACAGGTTTAGCTTATATATCACCTTTTTTTGCATAACACTAACAGAAGTTCATTTTTGTAATTACAGTAATAATTATAAAGATAGTACATTCATTTTTTAATGTTTTATAAATAAAATTTATACAGATTTTACTATTTCACCTTGATTGACATCAAAAAAATGCCTTTGCAAAATTAGTTTAAACCAATCTGTGAAGCTATGACTTCAAACACACAATAAAAATATATTTAAACTTTCTAATAAAATTAGTTATTTTTATCTTCATATATTACTAAAGTCCTTGTAGTGAAAATGTAGTGTTTTCATCTACAGTGTATTATGGCCTGTATTTGAATATAGATCAGGTAAATTTGTAAAATTTTCAGTTTCTAATCAGGTTTAAAATATGAATTATTTCAGTTAAACATCAAATATTAAATAGTATATAAGACATCTAGCTATTTTAAGCTAGAAAGTTAAACAAATCCTTTCAATCTGGGTTTGAACTTAGAACAAGTGCATTAAAACATTTTAGGTTTTAATCAATGCTTAGAATTTTTGCATTAGGTGTATGATCTTTAGTCAGTGCAGCTAACAACCTGGTATTTGTAAGTAAATAGGTATTTATCCAAAACTCACTATTAGACAATTAGTAAAGCTGGTGAGTAATGTTATTTTCTATTGTTCTTTTTAGATCAGCCTTTTGAAAAGATCTATGCTTACAGCAGTCTATTTAGAGGATATTTTAGTTTATACTCTCACTAATTGATCTTCGAATACAACATTTTTTTTTTTCAAAATTGTTTTGCTTGTTTGAATGCATCACCATGTTATCTTCACCACATCAAACCATCCACTAATACAAAATCTCAGACTACTATTGCTGTCACTATTTAGGTATCTCAGTTACAAAGTGATTTCAATATATTACACATCTATGCTGACAGCTTAATACATTTTTCCATTTCACTAGTCTTGTGTTTAGATGAAAAAGTATTGCACTACAAAGGTAGTATTCAATTTTTTTTGGCTTTTTTCAGTAAATCTCCTGTTTCAGTTTTTTTGTATATATTGATTTATTTTATTAAATGATTTGGAAATGGTATTCATATGACATCTAAATACAAGTGAAGAGACATTTTTTAAATTTTGTTTCAGTTTATTATTCACTCTAATTGACATTAGTAATAAATCAAATACATTGTTATATATATATATAATAAATGTAAAATACAGGACCCATTATAAAGTATTATATATATATAAAATTAACGGTAAATACAATATTATAGTTTAAATTTGTGGTAATCCTCATCCACTTTAACTGAATTTTTACGAAGTAATGCTCGAAAGCGCTACAAAAGAATTTAAACTATAATATTGTATTTATTGCTAATTTATATATACATATTGTTTTTCTGAAGGTTTGTGTTGTGTTCTGCTGTATTTTTATTTGGACTTTCCATCATCTAATATGTGTTATGTCTTTAGAGTTTATTTTAGTTAATTTCCAAATCTTCAACGTTTTTCCGCACGGTTAGTTCCCAACGTTAGTATATCACGCAACATTTATTCCAGCAACATTAGTTTGCCCGTTAGTAATATCCAGCAACAGGTTAGTATATACATGTTTCGGAGGTATTTTTCTCCCTCTTCTTCAGGTGTTGCTGGCCTGACCAGTGACAGTACTAGCAGGGATTGAACCTGGTCCTTAGATTCTTGATTATTGAATTTAAGTAGCCTAACCAACTGAGCCATCCTGCCAAAGCAACAGTATGTAGTAATTTCTATACTTATCTATGAGGTTCCTCCTGATTTCTCCACTTTTTCCTCAGAGAAAGTTGATTAGTGTTTCCATACATTATGTATAGTCACACTAGGTTGGCTTATGGTTTTTTGCCATTGTCATGTGACGCTTCTTTAAATTTTCTTCTTTGTCCTTTTCTTCTCTATCCAATATTTTGTATTTTCCCAATTGAACGTATGTTCATTGGTCCACATGGTCTGCTACCTTAGACACTCGTTTTCTCTCTTCTAATCATCAGTTTGTGTTCTTGCAAGCGCTTTTCAATGGGACGGCTGGTCTCACCAATATATTTCTTCACATTCACATGGTATTTCATAGATGCAGTTTTTCTTTCACATTTCAGTTTAGGCTTTGTAGATGTTAGAATTCCTCATAGTGTGGTATGGCTCTGGAAAGCTGTTCTGATGTTATACTGATTGCAGATTTTCCTTAATTTGTCTGCTATTTTTGGAATGTATGGATACACTACAGTACCAATAATTTTCTTTTCTCTTGATGGTTCTTTTGTTGTCTGTTTAAGTTTTCTTAATAACAGCTGATGGATAACCATTTTTCTTAAGAGTTTGTTCTTATAATTTTTCTTTTTCCAAATCACCAGTTTCTGAACAAACTTCTTTGCTCTGTTCCTAGTGATAGTATAGCTCCATGTTTTGTGTTTCTGGTGTGATTAGATGTATAGGCTAGGAATTTTCCTGTATGTGTAGGTTTTCGGTAAACTGTAGTTTTGATTTTGCCATGAGAGTCTTGTCACAAGAACATCTAAGAATGCCATTTTTGTTCTTGTTCTGGTTCTATTGTAAATTTAATTGAAGGGGATATGTTGTTGATGTGTGTCCAGAAAGTTTGTAGTTTTCCAAATTATCATCTACTTAGTGGTATGGTGTTTTTATTTGGTTTCAAGTTCTTCCATTAATTGCTATCAGGGAGAGTCCATACCTCTTTTTTGTGAGTCGTGTATATTGAAAGTAGTTGTTTTTATATTATTTCCATTTCTATAATAGATCTTGTACTATTTCCCATTACTTACACTTTCCATTATACTTCCCATAAACTACTAAGTCAGTTCTTTCATTTTCATTTCTTGATTAATTACAATGTCTAGAATCCGACAAGATGGTCTTATCAAAGACTTAGAACTTTAAAAAACGCAAATTCAAGGTAATTCTAGAACTAACAATAGTCGTAATGGACTGTCCTTATGTTTTAGGTAGACATAAAGATAGATTTTGTAAATTATGTTATTTTACTTTTTCGATCAGTGAAGTACTTGTGTTTCTATAATGCTTTAACTTGTTTGTACGGTATGGATTTTTGCAACTTTTCTATATTGGCCGTTAGAGTTCTTGTATTTTGTTGTCATAATCAGTTGTATCCATTAAAACGTTGATTGCCTTTGCAGCAGGAGAATAATTATAGATTTATCTGCTTTGAGAGATTTAATTGCTTTCCTCTCCCCATAGATATGTTTGACTCAATTTTTGTTGCTTGTCAAGTGTTCTTTTTATTCTCAAATTTTGTTCTTCTAAAAATTTTTGAATGATTCAGTGGTCCATTATATCTAATAAGGGGATATTAGATGGTTTAAAGTTTAATCCTCTTTAGAAGAATTTCAGTATCTGTTAGATGTTTAGAACTAGATTTTTAAGTGAAGTGTTACATTGTTGTACTTATGATTTTTGATATGCCATGTAGGTTAGCAAGTTTTTCTTTTGCATTCTTTTATTTTTCATGTAATATAGAATATGATTTTTTACTTTAAAAATCTCATTATTATTAGTAAGTTTATTTTTTAGAAGAATTCTACATATTAATTGAATGTTGTTTGATACTTAGAAAACCTTTGAGATTTATTCTTTTCTAACAGAGTTCATTGTCTCTGATAATTTTCTATCTCTGAGAGTAATTGGAGGTTTTAGTTGAAACCTTTAGAATTATCCTTCGATTTAATTTATAGGAAAGTTAAATGATTTTTATTTGGCAGTTTAGAATAGTTTTCATAATGTTAAAGTTTAATATAGTATGGTCCATAAAATATTAGTGTTTTTTGAAGGTTTGTGATGATGGTGTTCTAGTTATTTTTATATTGGATATTTCATATTAATATGTGTGTTGAATGTTTTAGAAAGTTTAATTTTAGTTAAATATTAAATATTAATGTTAGTAATATCAAAAGTTAGGTTTTAGTATATAAAAAATATAATATAAAATTAGTATGTAATTTAATATAAAATTATATAAAAATTTAAGATATTTTTTCCTCTTCTTAGGTGTTGTGCCTACAGTGAAGTATAGCATGATTAGAACCTGGTCCTTAGATTTTGATTATTGAAATTTAAGATAATTCTAACAATAATTGAAAAATATTTATAATTTATATATTATCTATGAGTTTTGATTTTACTTTTTCTAGAAGTGTTTAGTTGATTTGATATTTAATAAAATTAAATTTAAGAAATAGTCCAATATATATATATATATATATATATATATATTAGTAAAAATCAGTCACATGACCTATATAGCTTGCATTACCAATATGTAATATATAAAGAGCCTGCTAATAGCTCTAAACAAGCTTATTAGTTTGTTTTTTTTATCATAGATAACGGCTTTAGGAATTTTCTCTTGTATCATTTACTATAAAAAATAAGCTTGTTTAGAGCTATTAGCAGGCTCTTTATATATATATATATCATCATCACGGTGTAGTTGTTTGGCCATCACATTACCATTTTCATGGGTGGAGTTCAAATCCATCTAAATGTACCTTGAATTTTTTTCCAGATCACAAACAAGCTTTGAATTTTTGTTTCAGATAAAAATTTAAAGGCATTTTAGATAGCCATCTAATAATGATTAATAAACAAGACATCTAGCGAGTTCATGCTGGTGCACAAAGTTTCTAACTTAATCTAAATATTTTGGAAATATGATATGCTAACTGGAATTGATAAATAGATAAAATATATTTATCCCTTCTATGTATTTCAATAATATAAAATGGAGTGGATGTTCCAAACATATCTAATAAAGATAATTTACATGGAAAATTGAGAGAAGTTAAACTATTTTATGTAATTATGTGTAATTAAAACCAGATATAGTAATCTTTAATTTTACATCTAGGCTAAAGATAATCAGTAATTTAGTAAATAATTAACAATAATGATCAGTGCATTTATCTGAAGAGTTTGATATCAAATTTGTGAATGCAAAAATTTTGACACTTGTAAATCAAAGTTGATAATTTGATATAAATAAATAGTAAATAAATGTTAAAAATATGTGAAAGAGTTTGTGTTTGGGAGTGCAGGAGGAAACTGAATAGTATATGTTTGTTTATAAAATGTATTTTGCGATCTGTTGTCTTCTTCAGGTGACTATTTAAATATTTCAAAAATATGTTGTGGAGTTGACGTTTTTTATATATCTACAAAAAGATATTGTACATAGAAAATGATAGTATAGAATTAGTCTACGGATTTATGTTTAATTTAAAATGGATATATTAATCATTAACCCAAGTTTAAATTTTATGTCTGAATTAAGGATAATATGTGGTTAAACAAATGATTAATAATAAATAATAATATATAATAAACAACAATACACTGATCTGAAATCATTAGTTTCAATATTGGGAGTGCAGAAAATTTGACAATAGAAAAATAAAAGTGCAATATATATATATCAACATTGTTGATAAAAAATGCTTATAATCATCAGAACTCCAAGAATAGGCGCATTCATTCTATTTTTGATTCTGCCTTTAACATTTAGAGTGCTTTTAATTCATAGATTCGTGTGATTTACTCTCTTTGTTCATTACATAGACCTATATTTAATTTAAAATAACAAAACTTTGAAAGCGCTAAGCCTACAATAAATTGTTATATAGAAAAGTTTTACCGCAACGCATCAGCGGATTATTAATTACAAAATAATGGTGAAATATAATATTTATTACAATATATAGGGTATATGAGCACAGACTTTCACACGACCCACCACTCTCCACACTATCTCATAACACAGATACACTTGAACACATATATGTTGAAAAGATAAATAATCATCAATATACGTAATTCATGCTAAGCCAGAAATCATCAGTTGGTCCAGATTACCGTCTCTACACATATATGCTATAAGTGCTCAGATATATATTAAGATATCCAAACCCCATACTTTAATATTTATTACAGTAAATACATATATAATCATAATAAGATGCAGTCTTCACTACTGGTACAGGAAATGATCGTACTTCGATGGATACTGATTCTGCGGTTACCTTTACTATTTTTATTATTAATTTAGTTTTATTTGTTTTGGATAATAAGAGTATAATTCTACGAATATTTATATATAACAATTTAATACGTGCATGCTCATTGCATAGTTAAAATAATATATAATGATGTTTAAACGTATATTGCGTTTTACAAACAAATATAATAATTTTTACTATTTGTTTAATTCGATTTGTAAATGAATATTTTAATAACAAAATTCAATATCTTAAAAGCACTTTTTATCCATCTGTAAAGTGTTGTGTTAACTGTGAGAATTTAGAAAGAAAATACATGAATTTTTTGCTTGGTAGATTTTGTGAATGTTATTATTAAAATACAAATGGAACTGCTCCTAGTTGTATCACAGCTGCAGTAAAAAAGCCTTTCATTCCTTGATGGAAGTAAGCTGAATGACCATTTAGTAAAAGCTTACAGCAGAATTCATTCAATAGATTGCTTCAATTTACACAACATCCAATCACACATTTTACATATCTATCTAAAAGATTTTAGAAGAGTTTTAAAATATAAATAAAAAATGATCAAATACAAAATTAAAAACGAACCGAGGAGAGGAGAATATATTCAAAATACTTCTTTAAATTCAAACAATTTTAAATGAATCCTACATTTATAATGCAATGAGTATAAAAGCCATTATTATTTACATATTTTATGTCTTTAAAGATAGTTTGAAGCAGAAAATCTACTCATTTTAAAAATTTTAAAAAGCTACATTATAAAAGAATCCAAAAGAGTTCACAAAGTGTTAAAACCGCATTCAAAGAGCAGGAGTTCAGAAATAATGTTTTTACTGGAGTCCTTTTAAAATTTACTTTATTCATCTTATACAAATATGTTGACTATTAATAGTTTATTGCCGAGTGTTGCCCAAGATTAATGGCGACTCTACAAATAATGCACAATGCATTATTTTTTTCAAGTTTATTAACCTGAAAAAGAGATCGAAAACACATGATGATGAAAAAACAAACAGGTATCATTAAAGTCAATAATAGAATTGAGATTGACATGAAAAGGTCTGAATATTACTAAAAGATAGGAGTAGATAGACATTTAAACTTACAAACTGGAACGCACGAGAGGATAAAAAATCTAAAAGGAGACAACATATAAGTTGATTGAGCGAGAGAAGAACGTTCTCTGGAATAATTTGGAGAACAGAAGCTAAGAACCAGAGAATTTGGATTAAAAGTGAATATCTTCATCCAACAGTCAATTAATAATGCTTAAAATAATCATGCCTAACATGATGTAAATTGTCACATTTTTATTTACCATTGTCAAACTCATTCCACTTACTACTTTGACACTGTCCATCTCAGATAAATACAATAATGATTATTACTAATTATTTTCTAAATTAGAGATTATCTCTAACACAGATATAAACTATAAACCTCAGTTAAAGATTAATATTGTATGTCTTTTATTTTAATTTTAAACATACACATACATGGAGTTATTATTCACCTTCCTCTTTCCTATGTGTAATATTTTTACAGATATATTAAAGAACCTTCATACTTCCCATTTTTTAAAAAAATAATATAAATACAAATATAAAAAAAATGACAAATAATCACAAGATGCATTTTGTGCTGAACCAGCACTCATCAATTGGTCCAGATCACTATCTCCCATATACATCTCTATTATATGAAGAGTATATTGTGTTAAATCAAGTAAAAGAAAACTGAATATCAAACCAAAACATATTTATCTGTATCTCTCTCTCTCTCTCACACACACACACTCTCTAAATATATATTACATTAGAAGCATAATTTTCATGAGTAAATGTTGCTAGATTGTTATTATTATAATAATGCTGACATTTTGATTAGGATTTTATCTGCATATGATTTGAATAGTAAAGGTAACACTGTTGTTGCTATTTTAAAGTCACTGGTAATTGCAAATGACTGACTTTGTTACCCAGACAATGAAGGCAAGTTCTAATTAAAGCATTGCTACTACTGTAACAAATAACTACACATATAGAGGAATCTTAAGTTAATTACTTAAATTTACTACAGATGGCATATAGAAAAAAGCTGTTTTTGTTAATATTGTACTGTATAATGTAAATAATCAGTGGATATTATGTTGGTATATAGACATTCTTCACCAAAAAAAAAGAGTGTCTACAGCAAGAAATGCACTAAATTTATTAAAATGCACATTAATGACCAAGGAGTATATAACTATGCAAGCCGATTAATTTGAATTCAAAATCATAGTTATTTGAATTTCAAACTAAATGTTGCTAGTGGACAAAAGTTAATGATAGTTTCCATATGTATAATTTCTCACTCTTTCTCTGCATTTCAAGTCCTCATTAATAAAGACAAAATTAAAAATCTGGAATTGTAGGTCATTTTAAATACATTATAATTCAGTACTCATTGGTTATTCATATTTATTAAAGAGGAGTCAAGAGCAAAAATCTAAACTTATTTATATATGTATATAAGACAGAAGTGTATTTAAGTCATCTATGCACTTCCACATTTAAAAATCAGTACAATTTGATTTAGAAATAGATCATTAAACATAATATAAAATAAACAATACAAGGTCTTAGACTATATTTATTATAGCTAAAACCGTCTCTTTAGATAAGTATTGGAACAAAGAACTTATTCAGTAGATTAACACAGTGGTAATTGTTTAATTGAGAAATTACCACTAGGAAATTTATTTATTTTCCAAATTGTGAAAGTTGTTGCTAAACTTATTGAAAAAAAATACATTACACCAATATATATATATATATATATATATATATATATATATATATATATATATATATATAAAATATATATATATATGACAGTACTGATGTTATGTTAACCCATTGGATGAACATATAGACCCGTAATTTATTTGAATGTTAGTTTAGCTCAAATGGTATAGCAAAAGAACTGGGTTTTATATATATATATATATATATATATATATATATATATATATATATATATATATATATATATATATATATATATATATAAGCCACTTGTTTATCACCATACTGAAATCAGGGCTTCAACCTATTATATGGCTGAGTTACATCATATCAATATACTTCATCACAGGTGGTTAAAAATGAGATTATATCTCTCCTGCTATAAATCAAATAGGTTTATACAATTCAATTTATAATATATAACTCACACACATAATAGATTATAACCATGATGAGTAAAGTGTGGCTTATATATACATTAGCTCTAATTATAAGTATATACTTATGCTTTTCAAATTGATGCTAATGGATGAGTGCAAGTAGATTAGTAAAGTGCACAACCAGAGGGTTGTTCCTTTTTAATAATAATATCTTACTAATAATAAGTACTCACTGAAACTATTGAGTGAGACTTTTTAACATCTATCAGAGCTTGCATGTTTACTCTTATTGATGTTATTTTCCAAATTGGCTACCCTTATTAAAAATGCAAATATAAGTAGTTTCCATTTTAGATTTGCAAAACTAATCTGATTATAGAGAACATTGCATTTGGTTTGTTGATCTAGTGTTTGTGTTTCATCAGCATTCTATTAATTAATATTTAAATATATAATAAAAGTTAAACAAACTTTAAAAAAAACATAAGTCAAATGCCTATCAATCTATATAAAAAGGAGTATTAAAAGAGCAGGCATTCTTCATGAAGCTTGTCATCTGTAGTGAAAGTTTAGAAGTTTTTCATTTTTCATCTAATAATGCATGGATACCAGATCATAAATAAGTTTAACAAAAAAATATACTAAACATCACATAATCACCATCTCTTGTGCTAGCACATAACCGTTATTAAGCAGACAAAACTTTCCATACAGTAGTGTCACCCTGTGCCAACTAGAGTAATCAATGGATCCTAGAACCCTTGTGCTGGTCTGGGTTCATTCTGAGTATATATAAACTCAAAAGATTTAGTAGAGTCAGATATTTCACTGCAAAGAGTACTACAGATTTGGCATAGTCAGATCAGTTCTGCCCTTGTAGCTCAATAGATTTACTAAACCTTTTCTCCCTTGACAGGTAAAATGTATTAAAATAATTAAACATGGTTCATTAGAAGGGTTTGATTCAGGCCATCTAAAAAACTGTCCAACCTACATAGATCCAGTGTTTTTTATATGCACGGTAATCAGATTAAAAATATTGATTTAAAATTTGTGATATTTGTAATGAATGATGTTGTGCGAACCATATGAGATTTTATATGCACAAACTTCTCTGATGCTTCCAACTGAGTTTGATTTAGGCAAAGCACTATCTCTACCATCAGTATTTTTCTGTCCATAATCTTAATAATAATGCAGAAGTATCTATTCAAGGGGAGAAAAAGAATGTGAAGAATTTTCTGCTAAACATAGGAAGCTTGTATTTAGAGATTACATTTGGAGAATTCATAATCATGTTTACGATCAAATTACTAATGGATTCAAATACTACCTCTGAGTTCATACTTTCACAAATAATTCTGGATGAATCTATAACAATTCAGAACATTTCATTAAATAAAAATAGTTCCAGCATTAAAGTTGTGGATTAAAAAAGTAAGGACTAAATATTTTTTCTGCTGAAACAAGCTTAAGGATTTACTACTAATGATAATATGTATCCAAACCAAAACATGAACATGCTGAATGATCATATTGGGTAATGGTTTGTAGATATTACTAACCTGTGAATAATGTGCCATTATCCTTGACCAGAGATTACATTCAGTCAATTAAAAGCTTTTGGACCTAATTTGCGCTCTCAAAATCCGAGATACCAAACTAGCTCCACCTCCACTTCTCTCAGACACTTCGGCAATCCTCCAACTCCCATCCTCTCAGCCTCTGTCATAGGACTCAATCACATAGACATGCATTTCTGATCGGCCTGGATTACACACCATTTCCCCTCTCCACTTCCCATTCTCTTTTTACCCCCTCTTACCATGGTGCTCCTCTAATTTCATTTATTTTATTGTATCTGTTTTTTTTTTTTTGATGAGTAAACATTTTATCACTGAGAAATATAAAACCAATCACTCAAATAAATGTAAAAGTCTCTTCTAAATAACCAAAAAGGCAACGTATAATCAATGCCTGTATAAATAATGTGAGCAGTAGTGATTCAGCCTTCAAATACAGAGTTATTATTAATAAACACCAAAATAATGGAACTGGTTTTCAAGTCTGAAGTGTCCATTGTATCAAAAAACATGTGCGCTATCTAGAGCCTTCAGAACTTTATAAACCTAAATATAAAGTGGCACTCATTATTAGCGTAAACTTCATACCCCCTAATCCGAAACAGATTTGTTTACAATATTATTTTTTATCCAGACCAAGAATATATCAGATTTTTAGATCAATATTAGTTGTACTTTTTCTTCGAATTTTACAATGAATTTATTTAAAAACAATCAAAATACATTTTTTTTAAAAAAAACTAAATTTGCCAAAAGCAATTTAAATTAATTTCAATTTCTGTTTTTTCGTTGTTTTTTTTTTTTTTTTTTTTGATGATGCATTAACTATTTAAAATAAAAATTACCAAGACAGAATTTATTTTTTTTCAGATATCTTAAAATATAAAACGACTTTTTTTTTGTTTAAGAATTATTCTTAAAACTACTTTTATAATAACCTAATTATTTCATTTTTTTAGCTTTAGGAATTTAAAAACACCTGAATTTTAAATAATATCAATTCATTAACGTAAGGATTTTTATTATTATTATTACTTGACGAATTTATATTAACAAAAAAAAAAAACAGCAACGAAAATACTAAATTAGCTCCAGACAAATTTTACTTATAAAACAAAACGTAATATAAACGTGTATATATGGTAAAATGATAAAAGATTTAAAGTACACGCGCGCGCATACACACACTCATGGATAGAGAAAATAGTTAATCAAGAGTAAACTTAAAAACGAGTTTACCCATTTCAACTTTAAAAAACACACATTAAAGATTAGTGTTATAATGATCATATAAATCAACCATGAAACACAAACGCATTCACATATAGAAACTCCGGATTCATTATTGTTTTTATTTAATATTTTACAATACTGGCTTTTAACTTCCAGTAGCAAACACTTCTCTCACATATTCAAAATAAAAAGAAATATGCAAAATCTTGCATCAACATCTAGTCGTCATGATATTAAAAATAGATTCCACTCATAATTATAATCTAAGTAAGTATATAGTAAATAAACTTAGGAAATGCTAAGACGATGAGAAAGAAACTCAAGTTAAAAGGACTTACTATATAGCTCAAATTCATATTTCAAAGTAGAAATAGTAACCAATCATTTTAAATGAGTATCATGGAAGATTGAATTCTTCCTCGTTATATAATATAAGAAAGTTTTATAGCTTAAAATATTATTTAAACATATTCAGAATAAAGAAATCTCAAAATATTGTGTGTAAATAATGTGTAAAGACTCACAACAATAATTTTAAGTCACCTTACAAAATAAAGATTTTTCAACTGTGACAAAGAATGTTAAAATCTTGCAGAAATTAATATACCCTATCAATCAAACAAAATGTGACCCACTTTGTCTAATATTACTAACAAATTATTTGGTTAAACATGGTTAGATGGCATTAACTATGAGAATAACATTTTATTCATTGAAGAAATAAAGCCTTATTACAAGTGGCTTTATGCAATATGTGTAACACAGAATCATTAAGTATTCATTTTTAATAACTGTATAAATTCTTGGTGATTTTATACAATAAGATAATCATTTTGTTTGATTGACAGCTAGACATATAGGTTTATGTAACATTATCATGTTGTTTGTGTGGCAATGGAGAAATTTTATCTTCAACAAATTTACATAATATTTTATGCCTTATGTTTTTAACATTATAAATACAGTATTTTATAAAAGCTTTATAAATCAAGTTATAATAAAATTATTATTATTTTGCTCATTTTAACCATGTTTAAGTTTAAACTTTCCTTGTCACATCCATTGGTAGTGATGGAAGATGTGCTTACAATGATTCCATTGACTTCACAATACCTCTCACAACTGACTTTAGGTTTTATCAGATTTATACATCTACTAAATACAAATGTTAATTTGAAAAGAATGTTAGTCTTACATTGGATAAGGTAGGATACATTTATGAATATGTGAATTATGTTAATATTATTTGTACTTTGAGTATAACCCAGAGAGTGAGACATTCTATTTAAAATCTGTACTTTACATAAGTTAAAAAGAATTAGATATAAAGTGGGATTATGAGGATTGAGTTTTCCAGTTACTTCATATATTCAAATTTTGGTTTTTAATTACATCATTTTGTAAGTAAGCATATAATTTTGTGTTTGTTAATTATATATATGGAGAATTAAAAATGCTTATTTATATTTATAGTATACTTCATCATTTACTTGTTATCAAATCAAATTCATCATTTAGTGTAAAGGACTTCACTTTAGTGCCATCAATAGAAAGATTGAGTAATCATTGATCACAAAATGTTTTATTGACATTTAAATCCCTATTCTCTGACCAATTTCTGGCTTTTGCCCTTTATCAATAAGGCCTGAGATTTAAAATGCAATTATAATGTCTGGTAATCACTGATTACTAAAGTTTACAATAGATGGTACTAGTGCTGCTCTTGTTTTATATTATTTTTTACTATGCATATATTTCATTAAAAAAAAGTCTCTAATGATTAGATGAGTCTCACCAAAGTCTCTAATTCCATAAAATATTTGTTTAGTCAGAAAGATGTATATATGGACAATTGTAAATGATTCAATAACAAGCTAAAACAAGTACATTATAAATTGATAAGATTTTTTTTTTCTCATGTGTCAAAGCACCAGCTGGGAAGTGAACCCACTAACCCGGGACAACTGCCTGTAAAGCAGCTATCATTGACCTCTCGACCACCAATGCTTGACAAAATTTATAAGATTTGATTAGTTATAATTATATCTCTACCCGATTTGATATAATTGATAGAGTATCTGACTTGATATTGGAAAGTCCCATGATTGATTCTAATGCTCACAAATCTGGTTCTGTGGCTTCTTATGAATGCCCAGGCAATAAAACCATTAGCATTTTTTTATCTCTCAGGTAGATTATTCAATTAATTACATATATAAAAAGGACTATTTATAAACGAATGAAAATATTTATATTGTGTATATCTAAACGCAATTTACGCTTACGTCATCAGAAAATTGGCACCAGACAAAAATTTCAAGACTTGATAATTTTTATTAGTCTCTAAAACAACTGAAACTATCATGTTAGAATGTAAAGCAACATCTTGTGTTTTAATAAACTCTGAGGTTAATGAATTTCATAATAGGATGATCACGTGCATGAACAATTGTTTTAAATATTGCATATTTGTTTACGTTTATTTATAAAGATAATTTGAATAATTTTTCTATCAGCTTTTAATAAAAGTTGAATACTGAACAGATAATGAAAATATTTTCACTTGGGAAATTAATCGGAAATTTCATATTCCTTCTCTAATAAATCATGATGGTATCTCTAGAAAAATATCATTTATTATTATTATTCTTTTTCTATTTTTTTAAAGATTAAAATTTTAATTTAAATAATTCAAGTTTTTTTTTTAATTCTTTGTCAATTTTAATTATTTCAATTTTAAAAACGAGTATGAATACTGGAAAAATAGATTGTCAGGGGAGGTAGTATTTAGTAAATAAACATTCTTCAGTACATGAGGGGTCAGATGACTAACATCAACATGAGTAGGATGACAACATTGGCACTAACTTGGGCTTTGAGCTTTCCACCATCATATTTTCAATGAAATGGATGTCTAAAGAGTTATGGGTTAGAGTAATCTGAAATCTGTCCATTAAACTATGAAGATTGGCTATCTTCATGTAAAACTGAGCACTGATTGAATATGAGTGTGGAGATAGTAATCTGGACCAAATGATGATGACTAGTTTAGCATAAAATAATTATATTGGTGATTATTTATCTTTTCAACAAGTGTGTGATCAGATGGATCAGCAATATGAGATGGCAAGAAGAGTTGAGGGTCATGTGAAAGTCTGAATTTGAATCCCTTAAATAATAGATTTTTTTTTTTGTAAAAACACATTTTAAACTTTATTTTCATATTAGTCATAGACTAGAAATTGAATCAGACCTTGTTAATTTCTGTATAACTTTAGCTCAAAGTGTATATTTAATCCAACTAATCATAGAATATTGATCAGAAAACAGGTGTCTAGTGATGCATATACTTATTTATGATCTGTATGGCATGTCCAATGTATGATTATACCAGCATGCTAAGTTTTCATTAACACTTTATATGTTTGCATTTTGACAATTTATTTAAATATTCTTTAAAATTCATAGGTTTTTCCTTTCTAATTTTTTGTTATATAAAATTTATATTAAGTTTCTTTGAAAATAAATCTATTTTAATATATTTTGTACTATGATGAATATAAAATTTGCCTTTTAGTATATGCTGATTTACAATACATGTTTTTCAAGAGAGAACTACTCACAGAAAGTTTTCCATGCCTGATCTAAAAAGTAAATATTTTCATTAATCTGATGTGGTCAGGTAAGTATTTTTTAGGTTATTTATTAGAACATAAAAAATGGGTGTTAATATAATGCATTATCTACCTACTTTGGAGCTACATATTACCTAGAAATGAACAAAAAGACAACTATTTAATAAAGAAGTTAAATATCTGGTTTTTTGTTTAAATTTAAGTCCACATGTATATTAAGTAAAATAAAACATATATAAATTTTACAATAAAAATAATTTATTTTCCAAGAAAATATATTAATTATTTAATAAAATGTTTATTAATAAATAATAACATGTACTATGTAGATCTGCTAAGAATAAGAGATTTTACTCCAATTTTAATATGTCTTTATTGAAACATAATTCACTTTTATGCTTTTATTGGCATCATGCAGTCATGAATGGTTTCATTTTTGCAATTTCATTTGTTATGGATTTGAATTTAGCCTCCTCACATCTGCATTTGATTTGCTATTTATTGATTATAGTTAAAACAATAACAACTGTGGATAATCTTTTCTTTCATCTAATTTATATTTTGTGGATGGAATAGCTTTAGCTTTTATTCATTAAATACAATTTTACTGCAAAATATTGTTTTATTGATTTTATTTATTATATACTTGTAGTATTAAATTCAAAAATGAACATGGACATTTTATTTTTTATCAATTATTCTTTAAATCATTTTGTGTACTATATATTCTATTAAGTGAGTGAACCATAGCACCGCATTAACGTAAAAAAATATTATGTCATGATGTAATCTTCATTACTAATAAAATATCAAATCTTTGTAAACACAGAAATTTTTAACACAATGCATTTATAGAAAATTGTCTAACATGTAAATGAATACACTTCTTATATTGCTGCAGAGTAAAAAAAAAAACTAATTATAAATCTTAATATGTTTGAAGAAGTAGTAGACAAGTATTTACACATTTCTTGTATAGACCATCAGTATTATATGCCAGTTACAATCATTTAGTTATTCAGAATGTTCATGGAGACGTTAAAACTGTGGGTAGTACTAAGAAGACAACAGTAATTGATATTGGCCCATTGTTTTGAATTATTTAAAAAATACTAATATAATTTAAACTAAAATCTGATTATTTATCAATGTATTTATAACAGACTAATTTTTTAGGTAATTTATAAGTAGTATCAGCTATTCATAGAAAAATAAAAGGAAATGAAACTAATAATAATATGGTTGACTGTAGAGACTAATTTCTGAAACATAAATATACCTGCATATAATATAATTCTGGTCCATTATTCTATTTGATATTTTATAATGCTATCTTCAGTCTTTTTCTGCAGAAAATATTTTTGTTCTGCATGTTGATTAATTGTATCTCTCAATGGTGTTCTGTCCTCAGCCATATTTTTCCAATAAAGACAATCTAAAGCACATGTCTTTAGAATACCACTTCAATAATATTTACAATGGTAATAAGAATATGCTTCTCCTCCCAAAATCATGATTCAAATTACCATAAAGTACTATTTTTAGAAAGTATTTTGCTACACATTAATTTTATATAACCAATACAATATACAAATTAAAAAGCGTATGAAACACTTGAACGAGAAGCTATACAGATTCCAAAAATTACTATATGCTAAGCGCTTTCGAGGCCATAAAGATCTTATTTTATAATTGTAGACTTTATATATTCAGCAAGATATCACCATTATATCTGTAGAATTTTATAAAACTAACAAATAAATTTTTTAAATATTTCTATGGTATTACAAGAGCAAATCTATGTTTCACTTCCATATAATATTTTGAGTAAGCTAACCTGTGTTATTTTTGAATTGACCATTTTATATGACAGATGATTTGTGGTTAAATAAAAAGTTTCAGAATTGGATATAAATGAATTGGTTGTGGAAAAATAAGTTGTCGGATTTTCATTTATCCATAATTTGAAAAGGAAGTTGATGCTACTATAAGATATAATTATACATGCATATCATATGGTTTTAAAATATAAATCTTTATATAGCTGAAAATATACATGGGATAAATATTCTTTACTCATTTGATTTTCAGTGGAAATTAACACTAGGAATATTTGTTGTTTTTTTTTGTAAGGAGTTTTCTTAGAGAATGAGTGAAGAAATAAATGCTTTATTCCTTAAGCTTGCCTATCACTGGTTAATGAATGTTTGAGAAATTTTCAATTCTTATTTTACTATCTCATTAAGAGTAGATATTGATATGTAGAACTGATTGATCTATTATTGTAGGAATTCTTTAATTATTTTACCATCTCATTAAGAATAAATACTGGTGTGATGTTCTGATTGATGCATTAGAGTAGAAGTTCTCTAATTAAATCAGATTTTTATTTGGTTCAAGATATGCAAGCCATTAAAATGTTAGTGAAACGTTAACATATTATATACATTGTTTATTGGAAAAGTGTCATGACTGTTAAATTTATTCTAAAAAAGAATGAAATAACTTTAATTCTCTATGCTGCTTAATGATGTGAGAGATTTAAGCATAAAATATGTACCAATTCATTAAAATGTACTAAAAAAAGAGGGGAATCTAATAAATAAATGAAGTTATCCCTTAACCTGGAAAGATATTCAAAAGATATTAAAGATTAAAATAAGTCATTTAAAGAACTGGCGCAAGTATAAATACTACTCGAAATAAATGAATTATTAACTTTGATCTATTCAAATTAAAAAAGCATACATATATGCTAATTATTAAATAGAAGTATTATACAAAACCAATATAGTCAAATATATAAATCATTCGAAATACAATATATTTTTCCCTATAAATTAAAAAAAAAAAAAAAAAGTGAAATAAAAACTTGTCATATATAAAACAAAGGATTAATAATAGAATGAAGTGATGTAAATTGTATATAAATATATAATAGATTAAGAAAAAACTTGACTATTTTATATGCGGCACTGACATGAATTAATAGGAAAGTAATGTCAAATTTTCTATAAATTTTAAAATTTGATAGATAATCCTAAATCAATTCATGCAAATTTGAGTAAAAAAGTGACAGGGACAAATTTACTTAACAACAAATAAGAAAAAACATCAGAAGTAGTCAAGAATCAATTAAGATTGGAAAATACTCAGAGAAGGAATTAGAAATCTTGGTAAATCTTATAAAAAACTTATATGCTTAAGAGGAATTCAAGACCTGAAGATAATGATTTTCGCCCAAATGGCTGACTAGACCTTATGTTTTGATTGCATCCTAACTTTCTGAAAATGATTGATAATCTCTATAGAGGTACTGAATAGTGCTGTAAATGCCTACTCCATAGAAAAAAACAAACATTTTTTTCTAAAATACAACTAACTATTATGGATCGAAAATAGAAAATTTAACAGAAAAACACTCTATGAATACAATAATATTTGGTAAAAAGCATTTATTTAAGTTACGATAAGATAAAAAATATTATGCTACAATAAAAACAATAATAACTGATAGAAAAACCTAGGAATACATATATATTAGCACATTTTTTTTATTAAAATTGAGATGAGACTATAATCTAATAATGTAAAGTCACTTTAATTACTTTTCTAAAGGTAAAATTTTATATTTCTGCACCAAATTTATTAATTTTGACTGCAATGTCTTTCTTATATATTTTTATATATTAAAAATGGAAGTTTATTTTTTTAGGAAGATCCTTCCCCCTCCTCAATATCCAATTTTTAAATATACATATGTCCTTTCATAGTTGTTACCATGTGATATTATAATAACTAATGATAATAATTAATAAAGCAAGTCATATATATATATAATATATATATATATATATATATATATATATATATATATATATATATATATATATATATATATTTTGCCTTATCTATAGGTCATAATAAGTATGTCAATGCTAAAATTTTAAATTTTAAAGTTTGTGTAATATATTGATAATTGTACCATCGATTAGATTTTATAGTCATTTAAGCTGAAAAAACCTGGTATATAAAGTGTAGGGTTATTTAAAAAGTTAAATAAAGCAATTATCCTTGCTTATGGTTGTAAAGCGGCATATAAAAAATAAGCTATAAATAGTTAAAATATTAACAATTCATTTTAATGTTTTAAAACTAATAAATAAATAAACCGTATGTAATATTATAATTATAATTAATATTCAAATTTAATCTAATATATTTTAAGATAAACTTTGGGGATGGTGAAATATTTGGTTCTACATTTTAAATTATTTTCCAAATTTTATAAATATACAGTTTGGTAATTTAGACCAGACAAATTCAAAAAAATCTGATAAAGTTATAATCATGTGACTGTATATTATATACCTTCACACACACGCTTGTTAAGATATAATAATAAAGTTTGTGAATATAAAATAAATATAATTGCTATCTATCGTTAAAGTAAAAGTTGAAATTGATGTTGTTTTAATAATTGTTTTAAAATTTAAATGATTTTGATAGAACTATAATGAGTTTAAAAATATATTCTAAATAATATTTTAAGACATACTCATAAATCTTATTTTAAAAGTTTAATCTATTATAAAACTAAAAAGTGTAAATTTTTGCTAAAAAGTCATTAACCAATCAAGAGGTATTTTAGAGTGAAAAATAGGAATTGTGGAGCAAAGGAATGTGTAAGTAAGGAAGGAGAATATTTTTTAGCTGTATAAGATCGTAGCTGAAAAGTGTTATAATTTAAAATTTGTATCTATTTTAAAGTTTGTTTTAAAATATAATATTTTGAACTGCCTTTAAATGGAAGGCTAATTTAAAGATTTCTTACCAGGATTTTATTCAAGTTTAGCCGAAACCTTGCAGTAAAATGGAAATACTACAGAAAAAAATACCTAAAAGTATTGATAAAGTAAAAATAATTGTAAAGTGCCTTGAATACAGTTTATTTGTGATCAACCAGGAAATCATTAGAACTCAGATAAATATAATTTGGACATTATACAGAAAACTTAAAAGAAAAGTTATTTGCTGTCAGGAAAAATTATGACGCACAATTTTAAAAGGCTACTCCGAAGTTTTTTTTTTTATTCTTCTCTATGGAAATCATAAGGATAAATTATGTAAAAGTTATAATGGAAAAGAATGTTTGTCTTTTTAAAGGAAACATTACAAAGTTATAGTACCAGAATTTTAAAAGAAGGAAAAAATTACAGAATAATAATATGAAAAGCTATTGTGTTTTTATAGAAAAGGAACCGAAAAACTTTCTCTAAGAAGAATTAAAAATATTATAAAGTGTTAATTAGAGAAATGCTTAATAAAGATAAAGATTTGGAAACTATAAATCTAATTTACTTAATGAAATGAATCCATGGAAACAGAAAAGTTTTATTGAATATTTAAATCAAAGTACTAAGAAGATGCATCGTAAAAGTAAATATTAGCAAGAAATATTAGAGAAATATTGAAGAGAATATTTGAAGTTTTCTTTATGGGATTAACTAATATCATAATTAATAATTGTATTAAATATTATAAAAACCAAGGATTATCATTCATGAATATTTATTGAACGAAGTAATATTTGTTTTACCTTAAAATTGAACAAGCAGGGAGAGGAACATTAAGTGAATGGAAAGAAATGATAAAAATTTTTTTTGGCTTTAGTATGAACAGTTTTCAGGAAAATTGATGAAGGAGTACAGTAAATATAGTTTGAATATTTTTACTAATTTATTTTAAAATATAAAATGTTATGTGAGATTAGGGAAAAATAAAACATAAATTTAGTAATATTAAAATTTAAATATAATAGCTTGATAAAATTATAGAAATAGTGTTTAAAAATAAAGTGTATGGATGTGAACTTATATCTACAAGGATCAAAGGGATGGTGAAGCCTACGGAAGATCAAGGAGTAAAGGTCGTTTGGTAATTTTGATAGTTATTTATAATGCATAATGTATTTTTTTAGATCATCTATTGCTTAAGAATGAAGGTGAAAGTCTTATTGTATTATTTATAATTAATATAATGAGGTAGGTATTCGGAATATATAAATTTATTAGTATATTAATAATATAATTTAAGACAATTGTGTGATTCTTTTGAACTTCATGTGATAAAGTATTAGATATTTAAATAGTTTGTATGATTAAATATAGGAGGAAAGTAGTAAAAAGATTTTCTTATAGAAAGTGGAATAGTTTTAAAATAATGAATTTTATTATGTTAGTAAAGATATGTATTTGTATGTAGTAAGAAAATTTGAGAAATAAGATCGGATAGTGACTTGGAAGTACTAGTGGAGAGAACCAAGATGATGTTTTTTTTTAAGAAATAGGAAATATAAGGGATTTGGATCATATTTAGTTTTGTGTGTTTAGTATAGTAAAAGTCCTATGACTAACATATGGTTTGGACAGTGTTTTGCATATCTTTAAACTTTTATGTCAGAATCAAGCTGAAGAAATAGCTTTAGCATCGTTCTATGATAGAGGTTGGTAGACAGGTAAAGGTCACTCCTCTATAGTGTCTTTTAATTCACTGTGCCATGATTGTCAAGGTATATGATGAGTAATATTCTAGTTGTATTTTGATCCTATGCATCTATCTTCGCTATCCTTATTTCGTGAATCTGCATCGGTCAGAAAGATATTTTCAAAGAAATAATGAATAAAATAGAACTGAAGATATGTTATCGTTTATGTAAGAATAGTTTATTTGCTTAATGTATAGATTGTGTAACTTTAAAATTGAAAGTCCAAAATATCATAAAGAGAGAAAGAATCATATAATACATTGTAAAATTAATTCAGAAATGAATATAAGATTTTGAAAAGAAATCTAAACCAAGTATTTTAAAAGTGATAATAAAATTTGAATTTTATTTTAATATTAATGTTGGAGGGAATGAGTATTGCATATTTATCAAGAGAAAATTCAATAAGGTATAATAAACATATACTTGTGCATGGTATATTAATAGTTATAATTATATCATCCAAAGTAAGGCTTGAATGAGAATATTAGGATTAATAAACATCGGATAATGAATAATAAAAACCTAATACCGAATGTAGAATAGTGTTTTGACTTTGTAAGATTCCATACAACCAATATGAAACTAAATTTTATTATTTTGTAGAATTTATTACGAATGTAAATTTTGTAAAAATGTAATTTTAATAATATTAGGGATGAAAAGTGTTTGTGATAATCATATAAGAAATGCATTTTGTAATAAGCTAACCATAATAATAAATCAAGTAATAATACTGTATTTTCTTAAGCGTTAAAAAATAAGATTTAACTAGGAAAAGTAAATAATATTTTGATTTCATTTATAAACTAATAAACTAAGTTGAGATATGAAAGTAAGGGATATCCAATGTATATAGTGTAAAAATATTGTTAATTTATTTATGTTGTTAATAAACTTTGTTTTAAATTTGTTTTAAAGTTTTTGTGTCCGAGTTGTTATTTCTCCACATGGATGCATGAAATCACGATACATTTATAATTGAAACAGACATATAGGTTTTGCACAAAAGGTAAACATAAAAGTGTTATAAGAATTTTGAGAATTTATTGGTATGTTAAAATTAAAAGATCATAATTTTATATTATTTATTGGTCATAAGTCGGTTGCCACAATATTACATTAAATTATATGCTAATGTTGCCACACGTATTCTGTTGTCAGATTATTAAAATACTACCACGTACGTATTTATTTATTTCATTTAGGAAGAAATAAGATTATATTATATTATTATTGTTATTATTATTTTTATTATTATTAGTTGCTGTGTAGTAGATTATGACATAAAATTCCCTTTTCATATTTTACTACCGTAATTTTAAATCAGTTAGAATACAATTTATGAACCTGAGATTTTATTTTATTTTACTTCATTTTATTTAATTAAGCTAGATTCTTGTTATAAAGAAGATTAAGATATGATTATTATTTTAATCGTAGTGAATAGAGCTCAGAAAGTCGTAAGAATACTATGAGTTAGTTATTTGGTATAGTAAAAAGGGGGGATAGTGTTCTTATGCCATTGAGGTAGTATCGTGTGGATAATGGCTCAATGTAGTCTATCTCATTCCCTGTATTGTCACTCCATGTCTCATGAAAATAGTAAATATTTGTTAATTCATTTTAAAATTGAACCGTATTTGTATTTTAAAATTAGAGCTAGTAATCATTTTAATTAATGCTGAATATTTCATTTATTTATTTGTTAACTGAGCTAGAACCCGTAATATTCGTAATAAACAGTATATTTTGGGGTGAGGATACAGGGGGAGGTTAGAATATATATATATATATAAAGCTTTTATAAAGCAATAAAGCATATATATATATATATATATATATATATCATGACATTGCTTTATAAAAAGCTTTTATTTACAAAAATGCAATATAGAGAGTGTACCAATAGCTCAAACAAGCTCTTATTAATAAGTGTGGTAAGAGAAAATATTTAAAATCTCTATCTGGAATATTCCTATCTCCAGACCAATTGGTTTCAATCTTATGTCTCACTTCAGTGAGGAACTAGAACATTCAGACCCTTGATCTAAAATATCAACTCAAAACCCAGCACTTATTTAATATGTTATTATTGAGAAGAAACTCTGAAATTTTGAGACATAAAAAAGTTTCTAACTTCAGATATCTAACTCAAATAGCTGTATGGGATTGAACCAAATTTAGATCTACCATTGATTAATAGTCTTAGCATTGCCAAAGCCTTAAAGATAAAATTATAATAATCAATAAAGCCAATCACATATAGAGTGGCATTGCTTTTATGAGCATGTATTTACAAATAGGTAATATAGAGAGTGTACCAGTAACTCAAACATGCTTCTATTAATAAGTGCAGTAAGAGAAAATATTTAAAATCCCTATCTGGAATATTCCTATCCCCATACCAATTGGTCTGTCTGGGCATAGGAATATTCCAGATAGAGATTTTAAATATTTTTACTTACCACACTTATTAATAAGAGCTTGTTTAAGCTATTAATAACTAGTGTTGTAAGAAAATTGTGAACTATCAAGTCAGTATTTTAAAAAATAGATTGAACATTTATTTGCATAACAAATATTTATACTTCATTAAATTTAAATAACAAATGAACATAGTTTAATGTATGTGAAATTTAAGCAGAAGTAAAGTAACTCCTCTTGTAAGCAATAGATAAACAGCAATTATACATCAACAAATGATAAATAATAGTGAATTCATTCGATTCTTTATTGTTTCTTAACATAAAATTGTGATCTGTAAATAACTTAAGGGGAGGGAGTCATTTCCTTGTCAATTTTAGCTTAATTAATTATTCTAGATATGTTGAAACACATATTAATGTATAATGAATTTCTTTACATTATATAAATGTATAAGATTTTATAATATTTTATCCATTAGCATGTTGCAGACTTATAATAAAAACAATTTATTAAATTATAAGTAATTAAATTATGAGCTCTAAGAAAGTCAATTAAGAAAAGCTTAAAAAAGCTAAGCAGCTTTCGTTATCTTAATCTTGATATCATAATCATATCAATAATGTGGATGAGAAGGTTGTGGGTAGAAGATATAATGTAAATTTTATGTAAATATATACAAATGAGTTATATGTCCCATTGTTTAGAGAAGGGACAACAGAATTCCTTTTTATTTATAGAGTTAGCATTATTGACGATATGCCAGGCCTCCCTTACCTTTCATTTAGAATCATTCATTTTTATGCGCGCCAAGTTAGCTGATGTAAGCTCGAATGTGTGGACAAGTTTGTTTTTGTTCTCTAAAAATATGGATTTGTGATCTGGATTGATTCTAGCCATTCTATAGAGGTATGAATATTAATTTAAATTTGTACACTTTTTTTAATTCTTTTGTTTATTCTATATCTGTCTGTATATTACACATGTAGGATTGCTATGGACATTTGCATCATAAGAACCACATTCTGTGTACTATGTTTAAGCCCTGAGTTTAAACTAAAAGAATTCTAAATATCAAGGTTGGATCTCATGAATTACCAGTCTGTGCTATAATCCATTTAGTAACATTCTCATGGCAGGACTTCAAGTTAACTAATGAAAGTACATTATAAGAAAAATGCTAATCACTCTAAAACTTATGTAAGGCTATTACAGAAATAGTGACGTCAGTAGGGAGTAGTAAATAAAATAAACCATTTAAATAATCAGTAGCATCAAATCTTAAAAACACTAGTCTTTTGGTTCACAAGTATATGCTTTGAATATATATATGTAATGTGACGACCACGTAAAGTCGTCGACACACATATATATTTATTAATAAAATTAGAAAGTAATAAAGGTGAAATAAATTAGCTAATAAATTTTTTTTTAAAAAAAGAAAGGAAAAGAAAAATGGAAATTCTAATGTCAAAAGCCGAGATGATTTTGTACCCGCCTCCCGGCCGATGCCATGACATATGAAAAATGTCAAAATTACTGTGGATTTTGTAATAGTAAGAGAAGGGGAGGGGGGCTGCATAAATAAAGAAATGTGTCTCTTTCTCTCTGGTAAATCAAATGCTAGAAAGTTATTTTGTTTATTGTGTGAGAGGGGAAGTGGATGCATAAAAAAAATGCGTTTCTTCTCTCTTTTAAAAAATATATTATAACAAATTAAAGTAAATGTAAAACGTAAATGTGAAAAAAATGAATGAATTGTAAACTTTAAATAAAATAAATGTAATATGTGATATATAAAAAAAGAAACAATATGGCCGTAGGTGTGAAAGTCTGTTGGACAAATTAAATTCCACGGACAAAAAAATGTTATCAACGAAAGATCTTTGCCTGATCTGTTAAATTAATTGGGACTTACATTCCAGCCACTAATTAAATAAAGAAACATAATGATAAGAATTGGTTGGAAATCTAAGTCTTAATTAAAAATTTTAAAAACAATGAACAAAAGAAAGAGATTAAGAAAATGACAATTTTTGTCTGGCATTGCTAGTAGAGACTTTAGAGAAGCAACAGCTAAAAGAAAATGGAAGAAGTGCGTGGCTAGTGGCGTTAAAGGGACGTGGGTTCGGATTCAAGCCGTCTCATCACTGACTCACAATGTAAGATCTTTGCCTGACCTGCTAGAGGGACCGCCGCTTCTGTAGCTGTCAATTGAAACTCAACCTAAAGAATCGACCAGCAAACTGGATGAAAATAACCCCACAAACTGAGGAAGTTAATGGAGAACCTAAGGAATCAACAAGCAAAAACTGGAACAAAATAACCCCACAAACTGAGGAAGTTAATCAAGAGCGCTCGGAAGAAATACCCATGGGACAATTACAACAAAGCCTAGGTAAAAGCATGCATGCATTTTCATTCGTCTACTATTCATAACTAAATATAAAATCCATGATTTGATAGAATAGAACTCTATCAACAGGACTTTAAGAACTTTAATATCTGATCTATTTTCATATATTTATTATAGCCAAGTATTTATAAGTGTGTGTTTATTATTGTTATTATAATGCAATTTTTTATATAAAGTGTGAATATTATTATTAAACATATTTGTTATAAAATTTCGTATCCTTGCTTTATTCTCCTATCACCAAGCTACGACAGGGGGGAAACTGTAAGTAGTGATTAAAGGGGCATACTGATTTGTTTAAGATATTCATGTGCTGCTTGTTCATGCGAAATCCCAATTCAAAAAAAATAAATAGCAAGCGCTGGACATTCACTAAGTTTCTTTGAAATAGTTTGCTCTTTTCAGCAGCCGAGAATTCTTGGCTGGGAAAAATAACGCCAAGATAATATGTACGTATTGCCTTGGGGTTCAGTCAAGGGTATAGATATGAAGTTAAATTTGTATCTGTATTAGCTCTCTGCTTGTATTGTAACGGCGTTGGTTAAAATAATGAATAAGATAATAAAGAATCTAAGTTATAAACAATAAATGGATAGAAAATATAAGTTATGAAAAGAATTAAAATATAATAAATAAGTATAATATAGAATAAAATAATCGAAATAAATATAGTTGAAAGTACAAATAATTACTCAACCGTACGAATAACCATTTCCGTTATAATATATATATAAACTCCCTTGCCAGTAAAAATATACAGTACATTGTAGAACAACATTTTGAAGCATGAATAGTGGTTTCTATGACTTTAATTCATACTTTTTAATTCTTATAATTACCACATATTATTTTAGAACAACTGATGTGCATTAATGTACAAATATATAATCCCCCAACCTTTTCTCACATTATAACAGATACCCAATTACTGCTTAATATTAGATAGTTTCTGGATCATCTAAAGATGGCTACCTAAAACAAAAATCAAATGTTTGATTGGAACAATAAAAAAAATTTACCCAGCCTAGATTTGAATACAGATTGCATCAAGACAAGTGGACACATTAACTGCATTTTTACAAGAACTGCAGACCTAAATCATATTTTATATTATATAATTATTAATAAGAAAAACTATAATTATTTTTACAAGCAAAAAATTTTTAATTAATTTGAACATGAATTTACTGCACCATGAAAACCTTTTTAAATAAAAATAATTCAATCTTAACTGAGAGTTAATATTAAAATTAAAAAAGAAAAACAATACTTTTAAAAAATGAAAAACAAAATAGCTTGTGAAAACAACAACAAACAATCAATATTTTTTCCACAGACGGATTTCAAAATGAAACTGAAACATTTATTGGGTAAAAGAAGATCGTTATTTTCTAGTTCCAATCATTGTATGTTTGACAAATCAGTAGATTACTAGATGTTTTTGTATATTTTGCATCTCTAACCCAAAGTAATTTCTGGCTTTTGCATTTTTCAACAAGACTTGGTGTTCAAAGTCAAAAGTATGCAATCATGCATCTACAAACCACTTTAACTATTAATAATTTTTATTAGTCATTCACCAGACTAGAGATTATTGTATAATAAATAATAGTTCTGTATTGTAATTTTTATATATACCTTTCTCACATAAAGAAGGGATTGATTTCTGTTCACTTTTAACACATTGGGGAGGGTGTAATCATAAATATATGACCAAAGACATGTGAAAAAGATCTATGATCCCCAAGATGCAAATTTCATGCTGAACTAGCACTTATCACTAAACTGTAGTAATTTCTCTCTCTCTCTCTCTCTCTCTCTCTCTCTCTATATATATAGATATATATATATATATATATATATATATAGTATATATATATATATATATATATATATACTGAACAATGATAAAGCTATGTGGAAGAGATTGGGGTCTGGGATAACTGATGAATGCTGGTTCAGCATGAAATGTGCTTACAAGGATTATAGATCATTTTTACAAGTCTTCTGTCATATGTTTAGGGTTACATCCCTCTACTAGGCGTCAAAAGTGGGCCAGAATCAATCCCTACCTTGCTTAAGAGTGGTTTAAGCAAACATTACACTATATAAAAATTATTCATCCTTTTAACTATATTTTACAATTCAAGATTACAGCCTGGAATTTATATCAGCCTAAGATTTGAACCCAAGCCAAAAATGGACCCTAACAATCATGTTGATCAGATTTTAATTCTATATTAGGCTCATTTTTCCTTTCTCAAGAATGTTAATAATGAGAATATAACATTTAATCCCTCAGCTCATACCTTATTAGTTAAAACATCATCAACTCTTTATTCTAGCACCATCTATTATAAGCTTGACTAATAAGTGATTTTCAGTTGCCCTAATGCATTTTAACCCCTGTAAATATATTGTGTAAACTGGAGAATGGCTGTTTTCATTCACTGGATTGATATTTTTTCTTATATATCAAAAAAATATTCAACATGTAAAATATTTACATTTGCAGATCAAATTAAGATTGTGTATTGACTACAAGCATGATTGTAATGTAATACAATATTCACCACTAGTCAAAAGATTATTACACATCTATAAGATTATTCCATTTAATGATAAGTAAAATAAAACATCAAAGACACACTTATTTGCTAATTAGCAGTAATTCTTTTCACTCTATTTCAGAATTGTATATTGCAATAAGTAGATACTAAATATTACAATTTGAATGGTATCTTATACATATTCACAGGCTAGTTTTAAGTTTATGGTCTTATAGTGATGCAGTTGAATCTAATTATATGCACTATGCATCTTGCCAATGTTGTTCATAAGTCAGATCTGGGGATAAACTGCCGTATAGTGACTATTAATTACTCAAGCTTCCAATGTATGCCTATGAAGTAGGATAAAAATAATTGTTTCTAACAGTTTGTGTGGTATATAAAGAGAGTTGTATGATATTTATTGGTTTGCCACATCTTATTTAAAAGTGTCATGTGTTGGCTTGTTCATTTGCTGATTGCAATTACTTCAGATCAAGGCTGGCTATCCTGTGAGACATGGGCCAATTATTGCATAACTGTGAGACTGTCATCCAAACATAATTTTTATTAGTACTCAGAAAAAAAATATATAACAATAAGCTCAAATTGAGGAGTCAAATTAACCACAAAAAAAGAAATTTTGTACTCATTCTAGACATTTACAATCTTGAGAATATTAATACAGAATGAATCTATAAATTGTTTTAAAAAGTATTTTCATCAATGAAGGGTTAAATTGTTATAATGTCTACATGGGTATGACTATAATATTAAATCCAACAATGGCTTTGAGCAATCCGTCATTGTTTTTTTCAATGAAATGAAAAGTTGAATAGTTGGAAGGGTGAAAAGATTGAAATCTGTCCATTAAAGTTTGAGGAATTGCTATCTTAATATAAACCAAGCACTTATAGTATATATGTGTGGGATATTATGATCTGGCCCAACTGATGTATGGTGGTTCTGCATAAAATACGTACATTGGGAATAATGTATCTTTTTTACATGTGTGGTCATGTGCATCAGTTTCTTCATATAAAGTGGAGGAAGAATAGATTGATAAATACTGAGTTCAAATCCTTCTAATTGCATCAATAAAATTAATAAAGAAAAAAACAAAATACAATCATATCTTATAGCTCTGAACTAAAAAAATGAATAATATTATTTATTTATACATCTGCTAACTTAGAGATCATAAAATTGGCATGTAGGTTATAAAATGTTGACCATCACTGCTTCGGATATTTTCCATAATGTAGTGAAAATAGTATGAGGATCTAAAGCCTGATAATATAATACTATTAAATCAATGGATATTTTATTATTGATACCTATATTGGATAGATAAGAAATTTCCACTTGACGTCAGCATTTTTTCTTGCTTGTCTTAATTGAAGCATTAAAATAATAAATAACAAGCCACTGATTTATCTGGAATAAAATACTGATTACATTATTGTAATATAATATGAGTTTCATGTCGCATGAGTAAAATGGTACACACCTATTAAACTGAGTTGGCAGCATTTGCTTTTGAATTTTATCTAAGTCAAATATAAGATGCAGTAATCTGTTTTACACTTGACCTAGTGTTTGATTTAAATTGAATTCATTGTCTTCAAAATAATGTTAAATATCATGATAAATAAATTGAATGTCTATCATGAAAATTTGTTTCTCTGAATGTCTGTGGTGATCAATTTTTTTTAGCCATGAGTTAAATGTGATGATTTAATGAAATGGGGGAAAAGGTTAATAAACCCAACAGTGTCAGAATGACTTATTATTGAAAGTCTGTTACAATCGTAATAATAATTTTTGTTTGTGTAGATGATCATGTAAAATCAAGGATAGATATTATAGTTTGAATACACAACCCATTAAGTTGATGAAAGTATTTGTTTTGCTTTGAACTTCTGAGACTTTCTCTAGTTTCTCTTATTATAGCACTCAGTAATAGAGTGAAACATTTTCTTTATTTCAATAAACAGCACAAGTCAAAAGGATTATATAATATTGATGAGAACACATCATAATGCAAAACATATAAAGCAAAACTTCAAGATAAGATGGCTAATTGGATTTTAAGAGGAATGATGTTTGAGCACCAGAAATGAAATAAATCAAATTGCTTTCTGATAGCCTTCAATTTCATTACTTTATCACTACTTTAGACTTTGCAAAGTCTAGAAAGTATATTATTTAACCTATTGTTTTTAATGTTATTTAAATAATTGATCAGGTATTGTTCAATAGTTCATAATAAATTTGAGTACCGAAGTAGCAAAACAGGCTGCGATTCACGAAACTTGATCTACAGAGACGGCCACTCTGTCACAATACTAAATCACACAGATCAATAGCATTTATTGGTGAGGTGATTTTGATAACTTTTATTTTAATTACTAAAACATTTTTTTTTAATAATGTGATTTTATTGCTGAATGTTTATATCAACAAAATTTAATTAAAAATATTAATGTAATTAGGAAAGTTGCTAACTTTTTTATATTATAATAATGGTTTTTATTTTGCTACTGATTATAATTTAAAATGATTGCATTGTTTTGTTTATAGTAGTAATCAACAAATAAATTATAAGAATGTTGAATAATAAATAGTATTATTTATTTCTACAAAACAAAACTTTAAATTTCTTAATGACATTAATGCTAATTTAAGATTTAATAATATAGCTTTAAAAATGAGAGAATACATGAATTAAAAGAGAAACTAGCAATAGCAAAATTACTATTAATGATGATACAGTAGTGTTGTTTTGGTCATAGTACTTTAAAGTGATGATTTTCAGAGTAGATGATATTGTTCCTTAGAATTTTAAGAATAGTTTGAGTTTTTATTGAGTCTTGTTCTATAAAAATGAGGGAAGTAAAGCATAAAGAAAGAAAGAAACATCATAAAGAAAGAAGAACATTTTAAAAAACCATTTATACATAAATCATTTACCATGTAATATTGAATTAAAGTCATAGCGATTATTTTAATTCAACAAAACACACAAAATACAAATTAATACACCATATACACCTTAAATGACACTTGACAATGCAGTTTAACATACAATCTATTTTATTTACTTATAGATTCAATTGTCCAGCAGTTATCATCAGAGCTTTAAGGTTTAAAGCTCTGATGATGACTGCTGGATAGTTGAAACTGTACAGTCATAAAATAAATCATACGTTAAACTGCATTGTAAAGTATCATTTAAGGTGTATATGGTGTATTATATTATATATAATTCAGCAATGCAAATAAGAAGAATTGGAAGGAAATCTTAATACTTCAAAGAAGAAGTTGGCACACAAAATACAAATTACAAACAGTCGGTGGTCATATCTGCAAATAGGTCTTAGCAAGAAAGTGTTGCCAGGTGAATGTGTTGCACATTGTCAGGAAGTGTAATGCCTGCAATAACATGTTTAAAATGTGATTGTATATAGTAAATTGTACTGTTGTTTCAATAAAATAGAGATTTATGATTGAGTTTTCTCATACATTTTTTTACATAGCTTACATATATTTCTGTGTCTTCTAGTTCTTACTAAAACTGTAATAACTCTTTATTTAATTTACTAAAACAGTATTCATACTTAATTTTTTTAAAATGCTTTAGATTGACCTATATAAGTGAACTAAGATGCAAAGATAAGATGACCATTCATATTTTGTGTCTCTATGATATGCTTTGATTTAAGAATATTTTTTATATTCAACAAAACACCATTGACATATTAATACAATGATATAATTCGTTTCTGATTAAAATTGTAGTAGTACTTTATATTTCGTTATAATATTAACAAAAACAACCCATTAATATTTAAACCAATAAACATCACATGATTGCCTGTATAAATATTTACTTATATCTATTGAATCATCTATGTTAATTATTTAAATAAGGCAAGTGAGAATAGTAAAAATACTACTAAAACAACAACAAATCAAATTAAAACTTCTACTTGATTTTTAATTACATGTATTTTTTTAAATTAATTATTTCTTGGACAAATTTACTTTGATGTTTGATAATTTAATATCAAATACATGCATTTAAAGTTAAGTAAAAATCGAAGTCAAGTTTATTAGACGCGTTAGTATTTTGGCTGTTGTTTTGGTTATGTAAAAACTTTAAATACCTGATATCATCAGTACTATTCTAATAACACTATTATTGTGAAAAAAAAAGATCTGGCAAAAGATATTGCACTTTCTCATACATATAAGTTTTTAATTACTCATGATAATTCTATGATAAATAATGTAATATCATGCATGAATCAAAGATAAAATAGAATAAATGTTTTTTTTATTTAATTGGTAAAAAAAATTCATTATTAGTATAATTTACAAAAATTTTACTAAATAAATTATGAAGTCTTCAAGAGCATCGAAAGTTCATGATGAAAAAGATAAAGATTTACCTTATTTTTAAGGTTTTAAAAAGAATTTGAGGCAGCTGACATTTGCAAAACGTTTCAATAAAATTGGAAGAAGAGCATAATGATATCATGTTTACAATGCTTTATTATGACTGCTAAACAAGGACAATTACATATTATTGGTAAATACAAATTTCACCAGTTATAAGTGGGCTAACAGGCATAAGTGTGCATCTGATATTGCCAAGAAATTTTAAAAGACATGATAAAGTGCATTAAGATGTTGAAGACTCATTATGTGAGCAACTAAAAATTAATTTTAAAATATCACAGTATTCTATCTTATGAATCAACTTTGCTAAGAAATGAAGACTTACTTTTAGCGTTCATACTGTTCACTAATAAAAAAAACAAAAAACAAACATTATTTGTTGCTAAAAATTTGTTAACTAATATTACAGAAGAATTGATATTTCATGCAGGAGTGTAATATTTTGTTTGATGCTACTAGATGGCATTTAAGTGGTGACAAGATGTAACAAGATTTTCTTACATTTTTAAAAAGAGCAGTTCTGAATACATTCATTGTAATTTAGATCATTCATTATCAACATCCTAGATGTCAAAAACCCTGAATAAATATCTATCATAATCATTACCAAAAATCAACCATTATCAATCTATTGCAGGATAAATGTCTCACAAGTTCAATCCATTCTACCTGATCTCTTAGTCTCTTTTCTCCACACTACTTCCATTTACTTTTTATTTCATCCATCCATTTCACATGCATATTCTTTATGGGTCTTTTACAATCTCATGGGATCTAGATTAAAGTTTCAACTGTCCATCTATTATCATCTCTTCTAGCAATATGCCCAGCCCAACTTCACCTCAGTCTCTTAATTATTTCAATGATGTCAGTAAAATATGTTTGTTCTCTTACCTATGTATTACCTTTTTGATTTCTTCTTGTTACTCCTAACATGCGCATCTCTCCATAGTTTTTGAATGGTATAAAGTATCTATCTGTTTTGTTCTTCTGTTAGATGTCCAAGATTCAGTATCATAATTAAGGACTGGTAAAACACATTTAATAAAAACTTTCTTTTTATAATACATAGGAATATTTTCATTTAATATTAAGTTATTTCTCCCAAAAGCACTACAATCAAGTTTAATTATATTACTAATGTCATTATTATGTTTCAATCTGTAGTAATAATTTGACCAATGTATTTTTAGTTATTAAATTTTTCTAAATGATCATTATCAATCTCTATTTTCATCTTGAGCAAATCTATTGAATATTACTTTAGTCTTTTTAATGTTTACATGTAGTCCTACTTTCTTACTCCCACCTAATAACTGTTGCAATATTTTCTGAAGATCTGAAGCATTGTGTACAAAAACAACTACATTATCTGCAAAATATAAATGATTTAAATAATCTCTATTTACTTTTATTCCTTTAGCTTTCTATATTAATCCACAAAATACTTCTTGTGAAACTACTGTATAAAGTTTTGGAGGTATGGAGTCACCCTATCTTATACCCTTCTCAATGTTAACCTTCCTCATATCATTATATAATCTAATTCTTGCTGTTGTATTTTTATAAATATTTTTTTAGAATATGACAATTTCTTAGATCTATGCCTTGATAAGCCAATGTTTTAATCACTAAAGAAATGCTTATAGAGTCAAATGCCTTTTCATAATCTATAAATCCAAAGCATAATGGCAACTCATATTCATTGGTCTTTTCTATAACTTTTCTCAACACTTCAATATAATCCACTACACTAAAAACCACTTTTAAATCCAGTTTGTATTTTTGGATGGTTAAAATCCAAAGTTTCTATAGATAATATGAATTGTAATTATCTTGGTAAAAAATTTATATAAAAATGATAAAAGACTGACAAGTCTGTATTTTCTAATATCATCTTATTAAAATTTAATATCAATACTTCACTCTATTTCTTTATCTACCTGCTTATTTTATGATATCAATTATAATTCCATCATTGCCTGGAGTTCATTCATTTTTTCAGTTAAAATCCTGCTCAATTCAGAAGATATAGTCATACAAGACATTTGTCCTTTAATATAATATAATTCTTGATATAACTCTTCTACACATTTCGTGATATCTCCTTTTTTATTAATAGCTCCATCTTTTTTTAATATTGCAGATATGTTTTGTACCAATTCCAAAATGTCATTTTACACTCTTGGGATTTTTGATTCTCTTCTATAGATTTCCTTGCTAGTTCACAATTATACTTTCTTATATCATTATCAACTATTTTTGCATCATTTTACAAAATTCAATCTATTCAACCCTTTATAATGTATCATTCATTATATATCTTCATATGTCCTCTTTTTTTCATGAATTCTCCAGTCTCAATAGAAATTTTATTGGTCAATTGCTTCTCTTTTCTACCAGCTATCCTTGCTGCAGTTTTTAAAAGTGTATGAGTTATTTTCCTATTAATTTCATCCACATCTGAATCATGTTCAAAATCTGATAATATTTGAAAATGATTTACTAGGGTATTTCTAAAGATTAGAAATATCAACTGTAATTATTGTTTTTCTTAATAATTTATGTTTCTCTAGTTTTGCCTTAACATGTATCCTACATGTCACTAATTGATGATCACTTTCTGTGTTTGATTTATTAAAAACATTACAATCTTGAAATATGTATTTTCTTTTAGATAAAATATAATCCAATTCTGCTATACATTTATTTAGATGTTACCATGTCCATTTCATTTTAACATTTTTTTTTTTTTAAAAAAAATTTATTATATAAAGTTTTTCTTTTTCCGCAAACTCCACAAGTCTATATCTTCTCCAGTTTCATTTACTATAACAAAATTTACCTGCAACATTTTCATCTTTCAATTATTTACTCATTCTAACATTAACGTCTCTCCTATAACAATTTTAAAATATTGTTTGGTTTGATAAGAAGCCTTTTGTACATTCATATAAAAATTCTCTACTACTTGTTGGGGCAGAAATGTGAATTATCTGAATTTAGTATCTGCTATTAAGTTGAATAAATAATCGCCATTCTATCTGATACATCATCAATCTCCACACTGTTGTTATTCCACTCTTTCATTTATAATTAATCTTGCTCTGCTTGTATTTTCAATATTTGTGCCTTTGTAGTAGAGCACATGTCCTGTTTTTAAATCAATTGTCTCTTCACCTATTCTTCTAATTTCATAAAGACCAATTATATTCCATTTAATATGAGACATTTTTTCCAATTTTTGCAATCTTCCTTCACTTGAATATGATCTGTAGGTATAAGTACCTATATAAAAAATTATCAAATAGTAATCTGGATCAGCAATCAGGGGATTCTTAGCACTTCTTATCTTTGGCCATCAACTGATGCATTGGCTGGTCACTTTACAGGCTCCTGAGAATAAGGTCCAAGATTTATGTTAGTCTGTCATGATTGTAAATATCTGTTAGAATTTTTTTTCCCATTCACACACACACACACACACATTCATTCTTTCTTAAAAAAAACACTACTGATCTTTTAGTTAAGAGTTATCAGGCAAAGGAGAATAATGACTAAGGTGTTACTTGATTTTAAACTCAGAGGTAAAAAACCAATAAACTCACCATGAAGTCAATGTGTGCTGGTGAGCAGCCCATAATCACATAGTAATAACATCTTCAGTGACAAGAACATATGGAATGGAAATTAGTAATTTATCCTATTTGGTTCCCTTAAGGCCTCCAGAAGAAATCAAAGGTTTATTTTCAGTTAACAGAAAACTCCTAATGTATAACATATATTATTAAAGTGGTTGGTAATGATTACATTGACAAATGTTAAATTGAAAATGATGAATAATTCATGCACTTAGTTTTGTACAGAACAGCAAAGCCTATTAAAAGATGTCTGTTTGTATCTATTTTACAAACTCATTATTTCAGTGCTCGAGTTTCTGGAAGACAATCATAATGTTTTATAAACAAATTAATTCTTTCCCAAAACTGCACACATTATTTGACATTCTCAATAAATTTTCTAAAACAAATATATAACTCCAAAGCATAAGCTGAATTTAATCAAAACTAAAAATGTTCTTTTCTTATTTTTGACAAAACATCTTCTGTATAAATTAAACTGAGGACAAGAGCAGTTCAGCCATAATCCAAATTTATTTGATACTAAGAAAAAAATGATGAAGAATTGCTTACCTATTATTGGCATTTGGGGAATTTTTATTCTAACTTCAACGATTTGAAGATATACTTAAAATGAACATATTTGATTGGATTTTGAATCTTCTTTAAGTATAAACACAGAAAAATTTTCAAAATAAAAAGAACTGATGATAAAGTGCTGAAATTTAAATTAATAATGGCTATCAAGAGCTCCCTCTGAAACAGCAACTATTTATTCTGAATATTAGGCTTTATTATAAAAGTTTATAATTGTACTTACTTCATCATATTTAGCTGAATATGAGGTCAGTATAATCACAAATGTTGTGTCTCAAACAACTGACTGTAAATAGATAATTGGGGTGATTTAAGTACACAAATGACAAAAATAGAGATAAATGTTACAGCAATATATTAATTTCATTTCTTCTCATCAGTGTTATTTTTAATGTTATGCATTTTGTCACTCATTTGTCTTTTATTGTATCTTTATTCATATGATTTCAAAATAATGTGTAGTGCTGTGGAGATATTTAATACATTTATAAAAAGATATTACACATGTGAAAGAGAAATGTAAATAACCTCCATATATTTGTGTTTAATTACTTAAAAAATGAGATATATTAATCGTTAACCAAGATAACTGCGATAGAGACAATCCGTAGTTTAATAAATAATTAATGAAAATCATTACTGTATTTATCCAGAGTGATGGTGTCAAAGTTGTGGGTGGTATAAGTTTGACACTTGTAAATCAAAATATAATGATTTATTATTTATAATCACTGTATATATGATAAAGATATGTGTGAGAAATAGTGATCTGAACTAACTGATGAGTACTGATTCTGCATGAAATGTATGTTGGGAGTCATTTGTTTTTTATTATATCTTTATTCACATAATCTCAAAAGAATGTATGGTGGTGTGGAGGTTAGTCAATATATTCAATATTACACTTCATTATTTTAATTACCTGTGAATAATATTAATATTCTGATGGCTGATTTTAAACAATATTTTTATAATTTTAAGTTTCTCAGATATGTTATTTACAACAGCATTTTTTTACATTATGCTGCAGGGGGGGTCAGCAAATTTTAGTGGGGGTTGTGATAAATCAATGTTACAATCTTGTTCTATGTGCCAACATGATTCTACATATTTTGTTTAGACATTAGTTTAACGGGTATCACATTTTTAAAATATATGCTAATAGGATATTTTAAAATACATAGGACCATATGTGAAAAAATGTGTTGTCAAATAATAATTATCAACACATTTATTAAATTTTTTATTAGCAATTATAAATTACAATTTTTTAAAACATAAATCCATAGTTTGAATACAAACAAGTTACCAAAAATTCTAATGTTGTTAATCTTGTTTTTATTAATCACAGTTTTTAACCAAATAATGTGAGCCTTGTCCCTGTATGTATTGCTCAAATTCTCAATATCAGGTGTGTAATTTGTCAGCTTTAGCTTCATAAAGGCTCCTGAATATTCAAGTGTTAGACAACCCTTTGTGTTGTCAAAATACTATTTATATGTGAGAAAATTTGTTCACATAAATAAGTTGAAGTAAATGTTGAAGTAGAGCACATGCGATTTTCCTCAAACAATTAAAACTTTCAGGTAAAGATATCCAACAATTGAGAATGTCAACCAACATTTCCAGGCAGTCTCTCTCAAAAGATTTTTTACAATTTTAGAAATTTTGTTTTCCACAATTCTGTTGATATTAATTCTATAACTTCCATTTCCAAATTATCAGTCTCCATCTACTCAAAAAGAGATAAGTCAAATGAAGATGTTTTTAAATCAATTATGTCAAGTTTGATAAGGAAAGAAAATATATTTGCATGAATTTGAAAGTCTTCACATCATTTGGAAAATTCTTCTTTAAGTCCTTCAACATATTTTCATCATTCATCTTTGTTAATAGTAAATTGTCTTGCATGGACATTGTCATTTGGAAACTACTTGTAGGTGTTAGTGTTAAAAAAGTACCAAAATATATCTAATTTTGTTGCAAATCCTTTCCAGTGTTCAAAAAATTTCTTTCCTTGTAAATGTAAGTTTAAATCATTAAGGTGTTGATTATATCAGTCAAAAACATTAAATTGCATAAATAGTCTTTATTATTCAACTCTGGGAAATGTAATTCTTTTTCATGAAGAATCATCTTGACTTTTTCCAAACTGAAAAATCCTGTTTAAGACATTACCTCGACTAAGCCAATGAACATTGCTGTATAATGGAAGGTTTGCATATGCACTCTTAATTTCTTCTAAAAGAGACTTAAATTGCATGTGTATCAATAAAGAATAGGAAACAATAAAATCGATTATCTTAACAGTCAGGTTCCTTACAGAATTCAATTGCTGTGATGAGATTTTCATAACTAAACTTTCATGATATATAATCCAGTGGAAACTTAATATTTGATGTCCAATATGATTTTCAAAAAGTGTAACAAATCCTTTTTCTGCATGAGAAGCACCAGTAGTAACAGAAAATATTTTATTTATAATAATTTTCTGACTTTTAAAATAATTTAAAAATACAGTGGTAAAGTCTTGCCCCTTAGTCGTACCAGTAAGAGGAATCAAACTACCTAATTATTCATTAGTACAATCTTTTTCACAATATTGAGAAATTATTGCTAGGTGTGACACATCATTTACCTTGGTGCTTTTATCAACAGTTACACTGAATACAAAGACTTTTTATAATCCAGTTTTCTGTTTTTTTCATTACATTGTAAGCCATATCAGTAATTTCTCTATCGATTGTTCTCACAGAAACTGGTATTTCTTGAATTTGCAACAGTATTGTCTATTAATTGATAATTCACTGAATAAAATTCAATATTTTTTTAAAAATGTTTATTTGATGAATTCACCACCTTTGAAAGGTTTGACTTTGGAAGCTATGGATTTAGCAACATCTGGTGGGTTTATTTTTAGTTACCATTATTTGACTAAAAAGTAGTTTGATTTTAAAGCCAAAAAACAGCTCTTTTAACAGCTTCAATTTTCTCATCAGTGTTCTTACAAACGTGGACTAATGTTTGATTTGATAATATCTTTGCATACTTGATGTATGCCACTTGACACTTTCATAACATAATGCATAAGCAGCATGATCCTTTTGTTGTACAAATCCATATTCATCAGTCCATGTATCTTGGAAAGAACAAACATCAACCTTTTGTCTGTTATAAGTCATTTTAGGATGGTATATTATTTAATAAGAACAAACTAATTGCTTTCACTTTAATAAGAACAATCTGTTTTCATGTACGATGGTTTGTATTGAATGTGAAATTGTACTCACTTTCAGAAAATGCAGATAGATGCACAGAGCACAAATGCATGACTGCAATGAAAATATGCTTAGAATTCATTCAAAATAGAAAAAGAAGTAGCAGAGTGTGTTTTTAATCAATGCATGTTGTGGAGATGAGCTGATGGGAAATTTACTAGTTGTATAGTTGCCTTGTCTTTGTTTGTTTTTTGTATTATACCTACATTTTAATAAACCATCTAATACTTCAGTGTGTTATTACTTTTATTAAATAAATACAATATTATTTATATTTGGAAACTTGACAAATTTGATTGCTATGAACTGAGTTTAAGTTTTTGTTAATGCTTTTGCAATTAAATTGGCATTTTAACTAGTGTGTTTATTAATAGTTTTAATATATTATGGAATTTCAACCATGATGTTCACATGCTATTACATGTTGTGGTTATATACACATTATATACACAAAACATAATTGATGTGAATGCTGCACTATAATCTCAATACAATTTTATAATGATAATTTTTAATATATTTTAATTCAATCAGTATTCCAGTGAAAATTGTTTTGCAAGCCATGTATACCACACATATCATAGGTTGCCAACCCCTGCTATAGGATATAAGTAAAATATAAAAATATAAAAGAATATAAATTTGTCTTAACATCTTTCTGAATGTTCTCTTAAAGAAGGCACATTCCCATGAAGGTATTGAGTATTTTTTCTGAAAAAGGATGGATAGGCCAAATAAGTGAGTTCAAAACCAATCTACATGCAAACATTATAATTTAAATTAAAAATCAAGATATTGATTCTGGTAGGATTTTAAATGTTTAAATGTCTAATGAACTGATTATTAAAGGTTTACTCCAAGGCTTAGGTATGGATTTAGTTGCTGATTTTTTGGAATATTAAAGTTGTTTGAATAACTAATGATCACTAGATAATGTGTCATATCAAAGTTCCAAAACTTCATCTGCAAACTCAATTTTCTACTGTCATCCAGTGTCTATTGATTGCTAAAATTTACAAAAGATGATATTGAAATAGAATAAAAAAGATTCAAAACACCATTTCAATGGCTCCCATAGAGAAACATTAAAAGAAATGGCATTTTCTCAGCAGAAAATTTTTTTGAGTGTTTTTTTTTCTTTCTTTCATTCTCTAGATAAGAATAGCCAGTATTAATTTACTCAATACATATTGTATGATTAGTGAGACAACAGTTATCTGAAAGAAACTGAAAACATAAATCACATTAACATCTGTAAAAATGTTCAATATGATTTATGTTTTTTTTTGTTTCTATAAAAATGTTCAGGTTTTAGCATATGTAGATTCAATCCCAGGTTATAGACATGCACTACCACTGTCATACAAAGCCTTTTCTAGAAAAGAATAAATATTAGTAATTACTGTTTTAAAGACAATTATTAAAAGCAGGCTAGAAAAATTATGATACTTTAAGAGATTCACTAAAAAACTACTTATAAACAATCATAGAATTCTATAATTCAATGAAATTATTAAAATTAATCAAGTGGTGGATAAGAACTGTGATTCTCTAAGAATTTATTCAAATTTTTAAAAAGTTTAAAAGGTTCACAAGCTAGTAAAATAATAATTTTATTGTAAAATGAAAATGCACACAGAAAAATAATTTGTAAAAATAATATTAAGCTTTATTACTGACTAGCATGCTTTTAATATATTTTTATTAGCTAAATATTATTTAAAAAACAACCTTTTCTGTGTGTATGGACATTTTACCAGATATTATATTGGTTCAGAAAAGAAGAAAATTAATAACAATTGAATAATTTTCTTGCTAAAAAAGATTGCAAATTTAATGTTTGATATAAAATAAAGTTAACATCTTTTCACATAATTTTTATAATTATCATAACTTTTATGTCTTTCCCATAAGCTTACATTTATGCTACTTGTTCTTATTCATAAATATTTTTTTCCAGAAATTATTCTCTTTCAATTCATCATATAGATGTCTTCCGATACAAATATCTTACTTTGTACATTATTCACAATGTATTATTCCACCATCTTCATCATTTTAACATAAATTTCCCTTTGTTTAAATGTATTCTATCTATTTTTATTAAAGTTTATTTTACTCATTAATACTATTTTTTCTGATTCTCAAACTAATTTTTAAAAATATGTTCCTAATGGTACAAGATTAATATTTGAACTCAGTATAATCATATTCACCATATCTATTAATGATATATTATTTTTATTCACAAATAATATGCTTAGCATGCTTTCCTTATCAAATAGCCATACTCATAGTAATAAAAACTATATCAAGTAGCATCTGTTATGCTAGGGTAGTATTAAGTACTTCCTGTGCAAATGATTTAACTTATGTAATTTGCTCTGATACATATACATATAACATTAGCTTTCAAATCCCACCCACTTTAAATAATATGACAAATTATATGCAAGACAAACTACCTTTGGAGTAGAACCCTCAAATTGTTTGTGAGATTGATATGCAAGGCCATTTGCTTTGGTAAATTGTGTACAAACATCACAACTAGGGTTGCCCTGCACAGTTACCATTATAACTGGGGGAAAAAACAACACAGAATTCAAGTCTATATTGTTGGAATATAAGATCAAACAAAGTTATGTTTCTGAGCCACTGAAGGTCATATAGTGCAGTGGTCTGCAACCTTTTCACACCTGCAGAACAGTAAAAATAAGGATAAGGTTCCGCAGACCAGCAAAAATAAAAATAAGATTTATCAGACCGGCGGAAGTCTATAGATAAATTTTCTTAAAGATAAGCATAATTGTTATAACTGATCAAAACAACAATGTTAAATATATAAGATAAAGTTTTATATATATATATATATATGGAGTTTATATAATAAAAAACGTTTTTTAAATTTTTTTTTAGAAAAGTAATAAAAAAATTAATTCTACTCCCCCCCCCCCGTCCCCATAAACATCTGTGATAACTAGAAAAACAAATTAATTTATGAATGATTGATTAGATTTTGTTTTCGTTCTGTTTTCTTTTTTTTTTTAATTGAGTAAAAATGAGATGAAAAAATAAGTAAAAATTGGTTATATTAATTAAAAGTTTAAACTCTTATTATTTATTATTACGAACTTTTTACTGCCGTCTAGCACGTGGACCTGCAGAAAAGTTCCGTGGCCCGGCACCGGTCTGCGGACCAAGGGTTGAAGAACACTGATATAGTGTGTTCTGAAAGAGGAAATAGAAAGCACAAAATCAAGGAAGCTTGACACATAGCTAATAATGTGTACACTATTAATAGGAAAAAAGATTTGTATTCCTTTGTCAAAGAAAGTGGATTATGTAAGTTAAATCAATTATATTGTCTCAGGGAGAATTTAAGTACCACCCTGACTCTTGTTATAATTTTGATTGCTATGAATATGATTATTTGATAGTCGAAAACATGCTAAGTGTATTATTTGTGTATAAAATATAACCTTTTCTTAATAGACATGGTGATCGTGTTTACATCAAGTTACAATTGCTGAAAGAAAATAAATTAAATAAGTATGGAATTACGAAGATTAATATTTGCATTTTTTAAGTATACGAAAATTACGCAATAACTCAAATAAAAAACTGATATAGAAAAGTACTTTAGATTTGTAGAATTTAATTCTCTTTTTAAGAATTAAAAAGAAAAATGATAAATCTTTTTAATTATTGATTATTTTAATTTATTTCAAAATGTCAAGTTCGCTCTAAGTTATAATTTGATTTTTTTGATTTTTATATCAAGTTTAAATAAAACGTATTTGATTCCGACTTTATTTATTAATATCTAGATTATTATTATCATTTTAAAAAAAAGATTTAATAAGTTTCTTATAAAAGAATTTTTAAAAAAGTAATTGAAAAAAAAGATATGGTTGGTTGAGATTAATAGTGATTAGACTTTACTTTATTTAATAAAAAACATTTTTAAAAAATATTTAACTATTAACAAATTATCACAAAGGAATTTCCTATTCCAATCAAGAGATCGATTCACTAATGGTTGTAGTAAGTTTTTTAATTCTATTACTATATCTATTGATTTGATAATCATGATCTATGTCATTCTTTTTTTTTTCATGTTTCAAAGCATCTGCCTGGAAGCGAACCCACAAATCCTGGACCACTTATTGTAAGGCCACTGTGCTAACCACTTGGCCACCATCTGAACGCATCTACAATAGTCAGTGATTTATAAAGAAAATGAAGGCAATGCCCATTGGTCATCCTGAATGGGTTGATGTAATTCTAGTAACATATAAAAATAGAAAATTCTGTTGTGAAGAAATGTTGACATATCAGAAAATATTTAGCTCAAATGTTTCGGATGTTTTTGATGTGATTTTCAGATGAACATCTAAAAAAAGATATTGATTTGAGAAGAGAATTACATAGTACAATTTTACCTTGAGTTAGTGTTAGGTCTTATCTATTTAATATTTTTTATATAGTAACTCCTCTTCAGCTATGTACTGACAAATATATATAAAATAGCAGGAAACATAGAAAAATAAGCTTGAGTGTGCCTGCAATATTTTACAAATTAATATTTAACTGAGTATTCAAAATTTAGGATGTGCAATTATAGGGATAGAGTGTTTATATGTGGGATAAGATAATAGAAAGAAATCTAACGATAAATGCCTGCATCATACATTTTTTGCTGATTAAAATAACTACTTTTCTTTCCAATATTTTTCTACAATAATTTTGTTTATTATCATATTAATTTATTAAAATGTTAACAACAGTTATGTTTATAAAAAGGCAAAATTTACAAAATTTATGGTAAAGTAATATATATTATGGCTATAACATTAAGACTATGCGCCTGAAAAAATGACCCTAGGGACCTCTGCAAATCTTTTACACAAGATGGTAATAAAAAAAAGTGTTGGCATTTAATTAAATGGATTTGTTTGAAAGACAATACTTCCATAGTTTTTTTTTTTAATTTTTGTTTAAGAAATTGAAAAAAAATGATTCTAAAACATGAAAATAATTTAATATAAAACCAATAAAAATCTCTGATAAATTTAGTGCAAATAAACATATAGTTGAAAAGTTAGATAGGCATTGACTACCTTATAGGGAAAACTCTTATGTTTGTTCTTTATAGATATTAAAAGAATTGCTTCAACGATTTTCTAGGTTGAGTTCAATTTATGCAAGTTGTAATGTAAAAATGGAAAACAAAACATGATCCTAATATATGTTCCTGAGAGAGTTAAAAACAGATGAGATTATTCATTGTATTAACCTTGATATCCTTCTAAATCAGGTTAACCTTAAAAAAAACAGATAACAGATGTTGATCTATATTATTTTATCAAATGGTGTTTTTCCAAAAAATTGAGAAAAAAATATTAGTAAATGTTTTTATATTTTTCTAATTTTATAGTACTTTGAAAATATCTATTTATCTTTAACTTATTACTAATTACATAGCTAATTAGAATAGTTACCTAAAAATATGTTTATTAAAAATAATTTGCTAAAAAAGAATACAAATTTCCCCTATATTCAAACTAGGGTATGTTAGTCAGATACTTTACCATTGGATATATGTGATTTTTAAACGGTCGTAGAAAGCAATAGTGAGCTACATTAGCATTGAATAAAATCCAATAATTGAATAATTATTTGGTTAGGTGATCAAAAAACATTTAGTTTTTCAAACTGCTATTCTATTATAACAAATCACCCATATCTAATAACATTTGTTTTTTTCAAGCTTACACTAGATGGCTCTAAAGTAGAGTGGAGAGAACTGAACTTGGAAGCATTTGAATAGGCATATGAAACAATTGGGTGACATTGATGTTAGTATTTGTTTTTTATTGTTTGATTTATATATATTGTACTATTTATTTCATAATTGCTGTATTTTTAGCAAGTAATAATAGAATATATATATATAAGATCAAACAGAAACTAAGAAAATGTACTTATCTAATTAAAACAGACATTTGACCTAATTATTTTAATTATACAAAGAATGTAGGTGACATATGTTTGAAAAAAAAAATATTCAATCTAATTAAAGATGACTATAAAATGTCTATACACAATGCAAATACTTCTTAGGAATGTAACTTGAACAAGAAAAGAATAAGATATAAGAAAATATGTATAAGTTAATCTTAAAATCTAATTTTGTATTTTTTTTTTTTGAAGAGTGCACAGTTAATGCTGTTATGAAGATCTATTCATATCTAACTGTATAAAATTTAGAATGGAAAATTAATAGATAGACTTTGTAAACAGTTTTAAATAACTGATTGAAAGTAACCAGGTGTTAAAAATAAATTCCTGGAAAAGAAAAAAAGAGAAAAGACATGCACTGGAGATAGGATGGGAATATAAAAAGTGACCATGAGAACTTTAGAAGGTTTTTATTTATTGTTGCTGTGAGTTGTAATGAATTGTAAGAAGTACAGTAAAGTGATAATTAGGGGAATAATTTGATGGGATGCATGACCAAGTGGAAACTTTCACCTTTGCCATAGAAAATGTTCAAATGCAAGGTTAGATTCCTGAAGCATTTACCAATGTCATATTCTACTGCAGAAATGCCTTGATGTTCATTATTGTATCTATCCCCCACCATAGATCTACACATCTGCCTTAATAAAATACCATACTTCAAATCACTTGGAACAGATGTTGAAATGTGCAAATCCATGGCCATGATAATTGTCTCAATTCTATTTTAATTCAAGAAAGAAAAGACCAGTCATGGTAAGAGGAATGTGAACTATTATTTCTTTTAATTGTTACTCAATGATTAAAAACCTTATTATTAAACAATTAAAATCAAATAACTTTTATCTCAAGAATTTTTATATTAATTTAACGTATGTGTATATTATTAATTAGTAGGATTTATGTATAGTCCAGTTTATTAATTATATGTTATATTTATTAACTTAGTATTACATTATGTAAATTAATCAGTAGTTATCACATATATATAATATTACAAATTAAGGTCTGATTGTTCTTAAGACAGCTGTTTAAAAAAAAATCTGATTGGCTGTCTGAGAAACAACTGACGGCACATGTGAAAGACTAGCAACCTTTCAATTATTACTAATTTAATAATAACATGCGATTTAGAAAAAAGTTATTTACATATGTTGCTGATAAATTATATTAACATCTAGAAAATTGTGGTGAAGTAAATCTAAGAATTCACACTGTAATATCATAAATTAAAAACTCAGTGAATAATAAATCAATGAATGTGTTTATAGTTTCAAGCTTTCAGGCCAAGATGCTTAAGACTGGCTTATATATATATAGATATATATATATATATAAAGTTAAGTAGAGAGAAGGTTGGTATCATCCTTTTCTTATCAAAATCTCTGTCATGTGTGTCAAGGTCTGATCGTTCTTAAGATAGCTGTTTAAAAAAAATCTGATTGGCTGACTGAGAAACAACTGACGGCACATGTGAAAGACTAGCAACCTTTCAATTATTACTAATTTAATAATAACATGCGATTTAGAAAAAAGTTATTTACATATGTTGCTGATAAATTATATTAACATCTAGAAAATTGTGGTGTAGTAAATCTAAGAATTCACACTGTAATATAATAAATTAAAAACTCAGTGAATAATAAATAAATGAATGTGTTTATAGTTTCAAGCTTTCAGGCCAAGATGCTTAAGACTGGCTTATATATATATATATTTTAACGATCCAAACGAAGTGGTAGATCGCATCGCACCGCACCGCACTACCAAAGGGCGCCATCTAGGCATTTGAGCCTAGAAAATTTATAAAGTAGGCAGATACGCGCTGTTAGGATTCCACTTTATTTACATATTTAGATCGTTAGCCCATTGTCACTAGCTCAGTGGAGACGCTGAGATAAAAAAAAAAAAAAATCTATAAATTTAGATATACATATAAAAAAAAATAATAAAAGCCACTGCCAGAAATTAACACATAAAAATATTTATTTACGCATATATAAAATAATACTAAACCCGAGGAAGAAGTTTAACATTTAGGTTTTATATTCTTATTATGCTTTAATTTTACATTTATATAAATTTCAATGATTTTAATTTTGTTTTATTTAGATTGTCAAGTATGAATAGACTACGTGGATCGGCATTTGAAAAGAAAACATTCTATCCCTATTTAACCCTCCCTTAATATAACTTTACAAATCCATATAGCCATTCACGCCCGACTTAATTTTAACATTTATATACGTTCGCAACAGATTTATTTAACACAATGTTGGGTATAGATCGATTACACAGATTCCACGGTCAAAAACATTTCAAATAAACATAAACGATCAAAATACAAAATTATTGATACCGACAATCGCAGAGGGAAACTTATAAGTAACCCAATAGTATTCAACCGTAAGATACTTGCGTTGTCACCAATAACTTAAAAGACATCCGAATAAATACATTTCGATACTCACCGTAAGGTATCATTATTTATCGAATGTCTATGTATTTTGATCAAATATGAAAACCAAAATATAATTAACCGCAAACAAATCCATGCAAGCGTCTATAACCAACTTTAAATTTAACCATTTAAAATTTAACAATAAATATTAATACAATAACTAACAAATGGAAATGATTTTTTTTTATCAAACGCATGCATATATATAAAATTCCACATTATAAATTTAGTTGACACATAAGTCAGAGAACAGTTCCTTTTTATAAAATTAAATTTATCAATCTTTAAAGTTCTTAATTAATGTTCAGTTTTTCAACAATTGTTCATTTCTATTGCTTACGGTAGAGAAGTCCATGTCCCGTTGGCAATTCCCACGCAGACTTTCCTGGAAGACCGGTCTGATGTTTTGGAGGTGGCAGTTGCTGGTCCTGTCCTGGTATCACAGTCTTTGCATTTTTAAATCAGTGAGGGAGGACGGCAAGTGCGTCTTGCCTCCAGACCCACCAAAATCAAGTTGGAAAAAAGCAAGCTCTCTTTGCCAATATTTTTTTCTCTTTTATATTATCCACCAGGATTCACTGAACAAAACGTCACTGCTCTGTTTTTCCGTTCTGGTCCGAGCCAAGGCCCAGTGCTTCCATTTGTCAAGCTAAATTCCTTTCTTCTCTTATCTACCTTTCCATCTGACTTTTTAATTAAACAGTTTTTAAACAATTAACAAACAATCATTTCCATTTATAGATTACAGGAATTAATTAATACCTGTTTTTTATTTTAAAAATACTTTTATAAATCTTTTTTTTATAAAAACACATTCAAATACCTTTTTTTTTTATTTATCAAAAAACTACTTTTAAAGTTTAACATCTGTGCGAATGTATATACGTATAACAAACATTTTTAATTTTAGCGTTTAGTTTTTTTTTTTTACTTCTATTTTTAATACACTTATTTTTATATGCGAACTTACAAGTTTTTTATTTTAAATTAATGTAACGACATATTTATATATCGTTACAATATATATATATATATAAAGTTAAGTAGAGAGAAGGTTGGTATCATCCTTTTCTTATCAAAATCTCTGTCATGTGTGTCAAGGTCTGATCGTTCTTAAGACAGCTGTTTAAAAAAAATCTGATTGGCTGACTGAGAAACAACTGATGGCACATGTAAAAGACTAGCAACCTTTCAATTATTACTAATTTAATAACAACATGCGATTTAGAAAAAAGTTATTTACATATGTTGCTGATAAATTATATTAACATCTAGAAAATTGCGGTATAGTAAATCTAAGATTTTGCGCTGTAATATCGTAAATTAAAAACTCAGTGAGTAATAAATCAATATGTTTATATCTTCAAACTTTCAGGCCAAGATGCTTAAGACTGGCTTATATATATAAAAAGTTAAGTAGAGAGAAGGTTGGTATCATCCTTTTCTTATCAAAATCTCTGTCATGTGTCAAGGTATTATCTTTCTTAAGACAGCTGTTTAAATAAAAAAAAATCTGATTGGCTGTCTGAGAAACAACTGACAGTGCATGTGAAAGACTAGCAAAATATACCTATAAACGTCACTTAAGAGCACTTTCAACTATCCTTGTAGTTTTTGGCAACTAATACTTTTAAAAGATCAATTTTCCCATAATTCCATGATGTCAACTTTCCCATAATTCAGTGATCTTAATGTTTGCTGCCTGCCTATTGATTAAATTATACTTGTATTTATATATTAACATTGCTTCCTTAATTTTTCTTTTATTATTATTTCTTTCAGTTTTCAATATTTTTACATTACTATAATTAAAATGAAAACCATATATACATGATTTATTATGGTCATAAAAAAAGCTGATAAATTATCATTATAATTTTGTCTTGTATTTTGAACCCTTTTTAATAATAACAAGTGCTCCTTTGTTATTTTTTCCAATATGCATCTCGACTTTTAAGTACTGTATTTTCTAATATTTATTTATAAATTTACATATATATATATATATATATTGAAGCAGTCGGATCTGAGTTCGATCCTAGCTTCATGACATCTAGCCATAAGCCCACTTCAAACCCTAGTACTAACCTTGAATTTCCGATGCAATGGGGCTTTATATGTTCAATCCATGCTAATTTCCATAAAGAATAACTTATTTCAAATGCTTATTAAAATTAATTAGTTTCAGATTTAAATTGATCAATTCTATTAATAAATTCATGATAGAATTATTCATGAATTTATATATTATAAATGTGTGGATTGTGCGTATATATTTGTAAATATTTAAATATATATAATTGTTAAAAAGTTTCATTGCATCGGGAATTTTTGATTTTATTTTTAAATAATTTGCTAAAGTTTTATTGATTAAAAGCTACATTCTTTCGATAAGCTTTCAGATTTTCCCTTTTCAAAAACAACTGTTAAAGTTTTATTAATTACAAAAAAGATAAGGATTTCCTAATTAAAATCATTTTCTGATTTTAAGAATTCATTTTCTAATTAGAAAATGAATTCAAGTTAATGAGTTTGAAAGCCTTATCGAAGGAATGTGTCTAAAAACAACCAATGTATCTAAAAACATTGATAATGAAAAAGGCACTAGCCTGAAGGCATCAGAGAGGACAGTATATATAGCTCTGAAAAGTTTGAAGAAAAGAGAAGTCATCTTTGTTGTAGAGAAGTGCAGTAAACTCAGTATGTTTTAAATAGTGTTTCGATTATGGTGAAGGCCTAGAACATCAGGAATCTGGCTACGGTTCCTGAAGCCCTTTGAGAATCTTCAATGAAGCTGCTGAATCTTTCCAGACCAATCATGCTGCTAAAATTGTGAAAATTCATTAAAATAATGTTCAAGTAATCGACCAAATGGTGCCTACATTTTTTACCAACCCGGACGTGTAACCTAAGGGAACCAGCCCTGGAAGAAATGGTTAATATATTTCCATAATGAACCTTAAGCTTTCTGGCCAGTTTCTGAACTTTACTTTACACTCCCTTTAAGAGCTCTTCTTATTTATAATGTAATAATCTTTATAAAACCTTTTATTTATGCTATTTTAAATTAGTAATTCTCTCAATCTGTAGTCTTTAAATTTAACTTTCCTACCCTCTATGGTGGTTCATTTACTATATATATATATATATATATATATATATATATATATATATATATATATATATATATATTTATTGTGTGATTTATTATTGTTGTTTATTTTAATTATATGCCAATAATCCTTCGAGTCGATAAGCCCTTTGTTCTCTTTGTCTTACACAGATATTAAATCTGATAATAATTCTCGTCCATTAGAACTAGATTTACTGTTCTATTAATTATCAAGTCGAAAGAAATTATTAAATGTGTGTTATTTTTATAATTGGCTAATAATAAATTATTAGTTCCATTTTTAATCTATGCCCCAGCTATTTTTTGTATTCACCAATATGTATTTATTCATATATAATCTTAAAATGTTTTTATTGCAAAAGGGCCAATAAAGGATCAAATATATTCTAATTCAACTTTGTTATTTTTGATTAAGATTCAGGAAGGGCATGATGATTGGGGCATAATTAATATGATTTACAAATACTTTAAATAATTTTAGTTAACAGCTCATTTGACTTTGATTAAATTGATCAAGTCATCACGTAGAGCATTCTATAATTGGGTTTTATTTTTTAAATGATGACTATCAAGTCATCATCTTCGAACATTGCTGACATAGGGCAATCTTCCACTCTGTCAGGCTGGTTGGTGATAATATTTCTGTTATTTTAAATTATCGAGGAAGAAAGCACTTCCTATCCTGTTCATATTAGTCAAAGGGCATAAGACTTGTCATATGCAAGCTGCTACAGGACTTAGATTATCGGCCAGCTATCGTCTTTCAATTTCATTTTATAGCTCATTATTTGTCAGCACCGTTGCCTCTCTGTTCCGGTAAAGCCCACTCTGATGCTCGTAATTTGTGATGAAGTGATTTCAATTAAATTCCAACAAATTCTCAGTAAATAAGTTTTCCAATAAAGATTAAAGTTATGCCCTAAAATACGTATCTTGCTCTTTATGAATGGATTTGCGAAGGTGAAAATAAATATCACATTCTTTCGTATAAAATTAGAGTAATAATTTCCTTTACTAATGAATACCTTTATCTGCCTTTTATTTCTTGTTGGGGGCATAGACATAGACTTTCAAATATTGCGTAATATTCATTGGCATATAATAATGACTGCCACTCGTATTATAATTATAAACTTTGTTAAAGGACTAGAATTAATTAATTTAATCTTTATTTAAAATTCAAACAAAACAAATTATTATTATTAAATATTTTCTAAACACACTTGGTTTCTTAGTTCTTAATTCTTTTATAATTATTTTAATGTTGATACTCGCTGTCTGTGTTGGCAACCCGAACATATACATATGATTCGATTTAAATTTATTTTTATTCAGTTGATTATCAGATATTAATTTCAGTTCAGGGGTCTCTGATCCTTGCCAACCATTGAGCTAGTTTCTTGGTGCATAGCACTGTGCCATTGATTTAGATTTCTACTAATCTGAGCTGGTGAGTTGGATTTGAATTTAGTTTGAACTGACTGAGTTTGGATCCGACTTGCAGTTTAGGTGGTGGATTTTTCGACTGGTACAATATATATATATACACACTTTAAATGATGAAATTGCAATGTCAAAATTTGTCAAAAATGTTGCTTTCTATATATAAAATTAAAAATAATCAATTTAATTAAAAAAAAATTGAAATAAACAAATCATTATAAATAAAAATGTTATTTAACACATCAATCTTTGATTTCATTCCTTAATGAAACCTTTTCAAGATATTTTTTTACACATTCACATGACTAATCACCCTACAACAACTCCCCCGATGAACATTATTTACATTACATTACAATAAATATAATTATTAAAATATATACATAAATATAATTAGTAAAATACTTATATGTGCATAAAAAATGATCAAACTTATTACAGTCCCCCCCCCCCCATAATATATTTATAATTACAAATAATCTAAAACAACAACAACAACAATAATTATAATCCTTTCCTTCTATTTTCAAAATTATAACTCTAATGTTTCCAATAATCTAATAATGTCCACTTCCCCCCAATTGTGCTGGACCTTTAATCATGTTTACACATTTGTTTAAATTTTCTTGATCATACAAAGTCTCATAACATTTTTTTCCCTTATAATTTTTAACATATTTTATTATCTGAATATTCTTTCCACAATTCATTTTATGCCCAGTATCCAAAAAATATATATATGGCCCTGATCTTTTATCCTTTCTGTTAAAGATATTAAAATGATTTTCAGAAATAATAATAATACAAAAGATAGTGTATAAAAATAGGAAGTGGGTTTCCATTATATATTCAGAGCATTTATATAAGACATTGATAAAAAAAAACATTACCTAATGATATTAAGATAGAATGGAAAAAATAAGTCTTTAGGGAAATGGATAGGTAACTCAAAAAGGATGGGCAATATTAAAAATAGGGTAGGCTTAATATATAAAATTAGTTGTGATCTTCACAATATGATATATATAGGTCAGACAGGAAAGACTGCCATAGAAAGAGATAAGGAACATGATAGGGAAATTAACAGAAAGGATATAAAATCAGGGCCATTTATATATTTTTTGGATACTAGAAAGAAAATGAATTGTGAAAAAAATATTTAAGTAATAAAATATGTTAAGAATTACAAAAAACGAAAATTTAAACAAATTTGTAAATAAGGTTAAAGATCCAGCACATTTAGGCTGAGGGGGGAATGGACATTGTTAGATTATTGGAAACTTTTGAGCAAGAATTTTAAAAATAGAAGGAAGGGTTTATTATTATTCTTTTTTTTAAATTATTTGTATATGTATATTATGAGGAAGAAAAAAGGTCTGTAATAAGTTTAATCATTTTTATGTACATATATGTATTTTACTAGTTATATTTATGTTTCAAAGCATACTTTATTGATTAAAAACCAATGATTACATAGGTAAGATTGGGCTTACACAGTAAGCATAAGTCTGTTCCTGTGTCTAAACAGTTCTGTTGGGCATAAGTTTGTTCACAGATATATAGGAGAGAAAAAGCTTTCTCTTGAGTTCTTTATGTTGTGTTTTTGCTACTCTTAAGGCATCAAAAGTTGCCTGAATTCAGCTTGTCTAATTTTTTTTATATATACATTATGTTGATGACCCTGTCATGTGTGTCCTGCTGGTTTTGGTGTATTGTGTTCTTTTTTTTTTTTTAGCTGTGTTATTCTGTATCTCTTTTGCTGATTTTCAACTATAGTGCTGATTTTAGTTTAAACAGTGACCAAGTTGCAGCAAAAATATCTGGTGGTGCTAGCATGTTATCCCTTTCTTTTATTTTTTCTAGCTTGTGGTGGAAAGTGTTGAGGTTTTGTTTTGCATTGTAGTCGAAATTGAATTTACATCTGGTGTACCAATATGCATACAAGCTAAATGTCGCTGCTCTTATTGTTGGGATTGCATTTTTTTTGTATACCTGGAGAATTTTTGCCATTGTTGTGTCTTTCTGATGGTAGTTATTTATCATTATTTGTCTTACCTTTTCCAAGCCCAGACAATTGTTTAAAAAATGATGTTGTGTTTCTTCTTCTTTTTGGCACAATCTGCACAGTGGGTCTATTTTTGTAAAGAACCTTTTAAAATGGATGAAGTGTGATGTAGGCAAGGTATTCAGATTTACTTTGACTATGAAGTCAAAAAATTTAGGCTCCAGGTACCAATTTTTATATTTTTTTAGGAGCTGTGCATTGTTTATTTCAAGGACCATTTTGTTGTTGATATCTTGTTGGGTCTGCTCTATTAGGCTATGTATGTGCCAGTATGTGTATTTAATTGGGTTAGACAGGGTTATTTTGTTCCTTTGATTTCTTATGCTGTCTAAAAGTGTGGCTATATAGTTGTCTTTGGGAGGTGGTCGGTCAGTGGGTATTATATCTATTATTTGTTGAATATTTGGAAACTTTGTAATTTTGTGGGTTGGTTTATTATTTTGTGTGTATGTAAAAAGTTGAAATTGTATGTAGTCCAAGCCCATTTAGTTTTGTGGGTTGGCTTAATTGCCTCATTGAAATGGCTACCACCTTTTTATTCCAAAGTAGTTTATTGCACATGGAGTTTACTGTTGATATAAATTTTTTGGTGAACTTTATCACTGGTAGGTAGTATGTGATTTTTGTCATTATCAGTTGGTTGAAGAGAGCAACCTTTGAGTATAGAGAAAGGTATGATTTAGCAAGTGAGTCTGTGATTCTTTCTATTTGTGTTAAGATTTTGTCTTGTATTGTTCTCCTCATATGCCCCATTCCCAAATGAAATGGGAAACCCAGAAACTTATTCAGTTTTCCTTGGTATATTTGTGTGTTGGTTTTCCCAGTAAAAATTGACCACACAGCTGATTTATTAGTATTTATTTTCAGATGAAATTTTGTTGTATAGTCTTCTATTATTTTTTGGAGTATATGTAGTTGTTTCTTTGAAGTTAGAAAAACCGTAACATCATCCATGTAGCCTATACAGGGTATGTAAATATTGGTGTTTAGTATTTGTATTCCTTATAATTTTTCCTTGATTTTTTCAAGTAGAGGGTTTATGTATAGTGTGAAGAGTAGTGTACTTAGTGGAGATCCCTGGGGGATGGATTGGTTAGGGTGGAAAGTGGGCGATGTTCTTCCATTTAGCGTAATGTGTATCTCCCTATTTAGGAGTAGGTTGGCTATTGTGTATAAGATTGTTCTTGGTATTTTTGTTTTCTTTAATTGATTTATTAGTTTGTTGATGGGGACAGAGTCAAAGGCACTCTCAAAATCCAATTGTACTACCATGGGCCCATGTTTTTTTCTTTTTATTGTTGAATTTACTATTGTTTTAAATATTAGAGCTGCTTGACCTGTTGAAGACCCTTTTTTAGCATATTGATGTTCCGATATTATTGGTAAGATGTAGGGTTCTATCTTTTCTTTTAGTACTTTTTCTAGAATTTTGATTTCCAATGGCTCCATTGAAATGGGTCTTAAATTTGTAATTTCCAAGATGGATTCTATTTTTTTCATGAAAGGGACCATTGATATTGGGATTAGACCTTGTATGTTATATAATTTTTGTGAAAGTTGATTTGCTAGTTGACATAGTAATTTATTTGTAAATTGACTTAGATGAGTTAGTATAAATTTTGGGATCCTGGGTGGTCAAGTGCTTTGTAATGTTGTGAGTGTTCTTGCAAAATCTTCTATTTTATAGGGGGTTTCATTTTCAGGTTTTCCAAAGTAATTTTCTGGGATCTTCCATTGGTTGTTTGTTGTGAGTTTACTTCTGAAGTATTGAAAGATGGGTTCTATCATGTTATAGCCTGTTATCACTTTATTTCCTGTTTTAATTGCCATAGGTACTTTGTTAGTTGATGGATATCCTAATGTCCACCTAATGTAACCATGGGTCCAAGTGTGTTGTTCTGTTAAACATATTTTTTTTTTCTTTTTGATGGCAATATATTGTTTTAATTGGTTACATGTTTGATTGTATAGCTGTGTAAGTTTAACAATGATTTCTTGGTTATTTTTGATTGGTTTTGCTGTTATGATCTTTTTATGTATTTCTTCTGCCAATGTCATGAGTTTTGTTGGTGGGGTTGTTTTTTTGTGTCATTTGATTGATATTATAAGATATGGTTTCTGTGAAAGCTATATATTTTGTTATTGGGTCAAGGTCCATTTGATTTAGTTTGTTTATTGCTATATATATATATATTTCTGAGAAAAAAAACTTCCTGTGTATTGATTGGGAGTAGAATTCTTATGGTTTTCTGTAGGTAGTATTTTTGGTTATAGTTTGTATCTAAATTTATTTTTATTATTTGCACTGCATTAACAAACTTTTGGTAGCTCATATTAAAATCCCCTGTTAGTATTGTTGGGTAAGGATTGTTTGCCAGCATTGAGTTTATTGTTGCAATTATTCTATTGATTATAACTGGCCCTGGTGGAATATATACATATATGATATTGATTGAGAGATTTTTGTGGTAAAAAGTTATGATTATTAGGTTTGAGTTTATGTAGATTATTTGAAAGTAGTGAAGGGACAACTCTGGATTATGTATATTCCTGTCCCACTGGCTGCTTGAGCATGCACAAAAACCTTGTGTGCTCATGACTTGTGCTGGGTCAATTTTTGATCCACTATGTATTTTGGATTCAAGGAGCCCCAAGATGCTTGGTTGTATGATTTGTATCCATTTGTTTATATTCTGCATTTTTGTCCTGGAGTTTATACCCCTTACATTAACTGCAGCTACTTTTATAAGCATACTAATTTTTGATTTATAGATTTTTTGCTTTGAGATGTGTTGACTATTTTATTTTTTTAGTTGTTGTTGGTATTGTCTCTGTGTCTGTACTTTTGGTTTTTAAAACTGGTGTTGTTTGTGGGTTGTATGTGTCTGTGTTTATATGCCCATGTGTAAAATGATCACTTTCACTGTCATATTCTGAATCAGTTAGTTCATCATCTGTTTCCATTTCTATATTCTTTTCTTTTTCTTGAATTTTCCTTTCTGCTGGTTGGAGTTCTTTTGCATTAGGTTTGATTTTTTTTAATTTCTCTCTTTTTTGTTTCCTTTTGCTGTTTTCTTTTGCTTTCTTTTGTTATATTCTCAATTGCTGGAAGAGTTTCTGCAATTTTATCCATGATTTCAGTAGCTGTCTTGTTTAGAATTCTGTGTTTATCTTGGCCACAGATATCTGTTTTATTTTCTATTGTTTTTGTTGTATCATCTTTGGGTTTTTTTCCATTAGACTGTGAGTCTTCATTTTCTTTTATTTCCATTTCAATTATTTGTTCTGTGTTTACAGATGTAGAAGTGTTTGCATTTTTATTTTTCTCTGTTGTTGTATTAGTTTTGTTTAAGTTGAGTTTTTGAAGGTGTGAATTTGGTGGTTGTTTGTTATTATCTGTGTTTTCTGTAGTTGTTTCTACTAAATTGGAATTACTTTGGTCTTTTTTTTCTTGATTTTTTTCCTTACAAACAGTCGCTATGTGTCCTCTTTTTCTACATGCAAAACATCTTGGTTTGAGCCCTCTTATATACAGATGAAGTGTGGCTTCTTGGTCTGTGATATGTGTTGGGATGTTTTCTGGCTCTATGTCTTTGTGTAATTTGACTTTGTATTCATAACTGTTTGATAATATTGGGATTGCTGCTTCTTTGATATAGATTTGTTGGAAAAAGTTACTTTTCCAAAAGGGTTCATCATACTTTGAAAGTCATCTAGATTGTACCCAAAGTAAGTATTTTTGATAACTCCAGTTATATTTTTATATTTATTTTGATCAACTTGTATTACTGCAAAATTTCCAATTGTTTTATTTTTTTTAAAAAACTGTTCTATTTGTTTGGAGCTTTTGAATTCTAGTTCCACATATCTATTATTGGGATGGTCAGCTATACAACTGACTGAGTTGATAATTTTATTTTTTTCTAGTGCTTTAAATAGAAGTGGCTTAGGGAAAGTATATAGTGAGCAGTGATTGTCTGTTACTGCTAACACAACTGAGTTGTCCGTGAAGAATCTTTTAAATGTTGTAAAGAGTGTCCGAGGTATCGTGTTGTTGAATTGTTCTCCAATTGTTTCTAGCATTTCATCTGTCCATACTGTGAGTGGGGGAGGTAATATTTGATCTTGTTCTGATATGTTTAGATTCTTTAAATCTTCCGCTGTAGTTCTTCTAAATCTGTGGGGTCTAACCTGATTTACGTTAGCACTAGGGCTTGCGTTAATGTTAGATTTATTTGCAATTGTAGCATATGTGTTACTTGGGGCTTGTGCTGTGTTGGCTGCTAGATTGAAATTTTTATCAGTCTCCATAATGTTACTCATTAAAACTATTTTTTTTATTATTATTTATGGTAACTGTTTCTTAATTGTACTTTTAACAACTCAAATAATTGATTTATTGTTGTCTTCTATTTTAACTTTTTCGTTAGTTCAAATAAACATATTATTTCGAACCTCTTATTTTCCGGCCATGACTCTATCACAGTATTAGATAATCATTTGCTTTTCCTATTAAATTGTCTTAAAACTTTACTATTTATCTTCTTAATTAAAAGGTTATGTTTGGGCTACTTAATATGCGATTATTAATCAGAAAAAAACATAATTTTGATGTTTTTGATTTATAAAAGGTTAGAGCTAAATTAGCTTACCTGTATGCGGGAGAGTACCTAGGTGGCGCTATTAAAATATACTAGTTATATTTAATATATGTATTTTACTAATTATATTTAATACATGTATTTTAATAATTAAATTTATGGTAATGTAATGTAAATAATATCCATTTGGAGGGGAGTTTCTATTAGGTAATTGGTCATGTGATTGTGTAAAAAAACATTGTGAAAAAGGTTGCATTAAGAAATGAAAGCCGGATTGATGTATTAAATAATATTTTTATTTATAGTGAGTTGTCTATATTAATTTTGTTTTAAATTGATTATTTTAAATTATATATATATATATGTTAGTATAATTTTAAAGATAGTTAAAAATAACGTTTAGTTCACACATTTATCATTTTAATATTTATTGATTAAAATATATATTTTTGCAAATTTAAAAGCAGCTATCTCCTTAATTTTTATTATTTCATTGAATGAATAATAATATATGTAATTTAGTTTCAATCTGATTAAAATTAAGACCCCCCCCCTCATAAGATAAATAATAAACTCCAGATGATGTGCTCAGCAAACCATCACTATCACTGGCACTTATAAAAGGAATAAAAGCTGTCAGGAGATTACCAAATAAATATTGCTAATATCAATAAACTTCTTTTATTAGCATTGAGAAATTTGGATGGCCAGGAAATGTAATTATGTCTTGTTGATAATGATTTATAGTATTAATTGCTGGAGGATATGATTTGGACATGCGAGTATTGAATATTCAATATATGTATGGAATTCCTTTTAATTACTGGAGTCATTATAAATAGGTAGTATTATACATAGTGGTAAAGTAATACTGTTATATATAAATATATTGAAAATAGACATAAAACAAATGGTACTCTCTCTCTCTCTCTATATATATATATATATATAATTTAAACATTTAATCATGAAAAGGTAGTACAGTTTTTATGTGTTATAATTTGTTGAGTATGTTTTCAATGTTAACAGTCAGAATCGTAGCTCTCATCTTTTGCTGCAGAAAGAAATACAAAATTTAAATAAAGGCATGTTACATAAATGCCCTATTTGCATATTTCATTTCTTTTACAATCATATACAGAATTATTTTTTGTTTATAGCATGGGAGTTGTTAGCAATGAACTATGCTTCCTGCAAATCTAAATAGATGAATAAATAATGCAAAAGATAAAATAACTCCAGAGCAAATACTACAAGTTGTGTACAATATTGGATGTAGCATTTTTTCCTGCCACACAATGTGTTATGGGGAATTATGGAAAAATATGGCTACAAGGTTGACAAAGCATATATATCCATATAACTTCAAGCAAAAGAATCTCTGAATACAAATCAGTATTTTTAAAAATTAAGCAAGAATGGGATTACACTTTTAACCCAGTTGGAGTAATAGTAATTTGTTTGAGTAAAATAATAGGAAGCACAGTCTATTGCTAACTACTCCTATGCTATAAACAAAAAGAACCCTGTGTCCTCTTGTCAAAGAAATGGATTATGTAAATAGGGCATTTACATAACATACACCTTATTTAAATATGGTATTGTTTCTGTGGCAAAAAATGAGGACTATGATTCTGATCATTAAAGGTGGAAGATTAAAGGTGGATGCATGCTCAGAAAATTATAACAATGCATAAAACTTTATTATCTCTTCTTGGTTAAGTGTTTATATAAATATATAAAAATAACTTTTTTGACTGATTGTATACTACCGATTAAAAAAAAATATTGAACAAATTATTTCTTATTTGAACTCCATTTCTAAACTCCAATTGAGTCATTGTTAGGACATATAAAACAATAAAATTTCATTGTATAATTTTAAATTGCACTTATAATTATTAAAATATCACAAAAATATTTATACTCTGAAAGCTTTCTTTTTTCAACAAATCATAACGTCTGCTCGATCATAATTATAGTTTCATTTTGACGTTAGCTTCTAAAAACAAAGCTTTTTTACACAATCATCATTATCATTATCATACTTTCAGTCACTAATCAATTGATTCATTGGAGGATAATAGTCTAAGTTTAACCTACTTTTTCCAATCTAAAGACACTGCTTTTGACATCATATTAATATACTTTCATATTATATCCACCTATTTCAAATATGACCTTTTTTTATTTCTTTTACAATCTCTTGAGATCCAATATAAGGTTTCAAATCCCTACATTAGATAAATTATTTATTAACATTGATTATTGTTCTTTAAGTAGGAGCCAAAATATGAAAAAAGATTTTGCTGAAAAGAAAATAGAAAAATGAAATTCCTTAATTTTTAAAAAATATAAAATGCAATAAATAATAAATTAATCTATTCACCCAATTCTAGAGCCAACTGTCTTTAGAATAGGGCAAATAGATTATTGTGAGAATGAATCATTAAATAACATTAGTACTATAGAGCTACAATACTCTCAGCCCCAGTCTAGTTTTTGGTGTTTGCCTACAGCAAGCATTGAGGTACAAATCTGATGTGAATGCACTAACACATCATTTCATTCTCACACTATTTAAGCCAATAACCAGAAATTAGACCAAACTTTCAAAGTTTTGAAACCAAACCAACCCTCTGACTTGGTTATATAAATCTAACAAATATTTTATTTCTATATATTTTAGAGATCTTAGTTAACTCATATGGTATCATTGTTAGAAAAAACAATTTGAGCACAAACTTTCAAGTTTTCTTCAGCTATCCACTCTATCTCATATAATTATACACGACCACACACGTAAAACAGATAAATGATCTTCAGTACATGTATTTCATGCTGAACCAGCACTCATAAGATAGTCCAGATCATCATCATCTCTCACACACAAATATATAATATGTGTTCGGTTTATATTAAGATTGCAAATCTCCAATACTTTAATGGACAGGCTTCAATCTACTCCACCCTCCAATTCTGTGTTTAAATCCCCTATATTACATTTAAACTCCAAGTATACGAATTATGCTTATTTCAAAAATATTAAGAACACTTCATTATAACTTTTAACCTTTACGAAAAGATCGTAAATTTATTTGAAATTATTTAAAGGAAAAGTCACTCAACATTTATTTTAAATAGAAAGAAAGCGAGAGAAGGAGAGAATAAGAAAGAAATAACATTGCAAATAACATCTATTATATATTTTTTAATTTATTGTTACTAGAATTATTGATTCAATTATGAATTTTGTCTTGATTAGTTTTTTTATAAATAATTTATAAAAGAAATAGAACATAAATAAAGCTAATACACCCGAATTTCTGCCCTCTTGTGATGTAAAGACTTATGAATTAATCAGATTCCTCAATAAGAGAGAATAAAGGGCCATTAAGGTCATAGTGATTCATGATGTACTCATACAAGAAAAATAGGAATGACTAATATGATTTTGATATATTATATGAAAACTGTGCTTGTAGAGTTAATTTAGATAGATGGAATGTATTTATAAATGTGAATATATGGAATGATAGGAAAAGTGATGTATGACCCACCCTATCCTTCATTACAAAGAGAGTTAATAATGTTTAGTAGATAATGATAATTAACTATTAATTAATTAATCTTAAACAATCGAATCTTTACACTTTCACAGGATGCACTAAATAATCCACGTATCATTTCCCTTAGATAAACAACCATCCTAGTGCAACGTAGTGAATTAAAAAAAAACTTTCGTTTTTCATCTTCCACTCTGGTTTCATCTACGTATTTTCAATGAGAACAAGTGAGGATTTTATGATATCTATGATGAAGTGATTTTTATTAATCTAATAAAAGTCCATATATTTAGAAAGAAACATAGAGGTTTTCCATTTTAAAGAAGGAAAAAATAGAATCGAATTTTCTTTTCTTTTTTTTTTTATTTGTTTTGATTCTCTTTCTCTCAGTATTTTTTTTTTTTTTTTTTGATAAATTATTTTCCAAAAGTTTATTATTCAATAAAAAAAAAAAAAAAATAAACTTCAACTTTATCACTCGAATCTTTTACAATTTTTAGTAATGCCGTTAGCAGATTCTCAAATAGAAAAAAGAAAACATTTTTATCTGTATTTTTACAGTTGACTTGAAATTTTCTCTGCACTATCTTACTATTAAACTCATAAAACAAAGATTTATTTCGATCAGCATTTTTATAATAAAGTTACATGTAAAATTCTGTTTAATTAAACTAATTCGATTTTGCTTTTATTGAGAAAGAAAAACACTTATCAAACAGATGGTTACAAGAATAATAATTAAGAACTAAAAACAAGAGGTTAATTTTAAATATTACGTTTTGTATATTTTTATTATTCTTACAGTCCTTTTTATTTGTTGATTGATAGTTATAGTCATCAGCAGCATCAACCAATAGCAAACGACTATGGCCATTCCAAATTCGAGAAAAGAAAAAAAAAAGAAATGAAAGGCAAATAATAATAGTCATTCATAGGAAAAAAAGGACACTAGTACCCCTACTATCAAATGAAAACTGGATCGAAAGTGCAATAAATTGGAAGGCAAAAAATAGCAGTGATAATGATTGATAGTGAAAATGAAGACAACAGGAGCGCATGTGCAATAGACCGATATAGAATTCTCCACTAATGAAAACTTCTATAATTGATGAATCAGCTGCATCAGGTAGTAATAAGATATCAAAACTGCCACTAGAGGGACAGAACTTACTACCTGAAAAGCATACTAAAACCCAAACAATAACTGTGATAGATATATTATTAGTTTTAATAGACTCTTAGAATAAATTAGAATTTTTTCTTGTTTTTTTTAACAATATAAATTAACAAACAACAGAAAGAAATAATTCTTTCATCACAAGTGCTGCTAAACATTGATGTTAAATTCTTAAGTCTCTATCATGTGTCTGAAGCTTATAGTTGCAGATTGAACACTAATGTTTAATGGCACATGTGAGGAAAGGATAATTATTTTCTATAGTTTGTTATACTCTAAAACACAGCACTTGTAAAATTGATCAAGTATTATAATATAAATTAAGTAGCTTAAGAAACTTCCCTATAGTTTTTTTAAATACCATAATATTCTAATCAAAGCTAGTACATTAATTATAAGGGCATTGAACTCTGTGATGAAGAACTTCAATTTGATTTAAGGGAATGATATTATTAAGGATTATATATTTGAACTAGTTGAATCAAAAGTATAGAGCAATTTATGTGTCATAGGATGCTCTTTATTCTATAGAACATTCTCCTTGACACTGACAGGTATTTTATTATTAATAACACTTTCCTGTTTATCTCTTTTAATATTACATATATTGGCTTAAACATATTAAGCATTACTTTCCAATATCAAATACTGTTATTTTTTGATTGTCAACGTTTTAAGTAAATATGCATAGCAATCCTAATAAAAAAACATATAATCCATATTACAAATGTTTTTCAATGTAGGCTTTGTCATAAATACACAAAATACTTTCACATTTGTATTGATTGACAATATTGGCTTTGCAATTCCAAGTTTATTCTACAATCCTAATAGCAATATACAATTTATATTTCTCATGTGTCATAGCATTAGCCAGGGAAGCGAATCCACTAACCAGGGACAACTGCTTGTAAGGTAGCCATGCTGACATCTCGACCATTGATTCTTATGTCTACTATGGAAGTATTTGCACATCTAAATTCTATCTAAATGTGTTGTTGTGTACCAAATTATTTTTTTCTACAACAATAATCCTGAGAGATACATGAGTATCTTCTGGAATAAGAGGGTCCATTTGAGCAAGGAAAGAAAATTCTCACACCATGTTCATTAAAATAATTGGTCCTCTACACAGCAGCATCTGAGGCCATAGCATGAAATCATTGATTGCAAGAAGGAAAACAAAATGGACTATTAATTATTACATTGTGTTTTCCTTTATGTAAAAAGGTAAATAATATATGCAACTTTATGTATTATAAAATGTAATCTTCCTACAAGTTCTGTTATTATAATGGGTCTGATAAAAGAAAATATGCTCATTATAATATTTGTTCAATAAAATCCTTTGAAATATAATAAAAATACTACTATTACTACTACAACTTGTATAATAATAGTAGTAATATTTACTAAGGCAATAAACCAAATTCTTGTGCAGTTAAAAATGCGAAGGTAGGGACCTCTATAGGTCTTAACCACAAGCTTATGCATTGGGAGAAACAAGGGGAACCCTTCTTTACTCCAACATACTTTCTATATAAATAGGTGAAGCTGAAGTGGTTAGATCCGAGAGTGTGAAGCCATTCAATACTCACTGATTAAGTCCACAATTCCTATTATACATTAATACTCGTGAAATCTTTCAATTTATAATGAGTCAATGGAAAGATCCTATAGTTAGAAATATATTACGATAATTTAAAGTTGTAATTATAAATTTATTTAATGCACATTGATTATGTAAGTAATATTTACTAAGGTAAGAAACCTAAAGCTTGTGTGGATAAAAGTAGTAGTAGTAGTAGTAGTAGTAGTAATAGTAGTAGTAGTAGTGGTAGTGGTAGTGGTAGTCATAGTGGTAGTAGTAGTAGTAGTAGCAGTAGTAGCAGTAGTACAGCAGTAGTAGTAGTAGTAGCAGTACCAGAAGCAGCAGCAGTAGCAGTAGTGTAGTAGTAGTAGTAGTAGTAGTAGTAGTAGTAGTAGTATTAGTAATGGTTAGTAGTAGTAAGAGGACACAAAATACAAATTTGATGATGACTATAAATCAGTCCATTAGCAAACTCTTAACATATTTACATCTATATATAAAGTATATTGGTTCCTTAATCTATTTATTTGATATTCCTTGATTCTGTCCTTTAATTCTATTGCATGAATAACTCCAGATTTCACATTTGCTTCTTCAATAGTAGGGATTTATTAACTCCTATCATTTGTCATCTATTAGTTACTTAAGCGAATACTAAGTGGATAGTCATGGAGAAAGAAAGAATATGCTGCAAAAATTGTTTATGCAACAAGTGTTGAATAATAGCTCTCCAATGTATTCTGTTCTTAAAAAATATCTTCTCAAAAGTAAATAAAAAAAATATACTTCTTTAGAGTGTTTTTGAGATAATTTTAAATGAGGTCTGCCACTCCCTGAAATTCATGCTCAAATTCATCATAAATAGATTTTATAAAAAATAATTATTTAAATATGCAAAAGATTTATTCCACAAAGTTATAATGCATTGTATATTATTCTGTGTTGATGAGTAGAATATACATATTTCTTTTACTATTATTAACAATTGAATAATTTATTTGTTGGTGTTGGGGGGGGGGGGATCACAAGAAGTCTCAGGACCAGAAGCAATGCAGCAGAACAACAATCCACTGACATTAAGCTCTGATCCTGCCGCTATACCAAATCATTCAGGATATTATATTCTTATTATATTTCACTGAAGCTACCAAGTTTTAAAATGTCTATAACCTAGACTTTTATTTAATTTAAGCACTAAATATATAGCTTATTTGATATATAAGTTTTTAAAAAGTTCTTGAAATAAATAAAATTTACAGATTATATGATTAAATTATTCACAGTTAAATTTTCAATACTATTCTTGAAATCATGAATAAAAACAAAAGAATAATCATTTATAATTTAATTATTAAACATTATTGATTATCTATATTAAGATATGAAAATTGAATATATGCTAAAAAACTCACCAACACAATATTAGTAAGATTTCTATTTCTGCATATATATATATATATATATATATATATATATATATACCAGAGATATATATATATATATATATATATATATTATCTGGTACATGTATTATTTATAGTATTTACATATTGATCTTTCAGCTGGTTTGCTGTTACCATCAACTGGGCAATGAATATTATAAAAATGATTATAGAAGTTGTGTAAGAATTGATGTATCACAAGTTTGAAAATTCTACCAATAGAAAGCAGGTGCAAAAAAAAATTAAAAAAATGACAAAATAATAAAAATCAGAAACTATTCAGATTAATAAATTTAAAAATTCTTCCAAATAGAAGATAATTTACATAAATCATCATGTTTGTTGATACAAAACTAGTCTCTTAAGGACCTCAATGGTTTCTCTGATCTTATATTGATGGAACTTTCAATATTATTATATATCAATGCTTATAATACATCAACAACCACATTTATAATAATCATTACCCAGTTTATGACCAGTGTGTTCCAGACAACAATTTTTTTAACAATTATATTCATATAAAGAATCACTTATGGTGTATTATTATGAAAAATAATTAATAGATCACATTAAAAACTTTTAGTGCATTATAACTGAAAATAATTATTAGATCACAGGAAAAACTTTCAGCACAGAAAGTTTAGGAAATGTCAATGCTTAAATTATTATTTATTAAAAAGATTTTTTAAGTAGGCTGTTAGATGTTAAATATAATAAATTACTATGTTGTTTCTTACTTATGATATTTTAATGTGATTAAAAAGTTATTTTCAATTATATTAAACCATTAAGTGGTTGTTTATTTACATAAAATTAATCATTTGTTCTTTTCCAAGCTTATTAATCATGATTAAATAATGACTCTGCCTTTGAGAAATAAACTAATGCCAAAACTATGTTATTATTGTTAATAACAGCTGATTTCATTCTCACAAATTGTTTGTTGGTTGAATTTGCTATTATATTTAGCATAAATTCGCTAGCAAAAAATCTTTTGTTTTTGTTGCTAATAAATAATGGTTTGGATATTGTGAGAGTCAACCATGTTGTTTATTACATACATTAATTTAATGTGATCTTCTGGTTATTTTTACACACACACACACACACATATATATATATATTGAATATTACTTACTAATTTTAAATATTCTAGCCAAATAGTTAATTTATAAAAGCAAAAATAAATATCTAGTTGTCATATCTCACTTTCCTTTCAAATAAACCAGATTTCATCTTATCTATATTGGATTGAGGATTCATTACAATCAACCTATGCATATACAGATAAATAATACATAACCAATGGCAAGAATAGGACAATATGTAATGCTGTTTACTGAATCCATATGTTCTCATTGACAATGAGGATTCAGCAATAAATAGTCAATTTTTTTTTTTTGAGAATAAAGTCAAAGTCTACTGTCACAAAGCTGAAAGACATAACACATATTCTCCATACATTTTCTGAGAAAACTATTGTTACAGAGCTGAAAAATTTAATCTCCATTCCTTAGATAATAGTTATCAAAGTTAAATGGTTGACAAAGCAATTTAAGTCCACATTAAGGATTGGAAGCTTTGGAAACATTGGCACAAAGCAAGCTGTCATAGATAGCCAGAAGTGTCACTGGACCTACTCCTGACTCAGGCTGCCAGATACAGCTGGAAGTGGTAGGAATCTTATAAGAACAAATGCAGTATTTTCTTCTGTAGTTCATCCAAGAAATAGGATCTGTGTTTTACCAAATGGTAACAGGCAGAGTATAGCTATTGTGAATATAGTGTAAATACATTTTATACTATATTTGTTAAGAAATATAAAAAACAAATTATACTTTCATACTTACACTATATTTACAATGGCTATAACTTTCTGGCAACCATTTGGTGAAGTATAGCTCCTAGTTCTAAGGTGAACTATGAAAACAAAGACTGCAATTGCATTTATAGGTTTTGCACCACTTCTAACTGTATCTTGGCATCCTTTCTCATAAGTAGGTCTGGTCACAATGATGACTGTCTATGATAGCTTGTCATGGGCCAGAGTTTGGTTCTAGCAGCATGCAGTTCTGAACATAAACTTGCTTCATTGTGTCAACAGTTTAGCATTGTTAGCTATTGTATGTAGAACAGGAATTCTGCTTTTCAGCTCTGTGACAGCAATTCTCTCACAGAACATGTATAGAGAAAGTGTATTTTGTCTTTCAACTTTGTGACAATAGTTCTCTGATCCTACCTCCTTTAAAATGTTTGATTATTGACTGCCATATTCTCATCTGCAATGGAAACATTCTTATTCAGTGAACATCATTATCTGTTGGTCTGTTCTTAGCATTGGCTATGCATTACCTGTCTGTATATACATAGTTTCGTTATGATGAATATTCAATCCGATCTAGATAAGATGAAATTTGGACCAGTCCAATATTTGAAGGCAAGTGAAATAATGCCAAGGCCAAGAAAAAAACAGACGATTATCTCACCAAGATACAAGTTTTAGTGCTGGAGGTGAACTAATTATTTGAACACAGTACATAAAATTAGGTATCGTTTAGTTTACTATAATCTTTAGTTTAGATTTATGCACTTAATTAATTTGTATATTTATGGATTGATAATAAAGTTTGCTTGAGAGATTTTTTACCCTAGCTTTTAATGAGAATTATAAAAATTTAGATTTACATCTTTAAAGGTTTAACATTTTAGTTTTTTTTTCTCTTAACATTTAAAGTAAGTTACTTTTCTAATTTAAATATTTATCACTATGTTTGAGTAAGTATTTGGAATTGATTTTTTCATACTTATAATCACTTGTTAAAAATTTGAATCAAAATATGTATCATTGTGAGATATTTGCCTGTTTCATTATTATATTATTATCATGATTAGAAATTTATTTTGGGAGTTTATAGGGCAACGATAATAGGTTGTCATTTAATAAATTAAAAACTCTAGTATATCTTTATGTACTTAATTGATTTATACACAAACAAACACACACACACACACACATATATATATATATATATGAATTATAAAAAGTTTGTGCTTATTCATGGGTGCAGATATTGTTTCTCTAACAACAACTATAAAACAATGATGTTTTGGCTATATCACATCATTATCTGGGTAATATTGGAGACTCAGCAGCTGTTTCTAGAGCTATCCATACTAGGTAGGTGATGGCTGGAGTCATTCAGAACTTGAAAAGCGTATTCAGATATTTTACCTATAGAAATGTACGTTTGACATGTATATATATACACATTTCTTATAATAAGATATATATATAAAACAAACCATTAATATGTGTTTGTTTTATTGATTCTCTACAACTGATATTGTTCATTGATTTTATCACCACATTTCTGTCATCAAACAACAACTCAAGTATTATATTAGGATAAAATAGCCCTATAAGTATCACCAGTTACATCATACTCTAAGATTAATCTTCCAATGCTTATATTTACATATCTTTTAAGTATTCTATATTTTGTAATCTTCACTAACAGATAATTGCACTATTAGCAATAACAACTCAGGCAAATGGCTTAGCTTGACATAAAAATCTTAGAGTTTTTTAAATTTTAGATTTTTAATAAGTAAAAGATGCCTATTAGATTAACAGGGACTTTAGTGCCAGATATCAATCTGGCAAAGAGTCAAAATTTCATTTGTAGATATTATAGTACTCTACCATCTGGTAATCATTAATTTTTTAAGTATATAATGGATGAATATTGATTACAATGAATAGAATTGCTCTTGGAAAATAAGTCGTTTTCTTTGTTGAAGTATCAAAAAAATTATATTTTGCTTAGAAACTGTAAAAAATAGAAATGGTAACACACTTTTTAAAAGAAAGTAATATTTACTTTCCGATCTATATTTATAGTTCAATTAACATTTTAAAAATATTATATCATAATTCAAATGTTAGATTAAAAAAATGAAGTTAGTTTCACAACATATCTACTATAACAACCTAATGACTTTTCTTACAGTTAATGCAATTTTTAATTTATATTAGAAATTTTATGTTTTAAAAAAACATTTATCTGAAAGACCTACAAGATGTAACATTAGTAAGAAGGATAAAAAAATCCTGATAAATTAAGATTTTTAGTTAATAAAGACAAAAACCAAAGTTAAAGTAATTTTCAATGTGATATTTTTCAAAAAAATATGTCTAATATCATTTCAGGATAGAATTTAGTTAAATTTTGGTTGAATAATTGAGTATATTCTACTTGAGTATATCCTACCTTTCAACAAGTAATTACATTGAGTGAGATTTTAATAGCTAATGGTAATACTTGGTTATTTGTCTTTATTAATATCATTTATTAGATCAACAATTCTTGTAACAAATAGTCAATGTAAGTGTAATGGTTTGATTTTACATTTGAAAAAGCTAATTATGACAATAGGAAACAGTGTATTGACATAAATAATGTTTGGATAGTGTTTATCTGAAAAATTGTAAATATGAACACTTTACATGGACTATTTCCATTATCTAGAATTAATTATTAAATATCTTTTATAATTTAAATACAAGAATAATCTATATACTTAAGCTAGAAGTAATTAAAGAGGATTTGTTCCTAGACTTTCAAACTTCCTTCATTCATTCCCTCCATCTTATACAACCCATACACATGATTACCTAAATGTGAAAAAAAGAATCTCCAATATAAGTACACCTGGGTCTCGTTTTATGTGGTAGATAGGTTCCACAGAAAACCCACATTAAAAAAAATCGTACAAAAATAGACTTAACTTACATTGAAAAATGGGGGATAGGATCTGTAATTTTCAGAAAAAGCAACAAGGCAAAATACTTTAAAATTCAAGTTAAAAAATAATGAAATAAAGTATGACTAATAAAAAATATCAAATATTTGAAAAAAAATGATACAGGAAAGACTTTTTTTACTTTTTTTTATTAACTACAGTATTTAATTTGACATTTTTTCAAACTTATTTTAATCATTATCGCTATTTTCGAATGTGCGGTTCGTTTGTAAACTGGTAAGAAATCAGATTCATTGATGTGATGTAAATTCTTCTTGAACAAAGTCAACAATCTCTCAGCAATTATGCCCAGAGAAACTTGTTAGCCACTTTATTTTCCATTCCCCACTCTAATTTTTACCATATTCTGCTCCATCCCATTTACACAACTAGTGCCAATTTTAGTCTTGTGCTGTGTTAATGGTATTCTGTTGACAACTGATTTTTACTCCTAAAATAAATTTTAAATGTTCATATTTTGTTTCTATATTAAAAAAATGAGGATCACAATCAAAACAAAAAAATTATACATTATCATTAAAAATATTATTTTCAGTTATAAAATCAATAAAATCTTCGTTATTTATTTTAGTAATCTACATTATTTATTTCCGTTATATCTAACAAATTACATTTTAAAAGTTTAAAATTTTTGAATATTTATTGCGATATTTTTATATGTAAGTATAAATCTATTATTATTATTTACTCACTAGTATAAGTAGGTTATTTATTCTAAATATAGCTTCAGACCACATTCACGTTAGCTGCTAATATAACGTTATATTTTTTGGGGAAAAAAGTATTTCAAGTCAAAATAAGTTATTAATAATTTAAATTTCTTGATATCTAATAAATATAATGAAATATGAAAAATATTAAGGAGAAACATGAATTGCATAACTTCAAAATCACATTAAAATAATCCACATAAAACCAGACACAGGTGTATTTCATGCTGAACCAGCATTCATCAGTTGGTCTGAATCATCTTTCATATATATATATATAAATCAGTGTTAAGATTATATTAAGATCTCAAACTCTAATAAACATGCTTCAATCTTCTCTACTTTCCAACTCCAACTCTTCAGCCCTCCATATCATTAAAAATATGATGGTGGGATGTTCAAAGCATACAAAGCCCTTGTTTCCCCATTTATTTTTTTCACATGTTATTTGGTAATGTATATAAAAAGGAGTGGATGACTGAAGCAGGCTTTAAAGTCTCGGTTCAAGTCCTTCTAATTAAATATCTTAGAAAAATTCATATGTCATTATAATTTTTCAAATACATTCACAATACACTGAGTAATATAAAATATGTTTTGAGTGTTATTTTTCATCTATTATTCATCAGGATTTTCTGGTCAGACTGGTAAAGATACATGAGAATCAAACAAAAACTGAATTTAAGATGATCCTGGACTTAACAAGTGTTATTCTGTTAGGAGCAATCAGCAGCAGAAATTTTATCTATGTATCTCCAAGTCTCCTGATTTTACCACATTTTATTGAGAACATGATAAATGGTTTCTTTATATTATAAATTATTATACTTGATTGACTTATGGGGTTATTTGCCATTTACATGTGAACATCTTTTTTTAAATTTATTCTTTTTATTTTTTCATTCTGTCCAATATTTTTTTAACCAGTTGAACATATGTTTGTTGGTACATTCATGGTCTGTGACTTTATACACATTAATAATTTTTCTGAGGACTAGATAATTTCATCAATATATATCTTTTCAGATTCTTATAATATTTCACAAGTATAATAATTTTTTTTTTTAACATTTTAAGTTTTAAGTTGAGTAAAGGCTAAAAATCCCCATAGTTGTGCTGTAACATAGAAAGCTACTTTGATGTAATATTGATAACAGATGATAAAGAAATCATTCTTCTTTACTGGAAGTGTAGGCTACATTACAGTACCTATAAATATTTTAATGTTTCATTTTTGTTGTCGTTTTATGATCTTCTTAATGACAGTGAATGATCAGTTTATTAACATGTACATAATTTTTATTTTCCAAATCATAAATTCTGGAATAATCTTCTTTTGCTCTACTTTATAGTGATACAATAATTACATATTTTATAACTGTATCACAATTGGATGAATATACATAGTATTTTCATGAGTGAATTCATTTTCTCTAACTGATTGTAATTCTTATTTTGGCTCTATTGTGATTTTTTCTTGCTTAATTTATTTATTATTAGCACCTATCTATCCTACAAAAATAGCCAATGTGTTTCACTACAATTTCAGAATTTATAAAGTGTTCTGTTGTATGAAAATTTTGGGAAATGCTGATTTCGAGAAAAGTGACACAGCAAAAAAATATTTAGTACATTCATTCAATTATGACACAAATATAAAATATGTAATTTATTATTATTATAAAGTAAACCAAAAAAAGTTTGCTCAAAAGTAATGTTTTTAAAAAAGACAGATTAATAAACTCTTGTGAGATTTTTTTTACCATGAATCCATATCTACTTGGGATAACAAAAAAATAGTTAACTCTAGACCAGCTTTCTAAAGTTATAGGAGCCTATGATGATATCTAGCTTTTATTAAATGTAAAATAAAGTACTGAGAAGAAAAACTGCAGCTATCAAGTATAAAGTAATTGTAAGAAAAATATATTGGTAAAACCATTCTTTCCATTGAAAAAATAATTAAAAGTTTACAAATTGATTATTAGAAAAATAACAAAATGCATATCCAAAGTTTTATAACACAAATTAAAAATAAATTAAGATGATATTGAATAAATATATTTATCTAACAACAAAAGTATGATTTGTGTAATATAATCATATAATTATACCTTATAAAAGCTGTTTTCGGCAATTTTTAAATTTTTGCTCTTTTCAATGTATCTTAACTACAAAAATAACCTATATTGCATACATAGTGACATCTACTGTCTCTATATAAAACTAACACAAGCCTATAATTTATGCTTTAATCTCTTTATAATAACACTTTATATAACCCACCATTCATTTTTTCATTATCCAATTATTAGTGAAATTAATTGACATTTTATAAATGTTCATACAAATATTTCTGTTATAATTAATATAATTGGTTTCATATATCTTCATTCTATTAATTTCTTTAATATAATTTAATGGCCTTATATTCTTAACACAATCTATTCTATATCCATAGTTTAAGTAGTGAACATATAAATGCAAATCTTTCATCTCTCCTATTAATAACATTATTATGTTATTTGCTCTTTTCTTCTAATTGTGTTGCTGTATGTAACACAAATAACACAATGTACCAATAAACATATTCAGGTAGGAAACTGCAGAAATCTTAAAAAAAGAAAAAAAAAATTAAAAAGAAAAAAAAATTAAAGAAGTGGTCACAGGAGAATAGCAAATAATCTCATAATGCAACCTAATATTATAATTCATTATATGTAGAAACTGCTCTAAATACAGGAGGATTTTAATTGATTTGTTTAAAATTATCTACTGATTATTTAGTTTGATAGAATAGCATTTAATTAGAGCCTATTTCTAAACTCAATACATTTGAATGTAAATCACTTGGTTTGATTATTAAATTAATATTGGCACTGGTCCAGAAATAACACCAGAAGAGAAGAGAATAATAATATGACTAATAATTTTGCATTATATATTAACTTATATGCTATTATTAACAGGTAAACATATTTAATAAAATAATACATTAATTTTTTTTTAAAAAGTCATTTAAAAATTAATACTAGGTTGAGAAAATAGTCTAATATATAATTACTAATGTTTGGTAGATTGATTAATTCAATGATTATGTATTAGTAATATTTTATTTACTTTGTATTTACATTTCAATATTTAATTTCAAAAGTAATAAAGTGAGTAGCAATGTACTCTTCCTTATGAAGTTATATTATTAACAATATTGAATAAGACTTTGTTACATAAGTATGTATATGCAATTTGACGTTTATTAAGTTCATTTTTTTGATTCCCGATTCATACAAGAATAAAAAATATGAAAATAAATGATTTTTTTCATTTGCAAAATCAATTTCTGATAATAGAGTGCAGTACATTAATATATGGTGTTCATAGATATAGAGAAGGTGTATGATAGAGTAAATAAAAATAGATTATGGGTAAGTTTAGTAAATTTAGGAATGAATGGAGCTTTAGTGGACATTATTAAGAAATTACATGAAAATAATTACTATATGCATCATTTAAAAAATATAGAATCAGTCAAAGTTAAAAATGGGGTGGGACTGAGGTAAGGATGCCATATGTCACTTATTTTGTTTTTGTTGTATATGAGAAAAATGGAAAGAGCAATAAAAAGACTAGGAAAAAATATAGAGATACCAATAATAAGTGGCAAAGAAATAAATACCTTGTCGGGTCTTTTATTTAAAGATGATGTTTTTTGTGTGCAGGAAAAAGGGAATATATGGAAGTTATGCTGAGGACATGCACAATAGTAGGTAAAAAGATGGGGATTAAATATAATGAAAAAAAATTAAAAGTAATAATGATTAATACTGGGAAAAGAGAAGAACAAGTGTGGTGAATAGATATAACTATTTGTGAATTATCTTAAGTAATCAGAATATTGCTTGAATGAATGGGAGAAAAAATTGATAAATGAAGTAAAGAAAAGAAAGAGATTAATAAAGAAATTAACAGTATTCTCATATAATAAATATGATGTATCGAGAGTTGTATGGAAGGGAATGGCAGTAGCAGGGTTAAAGTATGGTAATGATGCATTATGTGTTAGTTAAGGGGTATTAGATTACATAGAAAAAGAACAAAAGAAGTAGGAAGACATTCATTAGATGCAGAAATGTGGATGGCAAAGGAGGCAATTCAAGGAGAAATGGGATGGTCAACGTTTCATATGAGAGATGCAAAAAGCATAATGAAATTGTTCAGTAGATTGCAGTTTATGTATAATAAAGAAATAGCTTCATTCATTCCCAAATTTACTAACTTACCCATAATCTATTTTTATTTACTCTATCATAAACCTCTATATTTTTAATGTGATGTGATATGTGATGCACTATGACTTCTTCTTAAACAAAGTCAGAAATCTCTCAAGAACTATAACCAAAGAAACCTGTTAGCAACTTTACATTCCCTTACCATTCCCCACTTTAAGTTTTTTTTATAATCTGCTCCATCTCATTTCTACAACATAATCTTTGTCAACTATATGACCTTTATTTTTGAATCTGCCTTATCTTTTCCCAAACCCAGAATAAAAACCAATGACCCACTTTCTGTATAATCACTTTGTTCATATTGAATCTTCCATTACTTCATTATTTGTACCCTTTCTGCTTTCAAGGATTTACATTCAATTAACAAATGCCTAGTAATTTCTATGTTTTTCTTACACAATTTACAGACCACATCATCCATATTTTTTCTTTTACATGTATATTCTCTTGTTGCTAAAGATCACATTCAAGCCTTAAACAATAAACTATTTCCCTTGCTATTATCATAAATTAACTCACACCAAATATTCTGTTTACTTCTATATTTATTTAAAATCTTTTTACTCTCCATACTAGTTCTCCATCTCTTTAACATCCTATTCTTTATTAATGCACCTATTCTTTTATCCCATTCCTTATCAATATAACACTCAACAATCCTGCTAACATAATCATCCCACCTTTTGTAAAAATATACTGATATAAATTCTTTATCCAAATCTTTTACATACTGCATTACTATTTTCACCCATCTTGTTGCCTGCTCTTTACTCATAACTCAATTAAATACTATTTTAGCTATTCTTTTATTATCCATAAACTGCAACCTACCAAACATTTTCATTTTACTTTTTGCATCCCTTATATAAAAACTTGACCATCCCATTTCTCCTTGAATTGCCTTTTTTGCTGTCCATACCTCTGAATCTAATGCATGTCTTCCTACTTCCCTTTGTACTTTCTCTAAGTAATCTAATGCCTTTTTACTAACACATAACACATCATTATCATATGTTAACCCTGCTACTACAACTCCTTTCCATACAATTCTAGCTATATCATATTTATTGTATGAAAACATTGTTAATTTCTTTACTAAACCCTTTCTTTTCTTTGCTTCATTTACCAATTTTTCTCCCGTTCAACCAAGCAATTTTCCTGATTACTTAAAATGATTCCAAAATAACTATATCTATCCACCACACTTAACTTTATATTCCCCAATAAAAATTCTACTTCTTCTCTTTTTCCATTATCAATCATCATTATATATGATTTTCTTCACTAAATGTAACCCCCATCTCTTTACCCACTTTGCACATGTCCTTAGCATAGCTTCCATATCTTCTTTTCTTTCTGCACACACAAAAATATCATCCGCAAAAAAGACCTGACAAAATATATACTCCCTTGCCACCCATTAACAGTATCTCTATCATTCTTCCTAGTCTTTGTAATGTTTTCTCTCATTTCACTGAAATACAACAAAAACAAAATAGGTGACATAGGGCATCTTTGCCTTAATCCCACCCCATTTTTAACTTTAACTGATTTTATATCCCCTAATTGGTAAGTGTAGTAATTATTTTCATATAATTTCTTAATGATATTTACTAAAGCATCATACATTCCCAAATTTGCTAAACATACCCATAATCTATTTCTATTTACTTTATCATATGCCTTCTCTATATCTATAAAAGTCATATATAATGATGTTCCTGAATTCCTACTTATATCCATATATTGTGTAACTACAAATAATATATGCCTATCTGATCTAAAACCTCCTTGCTTTTCCTCTTTACATTATTCTCTTCCATCCATTTTACAACTTTTCCAGCCACCATATATGAGAAAACTTTATATAAAACTGATCTTACCGCTATCGGTCTATAATTATTTAATTTTCTATGATCCTCACCCTTTCCTTTAAATAAAAATTTTATTCTTGTATTACTCCAACTACCCAGAAAAAACTCTCTTCTAAAACATCTTATTAAAACATGGTAATAACTTTGCCTTTGCTCTATGCCTAAATTCATTACCATCTCTGCTGCCCATCCATCTAACCCTCTCACCTTTCCACTTTTGAATCTTTTCCCTGTCTCATTCAATTCATTTTTTGTGAACCTAATATTCTTATTATTGAATGCTTTCATGTTTTCTATCATTAAGTCCTTCACATTTAACATCTTTTCTATATCCATTACATATCTATTTAAGATTCTCTCTAACTCTTCTCTAGAGCTACACTCTATTTTGCCATCTTCTATTAATTGTAGCTCTATTTTCTCATCATCTATTAATACTATCTTTTTCTGCCATACATTTCTCTTTTTAATGTAATTCCAAATATTTTACTCCAATCTCTTCCACTTTTATTAATATCCTCTAACAATTTACTATTTACCTTTATCCTCTCTCTATAATTATCCATTTTAGACTTCTTCTTTTCTAAGTATTTTTCCCATTTAGCATTAATATCATTTTCATGTTCTCGGTTCTTAATAGCACACTTATATTCTCTGCATGCTTCTTTCCTTTTTTTACACTTTTACTGACTCTCATTTTTTATTACTTCTATTTTTCTGCATATTCTCAACTACAACTTTATTTGCCATTTTTTAATTTTACCACACCAGTCTTTATATTCACCCCCAACCAACTGTTCCATGGCTTGTTCAACTTGTATTTTATATTATTCCAACTTATTCGTATCATTCACTCTCCATCCATCTCTTTTACTATTGTTTCTACCTTTATTTTTATCCTACATCACATTACTAATCATTTCTATTACAATAAAATTATGATCACTATTACATACTCTCTCTTCATTGTGTGAAATATATTATCCCTAGACCATGTGTAATCTCCCTCATAAATATTTGATAAATTCCCAATGCTCAAATTTACTCTTTGAAAACAAAATTCCTTCAAAATCTGACAATTCTTATTATCTACATCATCAATTTCTTCAATATGCCCATTCATATCCCCTATAACCATTATTGTTTTCCCCTTTTCTTTAAAATTTTGTATATCCTTAACTAGGCATTCATATATGCTACTGTTCCACTCCATTACAGTTTGACTATCTCCGGTGGCTATCTATATACACTACAGCCACCATCCATTCTTGTCTACCCAACCTTATTTCAAACCACAATTGCTCTTGACATTTAATAATATTTAAATATTTATTTGATATAACACCTATATCACCATACACCATATAGCGATGTACTGCCCTCTATTGTCAGAAATAGCTTTTGCAAATGAAAAAGAAATCCAAATAATATATCATTTAATTATTTATTTATTTATTTAAAGGCATCTTGGAATAATAACAGAATATTTCTCTCTAATGCAGAAAGCCATGTTTATGCAAATTCAGGCAAATAAAACATGAAAACTTTTACAGTTTTTAATGAAGCTTAAAATTCTTTTTTCAAATAACCAGTTTTATCTAATCCAGCTAACCATTCAATTTTGGTCAGTAAAGGGATATCTAACATTTTTTTTAACTAGAAGATAAAACAATGAAGAAGAATAACTGAAACCCTCATTACCCAACAGTTGTCAGAATAAAATTTATTTAACTTTAATTAATAAGCTAAAATCTTTTAGCATTGCATTCAAAACAATCTGGCTAATATGTGGAAAATACTTTGGTCACATGTTTGCATAACTACACTATACTATCTATTGATTATCAAGCATGAAATAGATGGCTCTATAGTAAAGTAGATTATTGTTTACTTATAAACAATGATAATAACTCCTTTCTTGTAAATAAAATTTGAATATGATGTAGTAAGGTTTTTATTTATATATTTACATAAAAATTCTTCCATAATAATTTTTTTCTCTTATATTGAAATGCTTAAATGATCATTTATTTTTTTGAAGGAGGAGATCAAGTTCAATGCATTATATGCCAGTCATTGTCATTAATCATAGTTTGGTTCCACTTGACACTTAATATTTCTGTGAAATATACAAATTCACAAATCAAGCCTTAGAGATTGATGGATCTGGAGCAAAAATAATGTCATAAAAACATCTAAATGAAAACAGGTAACCTTACTTTTTTATTTCACAAGCCAATTATGTTGCCCTGATAACAACAAATTGATGATTAATAAAATAAATACTTAAAACAGTGTGATGTGATGGGATGCACTATAGCTTTTCCTTTATAAGAGTCAGGAATCTCTCAGCTACTATGTCCGAAAAACCTGTTAACTATTTTCCTTTCCTTTTCATTCTCCACCATAAGATTTTCTTACATTCTTCTCTATTCTGCTCCATCCCATTTCCACATCATTATCATTGTCCACTCTATGACCTTTATATTTAGATCCTCCTTATTTTTTCACAATCTAGTATAAAAACAAGAATTCATTTTCTGTATAATCACTTTGTTTATATTTATTCTGCCACAACATCTTTATTTATATCTTTTCAGCTTGTAATCATTTATATCCATTTAACAGATGCCTAATATGTTCCATGACTTCATTACATAATTTGCAGACTAAATCATCCACATTTCTCCATTTATGTGTATATTTTCCTAACTGCTAATGATCCTATTAAAGCCATAAACAGTAAACTACTTTCCTTGCTACTATCATAAATTAACTCACACACTCTCCATACCCAATTGCCATTCAGTGCAAGCTATAGTAATCATTGCATGAAAGAAGATTTGTGCAAAAAATTGTTATCTTGTGTCTACTCATATAATACCTCAGACTAGTTTCTAGCTAGTGGATTTCATCAGTATGGAGTTTTAGATCTAAAAACACTGCACTTAGAATTTAGGATTTAATGCAATCCATCAGAAGCCACTTTTTATCTATTTAGTTAATTATAAAGCTATGAGTCTAAAATAAAAACATTTTTTAAATACATAGTCATATAAATTTGAACTCAGTTGAGTATCATAAATTTTGATGTGTTTGGTTCTTTAATGACCATCATCACCATGGGTGGGACATATGATCACCATTTCCTATGCTTACACAAGCTGTTAAAACAGTGGCAATTTCTTCATAGGCTAATGCTACTTGCAAGACATAATAATCAAAGGATACAAAATGCTTTGTGCATAAAATTTCTATCTAGTGCCTACTCATCCATTATGCCCAGACCAGTTTTTAGTTAGTGGTTATTGTTAGTGAAGAATCTTGAATCTGCGAGTACTGCACCTCATCTATGAAATCCACAAGCTAAAAACTAGTCTGGGGATATCAGATGAGTAGCCACTAGGTAAGGATTTTATGCACCAAATTTTTTTGCACCCATTAATTATGATGGTTGCACTGAGGGACACTACTATATGGGAAGTTTGTCACTATCTTAACAGCTTGTGTAAGCATAGGAAATGGTGATCATGTGATGTTTAGCAATTTAAAATAAAGACTTGTGTCTTTAATATGTTAAAATTTACAGTAAAGTACTGATATATTTTAAAATTTATTTTTCTTTTTTCTGTTTTTGGAATATTTTAAATTGTATCATCATAATTTAAAATTTTATAAATATACAATGGATAGTAATGCCTAAATTGTTAATCTTTCTTGAATCATAGGGAACTTGTTTTAATTTAGAAAAGCAATTAAAATTAATGTTAAGTCATATATCTAAAAGCATTCCATAGTATTTTATATTTTTCTTTAAATTATAAAATGTTATGAATAATAGATATGGAATTTATAAACAAAATATTATATAATTTAGTAGTCAGTAAATTTAATTAAATGAAATATACAAAAAAGAAAAAAGCATTAACTCACCTAACTTATGTTAAAACAGATAAAACTCACTATATATATATTACCACACACAGCAAACTGGATGGGGATTTTATGTACAAGCCTTCTGGCATCCATTGATTACTCTAGCTTGCTGTGAGTGGCAATATATATAGTGAGTGTTGCCTGTTTTAACAACAGTTATACACAAGCATAAGAGGTGGTGGTCATGTGATGTTTATTGGTTTATTCACCTAACTTAGATTGTTTAGAATTGAAATCAAAAAAATAAACTAAGAGACCCAAAATAAAATTATCATATAATTGTCTTCAGCTATCTTGGAACATTTTATAGATTCCTCTGGTTGAAACATTCAAAAGTCTATATAGAATATCATCATCTTCATCATTTTCTATCATTAACAATCTACTGCTGATGTTTTTTGTATGTTCAATCCATTTTCTCCTATCCATAATCTCTCTTCTCTGCATCACAACAACAAACTTTCTTATTTCATATTCTTTATCTCATGTATTTCTAGGTTTTGATAATCTTTTGGCATGCTCAAGGGCAATCTTTTAATTTTTCCATGATGTAATTGACACTGGTTTATTCTTTTAATCCTACATTCCACTTTTGTCTCTTTTTGTTGTTCTCAATATACATTCGGATTAAGTTGTCTGAAGACTGTAATCTGCTCAAATCTCAGATCCATAAGTAAGAATTAGTAAACCACCTCTATTAAAAGTCATTACGTCATATGTATGAACATATAATTATAATAATGTAGACATTTCCAAATCTTTTATTTTTATGAGAATAACATTTTTACAACTTTTACACTTCTGCTGATACTACTTCTGTGTAATCTTCCTATAATAGCAATATAAATGTAATACTATTTCAGAAATCATATATATTAATTATTATAACTAATTCATTTATTTTTTACAAAATCCAAAAATTTCAAGAAAGTGTCATAAGTTCCAGAATAAATGATCCTGCCTTCCTGGTTTCCTGGTGTTAAGAGCATTGCTATATATATTTATATATCACGGATGTTTTCATTACTTGCATGTATAATTTATCTTGCTTTAGCATAATTGTTTTAAAGAAATAATATATCATTAATAAATTTAAGAGTCATTTACTTTTTTTAATGCGAGAGATTAACTGAGGAAAAGAAACAGCCAATTAACAAAAATTTGATTACTTCACTACATTGATGGATGATTATTAAAATAAATAACATCTAGAAACACTGCTTCAATTATCTCACATAAAATGTGTTTTAAAGATAAAAATCTGTTGTTTATTTGATTTTTAAAATTCTGAAAAAGTTTTATTATTATTATATTTTAAATTAATAAAGTTAATGTTAGCAACAATAAGAATCATCAGTAGAAATGGTGGAGTTATGTTTTCGTTATCGCCTCTTTCCGAATTGTCAATTATTTGAATAAGAATGGGTGGACTCAATTTAACCTTTCCTTTAGACCATTTGTACTCCTAAAATGTTAATAATTAATTTTGAGAAATTTCATGGACTATAAGAAATTAAATAAATAGACTGTTGATCAGACTAGACTCACCTTTTGTTTAAAATAGAGCTTGCGATTGAGTTATTATACTTGTTATACTATGATTTAATTAATTAAAAACCAGACAATACTTAGAAAAATTGGAATGGGGAAGAGAGAAAAATAATTGTCTAAATATAATCCAGTTTATCTGTTTCATACTACTTCAAATCGCTTCAATAAGCTTCTTTATCTTATCCATCTCACATGTGATGTCTTTCTTGGTCTTTTTATAAAAATCGTACCATTTTGTTTAAAAAATTAACATGACTCTATTTTCATCTTATTTAGCATAATGTCCAACTCATTTTTTTTAATTTTTTCTCTGATATCTAATTGTCTCTAATCCATACATTTTGATTTCAAACTTTTTTTGTTATTCCCACAATACATCTTTCCATATTTTGTTGCATAGTCTAAAATCAATAAATTGCTTTTGATTTTCTGTTGGATGATGAACCAGATTGAATTATTTTTGGCAAAAGCTTTCCATTCAAGTTTATCCCTATGATTGATTTTATCCATATGTTTTAATAATCTGGCCATAGCGTTTGTAGTTGTCAGCTTCTTCCCAACTATTGTCACCAATCTTTATTTTCTCATTTTGTAAAAAGCTACTGAACATTACTTAAGACATTTTATCTTTTATTTTTAATAATACTTTTTATGTCAAACTGATAACTCATGAAATATTTATTGAAACCTCAAAGTTTTCTCAAAGTTTTATTTGGAACAAAAAACATTATCTAAAAAATGTAGATGAATTTATTATTATTAAATCAACTATTCATTTTAACCTACAAATTACTTCCTGTAAAATTGTTATAAAAGATCTATCTGGGAACTATGTAATCATCATGATTCAGAAATTTAAAAAAGGGACACTCATTAATAAGGTAGATGGATTTCACAACCACAAAATGCATTTGTCAGTTAATAATAAGATAGATGGATTTCACCATCACAATATGCATTTGTCAGTTCTGAGATGTGCTAGTTGCATAATAATTTTATTGTCTAAAACAGCACTTGGAAAACTTTTTAACATGAAGTGCCATTTTGTTTAAATAACTCCAGAACCCCATACAGATATAGCTAATAAAGAGTTAAAAATGGGTTCATGAAAAATATGAATTTCTTATCGGCTGTGAACATTTATTTTAGTAATAAAATATAATACAATTTTTATACATCCTAGCGAAAAAAAAAATCTTTAAAATAAACAAACAAAAACAATAAATTATTTTGATAGTTTAATTTTTTCCACAAATTTTTAATATTTAAACATTTATCATATACAATAATTACTATTCATCAAGCAATGGTGATCGAGAGGTTAGCAATGGCTGCTTTACAAGCAGTTGTCCTGGGTTAGTGGGTTCGCTTCCCAGATGATGCTAAGACACATGAGAAAAAATATTAATTACTATTCTATAATAAGGTTGAATTCAGAAAACAATGTTGTATAATCACTTTATTTTCCCTAGAGTCTTCAAAATATTTATTTAAAAACTCCAAGGGGAAATAAAAATTGTGTTTATGTTTATCATGATAAAAAGAACTGTGTATTTAAAATAAAAAAGTCACATGTTGGCTTGTGAGTTGCAGTTTTTTGACTCCTGGTCTAGAACATGTATGTATGTCACACTCTATATGAATTTTAAAGACATTTGGATGAATATACTCTAAATTGAGCATCTGAAAATTGATAATAACAAATTACTTAATTCTTTACTTTTCACAATATATGGTAAAATAAATAATGTTCTCTACTCTAGTGCCATCTATAGTAAGCTAGAATAATCAATGCAGAAATATCATTTAATCATCACTGGTCATGGAAATCCAGTTGTGATTATCTACATGGTAATAAACTTATTCAAGAATATCATTTTTAATAACAACTGATGAATGTTAAACTCTCACTTTGGAAATTGGTTGAAATAACTAGACAGCACTAATTTATTATATAAAAATCACAATCAGCTTACACATTGTCATTTCTTGACTCATAATATTCTTTATTTTAGTTTATCAAAGTACAGATGCATCATAGAATAAGAATTTTTTCCATATGATTTACAACATTTATTATATATTTACAGAGAACATGGTATCCAAATCCAAACATTGGCTGTTGCACATTATATTTTAAAAAAATTCTTGTATATAAAAACACTATTTCATTTGCTTTTCAAACTTTATTATATTAGTGAGAGCAATTCTGATTGAATTATTAATAGTTATCAAATGACAGTTGTGTTGTAAATGAAGCCACTTTTCTTGTATTGTAATATGGGTATAAAAGTGTGCTAAACACTATAAGTATATACATAGTAATTATGGGAATCAAACTGTTCTCCCTCAAGCTAAGAATAAATAACACTACAAACAAATCAAAACTATCCATACAGTATTGCCACCCTGTGCCAACCAGAGTAATCAATGAATGCCAGAAGGCTTGTGCATAAAATCCATATCTAATGCCTACTCATCCAATATACCCAGACTAGTATCATGTGATGCTTAATGGTTTAATAAATAACACTCTGTATGTCAGAAAAATATTGAATATAATCAACTATTGTTTAATGAATCATTGCTAAATGTAGAGTGTTATTTATTCATAGCATGAGAGAAAATGATTTGCTGTTTTTTCCATTATGCTATGATAATTCCACACCTATGTATTATCTAATATTTGTGGTAACTATAGGCACCATTACTCCTACCGACAAAACATCATATGGTATGTAAAGCATAAATACTCAAAAATCTCACCAATAATATAAGTCATTGAACAGAAATAAATCTAGGAATAGAAATTCATCATTCTTTTGGCCAGTGAATATTTATGTTTGCAACAGATTGTATTGTAGTAAATTGAACAAGTTGCCCAACTTATTTTCCTCATTCATCTAAGATTAGATGTAAATTAATTTCTAGTAACAACATCTTTAGAAATCTAGTCAGCACTATTTGGGAATTGTATACAGGTAGTTAACAGACAGATATTCACATATACTACTACTGGGTACTATGCCCATATTTGGAGAAAAGCTCTCAATTTGGACTTTTGGGTACTCAATGAAATATAACCATAAAAAATATTATTATAAAAAACACTAAAACATCATATGATTACCATTTCCTGTACTCACACAGGCTTTTAAGACAATACAAAACTTGCTTTGCAGTAGTGGTATTCTGCTTTTTGTGTCTTAATTTAGCTTATGCAAGCATAGAATGCACTGGGTGGCACTATTGTATGGAGATTTTTTTATTGACTTAGAAATATTATTGTCATGCTCAAGTCTACTTCTTTATGCTGATTTTCTTTTTTTTTCCACATATTTCTCCACTAGAAAAATATCAGAAATGAAGTTGCCTTTTTGATATATATATATATATATATCTACTTAACAGCTATATATATATATATATTATATATATATATATATATATATATAAAGCTGTTAAGTAGATCAGATTTGTCAATAACTTCAAGATATATAGTTAGAACAACTAAGACATGTCTAAAATAAAATTTATCTTCCTGAGTATTATCAAAGAATCTAAAATCCAAAAAATTATGGCATGGTCAATATTCCTAGAAGTAACTGAAATCTTACCAACAACTTTAGAACAATACAAAATTGTTGTATTCATCTACTTCATAAATGAAATATAATAGATACCAGTCTACATAGATAACAATGAACACAAGCCATGAATAACATAGTTAAAAGCTGTGGAGCCTATGCATACATTTACAGAATTGAAGATATTTATAAAGCTACTTCAGAAACTTATCTTCTATATGAAATCTGTACAAATTGCTTAGTGATATATTCATACCAATTAAGTTGACTAAAATATAATTATTTTTAAACTAAATTTAATAACATACATGTAAACAGAGATGCACTATTAATTCCTTTAATATCAATGAAAGTATAGTGTAAGCAATAGATACTATACATCTAAACTAATGTAATCCATGTAACCTTATATTTGATCAATAAAGATTATGTTAAATGTAAAATATAGAAAAATTAATAAATAGATATTATTTACTGAGAAAATTATGATGAAGAAGTGAATGTTTTAAAGAGAGACACCAGTTTCAAAAGATAAGATCACAATATTTACAAAACACACAAATTTGTATTATAAAATTAATGTCTAAGGGATTCAAACTCAGACTTTTACATGACCCTCAATTCTTTCTGCCATCTCATATTGCTAACCCACCTGATCACAGACGTGTTGTAGAAGATAAATAATCACCAACATATGTATTTCATGCTAAACTAGCAATCATCAGTTGGTCCAGATTACTATCTCCACACATATATACAATCAGTTCTCAGTTTTATATTAAAATAGCCAATCTTCAAACTTTAATGGACAGGCTTAAAACTATTCCAATTCACAACTCTTCAGCCATCCATTTCATTGATAATATGATGATGGAATGTTCAAAGCCCATGGAATTAAATGATTATATTAACATTTTTATGTTATATTGATATATAGCTGTAATCATTGCCTATACATACTAACTTATACAAATATTTGACAGCACTGATTAATCTACTTTAGTACCATTAATGAATCAACATCATCATCAATAAAAGCTATATGCTAGAGCCAAACTCATCTTTAGACTATTTATTGATATCAGTTATCGTCACTTATCTGAATGGTTCAATAATATGTGGAGATATTTGCAAAAGAATGAAAATTATGTTAATTTGCAGTGAATTTTTATATTTTAATTTTTATTATTATATTGCAGTTTCAATACCCATGGCATATAGTTTTAAACCACATTGTGGATGTAAAAATCATGGGTTCATTTTAAAATGTACGTATATCAGAAATATGTGTCTCACATATATAATTATGCAAATAAAATAAAATATTCATTTTAGATTAATCAGTGTAAAAACAATTGACAATAAATTATTAAATGTGATAATAAATCTTACTAATAACTATTTTAAAAGTCAGTACTTTCAATTATTTTTATAACCATCTTCAACTGAAAATATTTAAAATTTGGTGAAAATAAATAATGTTATGATGACATTCACTTCTGCCAAATCTTCAAGATTGTTACGAAATTAACTTAAAGGACTTCCGATTTTTATAATAGTTATTAGCAAGATTTATTACCATCTTTTATAATTTATTTTTATTGTTATTATATATATATATAGATATGTGTATAAACTGCATTTTAACTATGACTATATATTTAAATTTTTCTACTTACATTTTTTAATCATGTATATCTTATTACAAATTATTGAAATTTTGGTTGGTTATTAAATTATTGAATAAATAAGAAACTGCTTAGATACAATTAAATGGCAGAAATCAAAATTATATAATTATTTATTAATTAATTTAAGTAAGTTAATATTTATTTAAAAAAAAGATTTTTCTAATAATTATTGTCATGATTTAAATTTAATGTCAGTTTTTGGTCCCAAATGCCTTTACTAATTAACTTTTAAACAACTTTTTGTGATTTTTATAATAATAATGTTAAAACATCACTAGCTTTCTAGATTTGATTTATATTAGAAGAAAGAAATCAATTTTTCATATGAACATTTGTCAAATATTGATAACATTAAAATCAATTATTTTCAACAGAAGAAAATCAATAAAATGGCCTAAAGTGATCCTACTGAATGATTTTCGGAAAATATAATAATAACAATAATATATAGATACATGTAAACATCCTAATTATTGATTTAGTTACTATTTAATTAAGAGGAAGGACACTTTAGATAATTGAATTGTTCGCTTGAATTTTTGAAATCTAGAGAAACGTTTAGTATTTAATTAGTTTCCATTAAAAGTCAACAAAGTGAATAAACTTTTAACCTTTTTATAATGTGATTTTATATTTTGAATTAAATAAATCATATAATTATATATATATATGTTATTTGATTTTCTGTAAAAAGACCTTATCCCAGAAAGTTATGACATAGGTCACTGATGATTGAATAGAAATTATTTTACCTCATGTTTAAATATAAAGTAACGATTTTTACATCTCACACACTCTATCCATCTATCTATCTATCTATCTATCTATCTATCTATCTATCTATCTATCTATCTATCTATCTATCTATCTATCTATCTATCTATCTATCTATCTATCTATCTATCTATCTATCTATCTGTCTATCTGTCTGTCTGTCTGTCTATCTATCTATCTATCTATCTATCTATCTATCTATCTATCTATCTATCTATCTATCTATCTATCTATCTATCTATCTACCTACCTAACTACCTATCTACCTACATACCTACCTATCTATCTATCTGTCTGTCTGTCTGTCTGCCTGCCTATCTATCTATCTATGTATCTATCTGTCTGTCTGTCTGCCTGTCTGCCTATCTATCTATCTATCTATCTATCTATCTATCTATCTGTCTGTCTATCTGTCTGTCTGTCTGTCTGTCTGTCTGTCTGTCTGTCTGTCTGTCTGTCTATCTATCTATCTATCTATCTATCTATCTATCTATCTATCTATCTATCTATCTATCTATCTATCTATCTATCTATCTATCTATCTATCTATCTATCTATCTATCTATCTATCTATCTATCTATCTATCTATCTATCTATCTATCCATCCATCTATCCATCTATCTATCTATCTATCTATCTCTATCTATCTATCTATCTATCTATCTATCTATCTATCTATCTATCTATCTATCTATCTATCTATCTATCTATCTATCTATCTATCTATCTATCTATCTATCTATCTATCTATCTATCTATCTATCTATCTATCTATCTATCTATCTATCTATCTATCTATTATTTTCAAATAATTAAGATGCAAATATTGATAATTTCAATTGAAATTTTTCAGAGTATTTATTTAAAAATAAATTTTGATCGTGAAATCATTAGACAAAGCATAATTTAAAAAATGGTAGTGTAAATTGAAATCAGCACTCTATTTACTACTGTAGTCAAATCAAAAGTAGAACTGTTTTTAGAACGTTGACTTAGAATATAAGAGGGTGGTAGTATATGTGAAAACTGTAAGTATCACAACTTAGTCAACAGTCATGTATAGTTAGACAGTCACTTATAGAAAGACATGTAATCAATTAATATATTGGATAAATAAATTAAAAATTTGCAACTCTGGATGAACATTGTATCGATTGTCTAATTGTACAGTCTTTTATCAATAAAATAAAAATGTACATATTGCAAAAAATTTTATCATAATGATACTTATTGTGTCCACATGAAATTAGGATATGGATCTTTTTGCAATATAGCTTAGTGACATCAGTCTACCCAAGATCACACAATGAATGCACTATCAAATCCTAATGAATACAAGATGATTGTATTCCAGAGTCTATATAGAGCCTATATAAAGAAAATGTCTAATATAAAAATCTTGATATTTCATTACATTATATGTGCAATGAAACATACATTATAAATGTGTATCCATTATTCCTATACTTTATTATTTACAGTCTTTCTTTAATGCAAAAAGCATACTACCTTGAAATATAGTTTTTTTTCTCATGTGTCATAGCATCAGCCGGGAAGCGAACCCATTATCCCGGGACAACTGCTTGTAAAGCAGCTGCCACTGACCTCTCGACCACCAATGCTTGACACCTTCAAATATAGTTTACTACCAATTTTATTTCATTTTTCAAGATATACATATGATCACAACTGAATTTAAAACTATGCAAATAAAATAAGTCTTACCAAAATCAAAATGCAACTTATTTTAAATTTGTTTCTTTAGCATATAGATATCACTACCAACACCACAATAATTTTTTTTAGATATATAAATAGACAGTAGATAATTGTCTTTATTGTAAAATAAAAATTGTACATGATTTAATAAAGGGCTTGGTTTAGAAAATAGGTGACATTCCAATATACCCAAAACACATATATACATAAATAAAATATAAAAAACAACAAATAATAAACAGTATATAAATATACAGATGAAATTAATCATAGAATTAAATGGTTGGAGTGCTTTTGGTAGAAATAACATAATACTAAAAGGAAATATGCCTATGTGTTTGAAAAAAAAAAAGGTTTCAATAAATGTGTTTTACCAGTTCTTACTTATTAATCTGAGACTTGAAAAATAAATAGAAGAGCAATACAAAAACTTCAGACTACCAAAGAAGTATGGAGAGATGCATGTTGGGAGCAACAATTAAGAGATCAAAAACACAATATATGGGTAGAACAAACAAGTGTTACTGACCTCACTGAAAAAATTAAAAGACTGAAGTGGAGTTGGTCAGGACATACTGCTAGATGATAATAGATGGACAATTGAAATCTTAAGCTAGATTCCAAGAGATTGTAAAAGACCCAGAAAGAGACCACATGAAATGTATGGATGAAATATGAAAGTGTGCAGGGATGATACAGAGAAGAGAAGCTAAAGATCAAGGAAGCTGGATTGAACTTGGAGAGACCTTAATCCTGCAGTGGATTGATAATGGTTGATAATGATATAAATATACAAAAATATAAAATATATTCAAAAATAAAAATATACATAATTATTATTATTATCATCATCATCAACATCATTATCAAATAAATATAACTTGGAAAGTCATCTGGTTTTCAAGCAGCAAAGTCATAGATGGAGCTTCAATTCAGAATCTTTTAGCTCAAGTCTGGAATGATAATATTGTATTTTTATTATTACAAGACATATATTCATGATCATTTATAAGAAAATCTGATGAGATTCTAACTAAACAATGAAATCATTTACGGTTTCATTAAATCATTAAATTAATAGAGATAAATTTGCCTTTCATTTACTATAATGCCAGGTTTTATGTTTGCCCACGGTTAGATATTTGGAAAGAATTAAGTTCTCTTTTTTAAGTTGATATACATAGTGATAATGAATGATCCTGAATCAGTTGATATTACTTCAAGAATGTTTGGAAAGTTCAAATTTATCTGGCATTAAGAATACATCTGAAAATATGAAATATTTTCTAGTACCTCATGAAAAACTTATTTCTTACATCATTTATTAAATTAATATCTAAAAATAAGACTTTGATTCAATATTTGAGTTAAAAATTGAATCTGAAATTATGTAATAGCTGTTTTATGGATATTTTTTGATACGGTTTCCTTTCCAAATCTTATAAACTGCATATAAATACACTTCAACAAAAATCCTTCAAATATAATCTAATTTCACACTACTTAAAAATGGCTTTGGATTTACCTAATTTATTTTTTATGTTGATCAGAGATTAGGTCTAAAATTATTCTGACAATAATGTCTTCAGAAATATGCCCATCATTAACTACTTAATGAAATGTGGAGAAACCTATCATTCTTATTATTTTTAATACATTTTAATTCCTTGCAAAAGTGATCAGAACAGACTTCTGATTACAAAATTGTAATTGATATAACAAAGTCTTTTCCTAATTTTTTTTATGAACTCTCTTATCATTTTTAAATTGTTAAATTTATACCACTCAACCAAATATGGACAGTTATATGTTAGGTATAACATGTAGTGATTGAAAGTAAAACCTATGAGTGAAAGAACACGTAGATATTACTGACATTATTAAAAAAAATAAACATAAGACTGAAAGAGAACATTACTAAACTTATTGCTAGTAGCGTTCAAGAATGTTCCAAGAGATATGAAATAAAACAATATGTGAGATAGATGGTTAATATAAATCAGTTTTCTAGAGTTATGATAAAATAAGAAGCTATGTATTAGAAAAAAATGAATTAAACTTAGATGGATTTTCAACATATATAAATAATGATTGAAAATGAAATGATTACAAACCAACAATACTAAATACAATGATGCCATTACAACTATATATGAAAACATACAAAAAACTCATGATTCTCATGCTGGAGTTATGGATAAATATAAAAATAATAAAGTTTATCACAATAGACTAACTAACTTCAAAAACAATGAAGAAGTCATACAAATAGTTCATCATCAATAACAGACTTTAGTATTCAAGATATTTACCATAGAATAATATAGTTTGGCAATAAAAAAATTGAATAAATATTTGTAAGTGTATGGAGACATGTTGCAATACTTGGAACTGAAGAATCCAAGTTACTGAATTTTTTTGATACTTTATGGATGTATATAATTAATATTAATTAAGAATTATGGAAAAGGTACTGTTGTTGTTCAATTGTGATGCTGGAAAAAGTTTTTGAGAATTTCATGAACATCAAAATAAATAAACAATTGGATAATTAATCATATTAAATTCAAATTTTTATTTGAAGAACAAATGGTCAGATTAAAAATGTGGCATACTAAGAGATAATCTAGACTGAGATTATAATACCAGAATGGTTATTGGTGAATGAAATGGAGGTGGTCTTTATCAACATGATAATAAATACGGCTTAAATGTTTTTAGATGTGTGTTATTCTTGTAATCGATAAAAGTTGGTTTCAACTCAGGGGCATTGCTTGATAAAATCTTTGGGCCCAAACATAATTTCAAAATTATTCTATTTATTAAATAATAAAAAGTAAATGTTACGAAATTTAACGACAAAACAGTTAAAATCATGAAAAGAAAGATTTATTAACGTTAAATACTTTAGATATAACCAGGTATCGTAATCATAGTAGAAAGAAGCGGATAGGGAATTAGATTCCCTAAATAATGCCGAATTTAAATATTAAAAAGATTGGAATAAATATATGCAGGGGAGATTTGCATGCTAATGAGGAAGGAGGGGCTATAAACATTTTCTAAATAGTAGGGTGCTAGATTCCTTTTTATTAATGTCATTGGTATTAATGTATTATCTTAATAATAAATTAAAAAATAAATAATGCGCTTCGATTCAAGGAATTTTTTCAAAATATAAATAATTATGAAAGTGCATTTTAAAAATTAAAACAATAAAATAAAAATGTAGTCGCTACTTTTTATTTGTAAAAATGAATTTTATCATTAAAATCGTGGTCAAAATCTTCACTGCTCAGTTTTAAAGTCATTTAAGTGGAAAATTCAATTCCTAAACATAATTGAATGCTAGCCTGTTAATATATAATTTTTAAAAAGCAATTTTTTGAATATTCTATAATGTTTTCATTTTCTAGTAAACTGATTTATCGATTACACAGAGAATCTTTTTTCTTTTTAATTTTATTAGTCTTATTTTTTTTTCGATAAGGATAATTTTTATGCATGTCACAATTATAGTAAAAATGCATATAAATTTCAAAGTGATCAGGTGTTATTAAATGATCCAGAAGAAATAGGTAATTAGAGAAAATGTAGATTAAAAAAATAAGGGACCATTCACTAGTATACAAACTTTGATTAAACATGGTTAAATTATAAAAAAAAAAAAAGAGTTGCTCATTTAACTAAATAAATTATCAAAAAGAAGTTTCTTTAGACGCGAGATATTTTAAGTAAATGAAAAAGAAATGCTATTAAATGTAAAAGAGAAAAAGAGAGAATTATTTAAAAATGAATAATTTAAAATTTTTAAAAAATAAAATATAATGAATCTTGGAACAAGAATTTGTTAATACAAATAATAGAATGTTGCTTGGGAGATCAATTGCCATTGGAGCAACAGAAGTATCAAATTAAGTTTGTTCACTCTAAAAACTTTCAACACTCTGTTGCATTCCCCTTCTGCTATGCTAAATTTTTTAAACGAATCTTTATTCCATTTATCTAGTAACTAGTAGATATTCTTTTTGGTGTACTCATTCTTATTCTAATCATATCAATCTTGATATTTATTCCCCATTTTATAAGCTATCAATTTTTTTTTACTTTACACTTTTCTATTATCATTTTTTAAAAGTCATTTGAATGGTTTGTATTAGGCACAGATTTTGTATAATATTAATTAATTATTATCAAAAAAGGGTTTTATGATATCAAAAATATGTAAAACCTTTCTTAAATATAACACAGAGTTTACAACAACCGCTAATTATATTATTGGTTGTATGAGGTAAAAATCAAATCTTTTAATTGGCCAACTCACAAACTGAAGACAAAGCCTATTGTTAAAACATATTTGCCTATAATATTAAATTCAACTCAGATACGTTTATAAAAAGTATATTACTAATTTTTCAGGTTATGAAAGAGAATGAAAGTTCTTTCAAAAATAAATTGCTATTTATTTATTATAAAATATATTCAATTTTGGCAAATATAAAGCGAATGTCTAAACAAAAAAGTGCTGACGCAAACGCTTTTTTTCAATTTTACGTTATGGAAAAGTAAAGATTTCTTTTTGCTAAATCTTAACTATTTTTACTAAAATCTTCAATATTTTTCGAAAATAATTTTGTTTTTTTAGTATATTTTTTAAAAAACTATTTTAATTTCTCATTTTATATTTTTTTAATACTTAAATTACATTCAAATGAAAATCTCAGCGTTTTTCTTTATTTTTTTTGATCAGGCGGTTTCTTTGTTCTTTCCAGCCAATCAGAATGTCTTTTTTGGCTGAGAGCCGGCTGACAGCCAATCACCAACAAGGTTCTTCTTTGTTTAGTTTTAAATGCGGTTTTTTTGATTTTTTACTTGTAAAATAATTCAGAAGAGGGCACCATCTTACAGAACTTTTAAAAACCTAATCAATAACTGTGAAACGAATGTTCTACCATTAAAACTAGCAGAATTAGAGTGACATCAGATGTCGACGAGATGCCTCGTAAGAGGCGGTTAAAGAATTATGAAAATCAATCTTGTTAATAAATGGGGGGGGGGGATAAAGTCAAATAAAAATAGAACAGTCATTGTGAAAAAAAGCAGAATATGGCAAGTATGGTAACAACATATATACTAAAATCACATCTACTAATATAAATGAAATTGAGAAAGAGAGAGAAAAAAACATTTAATTTCTGTATAAGGAGGTATTGAACAGAATGCATGATTGTACTAGAATTTTTATTTCAGTTTTTAACATGTTTTTAAAGCCATTTTCTTAAACAGATTTATCAATTCAAAATAGTTTTTTTTTTTCAAGTAATAATTTATTAAATAGTTGCCAATAAATAATACATATATTTATTATACAAAATTAACGATTTCATGATTATATTTGTGAATACATATAATAAATATATGGCTAATTATAAATAGATTCTTAGCAAATATATTCATAATAGATATGGAGAATATCAGATAAAGGTAAATGAACTATATACCAACAAAGTGAGTATTAATTTAAGGCAGTGGATCATAATTTGTAGTGTGTGGACCTCTAAAGTTCATTATATCCTCATCATAAATGTGCGAAATCTTAATAAAATATTATAGATAATTACATTTAAAATAGAAAAAAAAAAGATGAACAAAAAAAAAAAATAATATATTACTTTTTTCATTTGTTTGCATTAGCTTGACTTTTCTAATTTACTTTCCTGTTATAAACAAAAGTGTATATATCATTATCATCATCATCATCAACCATTATCAATTCACTGCAGGATGAAGGTCTCTCCAAGTTTAATCCATCTTCTCCGATCTTTAGCTTCTCTTCTCCACAACACCCCTGCACAATTTCTTATTTCATCCATCCATCTCACATGTGGTCTCCTTCTGGGTCTTTTACAATCTCTTGGAATCCAGTTTAAAATTTCAATTGTCCATCTATTATCATCTCTTCTAGCAATATGTCCAGCCCAACTCCATTTCAATCTTTTAATTTTTTCAATAAGTCAGTAACACCTGTTTGTTGTCTTACCCATACATTGCGTTTTCGATCTCTTCTTGTTACTCCCAACATACATCTCTCCATACTCCTTTGAGTGGTCTGAAGTCTCTGTATTGCTCTTATATTAAGTGTCCAGGTCTCAGATCCATAAGTAAGAACTGGTAAAACACATTTGTTAAAAAACATCCTTTTCAAACACATAGGCATATTTCCTTTTAGTATCAAGTTATTTCTACCAAAAGCACTCCAACCAAGTTTAATTCTATGATTAATTTCCTCCATTATGTTTCCATCTGAATTAATAATCTGACCAAGGTATTTGTAACTGTTAACTTCTTCTAATTCTTCATAATCAATCTTTATTTTCATATTTTGAGCAAATCGATTAAACATTACTTTAGTCTTTTTAACATTTATCTTTAGTCCTACTTTTCTACTTTCAACTGCTAACTCCTGCAACATTTTCTGCAGCTCTGAAGCATTATTTGCAAAAACAACTACATCATTTGCAAAATCTAAATGACTTAAATACTCTCCATTTACTTTCACTCCTTTAGTTTCCCATTTTAATCCACAAAATACTTCTTGCAGCACTGCTGTAAAGAGTTTTGGAGATATGGAGTCACCTTGTCTTACACCTTTCTCGATGTTGATTTTTCCAATATCATTATGTAATCTAATTGTTGCTGTTGCATTTTTATAAATATTCTTTAAAATATGACAATATCCTGGATCTATACCTTGATGATCCAATGCTTTAATCACTGAAGGAATGTGTATAGAATCGAATGCCTTTTCATAATCTACAAATCCAAAACATAATGACAACTCATATTTGTTTGTCCTTTCTATGACTTCTCTCAATACCTGGATATGATCTATTGTACTAAAACCACTTTTAAATCCAGCTTGTTCTCTTGGTTGGTGGAAATCCAAAGTTCTCTGTAGACGAGTTGTAATTATCTTGGTAAAAATTTTATATAAAACTGATAAAAGGCTGATAGGTCTGTAATTTCTAATATCTTCTTTATCACCTTTTTAAATATTAATATTATTACTGCATTCTTCCAATCTTCCGGTACATCTTTATCATTTAGACATTTGGTATATAACTTTGCTAAAATTGTTTCTATTTCTTCACCTGCTTCTTTTAATACATCAATTATAATTCCATCATTTCCTGGAGCCTTTCCTTTCTTCATACACTTAATTGCATGTCTCACTTCTTCATTTAAAATTCTGGGCAATTCGGAAGATGTAATAGATATAGGAGGTACTTGTTCTTTATTACTATATAATTCTTGATAAAAATCTTCTACCAATTTCATGATGTCATCTCTCTTTTTAGTAATAATTCCATCTTTTTTACTTATTACAGATATAAATTTCCTACCAATACCAAAATGTTGTTTAACATTTTTGAGACTTTTATTTTCTTCTACAGCTTTCCTTGCTATTTCACAGTTATACTTTCTTATATCATTTTCAACTCTTTTCCGTACCATTTTACAAAATTCGAGATATTCAATTCTTTTTAATACATCATTTTTGTATATCTTCATATTCCTTCTTTTCTTCATAAATTCTCTAGTCTCAGTATAAATTTTATTAGTCAATTGCTGCTTTTTTCTACCAGCTATGTTTGTTGCAGTTTTTAAAAGTGTATCAGTTATTTGCACATTAATTTCATTCAAATCTGAATCATGTTCAAAATCTCCTAACACTTGAAACCTATTTGTAAGTTCTAATTTAAATTCATTAGAATGTTTGTGAAGATTAGGAATATCAACTGTAAATATTGTTTTTCTTAATAATTTTTGTCTCTCTAGTTTTACATTAACACGTAACTTACACCTTACTAATCGATGATCACTTCCTGTGTTAAATTTATTAAGAACATTACAATCTTGAAATATGTATTTTCTGTTAGTCAAAATATAATCCAATTCTGCTGTACCTTCATTTGGATGCTTCCATGTCCATTTCCTTTTAACATTTTTCTCAAAAAATGAATTCATAATATAAAGTTTTTCTTTTTCTGCAAACTCCACAAGTCTATGTCCTCTCTCATTTCTATTACCATAACCAAAATTACCTACAGCAATTTCATCAAAATACAGCAAAACTCTCCATATAGTAGTGCCATCTTGTGCTAACAAGAGCAATCAATGGATGCCAGAAGGCTTGTGCATAAAATCCCTATCTAGTGCCTACTCATCCAATATCCCCAGATTAGTTTCTGGCTTGTGGCCTTCATCAGTGAGGAGCCTTGGATCTGAGAGCACTGCACCTAGATCTTAGGATCTAATGCAACCCTCCAGCACCCACCTTTTAACTCTATTTAACTACAAAAGTATGAGAATGAAATTGAAAACACCATTAATATTTTCAATCCAAGCTCAATAGCTTATATAGTCATATGGGTCTGAACTCAATTCAGTACCCATACATTTTGGTGTCTTTGGCTCTTTAACAACCATAGCCACCACTATCCTATTAGGCAGGATTGGGGTTAAAACACTAAACATCACATGATCACTATCTCATACTAGCACAATAATTGTTATAAACAATTCTAAATACAGCAAAACTCTCCATATAGTAGTGCCATCTTGTGCTAACAAGAGCAATCAATGGATGCCAGAAGGCTTGTGCATAAAATCCCTATCTAGTGCCTACTCATCCAATATCCCCAGAATAGTTTCTGGCTTGTGGCCTTCATCAGTGAGGAGCCTTGGATCTGAGAGCACTGCACCTAGATCTTAGGATCTAATGCAACCCTCCAGCACCCACCTTTTAGCTCTATTTAACTACAAAAGTATGAGAATGAAATTGAAAACACCATTAATATTTTCAATCCAAGCTCAATAGCTTATATAGTCATATGGGTCTGAACTCAATTCAGTACCCATACATTTTGGTGTCTTTGGCTCTTTTACAACCATAGCCACCACTATCCTATTAGGCAGGATTGGTGTTAATCCACTAAACATCACATGATCACTATCTCATACTAGCACAATAATTGTTATAAACAATTCAAAATACAGCAAAACTCTCCATATAGTAGTGCCATCTTGTGCTAACAAGAGCAATCAATGGATGCCAGAAGGCTTGTGCATAAAATCCCTATCTAGTGCCTACTCATCCAATATCCCCAGACTAGTTTCTGGCTTGTGGCCTTCATCAGTGAGGAGCCTTGGATCTGAGAGCACTGCACATAGATCTTAGGATCTAATGCAACCCTCCAGCACCCACCTTTTAACTCTATTTAACTACAAAAGTATGAGAATGAAATTGAAAACACCATTAATATTTTCAATCCAAGCTCAATAGCTTATATAGTCATATGGGTCTTGCCACTCTGTCCGATACACCATCAATCTCCACAATATTGTTCTTCCACTTTTTATTTATAATGAATTCTACTCCACTTGTATTTCCAATATGTGTGCCTTTATAATAGATTATATGTCCACTTTTTAAATCAATTGTTTCTTCTCCTTTTTTTCTAACTTCACAAAGTCCAATAATGTCCCATTTAATATAAGACAGTTCTTCTTCTAATTCTTGCAATCTTCCTTCACTTGAAAGTGATCTGCAGTTGTAAGTACCTAAATAAAAAGTCATCATCAAATGGCAGCCTGGGTCCACAATCAGGGGATTCTTAGCACCCTCCGCCTTCGGCCACCAACCGCTGCCTTGGTTGGTGACTTTACAGCCTCCTGGGAATAAGGGCCATACTTTATTTTTGTCTGTCATAATTGTATATATGTATTGGAAAAATATTTATCATTTACACAAACATTCATTCTGCCTTATCAGGCACTGAGAAGAAAGACCATGGTGTTTCTTGATCTTAAACTCAGAGGTAAAAAGCCAATAAACTCACCATTCTGGCTAATGTGTTTTGGTGAGCAGCCCATCCATGTTCGTATACTATATGAATAATCACATAGTAATAACAGCTGCAACGACAAGAACGTATGGGGTGGACATTAGGAATTTGCCCTGCTCGGTTCCTTTAAGGCCTCCAAGAGGAATCAAAGGGTCTCCTTTCAGTTAATAGCAAACTCTTTTCTGCAGCCTGTATATATATATATATATATATATATATATATATATATATATCACTATTTGATAGGCAAAATTGCATTGAGTATAAGTAATTTTGAAATGACCCTAGTACACACATCTCTAAACATTTAAAACAAAAGCTAAATAAAAACAATCTTATAAAAATGGCTGTATTATGAAAGAGTCACTGATGTAAAAAAAATGGGATGGGGGAATCATTCATAAATGAGGTATTGGTAATAATCAATTTAATGTCAAATAAACATTCTCTTACTATGCAACTCACTGAATTTATTCACTAATAAAATGTTACAAAATTGAATCTTATATATAGAATCCCTATTTTCTCTGTTGCACGATTGGTGAATGTATTATTGTTTGTCCAAAATTACACATCAAATTCACAGAGAGTCATATTTTTCAATAAAAGAAAATTATTTGTTTCCTCATTAAATTGTAACAATACTGTCAAATTTTCAAATGGGTAGTGAATTGGCCACTAGTCTAGCATTCAACTGGCTTTAGCCAGCAAGTTTAGTGAATCATGGTAGAGAGCCAGGGATCGCTGACATTAAGTGAGCTAGCTTGACTACTGTTTATATATTTTGGAGTAAAGGTAGCCATCCAGTTGCAAAAATAGGTACAAAATCGAAATAGTAATTCAGCATTTAAGCACTCCATGCTTTTACGGTTTGTCAATATTCTAATATAGTTCAGATGAACAACATATTAAGCAAAAAACATATATTTACATTAAATCTTATATTTAATATATATGTAAACATATATTTACATTAAAACTTTTTTATTAAAGCAACCAACTATAAAATAGAAATATTAGATGTAATAATGTGCAATTTTTATTATGAAAAATTTAATGCTAAGGAAGTAACGATGTGAAATTAAATATACTAAAGCCATGACCTTTCAAAAGGCAGGATACCCCTGATACATTTATGAAAAACATAAAATAGTTTTAAATAACAGAAACAAAATATCATGAAAAAAATTTTGGAAGATAATAAATGACATGCATGACTACAAAAAGGGAACAATGATTAGGAGTTTTATGCCATTTTTATATTTTTTATCCAAAGAAAGGCTATGTGGTTTAGTGCACTGGTGGACAGATAGACTTCAGAATTCCAAGATGTATTATCCAGATTCATTCTTTATGTCCAGTGCTTGAACATTGAAATAATCCATTTAATTATTTTTATTAATCGTTCAAATTAACAAAATCTGTCTCCTAAATATAATAAGCTAGTGGCAGATTTTTGTATTCATATCTTTTAACTTTTACTGGAAATGCTCCAATTTTTCTCATATTTTTCAGTAATTCACCATCTAGTAAGAATTTTCACAAGCTTTATTTTTCATATGTCATGGCATCTGCCGGGACGCGAACCCACACCCGTCTGCAACCAACTACTTGCTTGCATGGCGGCTGCGATACCTCTCGGCTAACAACACAAGACAAAGCTTTATTTATAAATACACATATATTTCAATGTAAAATTTTAGTTGTGAAAAAAATCTGTAGATGGTCAGAAAACTAAACATTCAGTAAGGTAAGGTGTTTTCAAGATGGTTTTAGCTCCAGTTTGATGTCTGTTACTGTTGTATTTCTGACGTCTTCTGATATCACAACATCTAATTAATAATATGAAAGGAAAATTGCTCTCTGAGCTGAAATTCCAAGAGGTGTACAAAATTGAATGCAACAACATAAACTGTCACACAGTTTATTACTGAGAATTGCAAGCCAATTTATTCACAAAGATTTCACTGCACTAATACCTATATAATCGAGCTAAAGCAAACATTGAAGTTAAATCCATTTTCTTTGATCATGAATCTAAGCTCAGTCACAGCATTGAACCTACATCATCCACCATCATCCATTCTGAAAAAATTATGCTAACATAAAGTTAATGATACATGACAGATTTCCAAAACATATTCACAATAAACAAAAAAGAATCCTGTGTCCACCTTTCAAAGATGTTGCTCATTTAAATGAACTTATTTTCATTCATCATTCAAATTTTATGCAAATTCCTTATTTTATTTAAATATCACAAGCTCTTTGCACAAGTATGATATGAATATGACTACCAAATAGTCCAAAGTATACTAAACATACCATGCTATTAGGATTAAATAAAGCTTTTCCCTATATACATTTTATATGTCTTAATTTTGAAACCAAAAACAGTGTTTTTTGTGAAATTATTACAATTCAAAATTGTCTTTGTATAATAATGGTGCACTAACATTATTAATAATTTATTTTTAATGGAAATATTTTATTTTTAAAAATAGAAGTAATATTTTTGAACAATGCAAATACACCCTAAACCTATTTACAGGCTTAGCTTCTTACTAATCAGTGAAATTATAATGGCCAGTATAAAAATATTGTAATATTGCAATAAGATTAAAAAAAAAAACTTTTAAAATATAATTCATTACATTTAAGAGAAATAAATATTATAGATTCATTCTGTATCCTGCCCATCTGTCTTCTGTGTATTTAAATGGACAAAGGCCTATCTATGAAGGGTCAGAGTAACTTAAAATCAACAAGGGCATGACAATAATAAGGGCATCAAAATTTTCAATGACATGGATGGCTGATGAGTTTAAGGGTGGACTAGATTAAAGCCTGTCCATTAAAGTTAGATTTGCTATCTTAATATAAATTATTCATTGACAATATATATATATATATATATATATATATAGTCAATGAATAATTTATATATATATATATATATATATATATATATATATTGTTTTGTGATAGTTTATGATGATGTTATTTTAGTTGTATTTATATATTGGACTATTTCCATGACCTAGTACTGAGTATTGAATGTCTTTAAAAATAACTTTATTTAAATGTTTAAAGCAATTCAACATTGAATAATACTACACAGATTAGTGTATATCTTATCCTGTGTGCTATTATTAACAGTCAAATGTACTTTGAAAATTTAAATAAAGTTAAATTTTTCTAAAGGCATTCAATACTCAAAACAAATTGATGGAAATAGTCCAATATAAAAATACAATTATTTGTGTGTATGGAAGATGATGATTTGGACCAACTGATGAATGCTACTTCAGCATGAAATATATATATATATATATATATATATATATATATATATATATATATATTTATATTTCATATATAAGATATATATATATATATATATATATATATATTATATAACATTTATCTTTTTCACATGTGTGGATTTGTGTATTGGTTGTATGAAATTGAATGGATGACTGAAAAGGACTTAAAAGTCTGAGTTTAAAGTGTCTATGTTTAAATATATATTCACTGGATTTTAAAAAAAAATGACAAATAATGAAGATTTTGTTGATTTTGGAAAATGAAAATAACTTTCTAAAAAAGAAGATGCAGAAAAGTTTTTGTTTGCATTACAAAGTTATGTTTTTAATATTTTCAGAAATAAAATGTGAATATTTAGATTTTATTTGAGTAATCAATAAAATATCTGTCAAATGAAGTCAAATTTATTATTTTCTGATGAGTAATAATGGTTTAATCTTAAACTTAATGTTCCAATGTTTACAGTAACTGAGAAGAAAGAAAAATGACAACTTGTGAAATGATTAATAATTACTCTTTGAACAGTCAAATATTTTTATTCACTGTGAAAATTATTTGATGGCAAAGATTATTTATTTGTATTTGCATTATTTTTAGTATGCAATACAAACATATAGCAAGTTTTATATATAGATGTATTTGTGGTTTAGAATTCAGTTCTTGTATAGTCACTGTGAGAGAGGACATAGACTTGTGAAATTTGCAGAAAAAAAAACTTTATTTTATGAATTCTTTTTTTGAGAAAAATGTTAAAAGGAAATGGACATGAAAGCATTCTAATAAAGGCACAGCTGAATTGGATTTTATTTTGATTAATACAAAATACATATTTCAAGATTGTAATGTTCTTAATAAATTTAACACTGGAAGTGATCATTGATTAGTAAGCTGCATGATATGTGTTAATGCAAAACTAGAGAGACAAAAATTATTTTAAAAAACAATATTTACAGATGATATTACTAATCTTCAAAACTACACCTGGGTCTCATTTTACACAATAGATAGGTTCCTCAGAAAAAGCACAAACGAAATTGCGCAAAAATAGACGTAACTTACATTGAAAAAGGGGGGATGCGGTCTGTGATTTTTCAAAATTTGCATAAAAGCAAATCACCAATGAAAAATTACTTTAAAATTCACGCGCAAAAAAAATAAGGAAATAAAATATGACTAATAAAAAATTTCAAATTTGAAAAAAATTGATACAAGACAAACTTTTTTTTAACTATAATATTTAATTTTATTCAAAATAATATATTTTTACACATAATTTACAGTACAGTAATTTACATTTTTTTATACATGTTTTAATTATTATTGATATTTGCTGAAAAACACGTTTGTTTGAAAACTGGTAAAAAATCAAATTTTTCACAAGAGGAAATACAACTAATGCCAACTTCACACTCATGTTGTTTCAATGGTTTTCTGGTGACAATGTAATTAGTAATTAATCTTTGAGATGATGATTTTATTAATTGTTTATGAAGCTCGCGATATCCAGAAATACAACCATTTAGCATTCATTGGAATTTAAGAGCACGTTAATGATTAGTGTCATTAATAAGAAAATAATAATTGATTACGTTCTTTTTTAAAAAGCAAAAACAGAATGTGATTTAAAATGCAAAATTAACATGCACAATGTTTGAACAAATTTACTTTATAATCTTGTAAAATTTAATGTGTGTATACATAAAATGTGGAAATCATGATTTTAATTTTATTATTGCATAAAATCTTATTATTATAAAGCACTGAAAATATTGAAATTACTAAGATGAAAGTCGAATTCCAATAATGTGCTATTACTTTCAATATAACGTAAGTGCGCAAAATTTATTATTTAAAGTAATAGCGCATTATCGGAGGTCGACATCCGGTGAAACATGAATCACGTAACTTCAAAATCATGTTAAATAAGTCCGTGTAAAAAGAGATCCAGGTGTATTCTAATAAATTTGAATTAGAACGTACAAATCAGTTTCATGTAATAGTAGATTTTAAACATTATTCAGATTTGAATGAAATTAAAATGAAAATAACTGTTACCCTTTTAAAAACTGCAACAAAGATAGCTGGTAGAAATAAGCAGCAATTGATCAATAAAATTCCTACTGAGACTAGAGAATTTATGAAGAAAAAATGAAAATGAAGATATACAAAAGTGATGCATTAAAAAGGATTGAATACCTAGAATTTTGTTTAATGGTGCCAAAAAGACTTGAAATTGATATAGAAAATAAATGTTTCAAGAGAGTAAAACAACATTTTGGTATTGGTAGGAAATGCATATCTGCAATAGGAAAAAAAGATGAAATTATTACTAAAAAGAGAGATGACATCATGAAATGGGTAGAGAACTTCTATCAAGAATTATACAGTAATAAAGAACAAGTACCTCCTATATCTATAATATCTTCTAAATTATCCAGAATTTTAAATGAAGAAGTGAGACATGCAATTAAATTTATGAAGATAGGAAAGGCTCCAGGTAATGATGGAATTATAATTAATATATTAAAAGAAGCAGGTGAAGAAATAATTTTTTAAGCAAAGTTATATACCAAATGTCTAAACAATAAAGATGTATCAGATGATTTGAAGAATGCAGTATTAATATGAATATTTTAAAAAGGTGATAAAGAAGATATTAGAAGAGACAGTCCAGTTTTATACAAAATTTTTGCCAAGATAATCACAACTAGTCTACAGAGAACCTTGGATTTCCACCAAGGAAGAGAACAAGCTGGCTTTAAATGTAGTTTTAGTGCAGTAGATCATATCCAGGTATTGAGAGAAATTATAGAAAAAAAATGAAATTTGACTTTCTATAATGCTTTGGATTAGTAGATTATAAAAAGTCATTTGATTCTATAAACATTTTTTCAGTGATTAAATCATCAGATATAGATCCAGAATATTGTCATACTTTAAAGAATATTTATAAAAATGCAACAGCAACAACTAGATTACATAATGATACTAGAAAAGTCAACATTGAGAAGGGTGTAAGACAGGGTGACTCCATATCTCCAAAACGTATTACAACAGTGCTGCAAGAAGTATTTTGTGGATTAAAATAGGAAGCTAAAAGAGTGAAAGTAAATGAAGATTATTTAAGTCATTTAGATTTTTCAGATGATATAGTTGTTTTTGCAAATAATGCTTCAGAGCTGCAGGAAATGTTGCAGATATTATTAGATGACAATAGGAAAATAGGACTAAAGACAAATATTAAAAAGACTAAAGTAATGTTTAATCAATTTTCTCAAAATATGAAAATAAAGATAGATTATGATGAGTTAGAAGAAATTAACATTTACAAAAGTCTTGGTCAGATTATTAATACAGATGGAAACATAATGGGTGAAATCAATCATAGAATTAAACTTGATTGGAGTACTTTTGGTAGAAATAACTTGATACTAAAAGGAAATATGCCTACATGTTTAGAAAGGAAGGTTTTTTAATAAATGTGTTTTACCAGTTCTTACCTATGGATCTGAGATTAGGACACATAATAGAAGAACACTACAGAGACTTAAGACCACTCAAAGAAGTATGGAGAGATGCATGTTGGGAGTAACATGAAGAGATTGAAAACACAATATGTTGGTAAGAGAACAAACAGGTGTTACTGCCCTCATTGAAAAAACTTGAAGACTTAAGTGGAATTGGGCTAGAAATATTGCTAGAAAAGATGATAATGGCTGAAAAATTGATATCTTAAACTGGATTCCAATCTATTGTAAAATACCCAGAAAGAGACCACATGTGAGATGGATGGATGAAATAAGAAAGTGTGCAGGACTGATGTGAAATAGAGAAGCTAAAGATCGGCGAAGATTGATTGAATTTAGAGAGACCTTTATCTTGCAGTGGATTGATAATAGCTGATCATGATATATATATAGAACAAAATTGACATTCAAACCTGTCCTGTGAGTTAAAATCAAGCAGAGCAGGTTTAAAAATTGATTTATTTATTTGTAAATAATTTTACTTTCATATTTTATTTAAATATTGAAACACTTTGCTTATAGATTGCTAATGCTAGAGATTTATTCACTTGTATTTCATTCAACATAATCAGACTTGCTATTATTAGTGTAGCACTGCCATACGTTTTATAACAGATTTTGATGAGAGATTTCAAAATTATACATGTTACAAATAAACAAAAATGAATTATTTATTTTAGAAAAGAAATTGTTTTTCTCGTATTATCATGAATTTTGTTTTTTGAAACAATTTGTTTATTACTAAAATGTAGAATACTACTTACTTATATATTTACTTGCTGTAAATATTTGTCTGTCAGCAATTTTTCTATCTTGTGACACACACTTATAATATATTCTGTTGATTTAAGAGAAAAGTTATTGAATGATTTTAAAACATCATGGATTATTACATAAAGGTAGTAACTTAGTGTGATAATAATTAATACTGTTTGAAAAACTCTCATTAATAACTTTCCTCTTAAAACTATGAGAACACCAGAAGGGTTCTAATAGATAAGTATAAATTTTTTTATTGATGGTTATCATAACAGAATAATCTTGTTGGCTAGAGAACATTCTAATTTCAATATTCGTAATTATAAAATTGGTTAATTCAATTCCTATGTTACTACTACCAATGATGAGTTGGAAATTATTGAAGAATAAAAACGAATACCAATAAAAACATGGTGTTCGTTACTAATCTATGTATTATCATTAACATTTGAATGTATTTGGAACAGTATAAATAAAGTTTGAATTTTTAAGATCATTTAACAATTTAATTAGGTAATAGAAATAGTCTAAAATATAATTCCAAAATGAGCATGTTTTTTAATATATATATATATATATATATATCAATTTTGCTATTCTCTTTGAAGTTTTGAACCAATTATTTTGGCAGGATTACTGTGCCATATCATCAAAAAGAAAACATCATCATCATCATTATTATTATTATTATTATTATTATTAGTATTAGTAGTAGTAGTAGTAGTAGTAGTAGTGGTAGTAGTAGTAGTAGTGGTAGTTGTAGTCATAGTCATAGTTGTAGTCGTCATCATAGTAATAGTAGTAGTGGTAGTAGTAGTAGTAGTAATCATCATCATATTTCAGTTCAATTTATCAATATTGCAACAGTAAAAGCAAACAAAATATGAGTCTCTGATCTAATCATGGAAGTATTTTAGTGTGAAGAGAATATATCAATTTTATTAAATATGCATAATAAAGATTTATAAGTCTATATAATACTGTTAAGCATAAAGTTTTATTTTTAAGTTTTTTAGTATTAATAGTCTTTTATTTCTTTTATGCATATTAATATATAATTTGCTATTATCCATAAATAATAATAATAATCATAATAATAAATGATAATGTATATATTTTAAAATCAACTGCTCATTTTGAAAATAAAGTTAAGCTGTTTTTTTAATATCTTTTATATTGGAGAAGTGATATCCAATTGTTACAGATGTTGGTGATTTTGTAAGAATGAAGAGGCTGAAGTGGACTTGGCCTGCACATATTGCTAAAAGTAATAGGATTGTTCATGAAATGTTAAATTAGATTCCAAGATATTGTAAAAGGCCTAGAAAGGAACCACATGTAAGATGGATAGATGTGAAATAAAAGTGTCCTGATATAAAGTGGAGAAGAAAGGCTAGAGATTAGAAAAAATGGATTGAACTTGAATATTCCTTCATCCTACAGTGGACCATGATGGTTGAAAATGATGCTGATGATGATCCAAAATTATAAGATATTTGACTTTTGAAAAGTATTGAACCCATATTTATTTTCACATTCCCTTCTCACTTGACAATCCTTCAAAAGAAAATTCCACGTTATTTTGCTATTTTACCTGCATTTTTCTAAAAAAAAAATTGCTTGGTTTACTTTTTTTAATAGCTGAATAGCACTATCTGTAATGGAAAGTAAGTGGCCATGTTGACAATAGCAAAACACCTACTTCAAACTGTGCCCCAAAACAATTACAAACTACTCTTTATATTATATTAAAAGTTAATGAGTAACATAACATTTTCATAGTGTTTCTAGTAATCGATTTCGATTATTTGCGATCAAGTTCTTTTCAGATGTAACTTCAGTTCTCAGAGTTGTGGGTTGGAGTAGTTTGAAGCCCTTCCATTAAAGTATGAAGATTGGCTATATTAATATAAAGCTTAGCACTGATTTTATATATGTGTGGAGATAGTAATCTGGACCAACTGATGATTTCTGGTTTAGCATGACATACATATATTGGTGATTATTTATGTTTTCAACACGTGTATGATCAGGTTGGTCAGCAATATGAGATGGCATGGAGAGTTGAGGATCGTGTGAAAGTCTGAGTTTGAATGCCTTATATATTACATTATATATGTGCAGGTATGTGTAAGCCTGTTCAGTATTTTAATTTAAAAAATAAAATAATTTCATACCATATAATTTTTGATTTAACTTAGTTCATAAAATATTGAATAAATATCACTGCAAATTACTTCAATTCCTAAACTTTTGTTATCTTTTAATATATTTAAGACAATTTTCTGTTCAATACTTTTGCGTAATTTGTTTTTATCAATAATTGGCAAATGTCTGTAGAATTCTAAAATTAATAATTTTAATGCTTATATAGGTTTTTTTTGATTTCCAAATAATTTTATAAACATATAAATACAATAAAATTTACTTTATCTATTTTTAATCATTTTATTTTAAAATATTTGTCGAAGATTTATTTAATTAAGCATAATTTCTCATTTCAATAACATCTATTGTATTTTTTTTTAACTGGGGCAATTTTTAAACTACTAATCGATTTATTTCAAAAAAATAAATATATATAAAATTTGATTATATAAAGTTTATTTTGTTCAATAAATATATCAATTAAATTTCAAATTGCATTTGTGCCTTATATTTAACTGGTATTTTGATTATTATAATTGAAAGTTTCTGAAAAATAATTAGATTTTTTAATAGAAAGGTAAAATTAGTCTCTTTCTATTACATTTTCTTTTCTAATACGAATGATAGGTCAAAGGTCATTACACTGCCTCCCCCCCCTTCCCATGTTTTTTTTTTTTTTTACCTATCATCGCCTATCACTTATATTAATATATGACTCAGCACAATGTATCACATAATTTGTTAGTCATTTCTCTATACTAATTGTACCAGTGTGATTTTGGGATTATTTCTGGTATATGCAATCACTCATTGCTGAGAAAGTAGTAGAATGACAGGACTAAAAATCAGAAATTACTTTGTTATACTTTTGGCAATATGTAATGCAATCATTAATAAATCATTTGTACTGAATTTGGAACAAAAGGTCTGCAGGTTATTACAAATGTTTCTACAGTTAGTAAAAGTAGCAACAACTGAATACTTATGATCTGAAAATATTCTATTTAAACAGGCAAAACTATCTATATGTATTGCCACTCAGTGCAAGCCACAGTAATCAATGGATGCAAGAAGGCTTGTGCATAAAATCTCCATCTAGTGCCTACTCATCCAATATCCCAGATTAGTTACTGGCTTGTGGCCCTTTGTCAACAAGGAGTCTTGGATCTGAGAGCAGAGTAGGCAATAAATGGGAATTTAATTCACAAGCCTTCTGGCATCGATTGATTACTCTGGCTTGCACTGGGTGGTCATATGTGTAGAGGGTTTTGCCTAATTTAATAACAGTTATAAGCAAGCATAAGAAGTAGAAATCATGTGATGTTTATTGGCTTAAAATATCCTATATTGTACTTCCAACCTAGATGTTCATATTTCAAGGATCACATATTAAGGCATTACAAATAATTGTACAATCAGTGATATTAATAGTAATAAATCAGAAAATAACAGTAATAAGGGGAAGCAATTTAATTCATTTATTTTTAATTATCGGTACATGGAATATGGCAATCTTACAGGTGCAAATTTTTCAAGTGTGAATCTAAAATGTGTCAAGATTTGAAATTGATAGGAATAGTTTTTCTTAGTTTATTAATTATACTAGAGGTTATCCACATGATAAATAATATTTTTGTAGTGTAATTTCTGCTGCAGTTCTCTCATGCAACACTTCATGGAGAGTATACTCATAAAAATATGACCGAAGACATGTGAAAATGGTGCATGATCCATAATATGCACATTTTATGCTGAATCAGCATACATCAATTGGATCAGTGTTGAAATTGATATAATTGTTCTAACTGAATTCATTACATTAATATGTGTTTTTGATGGTTAAATTAAAACGAATTTAAGATCGAAAAGAAACATCTTATTGTAATGAATTTATTAAAATAATTATAAACAAGTAAAGTGTGTTACAACGTTATTTTTTAATAAAATAATAGAATGATAATAATGTAAATCTAAATTTGAAGTGAATTAATAATTTTATAAATGATATGCAAATGATATTCATAACACAAATTTGCAAATGTTTGTTCTGTATGATAAAGCAGTTTCTTTTTTCTTTATAATACAATGCTATGTGCATGTTCGGTAAAGTTTCCCATTCAATATATAAAATAGATAACAATATTTTTTATATATTTTTTTCATTATGTATTTGAAAAAAAATTATATAAATAAGTAATTGAAACATCCAGATTTGTAATGTATATGAAATTATTGCTTCATAAATGTAAACAAAATTTGTTTATCTGTATTTTTATATTGGAGCTAGAACATCATCATCACAAACCTTCAGAAAAACACAAAATTTGTTTATATTTGTAAGGAAATATAAAATTTTTAAGTGGGTCTGACTTATTGTCTATTTATTCTTGGAATATGTAAATGTTCCAATGCAATGTTTAAATATTAAGTCTTGATTAGTATAATACTATTAAAGTTCATTATATCATTTCCTATACTTCACACATGTTGTGAAATGCAGGTATATGTGAAAATTAGCTCCTCAACTTGATTGATATTGATAAATACTGAACAAAGCTGATGGTACATAAGAGATATTGAAAATATGATCAACAGAAGACTTCAGGTTCAACAGAAATGTATATTGGCAATCATTCACCATTTTCAGATATTATAATTTGTCTGTTTAAACTATATGCTGTGAAATAGGCTATTTTAAGAATATATTGAGACTCAGAAAGCTAGGAAAAAGAAATCTTTTATTTCTAAATGGATGCCATTATTATATAAATAGAATTAAAATACTATTTATATGTTACTTTATAGTACATATTATTAAAGAAAGTTAAACTTTGGCATGAAATTATTGGGAAAAATGGCATTAATGCTATAAACTCACAAGGTAAACTTTTATTCAATTATTGACCAAATATGTTTAAGCAGACAAATCATCATAGAGTAACTTGTTTGCCTTTACACTCAAACTAATGACATATAATTGATAACATCATAAATAAAAAAGAAAATGCAAAAAAAATTAATCTTAAATGAGTATCTACGAATTCATACTGTAGAATATATTATAAGCGGTACAATATTCCAATGTCAAAAAGATAGTAACTATAAAAGTAAGTCCTATTTTAATAATATGAATTTTAAGAAATATTTATTTTATGCCAAGTTTCAGGAACTGTTAAACATTAAACTATCAATTTGGATCTTTCAAAATTATCATCTTATTAAGACATATAATATAACTGTACAGCTTCTATGTAAATGAGTTGGATTACTTTATGTTTAAAATTAAGAATTATATTGTAAAAAACAGATATAACTATTTTTAAAATCTCTAAAATAAAGCATTTTGATTGATATTCTGACAATGTCTATACTGTCAGTGATTTTATTTCTGCTTGAGAGGATAATAAATTGAATGTGGAATTTCAAACTCAATATAAACATGTAAAGGAAAAAGTAAATCACCACAATACTGAAAAATGATTGTGGATTAATTAGACACAGATAAAAATCATTTTAGAACTTTTTTACTCTTTGAAAATAACACAAGTTCATGAACAATACTAACAGACTTATAAGCTAATGATAATAATAAAATATTAAACAAATAAAGAAAGTAATATAATGTCCTTTTCCATGATAAAGCAAGACGAATTGAGATAATAGCTTTTAATGGTATATCCATTCTGATTACTCATTTCTATATAAGCAAAATATAAAATGAAATTAGTTTTTTCTAACCTTATAAATAGAAATGCTGAAGATTCTGATAAGATATTTACAAAATATTATAACATGGAAATAACATGTTAAGTTCAAAACTATTATAATTTTTATGGGAATACATCAAACCATGAAATTATATACCTAAATGTTACAAATGATTTTATTGTTCATATTTATAATAATGAAATGGATAGATAGTGTAATAATTATCATAGCATGTATTATTATTAATTAAAGTGGAAGTATTTTTAAATATTTTGTTGAACTGCAGAGATGGTTATTGTTGTCAAAAAATAGAAGCAAAAAAAAAATCATTTACTATATATACTACTTTGGTCGACTTGTTTAAAGCATTTGATTCAATCACTCAAAAGTTTTGTAATAATGCTTGAAATTAATTGTTGATAACTCATAATTATTTACATTATAGACTTCTAAATAGTGGAATAGCAAGATGGAATATCACTGCTACTGGAAAATCTGTGGTATTTTAAAATAAACTTATTAAGCAAGGACATTTTTATGACAATAGTTTTTGGAACGATTTATAGACAAAATTGACATAAATCAATGTACTGGTTTTAAATGGTATTTTTAATTAGACTTTAGTCTTCTTAGTTTATGTATTTGAACAATGTTAATGATTGTGATATTACTATCAGATTAATATATAAACTGCATAGTGATCTTCGTTTTATAAATGTAATATATAACAACTTTGGTTTAAATAGTATTCAAAACTGCATCAGTAAATGTTGAAAAAAAGTTTTTTAGTATCTTTTAGCTGAATAGTTAGAAAGCTAAGAATGTGAATCAATTTAAACATCTTGGAAGCTTTGCAAGTAGTAAGTTAAATTTAAGTTTTGAAATGTAGCACAGACCCAAAGGTCTACTATTGCATTTAATAATTTAAAAGATAGAGTATTTCCTAATAATAATATACTACTACAATCAAATTAAATATAGAAAAGTATTAATCTGTATCATATGTGCCTTCAACATTTATGATAGTCAAATGATATAGGTTTTTGACTATAGAGGGACCTCTCAAACATCAACACATAATACAGACTTTATAAAGATAAGAATGGCCATCTTATCTTTAATGTAAATCCCATCTATAGTCAAAAACTTCATCATTTGACTATTATGATCATTGAAGGCACATATGACAAAAGTTAATGTTTTCCTCTATTTATTTATATATTTCCTATGCACTTAATAAATAATCAGAACATTACTATTAAATTAGTTGTATTCAAAACAATTATTTTTAAATGATTCAGATTTTGTTCCAATAGTGTTAGTGTTTTAAACAAAGGCAAAACTTTCCATAAAGTAGTGCCACCCTGTGCCAATGAATAGATGCCAGAAGGCTTGTGCATAAAATCCTTATCTAGTGCCTATTCATCCAATATCCCCCGACTAGTTTCTGGATTGTGGCCATAATCAGTGAGGAGCCTTGGATCTGAGAGCATTACACCTAGATCTTAGGATTGGCACAGGGTGGCACTACTGTATGGAGAGTTTTGCCTTTGTTTACAACAGTATGTGCTAGTATAAGAGATCGTGATCACGTGAGTGTTAGTGTTTCTTTTAATTCCATTATATAAAAGTTGTATAATATTAAATAATCATGATTTATCAATCATTTTAATTTAAGTATTACTACAAAACTGTGGTATGATTGGATGATTATTTTGATTTTGTTTTCTTGACAACATATCCCATCTCTACAATTCAACAAAATTCTTGTCACCTTTAATTTTAATATTTTTTTTTCAAAAAAATGAGTTTTTTTGCCTTTTTGTAAATAAGTATTTTTTTAAATTTTCTTTTTTAAAAAGTACTTTTTAATTTTAACCCTAACTAAAAAAAATGAAACATAGTAAAAAGTTATACATTTCTTTAAGGAAATAAAAAAGAACAAAGCTTATATTTTTAAGTTAGTTAGAATAATGGTTTTTTTTTGTCTGTTTTTAAAAACATATAATTATAAAAATAAATATATTTTATATTTATCAAATGAAAAGATATATATCAAAGAAGTAAAATAAACTGTAAAACAAAATCATCAGAATCATTTCTTCTTGACAAATAAAAAAGAACAATATCACCATTTAGTGCAATTTGATTTCTGCAATTTGACCTTTTTACTATAAAACTAATAACTTGCATCATCTAGTGGCAAAAGGATAAACTAAAATGTATATTATTGTTATTATTCACCTACAACTACATGGAATTCAAATGTTGTACAAATTATATAATGTATTGTGACTTTAACCAGTGCAACTCCAATATATTATTAAAGTTGTTAATAATAAAATCCATTACATATATTATTACAATAAAAATTGTAAGAAAATCTAAATGTGTTTTTTTTATTTTATTATAAGGAAACTTTATAAATCCAAAACTAATTTTAAGACAGTATACAAAATTTATTTTAAATGAATATCCAAAAATCATAGAAATTATTAAATATTTATGTTTCTAGAAGACAGTAGTATTTTAATATGTAATAGTCATGTGTTAAAATAAATCTATGTAGTAATTATGATATTTTATTACTATGTATTAGTTTGAACTTGACAGTTCCAGGCAGTTGATTAATTTAAAATTTTGTTACTTTACTAAATTAAGAATTACTACAAAAACTTTAAATGCTTAGTTCCATATCCTGCAACAACAATAGTCCCCAATGTGAATAATTGCAATGGAAGTAGATGTACTGTTGAATAGTTGTGAATTATCACTTCTTGACAATTTTTAATCTAGAAAGAAAGATCTTAATATAGCAAAGTAGTAAAACAAAAATGTCTAAAAGGTAATTGTTAAACTATAACCTATTTTTGGAAATGTGGAATAATAAAATATATTTGCATTATGGAAAGTGAATAGAGGAAGATATTAGAACTGTTTGTTTATATTATTACTAATATTTTATTCCACTAATATGGCCTGCACTTGATGGAAGTCTAAGTAATTCATGAGATGTTCAAAAAGTTTGGAGATCTAAAAAATATTGTATACAGGAATTTTGTCAATTGGTTTTGAGAAAAATCAGATTGTAAAGAGGTGGATAATATGTAATGTAAAAGAAGTTAATAGTTAATTATAAAATATATAATAAAAATGAGAAAAGGTTAGAAGTCAATTAAAAATATCAATAAAAAAATAATAATAAAATAATTTGTATTAAATAGTAGAGTAAAATATTAAAGTTTTTTAAAATTATAATAAATAACTTTTAAAATAATTTAAAAATAAAATAATGTAAAACAAATGTTGATAAAATTAATTAAAACCAGAATAATAAAATGGAGAATGGTTATTTATAATGATCAGGTATTTAATTATATATATAAATATGCATATAAAATTTATTAATTATATTATTATGTAGGTGGATATTGTAGATAAGCTGATGATTACAGGACAGATAAAACTGTAAGAATAAAGTTTGATATAAGAAATAGTACTATTGAAGTGTTTTAGAAAGTTGAACATGGTATATGTAAATATAGAAATCAATACATAAGGAAAGGAAGAAGAATAATTAAGTTATTTTATTTATTTAAGTTAAAAAATATATTTTGTTTGAAAAAAGAGTTTTAGTTGTTTTTTTAATTTAGTCTTTATGATACTATAATTATACATAAAATAATTGGAATTTAAATAAATTTTAAATTAAAAAAAACATAATGAAAGCTATGGTACTTTTAAGTTTAATTGTAGATACTAAAATAAAATAACAGAATGATTACTCTAAATTACACATAATGTTTATTTACCAGTAATATTATTTCACCTCACTCTATGAGTTTAAATCAACAGAAGTAAAAGTTGGATATCAGATGATAGCAATAAACTCATTCCTGCACTATTTTGTTGTAAATTCAATTGCTCAAAATGTTTGTGATTTTGAGTGCCAAAACAATTCTCTGAGACCAATAAATTAATGATTAATAAACAAAAGTAAGCATTCTATATTTTTCTTGACTGTGAAATGATCCAGAATTTTTTTGGTGATGTGTCTACATTAACTATTGAACCAAACTGCTTAGAGAGATTTTCAAACTATTTCTGACTAGTAAATTTTCTGATTAAATTTGTTTTTGTTTTTTATTACAACCATCTAGAATCTAGTTGTTGCTTCTCTTATGTTAATCAATTATAAATTTTTAAACATTATAGAGTTTGAACCTCAGTATAGTTGCTTGTATAGTTATAGAAACCAATATTAAGGCCAGAAATAATTCTAAGTATGTTTGACTTTATGGGAAAAAAAATTAATGTAAACCAATTTAAACAACATAATGATATCCTAGCTTTCATTTGATATATATTTGAGAGCACTAATTCTTTTTGTATGACTTTTCCCATAAAATATGAAATTCAGCATGAGCAGGCATTGAATATTAGAAAGTTGTGTAAAAGTGATCATCAAACTATTTTTTGGCTATTGACAATTTTTTTAGAGATGGCACTACTGCACTCTAGTCACTCAATTAATAGATTAGCTACTAAGTTGCAAGGAAAGGTAGTAATTGTAGTCTATGTAAAAGAGAGAACCATAAATTCACCATTTTTGGAGATATATTTTTAAGCTCTTAGTATATTAAAATCATAATTAGGAGTTTCAATCATTTCTCAGAATAATTTAATAAACACTTAATTATAATAAATTCACTATTAAAAAGATTTTATATGGGCATATATATTAATGAAATATTCTTTATAATTTTTAATTATTAAGTAAGGTTACTAATATAGTGAATTTAATAAAGTATATACCATTTTCTTATTGATTAAACTATTTTGCAAACTAATTCAAGAGAAGAAATCACACCTTTTAAAAAGTCTTCCACCACGCTTACTCATACACAGTACCCGAGTTCAAACCCAGTCCGCGCTTAAGAATAAATTCCACAACGCCAACTGCATTCAAACCCAAACCCCGGTATGACCAACCGATGATGACTTTATAACAGCACGGGGTTATCCCTTTTCTAGCTCAGCTTAGAACATAGACAAATTCTTACAGTTAATGATATATATTTATTTATTATACTCTAGATATTGGGCCGGTCATTCATGTAACGTATATATTTAAGTTGCCAATACAGACAGTAAGTGGCTACCTAGACTTAGAGAGTAATAAGGTGGAGGACACAAAAGTAGATTAAATAAAGTGTTTAATAAGAAACTTAGAAAGCATATAAATATAACGTTAACAGTACGGTAAGACTTCCATGAACCCTCTTGTATTTAGCTACTAGTCTTTAACAATCATTTTATCTCGTGAACAAACTCATGCCAATAGCTGTGTAGTTAAATGATTGACGGGTGGCTAAGAGAATCAGAATATTTGAGCATTGAAAAGATATTTATCAAAAGGGTTTTATTAACTTATTTTATTCGAATAGACTCGAGCCGTTACTTAGATGGACAGTTGGAAGTGGTTTTATATAAATACGGCATGGAAGACAGATGTACTGGTGGTTGCCTATATTCAAGAGCCCTACAGTAATCACTTGCGGTGCATTAACGGAATACCGGGCGGCTTGTACTTTGACAAGGCTTAGTGCCCCCAAGTAGCTCCGGGACACGACAACCAGCCAGGATCATTTCGAACCCGGTGATCCAAGAGATTACCTGGGAAAGAAACTGCTTTCAATCCCCAATGGTAGAATGGCGAGACGCTAACTTCAGCAAAGGAAAGGCATTGCCACAGACATCAAGGACGAGTACTTGAAGTGGATTTTTTAAAAGAAATTATACAAAACCTGGAATCTATTCGTCTGTTTCTACGCCACAGGCTGAGATCCTTATTCCAATAAAACATAGCGGAATTAAACTGACCGCGAGAAAAATAACTAATTAAATTTACTCTGAAACCCTTAACCCTCCAGGTTGACAGGCGGTAGCGATAGTATTAAATTATACAGTGAATTATTTCTCATATCACACATGACATTAATATAACACTTTAAAACCAATATATATATTTAACATTGAACCTTAGATTGCAATTATATGACCACTTAAAATAGAATAATAAAGGGATTCAACATTTACCAACTCGAAATATAAAAGAATATTTAATTCAGAAATCGAAATTTACTTTTAAAATAACTTGATCATTATTGTACACTAGTTTTACACAGAGTTGGGAAATATTACTATTGGCATCGTTTGTTTATGGAATACGCAACACAAAAAAAATATAAATGCATTCATTTAAATTATTATTACTCTTAATTACAATTTTTATAAATTATTTCTAAAGACTAGAGCGGAGGATTAAAAGAAAGGAAAATTTACTGACAGGTTAAACAATAGCATTATAAACAACATAAAAACTTACATGTACTTTATTTGATTGATAACATTAAGGTCGGGAGAAAGTTAAAAGTTCGTGTAACACAGTTACTCTTCTTTCTTCATCCGGCTTGGCTTTTCCCGATTGATATTTCCGATGAACGTAGGCGCGCATATTGAAAGTTATTTGCAAGGCATTGTCAATTTGGAGATTGGAAGCTGGAAACTATGAAGCACCAACAACATGATCAGTCAGCGGCACGAAGATTCAATTTGGCAGGGCAGAGATCAGTTCCTGGCACTTAGCCCATCAACATTGCGGTTTACAGGTGAGCTTCTTAACAAAGTTCTAGGAATTACTCTAGCAGCTGCAGTCTTGTCTTAAGACTACCTCTCTCAACCACGTCCAAAAGTTAGAATCCGTTTTTCTCTAAGATGGCCACGATTGACCTTTCCGCCTGGTTTTTGTATTTAAGCTCCTCCTACTTTCCCTCTTCCAGCCATCCAGCTTGACCATACAACATTAATTATCCCCCATTGTCCTTTTACTTTAATACGCAATTTTTAAATTGACACGGTAATTACAAATCTACATTTCTTATCTAATTTCGAATACAATTTAATTACTCTGTACATTTGTGTAATTTAGATTTTAATTAAAAACACTGATCAAAGGAATGTGACTTTTGATCAGCATTTTTAAACGACTTTGTACAATTTTAAAAAAAACTACAATTCAAACAAATACGCCCGCAATAAACTTTAAATTAAATTGATATAAATCCACAAACCACGCACACACGAATATTATCTCATGGTTTGTGACATTTATATACGGAATCTTACCTATTGATTTACAAAACATAAAATATATAACTAATTGTTTTATTATGACTGAAAATAGACAAATCTCACTGCGGGCAGATAGTGGTTCGAATTACCGTACCTAAAACACATGAAACGAAGATCGGTTCTTCGATCTGTCTGTTTCAGTAAGGTTACTAATATAGTGAATTTAATAAAGTATATACCATTTTCTTATTGATTAAACTATTTTGCAAACTAATTCAAGAGAAGAAATCACACCTTTTAAAAAGTCTTGCACTGTTCATTATTGAATATAAGAAGTGATTCAAAATGGGCATGAACCAAGTAATTAGCAATTTTGTAAATATAAAGATAAGAAATATTACTAAATTCACCACTTCTTTTATTTTTCTGTAATATTTTATAAAAATGCAATGAATTGCCTCTACTTTGAACACATTTTAGCAAAAAACCTTTTATTGGGCAATCTTACATTTCAACTGTGCTGCAGCCTTCTTCAGAGCCATACTTACTTTAATTTTTTAAAAGTCCTTTTCAAAAATTAAAAGAAAAGAGTCTCTAATAAATGACTACAAGACAGTTAAAATGTAATATTGTACAATAAAAGATTTTTTGCTAAGGGGATAAATTGCATTTATATAAAGAAAAGAATGATTTTTAAAATGGGATAATTTATTAATTTGTTTAGGGAAATTTTTTTCATTATAATTGAATATAAAATTTTGAAATTGAGGATCTTTTAAAATTTTTTACTTCATGCCCACTTTTTCTAGTTATTGCCTTTGCACCCACTTACCATTTGTTACTCCTGATGTGCTTATCAGACTAATAATTTGATATTAATAAATGTATTTTTAGTGTTTGTAAACATATGAAACATTAAAGTGAAAATATTCAATGCTAATTTGTGGCTAATCATTTAATGCCATATGTGTCATGTATTATTATTTAAATTATTCAATGATAAATAATGAAAAATAAATAAACAAGGTGAAAAAAAACAAGAAAACAAACAAAGCAAAATAAGACTGACCTTGCAGCTTTCTACAGTGAATATTTACAATTAAATAAATCTTGTTTTTTTTACTTCAAACAAATAGCAGGTTTGAGAGATTATTTAAAACAAACAAAACATTTAGAAAAGTTAATTTTTAAAAGAATAATGCAAGAAAATAGCCTTGATGAATTGTTTGTTTTTTATGATCTTTTGCGAGAAATGTTAATATGTTTAAGTTTACAAATGTTAAGTTTTTATTTAAGCACTTGAAATCAAATATACAATTAAATATTACTAAATGAAAGTATATTACATTTTAATGTTTGTTTATGATTAGTTTAATAACTATAAGCTTTTTCTTTCATGCATAACTAGCATAAGGCATAGAGGCTCTTGCTTCATACATATAAAGGTTTCAGTGTATTTTTAATATGCATTGATATTAAACAAGAATCTACAGTTTATCCTCATTAAATTCATTTGAAAATAACATAATAAGTATTTTATTAATGTGGGGCTAATAAAATTAAAATTTAAGTTTATAAGGAAGAGAATTAATTAGGAGATTATTAAAAACAAAATGAATAAAATATTTAAATTAATAGTTGTTCATAAATATATATTGTACTGGAAACTCTATTAAGGCTTATAAATTATTATTATATTTCTTAGTTGGATAATGGCCAGGGATGATTCCACAGGCATAGTTGTAAATGTATAATGCCCAAAATATGCTTTCTCTTCCCTAGTATCATCATAAAGGAATACATACAGATTCAAAACCTACCCAAACTACTGTTGTAAATCTTTTACTTTTTAAATGTTTATGAAATTTAGTATTATATATTTTTGAAAAGTAGGTTAATTAGATTTTTTGTTTGTTGATACTTCACAAAATAGTATTGAAAGTCAGGATTTTTTAAAAAAAAAAATGTGAAATTCATTTTTTCCTGCCATTTTTCTAATTATTGCTTTGTTTTATTTCACAGGCTTTTGAAAATAGCATCCACGATTCTTTTTTTTTTTAATGTAGTGCAGTTCATGTGAATCCTTTTTTTGATTCTTTTCATAGGCTTTTGAAAAAAAACATTAAATAGTGTTTTCTTCGATTTTTTGTTTTTGTAATTTGTATTTTACTTATTTTTGATCGATTTCTTCATGCGGGGGAAGAGGGGTTGTGTGCTTTTGAGATTAGCATGCATGATGAAAAAAAAAAACATTAAATATTTTTTTTTTTATTTCATACATTTCTTCATGCAGGGGGAGGCTGTGTGCTTTGCTTTTGAAAATAGCAATCATGACAGAAAAAAAGCATTAAATAGCATTTAGCATACATTAATTTTTTTGAGATTTAGTATTATAGTTTTTCATTTATGTTATAGACTTTAGAAAATAGCATGTTCTTCAATTTTTTGTTTATGTAATTTGTATTTTAGGGTGATTTCAGAGATTTCTTGCTTTAGGCATTTTAATTTTTTATTTAGTTCATAAGCTTTTGAAAATAGCATTAAATAGCGTTTTCTTCAATTTCTTGTTTTTTGTAATTTATATTTTAAAGCAATTTCATAGATTTCTTTGTGTTGCCATAGGCATTTTAATTTTACTGTGATTTTTTGTTTTTGTAATTTGAATTTTAGAGTGATTTCAGAGTTTTGTTCATGTTGCCTTAGTTATTTTAATTTTACGGCAATTTCTTGTTTTTGTCATTTGTATTTTAGATCAATTTCAGAGATTTCTTCATGTTACCTTAAGCATTTTAATTTTTCAGTGATTTCAGCGATTTCTTTGCTAAAAATTTATCACTTGTATGGTTCTTGATGGGTACTGACATATTGCCTAGTAGTATGGTCTGGCTAACCAACAAGTACCTTTAAGTAAAAAGTAAAATTAAAACTGATTGAAGCAACAGATAAAAGAATTAATATTATTAAAATATTAATTATAAGTCCAGAAAGCAATCTTCATTAAATTCCTAAAAATCAAAAGAAATAACAGAATTCCATCAGAAAATAATCTAATTAATTAATGACAATTAAAAAAAAGAAATTCCTAGTAACCAGATGCATCTACAGATAAATGACATTAGTCAATGTCAACAGAATTTAAATGACCCAACCAATTAGAACAGGAGTTCTAATTATTAATCAATAGTAAAAGATTGTTCTAGAAAAGAACCAGGGAAGACTTGCTCATGGAAGCAACAAGCATTCAGATGTACTTGCAACAACAATGATGCTGGACATCATCATATGTTGTCTTTGATAGCTAATATTGTGGAAAGGTTTGTCTTTGAACATGGCAAAGCAAGTCTAGAGATTAAACAGGTCACATTGACCTTTATTATTATTTGAGAATGCCATTGGTTATGTAAATATATATGTTTTATATAGATTGTTATGTACATATCTATAATTAAAATATTCATAATGGTTGTATTAATAATCTATTAAATCATAATCCTAAGTTGCTATAGTAGTATTATTGTTTTCAGATGAATTTTATATAAGCCTATGTCTGAATAGCAATGTAGAAGTCTTACATATAGCAATTCTTTACTTCCCCCAACTTCAGAGATTTATATTTTCTCTGAAGTCAGAATAAAATCATGAAGAACACTTTTTTTTATTTTAACCTGATCAGGATGTGGATTAACATCTATGTCAGTTTTTGTTGTGTTAGTCTCTTCTGCTACACATTCATCTTTTCCTCATTAGCCTGGGTTAGCTTGAGTTCTTGTTTAAGTTCCAGAGGTAGATCTTCCGGATCACAATCAGTATTGTTAAATGAAGATGATATTAAATCTTTAGTCTCATATTTTCATGATAGATTAATGTATTTTTGTAATAGTTTGCCATCATTTATACAAATGATTACAACTTGTTTTGACACATGTCACATTACTATTAGTTTTAACCAAAATTTATTTGTTATTTTTTTGTCCACACTCATTCAACTAGTGCAAACTTATACATGATTTATTTCTGTTTAATGTAATCCTTACTAGATATTATTTTAGACAATTTTTTACAAAACTTGTGACCAAAATATAATTCCACAGATGATTTTCCTGCTTTAACAATTGAAACTGAATGCTGATACAAGAATGTGGTATAAAGTGCTTCTTGTATTTTAATTTTTTCAATTTATTTGTTGATATTTTCAAATTTTGAAAGATTTTTTTTGCCAAACTATTAGATTGAGAGTGGTAGAGGGGCATGAGTATGTTTCTTCAAACATGTCCAATATGAAACCAATTTGACTATCAGAAATTAAAGTTGTAGGAAGGCCATGATAAGAACAAATTTCATATAATTTTTAGATAGTCTCATTGGAACTAGTGCTCTTAATTAATTTGTATTCTGCCATCCTAGTGGTTATCAATTGACACAAAAAAATAAATGTCCCTTAGCCTGGTAAACATGGATGCACTGCCATGGTCTTAATGTTTTATGCTATGCCTCAAAATTTTTAAATGGGTGTGTTAGCACACAATTGACAATTATTACAATTTTTTTATGTGATCACAGTTAATGATTGGTCACCATACATAGATATGGGCTAATGCTTTTTCTCTGACTATGATGGCTGACTTTCATGCAATAATTAAGAATTAAATCTCTACCCTTAACTGATATTAATACATGCTTGCATATCAAAATACAGCCTTTGCATACTTATAATTTATTATGGGTGCTCCATAATTCTTTATAGAGAAATTTTGGGCATTTATTAAACCATTTGTTTTATATTCCACTAGTAATCATTACCTTTTTTGTCCATTCAGCTACTGTTTTACTATTAACTTGTGATCTTAGCACATCTATGTGATTTCCTTTTTCTTTCTGCGCATACTGCACCTTTTTTGGTTTGCAGTTTATTGGTATTGCCTCTGGCGATAACCCTAGACACAGGGGTGGTTTTTATTTTTTCCATTCCCCGTTAAACACTTTTAGAAATTTCCCCTCATTTCTTTAATATCTTTTTAACTGGTGTAATTTTAATGCCCAATTTTTGAACCAATCATAATTGATTATTGGGATTATTGAAGCATATACTATATACAGAGGTTAATAAAAAGTTTTAATTGCATTACCATTAACATCTAAAGCTTTAGAGTTAGTTTTCTTGATTATTGGCAACTTTTTACTATTAGTAATTATAGATATCCATTAACATGCTGAAATCAAAGATATGCTATTTCTGCTATCATCTTCTACAGAACCTTTAATTGAATTATAATTTTGTCAGACTCAGTTGCTAACATATTTTTGTACTTGTTGATTGATTTTCATTTCTACTAAATACCATTTTGTGACTATTTCTGTATTTACCAGGTTTATCTACTTTTTTTTTACACATTATTTCCAAGTGCACTTGTTTATTATAGATTTTGCAATGTTCATTTTTGCAAAAACAGACTCTTCCACAACAAGAACAGATGAATAGAATTTTACTATTGCTATCATTATTTTTTAAATTTCTAAATTCACTTCTCTTTAGTTTAAAGATCTTACAAAACATCAATTTATATTTTATTTTGGATTTTTACCTCTGCAAATTCTCTTTATTGTTCAAAAACCAACTCATGGAGTGTGCCATATTTTATAACTTCACTATATTTAATTTCACTATCAGCTAACAGCTGTTGTCTTAAACTGCCACCCACTTATATATATATATATATATATATATATATATATATATATATATATATATATATATATATATATATATATATATATATATATATATATATATATATACCAAAAGGCATTCTCTAATAATATAATAAAGATCAATGTGACCTGTTGAATTCGTAGACTTACTTAATGCATTTGGAAGCAAGCCATTCCACAATATTAGCTGTCAATGACATCATCCAATACCATCGTTGTTGTTGCCAGTACATCTGCAAGCTTTTAGTTTCCACAAGCAAGTGTTCCTTGGTTCTTTTCTAGAACTATTTTTCACTATTGATTAATAATTAGAACTCCTGTTCTAATTGGTTGGATCACTTAGATCCTGCTGACATTGTGTAATGTTATTTATTTGTAGATTCATCTGGTTACTAATAATTTCTTTTTTTTAATTGTATCTAATTAATTTGATTATTTTCTGATGGAATTCTGTTATTTGTTTTGTCTTTTGGAATTTAATTAAGAATGTTTCTTGGACTTATAATTTATTTTTAGTAACAGTAATTTCTTTTATTTATTGTTTCAATCAGTTTGAAATTTGATTTTTATTTAAAATTAATTTACTTACCTTAAAACTATAATTGTGTATATGTTTTACTTACAAGGGTATATAAAACACATACATGTTTATAACTGTTTTCTAGCTATATTTGTGTATGTTAACATACCCACATGAACACTGTAATTTACAGATGTTAAACTTACTTTACTCACAACTTTGATGAAAAAACACCAGATCAACACATTAATGATAATCACTAATCATATATTAAAATAGAGATTATCCTAGCCCAGATATAAACTTTAAACAAGTTAAACATTAATATACCTGATTTTTTTTAAAAAAATAAACACACATGAAGAAATAAAACCAAAAAAGATTAACATAATTTTAAAAAAATAAAACTTTCATACATACCATAAATATAAGTATGTAGTGAATGATTCAAAAAGTTATATGATGATGAGAATTATGGCAGATTGAATATTTAATAATTTTATTCAATTAGTATTCTTTTTGTTAAAATCAACTGGGTTCCCTGGGACCTTGTCCATTACATCTGCCATGCTGGTATTGCAATAAACTGCATGAGACTCATATAATCCATGAAAATATATGACCATGATCAAATCTGATGAAAATAGATATTTATTGTCAGATATACCCTCTAGGCAAGTTCACTTTTGGGTTTTGAAAAAAAAAATCAAAACAATACATCTTTTCAGTACAAAAATTCAAATGTCTTAGCAGTTAATTATTTATATTGTTTTATTATCTTAAAACATCACTTAAGTAACAAATATCATCCAAAAGACATTTTAAAAATTCATCGACATGTTTATCATATTTTGTGAAAGTTAAGATTTTCAATTGGATGGACGGTTGAAGAGTTGGAGTGTAGAGTACATTGAAGCCTGACTATTAAAGTATGAGGTTTGGCTATCTTAATATATATCTGAGCACATATAGCATATATGTGTGGAGATGGTAATCTGGACCAACTGATGATGGCCGGTTTAGCATGAAATACGTATATTGGTGATTGTTTATCTTTTCAACATATATTTGTTCAAGTGTATCAGTGTTATGAGATAGTGTGGAGAGTGGTGGGTCATGTGTAAGTCTATGCTCATATACCTATATATTAACATTTATAGTGTAGGAAAAATATTGCCTACAGTTAGAATAAAATGAAAATAAATACATTGTTAGTGACCTGGATTCAAATCTATAATACTATTCAAGCAGATTGGCTTGATTTCAAAACTTTAGGCTTTTTTAATTTTTAATCTTTTAATGTGAACAGTAAAATGTAGTCAAAAATAGTTGCTTGATGCATAACTGCATTTTTAATCAGTTTAAATTCCAAATCTTCAATGATAAAGGCTAAAGCCAGATACGTGATATGTGGATTTAAATGCATAACAATTTGGTGATCACATTATCCAAGTTTATTATAGATGGCATGAGAATAAAAAGCTGATCTTGTGTTATTTAAGCTAAAGTATCAAATACTGTATAAGTATTACTTTTAAACTATTATTTTTTCCCCATAAATTTGATGTAATGCCACTTTCAATCATTATGTATAATACATTTTCACCATACTACTTAAAAAATTGACAAATCACTCTGCAATTTACATGCATTTTAGGAATAACTGTCTTTGTCAGCTTCTGTAGAGTACACACCAACAATCCATGCAGTTATAATGTTCACATGATTTATTTAATACTGTAGTGGTGACCAACTTGTTATTAGACTGCAAATACCTAATGATTATTATTCTAACATATCTACATTCTAATAATAATATTAATGTTCTTCAAAATATATAATAATCACATCAATCTGATTTTTCCAATATCAGAAATATTTTAAGTCTTTTTACATAACATACCAGTTATAAAAATAGATTTGAAATGAGTATCATTAAAAATATTTTTATAGTTCAATTCTTATATTGTTTTAGTTTTCTTATTTGAAGAATTATTAAAGGCTTGAAATATTAACTAATTTAATTTTTTTCATATTTTGTGATTAATATTCTTTGCTGTAATAAAGGCTTTAATGTTAATAATAGTTCTAATATAAGCTTGTAAAGCTTGAAAATAATATGGGTGCACAAAAGTTATATCTAACCTTGCCTTCAGAAGGGGACTAGTCCAGACTCCTTCCTTATCCGATCGGATTGAGCATGAATTTCTACTAACCAATGTGTAAACATGTGGATTAACCAAAGTATAAACATGGTCAAAGGGTAAAACATAAATATGGCCAATGTGTAAATGTGTGTATAAAATTCTACCATTGGTTAGGTTCTCTGAATCCAATTTCTTAAGGAAGAAATCTGGACTAGTCCACTTCTAAAGGCAAGGTCATATATGACATATTGAGATCTTACAATTAATAATGTTAAGGGGAAGCATGCAATAGTGAACTATTATGCCAATAATCAAGTTCTATGCTTTGATTAGGGTATTTCATTTTTTAGTTATTCATTTTGCCTTTGATACATAAACACCTAGTTATACTTAGAAGACACAGAGGCTAAACACTTCATACAGTAATGCCACTCAATGCAAGCCAGAGTAATCCATGGTTGCAGAAAGGTTTGTGCATAAAATCCATATCTAGTGCCTACTCATCCAATATCACCAGACTAGTTTGTAACGTGTGGCTTTTATCAGTGAGGAGCCTTGGATATGAGAACACTACTTCTAGGTCTTAGGATCGAATGCAACCCTCCAGCAACCACCTTTTAGTTTATTAGCTAATTATAAAGCTTTGAGTCCAAAATGAAAGCACTATTATAAATAATGGTGATCATGTGATATTCTTAGAAGGGAAAATAAACTCAAAAAAACATTCGAATTCTCTACAGCTATGCCTGAATGTATTATATTTCATTATTCCTATATGAGGCAAGCCGTTTGTCCTCATATGGGCCAATTAAAGCTGATTTACTTTACATGTAGTAATAAAAAAATATTTTGGGTTAGCACAGATTATAGAAGTTAGTTTTAAGTTGAAAGTTAAATAAATTAGCTATTTTACTTTTCTCATTAAGCTTTAAAAACGAACAGTAATAAAAACGATAAAGAAAAGTGGCCAATTCAAATGCTATAAAAATGAAGTAGTGTAATGTACTTTTTGTTTTAAATCTCATCACTGTTGAGAAAGGTTAGGTATTTTATTTTTTCCTGACAAACAAGTTAAATAAAAAAAAAAAAAAGATTTTTTTTATAAGCTTCCTGCGGATTAAAAGCTTTTGTTGATTAAAAATATACAGCTAGTTAAAAAAATGTATATACGGCTAGCAAGAACTTAAGCCTTTTTGTATGTTGTCGAAGTCTAATTTTTTAGGTAATCAATTTATACACATACACACACACAAACATCTTCATGTCAGTAACGTCTATATTATGTAAGGTGTTTTTCTCTTCTCCCGATATTATGGACATTAATTATTGTGTATTTGTATTGAAGATATGCACTTTTTTTTTTTTTACATAATGTGATTAACGTTTAAAAGAGAACGATTATAAACTAAATCGAAAGTATAAAAGTTTTTTTTTTTTTTTTTAAAAAAAAAGGCGTAAAATAACCACATAAACACACACATCTATGATTTAAAAAAACCCAATAAATTATATGTAACAAATATAATTTATAAACATTCAGAATAAATAATGTAATGCCAATTAAATGATAAATTATAGTAATGTTGCATCCAGTTTTCAATCATTCATCTATTTTAAGTAGCAAATCAAATATAAATTTTATAGGAATTGTTTAAAGTTATATTTTTAATGTCATATTCACATTAGTATATTTGTATTAACAAATGGAAAATAATAGGTTGTCTTCAGCCAATGGGAAGCTTCTAAAATTTATGTAAGTTCACAATGTTCAATTATTTATTCAGAAGATTACGTAAAATATTAATAGAGCTTTCTTATTTCTTTTTTGTAAAACATTTTCGAAATGTAAAACAAATACTTCATTATTTTTTTTTTTTTAAAGTCATTATAATTAGAAACTTTATAAACTTCACGTTTATATATCTCTTTTTAAAAACTCAGTTGATTCATGCGCGTAAAACTGTACGTCCACACATACTATTATTTAAATAATTTTAATAAGCATGTAAGTTGATATTAACTGTGTAGCTCTAAGAATATAATCTTATTCACAAAAAAACTAAGTTTGAATTTTTTTACCATAGAAACAATTCATAAATCAGACTCAATAATAATTTTAATAAACGTTAAACTATGTGCAGTTTTTCATACTAATACCATTTTGTCACAGAGATTTTTTTTAAAAAAGTCATCTTATTATCTAAGTGATATAAATTGGCATGGGTATAAAAAAGCTGGTCATATTTCAATATTTATTAAAATGAATATTGGGTTTGATTTGCGAATTTTTTTTTATGATAACACATTCAGACTTGGTTGCTTTGTGAAGAAGATTATACATAATATTATGTATGTAACAATATATATTTCAAACTGCTGCAGTCTTTACTATTGCTCAATAATTATCATACTCACAATTAGGTGTTCAAACCTGGACCAGATAAAATTTGAATTTTTTTTCCGAAGTTCCAATCTGATTGTTTTTATTTTCAGATAGCTAACCTTAGAGAATAGGTAACCCTCCATTATTGTTTAATATATGTGTATTTAGCTAACTTTTATGAGAAAGTAAAAAAGGATTGAAAACTATTTAAATCTTTACTATTTGGTGTTAAATGAGCCTTGCAACAAATATACTTTCATTTACTATTCCTTTTCAGATGATTTTTGAAAGAACATTTTCCCACTGTTATGATTTAAAAGCTATTTTATGTTCATCATCATCATCATCAACCACTATCAATCCACTGCAGGATGGTCTCTCCAAGTTCAATTTATCTCCTCTGATCTTTAGCTTCTCTTCTCCACATCACCCCTGCACACTTTCTTATTTCATCCATCCATCTCACATGTGGTCTCTTTCTGGGTCTTTTACAATCTCTTGGAATCCAGTTTAAGATTTCAGTTGTCCATCTATTATCATCTCTTCTAGAAATATGTCCAGCCCATCTCCACTTCAGTCTTTTATTTTTTTTCAATGAGGTCAGTAACACCTGCTTGTTCTCTTACCCATATATTGTGTTTTCAATCTCTTCTTGTTACTCCCAACATGCATATCTCCATACTTCTTTGAGTGGTCTGAAGTCTTTGTAATGCTATTTTATGTTACTATAATGTATATTAAAAAATACAAAGAAATATGCCTTATTTAAAAAATAATTATACAAAATTATTTAATTTAAGTTTAATACAAAAAATAGTCTGTCCCAATTTAATATTTAAATTCTCTATATAAAACTTTTTCACATCATTAAGTGCCAAATTGAAAGTTAAAATGTATAGCTGTGAGTAATTATATGTAAGCGAGATATGTCTTATAAAATAAATGCTAGAGTATTATCCAGTCTAGTTATTGACTTGGATTAAAATCTCACAGTATGAACTTAGGTTATATTTTAAGGGTTATAGAATTATTCTTTTAGATGGCCAGAACATAAACAAGCAGGCTAGTTATCTAGCATTTGTCACTAAATGCTTATCAAAATCTATTAAACGGAGAGTAAAAGGTTCAGCTTTGAAATTAAAAATTAGTGGCCAGCTGAGAGACAAATAAGCTAATTATCCACTAGTGATCAGTAAATGGATATCTGAATATGATTCACTGGAGAATAAAAGATCTAGATAAGTATGAATTAGTGTAAAAAGTGTGTTGTTGCAGTGACTCTAAAAATATAAAAATACAATTGTTATAATCTGATCTTCAATGCAGATCAAGGAATAAACAGCTACTATGGAATGAACTCTATATTTAAGTTTACTCTGAGTAGATTAGCTTAGTAGTAGTTATAACATAATAATATCAATATTTAGTAGCATATTTATTTAACTATACGACATATTTTTATCAATTAGACTGATATCTGGTACATAATTTTGCCAATATTTTTTTCTATTTCTTTGCCTATTACTTTTCATAGAATAGCACAATATTAAAAAAAAAAAAATATGCCTGTGTGTGTTTCATCAGTTCTTTCTTACTGATATCAAAGTTGGATTTGTAACAGAAGAACAATATAGATATTTTCGATCACTAATTGAAGTATAGAGAATTGTATGTTGGGAATATAAAAACCAAAACAAAATATTTGGGGAAGAGAAACAAAAACAGGTGTCACCAATATAATTAAAATAATTATAAACTGAAATGGAACTGAAGAAGTCATTTTGTTAAAAAAGTGATAATAATAGATTGATGGCTAAAATTTTAAACAAATCCTACGAGCTTATAAAAGATCCAGAAAAAGAGTACATATAAGATGGATGTAATAAAAATAGATTTGGTAGGATGAGGAGAGAACAAGCTGTGGATTGGAGAAATTGGTTTATTGTAGATGATGATCCAATAACTGCTGATGATGATAATGATGTAGAAGTGTGAGAAATTCTTGGAGTGATTGAAATTGAGACAAAAAGTCTTCATTTAGTCATATGAATAGAATTTTTGCATTCTGTCTGCCATATCTTTTATCACATTATGTGGATATGATAACGATATCGCCATAACGTATATATATCAGTAAATAAAAGAAATACAATTTTAAATGTTTAAATAAATACAACTTTATAAATTTGTTTACTTAAGCATTAATAAAAGTAATTTTCATTGTCGGTCTGTTGATCAAAAGCAGTCGGAAGTGTTTGGTACAAGACGTCTCGTTATTGATTATTCATTTTAATTTTTATTTAAAACATTTCAACTTATTATTGTAATTACTGATATGAAATAAAATTGCACAGAAGGCTAGATAATAAAATACAAATAATACAAAAGAAAAACAAATATATGAATTTGTTTCATGATTATTTTTTTATTTTTTTCCCTTTTGATTAAACAATAATATATATAAATAAGTAATATATTTTTTTAAAAGAGTATACCTAAAAAATCCACTACATCCGATATTCTTAAAATATATACTGTATATATAAAGACATCTGAAAACGACAAATGTTCACCAAAATTGATTTTGTACTAAACTATCACATTTCAATTAGCCATGTCACTATCTTCATCATTTGCTCAGGATTTACCAATAATAATTTACTTCACTTTGATTTACATGTGTCAAATTTACTGTATTTACAACTATGATACCAACTATTACAAATAAATAAACTTATGATTAATAGTAATCATTTATTAAACTAGAGATTATCATAAGCCCAAATATAAAGTTTAAATCTCACTTAAATATTAAATTATGTTTTTTTAATTTTAAAAGATAGCTACAATTTCATCTTTCATTTTCCATATGTACTATCTTTTTTAGGCATGTCTAAAGCTTCCATTCCACCATATAAACAAAGAGATCTGAAAAAAGATAAATGACATTTACGATGCATTTCATGATGAATCATCACAATATCCATATGTTTCGTAAATATATATGGTGGAGTAAATGCTTTAAGTACACATACAAAATATTACACACAAGGTAAAAAGAGGCAAATTTGAGTTATTCTATTTATTTATGTTTAATTAAAAAGGCATATATATTAATATTTAACTGAGGTTTAAAGTTTATATTTGGGCTAGGCATAATCTCTAGTTTAGTTAACTGATTAATAATAATCATTGGTATATTTGTCTGAAGCAATTGGTATCAAAGTTGAGAGAACAGAAAGTTTGGTGCTTTTAAATGTAAATGTAACAATAATATATATTTTAAATGTATTGTGGTGAAGGATTGTATCTTTTCAAGTTAGCTTCAAAATAACTTAGTTGTTAAATAGAAATTGAGCTAAATTAATCTAGGTTTACATTCATGAAGTAATGATGTGACAAACTTAAAACATTTTAATAGGAAGAAGTTTGCTTTTTATCAGATAAAAAAAACAAAAAGGTGAATTTATCAATTAATTAAAAAAACAAGATTTTAAGAATTTTTAAAAATACATCAATTAATTAAAAGGGATTAAGATCTTTATCTTTAAAAAATGAATTGTGTTTTCCATCTTAATGTATAAGTAGATTGTTTTGCTTTTCAAATAATCAAAATAAAAAAAAACAATAAGGATATTATAATTTATCTATGAAAAAGGATTATTTTCCAAACAATTATGGTATAAATAAAAATTTTTTTTCATGTGTCAAAGCATTAGCTTGAAAGTGAATCCGGGACAACTGCTTGTAAGGTAGCCATGCTGACCACTCGGCCATCAATGCTTGACTAAATATAATTTTTTTGAGAGAAAAAATATTTTTTTGCAAAAATAAAAGCAAATGGAGAACCTAATGCAACAATAGCTGATGAAATCATGTTATTGAATGGAAGATTTATATCTTGGCTAATTTTTTTAAAAACAATTGTGTACTGGAGCATTTGTTAGCAGTTAAGCTGTGGTGAGATGAAAAGTGAAAAGCTCAGCCTGGTAATATGAAGTTAAATGAATCTTACTACTAATTAAAATAAGATTTTTGAAAAGCAATGTAATAATATGGAATTTACAGAAAGAATATGCTATGTTTTTTGCTTAAAGCTAACTAAGCAATGTTCTCTCTTCCATGTAACCAATTACACCAAAAAAAATGTAGGAAAAATAAATTATCTCTGGAAAAAAAATTCTACAAGTCTATGTATTCATCCATTTAAAATCATGACTACCTAACATAGAAATTATTAAACTGAAATTTGGAGCTACCTGAAGAAAAAGATAATGAAAGAACTGAAATTAAAATAATTATTAAACAGAAATTTCCAGCTATAAAAAGAACTAACTTTTAATAAAAATAATTATTAAACTAAAAACCTATGTTAACCTAAAATGAGAGTATTTGTTAAATTCAATCTCTATTAACCTAAATGAAAATACTTGTTAAATGAAAACTTGGAGCTATAAAAAAATGTGATAAAAGAACTGAAATGAAAATAATCATTAAACTGAAACCTGGAGCCAAAGCATTGACTAAACTTCCACCTGAAAAATTTAAAAGAAGACAGAACTAAAAGAAATTAAAATAAAAGTTATGACAATAAGGTATTAATGATATGTGAACATTTTCATTAATATATGTTATTCTATAATGAAAGTAATAGTTGAAAATAGTAAATGGTTTTTAGTTGCTTTTGTTGAAAATATGTTTGCCCCATTAGATTCAGATTGCGTAGATATCCATAATTTCCAAAAGAAAAGGGGAAGGAAGTTTAAGTTAATTTTTTTTTTTTTTGTGAAATATTTTTGGAAGAATTGATTATCATAAGGAAATAATAATTATACGTGTTATATGAAATTAGATATAAATATAATCAGTATGAAAAATTTTGGGTGTGCCACATTGTTAATTTCTAAATATTTCCATTATTTTATTGATTAGTTAACTTTATCAAATAATTGCTTAAAAGAAATGTTTCTGTAATTATTTTTGTTGGTCTTTATTCTTCTCTCTCTCATCCCCCCTCTCTCTCTCTCTCTCTATATATATATATATATATATATATATATATATAGATATAGAGAGATATATATATATATATATATATATATATATATATATATATGTTTTGTGAACTACCAGTGTGTATGATTGATTCATCATAGAGTTGGGCTTAAAATATTTGTAGATTATCCCAGTGACATTATTTAATAATATAATGAGTTAAGCATGTATATTTTCTCTTGTTCACAATCCATGTCATAGTCCCTAGAATCCTTGCAAACCCATGCTAGTTTGAACATCATGGTATTTGCAATATATATGTGGAAACATCTGGTGGTTATCAAGATATGTTTTTTGTACAAGTATTTGGATAAAGATCAATATCTTCCCCAAACCAACATTTTTTACTTTAGAAATTTTGTCATGATAGCTCATTTTTTGATAGCCAGTCACTCAAGACACCAGATAGCAATGAACACTGATAGTGACCAGCATTATATCATGATTCTAGAATTTTAATGTTTATTACTATATATATTTTCGTATTTAAATATGTGTGTTCAGATGAAATCTTGATAATTATATTCATAATACACTCTAAATTTGACATTGGTAAGGTGATGGTAGGCCTAGATTTTATAGAGTATCTTATGTAATTCACAAGAAATGACAATTGACTCTTGGAATTTGAATGTTTATTGTTAGTGATACTATATTATAATTTATAACTTACACATTACTTATAATGGTTTCCACTGCTGAATTTTAAGATTTTTTTATTTACACAAAAAGTAAGAATTGTCATCTAGTTGATGGGTATTTGGCCTAATGTAATTTTTTAGCTCAAATTTCTTAAAAAATTACTCACAATCAAATAAATTTTGTTTGTCTCGTGAACATCTCATGGATACCATGACTATGCAATAGTTCCCACTTGCAAACAAAATTTCTTTATTTTTCCACCTGTCAAACTAACTTCATAAACATTGTGATGATTTGAAAATTTTTAGAACCTAATACTAAGTAATTTAAATATAATACAATAATTTATTAGCTAAGATTTCAAATGTTACCTTGACTTAAATTCAAAACACCCTCAAATTATACGATATCGCACGATCAATAGTGACCATTTGGAGAGTAAGAAAAAGGCACTTTAACCAAGTGTGAAGTGTGAGAAATTAGCATAACTCACTACAGGTCATAGTACGGCCTCGGAAATGTTATATTAAATTAATTGAGGCTAGCAACTGTCGATCATACTAGTACCGTTTTTATTAGAAATCATATTCATATATATTTATTCAAGATTCTTTAATTTTTATCAATGATAAACCTTATTTTCATCATATTATAATCATTCACCAAAATAGAAATTCATTCAACACTCTCTTATCATGCACATATTTACTAAACCATTTTTTTGTTTTTAAAATGAATAAGAGCAGTCTAATACCTGTATCTGCAGACCATGTTGACAGCCTGATACTATTCACACCACTATTCTCATGAAAATTAAAGAATCTGTATATATTCAAAATATTAGATTTGACTAAACTACACATATATTATATAATATATCATTATTACAGAATGTGTAATTTAATATTTATTTTAGTATACCTAAAATGCCTTTTATCATTATATAAGTTCAACATTAAAATATTTTTAAATCTATTGGCTCATTCATTCACCATATGATTTTTTGTGCAGTTAACCATACTTTTTAATTTTCTCTTGATTTTTTTTTTTGCAAATTATTTCAACACTGTATAGAGTGAATCAAAGTGCATCTTTTCTGTGTACAAATAAATGATTCTCATACTTAAGATTACCTTTGTTTTTCCATAGAATATATATAAAATGAGATTGTAATCTTTAAATATAAGTAATTGATATACTTTTATTTAGCAAAACATTTCTAATGTCTGCAACTGGAAAAAAAAAAATATTATTTTTCTTTTATGAAATAATTACTTCTTTGATATAGCTGAGTGCACTTTAGGTATAGTTTACCAGAATCATAGCTCTTAGGTGTGCTGCTCTTCTAATATTGAGAAATAATTATGTATGCATTAATATTTAAATTAGATATTTACATATTTCATTTGATCAAAAGTTGAACATTGTTTTCTTTCTTGTTGATATCTTAATTGTCTTTGGCAATAAACCATGTCTCCTTAATTTTTTCATCCCGTTATTTTGTTCCATGAAAACTAGTTTGACATTCTGTGGATTGAAGGTGTGACCAAATTGGTAATGACTCTAGTAGATAGTCTCATATTTGGGATTATTCTTTACATGCTTATGTATGTATTAGCATTGAACAACTCTTATAGCAATGTTTATTCTTTCTTATACAGATGTAGAGACAAGATGCTGAATTGAATTTGATGTGTTCACCAATGGCAGTTTATCTTTGGCATTATTAATTAACCTGTTAATATTGGGGGGTGGGGTTTAAAACCTGATGTTGAATGTTAATATCCATTTGTCTAGTATGAAAAAAACAATACTTGTCATTATATACGTATGGGCTGTCGACTTGGTTATACTCTAAGGTCCTTGTGATCTTAGATACGACCAGCTTATTTATTTTATTTTTTATATTGTTAATTAGTCTGTTTAATGTCATAGATGTCCTAAAGCCGCCATTAAATTTCTCATCACTTATCATTCCACATTTTATTTTCAATATTCAATAACATTGTAAAGGCTTGTATTCCTTCTAAGTTTTCTTTGCACATTTTATTTAAATCTTCTTAACATTATATCCATGTTATAAATGTATAGAATAAGTAGAAGAGCCTAATTAGTTAAATCACCTCTTTAAATTCACAATTCGTAAATCTATGTCACTACTTCAATGCGGATGTTAAATTGATTAGGCCAGCATCACGTGAAGAGATAATATCATTCGAAACACAGTGTTTTACACTACTTGTGTGTTATTTATTAATAATAGCTGAATGTATTTAAGAAGGTATTAATAATGTATGAATTTCTCTAAAAATAAAAATATTTATCAATTCAAATCGACGATTGAAATAATTCAACTACAAATAAAATCCTGCTATCATTAACCTTCAGAGAAATGTAAATATATATTTACTTTATAGAAACACATACAATAGCGCCACTCAGTGCAAGCCAGAGTAATCAATGGATGAAGGAAGGTATGTACATAAATCTCTATCTAGTGCCTACTCATTCAATATCGCCAGACTAGTTTCTAGCTTGTGGCTTTCATCAATGAGATAGAGATTTTACACAGACTTTCCAGCATCTTTTGATTACTCTGGCTTGTGCTGAGTGGAATTACTGTATGGAGAGTTTTGCCTCTGTGAAAACAGATTGTATAAGCGTAAAGAATGGTGATCATGTGATGTTTTATGGTTTAATACTTTATAGAAAGTGATTACTTGTATTTACGATTTAAAGAAATATTAATTAATTTATTTTTATCAATATTATATAGACTTGTATCATTTATACATTTTATTACAATTAGTTTTATTAATGGGATGACGAAACTTATTCCACAAGTTCAAAATAGAAAACAATTTCTCAGCTTGTAAATGGAAATAAAAGTAAAATTCGAATTGATTCTAGATTCTAGCAGTATTTAGCACCGGAGCCTGATTTTCTGAAGGTGAAAGATGTAATTATCCTTAATGTGTCAATTTTCCAATCTTACATCGTTAAAGTTTATCTTAGATTTGCAGCTTCCTAATCTTCTGATATTTGACAAATGTATTCTTATCATTGAATAAGTGGTTTTCTACTTTTGTATAGAATTCTTTATAATATATATAAACATTTTTATCTATAATGTGAAATAAGATTTTTTATAGTAATTGTGGATGCAAATTTCTAAAGTTGTTGACTTTTTTGTTGTATATTAAAACTATGCTTATATATATAATAACAACAACTGCCTACGTAGTTTTGTGCAAATAAAAACCCTTGAGTGTGGCTTTCACTCTTTCACTTCCAGTATCAGAATTTTATATAAACTTCCAAACAATAAACCGTTCAATGATATATATTCTGGGTAGGTTAATGTAACGGCAGAGTGACAGACTCTAAACAAAAGTTCATGGGTCAGATTCTGCCCTATCATCTCCAATTCTGAACTGCTTATGAAAATTTGAGCAATATGCCTATTAAATATTTTTTAAACACTGACAGCTATTAATATTCATTTTTTATTCCTCATTAGGTCCTAAATTCACGTTTTATAGCCATAAAACAAAATTAAAAGTAGTCTTTACTATATATATATATTTGAAAACAGGCACTCTTCACAAACCTGGGAGCTTAATTGTAAGTATAGAGGATTTGAACTTAGATTTTCAAGCATCCTTCAACTATCCACACTATCATACAACTGATACATATGACCACACACATGTAGAAAACATTAATAATTACCAATATAAGTATTTCATGCTAAACTAGCACTCATCAGTTGGTCCAGATTATCATCTCTCATACATATATATAATCAATGCTCAGTTTATATTAAGATAGCAAATCTTCATACTTTAATGGACAAGACTCAATCCACTGCAACCTCCAACTTTTCAGCCATCCACTGTCCTATACATGAGGGATCAGAGTGACTTCATGTCAACATGGGCATGACAATAATATTAGCATCAGCATGGGATTTGATTTTTCATCATCATCATATTTTCAATGATATGGATGGCTGAAAAGTTGGAGGTTGCAGTGGATTGAGGCTTGTCCATTAAAGTATGAAGATTTGCTATCTCTCTCTCTCTCTCTCTCTATATATATATATATATGATTGGAATCTCAATTGTAATGCAAAATCATTTGATGTGATATTGTTTTTACATTAATAATATTAAACATATGTATCCTAACTAATTTTAATATATTTTTATTACATTCATTTCCTTTAAAATTCATACATGTAGATTTTCGTTCAATAAACTATTTATAAATTCTCTGTTTGAAGGCAAGTTGACTTAATTAGGCTAGGTTGCTAATAAAGTAATATTGGAAAACCATCATTTTCTTAAATAATCTTTCAAATTTATTGCTTTTGGAATGCTTTGTATATAAAAGTTTACACTACCATTAACATGTAAATGTTTCACCTTTTTTTTTTTTTTAGTATTTTTCCGTATATAATAATCTTAGTACAGTGAGTCATGTAACCATAGTTAAGCATACCAATGCAATGCATACACGCTCCTAAAAAGTATCTTTTTTAAAATTTCGGGCAGTGACTTAAAGATTCCAGTCATGCTTCATGTTATTATACAAACATTAATCAGTTTAAATATGGAATTATGCAGAAAATTTATGAAATATATAAAGTGATGAATTTTATGTATGGATATAAAAAGCAATAGCTCTATTCCAATTTTTAAAAATATAACACTATATATTTATGGAAGTCATTGAAAGGTTCATTGCTTGGGAGTTCTTAAAGATCTCAAGCACTAAAAGGGACAGAACTGGGCTACAATTTATATGCTTTGGCACCAATAGAAATAAACTTTGCTACTTCAAACCTCGACTCGTATCTGGCACCATTATGATTATAGGCCTAACTCGTGAATTGAGACCCCCCCCTGCATATACTACATTAGTAAAAAAAAAAAACATTTTCAAATGTATATGAATATGCATTAATTTTTTTTTTTTTTGAAATTATATATGTAATTGTTTCAAAAATTATAATTGCATTCCTAAAACGTAATAAATGTCAAAAACTTCTTTTATTTAATTACAAGTGTATGAGATTTGAACTCAGATTTTCAAGCACTCTTCAACTATCCACACTACCTCATACAACTGATACCCTTGACCACACACATGTAGAAAAGATAAATAATCACCAATGTTGGTATTTCGTGCTAAACCAGCATTCATCAGTTGGTCCAGATTATCATCTCTTACATATATATATAATCAGTGCTCAGTTTATATTAAGACAGCAAATTTTTATATATTTTAATGGACATGCTTCAATCCACTCCAACCTCCAACTTTTCAGCCATCCATATCATTGAAAATCTGATGATAAAAACTCAAATCCCATGCTGATGCTAATATTATTTTGTTTAATTAGATAAATATATATCAATTGTCAATACAATCACTACATTTTTTGCGAAACCCAGCAGAGTTTTCTATAATATATGTCAGTATCTCGAACGGGAGAATAACGTCTGAGTATAAGGAGGGGATACCGCAGACATTTGTTTACAGAGATATCACATTGACTACGGATATAAAAACTTCATAAATTTTAGGCTGATTTATTATAACTATACTAAAATGTTTTAATTTATCAATATTTTCTATTGTAACATTATTGATATATATATAAAGAAAATTATTCTAATAAAATTCCTATACTATAATCAAAATATTATAAATTTTTAATGTGAAAGTAGACGGTACATTATTTATGCATAAAGGAAGAAAAATCCCATAGGATTAATTCATTTTAAACGAAGTCATTTAAAATGTTGAATGTTCATGAGTATGTTTTAATAAATAATTAATTATTCTTAAGATTGAAAGATAATCAGTTTTTGTTTTATCTATTTAATGCTAAACAAGCAACGACCTCTACCAAAGTTTTTTTTTAAAAAAAAGAAAAAAAGAATCGGACTGATATAATAAATGAAGTTGATAATATTACAACAAAGATCGTGACAACATAAATTCTGGCAATCAGGTCAAGCTATAAAAAATAATGATGGGGAAAAAATAGCGTTTTTAAATAACCCCCTGATATAGATTGTTTTGTATTTGCAACATGGCCACCTACACTACTCACAAAACTTGGGAAAGTTTTACGGAATCTTTAGCATAATATGATTGAATAAATATGAATGAAATGGGTGCAAATAAGAAATAGCTATGTGATAAATCATAAAATAAAATTATTGTACCTACTTAAAAAAACAAAAACGTAAAATCCACCCTCCACCAGTTAACTACAATTATTATTTCATATAAGCTATGCTATCAAATGAATATCTTATCAAAGAAGAATTGGAAATTAAACTGTAGGGCATTTAGACAGTTTCCTTACAAATCATACACCTATTAATAAGGTTATATTTATTATCATGGATTTAAGTGCCAAGCACTCTATTTCAAAGATTGGATAGTAAACAATTGAATCTCAGTACTTTTCTAATTTAGATGATAATATACCACTGTTGTCTACATTAGGAATTGAACATTTTATTCATGGAGTGTTACTCAAAAATGGAACTAATTAATCATGCTCATCTAGATCCAGATCTAAGCTCATCTGTAATAATGACAACATGTCAGAAACTACTCTGGTATGATATGGATAAAGTAACACTGAATATGGATCAAATAGGCAATACTATCTATTATTAATAGATTACTTAAGATCATAATAAATGAAAGCAATGGAGAAAAAAACCTAGAGTTACTTCTGGAAACAAAATGTGTGTTTATTTGACATTTGTTTTTTGTTTCATAACAATCATATACAAAAAATAAAGATGTTGATAGTCATAAAAACTAATGACACTAAAATATATAGCTATTAAAGTGGCATCTGAATCATGTGACTATGCAAGAAAATTGGCCTGAATTCAAAACATTAAGATTTTTTTGAGTTTTGGGATGATTGCTTGATCGTATAAGTAAATATTAACTGCTCTTTAGTACATTAGATATAAAATGTAAAGATATCCTAGATTCAAGTCCATTTTTCTCACTACTAAAGTCATATGTCAGACATGTGTGGGAATATCTATTTAAGAAATATTATCAACTAATAATTATTGATTACTAATATTACAATGGTTGATAGCAGTGGAGAAAAATAAAATTGAATTATTTTATGCACATGTGGTTAATTAAAAAATAGATATATTAATCTTTATCTTAGGTTTAAACTATATATTTCAGCTATGGATGTTTTCTAGTTTAATAAATGATTATAGAGTGGATCACGACAAAATGGTGGATGGAGTAAATTTAACATTTGTAAAAGAAAATGTAGAAATAGAATGTGCACCTCTAAGGTGTTATATGTCCTAAAGATTATGCAATCTTATATTGGTTTTATATTAATTTAAATATTTAAGTAGATATGAAAAGAACTATTCATGTTTGTGTAGAACATTTGAAAGAATGAGTAACCTTTATATATACTATTTTTCATTATTATCATTTGGGCTTAAAACAAATGGAAGTCCATATTTGATACAAATTTAATATTTTCATGATTATTAGCTAATTTTGGACCATAAGTTGATTTAGTTTTAGTTTTACATCATTATAGAAGTATAATTGTTTTTGTTCAAAAAGCAAATATGGAAGAAATTGTGGACCAATATAGTTTTGTGTATTTTTCTTTTCAGAATATGTTTCAGGAAAAAGTAAAGCATAATATGTAATCATTCCAATTTTATTCTCTTCTTCTTCCTCATATGTGTCCATATTTTGAACTTAGCATTAAATGAAACATTATCCATAAGTTAGTTTATTGATGAAAATATGATTGGTTTTGATGTAAATAAAAATAGAATCATAATTTAATGAGATATTTGGCTCAGGTAATAACAAATGAATATAAATGTGTTTATTTTCAATTAAATCAGAATTATTTATTTTAGAAAATTCTACCTTGTAATCATGGCATTGAACATAGTATAGAGATGTATTTGCTGAGTCTTTTATCATATCTCCCAAAAACCTGGTAATGTTAATTTTTTTCATCATTTCTTTTACTATCTTATTAGCTTCTAGAAACTATGATATCAGCATTAAAGCAAATGAAACCATCCAAATTATATATTGGACTATTTCCATCATCCAATATGAGTATTGAATGTCTTTAAAAAAATAACTTTATTTAAATATTCCAAATACATTCAGCTGTAATAGCATACAGATTAGTATATGCACAACATTTTGAGAGGTATTATTTTATCCCATTTCCACTCTAACCAACTGAGCCTTTGGAAGAATAGCTCAGTTGCATAGAGTGTTACTTTAAAAATCAGTACTCAACAATGTAACAGTCCAGATTCGATTCCTAAGCTAGTGCTGTTACTGGTCAGGTGAGCAACACCTGAATAAAAAGGGGGATAATGCCACTAAAATGTTGAGCATATACTAATTTGTATGCTATTGCTAACAGTTGAATGTATTTGGGATATTTAAATGAAGTCAAATTTTTCTAAAGACATTCAATACTCATATTAGATGATGGAAATAGTCCAGTATATAAATACAACTAAAACACCATCACCACAAACCTTCAAGAAAACCGTATGTATACTAAAACTAATTTTTTAATATTCTCTCATAAAGTACAATAAAGGAAAAGTCTGTAATCATCAGATGTTCTATATTTTAATTAGTTGAAGATTTGATTAATTTTTATTCTTACTAACTCTCCAGTTAAAAATAACTTAATATTCATTGACCATTAAATTTTAGATTGTTAGCTATGCTGGCTATAACTACCTAAAATAATCTCAAATCTGTTCAAAAACATTTAAGGATACTTGATTTAAATTCAAATAAATTGAATCGGTTGGAAAAATTATTATTGTCTCATAGAACCTTTCTATATCTATATATGAGACATATTTTGCGAGTTCATCCATGTAAGATTTTAATTAGATATCCCAACGTTTTGACTTAATCTGACAAGTCGTTTGTGTAATCAAGTTGAAACATTGGAATGTCTAATTAAAATCTTACATGGATAAACTTGCAAAATATATCTTTTATATCTGTAATCCATGAAAATTTTCATATATATATATGAGGAAATGTCATAAACAGATTATAAATGTTTATAGCAAACCAAAATAATTATGAATTTAAATCAGATATTTATTTGTAAACATAATATCTACTATTATTAATGTAGTATACCAGTCATTTGTTTCATTCACTTTAACACTGCTATGACGAACTGATAAAAATTAGACATAAAATTAATTTGTATAATGTTTGGAAAGTATCTGAAGAAATATTAAGCTATTCTTAATGAAAATATAACATATATCGGTGAAAAATGACAGACCTTAACACAAAGTCTCAATAATAAATGAATCAAGTAATTACGACAATCATGACAAAACATTTTACCAGTGTAATTAAAATCTTCACCCCAATACTTTACCATGTAAAGTTGTTTTCCTTTGGAAACAGGGTTTACTGGATACATTGCTCGCAACTTAAACAAACAGCTACTCCTTTCAAATGTTCAATTATTCTTAAGCAGAGATGAGTTTATACAATAGTAAATCAAAAGAATCATCAGATATGTACTGCCAGATCATCACAATTTTTATCAATGATGTTAAGCAGTTCAATTGATAGTTTTCTTTTGGGGATCACTAACTAGAAGAAATAGTTGTTAAATGTAATAAATGATGAGTTGTAAAATAATGACATCCAGTCAGGCAAATATTTCAACTTTTTATGTTTTTAAATTTTACTGATTAAGAGACTATTAAATCTTTTTACACAGCTTCAAATTAAGATTCTAAATTAGATTAACAAAGTATCAAGTTGTTGCCACTTATTATAAGCAAAGGTTTTTTTTATTTAATCTTAGTGATTCCCTTTGCCTATGATAAAAGAACTTAACATACATATGTATGTAGATCTTAACATTCACAACAGATAGGAAGGCTTTAAAACAATAGTTCAACTGAGTGTTTTGGAAAATAGTGGAATGTTTAAATCATGGATTGGTAATAGTTCTTAATTTTTGTAAGGCCTAGTCATAAAGCAAGGCATTAGAGTCTTGTTCTCTCATATCCAATATTTATTAAAACATTTAATACTTCTACTTCTACAATAATTTTTATAACTTAAGGTTGAGTCTAAGCCAGGTAAACTGAAATTTTTTGAGTCTCAATTAAGCTAAAGTGGTCATTTAGATGTGATATGTTGGACTAATTCTATCATCTACAAGTGAATGTTGAATGTATAGAAAATTTTAAACTTTATTTAAACTTTCAAATTCAAACAACTTGTTAGTAATAAAACACAATTAGGCAACACAGGTTAGTAATTAGACAGTGTTTTGAGTAGCATTATTTTTTTATGTTTTCTTTAAGGTATGTGACTTGTAATTAATTTATACACTCTGTTTAATGTCAGTTGTTCAGATAAATGCCAATACCCAGACTGTAAAAAATAAAAGTATAATTTGAAATATGTTGCAACCTCCTTTAATATGAAAGAGCTGCCAATATTTTATGTGAACTGTATCCATTGTTTACCTCATGAAAATTTCTCATTTCTTATAGCTTAATGGATTTATTTTTATTTGTCCAATCCAATATATAAACCAAATGTGATAACACTAAACTGGTAGCAAATTTTTTATTAACAACTTAACAAATTCATATCAGCTTTGGCACCACAATAAAGTAACCAAGCAATAAATGTCTTTAACATTATCACTTCATAGCTTACAAATAGTTTTCATAAATGTAAAGTACAAATCCCATTTACAATATGTAAAACATTCCACATAATTTAGATTTTGCATCATGAAATAATTACAATATGAACTTCTCAACCATTAAGAATTTAAATATGACCATATGTAAGACTAAGGTAGTGTTAAACATAATTACAAATTATCACTTTATATGCATTAATTAATAATCCTCTGTATAATAAACCACACATGCTAACACTGAATACTAATAGTATAAAAAGTAAATCATTACTTAACTAAAATTTAAATCTTATCAATAAATAAATTCACATGTAGCAAATTATTAATAATTTTGATATGACCCTGAATTATTCAACCAATTAGAATGATTGTTCAATAGCTTACAAATGCTATTCATTATCTTACTAGAAAGTCATCTGGTGTTATGCCAATGTAATGCACAAACATTATTTTTTATATTTATTAAACATTAGATCAATTATATTTTACAATTCAAGATAATCATGACATACTTTTTTTAAATTGTAAACATTTAAATGTCACAGTACAATTATACCTTATATATTAATGATTATTAAGTAACAATTTTCTATATAATAAATCAAATGTTTTTTAAGCTAAATTGGTAAGACCATATAAACAAATTACTCCTTGATCAAAGTTTAAGGAATAATAGCCAATAAACATAGACCTTTATCAACTTTGCTATCACACTAAAATAATTATCCAGTACAAATACTATTCATCAATTGACCCACAGAGCCACCTGACAGCAAACCCTTGTAATATACAAGCTTCATTCTTATATATACCATATTTTTTTTATTTTATAGACATTACAGTATGAAATAATCATAATGTGGTCTTCTCGAATAACAAGCATTTTAATGTATACACTAGACTAAGGCAGAATTGGAAACAGCTACAATTTATGAACTTTAAGCATTAATCAAAGATAATTAATAATCCTCTTATAATAAACCAAGTATACTAACACTAAATAATGATACTATTAAACAATTAGTTCTTTTTAAAAAGTTTAAAACATACTAGATAATAAGTTCACATGCATATACTCTTAATGATTTTGGCATTACTCAAAACTAATATAGCATTCAGCTTCTCATAAACAATGTGTTTCATGATTTACACACTATCAGTTGCTTGTAGAATCATTTTATAATATGTCAACAAAGCACACACACACATATATATCAATACTTTAGAAATATAAACAAGAAAAACAATAAAAAAATAGCATGCCATATTTTCAAACAGAAATTGGAAATTCAATATGGATGTCATAAAAATGTATTATCCATTTCAATATTATTTCTTCATAAATAAATGAATGATTTTGAAGGCAGTTATCAATATAAATTTGGATTTAAAGAAGTAAGTTAAGATGCCATTGTATAGTATGATTGTTTGCATATTTTTGTAAGCTAATCTTCAATACCTTCTCTTCCCCTTCCTTATTTATTTTTGATTTTTTTATATAACATATAATAACAACATTCCACTCTTCTTACACTTTAAAGCAAAATATATTGATTAATTTTACAGTTTCGACTGTTCCTAGCAGTCTTCCTCAGATTTTATTATCTACTTTTACTTTTATGAAAACTGCTAGAACAGTCAAAACTGTGAAATTAATAAATATATTTTGCTTTAAAGTGAAAGAAGAGTGGAATGTGGTTTTATGTTTTTCTAAGCTATTTGAGTAGTAACAAATAATTAAATGAATTACTGCTCATAATGTCATATGATATTCTATTATGGAAATGAAAGATTGGGTTATGATCTTAAGATTCAATTCTCCAATTCTATCATACAGAAAATCATGCAAGGTATTCAACTATTAAAAATATACATTCACAGTTGTAATAAAATAAATGTAGGAATCATAAAATGCTTTAATAAGAACAAAAAAAAAATTAATTTACATGAGAAATCATTCATAAACAAATTTATTGCCTAAACTTTTTTCTTTTCCTTTTGTTTAATGACTTCGTTGTATGTAGATGGAAAATAAATAATAAAAATTAAAAAAAAACTACTTTAAGATTAAAAAATAAAGAAGAATTCTAGAGACTATTAAAATAATCGATAATACGGATACGAGAAGGAAGTTGAAAAGCCATGTATGCAAGTGTGTGTAAAAAATGAGATATCTTTAATTTGGATTAAAGTTTATATCTGTGCTAGAGAAAACTCTAGTTTAATAAATGATTAATGATAAGCGTACTTAGGTTTATAAAAATATACAAAGCCGAGGTTGTGAGTGGAGCAGGTTTGGCGGTTGTAAATAAATATGTGACAATTCGCCATAGATATATATTCTTCATGTAATAAAGATATATACAAGAGCTGGTGGCCTGGGCCAACTGATGAGGGCTGGTTCAGCATGAAATACATCTTGGAGGAAGTACGGAGATTATTAAAATAATACTTTAAGATTAGTTATATTATAAATATATTATTGAAACTTTTCAAAAATCAAATAGAAAATAATATTATAAATTTTGAATATAATTTTGTTAATTTTTAAATATGCTACAACTTTTAACATAATCTAATTTTATGTTCATAGAATTTATTTAAGGAGGTGTTTATTATATCTATAAAGACATTACATACGGGACAGAGAAAAGTGAATAACTCCGTGTGTGTAAATTTTAAAAAAATCAGATATATTAATCTTTAATTGAGGTTTAAAGTTTATATCTGTGCTAGAGATAATCTCTTGTTTCGAAAATGATTAGTAATAGTCATTAGTGTATTTATCTGAAATGGATGGCATCAAAGTTGTGAGTTGGAGGGAGTTTGATAATGGTAAATGAAAACGTAACGATTTTCAGTAAATGCAATATTAATAAACATAAAGCTTAACTACTATAATTTTAATGTGTATATTAAAAAGATAATTATATTTTTTTTTAAATTTATTTTTCAAAGTCCCTCCCACCCATCTCATACTTCAGCTATTCTTTTTTTTCATATTATTGGACAAGAAAGTTGTAAATGCTGTTTAAGGCCACCATATTAATTTATTCTCTACTTTTTTACATGTCAGTTTATTCATTTTTCTTATAACGTCCTTTAACTTATCTTCACATTGCACTTTAGACCATTTTTGTTAGCATGTTTTACTTTAGTTTTTTCATGCAATCTAGCTCTACAATTTTTTTTATAAACTTGCACATGATTCATGCATGTGAGATAGAAAAAGCAGACATAAAGATTATAATGTAATTTGACTATTCCTTCATAATCAGCTTAGTTTCAATACAACACAAAATTCTACCAATCTGAGAAGATATGATTACATATTAATCAATTGTCACCCTTGATTAAAAACATTTACATAAAATAGGTTGAAATCACAACCATCAATACTAATTTTTTACCACCAAAATTATGGTTTGATTATGTCAGTCATAAATTCAATGTTTGACCATATTGTTAAGCATTATTACAAATATTCTGAGTGTATACTGTGTTTTCTACAAATAGTTCATAATAGAATTAAATCAATAACAAAAACTGGCATTCATGGGTGTTTTTGTGACAAGATTATCTGATGACAAAATCAAAATTATTACTTACAGAACACTTACACATACAAGAAAATATTAAGCACATATGCCTCTCATGATAAAAATACAAAAGGAGGAAATACACTACCACTACAAAATATATTAACGAAGACTTGTTCAGAAATAATGACTTGCAAAAAAGTTCAATACAAACCAAACTCTCATGAAGAATAATTATCTATCAGCTATTATTAATAAAACTTTAAATAGATAAAATGAAATATAAAAAAAATTATATGTATTGTAATGCAGTCATACAAAGTAAAGATTTCAAAGAAACTAAAAAAATCTACAATCAATATAATATTAGTACAGCTTTATAAAACCAAAACACACAATAAATCATAAGCTTTGCAAAACCTAATCTTAAATTATGAAAAACAAGAAGTGAATGTGGATAAATCTATATTGGAGAAACTAATCATTTTTTCTAAAAATTATTTAAAAAACATAAAACAATGAATAGAGAAAAAAGGCAGATATGTCTAAAGTAGTCATACATGTATTAATAAACATAGTTCTACTGGAAAAAAATCAAGAATGTAGGATTAGGTGAAAAAATAAAACTTTCATGGACAGTGACCAATAAATGCATAAGTTAATCTATTGTACTTCACAATATGTGAAAATCACTCATTAACCTTAAATCAGGAGGGTCCTCATTGATAAATACATACAACTTTTCATTAACTATTACCTTTGTAAAGATAATCTTGATGGTTAAATGGTCAGCCACTTATATTATTGGTCATACTAGATAAAAGCCTGATGACAAGAGAAAAAAGTACTACTTTAAATGTTGTGTTCTGCATTAGCATGTGTGTTACTATTAACAGTTCAATGTATTTGAAAAAAATATAAATATAATTGGAATTTTTCTAAAACCCATTTACAATTCAATTAAATAATGCAAATATAATTATTCCTAAAATATCAATACTAAACTTTAAGCAAACAAAAGCAAACATTTTTGAATTTTTAAATTTATGCATAAAGTGAGCTGAAAAAAATATTCCAAGTGTCTAAGATATATGTAATATTCCATTATGCAAGTATTTGATAATTTTCAATTACTATTTCTATGTATCATACAATTATCAATAAGTAATAACTAATTACATTTTAAACATAAACTTTACACTTTGATAAGAATAAGGTAGATATTCAAATATGTTTTTCAACTTTTTTAGGTCTCCACATAACTCTCTGAATTTCAGAAAAGTTTATATATATATATATATAAAACAAAGTCATCACATGATCCAGTTTATACTGTATTGTACTATAGAAAAAGCCGATTTATTTTGCTCTGCTGTCACTGACTATTGTAACATTGATAATCAGTTAATACTAGATGAAAGTGCTTAGTGAATACAAATCAAACACTATTTTATATACTTCTCAGATTACCTTTAAGCTTATGGTCTTTTATCTAGTATATATGAACACTTTTAGAGATAAGTGATGGATGGAAACTGTATGGTTCTAACATATCGGAGTTCATTAGGTTCAAGTCCAACTCCCTTTGGATGAAACCACAAATTAAAAAGTAGTATAGAAAGAAAAATACCATAACAGTGGATATAAACTTAACATTCGCTATTGCCTAGTATTTCTTAATTATTCAAGATGACATTACATAGTAATAGTGAAGTGGAATAAATAAGATTTGCTATTGCATAAGAACATATTTTTACACGAGTGTTTGATATTCATCTTTTAATTTTTCATCTCTTTCTACTCATACACAACTCTCTCTTTGTAATTAACATGTTTTCCAATATCTTAAACTATGTGTTTAAAACATATGGTTTAATATTTATTTAATTTTTGACACTGATAGTTGCTTTAATATTTCTGCAGAGTAATTTTCAACACACCATTCTGACACAAGATAGAATTCTATTCAATTTGAACACCATTTGGCTGGTTGTATTTATAGATAGATGATCAAAAACATGTGAAAAGATATATGATTTCCAAGATGCACATTTCATGCTAAATCAGCATTCATTAGTTGGCCCAGATCACAATATCTTACACATATCTTTATCATTGTTCAGTATATATAGAGATAGCCAATTACTAAAGTTTAACTGATAAGTATCAGACATAGTATTCTCACAACTTTGACACAAACCACTTAATAGAAGTATATTAATAATTTTTATTAGTCATTCATTGGCTAATCGTTATTCACTTAATGAAGAATATTTCTGTAATGTAATAACTATTTTTATGTAAAGTAGGGACTAGTTCTATTCACTTTTAACACCTTGTGAAGGGTTACATTCAAAAACATAAGATTAAAAACATGTAAAAAAGATGTATACTCCACAAGATTTTTCATGTTTTTGGTCATATATTTATGATACACACCTTCACAAGGTCTTTGTAAACAGAAACCAATCCCTATCTTGCATGAGAGTGGCCGAGCGAAAATTAAACTAGCGAAATATTATTCATTAAATGGATAATCTCTAGCGAGTCTAATTAATGACTAATAAAATTATTAATATAATAAATGTTTTATAATTCTTTTAATTTCGAAGTTATTTATTAAGTTACTAAGTTATTACTCACATAATTAAGATTTTATATTTTGATAATGATCAAAATTGAAATACTTATGATAAAGAACAGTTTATTAAAGTATTATATTTCAAAAAAGCTACATAAAAACAGAATTGTCTATTCCTTTGATAAACGAAGATCTTTTTTTCATGTTGTAGTAATTGGATACAACAAACTAATTTCAGCCAATTACAGTGCTCAAAACAAAAAAAAAGATTAAAAAAAAAAAACAAGAAATTTTCAAACAATTTGTTGATAATGTAAAAATAAAGCAGCCAATAAAATAAAATAACTAATCACAATAAAAAAATCTTAGAACTCATTTTTTTCTTTTTTTCCATATGTCATAGCATCGTCCGGGAGGCGAACCCGCAACAACCGTCTGCAAACAACTGCTTGCTTGCAAGGGACTGCGCTAACCTCTCAGCGAACAACGCTTGACTAGAGCTCATTTTTGTGTTGAAATAGTACATATATAATATATAATTAATAGTACATATATAATAGTGCATTTCAGAAATCATTAGTGTATCATTATGGATCATGAAATGAATATAATAAAATAACATAGTTTAAAAACGCTATAAATTAAAATAAACTAATACCAGAATAAATTTTATAAAGCAATATAATTATTAAAATGGAATTCCCAATCTCCCAAGCATTTAGAAAATCTTTGAGTGACCCACCTTTTGCTAAACTTACTTAGAATATAATGAATCTAAATTGTTGTTCACATAAGTATTGTTATGCAAAATTTTGATTTCATTTTACTATCAATATGAAAAACTGTTCTAGTATGTGAGATATTAGCTTCATTATTTTTTTGTAACAATAGACAATACCTTCACCACTTGGTACATATGTGAATAAACTTTTTACATCAAAATTTACAGTGGTATTAGTTTTCTTATATTGCCATGTTTTTGATTAGCTTCACAAAGTGCTTAGAATCTCTGATAAAGAACTGTGTCTTATGTGACTGAAGGCTAAGAAAGAATCATAAAAATAAATCTTGATAACTTTTACTTTTGCAAATTGATGAAACAATTAATAAATTTTAATTGAATATGATCTTTATGGATTTTAGATAAACCATAGAAATTTTTCTAAATTAATTTATTTTTTACATAATCAGTGAAATAATAGTAATGTTCTCCAAATAATGATTGTATCTTTGTTTCTGTAGTTTATAGATATAATAAACACCTCCACGCTTTCTCATTCTTTTTAAATTTACTCAAATAAAGGTATAATAAAAGGCATATGATCCCTAGGATGCATTTTGTGCTAACAAGCACTCATCAGTTGACCCAGGTCCTTATCTCTCATATATATTTTTATTATATGAAAGTCTGACAGTTATCATTAAAATAACTGTCTATAAGGAAAATCTAGAAACAAAACAGTTATATTGTAAAAAGTTATTGAACATAACAGCTAGAAAACAGTTCAGTTATTAATTAACATTTTTTGGCAAATATCACTCAACTTCTCAGATTCCAATATAAAGTATTATAAAAATAAAATATATTTTTTCAATGTGGTTTTAAACCATTGAACATCACATGATCATTATTTTCTATGCTTACACAATCTATTAAAAATGGAGACAAAATCCTCCATACAATAGTACCACCCAATACAAGCCAAAGTAGTCAATGGATGCAAGAAGGTTTATGCCTAAAATTTCCTAACTATGCTAACTCATCCAATATTCCAGACTAGATTCTAACTTGTGGCTTTCATCAGTGAGAAGCCTTGGATCTGAGAGCCACTGTTCCTAGATTGTAGGATCTAACGCAGCTCTCTAGCAGCCATCTTTTATATATTTAGTTAACTATAAAGCTTGTGGTAATCGTGCAGTATTTAAAGGTTTGATATCAATCCTTCCCATTGGGATGATGATGACTATGGTTAGTTGTTGTTAAAACAAGGGCATCAAAATATACAAATGGTGAACTAGGATCAACTCTTTATAACTATACAAGTGAATGACCTTGGACTGAAACATTATTGTGTTTTCATTTTGGACTATGAGTAAACAATAGATAGTGATTTTAGACACAAACCTAGTGATTTTAGGCACAAACCTTCTTGCATCCCTTGATTACATTGAGTGGATATGTTTGCTTTTATGTATTTTTAACATTGTCAATTGGTTATACTATGACATTGTCTTTGCTACAATTTTATTTTATATGGCCAGTTCTTTTAGTCATTAGATCAGCTCATTGCAATAATGTTCAATATGTTACTACATATTTTATTTTTCTTCTCCTTATTATATTTGAATAGCTATTATTAAGACAGAAATATTATTTTTTGCAATTCAATTTTTGTCAATATAGATTTTCAAGACATATTTATTTCCTTATTTCCAGTAGCATTTTATATATCTATTTGTAAAATAACATTATATTCCTTTTTTTTTTTGACTAAGAAGGTAACTGGAGTCTGCATGTGAATTTTTAAACTTGACTAATCTACTCAAATTATGGTCTACTAACCTATCAATTAATACATTGGAAAATATTTATAGATAGAAATGTTCTAAGATCATAATATTTTTTTGTTTGTGTCCGATATTTAAAAATCTTTTGGGAATTATTGCTACACAAATTTATTCAGTAGAAGAATTGTGATTATAATGACAAATATGTTATCAATAGCATCTTACACAGAGCAGAATGATATTATAACTAATCTTATCTTCTTTATACCATGTATCTTGATACTTGGTGTGCAGATATAACCAATATTTTTGTTCAGTATCAGTAAGCTCTGATAAGAAAGAATGTGGCTCATTATTCACAAAATAATATTTTATGATACTTTTTGCATCTAATATAAAATGTTTTGTATAATTCAAGTATGATATTAAGGAAAAAACTATATAAATAAATTTAATGCTTGGATTTTATGGAATCAATTCAGAACGTAGATTTTTTTTATTAAATTCATTTAATTTTAATATATATATATTTGAAAACCAGGCACACTTCACAAACCTGGGAGCTTAATTGTAAGTATAGAGGATTTGAACTCAGATTTTCAAGCACCCTTCAACTATCCACATTATCTCATACAACTGATACACATGACCACACACATATAGAAAAGATTAATAATCACCAATATACGTATTTCATGCTAAACCAGCACTCATCAGTTGGTCCAGACTATCATCTCTCACACATATATATAATCAATGCTCAGTTTATATTAAGATAGCAAATCTTCATACTTTAATGGACAGGCTTCAATCCACTGCAACCTCCAACTTTTCAGCCATCCATTTCATTGAAAATCTGATGATGAAAACTCAAATCCTATGCTGATGCTAATATTATTGGTGATTATTAATCTTTTCTACATGTGTGTGGTCATGTGGATCAGTTGTATGAGATAGTGTGGATGGTTGAAGGGTGCTTGAAAATCTGAGTTCAAATCCTCTATACTTATATATATATAGTGAGTTTTGCCTGTTTTAACAACAGTTATACACAAGCATAAGAGGTGGTCATGAGATGATTTTCATTTTATTTAGTAACATTGATCTGATACAGTTAATATTTTTCTGTCTGTTATCATCATCAACAATTCTTTTAAAAAGTACATTGCCAGTACAATAACTAGACAAAATATATTAAGAAACCAAATAAAATAACATGGGCAATAAATTTTACAATGATGTATGTGGTATTGTTCTATTAAGCTGATATTTTACAATACTATCTTCTATTGTTTTTGGTGCAATTGTCTCATTCGGAATAACTTCTATACCATGTCTAATCACAACTTTTCAAGGTATTCTGCTCTTAACAATATCTCCTCAATAAAAACATTGCATATCTCAGAATGTCTTTAAGATAATTTATATAACTGAGTCTGCCTTTTTCATGAAAACTATGTTCATGTTCTCTGTAAAATATGTTTTTTTAGAAAGACTTGTATTATTAACTTGTTTCAAGCTCAATCCAGAAAAGATGTGATTTTACAATAAACTCTATACCATCTCATCCAGGAAGCTGAAAAAAAAGATTGATTTATATTATGATATTGCAATCATCTTTGGAATGTACAGAGCATTATTAAATAAATTGTTTATAACACCTTCACAGATATCCATGGGTGAATCTTCTATTGCATTAATAAATCAATATATATATTAAAAAAATTAGCATCTATCAGCATGAATTCACTTACTTCTATAGTGATCTTTACAAATTTTATATTTAAAAGGTAAAACAATGAACATGCTAATAGCTCTAAACAAGCTTTTTTTCCTGATAAATGTCACAAGAGAAAGCATTTAAAATCTCTATCTTGAAGTATCCCAATCATCAAATCAGTTTTGGGCTAATGGCTCTCATCAGTGAGATCTTAAGACATTCAGACACTAGATCTTAAATACAAACTCAAGCTCAACATTTATTGAATACTGAACTATTAAATAGAAAATCTAAAATTTTCAGCCATATATATATGTCTTCAAATCCAGCTATCTAACATACATATATTTCAAATTTTAGCTTTTCTACTTAATAGTTAAATATTGATAAATGCTGAAGTTGCAGTTGTATTTTAGATCTAGGGTTTAAATGTGCTAGGGCCTCATTGACAGGTGCCATAGCTTGAAACCAGTTTGTGGATGGGGATAAGTCTAGATAGAGATTTTAAATACTTTCTCTTGCAGAATTTATTGAGAAAAGGAGCTTTTTTTAGATCTAATAGCATGTTCATTATTTTACATTTGTAAATACAACTTTATTAAAGTAAGCCACATGATGATTTCCTTAAAAAATCTTATATTAGACGTAACCTTACTGTAGCCAGAATAAGTATTTTCTTTACAGAGAAAGTAGTAACATTCAATATGTTGTACAAATGACTAAAAAAGTATTTTATGCAATAATGATTTCAATAGATGGTATCAAAAGCTAAAGATAATAAGTATTTTATATAATAATATGTTAACATCTTCCATTTTTGTTTTTAATTGAATTTGGTATACCTTTAAGCTGATAACACTATCATTTAATTTTTTTTAGTAAAAATATATCAATATCTAAATTTTGCCCTCTTTTTTCCCACATAAGAATAATTATTATAGTTATTTTTCATTAACAATCTACAGAAAGTTTATTTCTAGACAGAATATGACCTTGGTCTTACACAAACATGGTACTTATTGTAATGTGATTATGGCTATATTTATCTTCTTTATTATATGACAATATAACATCAAAGAATTATCATATATCACCAAATCTTTTTCAATTTTTCTTCAATCAATGTTGACAATATCAATTATCACAAAATTAACATATGCAGGAGGCCTTCTAGATTGACAATATATGATACAAAAACATCATATGGTTTCTTGAAGTTATGGTTAACAGCAAGCTCTATTCAATATATCCCACTTATATCACAATCTAATTTTGGAAATATAGATTTTAATACATCAATAATGACTGATTATATGCTGAGCTGCAAGAAAAAAATATGTAGCTCACTAAAAGAAGAATTATGGTGGAGCTCATTTAGATGAGTGTAAAATAAAAATTATCAATTCAAATGATATATTTTTAATTTTTGTATTTAATACTTATCTAAAATTGTGGACGATGAGTCCATGAATATGAAGAACTATTGTTTACCAAAAATGTCATTAATATAGATTTATGGGCAATCCAGTTAGTCATATGAATTACATTTATTTATTTTTTTTCTTTTACTTTTGATTGATCTGTTTTTGATATAATTTATTTTTGCAGTTACCAAATCCATCTGAAAATGATTGTAAATTATGAAGATCTAAGATAATTAAAACATTAAATTATCTATTTAATATATGATTTTTTGAAAATAACTTAACAGTTAATAATATTTCATAAAGGAATCTACATAGATTCCATAGAAGGTAGATTCATTAATAAGAGATAAATTTATTAGCAGGAAATAGATTCATTAGCAGTTTGAAAGGCCACTAATAAATTTGGTAACCATAGATTTGATATATAATTTTGAAGTTCATGGTTGAAGATAATACACATCTACATGGGTCAATGTAAGTTAAACTGCACTTATAAAACAAATGAGGACAGTGTCCATAAAATGTTCTGAATCTGTTGATAATATTCCAGCACTGTGTGGAAAGATCAAATCCAGTTGATTTTGCTATTGAATATGGAAAAAATTGGAACTTCTGAAAAAGTAGAATTTTTCATTACCATAATTATTGGCTGTAGATTTTTGTTGGAACATCTACTGCCTTCCAAGCAGCTGGCCCCGGTTCGCTTCCCAGTCGATGCATTTGACATATTGGAAAAAAAATTTTTTTCTTAAAGTTTACTAACATTTTCTCTATTGATCCTGGTTTTCATATATATTACATTTAATTTTATTTTATAAAATCATAAAAGAAATAGTTTTTTATTTTGAAATAAAATATATCTAATATTCATCTTTTTTTATTTTTTATAAATCTTTGTAACTCAATTTAAACAAATATATTTTATAAAAACTATTATTAAACAGATGTTCTCTTATCTATTATTACTCACTATAATAAAATTGAAAACATATCTAATAAAAGCAATTAAATAAACATAGATCAGACTAGGAAATTCAAAGTATAACAATTATTGTATTATTTACATATAAACTAAAATAGACAGCCCTACCTATTCATGATATCATTAGAACTGCTATAGTAATAGGAATCAGTTATATAAACAATGTATGGTTAAGACTATTAGTAATGGAGTAATAAGCTCAAGATTTAAGTTTCTGAATTAAAGCTCAGCATTTCCTGATTAGTCCTCTAATATCACATGACTTCTCAAACTAGCCATTCAAATGCTTTCAATTCATATAGTTTTAAACAATTCCATGGTTTGGAAACCCAATTGTCAACAATATCAAGTTTTATGTTGTGTTTCAAACCATGATTAAAACATGCTTTAAAAAGTTTGCATATTAATAAATAATGCACAATGTTGATTGTTGATGTGCACATAATATTTGCATGTTTTAGTGGAAAATATATTGATTTGCCATCTTTTATCTTAATACTATATTACTTATATTATTAGGTTTTTATGTTGGAATCTTGTATAATAATTAAACCACATACCTATTGTTTTGACAGCTTATGGATAAACAACTTGTGTACCATATGAAGTGTATTATTTCTTATCGTTTCTGTAGTTTGTCTAGGATGTAAACTTTTAAGTTTTTCATAACGGTTTTTTTAATTTGTTATATTTCTTTCTAAGCCATATCATGAAAATTCACCTTCAACCATAGAAGTTAAAAATTAAAGAAAACCAGTCTCAATAAATATATACACAAACATTTATGAATGAAAGTGAAAAACTAATTTTTGTACATATATATAATAATTTATTTTTAATTATTTATAGATATGTATAATATTTACATACTTTTTTTAATATAATATTTATATCGTATTTTTTTCTAAATATATATGTATATTTTATAAATACAACATGTTTTTAATAAAAATTTTAAACATATGAGATTAAAAATGTAAATATTTATATCTGTAATGTAAAAAAATATGGTACACCTGTTTTTTCTTTATTTCTAACAATATTTCGAATAAAAATATGTTAAAACCTACATTAATTAATAAACATTCCAATTATTGGCCATATGTACCAATGAATATATAATGTGTACAAAAGTAATTATATTTTCACACTAAATAAAAAAAAATCAGTTTTTTATAAGCACTTTACATATAACAGAGACAAAACTCTCCATACTTTTCTGCTATTCAGTGCAAGTCAAAGTAATCAATGGATGCAAGAAGGTTTGTACATAAAATCCCTATATAGTGCCTACTCATTTAATACCTTCAGACTAAATTCTAGCCTATGCTGTTTATCAGAGAGGAGCTTTGAATTTGAGGGCACTGTACCTAGGCATTAAGATCTAATGTAACCCACTGGAAGCAACCTTTTACTTATTTAGGTAACTATAAAGCTATTAGTCCAATATGAAGAGTTAATAATGTTTTCAATGAGTATGCACTTGATAGGTATTTTATACACAATTACTCTGGCTTGAACTGTATGACCTTAGAGTGTGGATAGTTTTGCCTTTGTTTCAGAAGCTTATATAAGAATAGGAAATGGTGATTACATTATGTACTGTAGATATAAAGAGTAGGTTTGGAGTCTAATGATATGGTATTGATGAAAATGGCCTTCACTGTTTACAGTATCAAAAATGTTCTATTTATAATTCTAAAATCGTAATTTGATTTGCTTCTATTTATTTATTTATTCATTTTTGTATAACTTGAATAGTATAACTTAAATAAATCTTGTAAACAATGATTTTTAACATTATAATGCTTAAAGTGTTCTTTTATAGATAAAAATATAGATAAAATAACTCTTTAAGTAGCTTACTATAGAACAAGGATTTTTTAACATCTTTCATAGAGTAACATTGGAAAAAAAAACTGCCATCTGTTTATTGACTATTTACGTTTTATAGATGACTCTTTGGCTGCATGAAGAAAAGTACCTTTAAAAGCAATAGTTGGCCATCTTTTATTCAGCTAAAAAAGAAAACCTAAGTATGCTAAAAATAATTTAAAGTTAACTTGACCTGGGTTAGCAACCATGTCATAGACATGGCAATTAGATGAGCTATGATTGTGGAAAGCTCGTATCAATGTGATATTTTGATACACCTTATATGTATAATTTATGTGTTAAAGTATTTTTATTTTTACTAACAGCAATACATTTTGGGTTTAAAATGGTACTATTATACTGAAAAAATTAAACATGATATAATTGTTAAATGGGAGGCTTTTTTTTTTCTAAAATAACCTTGGTTAGAATTTTATAAGTGCTAATTTTTTACTGGTAATAAATCAATCCTTTATGCAATTTAACTCATTCAAAAATATTTCAATTAATGAACTTCAATTAATCAATGAATTTTGAGACATTAACCAACCAATCCGTGATGGAATGGTAGATTTTGGAGTTCATGATCCATGGATTGTACATGATCAACATCATTTCCCATGTTAGAACTTCTGAGTACTTCCAGAAGCAATAAAACCATTTGATCATAATTTTATTAAATCATTAATTTTATTTAATCAAACAATTAATCAATTTTTCTGAATGTTACAAAAAGCTATATTTTTAATTTGAATTTAAAATAATTAAAGGTGGAATAAATCAATGAAACAATGTGAAATGAGATAACTAGAGATAGATAGATAGCTATTAATGGAAATGATTACAGTAAACAATATTTAAATAAAATATATAAAAGATGTAAACAAAAAGTTTAAGGCAGATTGGTAGATTAAGATAATAATAAAATGTTTTATTAATTATTTACATTGCCAATCTCAATCCTGATTTAAAACAGGATTATATTTGATTAAAAACATGGGTTTAGCTGGCCTTGATTATAGCTCCTACTTGGATTACTAGTAAAGAAGACCAATGACTTTTAAGACAGATATTATAAATATCCCAATAACTAAGAAAGCAGAAAAACTGATTGTCTTGTAATACAAAATCAACCAATATCACTATCAATACTAAGCAATTGCTAGAATAATTTTAACACTGTAGGAGTTCTTTCTGTACAACAATTACTACCATTTACATAAACTCTGTAAGCATAAAAAATGTGTCACATGATGTTTGAATACTAGTCTACATTTAACTCTATTTGGAATAAAACTGCTATGTGAAAGATACAAAAAGTCATATTATTTTTGGTAGTATTTTTATAATAACATTTATTTAGCTCTGATAAGATAATTATTCTAAATTACATTATAAAAAATTATTATAATTTAAAGAGTAACAAACTTTTCATATAGTAGTGTTACCCAATTCAAGGTTTAGTAATTAATGGATGCGAACATTTATGCATAAAATTCCCATTTAACACCAATTCATTAGAATAGGCAAGACTTACTATACGTATGCCACACACCACAAGCTAGAGTAATCAATGGATTCCAGAAGGCTTGTGCATAAAATCCCCATCTAGTGCCTACTCATCCAATATCCCCAGACTAGTTTCTGGCTTGTGGCCTTCGTCAGTGAGGAGCCTTGGATCTGAGATCTAATGCAACCCTCCAGCACCCACCTATTATTTCCATTTAACCACAAAACTATGAGTCTTAAACTGAAAACACCTTAATGTTTTCAATCCAAGCCCATAAGCTTATATACTCATATGGGTTTGAACTCAGTTCAGTACCCATATGTTTTGGTGTCTTTGGTTCTTTAATAACCATAGCCACCACTATCCTATTAGGCAGCATTGGTTTTAAGCCAATAAACATTACATGATCACCACCTCTTTTGCTTGTGTATAACTGTTGTTAAAACAGGCAAGACTTACTATACGTATGCCACACACAGCAAGCTAGAGTAATAAAACTCATAGTTTTGTAGTTAAATGGAGATAAAAGGTGGCTGCTGGAGGGTTGCATTAGATTCTAGTATCTAGGTGCAGTGCTCTCAGATCCAAGGCTCCTCACTGATGAAGGCCACAAGCCAGAAACTAGTTTGGGCATATTGGATAAGTAGGCACTAAATGGGGATTTTATGCACAAGCCTTCTGTCATCCATTGATTACTCTAGCTTGATGTGTGTGGCATATGTATAGTACGTTTTTCCTGTTTTAACAACAGTTATACACAAGCATAAGAGGTGGTGATCATGTGATGTATATTGGCTCAACACCTGTTCACCTATTATCCCACACTAGTTTCTAGTTTGTAGTTTTCTTCAATGAGGGGGCTTGGATCTGAGATCTCTATAGCTAGATCTTAAAATGTGATTCAATTCTCCAACATCCAGAACTAACCTATTTAGTTAACTATAAAGCTATAAATCCAAAAAAAAAACAACAACTCAATAATGGTTTCAATCTGAGTCATTCACTTGTATATTCATATAACTTTGAATCCAGTTAAGAATATCTGAAATCAAGTGAGTATTAAGTAATTACATACTAAATAGGGATCTTTTGCACAAATCTTTCAACCCTTGATTACCTTGGTTTCTAGTGGATTAACACTACTGTATGGAGAGTTTATGTTTTAACAGCTTGTATAAGCATAGGAAATGGTGGTGTTCATGTGATATTTAGTGCTTTAATACCAATCCTACCATGGGATGATGCTGACTATGATTATTAAAAAAATAACACCACCAGAATGTGTAGATATGGAACTGGGTTCAGATCTATATAATTATAGAAACAAGCTTGAATTGTAACATTATTGTGTTTGCAACTTGGGACTTGTAGCTTTTTAGTTAACTAAATAGGTAATAGGTGGCTTCAAAGATCTAGATGTGCAGTGTGCTCAGATCCAAGAATTCTCACTGATGAATATATTTTTTTATTTTCAAGATGTACACATTATACTCTGATTTAGAAATAAAAAAATTCTAGGACAGTTAATGATAAGAATGACTTATTCTAGTAAGGCAACATTTTCTTGTCAAATATTTTTTTATGTGATTTTTTTTTTTCAAAATTACGAAAAAGTTTTTTAAGTAACTTAATTTTTATAAAATTTAATGTTTTTTTATATTATACCCCCCCCCCCCATATATATATAAAAGGGTTATGCTAATTTAAAATGACCCTTATCTTTGAGTAAAAAGCTATTTTCCAACTTTTGTTATTTATAAGTAAATAAATTAATGAAAACTAATTTAAGAAATGGAATCAGCTGATTAGTTTTTGTTAAATATAAAAATATACTTTTGATTAGAATATACAAATTTAAATTATCACATTAACATGTCAGTTTTTAATTTTAATAATTATTAATGAGTTAGTTATTAAATAATTGTTTATAAAATATTTTAGTGTTAATGTCTTTAATCTTTTGGCTATCTGTTCTATGAATTGGCAGTAGGTATGACTTGGTTCCAAAACAGCTTAGGGTTTTAGAGATTTTTAAATTATTCCAGTAAAGTTATTTAATTATAGTTGAGTAAACTTATAATTTTTTGAAATTATTTAGAGTAAGCTGTTATATTTATTTATCATTTGTTTACAGTTTCTAGAGTTTTTACTTTTGGAGTTAGTTTAAAGCATAATGGTTAATTCTCTGGATGTAGGGATTTATGTTGATGCTTAGACATACATGTAACATCTCTGGATGGCAAAAGTATCACCTTTAAAATTAATTCACTGCATTTTGTCTTGTGCACTAATGGTAATATATGGCCAGAGCATTGATGATGATGAGCATGTATTAGTACCTCAGAATTTTTTTATTATGAATGATGGATTAGAACTTAGGTAGGTGTATTCAAAGTATTATATTGTATTCTGCCTTGAGTGTGGCAGTTGCTGTATAAGTAGCCTATTTTGTAGTATACCTCTTTTAAATCCAGTAACAAAATTTACAATTGATTTTTGACTGTTCTTTGTTGCTCATAATTTCTTTATAATGTTGGTGTTGATTAGTATAACTTTTTAATTTATGCTGTGTCCTTATTTTTATTCTATATTCATTATATTCACTGAATGTGAAGATGAAGATGGTTTTCCACTTCACATCACACAATATTCACCCTTATTTTTTGTGTCATTATAATATATATATATATTGAAGCTGTGCATATATATATATATATATATATATATATATATATATATATGCTGGCTTCACCATTCATTGTGGACTAACTAAGACCCTAAGTCCAACCACAGTGAATGTATGTTTCTTTTTAAAACTAAATTTATCGTTTTCTCAAATAGTTGCCTAAATTAAAGAAGGAATTGTGTTAAAGAGAAAAGATTTAATAAAATAAAATATAGAGAGTTAAAATTATATTTGCAACTATTTTTAAAATATATGTTGGAAGAATTCGATAAGATAAAAATTTTCTTAATTAAATAGAATCCATTAAGAAAGGGAATTAATTAATAAAACATTTTCTGAATTAGATAAAAAAATAGATAACAGGAAAATTTGAAACAACGGGCATGATTTGCTACTAATTAGCAGATTAAAAACATAATGGAAAAAGGGTATAAATAAAGAACTTTTCTTTTGTTCTTGGTCTTATGCTTGCGGGTAACCTGTGCTGAAGGTCAGAGAGAAATCTTAAGAATTTTGTTGGAAGAAATTTTGCTGAGAAATTAGACAATATAGTGAACTCTTGCTTGCTGTACTTACTTCAAGCTGCACTCTATTCTTTTGGCATCTAAATAAAAATCCAGAAATGTGTTGCTCTGCAAAAATGTGGGGGTAACCTCTTTGCCTTCGCTCTCCTGAGCCATTCCTGAGGCCGGAGTTCTAATCATGTAAGCCAGCCAGAGAACTAAAGTGTCTGCCCTGTATCCATAAAAATCTGCCCTCAAAAACATGGAAAAACAAATTTGAAGAACCGAGAAGACCTGCGGGAAACATCAAATGAACTCATTTTGACCCACCCATCTAGTTACCGGTAACATTCCCATAAATTATTAAAATATCTTTGTAATTTGCAAATTCAATCTATATTTATGCTTTTCTATATATATGTTTTTTTTAATCTATGTATTCGAGTCCTGTGAAATTATATATCATTAATTGCTTTCTTTTTTTTTTAAATACTTTAATGGGTGGTAGGGATCTTACATATAATGGTGGTGATAATTTTTATTAATTTAATTGAAAAATGCTTTGTTTAGCTTTCCGCCATTATACTCCCATAATTAAGTTATTTATTTTATATAAATATTTATTTAGAAGGAAAAGGAAGCAAATCATAGAAAGTGCAAAACTCTATTTTAAAATCAAGATTTAATTGCTAAATATTCTATTATAAAACTTTCCAAACTTTAACTTAGTTATATATATATATATATATAAATATATATATATATATATAAACTCTTTCTTATATATATAGTTATATATATATATATAAGAAAGATCCTTATCAAATGCCATTATATTTTAGTCAATGAAGAGTTACAAATTTAAAGTTATATTTTGAAGAGCGTGAAATAAGACGTTCGCATTTATATTTTAGTAATAAGAGAGAGTACATTTTGACAATATGTATTAAAAATTATTAAATAGCATTGGCTCAGTGGTGAGTGGGTTAAATTTCAACTAAATAAATAAAATATCCGCCCACTTGTCCTTTTTTTTTATTAATTCAAATTTTATAAAGGTGAAGTTACTATTTTTCTGCGGACTTTCAGTGATAGTTGAGCTTTCCTAAGATATATATTTTGCAGAAGGTTTCTTTTTTAAATTTAAAGGTCGTTGACCGTATTTATATGGTATCGTGCCTCGGGTGATCTACTGGGCTGCTCAGCATATATTACAGTGCTTCTTTTTGCCAAGTTCACTTAGGTTAACATACCTACATTTGGATCTTCTTAAAATAAATAAAATGTTCTGGATCTCATGTCGATCTCAGTCCTTTCAATGTACGTAACTGGACATAAGCAACAAAAACTCCGATCCTGAATCCGGGTCACGCATTTAGCGAACGGGTTCCATTTTTCTCTCTAACCTAGTTTAGAGATGGAGAGCTATCCGGTCTTGTGTTAACCTCTTGGTAACTGTTATGTCTCGAGCCTCACAGCCCACTATATGCTATCGCCCTTGTGCACGGTCTTGTATATTTATATTTATTAGGAAATCTTTCTCAAAATCTCATAGAAATGTTTCAATTATGGCTGGAAATTCCTGCTGGGGTCACTTTATCATTCTTCTTAAATCATAAGTAGGGCTGTGATTTAAACCTGTCCAAAGTGTTTAGTTGAGTTTGACCACCTATTTATTTTTATGTTCTCCAACCACAGAGTTAATGAATCATGTCTCTCTCTTGATCTCTTTTCCGTAACACTTCCATTGGCTGGAATATTTTAAAAAAGGAAATTATAATGTAAAATTTTGTCTGTTCTTATCATTATGATCAATGGATCTTTCATATATATCTATCCGGTTGCAGTGAAAATAGCCTGCGACACTATTAATAAAGCATTGTATGAATTCTTTTAATATAAATAATAAAAGTTTCTGTTATCTTTCATTCACTATAAATAAAACCACTTAGTATTGTTTTCTTTTGTGACATACATATGTACATCTGATCATTATATATGTAAAAATTCCTTTTCGTGGTCTCTTCTCTCCCACACCACTGGGCATACATTAAGATTAAATTGTAGTGAGGTTTGGGGAGTAAGTCGCTTAGTAGCAATCTAGAGGAGTAGGTGAGGTTCAAACCCCCTCTATCTGCATCTCTAGGTTAGGTTAAAGCAGCTCTACTTTTCTTACCATTACAGTTTTTTTTTTTGTATAATCTGGTGTCCCAAGTGTGGCCTTACTGTTTAGAGATAGACCCTGAGATATAATAATAGGAATTTCATGATCAGAAGAAATTTTTTTTGTGTGTTTTTTTTTGAAAATAAATATAGTGAATGACAGAAGTTTATATATTTTTCTTTTGCACTTTCTATGTTTGCTATCAGTTGTACAGTTTACAAGATGTGAAATCAATCAGTTCGGTTGAAAATTAAAACCAAATCAGATATTAATGTATTTTTCTTTCTTTTGCTAGGAAGGGAGACAGAGTGATCAAACAAGGAGCAGAGAAAAGATGGGTGCAAGTAGAATTTTTACCCCCTCCCCGGCAGTAGTAATCATATTTTATTGAAGTGTATATCAAATGCACATTGTTATAGTCACATATATAACACACAGAACAGGGTAGTAAATAAGTAAATAAACACGGATAGGGCAGGAACTATGGATAGTATAAGAGATAGATAGAAAGCTGGCAGGTTAAAAAAGGACGACAGTTGCAGGAATGGTTGGGAGAGTGAAGCAAATTTTTGAAAAGTAAAAGTAGAAAAATAAGACAAATTTTAAGAATAGTATTAGTACAAAGACTAAAAACAACAGCAAACCAAATTTTTTTTTTCTTATATATTTTTTTTAGCTATTCGTATTTCTCTAAAAAATATGTATAGTCCAGAAGGAGACATAGATTCACTGGAACCACAATGGGTACGAAAAATGATGGAAACTATGTAACAAAAAGTAGATGAATGCAAAGAAGAATGCAGATAATATAGAGCAGAAATCAACAGGATGAAAGAAGAGAGAAACAATGAAACAGAAAGGACACAAGAGAATCAGCCAATAAATGAGAATCTTCAAAACATGAATAAAGAAGCTACTCAATGTGAAAATAAAGAAAGCACAAAAGTCATGGAAAGAACAGACAACCCAATGGTGGCAAGATTTATCCACATCAAAACTTTTCGGGGTGACATAGGAGAAAACCCATGGCACACTTGCAAAGTCTACAAGAGCTGTTCATGTTCCAGGAACTCAGAGAAGCTGAAAAGTTATCAGTTGCAGTTAATCATTTACATGGATCTGCCCGGAATTGGTGGGACTGTATAAGTAACAAACCAATAACATTTGCAGATTACCACATTGCCTTACTTAAAAGTTTTTTGAGTGAAGAGAGGCAAGATGGAATAATACACCGTATATCTCAAAAAAAGTATTGCACTTCAAAAGGAGAAACTCACACCCAGTTTTTCTTGCGGCAAGTGTCTTTGTTAAAATCATTGACTGCTTTCCACTTATCGGAGGGGCACATTATTCAGACAATAAGGTACAATATGCCTCTCCACATACAACAATTGATGCTGGACTGCCGCAACTGTGGAATTGATGAGATGGTAGACTTACTAACTGCTATAGATTTTGGCAACCTAAATAAAGAGCATGCAGACAAAGGAAAAATAATTGACACACCCAAAATACAGATGGCAGCTGTCAGGAACTGCTATGGTGATGATTAAAACACACAGCAATTCCAGAAAAATATTGGTTCTATAATTTATATACCCCAGATAGAACTCCAGGATGAAACAGAAGAAATTATTGAGGGAAATGAAAGAGTGGCATTAGCATTCATGTGCGAACTGGAAGATGATCACAGACCACCACTTTCGGAGTGCCCCACAATAAAAAGCACTGTTAGAAGATGTCCCAATTACAGCTTTAATAGACACTGGCAGTCAAGTGTCACTGGTGTCAAAAGAATGGTGGGATGCAACAGTAGGAACTCATGTACTACCGATCTCACTGAGAAAATCTTATGCTATATTGGCCAACAGAGAAAAAGCCAACATAGGAACACATTGTTTGGGACTGGATATCAAGATAGGAGCAACAAATGTAACACATATATTTCAGACAATGCTGGGCTTGATTTATGATGTACTGTTAGGGTCGGACTTTTTAGAAAGACATGACTCAGTAATAAACTCTAGGGAAAATAAGTTTACATTTTACAACAACAAGTTAGATTTTTACAAATGTAAAACCCAAGACACAACCAATATAAGTTGCACACAGGAACCAACTAATCTTGAACGAACAGAAAATGAAACAAAAGGCCAGATGAAATTAAAGATAGAAGAACAGAGAAAACCCCACCTTGCCTTCAAGCATTTTACTCATCAATTTAATGATCACAAGATATTTCCAAAAGGCACCACGGCAGGTCAGGCAAAACAAACTACTTTATCAAGTGGCAGCACAGTTCTAGGTTTGAAACCACATTTACCCATACCAAAATCACTGACCAAGGCATCTAACTATGAGCCAGTTTCATCATCAGAACACATAAGAGGGAAACAGCTAAATAACAGAGCACCATTAATAAGGAATGTCAACTTGACTTCTAGCAAAAGAATTGATTTTAGACATGGTAATAAAGTGGACACAGCTCAGAGAGATAATAACAAGGCCCAGAGAGGAAGGTCCATTGAAAAAAAAAATAGTTTAAATAGAGTGCTCCATTCAAAAGTAATTTTTTTACAAGATCCCCAAGGTACGACCAGGAACATCATATGGACAATGATAACATCATATGGACAATGAAATCATATTATAGGCTTTCAGTTTTTTTGTGTGTATGTTTTGTAAATATTGGCATTGTTATAATATATTAATTAATATTATTAAATACTTCTCTTTTAATATATATACAATTTATGTATCAGTATTATTATAAACTTTCAGTTTGTCTTTATATAATGCACATATCAGCATTATGATAAACTTTCAGTTTTTTTTTTTATTAATATAATCTATTTATCAGTATTATTTCATGTAAATACACTAATATTCTGTATAATAGGAGAGCTCTTTCCGGATCACACTGCTTCTCTCTGCAAAACCGTAGCTTTAGTCATTTTTTAAAATTTGTTTTTATTTAATGGGTTCTAGGAATATGAAGCTGTGCATATATATACATATATATATATGCTGGCTTCACCATTCATTGTGGACTAACTAAGACCCTAAGTCCAACCACAGTGAATGTATGTTTTTTTTTCAAACTAAATTTATCGTTTTCTCAAATAGTTGCCTAAATTAAAGAAGGAATTGTGTTAAAGAGAAAAGATTTAATAAAATAAAATATAGAGAGTTAAAATTATATTTGCAACTATTTTTAAAATATATGTTGGAAGAATTCGATAAGATAAAAATTTTCTTAATTAAATAGAATCCATTAAGAAAGGGAATTAATTAATAAAACATTTTCTGAATTAGATAAAAAAAATAGATAACAGGAAAATTTGAAACAACGGGCATGATTCGCTACTAATTAGCAGATTAAAAACATAATGAAAAAAGGGTATAAATAAAGAACTTTTCTTTTGTTCTTGGTCTTATGCTTGCGGGTAACCTGTGCTGAAGGTCAGAGAGAAATCTTAAGAATTTTGTTGGAAGAAATTTTGCTGAGAAATTAGACAATATAGCGAACTCTTGCTTGCTGTACTTACTTCAAGCTGCACTCTATTCTTTTGGCATCTAAATAAAAATCCAGAAATGTGTTGCTCTGCAAAAATGCAGGGGTAACCTCTTTGCCTTCACTCTCCTGAGCCATTCCTGAGGCCAGAGTTCTAATCATGTAAGCCAGCCAGAGAACTAAAGTGTCTGCCCTGTATCTGTAAAAATCTGCCCTCAAAAACATGGAAAAACAAATTTGAAGAACCGAGAAGACCTGCGGGATTTATCAAATGAACTCATTTTAACTCACCCATCTAGTTACCGGTAATGTTTCCATAAATTATTAAAATATCTTTGTAATTTGCAAATTCAATCTATATTTATGCTTTTCTATACATATATGTTTTTTTTTAATCTAAGTATTCGAGTCTTGTGAAATTATATATCATTAATTGCTTTCTTTTTTTTTTTAAATACTTTAATGGGTGGTAGGGATCTTACATATAATGGCGGCGATAATTCTTATTAATTTAATTGAAAAATGCTTCGTTTAGCTTTCCGCCATTATACTCCCGTAATTAAGTTATTTATTTTATATAAATATTTATTTAGAAGGAAAAGGAAGCAAATCATAGAAAGTGCAAAACTCTATTTTAAAATCAAGATTTAATTGCTAAATATTCTATTATAAAACTTTTCAAACTTTAATTTAGTTTTTTTTTATATATATAAAAGAAAGATCCTTATCAAATGCCATTATATTTTAGTCAATGAAGGGTTACAAATTTAAAGTTATATTTTGAAGAGCTTGAAATAAGACATTCACATTTATATTTTAGTAATAAGAGAGAGTACATTTTGAGAATATGTATTAAAAATTATTAAATAGCATTGGCTCAGTGGTGAGTGGGTTAAATTTCAACTAAATAAATAAAATATCCGCCCACTTGTCCTTTTTTTTATTAATTCAAATTTTATAAAGGTGTAGTTACTATTTTTCTGTGGACTTTCAGTGACAGTTGAGCTTTCCTAAGATATATATTTTGCAGAAGGTTTCTTTTTTAAATTTAAAGGTCGTTGACCGTATTTATATGGTATCGTGCCTCGGGTGATCTACTGGGCTGCTCAGCATATATTACAGTGCTTCTTTTTGCCAAGTTCACTTAGGTTAACATACCTACATTTGGATCTTCTTAAAATAAATAAAATGTTCTGGATCTCATGTCGATCTCAGTCCTTTCAATGTATGTAACTGGACATAAGCAACAAAAACTCCGATCCTGAATCCGGGTCACGCGTTTAGCGAACGGGTTCCATTTTTCTCTCTAACCTAGTTTAGAGATGGAGAGCTATCTGGTCTTGTGTTAACCTCTTGGTAACTGTTATGTCTCGAGCCTCACAGCCCACTATATGCTATCGCCCTCATGCATGGTCTTGTATATTTATATTTATTAGGAAATCTTTCTCAGAATCTCATAGAAATGTTTCAATTATGGCTGGAAATTTCTGCTGGGGTCACTTTATCCTTCTTCTTAAATCATAAGTAGGGCTGTGATTTAAACCTGTCCAAAGTGTTTAGTTGAGTTTGACCACCTATTTATTTCTATGTTCTCCAACCACAGAGTTAATGAATCATGTCTCTCTCTTGATCTCTTTTACGTAACACTTCCATTGGCTGGAATATTTTAAAAAAGGAAATTATAATGTAAAATTTTGTCTGTTCTTATCATTACGATCAATGGATCTTTCATATATATCTATCCTGTTGCAGTGAAAATAGCCTGTGACACTATTAATAAGGCATTGTATGAATTCTTTTAATATAAATAATAAAAGTTTCTGTTATCTTTCATTCACTATAAATAAAACCACTTAGTATTGTTTTCTTTTGTGACATATGTATGTACATCTGATCATTATATATGTAAAAATTCCTTTTCATGGTCTCTTCTCTCCCTGACCACCGGGCATACATTAAGATTAAATTGTAGTGAGGTTTGGGGAGTAAGTCGCTTAGTAGCAATTTAGAGGAGTAGGTGAGGTTCGAACCCCCTCTATCTGCATCTCTAGGTTAGGTTAAAGCAGCTATACTTTTCTTACCATTACAATATATATATAGCCAGTTAAGCGTGATATGTATCTTGAGAATTAGTCTTTATTTCTCTTTGATTGAGAATTAACGTTTGTGTCTGGACTAGAAATAATCTCAAGTTTAATAAAATCATAATTATTGTCATTAATATACTTATTTGAATAGTTAGTGTTAAAATTGTGATGACAAGACATTTGATAATTGTAATAAAATTTTCATATTGTATTAACCCACTTCAGAATGAAACTTTCCCAGATCTAATCTAGTTTGTCTAATACACAGTTTTTCTTTTCCATTATCATTTCAGCTAAATTCTTCATGACAACTTTCTTACTCACATATGGTAACATTGACGCATTTTACAGTCTTTTGCAATCCACCTTATATCTTTAATTATTAAATTATTGTCATCATTTTGGCTACATGTTCAGCTCACATCTATTTAAACCTTTTATTTCTTTTAATAATGTCAGAGATACACTAATGTGTATTTTTAATTTCTCTTTATTATTCCCAACATACAATGTTTCACATATTGCTGTGGAATCTGAAGTCGCTTTATTATTCTATTAAATGCGCAAGTTTATTATTTATAATAAATATTAATAAAAATATTTGTTAATTTTTTTTTTTTACAAACACACGGTCCTGTTTCCTTCTATTATTAATTGAATTACATTAAAAATATCTCATCTAAGTTTAATTTTAAAATTAATTTAATTCATTGGGATAATATTTGTATTAATAATCAGACAAGGTGTTTATTGTTAACTTCTAATTAATTATTATCCATTCTTTCCATCTTTTAGGAAAAGCCACTGAAAATTATTTAATCCTTTTATCATTTATCTTTAGAAGTATTATTTTGTTTGATTTTATCATTTCTTGAAGTTCTAAAGCATTATTTTCGAGGAGGAGGGAGTTAAAAACACATCACCTGCAAAAGATTTAAAATAATCACATTTCTTCTCATCTTCACTTTCACCTTTTTTGAAAAGTCAATAAACATTATTTAGTCTTTTAACATTTGTCTTTACATTTATTCTTTTGCTGTTATCATTTCGTGAAATTCTGAAGCATTATTTGCGAAAACAAACATATCACTAGCTAAATCTAGGTGACAAAAATAATCATTTCTGTTTTCATTGTATTTTTTAAGAAAATATTTTGTTGATTAAAAGAAAATAAAAATACATAGGGATAGAATTCATAAAGATTGAATGACCTGTTACTTTTGTTAACATTAATCTTAAAACAAAAATTCAAACTGGTGGTGTTATTGCATCACATGATCACCATTTTCTATGATTACACAAACTATTAACAACTGTATGCAATGCGATGCGCTATGGTTTCTTTATCGAAATCAGAATCTCTCAACCACTATGCCCATAGAAATCTGTTTGCTATCTTACCTTTCTTTTCCATACTCATTCTATGTTTTTCCCACATTCTTCTCTATCCTGCTCCATCTCATTTCCACAACATCATCTTTGTCCACTCTATAGCTTTTATGTCTGGATGTCCTTTATTATTTTTCCAAAGTCAGCATAAAAAACAAAGAACTCATTTTCTGTATAATCACTATGTTTATATTTATTCTCCCACAATATCATTCTTTGTACCCTTTCTGCTTTTAAGCATTTACATTCAATTAGCAAATGCCTAATATTTTCCATGCCTTCTTTACATAACTTGCAGACTAAATCACTCACATTTCTCCATTCATGTGGATATTCCCTTGTTGCTAATTATCCTGGCAAATACAGCATATAGTAGTACCACTCAATGCAAATTATAATACTCAATGGATGCAAGAAGGTTTGTACATAAAATCTTTATCTAGTGCCTACTCATCCAATATTTCCAGCTTTACATCTAATCTGTGAATATTGCATAAGTAGGCATTAGATAGGGATTTTATGCACAAATCTTCTTGCATTCATTGATTATCAAGGCTTGCACTGAGTAGTGTGGGAATATTTGATGAGTAGGCACCAGATAGGAATTTTATGCACAAACCTTCTTTCTTTGAGTGATTACTGAGGCTTGCCTTAAGTGGCACTATATAGAGAGATGGCTGCTATTATGGTGACATTGAAATTTAAGAAATATTTTTTTTAGATATTGACAATACCTTGGATCTATATGTTAAAGTGTCTAATGTTTAATCATTATCGGATTGTTTACATAATCAAATACCATTTTATAATCTATAATAATTATGTAATAATGTACATTAATGGGTAACTTATGTTCTGACTATGAACACAACTTAAAGCCAATTGAATAAAACCTATTTTAGACAGTTGGACTTACAGTTAAATTAACATTTTAAAAATAACAATTTAATTATTAATCAATAAATGAATAATTAACAATTTTTTCTGTTGCATTGTAGAAAAAAAAATCACACAAACCCTAATTTAATGAGGAAATACATCATATTGACCATTATTGATGAAAATGTGGGGTTGGAGGTAAGTGGGGAAAGATAATTGTGTCAGGCAATAAATTGCTTACATACTGTTTTCTATATATATGCAGCGTGTCCTATTTTTTTCTTCAAGCAACCTGCATTATCATCTATGAATTAACAAATGTATTATGTAGTGACATAGTTTAGCTACTCACTGCAAAGTTTTAATGCATTAGTGTTGTAGATCATGCATTAAGGCATGAAATATCTTGAAGTGTTTTACATCTTAACCACTAAACATCACAGGATCACCATTTCTTATGCTTGCTCAAAACTTTCCATACAATAGTGCTACTCAGTGCAAATCAGATCTAGGTGCAGTGCACTCAGATACAAGGCTCCTCACTGATGAAAGCCATAAGCTAGAAACTAGTCTGGGGATATTAGATGAGAAGGCACTAGATAGGTATTTTGTGTACTAGCATTCTGGCATCCATTGATTACCCTGACTTGCACTGGGTGGCATTACTGTATGGAAAGTTTTTCCAGTTTTAATTATATCTTATCCAATGATGGAACAATGTGACACTGTAAAATTCTATTTTAAAGCAAGCAAAGCTGTTAGTGAAATAAGTAAAATGATTTAAGTCCTGTATGACAATAAAACCATAAATTGCAAAAAAGTATTTTGAAGGTTTGTACAATTTTATAATATCACAAAGAACATTTAATATAACTGATAAAGGTATAAAACACATTGCCATATTTAAAGTCATGCTTTATGATTTAAACATATTAGCATTATAACATTTTTGTGATTAATAATTAAATTATGTTTTTCCATAACACACACATTGATTCAGACATTATACTGTACCAAATAATAATTAATTATTACTAGTTCACAATTATTATTAACTGACAATTTCTGAGGGTAAACAAGTAATTTTATTAACCTGTAATAGCTCTTTAAATGGATTTTTTTAAATTTTAAACCCAAGTTCTTAAATCGATTTAAAATCAGAAAGCTATTTTATTGACATTCTGCAAATACTATTTTAATCTTGTCTAAAGTCCTTTATATGTTGAATTAAGTATTTCAATGAATTGTTATTATAATAAAAAATAGAAATGAAATCATATCCACATATATAAAAATAACCTTTAATATTTGATAATACCAAGATATTATCAAATACTATAAATTAACAATTCCTGAGGCTAAACAAGCTTTATCATTAAACTATAGTAGCTGTTTTGTTTGAGTTTTTTGTTGAAGTAAAAATGACCCAAGAACCAGTTACCTTTTGAGAGTATATATTAAATAATAATTTTCATGAGTGAAAGATTTGAATCAATATTATAGATTCTTCCATCTATACAATTGCTTGTTGTTAATAATAAATTTTACTGATGTTTTATTATAGCAACTAGATGCTATTTAAGACTTTTCAAAAATGTTCAAAAATCCAAATATTGTTTATTTTAAAAATATTATTAATGACTTTCTATCAATAATTTCGATCTCTGTGGTCAAGTTGCAATCTTTAGGGTCTACATAAATATATGGATCATTAATGGAGGTGGGATTACATCTCTATTGATAAAAGGAGTTGCCTTGACAATACTTTGAAATTTTTGATCATCTATATTGGAATTTTTCCAATGATATACATATATATGGCTTGCTATGCTGAGTTTGAAGACATTACGTGTCTAAAAGATTCATTTTCAAGCTGAATAGAAACTGTTTCACAAATGCTCAGAGTTTGTGTTTACTAGTTTCTAAACTTCCTGTCTTTCACTGATGATAGCAAATAGCTTGAAATCATGATCTGAAAGTGGAATTAAAGTTAGAGATAGTAAATGCATGCTCTGACGTTTATGTAAACATACACTTGATGGTGTTTTTGGTAGATCACCATCTGTTGACATAAATACAAGCGTTAGCAAGTTTTTAACTTGGTTTTTTGTTTTTCATAAATGTACCTCTGAGGTCTTTTTAGCAATGATATATATTGCAGAGGCTTCTACTATGGAGTGATTCTGAACTGAGGTCAGACCCATATAGCTATCTGGCTTGCTATGCTGAGTTTGAAGACATTATGTGTCTAAAAGATTCACGCTTGCAAGCTGAATAGAAACTGTTTCATAAATGCTCAGAGTTTGTGTTTAAAACTAGTTTCTAAAATTCCTGTGTTTCACTGATGATAGCAAATAGCTTGAAATCATGATCTGAAAGTGGAATTAAAGTTAGAGATAGTGAATGCATGCTCTGATGTTTATGTAAACATACACTTGACCATGTTTTTGGTAGAACGCCATCTGTTGACATAAATATAAGCATTCGCAAGTTTTTAACTTGTTTTTTTGTTTTTCATAAATGTACCTTTGAGGTCCTTCTAGCAATGATATATATTGCAGAGGCTTCTACTATGTGGTGATGCTGAACTGAGATCAGACCCATACAGCTATCTGGCTTGCTATGCTGAGTTTGAAGACATTACGTGTCTAAAAGATTCACGCTTGCAAGCTGAATAGAAACTGTTTCATAAATGCTCAGAGTTTGTGTTTAGATCTAGTTTCTAAAATTCCTGTCTTTCACTGATGATAGCAAATAGCTGAAATCATGATCTGAAAGTGGAATTAAAGTTAGAGATAGTGAATGCATGCTCTGACATTTATGTAAACATACGCTTGACGGTGTTTTTGGTAGAATGCCATCTTTGACATAAATACAAGCGTTCACAAGTTTTTAACTTGTTTTTTGTTTTTCATATATATATAAGTCAGTTATTTATCCTTCTGATCACAGAGGGCATTACCAAATCACTATGTATAAAAAATTTATTTACCATGATCAAAAGTTAATGATGATGATGATTTTCACTGACCAGACCCAGGGAAAGCGAAAGCTTGTTATATTGTTCAGACAATTGAGAAGAGAAAGCACTAAGACAAACATCAGCAAAATTAAGTTTAAATAATTTAAAATTTTATTAAATTGAAGCAAAAAATAAAAAATAAAAATAAATCTAGAAACAAAATATGAACATTGACCTAGATTTATTAGTGTATTCATCCAAGAGTCTATATGAGTTCTGCAAATATTAAAACATTAAACGATATTGCAGAAAAGTTTGTTTTCTTACCTACAATTTAACAGGCAATTGATAATATCTTCCTGCTGGCAATTTATAAGATACAATTCTAGCATCCTATTTCAGAGATATCAAAAGGATAGAAATAGTGTCTTTTAGGAAATTAACAAAACAACATGAGATGAAACTGGAGATGTCATTTGTCCACAGGATAGCTCATGATGTACCACTTTTAAGACCAATCACAGTTAATTTCACATACAAGACAAGAAAACAGAATTAATGATTATGATTTTACATAAATCTAGAAAAGCCAAAACAAAATCTCCATGTTCAGAAACTAGAACACTAAACACGATAAACCACCAGCCAAAAGATTTGCCATTTGCAGGTAATTCTAAGTAAACTTATTTAAAAATAATTTCAGGACTGAAATTACAAAGGTCTACCAAGGCATTTAGCAAGGGTTAGTAAAATAAATGGAGACATATTAAGCATATAAAATATAAACCCATAATCCATTCTCAGATAAATAAATTTAAAACCAACCTGGAATCCTAAAACAAAGATTCCAGTATGCATTATAAATACAATCTATCACACACAAAATAAATGTTCAAAATATTTAATTTGAACATGCAAAAGACTTTATAAAATAAGTTACTTTTGAGATTAAGCTGAGACTAGATAGATTAAAACAACCCTGATTAAATACAGAAACATATTACTTCAAGGTAATGTAAAGTCCATTGGATTTCTTCCAGTGGGGAACACAACATTATACTTAATTACAGTCCATAATTGGCTTCTGAGTTATTTCTTGGTAGGAAGATGAAGGCAAGTACTGGATCAGTTCTTGTATAAGTTTTAAGGCATGGTTAGCAGAAACAATTTAGCATCCAGGGTTCATATTAAGTTGGTTTAGCATGGCATGGCATAGATAATATTCTCCATAGAAACTAGTTTAGACATTATAAAACAATGATTATGTTTATTCAATAGAAACCCATAATATAATTTTAGTAAATAGAATATTCTCAATGGCTGATCCAGACACAGACAGCAACCTTGAGAAACTATGGCAGCATGGCACTACCAATGGTTATAATGACTGATGTACTAAAGCTTGAACAAAACTAAAATCATATAATAGATGTCTATAGCTGAAGAATAATCAGCAGAATAAAATAGAACATGTTTTCAAATAAAAATATAAAAACTGTCAAATAAAATAGATTTTAAAACTTATTGCAAATAAAAAATAAAACTACGAATATTTTTAAATGAAGAAATATGTGCATTATTGCACATAGTCTTAATACATAACATTTCAATAGTTTTCTTTTAAAATTTATTAAAACTTAAATTAGTATTTTTATGTGATGCAACTATTGAATTGGATAAAGCATCTGGTTCAATATATATAATAAAAATAATAATATACAAAAAGGTTTTTAAAAAATATTTATTTTTGCCCTTTTCAATGTGATGGATTTATTTTAAAACTTCAAGTTACATTGCATACAGAGTGGCATCTATCTTTTATAGTATATAAGATTAATAAATATGAACAAATATAACAATAGTAAGTGGAGAAAAACTTGTGCATGGTATATAATTTTTCATTCATATTTTCATTAACAAATTATTAGTTATATTTAAAATTGATGTGCGTATATATATATATACACATTGTGCCATTACATATTTATATATACACATTGTGCCATTACAATTTAGTCATTAGCTAAATTTGTAGTAATGTGCATGAAAGAAAATGTGGAACAAAAATCATCATCACCTTTTTATATAGTAAAGGAAGCTGTAGGGCATCCAAGTTTAAACCCTACAAGATCCAGTTCTAGAAGCTTAAGACAGAAAGAGAGTGGGACAACAGTTATATTCTTTATTTGTTTGTGTGTTGATAAAAACTCAAACAGAATGATCCACACATTTAATTATTCAATATTTAATTTTTTTTTGTTAAAAAGTAAAATAATAATACATATACAGGAAGCGTGTGTGTAAACAGTTTAATTACCTTTGTATATTTCAAATATTAAACTCTCTTCAAAGCTAACCTACATTTACTAAATTGTAATATTTTATTCTATTTCTATTTTATTATTATCTGTTTCTATTCTGTGTATCTATGATTATAATTTGGGGTTTAAGAGTTTTAGTTTGGGGTTTGAAAGTTAAGAATTTAATTTTAGATATTAAAATCATAATTTTTAAAAAACATTTAGATTGTTGTAATAGGCCAGTTTTATAAACGATGTGAATGGCAGTGTGTGTGTATGTGTGTGAGTGTATGGCATAAATAAATTACATTTATACATATTAAAAATGTTAAAAAAAGAAAATCAATTCTGTTAGATTATTATTTTTACTTGCTCAAAGATTTAGCTATAAAGGTTTCTTGTTTGTATCTGTATTTTTCAAGACTCAGAAATCCAGCTAGAAATCTTCAAAGAGAAGAGATTGAATATTATAGTAGTGCAAATTTTAACAGCCAAGTGAGACAAGAAACGCTTGGGATAATTTTTCATTCAAAACAAGATTAGTCTGAAAAATCAAAGTAGTGGGATTTTTAAATATGTTTCCAGAGAAAGTTACACTAGGAATCTAATTAAACAAGTTAGCTAAAAAAATGAACTATCAAAACCAGTCTGGAAAAAATCAACAAGAGATTTTAAAAAAAATATTGAAACTAAGGAGGACAAGCATCTTAACTCTGTCAGATATAAATTTTAAAAATCATTTTTAATATAAAGTTTTTTTTTTGAAGATGAAAAACAGCATGGCAGGTTAAAATAGATATATTTCATCTGGAAGACCCCTGACCATCACGGAGCCGCATATCATATAGAAAAAAAGTCTTGTCTGAAATTAAAATATTATACACCTGATGACTGATTAAAAAAGAAAAATTTGAGATTTTAAGCAAAAAAAAACATTCACTTGCATTTGAAAGCTGAAGGAAAATGATTAATCGACTGATAAATATTAAATCATCTAGTACAAGTTGAGTCATCTAGCATAATTGTTCCAGTGACTGAATTTAAACCCAGTAAGAAAAAAATTGCAAATGAGAGAACAACTGATATACTCTAATGGAAGAATTGTGCTTAACAAGGAAGGAAAAAAAAGTTCCAGTGGCAAATAAGATTATCATTACCATTAGATAATTACAAGCCTCAAGAAAAAGAAACCGTGATTGCTGCAGTAATATGAACATTAAACAAGCTAAGTTTGAACCCATGGACTGGTAATATGAACTTTTACTATATATTTTTTTATTATATCAAAGACTATTCTAAAATGTTAGAAATGAAGTTTTATATTTTTTTCTCAGAATTTTAACACAACCCAAAATTGATTAAAACCATAGTTTTCTTCAATAAGAATAATTATAACCTTGAGTAATAATTTTATGTATATTAAAACTATTATTGTATACTAATATAAAATTATGAAATGTTGGTTAAAGTGTAAAAGATATTTTTTTTGTATTATTTGTTTTTAAATAATATTTTGGTTATAATGGTGTTCAATACACCTATTTAATAATATAAGAATACTTGTTGCATATAGGTAATTGTGTGTGAATGTAAAATAATAGGCAGTATTAAAAATATTAGATTATTGTGTTTTAAGTTAAAGTATAGCATTTCAGAGCGTAGAAGAGAGAGGGAGAAAAGTAATTTAAAACTGGTTTCTGGAAATCTTGCTTTTTGCAATTCTACTAACATTTTTTTTTAAACCATTTTACTTTACATGTTAGATTATAAAGGTGTGTGCAGAAAAAAAAAGTGTTTATTTTTTTTTTTTAAGAAATATTTTCATGTGAATTGAAAACTTAGCAAACTTAGTATCCAATTTGAAATACATTATATATATTTGACGAAAAAGGGAGAAGAATTCAAAATTAATATTATGATTGTCAGATAATCAATTACTGTTATTATCATTATTATTCATATAAATTCTTAGTTTTATCTTTAAATTGTTTGTATATGTTCATAATAAATTAATAAATGTTAATTTGTTTTATTAAATGAGGCGTATGTAGTTCATTGAGAGTATTCTTTATTAGTTGTGATCATTCATCATCTATGGTTAATATTAATTATTTAAGATTTAATTAGATATATTGAAATTAAGCAATAATTATGAATTTCTTTATAAAAATTAGGTTTTATGATTAGGCTTAATCCTAAAGCTGTGGTTGAAACCATTATCGTTATCATTATCATCATCATCATCATCACGTTTTAATTAATGGGATAGATAAATGTTCAAGGCCATAGATAAATAAGTGATTTCATGGTATTTAGTTGACATTCATAAATAAATATTAAATCCACTATTCCATCATTTATATCATGCCAGGATGAGTGAATTGCCATCCTAAATTAATAGTAATCTAAGCTAGTAAAACTTATAAAAATATTGAAACACATTTATTATGTTAAGATCTAAGAAATGATTTCTGTCTAATGAATTTTATATACTCCATTTTAGTTTACAGATGTTTTATGTTTACCTAAATGTTATTGCATACAGTGATATGGGTCTAAAAGCAAAATCCTCCATTTTTATTAGAAATAAAGTACCAAAAAGGGATTCAAACCTGGTACATGTGAAAAGGTTATAAGATATAACTGTGTCTAGATTCAGATAATCTAGTGGCGCCCTGCTAGACAATCTTCACTTGTTATTTATTTAAATATGCACTTGACATCAAATCTAGAGATGAAAGTGGGTAAAATCTACTGTTGGATTTATTGAGAATATACTTTATTGAGTTACCAGTGTAATCACCCACTTGATACTATTTCCTGAGTTATAGTAGTTTGTCCTTAATAATTTTTTTATCATTTCTACTTGTTTATTGATGATATAATGGCTGCCTAACTAGAGTTTGAAATAGGCCAGACACCTTAAATGACTAGTCTCCAAGCATTATTGTTTCTAATTATTGATATTATGATATCTTCAGAAATCTTAAGTAGAAATTGATGAATTTAAGCCACTGAGATTATTATTGATAATTAATATTTACTTGAGTATTTTGAATTACTAAATTTCAATGACTATTTACAACTTATGAGTTCCCCTTATATGATTGATAACTCATCAGTCTGATCTTTTGTTAAATAGCTTATACTCAGCAGGTTGCATATTACAATTATTTTCTCTTTGATTAAGTTATTTTGTGTTACAATGAATATTTGGATTTTTGATATTTGATATAATGATAATATTTTATCTTAATTTCTTTTGACCTCTTATATAAGTTACAATATATATATATATATATATATATATATATATATATATATATATATATATATATATATATATATATATATATATATGCTATCAAAAGTCAAAAGCTGCAATACTTAATTATTAATAATAACCAAATGACATTAAATTAAAAAATAGGCCTGAATTTAAAGTTAAATATTCATAACCAATGGTTTCTATGCCAAAGCAGACTTCTCATAAGTAAATTAGCACAAACATAAAAACAATATATACTAATTTATAATTTTGTCTTTTTACTTTACATTTCAATAACATTTAATTTTAAAAGACTTAAAAATAAATTAATAATCTCAGAATCATACATATTCAACAATATTTTTTAATATCTTTCATTATATCATTCTTTTCATAGAAAGTGCTTTTAGCCTGCTGCTATATAATTTTGTAGTCTGCAATTTTTGTCAAAGATATATAATACAAAACTAAGATATTTATTAGTAATCTTCATTAATCATTCATTAAACTAGAGATTATACACTTAATGAATAATATGACTATAGTATAATTTTCACTTCACCAGTTTTATGCAAGGTAGGAACTGGTTTCTATCACATTTTAAGTTCTTGTAGAGAGATGTAATCATAAACATATGACCAAAGACATGTGAAAATGGTGAATGGCCCCCAATATGCATATTTAATAAAGAACCAGCACTCATCAGTTGGTGCAGATCACATTCTGGTGCTCTACAGAAATATTATTCATTAAGTGGATAATCTTTATAATAATGAATGACTAATAAAATTATTAATATACATCTTTCAAGTAGTTTGTTTCAAATTTATGCGGACAATAATTTGTCACATTAATTAAAATATAGTAATTTTTATCTATCTATCTATCTACCTACCTACCTACCCTACATACCTACCTACCTACCTACCTACCCTACATACCTACCTACCTACCCAAACCCACCCACCCACCTACCCACCCACCTATCTATCTATCTATCTATCTGTCTATCTGTCTATCTGTCTATCTGTCTATCTGTCTGTCTATCTATCTATCTGTCTATCTATCTATCTATCTATCTATCTATCTATCTATCTATCTATCTATCTATCTATCTATCTATCTATCTATCTATCTATCTATCTATCTATCTATCTATCTATCTATCTATCTATCTATCTATCTATCTATCTATCTATCTATCTATCTATCTATCTATCTATCTATCTATCTATCTATCTATCTATCTATCTATCTATCTATCTATCTATCTATCTATCTATCTATCTATCTATCTATCTATCTATCTATCTATCTATCTATCTATCTATCTATCTATCTATCTATCTATCTATCTATCTATCTATCTATCTATCTATCTATCTATCTATCTATCTATCTATCTATCTATCTATCTATCTATCTATCTATCTATCTATCTATCTATCTATCTATCTATCTATCTATCTATCTATCTATCTATCTATCTATCTATCTATCTATCTATCTATCTATCTATCTATCTATCTATCTATCTATCTATCTATCTATCTATCTATCTATCTATCTATCTATCTATCTATCTATCTATCTATCTATCTATCTATCTATCTATCTATCTATCTATCTATCTATCTATCTATCTATCTATCTATCTATCTATCTATCTATCTATCTATCTATCTATCTATCTATCTATCTATCTATCTATTCTATCTAGTCTATCTATCTATCTATCTATCTATCTATCTATCTATCTATCTATCTATCTATCTATCTATCTATCTATCTATCTATCTATCTATCTATCTATCTATCTATCTATCTATCTATCTATCTATCTATCTATCTATCTATCTATCTATCTATCTATCTATCTATCTATCTATCTATCTATCTATCTATCTATCTATCTATCTATCTATCTATCTATCTATCTATCTATCTATCTATCTATCTATCTATCTATCTATCTATCTATCTATCTATCTATCTATCTATCTATCTATCTATCTATCTATCTATCTATCTATCTATCTATCTATCTATCTATCTATCTATCTATCTATCTATCTATCTATCTATCTATCTATCTATCTATCTATCTATCTATCTATCTATCTATCTATCTATCTATCTATCTATCTATCTATCTATCTATCTATCTATCTATCTATCTATCTATCTATCTATCTATCTATCTATCTATCTATCTATCTATCTATCTATCTATCTATCTATCTATCTATCTATCTATCTATCTATCTATCTATCTATCTATCTATCTATCTATCTATCTATCTATCTATCTATCTATCTATCTATCTATCTATCTATCTATCTATCTATCTATCTATCTATCTATCTATCTATCTATCTATCTATCTATCTATCTATCTATCTATCTATCTATCTATCTATCTATCTATCTATCTATCTATCTATCTATCTATCTATCTATCTATCTATCTATCTATCTATCTATCTATCTATCTATCTATCTATCTATCTATCTATCTATCTATCTATCTATCTATCTATCTATCTATCTATCTATCTATCTATCTATCTATCTATCTATCTATCTATCTATCTATCTATCTATCTATCTATCTATCTATCTATACTCAATAATGATACATATATGTGTAAGAAAATGCTGGGCCAACTAATAAATGCTGGATAGCATGAGCATTATAATGTGATCTGAGATAACTAATGACTTCTGATTCAGCAGAATGTGCATCTTGGAGATTATACTTTTTTTTCACGACTTTGGTCATATTTTGTTGATTACATTCTTATACCAGGTGTTCAAAGTGGATAAAAAGAAGTTCATATCTTGCATGAGAATAATGATGTAAAATTATACTACAGAAATATTAATTAAGATATTTATTGTTACACTAATTTTATGAGCGTTCACTTTTTCATTTAGACTGAAATTACTTTGAGCTATTTTAAATTTCTCACAAAAACAAGTAAAAACATAAATTATTTCAGGAATGGGCATTTCTATCAACTTTTTATTTTATATCCTTTTTCTGTGTTATTATTTTTATTCCCAAATATTTTAAAATTATTTCTTAGCACATCATTGAAAGAACAGTTAAATGTAAAAAAACCTCATACTTTTTATTTATTTTAACATTTAAAAAAGTATTTTAGTAGTATTAAAATTTCTATTAAATAAATTATCCTTAATGAATTTATCAGAATAGCCAATACTAAAATAATCTTTATATAATTGACTTATTAGAATAATGTAATTTCTCATTTCTATATGAAAATGTCATCAAAGCAGCTACTTTATGAAAAATAGAGTGTTAAGTATTAGTTTCAATAATAGGTTTTAAATCATTGCATATGACATAATGACTGCATACCAAAGGATTTTTTAAAATATTTTATTACTAATAAATCCAAAAATATTAATTGACCAAAATATAAACCTATCTCTCCTAAAATATTTTTTTATAGAAAAGATTCACAACTTATTAAATTTATTTAATAATCTTTTTAATTTATCATTTCCAACTGTAAACAAGGAATTATGAGTACTTTGGTATTATTCCTGCTATGACATATTAGTTGGGTGATGATTGTGTCTGGCAATATTTATTCAAAGTTTCTGTTTTTTGACTTCATGGCAACCAGGAATCCTGACATGACTAATCCATGGCAAAAACTCCCTTTTTCCATTTTAGAAAAAATTAAAGAGTTCAGTCTGCCACAGTGACTTCCTGACCCCAACAATATACTACATCTCTCACATCTTTTAAAAGTAATATGGTATTATATTTAAAAATATACATTTACAGCTAAAACTTTATACACTTATGTGTTCTTTTTTGTTCCATCTTTATATATATATATATATATAAGTTTTTTTAAAAAAAAATGCAAATATAATGTTAACCCTTAAACCGCTAATTTTATCATTGGTTGTATCAGATAAAAATCAAATCTTTTAATTGGCCAACTCACAAACTGAAGACAAAGCCTATTGTTAAAACATATTCGCCTATAATATTAAATTCAACTCAGATACATTTATAAAAAGTATATAATTAATTTTTAAGGTTGTGAAGACAACGAAAGTTCTTTCAAAAATAAATTGCTATTTATTTATTCTAAGATAATCAATATCGGCAACATAAAAGTTATAATGTAAACAAAAAGATCGACTTTTACGTTATAGAAAAGTAAATATTTCTTTTTATTACAACTTCAATATTTGTACTAAAATCTTCAATATTTTTCGAAAATAATTTTGTTTTTTTATTATTCTCTCTGAAAATTATGTTTAATTTCCATAAATATTATTTAATAATAATTTAAATCGTATTCGAAATGAAAATCTCAGCGTTTTTCTTTATTTTCTTTGATCAGGCAGTTTCTTTGTTCTTTCCAGCCAATCAGAATGTCTTTTTTGGCTGAGAGCATGCTAAGAACCAATCACAAATAATGTTCCTTCTTTGTTTAGGTTTAAATGCGTTTTTTCTCTATTTTTTACTTCTAAAATAAATCGGAAGATGTCACCATCGTACAGAACTTTTAAAAACGAATTCAATACTTATTTAACGAATTTTTTCGTATGAAAACGAACTGAGTTAGAGTGATTTCAGATGTCGACGAGGAGCCTCGTAGGGCGCGGGAAAAGGGTTAAACTTAGAGCTCACCTGTTTGAGATGAAGCTAAATGTTTGTTACAGTGACTTGTAAGTAGTACTATTTTATATTTACATATATATTTACAGCTAAAACTTTATATATATATATATTTTTTTTGCTATATATATATATATATATATATATATATATATATTTAAAATGTAACTTTAAACTTACGGCTAAGCTCACCATTTAAAAATAATTCAGGGTTCATTTTCATATTTCTCCTTTTTGTATTATGAATATATCTCTCCATAATTGGAAATAAGATGTGTTTTTTTAGATTTGAAATTTGGTATCACATGTGTAATTGTGCTTATGATGACACAAAGTGCCACATTATTGCTGAAAGAGGAGAGAATGGTTTTGAAGGCTCTATTTGTCATAAAAAAATTCACAAAAAGTGCTATATTAAAAAGTCACAACTACTTATTTTTTTCTTCTCATGTGTCATAGAATCAGCTGGGAAATGAACCCGCTAACCTGGGACAACTGCTTGTAAAGCAGCTGTCACTGACCTCTCGACCACCAATGCTCGACACAACTATTTATTTTTATTTAGTATTGTAATGTTTTTTTCCTTTTTTTCATCCTGAATATATATCACCATTTTTTTTAGATTTGAACTTTCATACTACATGTGGTATGATATATTACTTCTGGTGATGTATTATTCTAACTTTGTGATATTTTAAAAATAATGTCTTCATGAGATCTGTGGACTAATTTAAATGCACATTTCTTGGAGGCATTACTTTAAATATAAAACAAACTTAGAATAATATATCATAGCAGAAATAATATCAAAGTATTCAATTATCATTTTACTTAGCAAATAATTTTAAAAATATACACAATTACAATTATAATTTTGTCTTTCAATAATTAATATAAATGAATCAAATTAAAAGTGAAATAATATAATAGTTAAAATAAATAGAATCCTTCAACAAAAAAGGTGTTTAATTTGTTGCTTATATATGTGAAAGAATCAACAGACTTAAATAATTACTATAGCCTAAGATGTCTCCATCATTTCAGAAGACAAACGTTTATAATGAAAATAATATTCACAACTTTGTAAAATCCTAAGATTTAATAACTTTTCTGGTTGCCATTTATTTTTGTCTTCTTTTGATAGCGATATCTAGATACCAATTGACCAAACAATAGATTGATAGCTAGATGGATTGTCTGTAGGTCAGTTACTTACAAAATAATATTAAATTTTCTTGGAATTGCTCAACTTTTTAAAAAGTTTTATCTGAATTTTAATTCCAGATCATAAGCAAATAGTAAAATTTATTAACTATCACATCACAAACTTGTATAAAGTAGATATAATATTTCTAAAATTAGAGTTAAATTAACTCTTCTAGCTATAAAATAACCAAAAAGAAATTAATCATGTTCAATTCTATTTTATAAACTTTAATGCTGTGTAAATTTAATATTAAATTTATAATACACAATTTTTATTGTTTCTTTAAATATTTTAAGATTTATTTTTCTAATTGTCAATAGCTTGTTAATTGTCTTTATTGACCATGTTGAACATAATATAGATACTATTCTATACATAGAGACTAATAATTGAGAAGCAGTAAACTTTCACCTGATTCTTAAACATGGTGAGGCAAATGTGGCTTTATGTAAATCCTTTAAGTGGTGCAGTCTATCAAAAACCTTGGAATTAATTTTATTGGCCAATTAGGTAAAAGTCTGAAGTGACGTTATTTGTCAATTACATTTTATAGTGTGCTTCTATTCAAAATTATAAAACCTCAATAAACAAAACTGTTTTAATTTAACTTCTAAAAATCGATTTATTTCACATTCAAATTTGTAAAATGTAATGAAAAATTAAAAATAATGTTAATAACTGAAGAAACATGCAAGAAAAACATTTGAAAAATAACCAGCAGTAAAACAAAATAATTATGTTTCAACCAATCATTACATGACAACACTGTTGATTTTATCTTTTTTAACTTAGAAATTGCGATCTCTTTATTCATTTTTGTCATTTTTCCTCATCTGAAATTCATTATTTTAAATAAAAATCTATATTAACATACATCATGAGTCAATTTAACAATATAATGTAAAAAGTTATCATAAATTACTTAAATATTTATGAAAAATAGTTGCATATTTCTAGAACATTGTATTTCATTTATATGCAAATAGCGGTCACTTGTCTTGTATAGTGTCAAAAGTTATGTTTTTTCCCTTAATTATTTTTTTTCAAAAATTTAAAATTTTTCAAATCAAAGTTTATATTTAAATAAATGAATGATAAAACTTAATTATCAATGTAAAAAATTATCAAAAATATATTTTATTTACATTCAAAATCTATTGTGAAAGCATAAAACATTTATGAAACATTTTGGTTTGATTTCTGAGTTTGACAGTCAGCCCCACCTAGCAGATAATAGCCAAAGTTAGAATGAGTGGACTATGTAACAGTAGACAAAAAAAAAAAACGATTTTTTTTCAAAATTAGTGCCAAATGCGGATTTTTTTGAAACTAAAAATTTTAAATACAAAATTGTCTATAAAATAAGCATAAAACAACGATTTTGCAGCCAAAATTGGCTGGAAATAGTGCGTGCATGGTTCCTACTTGAATTAATCCATTGAAAGGTTAAGTAAATAGACTTAAAAAATAATGCAAAATATTTGGTCAACGCTGGTCTATTATCATGAGAGTTATGGAAATAATATAAAAATCAAAATAGTATTATTTAATAAAAGAAGAAACTTATAATGTCTAAATAAGTATGAGGATCTGTAATTTATATGTAAATAATATATATATTGAAGTAATAAACTTTCCCACATACACTATCATATACCCAAAAGCCAACCTTTGCTTACCATGCATTATTCAGAGCTTGAGGCTATTATATGCGTGATTTTATACTGTTCTATATAAAAATAAAATATTTATCAGTGTAAATAATTATTTTAAAAAAATATATAATTTTTTTTAATAAAGATTTTACTTAAAAAATAGACTTTTAATGAAAGGGATTGTAGCTGAGAGACTACAGTACCTCGATTTAGATTTTGTATTTCAAGAATAGAATATATCATCGTTAACTGACTAAATAGTAATTCAGCAGAAGATATATATATATATAATGTAATGACTTTATTTAAACTAGGAAAACAAGGGATTGCAAAAGTAGATATAGTAACAATAACTATATAAGTTTACAATTTATTTTCTTCTGCTTCCGAAATCAATATTATCAAAACTGTTTACTAAAAATATTTTTACTGTTTGCTTAATGTGCAATAAATTAATGTCAGATGATAATTTTTAGAAACTTAAGTAGGCACAGCCTTTAGAGAATATTAATTACTGAAAAGTAAACAAATAAAGGATTATGCTTAACATATTAATTTTCAAAAGTACTTTAGGAATGTATTAGATAATGGATTTAATTATTGCTAAAAGAAACCTAAATATTGATTTAAAAAACATTAAAATGTTTTTGTATTATAAAATAAATTACTTAACACAAAATTAATATATATATATATTAAAAATAGAAAGTTAATGTTATATAATAGATATAACAGTTCACAATATTACAAACGCAATTATTTCACCAAGTGAAAGCAATAATGACAAGCTTAAACATAAAAGAGCATACGCCTATGAAAGAGAGATAGAGTTAGAAACCAAAATAGCATCCTTAATTTCACTTTAAATTAGATTGCGTTAGTCTAATGCATGACCATTGGGAGAATTATTAAAACATGTTTTATTCTCTGTCTAAAGTAGTCCTAAACTCTGAAATCTTCAGCTGCCTGAAAGAATTAATTGGAAAAGAGGGTTTGAAGCCTAAACCATATGCTAAACACGTACCACAAGCTTAAATCTATATATATAATTTTTCTCCACTCATCACACTCATTTTTTAATCGTATTTCAAAATCCTTGAAACTAAATTTTTTCATCCCAGAACTGATGTAATCAGAATAAGTAATATTTTTAAAAAAGGTATATATGATATAAGGATTTTATGCAAACCAGAGAAAAAATAAAATATAATGTAACAACAGTACTTAATTAAATTTAAAATTTATTACTTCTGTTTTCTAAAAATATTTTTAGTTTGCTTAAATGAGCAATAAATGAATGTTAATTGACAATTTTAAAAACTTAAGTATACACAGCTTCTGAAGAATACTTAAGTTTCAGCAGTTGAATAAAAATGAATGAATGTGAAACGTAACATGCAGAAAATGAGACTTTTTTTTTCATCAGTATAGAAATAAATAAAATATAAAAACTGTAGATAGTATTTTGAAGATCTGGTATTGCTTCAATTTGTTTCATATATATATAAATTAACAATTGCATAATAACCTCTGTAATGAAATCAAATTTAAAAAAATGTGAACTCAATTAACATTACATTTTATGGCAGTGCTATTTGGGTCAACAACACCTGAATTAAGCGGTCAGAAATAAGACTGACAGCTGCTGGAAAATTTAAGATTTGATAAGTTAATATTTATATAAATAATCAAAAATTGAGCTAGGCTGGACCTATTACTAAAAGAAATAACAGATTAACAATCAAAATTTTTGAGGGCCAAAAAATTGTCAAAAAACAAAAACAAAACAGTAGTTTGTAATTTTTTGTTACTTTAGATTCTGACGATCCTTCCTATCATTAGGATTCAAACTATGCCTCAATTTTGTATAACTCAGCTTCTAATGCTTCATGTTTTTAACTAATATTTCAAAAATGTATCTATATTATTATTATTTTTTGTCATTACATTTAACCTTCTACAATGTTCACCTTATGCACCATACAGTCTTTTTTCCTTTAGTCTTATCATTGTGAAACCCTTTTAAATGGAAGATCAATCTTTAGAATGCGCTCTCAAATTATTTTTATTAGCAGATCTTTATAAATAGCGTATACCGATGAGAAAACTTGGAATATATTTGGCATAAATAATCTAGTCATTTAGGAACATTTTTACTTGATAATAAATATTAGAAGGACAAATATAAACTGATTTAATGTAGTAGTAAAGTAGCATATTTTGGAACTCAAGGGCCATAGGTAATGCCTTATCTCAGTATTTCTAGTGTTTTAATTTCTAGTGAATTCCCAAGAAATAAATCATTTTGTACGGTTAGAACCATATAGAGAATGTCAAAGAAATTGCAAAAATGAAGAGAGAATTGAATTCATTATGCCAGTAAAAGACCTGGCCAATAATTTGATAAACAATGGTGATATAACTTGAACAACAGTGTTTTTCAACTAACTGATGTAAATCAATATATTCCAGGATTGCATAAACATTAATTTTTTTGAGTATGATATTGAAGTGGAAAGAATATTATATATTTTTTATTTATTTCCAACTTATAATGTAATATATATATATTATATTTGTTAATAATATATATATAATTACTAAAAAATTGAAAGTAGATTGATAATGATGAATATAGGGTAATCAATATCTATTATTTTTAAAAAAGAATTTTAATTGTACTTTGTTATGCCAATAGTGTTGGAGCGAGAGAGAATGAAATTAAAGAAATAATGTACATTTAATTCTGTAAATCGAATGCGTTTTAAGTACACATAAAAATTTGTTATCAATAATGTGATAAAACCCAGACAATAAAATTAGATCGGGTGCCAATTAATAAAAGAAAATACTTGCTTGCTACTTGGCTATTATGAATGTCTTTAAAAGTAGAAATAAAGTTTTTAATTTTTATAAGAAAATGCTAAGAGAAAGAAGGAGAGGACATCTGCAAATCGTATAAAAGGAATGTTAGATTTCAAAAAAACACTTTTTTCTTTACATTGTTTAAATAAGTTACGCTAAGTTGTCCAGCTGGATACAGCCATGATTCCTTCTGGGGGGTTTCTTTCCCACAGCCATCTCTCCATCTGCTAACCGTAAAACCGTATCCATTGCCCCAAAAAAGAGAAACAATCAGAAAGCAAGCCAAGGATGTATTTCAACTTTCAGTACAGACTTTTGAAATAGTATATCGCAAGTAACAACAGATTGTAGTTAGTAGCAGAAGCCTGTTCCAGTTGAATAATTTGCAGGGGGGGGGGACTTGTATACATGAACTCATGTGTTGTTCATCGGACTTCACCAAAGAAACAGTGTCTCAGTTTTGTATTGGTAAATATGAACTATATTATAAATGTGAAATTAGACTCATTGTGATCAAAATTGTTGGTCAATTTTTTTTAAAATTATTTCATTAAAACTAGAACTATTAGCGAAATTAAATAAAAACTAGGAAGCATATGTATAAATAAGTTCAACCTCCGCGTACTATGTAATTCTCTCTCTCATATATATATATACTTGTTTTGTTATTATCTTGTATTTGTAAATATTATTATTTAATCATTATATAATTTAATGAAGTTAGATTCTATGTATCCCTTAGGACTGATTAAAGGTTAGTTATTTTACATGAGCATTAGAATTAGGGCTCGCTTATAAATTTGATTTGTTTTTCTAAATGAACTAAAATTGAAAGAGATTTGGCATTATTATTGAATGTCATTTAGTTATGTGAATCCAGACCATTTTCTTTTCAAAATAGGAGTGAACTCAGTAGAGTTCTTTAATCTCTACATCTAGATTAATCAATTTTGTTCGCTTGTGTCTTGGTATTGTCCCACATTGATCAGTATCTGCTATTTCCCTTTTAATATTACCGATTCAATATTATTCTGACAGTTTTTATATAACTCTCTAGCATGTCCTTATATTTCACTCTATATTTAGTGTTTATTTAGAGTAAGGTTTGTGTTGAATAATGACTGATTGTAATTGATCCTAAGTGGAAGGAAAATTAAGTGTGAAAGATTTAAATTTATGGATTGAATCACTTCATTTTATCTTATTAAGGTGTGGAATTAATAAGATATTTATAACTAATTCTTACATTCTTATTTAGAGCTTGTTATAAATTTAAACTATAAAATTTCACAATTACATAGTGCTATTGATTTGCTGATCTGGCAATATTTAGATGGGACAGTAAATATTGTGTTGTGGTGGGTGTTTGTGTACATAAATGACTAGTTTATTGTGGCATATAGGATTGCTAGAAAAAAAATTACAATTAGCTTTCTAAATATGGGGAATGGGATTAACTCTTGTGAGACTAGTTTTAGGCTGCAGTCTGGTTGCCACTACTAGTAATTATGCATGTTACATACTCATCAACTTGTACCACCACAATATGAAAATATATTTTGTTTTGTTTCCTGCAGTGTAGAAAATAATTTATAAGCCATGTTTTTTAATATTATGATTTTTTTTCTAAATTCATACTATTTCTATTTACAAGTCTTGTATTATGTACATATATTTGCTAGTGACCTAAAGACATCAGATGAAACAAATCCAATATTGCAATTAAAGTATTACAACAATATATCACATTGAAAGCTGAATTATCATTAGGATTCTCATCTTCACAAAAATTCTTAAAGTAGAGTGGAAGACTATTGTTTTTGAAAGCATATGAATAAGCATATATGAATATAAAAGTGCTGTTAGTGGTGGTATTACTAGCTACAGAGTAGAATGAGACCACATCTTTTATATAGGTGAGTTACCTAAAATATATAGATACTGATCTGGTATCATATTTATAAAACTATTATTCTGGTTTTGAAATCATATATATTTTAAAAATTTCAGGGTATTAGTTAGAAAAGAGTAAAAGTTGACTGCAAAAGACTTATGTTCATTTAGTTCCACATTGAAATGTAGTTTTTAGTGATAAAAAAACCAGAAACAGCTTTGGAGATAATGTTATTACAAGCTCTATGTCATTTGATATCTAATGATCATTCAAGGATACAGTATATGTGTCTAGAGTTAGGTGATGTCAACTACGTTTGTAAAATTCAGAATATTAGGGGAAAAATGTTACCTAACTATAATGGAAACTATTTTAATATTATCTTCAACCCCCCCCCCCCCAATTGATAAAATATGTATTACTAAAAGTAATGAGAGAAGATATAATTCCTCAATCTTATTATTAACTATATGTATCACAGAATCTTTCACTTCATTTTTTAATCAATTGTTACAGTCTTTCACAATATTTTTAAGGTACTAAATGAACTTTGGATAATTGTCACTCTAAGAATCCTCTTCAATACTGAGATGATAATATATTCTTATTTACTAATGGAATTATTTATTATAGTGAGAGTTTTTCATATTTAATTTTCATAAATTTAATACTGACAAAGATTATGGTACAAATATTATTGAATATAATTAAAGGGGATTTGAACCCTTATGTCAAGCTCCCTTTCAGTCATCTTCTTCATCTGCTCCATCTTTACAACTGATACACATGACCCCATACATGTAAAAAACGATAAATGATCTCCAATATATGTATTTTTTGCTGACCCAGTACTCATCAGTTGGTCTGGATCATCATCTACCAAATATAAATATATATATAATCAGTGCTCGGTTTATATTAAGATAGCAAATCACCTGTAATTACATCTAGCTTTTATATATATATATATATATATATATATATATATATATATATATATATATATATATATATATATATATATTGTCACCTCAACTTTCTCCGCGCACTCTTTTACTTATTCAGCCTCAATAAACTCTCATTTATTTCAAGTAGCTAGTCAATTGAATTTTATACTTTAGGATCAAATATACCGGGGGCGCCAAATTGCAGCTATAAATTGTAATGCCCACCAGAGATCATCATCATTAGTCAATTTAGGACTATAGAAGATACTGGAGAAAGTAATTAAATTGTCTCTCAAAAAAATAATAATAACAATAATATTGATAAAACCATTCAATCTATGTGGTCTTAATTTCAAACCTAGCATTAGTCATGCAAATATTTCATGATAAATTTATTATAAAATTCATAATAATGAGACAACTTTCTTCCACAACTTTATTATAAATATCTGATCTCGAGTGGTAACTACAGAAAATACTATATACAGTTCTCATTTATATCTGACTGGAAATAAATCAGTAATTAATGCAGAGAACTCATAATCTATGTTCATAATATAAAATTATCATTTAATTTAACATTAGATAAAATTTATCACAAATAAATCCTCCCCATTTAATTCCATTACTTTATTTTTCGTTCTCAGCATCTATCACTTTCAATAGCTACAATTATATAACACGGAATGTCTGTGTTATGTTCTCTAATCTGAGAATTCCTAATCTTATTTCTCTAACACACATATATCTTTCGATCAACTATCAATTCATGATCCCTACTTTTATAATAGTATAATAATGTTGTTATAATATGCTACTTGACTTCCAAACTAGCTCTTAGATTAATAATTGAACTGCTCTTTCTCAAGGTCTAGATCTGTCAAGAGGTGCCCATATAAGTGATTACACTGTAATGGATATGATCCCATATATGCTAAAATAAATTTTAATACAAGTTCAATAGTGGGAATCACTCTAAACACCGAGAGCAGGAAAGGGATTTTATGTCTGCTCCCAATATTCACAACATTACAATGAATCAAAAGATTAAATTTGTTAAACTTAACTCAACTATTCCCTGTCATTTTATTCTATTATTTCTAATCTATTTTAATTAATAACGGTAATAATTTTATTTTGCTAAAGTAAACTATGGAAGTAAACCACGGATATCAATCAGATAAATCAATCAAAAATTTACTTATGAAAGTAAAGTACGGAAATGAATCATAAAATTAGATTATGCAAATTAATTATGAAAGTAAATTATGTTAAAATGAATTATATAAAAGTGACTTCTACAAAATGGATTATATTAATCGAATATAGGAATATTCAAGATAAAATTAATACTGTAAATCAATCATGGAAATAAATTATCAATATAAAATTAACTATGTGAATCGAATATGGAAACAATATAATAATGACTACTGCAAATCGATCTTGGAAATAAAGTATCATTATAAAATAAATAATTAAATTTAAATATGAACTAATATTACTTTAAATATAGGTGCTGGATATATAGATTCTGGAGATATTTGAAACATCAAAACACAAAACACAATGTAATCTTATAACAATAATAAACTTTATTACATTAACAAATATGATAAAAACTAAAATAAAATCAAAACACACTCAAATCTAATATTGTTGCACTCAAATACATGATTCAGATTTACTAAAGACTATGGTTCGAATACCTGTTTAATTAATTCATTTTCTGGATGACTTATTTATTGTTTGACCCATTTATTTATTAAATAAATAATTGACAATAATAATGAATACAAACGCTCACACACAGAATCAGAATTTCGTATATTTTAGCTTTAAGAAAACTTATCTTGAAAGAGGAGAAAACCTATAAATTCCTACTTCTCCCTTTTTATTGTAAACATTGTCCATTGGACTGTTCCAAAATAATATATTAGTTTCAATTATTCTAAGTAGCAATGTTAAATAATCATAAATTTCTAAATTATTTTATCAAGTAATAATTTTCACATTTCTAATGAAGAAGGATGATATGTCAAAAATCCCCTACTGATTTTGAAAACGGGTTTAAATTCAAAACCCACACTTTTACGTTCATGCTTGTCAGATCTTTACGTTTTGACTGTATATAGCTTAATAGGTTAGTATATCTATTCAGCTTGAGAACTTCAATTTATCATCATTCAAAAAAAATCAATACAGATCGGTTAGTTTATCAATTAAAATCCCTGTCATTCCTCATCATACATATACATCTGACTGAATCCTCATCCTTTCAGGGCAACTTTATTCTGTCCCACGTAAAAAAACTCTCTTCATATCACACATCACCATGCAGTATCTATAACGCGCACACAGCCACGTCTTGATAAGGGAAATAAAAAACAACAACATCAACTTCAAACTTAAACTATTTGCTTGAGCCAGGGAGAGAAATCTTTTCTTAAGATCCAGAATCGTTTCAAGAGCTTCTCTTAGACACCTATTCTCTATATTGGCATGCAAAACATTTCTACACTTAAACAGTAACTTTATCAATAATTCCATATCTTAACAAATAAATGGAGTGAAATTCAGTCATCTCCGACTGCCATGGTAATTAAATTATGAGACAGCTATTTCCCATCTGTAGGGTGGTAGGATTACTTTACATTAGTAATGACAAGCATTTATAGCTTTAAATATGCCCACACATACATCGATTCCAGCCTAGATAAATGACAAAGACTAACCAGATCCCAAATCAATACATATATGAATTATTTCAATTTTAACCAGTCAAGCCAACAACATACCCAATATTTATATTAATAACAGATCAACACTCACAGCATAATAATGGGTTTTATACGACCATCCCCTCCCTCTTCACATTTAATATTAAGCACAAATTAAAATTTTGTTAAGAATAATAAAATATTTATATCATTTCTCTCTTTACTTTTAAGTCTAAATCTACGTGAGCATCTATACTTAAATGGTATCAAAATCATTTTCTTTTCTTTCCTTCAAACATTTTAAACATAAACAAAATATTAAATTAAATAATCTAGTGATTAGAGTGTGACATAGCATATAAACAAAATGAAATATAATAAAAAAAAACAAATGACATATTATATAAACGAAATAAAATAAAGAATAAATATCAACATTACAGATAGTCTCTTTAAATGTCTTTTCCTTCCACTGTCCATCAATCAATTAATATATTCAGTTCATTTTACTTGAGATAGCTATATAATTGCACATCAGACAGTTATTTTAATTAAATGTGTATAAGATGCACAGACAGTCATTTAAATCAAGATAGATAAAAAACGTAGATAGTTATTTTAAATCAAAAGTGTAGCTACAGGAGAATTAATAAATTTTTAAAAGAGTTCTATTGGTTACCTTCCATTTGATGAGTTCTTCCTGGATTTGAATTCACTTTGTTTTCCTTTCTTCTTCTTTTCCATTTAAAGGTTCAACTTATAGGCAACAAGCAGTTTCTGATTACTAACATGAATTAACTTTTTAAAACATTATACAGAAGATTGCTGCAGTTCTTTAAACGAATTTTAAACAGCCAAATAATTATTATAATCTGAATTGGTCTTTTAATTTGACAAAAAAAATTTGACAATTCTCTCCTTGCAGGAAATTTTATAAGCAGACTGGATAAATTGTGATATTCAGCAGAAAATATCTTATCAAAAGTTGACTTCTTCATAATTAATTTGAGAAAAAGAGATATGCAACATTTATGGATGAATTAGAAATTCATATTTTGGTCTACTATAAAACTTAAATGCATTATTAAATTCTGAGAAAGAAAATTAAAAAAAAAAACTTGGAGATTAATTCTTAGTTAGCCCATTGTTCTCAATTAGCAAAAAGTTATTTTCACTTTCTCCAGTCACTTTTTATAGAGTGAAGGAAAAAAAAACACATGTTAAACCTCCCTTCCCCCCATAGGTTCCTCTTCAAGGCTAATTAAAAAAAAATCCCCACTCAGAATGAACAATAACTCTTTCTAAAGTGTTACTTTTTTAACAACTTTGTCTGATCTGCAACCAGATCTCTTTAATTAACACATTGTCGATTAATTTATGGAAAATTAGTTAAAGAAGATATAATTGAAAACATAAGCTTGCTAACACTTTTTTGGTCAAACAAAGGCTACATTCATTTAATCTAAATAATTTCTTATTTAGATTTACATTTTTAATAATTTTAAAAAAATTATGTCAGTTTCTATAAAGGAAAGAAAAAAAATCAAACCCATATATCTGTATCACACATACATACCTGTGCAGAACATGTTATAGAAAACTGATTATTCAGACTATATGAACACAAATATCCATCATAATTTCTTATAATTACAAGCATAAAATCAATCATAATTTCTGATAATCATAAACATAAATATTCACTATAATCTCCCATAACTTTAAACTTATTCTCCAGAAAGAAACTGTTAACCAAAGCTACTGACAATCAGTTCAATTTTAATTCTCTTCAACTCTTTAGTAATAGAGATCAAATTCGCAAGACTATCCAAGTCATATAAATATTTATTCCCAAATTATTATATTGGTAAATTATTATAAAAAAAAAAATCATCCCCCCTTTATTAAATAATGCTAACTACATTTTATACAAACACCAAACTGTTTCTATAGACATTACTTTTGAACTATATAGCCATTACTTTCTCAAATAAAACCTTTAATGTTTCTTTATATCAAAAAAAAAAAAATCTACAATTACTTCATTTTATTATATTTGGTTTATAGATGGAATAAACCAAAGGGCGTACAATATATATATATATATATATATAATTAAAATTACCCCAAATCCAAAATTCAACCAGACCAGCATAAAAATAATATTAAAAGACTACCAAAGGTTTCATTATTGATTTTGATGAAGCTAAGGTTGTCTTCTTTGAGAAAAATGAAATCAAAAGGAGAATTAAGGAATCTTTATTATTGAAAATTTATTATTCTGAAGCAATTAATTTATTTAAGAGTTTTTTTTAATATTAAGGGTGGATGGGAAGTGAATGGATTTGTGGGTAATGTTTAATATTATATATATTGTGTAGTTTTAGTAGTTCTTTATACTTGAGAAGTCTTCTTGTAGCAGTGAAACCTTTGGTAGTGTTTTAATATTATTTTTATGCTGGTCTGGTTGAATTTTTGATTTGGGGTAATTTTAATTATATATTGACTGTTTTAGCTTTATGCTTGTAATATATATATATATATATATATATATACAATATATATATATATATATATATATATATATATATATTATACTTGTTTTTAAATATTTTATTAAATAGTGACTTTTTGTAAGAAGAAGCAATAAGTTTGACTTTGAAACAACACAACTCTTTTAGAAGCTAGTAATCCTAAATATTCAATGCATCAAAGCATAAAAAGTAGATTATTTGCTAATTTGAGATCTTCACTACTAGTAAGGCTGCATTTTTTTATCTATCATCAACTATCACATGCATTCTTATTAAATTGCTCAATCTCTATCATTATTTATGCTGTATTATTTGTTTGTTGAAGCACTTCTACTCTTTACTGAATAATTCTTGATTTGACTTTATTCTAATTAAAAAAATTTAAATTCCACCCTGAGATTCATTTTTGTAATTTTTCTAAATGTAGATAAATATAATTATATTTATCTTTTCATATATTTTAAGGCACATATTTCCAAAAATTACTTGGCTCATTCTAAAGAACTATCAGAGATGACCATTTTATTTTAAAGTTAATCATCTACAAAACTCATTATAAAATATGTTTTGACTTTGAAAATCTTACAGCAAATGACATTATATTTAAGCTGTATATGATTAAATTTCTTAGTTGTACTAAATTTTTACTGTTTGATGTTTCGTTTTGTCTTTATTAAACTATCTGAATTTTCCACATAAGCATTTCTGACTGTTTTTTCTATTCAAAAAATTCAAAATTCTAGTGTCATATCATGTTATGCTTAACAAACGTTTTTGCATGTAACGCACTATGGTAAATTAAGTGATTGACTTTAGATATAACAGAAGTGAAAATTGTTCTTGAAATTATAAAAAAAATGTGTATGTATTTATTACACAGAAGTGCAAGACCTATGAGCAGCAGAATCGATCCTGGGACTTGTACCAAATCAGACCCTCTACCAACTGCACCAAACCATAATAGAATTCAAAAAGAAAATTTTTCAATACATACCCACTCTAAAGTAGGAGACAGATGTCACTTTTACAAATACAATATTCATTCTAAAAGTGAATATTCTAAAAGTAATTTGAATGTAGCAGATTTTGAAAATTGTATTTTTGAGGCAGTCAGTCTAGGACTATTTAAACCGTTGAGAAAAGTTATACAAAATAGATAAAAAGTCATTAAAATTAAACAAATGGAAAGCAAATAAAATAAATTGGACACTAACTAGTACATCTAACATAGCCAGCATAAAGGGTAAAACTCACATGTAATGTTTATTTAGAAACAATCATTAATATGCAAATGTACAAATCTCAATAAGACTACAACAGGTTACAGAGAAGATTAAGCCTAGAGCAGTGTCAATGTAGCAACTAAAAAATCTATAAACTGAATGACAATCAGTAACAGTAAAAAACCTGAGCAAAGCAAACAAGCATCAGCTATATATGTATATGAATAATACACAAACAAACTTATCATCATCATCATCATCAGCCATTATCAAACCACTGCAGGATGAAGGTCTCTCAAGTTCAATCCATCTTTTCCTATCTTTAGCTTCTCTTCTCCACATCACCCCTGCACACTTACGTATTTTATCTATCCATCTCACATGTGGTGATTTCTAGGTCTTTTACAATCTCTTGGAATCCAGTTTAAATTTCAATTATCCATCTATTATCATCTTTTCTAGAAATATATCCAGCCCAACTCTACTTCAGTCTTTTAGTTTTTTCAATGAGGTCAGTAACACCTGTTTGTTCTCTTACCCATACATTGCATTTTCAATCTCTTCTTGTTACTCCCAACATGCATCTCTCCATACTTCTTTGAGGGGTCTGAAGTCTCTGTATTCCTCTTCTATCAAGTGTCCAAGTCTTCAATCCATAAGTAAGAACTGGCAAAACAAATTTATTAAAAACCTTCCCTTTCAAACACACGGGCATATTTCCTTTTAGTATCAAGTTATTTCTAACAAAAGCACTCCAACCAAGTTTAATTCTATGATTAATTTCATCCATTATGTTTCCATCTGTATTAATAATCTGACCAAGGTATTTGTAACTGTTAACTTCTAACTTATCATAATCAATCTTTATTTTCATATTTTGAAAAAATCTATTAAACCTTACTTTAGTCTTTTTAACATTTATCTTTAGTCCTACTTTCCTACTTTCATTTGATAACTTCTGCAATATTTCCTGTAACTCTAAAGCATTATTTGCAAAAACAACTACATCATTTGCAACATCTAAATGACTTAAATAATCTCCATTTACTTTCACTCCTTTAACTTCCCATTTTAATCCACAAAATACTTCTTGCAGCACTGCTGTAAAAAGTTTTGAAGATATGGAGTCACAATGTCTTACACCTTGATTTTCCTACTATCATTATGTAATCTAATTGTTGCTGTTGTATTTTTATAAATATTCTTTAAAATATGACAATATCCTGGATCTACACCTTAATGATCCAATGCTTTAATCATTGAAGAAATGTTTATAGAATCAAATGCCTTTTCATAATCTACAAATCCTAAGTATAATGGTAACTCATATTCATTTGTCCTTTCTATAACTTCTCTCAATACCTGGATATGATCTACTGTACTAAAACCACTTTTAAATCCAGCTTGTTCTCTTGGTTGGTGGAAATGCAGTGTTTTCTGTAGACGCGTTGTAATTATCTTAGTAAAAATTTTGTATAAAACTGATAAAAGACTGATAGGTCTGTAATTTCTAATATCTTCTTTATCACCTTTTTTAAATATTAATATTAATACTGCATTCTTCCAATCATCTGGTACATCATTATCATTTAGACATTTGGTATATAACTTTGCTAAAAAAATTTCTATTTCTTCACCTGCTTCTTTTAATATATCAATTATAATTCCATCATTACCTGGAGTCTTCCGTTTCTTCATAAATTTAATTGCATGTCTCACTTCCTCATTCAAAATTCTGGACAATTTGAAAGATATAAGAGGTATAGGAGTCACTTGTTCTTTATTACTATATAATTCTTGATAGAAGTCTTCTACACATTTCATGATGTCATCTCTCTTTTTAGTAGTATTCTCATCTTTTTTTTTATTGCAGATATAAATTTGCTACCAATACCAAAAGTTGTTTTACACTCTTTTGACTTTTATTCTCTTCTACAGCTTTTCTTGCTAGTTCACAATTATACTTTCTTATATCATTTTAGCAGCACACCTGAATGTTAGAATCAGCTCTATGAACTAGAACCAATACAGACTGAAGATTTCTAAAAAATTACTATTGTGTGAGCTTAGGAATTTGATTAGCAAGCTGAGCCAGAATTGTTTTAACAGTCAGCTAATATCCATACCTTTATACCAATACTTATATACATATGGAAATAAATAATTAAAAGTATTTTGTGAATTATATATTTTTAGCTGCAATTGCACCTGAGTTCAAACACAATTATAATAAACTTCCTTTCTATTATATTTAAAGATAATTTAACTTTTCTAAAAAACATTAAACTTTTATTGTTGAAAAATTTGAATTAAATTAAGATGAGATTATTAATATATTGGTTTTCTTTCATAATTATATTTTTTTAAATGGTGTTGTATATTTCTTTTTCTATATATTTATTGAATGTCCATATATTGCTTATATATATTTGTATTTTAGAGTGTGTGGAAGATATTTCCTGAACTATCCTATTTGCTGGATCATATATATTTTTGTCAATAAAAACAGTTGGTGATCTATCCATTCATTCAATCATCCATCTAATAAAATAGCAATACCAGATAATTATTATGCCTCCATTGTTATTATATTATACCAGGTGTTAAAATTATTACATCACTTCATGGTACCTTTATCAGCAAAATAATATTGCTTGCCTATTAGAAATTTTAAGGCACACACATCACAGGTTAAAGCCTGTTCAAGTATTTACATATACTTCCCGTGTGCTCGATAAAATATAATTACGATAGAGTATTAAATAACTTACTTTTTTATTGAAAATTGTTTTACATTTCTTCTTTTTATTTGATTTTTTTTAAAGTAAATGCTTAATAAACCTATATTGTATACTAACTTTCTTATTTTGCCATACATAAAACCAAGAAAATCATTTGCATCATTTAAAGCATTGAACTTCCAAAAATAAATGTTAAAATTGATATAAAAATATTCAAAATTCTCTCTTCCCTAACTCTTCCATATCTAAAAAAGTAGGTCAATTACCTAAAATATTATTGTGAGCTATCATTTTGATAGAATTTTTTTAAAAAAAAACATATATAAACTTTCAACAAATTATATTAAATTTAAATCTATTAAACTTTGATTTTAAAATGTTATTATAATTTAAAATTGAAAGCAAAATATGTTTATATCACCCCCATTTGATCTTCATTTAAAACATATTAAAGTTCTAAAAACAATTTTTAAATTTGATATCAAAATATTCAAAATTTTCCCACTCTCTGTTCCATATTTAAAAAAATAGGTTACTTATCTATAGTACTCTGTCTGATATCTCTTACTTATGTACCAAATATGAATCAAATCTATTGAATTTTAATCTATTAAACCTCATTTTTAAAATTATATTCTAACTTAAATAATAAAAGTAATCCCAAAAATTGAGAAACAAATGTTCCAACCAACAAACATTTATTATAACTTAAATAAAAGGATTTAAAAAATTGAATTCATGCAACTATGTTAGTCATATAAATAATTTATAAAGCACAATCTGTAATTGAAAATGAAGTCTCAATGTTTAACCACTTTTTAAAAAAAAGGTAAAACCTTATCTAATAATAATAATAATAATAATAATAATAATAATAATAATAATAATAATAATAATAATAATAATAATAATAATAATAATAATAATAATAATAATAATAATAATAATAATAATAATAATAATAATAATAATAATAATAATAATAATAATAATAATAATAATAATAATAATAATAATAATAATAATAATAATAATAATAATAATAATAATAATAATAATAATAATAATAATAATAATAATAATAATAATAATAATAATAATAATAATAATAATAATAATAATAATAATAATAATAATAATAATAATAATAATAATAATAATAATAATAATAATAATAATAATAATAATAATAATAATAATAATAATAATAATAATAATGCTCAACAGCTTAATAATATTTATTTTTCATTAAATGGAATTAAATTACTCATGTTACTAATTTTTTTTTCATATATCATAGCATCGGCTGGGATAAGAATCCTCAACTGTCTGCAACCAAGTACTTGCTTGCAAGACGGCTGCGATGACCTCTCGGCTAACAACACTTGACATATTACTAATTTTACTACTGCATTTAAAAATGAGAAGACTCACTTTTTAAAATATATAAAAACATATTTTTTAAACTTATAAAGTTTCATTTCTAACACAACAATTGTATTTAAAAATAGTAAATGAAAATAACACCAATTTAAATTATATTTTTTATTAAAGAAACTCTCTTTAGATATGCAATCAAATTTTATAAATTATGGTATATGCTTTAATTTTAAAGACTGGACAACATATAAAAATATTAAATGTGCACATACGCTTACACTCATATTTTTAATTATAATCCAAATCAATATATTCCTTACTTTTACAATCAAATAGGCATATATTAGAAAAATGCTATCAGTCCCCATAATGCACTTTGATGATGATGCAGAACTAGTTTGTTCAACGTATATCACGAAGGCTATGCATTTTTCACATGCCATTGATTATTTTTGTAAAAGTTTTAGATAATTTGGATTACAAGTAAAGTGTTACGTTATAAATTAGTGAATATAAATAAATGATTTAAAAATAATAATCTTACCTGAAACATCAAGACTTTCTAATCGTCCTAGTTTTGTTAAACCAAAATCTCTTAAATGTGAAAGTTGATTATAGGTCAAATTTATTTTTCGAAATTCTTGCGGTCCTTTAAATCCATTATCATCAATGTTAGAAATTGAATTGTTCTGAAGATACATTTCACTAAGATTACGAAGTGATTGAAATGCATTACCAGGAACATGGCTAATCAAATTATTGGATAAATCTAGAACTCTTAGTCTAATTAATCGGCTTAAAGCATCCACGGGAATTTCCTGTAATCGATTGCTATCCAAATATAGAATTTGTAGTGATTCAATACCAACAAAAGCCGAACTATTAATTGCTGCAATCATATTTTTGCTAAGCCTTAATTCATGAAGATTTTTGATTTCTTTTAATGCTTCTGTAGGAACTGCACGTAATTCATTGCTTTCAAGATTAATCAAAGAAACATATTTTTCGAAGCTAGCAAAAGCTTTTGGTGGAATTTCGGTAAGTAAATTTTTAGAAAGATGTATACTTTTTAAATGTTTCAAATTCATTAATGCTTTTGGTACACGTGTGAGTTTATTAGAATCCAAGTGTAAAATGCTTAAAGAAGGAACCTCAGTAAAAACATGATTAGTTAGATCTTGTAATGCATTATTGCTTAAATATAATGTTTTCAAAGCAGTTAATCCACTGAATGCACCCACAGAAATCCAAGTAATTCGATTTGAAGCAAGGTTTAATTCTTGAAGATTTTTCAAATTAGATACAGCTCCTGTTGGAACTTCTGTTAAAAAATTATTCCTTAAATCTAATAGTATCAAACTATGTTCGAATCCTAAAAAAGCATGGTGATTTATAGTATGAATGTTATTATTAGCCATAGTCAGATGCAACAGAGTGGTATTTAATTTAGGGAAAACACGGGCGGGCACATCTGTAAAATTATTATTAATAAGCACCAGCTGGTTTATGGGAAAATTAATAAGAGATAATGTTGAAAATATTACATCATGATTACTGTTTCGACATGTCACAGTTTTATGAAATAGTGGTGCTTTAACGTCACAGATACAAGGCGAAACAGACCAGGTTTTGCATGTCTCCTGCGACTTGCTGAGCACTGGATGAGATGCATTTGATATCAAGACTAATATTACCAGCGCCAGCCTGTACAGGAGACTTCCCATTTTCATACAGGGCTCCCTAAAAATAAAAATAAAAATTATATATATATGTAATATAAGAAAAGCAAATTAATTGAATATATATATATATATATATATATATATATATATATATATATATACTAAGCATACTTTGATACTCTAATTAAAATGTACATTTCAATATCATTGATTGTTAAATTAAATAAATCAATTTATTTTTAATTGTGCATATAGCCAAGAATTTGTTTTAACCTTTTTTTAGAAATTATATATATATATTCACAAAGAAAAAGTAAATACTTTTATATATAAATAAATATATATGCCTAAAAAATTAATACTCAATTCATTGTAGATAAATTTGCAATCTGTATTCCAATAATGTACATTTATCTGTATTCAAATTAGGTACATATATTTATTTTTTTAGATTTCAATCATGTTATTAATTTTTTTCAATAAGTTCTCATAGTGATGAAATAATAGATTTTTATATGGATGTACAAAAGGCTTTTGATCAGAGTAAATAACATTTTAAAATTGTTATGGGAGACTTTAATGCTAGAATTGGTAAATTAATGAAAGATGAAAGTGCTACATTTTGGTTGTGGTAATGGAAATGAGAGAGCACAGACTTGTGGAGTTTGTAGAAAAGAAAAACTTTATATTATGAATTATTTTTTTGAGAAAAATGTTAAAAGGAAATGGGCATGGAAGCATCCAAATGAAGGTACAACAGAATTAGATATTTTGACTAACAGAAAATACATATTTCAAGATTGTAATGTTCTTAATAAATTTAACATGGGGTGTGATCATCACATAGTAAGATTATGTAAGATATATGCTAATGTAAAACTAGAGAGACAAAAATTATTAAGAAAAACAATATTTACAGTTGATATTTCTAATCTTCAGAAACATTGTCATGAATTCAAAATCAAACTTACAAATCAGTTTCAAGTATTAGTAAATTTTGAACATGATTCATATTTAAATGAAATTAATATGAAAATAACTTATACACTTTTAAAAACTGCAACAAAGATAGTTGGTAGAAAAAAGCATCAATTGATCAATAAAATTTCTACTGAGACTAGAAAATTTATGAAAAAAAGAAGGAATATGAAAATATAAAAAATGATGCATTAAAAAGGATTAAATACCTCAAATTTTGTAAAATGGTATGGAAAGAGTTGAAAATGATATAAGGAAATATAACTGTGAACTAGCAAAGAAAATTATAGAAGAGAATAAAAGACTCAAGAGTGTAAAACTACATTTTTATATTGGTAGGAAATTTATATCTGCAATAAAAAAAATGGAATTATTACTAAAAAGAGAGTTGACATAATGAAATGAGCAGGAAACTTTTATCAAGAATTATATAGTAATAAAGAACTAATATCTTCTATATCTATTAAATCTTCCAAATTTCCCAGAATTTTAAATGAAGTGAGACCTGCAATTAAATGTATGAAGAAAATAAAGGCTCCAGGTAATGATGGAATTATAATTGATATATTAAAATAAGGAGGTGAAGAAATAGACATTTTTTCAGTAAAGTTATATACCAAATGTCTAAATGATAAAAATGTACCAGATGATTGGAAGATATTAGAAATTACAGATCTATCAGCCTTTTATCAGTTTTATACATAAATTTTCTCAAGTTAATTACAACTTATCTATAGAGAACATTGGATTTCTACCAATCAAGAGAACAAGCGGGATTTAAAAGTGGTTTTAGTACAGTAGATCATATCCAGGTATTAAGAGAAGTTAAAGAAAGGACAAATGAATATGAGTTGCTATTATGCTTTCGATTTTTAGATTATGAAAAAGCCTTTGATTCTATAAACATTTCTTCAGTGATTAAAGCATTGGATCATCAAAGTATAGATTCAGGATATTGTCATATTTTAAAGAATATTTATAAAAATGCAACAGCAACAATTAGATTACATAATGATACTAGGAAAGTCAACATTGAGATGGGTGTAAGACAGGGTGATTCCATATCTCCAAAACTTTTTACAGTAGTGCTGCAAGAAGTATTTTGTGGATTAAAATGGGAAGCTAAAGGAATAAAAGTAAATGGAGATTACTTAAGTCATTTAGATTTTGCAGATGATAAAGTTGTTTTTGTAAATAATGCTTTAGCATTGCAGGAAATGTTGCAAGAGTTATCAGATGAAAGTAGGAAAGTAGGACTAAAGATAAATTTTAAAAAGTCTAAAGTAATGTTTAATAGATTTTCTCAAAATATGAAAGTAAATATTGATTATGATGAGTTTAGAAGTTACCAGCTACAAATACCTTGGTCAGAATATTAATACAGACAAAAACATAATGGATAAAATTGATCATAAAATTAAACTTTGTTGGAGTCCTTTTGTTAGAAATAACTTGATACTAAATGGAAATATGCCTATGTGTTTGAAAAGTAATGTTTTTAATAAATGTTTTTACCAGTTTTTATTTATGGATCTGAGACTTGGACACTTAATAGGAGAGCAATACAGAGACTTCAGACCACTCAAAGAAGTATTGGAAGAATGCATGTTAGGAATAACAAGAAGAGATTGAAGATGCAATATATGGGTAAATAAACAAACAGGTGCTACTGACCTCATTGAAAAATTTAGAAGACTGCAGTGAAGTTGGATTGGACATATTGCTAGTAAAGATGATAATCGATGGACAATTGAAATCTTAAACTGGCTTCCAAAAGATTGGAAAAAGACCCACAACGAGACCACATGTGAGATGGATGGATGACATAAGAAAGTGTGCTGGGATGATGTGGAGAAGTGATGCTAGATATCGGAGAAGATGGATTGAACTCGGAGAGACCCTCATCATGCAGTGGATTGATAATATATGATGATGATGATTATTTTTTTCAGGTCATTAATTTAGTGAACTGTGGATACTAGTCACTGATTGGTAAATGTATATCTAGCTATCACAGATAGAGATTGAATTAAGTACAAAAGGCATTCAAACCATCATTTTCCCGAAATTGTCAAGCATGCTGAATAATGAGCTTCTGTAAGAATTAAAACTGATCGTTACAGTGGATTATTTAAAAATTATTTTCCGTTTGCTGTTATTATTCTACTTTATTTATATAGAAGACGCATATTCATGTTTTCTTTGCATTCAAACAAAAATCGATAATAAAAAATATAATTTTGCAGCTAAATTTGTCACCATAATATAGAATTGGTTGTCAGGTTGTTTGAAATATTTATATAATGCTCTCTAATTTTGTTAATATGTGATAGATATTAGACCTATTTTTTTTTCTCTTAATTTCATCAATTTATAATGCATTTAACTTTATTGTTAAAAAAAAAAAGATAATAAAAGTTATTTTAAAATAGGGCATTTAACATTAGATTTTATTTAAAAATGGAAATAATCTTTTTCAAAGCTAAGTTAGAGAATGACAATAAAATGAATTTGGCAAAAAGGAATTGTGACATTAATGTTTCAATAAACGTAAAAAGATATTACAAAATTTGAAAATTCTTTTTTCTTTCTTTTGTTCTCTGAATTTGGCCTCAAAAATATTAATAGGAACGAAGATTTAGAAATATAATTATATAAAGCATTATTTCCAAAAAAAGAAGAAAGAAAAAAAAAGCATCTTTTAACATAAATAATGGATTACCAGTATTAAAATTAAAAACATATCTTAAATTCTTTATATAAATAAACATCTAAAATTTTATTCTAAAAAACAAAAACAAAAAAATCTTTATTTCTTTTCTTTTTTCTTAATCTCCCTCCCTCTGTAAAGTTATTCCTATTTTCCGTCAATTATTATTTAAATATGAATTTTTATTTTAAATATTTTAATTATTAATAAATTATCATGAAATAGTCTGTAAAAATGTTAACCAGGAGATCGATGCTCTAGTGATCTTATTAGTCATTTAATTCTCCCTTATATCCATAGATTTGAATACCCACGGTATGTATTTGACCATATCTACATAATCGAGTGGCTTTTAAATTTGATTAATAAAGCAGATAAGTGCTATGTCCAATGGTGTTCTGTTCTGCTAGGAATCTAGTAATGTCTAAGAAGATTATGGTCAGCAATTTACTCGTGTAACTGGAAAAAGAGACTTGTTTGGAACATCGTAAGATGGGCATTATTATACCATATAAAAGAAAACATACTTTCATAAATTTAGCATCGTTTTGATTATAATATTTAGTAAAGAAAGGGTTAAAACAATAAAATCTATCTAATAAAAATAATAATGGAAAAGTTTTGTTTTGTTTTAAGCACCTATATTTTGTATGTTTTATGTATTTAAGAAGTTTTATATTTTTGTTTCTCACGTTCATTTCATATATTTGTTTATAGATATTCAATTAGTTATTTTCATCATTATAATAATGATAATATAAATAGTATGTGAATATTACTTCCTTACATTTTACATATCTTTTATTATAATATATATATATATATATAAATTTTTAGTTATCTTGATAAAAATTATAGTAATATGATTGAAATATCCGATAGTTGTTAACTATTTATTGTAATTTTTATTTATATTTGATATTGAGGAATGAACACGTTTTTTTAAAGAATTGTGGTGAAATGAATAGATTATTAAAAATAGATTTTTAAACGTTGTTTATTATATTGATATATTGTACTCAAAATCATGATATTACATTCGTCATTTTGATCTGAAAGCCTTTTGGAAAAAAAATATACATGATGCCCTTAATCCAATATCACTTATAATTCTCTCTTGGCATTATCAAAAATTTAATAATCTTTAAAAAGTAAACTGATTATCATTAAGATATGCATTTTAAAATCAGTGTCACATTGAAATAATACTTAAGTTAATAAAATGTCACAAACTTTACAAATTACATTAACAATTAAAAATGATCAAGTTCAAACACCCATTACATCACTAAAAGCTACCAATGAGCCAATCTTAATAGTTTTAGGCTGGTATGAATTCCTCATGTGGAGACCAATTAAAGTTGATGCTTCATTTCCATTGATGCCTTTTTATTTATATAATTGACCATGGTTAATGTAGCTATTTATTTAAAATTGGTCAGCAAATGGATATCTTGTGATTGTTTTTTTTTTTTTTTTTTACAGAATAAAACAAGAAAAACTTTAAAACTCTCATATTATAGCACTTGACAAATTAGGTTACATGATTCTGTTAAAATAGGTTGTTGGAAATATTTTTGTGTTGAAATGAGATTTAAAGGCACTTTGATATATATATATATATTGTGATAGAGTGCATTCATATGAAGTTAAACCATCAAAAATCACATGATCACCATTCTTTATGCTAACACAAGTTGTTTTTCACATAGGCAAAATGCTCCATACAGTAGCATCGCTCAGTGCAAGCCAGAAAAATCAATGGATGCAGGAAGGTTTCCTACTGATGACAGCCACAAGCTAGAAACTAGTCTGGGGATATTGGATGAGTAAGCACTAGATAGGAATTTTATGCACAAACCTCCCTGCATCCATTGATTACTCTGGCTTACACTGAGTGGCACTAAAGTATGGAGAGTTTGGCTCTGTGTGTCATATCAATTTATTGGTTTATATGTATTTTTGCAAAGACAAAATAGACTGCATCTATGGAAAGATAAAAATTATGCACAAACACACATGCACATGCATGCACATACACACACACATATATATATATATATATTACATTCATTGAATACCAAAACTTTATAATAAGTAAATAATAGACAATAACCCAAATAAATAATTGTTTTCTTTGACTGTTTAATGTAAAGCTAACATTTCTTAGTATTCAGCTGTTAATAGTATAGTTGTCCTTACAATTCAGGCTGCATAATGATGGAAATGCATTGATATATGTGTGCACAACTTTGGAATACTTATTTTATAATAGTTACTTTTTAAATAATTGCATGTTGAAATACTAATCTTACCTTTTCTTAGTTTTTTGTAGATTGTGAATAATCAGTAATTATAAAAAATGATTCTCTTTTTTTATTGTAATATATATTGTTTATTTCATTTTAAATCTAACATGCAATTTTGATCATTGCATATCTAATTAGCTAACGATTAAGAAATTATGAATGATGTAATTGTTTTAGAAAAAATGATGAGAAAAGATTTGTTTTACTTTTAATAATAAAGATGTCTCAAAACTGAATTTAAAAAAAGCTAATAACTTTATTTTAACTTTTCTAAAAAAAACTATTAAAGTATATATTTCTCCAATGAAAAATATTTGGATGGCTTTTTTGCTTGAGACAACTTAAGAAACAGAGGCAAAACTCTAATGCTAGTCAGTGCAAGCCAGATTAATCAATGGATGTAAAAAATGTTTGCACTGGATGGCACTACTGTATGGAATGTTTTGCCTTTGTTTTAATAGCTTGTGTAAGCATAGGAAATAATGATTATGTGATGTTTATTGACATTATAACAAGTTTGCATGTTAAAAGGACATGAATGGGAATTGATTCAGTCCAGAATATTAGACACTATCATTTCATTAAGTTGCATAAGGCATTTTATCAATGAATCTATTAATAATTAAAATTCAGTTCTGTGTAAAATAGTCCTCTAAAACAAACTTTCTTGGATGGAAGGAAATTCAATATTAATTTAACCAATAAATGTTGGAAAAATTGTTGTATTTGTTGAAATAAGTACTTTATCAAAAGCAAATGCTTTAAAGTGGAAGATGGAATAATGAATTCCTATCCAATCATTTAAAAGAAAACAAAATATCAACAAAATACATTTAATTTATTGTTATATTTATTTAAAAAAAAACAGACATATTACTAGTTTGTATTCAAAACAAAGAAATAACAAATTAGCTATATACGAGTCTACAATAAATAAATAATAATACAATAAAGCTGTGAACTATTCTATATTTTGTTTCAAATGCCTATCACATTTAATGCATATAGTGTACCCCACATGTACAGGACATAATCCATTTAATACATATGCAAGGATGGTTCAGATTGACCTTAGGTCAACATGGGTGTGACAAGAATCTTGGCCTCAGGGTGGCCTTCAAGCATTCCATCATCAGATTTTCAATTGGATGGCCGGTTTGTGGTAGATTGGAGCCTGTCCATTAAAGTATGAAGATTGCCTATTTTGGTATATAGCTGAGCACTTATAGTATATATGTGTGGGAGATGACAATCTGGACCAACTGATGATTGCTGGTTTAGCATGAAATACGTATATTGGTGATTATTTATCTTTTCAGCATATATGTGCTTGAGTGTATCAGTGTTATTAGATAGAGTGGAGAGTGATGGGTCATCTGAAAGTCTGTGCATATACCCTATATATTAAAATACTGCACATAAAATTTGGAAAAGATAGCCAAAAAAAAAAAAAGAAGAAGAATAAAATGAATGTACTTTCAACATAAACGGAAGGAATTATATATATATATATTGGTAAAGCTCCATCTAGTGATCATAAAATCCAAGCTAAGATCAGGTTATGAAATTTATAACTTGTTTTGTTTATCATAAATATATAAGAGATTTGAACATAGAATTTTAAACTCTCCTCAGCTATCTAATCCATCTCATACAACTGATACACAGGACCAAACACATATGAAGAAATAAATAATCTCTAATATATGTATCTCATGTTGAACTTGCACTCATCAGTTGGTCCTGATCATCATCAGCCACACACGTAAATAATAAGTGCTCAGTTTATATTAAGATATAAAATCATCAAGATTTAATGGATAAGCTTCAATATACTCCATCCTCAACTCTTCAGCCATCCATTCCATTGAAAATCTGATGATAGAATGACCAAATCCCACATTGATGCCAATATTATTGCCATTCCCATGTTGACTTTAAATCTCTCTGATTCCTCATATATATATATAAGATTTGCTGTCCATTAATGTTTGAAAAAACTGAGCCCTGATTATATATATGTGTGGGAGATGATAATCCTGATTAAATGATGAGTGTTGGTTCAACATGAAATATGTATATTAGAGATCATTTACCTTTATGCATGTGTGTGGTCATGTGTATTGTTTGTATGTGATGGATTGTATATCTGAGGGGAGTTTGAAAGTTTATGTTTAAATCCCTCATATAATTACATAACTTTAGTTATATAAATTATACTTGAATTCAATCAAACATTATATATAATCAAGTATCAACTCTAAGAGGAAAAAAATGGCTTCTCAAATGTTTTGTTTAAATTTTTATTTGTTAGTTTACTTTTTTCTTCAGATATCATATAATTGGAATTGCATAGTTACATACAGTGGTGTTTCATGGATCATTGTATAGACCAAAAAATTACATCGGGATATACTAAAAATAATATGATAGAGAAAATATAAATGGACTTTGCAATTGAATACCAAATTAACATATCAGTCTTAATTACAGGAATAAATTTATGAATGTAAGTTTATTAGAAATAATAGTTTAATAATAGATGGTGGCATCTAATTTTTGGCTATCCAATGAATCATTTAAAAAGACAATGACTGACTATAGAAATAAATGAAAAACTTTAGCACTACATTTCAATGTTTTTTTTTTATAAACAATAATATATATATGAAGTTTAAAATGTGTTTTAAATACTATATGTAGAACTATAATATGTGTTGATATTAAACATGCACACACTATATAATTCAAAAGCATAATGTATTTACATTATTTATTTTAATTTTTTTGTAGGCGTCTACCATGATAACTTCAACTTCTACACCTGGTTCAATGTTAATGGATGTAATCTGTTTAACAATTTCTGAAGGACTCTACAAATCAATAACAAGTTTATGGATTCTCATTTGAAACCTATCTCATGTTTTTGATCCTTCACCACATGGTGTTTCACGAGTAGTGATTTGAAGAACTTTTGTTGGAATGTATACTGGACCTTTGACATAAAGTTGCTTTTCTTTAGCACCACAAAAAAAGATCAGAGCAAACTTTTTCAAGACTCTTCACACTTCTACCAGTCAGAGTAATTCAAATTCTAAGCATTTGAGCCTCTTCAGAAGCAGGCTTTCCTGGATCTTTTATAATAAGACATAATACTTTAACTGGCTGACATAATCAATTTTTTTGATGAAAATATTGAACAGTGGTGAGCCAGGAAAAAAACCCATTATTACAAAAACAAATGTGTTTACAAGGGTAAGATAGTGTATACAGGAAGTAGATATTAGAATACATTAGCTTTAATATGAATTTAAATTTTATCTCTTTAAATGGCTAGTCCATATGTATGTCTACATTTTAATCATAGCACAAAACACTTTCATTCCAAATACATAACTTAGAACAATTTGACAGAAAAACTCATAACAGTCATTTTAATAACCTTGTAAATACAATTTTACTTTTTATTTATCATGCGCAATGAGTCTGAAAAAATGTATTTTCAAAACAAGGATTGTCTCATATTAATGTGAGAATATATATTAATAATATTTCAATTATATAAAAAAATCTCAAAGACTTTGTTATATAAATAAGATATTGAAGACATATGTCAGAATATGATTATATCTGCCAAACAAATTTGGTTAAACCAATGACAAATAAGTATTCAAATGATTAAATAGTTAGCCATATCAATCCATAGAAAAAATGAACAACTATTTTGTTACTGTGCATATTTTATTCCAGAATAGGGAACTTATCAAGCAACAGTTCTGGAAATTAACACCACTCTCTTCCTATATATTTATATGCCATTCAGTGGGTGGTCCTAGTAACCAATATTGTTACATCAAGATATTTTCTGAATCTCTATAATTCAAATAACAAAATAGCCTTAATTTGTAGTTCCAATTTATAATCCATCCATGTAATATCCTATATTTTTTACTGATTGAGTAAATAAAGTCATGTTATTAACTGGAGAATATTTAAAATCATCATCATTCAATTATTTCTGCTTGTTTATTGCTGTGATATAACGTAAAATATTTTTCAAATGGAATTTAAGTGCATGAAATTATTAAAACATATGCTTAACTATTTATATCACTAAGTGCATTTGATTTTGCTTATTAAGAAAATAAAAGAATTAGTAGTTCATAATTAAGTAAAGGTGGATCACCATTTTATTCTCATAATTGCTAACTAAAGAGCCATTCTTTTCTTCTCTATTTCTGTAATTGTTTTGTTCATGACAATCATATTTATTAATGGTTGATCTTTTATTATTCATTAATCCTAGATAATTTAGAAAATATTATTTATTTTAAATGTTTAAATGTTGTAGCTCTGATGAAGACTACAGAACACTCGAAACTATAAGCAAAATAAATGACATATAAAAAAAGATTGCATTAAAGGGTATAAGAGGAGATGATAAATTTTTTTATTATAAATGACTTATTTGTTTTATTCTAATTTACTTTGATCTTATAATTAGGTACATCTATCTCTATGCCCACATAAGAAGTGTTAATTTTGAGAATACTATCACTTTAATAATGTGATTTGCATATCCAGATATGCCTTTATTTAGTAATTATGCCATGACATATAAGTGATGATGCAAAATAAAGGCCTCATTTATATTATAAGTGATATATGCTCAAAAAACCTTTCCATTATATTATATAGGTAAAGACCCTCATGGTATAAGGTTTGCAGATCAATCGATTATGCTCATATTTTTGGTTTGAATTGCATTGGGGCAAAACTTGAATTTTTCCCCCCAAATTTCAACCAAGTTTAGGATTTTTTTTTAAAAAAATTAAAATTGAATAAGTTCAATCTCATAACAGTCAGAAAATTGTTTAGTTTGGTGAGAACACATTTCCTTCTTTGATCCCCTACTCAAAGATTTTTGAAATTGTCATATATAAACAGATGATATGCTAGTGTTTCCTTATTGTAGGTATTTCTTACTACATCAGTTTCAAATTGAATACCATTTCAGTGCAAGCACTGCATTCATAAATTCCCATTGCAATCTGGATTGATTAGAAAATATTATTTATAGAAACTATGTTATTAATATTTAAGTTACATGTTTCTGTGAATACTTAATGCAATGCTATTAGATGTTTAATTGATAATGTTATCGATGTTATCAACACACCCATATTCTTTCTTTTCATTTTTCTATTGTCACATTCTGAACAAATAAGCTTAGTATTTTCCAAATAAAACAGATATCCATGTCTTTTTTTATGGTTCAAGAAAACTGATATGTATACTAAATTTTCTTTTATTATGTTATGTAAACATTTAAAGTTATAGACTAACATTAAAAAAACTGAAAAAGAAATAAATCTATTATAATCTATTAGCATATATTATATAAAACATATTCTTTTTCAGTTTTATGTTTATTAAAAAGATTCAAATTAGGAATATAAACCAGAAATGAACTGATAAAAGTAAAATTATTTTATAATATCTTTTGCAGATTTATATTTTAAATAGAAATTCTTCTAAAAAAATTTTTTTATATAAACATATAGTTTTAAATAACACAAAAAGAGAAAAATATTTTTGTCATTGTGGATATTAGAAAAAATATCAAAGTGTGATATTTCAAAAATGAAAAAAAAAAAAGCTTTGGAAAGTTTTTAAAATATACATATAAAAAAGAATAATCGTAAATTTGTTGAAAATTCAAATTTAGAAATACTGAAACTTTAGAGTGAGGGATAAAAAATGGATCAATTACAACAAAAGTTATTAAAACATTTGATATATCAAAAAAGGAGTTGTACTAATATGTAACAAGAAAAAAGTGAAAAATGAAATACTCAAGAGAAAAAAACATATCTTAAGAAAAAAAAAAGAAAAAACAAATAAAAATGAGTGTAGAAAGTAGTATGGAAAAAAAGAGAGAATCTATTTTGTGTCACAGAATATATATAGATAATTAAAATACATCATATATATGTAACAATAATAATCAAGTATTTTTTTTAAAAGAAAAAAATATTGATTTTGTTTATACATAAACTACATTTTTAACAACAGCTTGAGAAAATTTACTCTGTATTACTGTATCTTGGAGTCTTGAGGTGATGTAAGTTCTATGATTCTTCTTTTATTAGGATGACATTGGACCATGTTTCTTTGTACAGCCTGTCTGGAGCTATCATTCTGTCTCTAATGCTGATGCTCTTAATCAATGTTTTGAAGGTATCTAGGATATTGGTTGTCATATTACTGATTACATGTTTGCATCTGGTTAGCCAGATCGCAAAGGAAAGAAAGATTGAGAGTCTGATGTTTGAGAAATTTCCATTGTTGATTGAATGTTGAATAATCAAGTATTAACTATCAACAATCGTAACCTGACATCAAGTCAATCTTATATGTAAATTGAAAATTATAAGTGACTATTTATAAGTCACTTTCAGAATATGAAAGTTATAATTGACTATTTATTAGTCGGTTTTCAGAAGAGTCTAATTTGCCTGATTAATGAGGTTGTTTAAAGTTCTTTGCATCATTAATCTCACACTCCTTGGTCAATTTCCAATTTTAGTGTCTATACAAACATCAGACCATAGATGAAAGTATTACTATCTTTAGTGTTCAAGGAGATTGCCATGGCTACAGATTGAGATTATTGATAGCTTAAAGGTTGATTGTTATCATTTACATTTATAAAGCTATTAAAACCTTAAGTAATTGGCTTTTTGTCTTAATATATAAAACAACATGCATAGTAAATTGAAAATAATATAATTACTCCTAATTCATTTAAATAACTTGGTCAATAAGTTTGTCAGTATTTTATCTCAAGACATAATGAATTGACTATAAACATGAGCGATTTGTACATGTTTTAAATTTATGTGAGTTGAGTTTGGAATAACATATAGTGGTTATTATAATTATATTCTAATTGAAACTGAAAATAACATATAGTGTTAGAAAATATTGTCTAAATTATAAATATTTGACTTTTCATTCTTTACTTGTATGGAATTTTAAAAATGAGTAAAAATAAACTATTTCAAGTAGGTATAAATTAAATCATATAAAAATAGGTTATGTTTATTGTTTTTCTGAAGATGTGTGTTGCTGATATTTTAGTTGTATTTATATATTGAACTATTCCCATCATCTAATGTAAGTATTGAATGTCTTTAAAAAAATTAACTTTATTTAAATATTCCAAATACATTCAACTGTTATTAATAGCACACAGGTTAGTGATAGTTCTAGAAAAGAAATTGAACCTGGATCCTTAGATTGTTTAGTATTGAGTTTTAAGGTAATGCTCTAACCAACTGAGACATTCTTTCATAAGCAAGTGTCAGTAAAAATTTCATAAATTATCGATGAGGTTCCTTCTAATTTCTCCACTTTTTCTAAAAGCAAAGTTGATTAGTGGTTTTCACACAATATGTATAGCCACACTAGATTGACTTATTACGTTGTTCACCGTTGTCATCTGAGTAGCTTTTTCATATGCTGAACAGCAAAAACTACATTTAAAACCAGTCATCCCATTGAAAAATGATTGCAAGAAACCAAATGGATGATTACAAAAGAGAAAGCAGATGTAAGGTAGAAGACCATGAATGTACTAATGAACATATGTTTAATTAGAAAAATGTAAAAGTATTGGACAGAGAAGAAAAGCTACATAGAAGAATATTTAAAACAGCTGCTCACATGACTATGGCAAAAAAATTTATAATTCAACCTAGTGTGATTATACATAATGTGTGGAAACCACTGTTCAACTTTGCTCTTAAAAAGTGGAGAAATAAGATGGAACCTCATAAATAAGTATATGAAAACTCTACTGACTATTGATGAGATGACTCAGTTCGTTAAAGCATTATGCTAAACTTCAGCACTCAAGAATCTATGGGTTCAGGTTCGATTCCCATGCTAGTACTGCCACTGATCAGACTAGAAATACCAGAATAAGAGAAAAGAATAATACATCTCAAAATGTCATGTATATACTAACCTGTGTGCTATTACCAGTAGTTGAATGTATTTGGAATATTTAAATAGTTACTTTTTTCTAAAGACATTCTATACTTTATATTAGATAATGGAAATAGTCCAATATAGAAATGTAAAATTATGTTTAAATCAATTTCTTGGACTCCATCCCTATTTAGAACTTTTTTATTTTTTATTTCACTTTATACCTGGAACTGCTAATGTGAATAGTCATTTTACATTGGTAAAGTAATATGATAAGGGTAGGTTATTGAAAAGTGAATTAGCAGTGTATGGTTAATTATTCTAAACTAAACAATACCCAATAATGGGAAAATGTATTTAATTATATATATATATATATATATATAATGTATGTAAAATTGCCTTTAAATATTCCATTACAAAATAAAAATATTCCCAACATCTGATGATGAAACAAAGACAGTCACAGAAATAACTCATTAGCTATCCCAATATCAAATAGCCAGGATTTTATGTTTCCTATTTTTGTTTTATTGTCTAAGATTAAGTAGAGATACTTTTACGGTGCAATATTTGATAGTTAGTTGAGTCCAAAACCAAGTTTAATCAAACACTGGCTTGAAAACTAAATGATGATTATGGCAGAAAAATGCATTAAATTAGTATGCCATGAAGTCTTTAATAGTTAAATATTAAAACAGTTTATATTATAATCATCATCATTATTTACAACTATTAGTGACTGAATTCAAAATGAAAGGTCAGTACAATTTTTCTGATATATAACCTCTTTCCACATTACATCAACACTCGTTCTTATTTCATTCATTCACCTCCCATATGGTCGCCTTTTAGGTCATTTAAAATATCTCGACTATAGTTGTCTATCTATTGTCATTTGTTTTAACAACACGTAAAAATAAAACAACATATCAAAATTAAAATTAAATAATCATTTACTGATTATAATAAATTGCTGTAAAAATGTATATAAAAATTTACCTCTATCAGGAATTGAAACTCTAATAAAAATTTATACCTTAAAAATTTATTTTACAATATTTTATGCATCAATCATACTTTTCTGAATCCATTTAAACATAGAAGTAAATGTGAAAAAAAAACAATAAAAAAATATAGATATTTGAAAAAAATATTCACAATTTTTAAATAGAATTCGCTTCATTTCTATTCTCTTTGACATTTTTACAAGTATACAAACTTTTCTTTCCTTAAAAGCATGTGACAATGTGTGCATATATACAAAAATTGTAATAACTTGATAATTCTTTTCTGGAAAATTTTATATTATCTTAGAATGTCACTCCTGCTTAAATTTGGTTGCCATAATTTGTCTCAGATTATTTGAACAGTTTCTATGTCAGCACTTACATTGCAATTTTTGTTAATATGTTTCAGAAGTTATCAGAAAAATATAAGATTCTATGGATTGAAGATCTAACTGCATAATTCAATTTGTACAAAATTATAGGACTTAATTCACATTTTATTTGGAAAGAAGAAATGCTTATGAATATTTTTTTTAGGTTGTTTTTAATAATTAATGAATCTAAAATACATTTCCTTTTAAAACAATCATGTTTTTCTCACTAATGTAAATAGTAGGCTTTGTTTTTTTTTATTTACTTATATAAATTTATAACTTTATAATTTTTTCACTCTTTTAAAATTATAGTAAAAATTAATTTTAATAATGAATTTGTTAAAAAATGATTGAATAATTGACGGTCATATATAAAAAATTAAATTTTGTAAACTTTCTTTTTAATTAAAAGTTATACCTTAATCAATAAAAGATGAGTCATTAAATATGGATTTGTTGATATCACTTCCTTTTTTGTTGCATGCTGGGATTTTTAACAAATAATATTAATATGTATATTGAAAGACATATTTCTAATAAATACATTTTTATTTAATTTTTTTAACTTTAAAAATTTGAAATCTACAATTATTAGAAGTGTTATACTTTTTTAATGAAATTGTTAATATGAATTTGTGAACATGCATGTAATTGTAATATTATTGTTTTTAAAAAAACCTAGAATGTAAAAAGAAAGTTATATTTCTTCTCTATATTTGATTAAAGGAGTTAGTTCTTGTTTGAAGACAGTTATATTTATGCAATTTTATTTTCAATTTAAAATAATAAAACATTACATTTTTTTCTATCTATATTAATCATTTTAAGCCAGTCATAATACATGAAAGAATTTAAAAAAGAATATATATATGTAAGAAAATTGCTTTAAAGTGCAGAAATATTTACATATAAATTTTTGAAGTTTTAATTATTACATTTTTTAATATATGGGTGTGTATATATTTATTAATATAATAATACTATTATATGATGTCTGTATTTTTTCAAAGCAATATATGTAATTATGAAATTGAATATTTATAAATACAGTAATCAGATAATTAAAAATTTTATCCACTTAGGAGCTCTTTTGATTATCCTAGTAATCTTTGTCAACTACCACTTTGAAAGGCTAACCTTCCCACAATTCTGTGATCTTAATGTTTGCTGCTTGCCTGTTAATAAGTCATGTCTATATTTGTATATTAGCATCGCTTCCTTCATTTTCCTTTTACTGTTATTTTTTGTAATTTGCAATAGTTTTACATTATTAAAGTTGAAGTCAAAACCATAAATACATGACTTATTATGGTCATAAAAAACAGATGCTTAAATATTATCTACAAATTTGTTTCAATTTCTGAACACGGTTTAATAATAGCAAGTGCTCTTCAGTTTCTTTTTCCAATACATCTCAATTCCCCTATGTATCCAGTGCCCACACTTACATACCCATTTATAAATGACACAATTTTTATTTATAAATGAGGAAAAAACTGTTAATTGACAAGAAATGATTGTATAAGCATTGGTTTTATAATAAAGGAATTAAAATGTATAAAAAGAGGATTTTGTATTTCATATTTCTTTTATCATTTTTATTGCATGGGTGATATTAAATAAATCTCTTAAATATTTCCTCTCTACTTAGTACTTTTTATAATTACCTGAGAGATTTATCTGTACAGGAGTTTTCTTTACAGTCAGTATTTTAAAAAAAAAATTATATAAATATATAACAATTATTTGGTATACAAATAAGAGGAAAATAATAAGTAAAGAAAACTTATAGATAGACTGGAAGATAATTGAATTGAATAAGCAATGTACAAATTTCGAAAATGTATAAGGTCTACTGTTTATTTATATAATTGTCTTTTTTATTTAAAATCATTACTTTTAACATTATTGTTATTATTCCATATCAACGTAAAAGCCAACATTCTATTTTTTATGTTATAATTTATATTTAATTTTTATTAAATTTATTATTATCACTGTAGCAAGTTTATTATATAGCTATCTAGTGCAAGCCATAATAATCAATGGATGTTAGCAGGTTAGTTCATTAACATACCACTGTAACCAAATGAATTTGGTGACTATAGTTATTAAATATATCAAAGACACCAAAATATATAGATTCTGAACTATATGAGAGAATTAGTTTAGTTTTAAAATACTATCTTTCCAGTTTTGCCTCATAGTTTTTTAGTTAACTATAAATGTAAATAAGCATTTATTTTTATATAGAGCATGTTTACAATTGTATTACATTCAAATATCAGCCTTTCAAGCTAATTGTGCATGCACTTTTGCGAGTGTTAATAATAATAAATGAATACTATATCTTATATCGGAGAAGAAAGTATTCATTTATTATTATTAACACTCACAAAAGCACATGCACAATTAGCTTGAAAGGCTGATATCCGAATGTAATTAACTATAAATGATAAAAGGTGGCACCTGGAAGAATGCTTTAGATCCAGAGATCTAGATGCAGTATTCTCAGATTCAAAGCTTCACATTGATAAATACCATAAGCTATAAACTAGTCTAGGGGTATTGGGTGATGCCCAAATTTTTTAGCATTTATTGATTAATGTGGCATGCACTAGTTGGCAATATTATATAAAAAAAATTGCTAATATGTTAAAGATTGCAAGAACATAAGGAACAGTGGGCATGTAATATTATAGTGATTTAAATTTATTATTCACATTTTTTAAAGTGTTAATATTCATACACTAATAATCATTTTTCCACAATTACTTTCATAAATCAAAAAAAGAAATTACCCAAATTACTTCATTTTAAAATATATTTCCTGATAATTAATAGTAAAAAGTATCAACAGTGCCAGTGACAATTTTTATAATGTATACAGTTACTCCAATATCAAGAGATAAAACGGTTAATAAAAATGCATTAGATGTGTTTTATGATGATTCCGCAAACTAATCCAAAAGCATAAATTAGATTAAATATTGTCAAGCTAGCCATGTATTTTGTCCATTTCATACTTTATGCCACTATTTTTTAAGTTATCCTGCAGCAAATCTATCCTTTTGAAAGACCTCTACATCTTGTCAAATTGTAGCTCTTCTTTATATTCTAATTTCAAAATTAACTAAAAATATATAAATATAGAAAGTCATGTATTAATCATTAATTTCAAACATTCATTGTTTTTTTTTTTTTCAAAATGTGATTATCCAATAATGGATTGGATTCTACAGATCATATTTATTAAATTGAAAAGGATGGTGCTTGGCTTTGTGACCTTCCCATTATAATTTTGGAATTTTATAAAGTATTTTTAAAAAAAAAAACTTTTGTAATAATTTTCATAAATAATATTTATTTTGCAAAGTGCAGATAGTTGAAAATTGAAATAAATTGAGATACTGCTGAATCTCACTGCACTCATTAAAATACATATATGATAGCCAATCAGAATGTCAAGATAGCCCACTAAATGACAATCAAAACTAAACATACAACAAAGATTTTACAAGAAAAGGGCAGCCACCCTTATCTCAACCTTTCTTTCTATAAGTATTTAGATTTGAAAGTTTGAAGCTTTTAAATATCTTCACAAATAACTCACTGAGTCTAAATCATAAACATACAATGCAAAATCCTATGATTTACTATGTAGTAGTTTTTAGAATACATAAAATCTTTGTTGTGTGTTTAGGTTTGATTGTCGTTTAGATAGCTATCATGACATTCTGATTGGCTGTCGTATACATATTTTAATGAGTGCAGTGAGGTTCAGCAATATCTCAATTTATTTCAATACTTTTTATGTAATATTAATTGGGATTTCAAAAATCAGCAACATATAATAAATTAGGTAAAAGAATCTATTCAATATACAACTAATTTGTTTGCCTTAGTTATTACAAAGTGATGAATGCTCTATCTTTCAAATAATGCAAAGCCTAAAAATGCTTAAACATATATATGCAAATCCATTCTAATTACACCTAAAAGTTCAGTATATGCAATTATACTTGTATTTTAATTATTAGAGATTCATCCTAAACTCTGCCCATCCCTCTTCTGTGTATTTAAATGACCATATTAAGGTTCATATATATATATATATATAGGAATATATATATATATATATATATGAGGAATCTTAATGACTTAAAGTCAACATGGATATGACAACAATATTGGCATCAACAACGACTTTTAGCATCCCATCATTAGATTTTTAATAACATGGAAGGCTGAAGATTTTGGAGAAGATTGAAGCGTGTCCATTAAAGTTTGAAGATTTGCTATCTTAATGTAAACCGAGCATTGATTATACTTATCTGTGGAAGATGATGGTCTGGGCCAAGTGATGAGTGCTGTAGCATGAAATATGTATGTTGGAGATTATTTATCTTTATCACATGTATGTGGTTATGTGTATCGATTATATAACATGGAGTGGATAGTTGAAAGGAGCTTAAAAGTTATGTGCTCAAATCTATTCTAATTATATATATATATATATATATGCTATAAACTTAAATTTTGAACTTTAAAATAGTATTAGTCTATATGTATTTGATTCTATGTGTTGCTAACTTTTTATAAAGTCAAGAAATAGCCGTGAACTCAAAAGATGGATAGTCACATGATTTTAGATTAGTTATATTTTTAATCAACAACATTAATATCATTTTTTATTAATAGAATGTCTTTAACTGAAAAAAATCTACGATAGTGATGCAATTAATGTATGGAAATCTAAGTATCTTTCCTGAGAGTGATTTACCATTAGAAAATAAATAGTGAAGTGAAAACGAAATTATACCCAGAAGTAATAAAGTTATAAAATATCTCTGGTTAAGAAAAAGAAATTAATGATTTTCTATTTTATTACCTGTGAGCAAAATTCTGTCAAGACAAGAATAAGTCTTTTTTAAATATATATGAGAAATAATGAAATTATTACTGAAAATGGTTTTCTACACAATTCATTGTTTGAATAATAATTATCCTTTTAACTTGTATAATATATATTTCAGAATGTCATTCGTATTTCTAAAAATACTAAATAAATTGCTAAATGTACAAGTTATATTAATAAATTGAAAGTTTGGGGTTTTATCAGTGGTTCTCATCTAATTTCCAATGCAAACATTTATCAATGTAGAAAAATGGTGGTTGGAGTTTCTATGAGAATGGATGATTACAATATGGAGGAGTTGAAAAATGCATTGGTGTAAAAGTCTTCAAAATTTGAAAGGATTTTAAATACAAATTTAAATTGGAATTTTAAATTCAGAAATACAAACAAATATTAGTTATATGGTTAGTTGCTCAAAGAATCATGTGACATTCAGGCATTCTAGTGGCAATCTGAATATAAGCATGGTTGCACACAACTGAATAATCTGAAAGTCACATGACTCAAGTGGACGTGATATTTTAACAACCAGGTATTAAACTGTGCATAATGGCTCAATCCATTTGACATAATGCAGATTATTCTCTTTATTTACATTTTTTAGGTAGAAATCAAAACTGTAATCTTTATCTCTGAACCTATCACAACCAAAATCATTTCAAAAATGTAACTAGTTGCAGTAGTTACTTATTATTATTATTATTATTATTATTATTATTATTATTATTATTATTATTATTATTATTATTATTATTATTATTATTATTATTATTATTATTATTATTATTATTATTATTATTATTATTATTATTATTATTATTATTATTATTATTATTATTATTATTATTATTATTATTATTATTATTATTATTATTATTATTATTATTATTATTATTATTATTATTATTATTATTATTATTATTATTATTATTAAATAATATTAATAAAATACTTAATAACTGAATGGCTTATTGCTTGATTATTTTTAAGCTGTTCATGCCTGAAAATGGGTATACTTAGTCATAATCCATGGTGCTTGAAGTCTAAAATCTGCTCTTTGTGAACACATCATATCATGTAGGGCATAAATAATTTTATTATCTTAAACAAATCATACAATCCTAATATCATCATAAAAATATTTGCATTGGAAGATATGTTTTTCTACATTAATGGATTTAAATTTAACTAGAATTGTAATATCAACCTCATTTTAGCAGATGCATCATCTCCATAAAATATAAAAGTTTTATGTCTGCATTAACTTTTGAATGTATGTAATCTGTTCTTACTGCAGTGAATTGTTTGAAGGTAATCCTTTTAATGAATTCTTGGCTAATTCTTCAGTCTTAAATCATTCTGATGGAAAATAAGGTCATATATTGTAATATTCTATCAGTTCATCCACTGAACAATTTAACATTTTGTCAGTATTAATTAAAAAGTAACTTGTATTCTGAGTGTAGCTTTGCCATTTCACACAACAAATGATCAACTTTGGAATATGATTTTTATTCTTTCATAATTAATAATATTCATTTTATAATCTAAAATAATCACTTTCAAACTTCCTTAGCTTGGCAGAATTGCTATGAGCATTTTATTTATGCTTTGAAATTACTTCAAATGAAATTTTAAATATTTGAAAGAAAAAAATGTAAAAATTTTCCACACATACACTGCTCTCATTTAGATTTCAAAAATATGACTGAGTGATATTCAACTCAACAAATGTGCTTCAAACTCGTAACAAGCTTTGTACCAAAAGAAATGATCGCTTTTATGAATTTACATCCTTCTCAATAATTAATGGATTTTATTGCTTATTTTTATTTGTTTATTATTTTTTGGACAGTATATAAATGAAGTCAAAGAAGTTGAGACAGTTAATGTAGTAATTCCAATTCACAATGGCTTATAGCATATATACTTAGATAGTAATCACACAATGGGAGAAGGTTTTGCATCAATAACATTTGTTTTTCAAGCATACAGATGTTTTTGCAGTTAAACTGCAAATAAAATTATTTCAATAGATATATTTTCAAAAAAGTAAAGGAATAGATCAGATGATTATTGACATTTCAACCATAATTAAAAATCACACTAACTGAAAATTGGAAAAAGTTATAAAATTGTTCATAAAAAGATACAAATAGAATTATTTAATTATTTGCTTGATAATTATTAATATTAAATGATACTATGTAAAAAATAACAATGTATACTGCTATAAAGATAACCAATCTTGGTCATCATACAAACAATATTTCTTTAGAATGCTTTCATTGTTGATGTTGCTCACAAGCGCATTCATTACCATGGTGATGGGATCAATCCAATCTGCTCCTGATCCTCCTTTTTTTCATAAATGTTTACAATAAAAATCATTTCACATAGAATCAAAATCAATTTTAAGCAAATAATTTTTGATTTGAAAAGGCTCAACATAATTATGTAAAACAGGAGTCATTCTTCACCCTAGCGCTATCTATAGCAAGCTTGAATAATTATTTATAAAGGCAAAACTCAGAAATGAATCTACTGTTATGCATATAGTTGCATTAACCTCAGATATTCACTGATATCTCATGTTTTCTATAGATAACCTTATCAGAGACTCAAAATTCCTATAAATAATCTTAGAACAGAGATTATTTTTATATACTGTGTAAGCAGGAAATTGATTTGTTTTGGTAAGAGCTCCCATTTCATATGACCAAGTATCAATGTATTCCTTTTCTATGCTATAGATAAAAATCCAATTATATTTTTCATCACTTACAACTATTGTACAGTTCAAAATTGTATGTTCTTTCAACAAAACTTAGAATCCATGCAAACATATATCCATATAGTAGGTGCAAAATACATAAGTCAGGAACAATACCAAATATTAACCTATTTACCTGTGCTCCAGGTTCTATGACTATATGAACAATGCTTTTGATGATACTAACAAGCTTTTCATTACTCCAGGCCCAGCAATGAGAAAAGCGAGAGCAAGATACTTGAAACAACATATATATATATAATGGGGCAATTAATAACGTTGATAAACTATGACCGATCAAGAACGGTATAGACTGTTATTTGAAATTGATTAATGATTCCAGTCGTAATAATATTCAAGGCAACATTAACAAAGGGATTGGATTTCAAATAGAGAATTATATGTCTCATAAAATAGCAAATAATAGAGATTCAAGTAATAAATGATAAACACAAGGATACAAATAAATTGATCTAGAATAAATTTATTAAGTGGTTATATATATATATAAATAAAACAACATAAGCTCTGGATGTTTATACAATTGAGGTTAAATATCTGATAATTAATTAATTTACATTTATACACTTCTGAATTAAGTAAATAGGACGTTCGAGCCCATACACAATTAGATAAACGTTTGTTTAACATAAAATTTAGTGAATGCAATTGCTATACAATTTAACATATATAAATAAGATTATAGGTGCAGCTAAACATATGGTGGTTGGTGCAATTAATATATAAATATAAAATGGATTGATTTGGTTAATATGCCAAAGTCATGGAAAAACTTAATTAAATCATTGATAATACATAGTGGCTTACCCTCATCTAAAAAATTATAAATGTACAACTAAGGTTTTCTTTGTAGAATATAATATATATATGTAAGATTTTATCATGCGCCTTTCTAATCACATATGTGGATACATGTTAATAAATCATGAAGACCAACCATATGAGTGGGAGTAAGATTGTTCAGCCTAACATAAACCATATATATATATATATATATATATAATTTAATCTAAGATTAAATAGAATGGTTGGCAAATGGCATGCTATTATGGCTGACAGAGAGCATTGCAGATCTATAAAGGAATGGATAATAATGAAGGTGGTATTTGTTATAGTTTCCCATCACTTGTAAGAAATGAGATTACTTAAGATACTCTGGGTGGCTTTGACATGCTTTCATAAAAAAAAAAGATATACTGGCCTGACAACTAAAACATATCTGTGAAGAATAATGGACTGGGTAGTGTGTTGGTATGGTTCATACATTTGTTCCCATACACTGATTTATTAGAAATGACTGAAATCAAATCCCTATCAGGAAAAAAAACATCTACACTGTGAGGAATAATGAGGAGTGGGATTGATCCATTCTGAAGATTCTAAAGTATATGGCAAAGCAAGAAATTTTAATAAATAAGCAATGGCAACTATACACTTATAACACCTAAGCATAAATAAATCGGTCACTAACGACCATAATAAATTAATTAATATCTGATTTAAACAATCTGCTCTTCAGTATAATGGAATGCTCAACACAATTTCCCCCTAGCAATTAAATAATAATGATCAAAGTTATATGGGCAAGATTCTAAAACTAAAATGGACTAAATGGCTTTCTCCCACACACCCAACGTGTCCTCGTACATTTTATAACTTATGATTTCAATTAAACATTAAACTCACTTCTGGTAAGATTTAATTATAAGACAGGTAAAACAACTTAATAATGAAAAGAGGGCTAAGAGTAAAATTAGAAAACAAATCAAGCAATTTGCATAAAACGAAGCAGCTGAACAATTAATTTTAAAGAAATTTATGTTTCCCTTGTAAAATAGGAGAAAACTATGATCAATCAGATTTAAATTTATTCGCTTAGTTTGATACAAACTTGGCAAATTAACATAAATAAAAATAAATTAAAGAAACAAAATTCAATCTATATTGCCACACCAAATTTAAGAAGAAATTATATAGCATTAGAGTGGGTTGTATATACATTTAACATTATACATAACAGTTTTTTAATAGAATTAAAAAAAAAACAGATATAAAAAGCTTACAGTGTAATTTGGAAATAGAAGTGAACGAATTAATCAAGAATTCATCATCTGGTGACAAGATAGACATTTTACCTTGGGATTGAAGGTGTGTAAATAGACCTTGGTTGGAAACAGGTATTGGTAAAATAGCAGATCTTCATTCAGGAGAGCATTTCTTGGAACAGTTTACATTTTTGGAGTAGATGTTTCAGACTCAGGCCTTGCATGTAAGATGAAGTACCCAGAAGTCTGAGGGGAAGCATATGGTCTTATTCTTACTCCATCATGATTTAGATTACAAGTTAACTGGCTTAAAGTCTGGTAACTCTGAGAACAAGATTCTGATTATATTTTTATAGCCAAAATATAGTTATCTGGATTCAATACATATGATGTTTACTCATAATTTCTCTCTCTTGTCTATGTTTTCCTAATGGCCTCTTCTATTGGTCACTTTGCCTCAGAATACAAAGTCTCCCACCAAAACAAAATATAAAATATTACAAACCTGATTAAATTTCACAAGTCATTGTTTATTTAATTGTGATTGAGATTTGTAATAAAACAATAAAAAAAAATAGAACTTTATTCATGAAAATTTTAGGAATTTATTACATTCTAAAAATAAGAAAATTTAAAATATGATGGCTTTTAACATTCACATTTAATAAGGTTTTAATACTAAATTTACACATTAAATAGTACTATACTTACATATACTGACTAATGATAAACTATACATATACTACTGATTCTAGCGAGATGGGCGTCAGTTAACATATATAAGATTAGATTCATACCCATACTAGCGCTACTAGGTGACATATAAATAGATAAGCAATTTGTGTGTCTTTAGTTCTTTCCAATTTTTTACCTTTATTTTTAATTAGATACAAAAAAATATGGATGAAAAATTTACTTTCATTGTACGTTTTAAAAAAAGATTATACAAACTAAAAATTTTAATTGCTGTCTTTTTAATATGAACGCTAAATTTACTTTTTCTTTTCTTAAATATCTTACTGAATGCCAATATATTTGTACCATATAAATAAAAGGTACACTATCAATTTCCTTGGCTGCTTTTTCTTCAAGTATCTTTAGTTACTGGTAGCAGCAATATTTCTTCAACTGTGTGTGATTTATTGTACCTGTCTATAAGCAAACTTTTTAAATATGATGCCATTACACAATTGGTGTTAATACTGGTAAAAGAAAACACAATTACTATTTGGTCCGAAATTCGTGCAGTTTTCTTTTAAAAAAATCAATTGGTTTATCTTTTAAATTTTGATGTTGGGATAATAAGTGTCTTTTCAAATGAGAAGGTTTCAAACATCCATTTGATAAACATTGAAAACATATAACGCACTGTAGAATAGATTCAATTTCTTGAAGAATCCATACTTTATATAGTTAGGATCATACTGCCAAATCCAGCTATCTTTATGTTTTGATATCAAAGATTGATCTTTGTTCATATCTGGCTATTTATTTTCTTTTGATTTGGAATATTTACATCCAGCCTACTCTAAAAGTCTCTTCATATTATGGCCATTGATTTTCCTATTTTAAATGACAATTAAAATAATAATAAAAACAGAGAAGTATGATTTGAATCTTAAGTTTAATATGACTATGTCAATTGTTAAATGTATAATATTTTAAAATTTGTTAGATTGCACTTCATGTAATTACTAAAAGTCACTCTATAATTCACAAAACAAAGAATGACATAATTATGTTCAATACATTCACAGTAGTTATAACACTACAAATGACCATTACAAACAGATTTTATGACTGTGTGTACCACCATATAGAAAAAAGTTCAGACTAGGAAAAACATGAAATATTACTTTTTTTCATCAAACTTTTACTATTTTACTTTTTACTTAAAAAAAATGTAGATATAAAACATTAACCAATTATACTTTTGTGATATTTTTTTTAAAAATAAAAATGTTTCAAAAAAAATAATTGCACATTATACATAATATATTTTGTAATAACATGAAAGCTAAACACCTTCAAACAGATACACTTTAAACATGCTTATGTGACAGCCAATCAGATAGAATAATGACATCACATGGGACTCTCAATTCTAAAACACAAGCCAGAACTATTAGATGGGACCCATCTTAATCTATGCCTCATTTTTTATTTAAATAAGCCAGACTCAAGCATTTTGAACTAAGAGTGTGAAGCTTAAATACCTTCACATTTAATCCACTAAATATTATATATATAATATTTAAGCTTCACACTCTTAGTTCAAAATCTTGAGTCTGGCTTATTTAAATAAAAATTGAGGCATAGATTAAGATGGGTCCCATCTTTTACTAATAGTTCTGGCTTGTGTTTTAGAATTGAGAGTCCCATGTGATGTCATTATTCTATCTGATTGGCTGTCACATAAGCATGTTTAAAGTGTATCTGTTTGAAGGTGTTTAGCTTCCACGTTATTATAATATTATCTGTTTACATTTAAATTTGATATATTTATAATATATTTTGTTGTTATTATTATACTTATTGTGTACCAGTAACTTGGCATCTACATACCAGTATGCATCAGTGATTGGGAACTGCTGAGATAGAACAATAAATGATGATGTAATTTTATTTTTTGAATAAATTGATTGTTGGATTATAGAAGATATAAATTTGTTATAATGTGTGTGCGAGCAAACTATAAAGATGCATTATTAAAAGATTAAGTTTCCCACAGTTTCATCAGATTCTTTTATTTGTTAATGGTCAATTTCATCAACAGAAAATCAAAACAAAATGTATATATAGAGGAAGAAAAACATAAGAAACAGCAATCTATCTAAATCCCCAGAAAAGAAAGATGTCAACATTATGATTAATAAAGCATTTCAAGAATTGTTAATGATCTCACCTGTTTGCCATAGTTATTCTAAAAAAAGAAAGCACATAAGTAATAGATGATTCAATTTTTTTTAAAAAAGTGTCATGGAAGCAAGATTTCTTTCACCAACCTTATTACCATCCATCTTTGCATCAAAATCACTGGGAAATCAAATTTGAAGATAAGAATATAAACTTCTAAAATTATCCAAAACTTTTAATAAAGAAATTAAATATATAAAGAGTAAGGTCAAAACTAATTACTATTAATATTTATTTATTTTTGTATATGTTTAAAAAAAAATGAATGAGTTCAATCTCTCTCTGCAAGAGTAATGTACAAATATATTATGCTTAAATACATGATTGAAAGCTTTCCAAAGTAAACTATCTGCATGGTCACATAGTTTTAAATATTGTACTACTGAAATGTTCCATCTCTTCATGAATTTTTTGAAGAAAATAATATTTTGATATCTGAAGATAATAGAAATATCATAATTAATCAAGTTGAAAATTGTTTAATTTTTTTCAAACAATCTTTTTCCAATTTAGATGAAAACAAAGAACAAGATTGGATAAGAATGTCATTTATTCCTTCACTAGAATTTCAACATCTACCAATGGTCATTTAAGAAACAATTAATAGAAATAAGAGCAGATAGGACACTGTAATCCTAATATATCAGATTTTTGGATTCACAGACAAGAAGAATACCTTTCTATTTCTAAGATAGTGATAAATATTCTGATTCCTTCTGCTTCAACTTATTTATGCGAAACTGTTTTTTCATTACTTTTGCTAATTAAGAATAAACATAGGTCATCTGTATCAGAAGAAATATTAGAAAAAAAACTTTAAGAGTTGCAATTGTAAATATTCGGTCAGATATTGACAGTCTCTGTAATAATATCCAATCACATCCATCTCACTAAACATTATTATTATTAAAAATGAATAAAAGTTATTATTGAATATTGTTATAGCAAGTTATAGTAAAATGTAGCTACTTTGTTATAAATGTACTAATCATATATTATGATCTCGCTCAAATGTAACATTTTTTATTACCTACATTTTTATAACACACATACTATATATATATAGTACATTTTAAATACATTGTTAGTCCATTAGGAATGAAAATATATTGTTTTTCAGGGGGCCCTCATATTAAAAAGTTTGAAAAGTACTGATCTATACAAAAATATGCAAAAATAATTCATTCTGGCCGAAATCGGTTATATGGTTGTTTTTGAAGTAAATATAACGATTTAAATAATTAATCTGCAAGAGATTCACCTTGTCAAAGATTTATCTAGGACGAAATGTTAAACAAAAACAATAATCACCTAAACTAATCGACTGTCAGTAGGTAAGAGTTTAAAGTTTGATTTTTTTCATTTTTCTGCAAAAAAGCAATAATTAATTACATACATTTACTAATAATAAGTGGTTGGATAGATTTGTGGATTACTGAAAAAAGTTTTATGATTGCAACGCAACAAAGTAAACATTTACTTTCAAGTATGAGACATATTAGTTTGTTAATTAAAATAGCACTTTCTTTGTATGCGTGTGTGGTAGCTTGTGTGAGAGAGATAAGTTGTTAAGTTTATAAATAGATTTAAAAAAGTGTAAAATCAGTTATAAATTGTAAATACACATGAATTAAAATTAAAAATGTTTATTAAATAAAAAACAATAATAATACAATGTAAGTATAAACACATTTTTTTTTCCTTATGTCATAGCATCGGCCGGGAGGCGAACCCGCAACAACCGTCTGCAACCAAGCAAGGCGACTGCGCTGACCTCTCGGCTAACAACGCTTGACTATAAACACATTTTTTAATAAATAAAACAATAATAGATTTTAAAACTTAAAACAATTAAGGTCGAAGCTTAAGGATTCCAGGAAAAGCAAATTTTAGTGATTGCTTCATTAGTCGGTATAAAAAAAGAGAAAAACTCCAATAGTGCTTCTAAAACCATCTCGTGCTTGGTTATGTGATGATGGTACACATTATGTCTACCGTTCAAATTCATGATGAAAATAAGTGTAAAAGTGTCCAAATTGTGATATTTAAGTCTACAAATTAGGTATAGGATTAATTAAATCCTTTGTCAAGATCGGTTATTGTGACTCAGTTCAGGATAAGTAATATAAAAGTCTCTTTTGTGGTATAAAAGTCTCTGTTTTGGGATATAAATGTCTTTCTTTTGTGATATAAATGTCTCTCTTTTGTGATAAAACCAAATTTCATTATTCGCCATATTGATATAAATACAGCTGACTTATAAACTGATTTTTTTCTTAATTGAAATTAATATCATACTGAATAATATTATACTCTTCATAAATCTTTGCAAAATGCTTTTTACTTAATGACTACAATACTCTCAAGCGGAGTGTCCACGATGTAGAACACAAACTCCGGATCAGAGATAAAATAAAACAGAGTAATCTTCAGCAAAGATATCTATCTTTCGCAAATGATGTTGTCCGGAATCAACGGTTTGGTATCTATGGTGAAAAAGTAAATCGGCAAGCCAAACAAGCGCTACAAAATCCGCACACAGAACACAACACCAGAAAATACACATGACCATCTTAAAAGCTTTAAGAGAGCTCACTGAAATTACAGCTTTCTGTTGAGCTAAGAAAATAGCTATGACGTCATAATATAGCTCTTTATTATTTAATAAAACAATTACAATTTTATTTATTGATAATAAATTGAAAGTATGCTAGCCTTTCACATGCGCAATTATAACTGAGACAGCCAATTTTATTTATTCTATATTTTTATAGTCTTAAATAAAGGATTACTTTTACAATTTTTTAATATATTATTAATAATTAAGTATAATTAAAAAATATATATATGCTTACTTTGACAGAAAAAAATGTTATTTTACGTCAAGATATTATATCAACTAATAGTTTTAATTAAAAGTAGACAGTGGTTCAAATTTCTTTAAAACCATTTCTCTTCGATTATACATATATATATTCAACAGTTTTCTTTTTTGTTTTATGTGGTAAATAGTTTTAGTCTTTGGTCATTTCATAGACTATTTGTAATCGAGTTTCATATCATTAACGTTAATAATTCGTAGATTTTACAATGGAATGACGATTCTAATAATAGAGCAAAAAAAGAAATCCTAAAAGAAATATACACAATAAATAATGCATTACATGTAAGTTATAAGATAAACATCTAAATACATTTTTATATTTGTCATACCTTGATTCTTCATTCTGATTATTTGATAACTGGTAATGCTGGCTTAAATTTATTGGGGCTCATTTTATTTCTGTGTGACTATTATCTATTTTTGGAGGATTAGATCGATTTTGATTAATTGATAAACACATACAGCTAATGTGATATATTCTTTATACATGATGCATTCTCTCTAAAAAAACACATGATAGCTACAAGAGAATATACATGTAAATGGAAACAAATGGGTGATTTATTTTGTAAATTATGTAAGGAAGGAATATAAAATATTAGACATTTGTTAATTGAATGTAAATGCTTGAAAACAGAAAGGGTACATATAATGAAGTTATGGAAGAATAAATATGAAAAAAGTGATTATACAGAAAGTGAATTATTGGTTTTTACGCTGGGTTTGGGAAAAGATAAGGGGGATTTAGATATAAAGGCCATAGAGTTGACAAAGATTATGTTGTGGAAATGGGATGGAGCAGAATATGGGAAAATTTAGAGTAGGGAATGGAAAATAAAGTGGCTAACAGGTTTATCTGGGCATAATTGCTGAGATATTCTTGACTTCATTTAAGGAGAAGCCACAATACATCACATCACATTTACTGCTTCACTATCCAACTATTATTTTTCGTGTCTACATTTCTCATTCATATAGAGTCACAATAAATATCTTAACTGATACAATTTTGTTTGTAATTTCAATATAACATCTAAAAATAAATTTTGTCAATTTTATGTTAGTTAAACCACAAAACATCACATGATCACTATCTCATACTAGCACATAATTGTTATTAAACAATTCAAAACATAGTAAAACTCTCCATACAATAGTGCCATCTTGTGCCAACAAGAACAATCAATGGATGCCAGAAGGGTTGTGCATAAAATCCCTATCTATTGCCTACTCATCCAATATCCCCAGACTAGTTTCTGGCTTGTGACCTTCATCAGTGAGGAGCCTTGGATCTGAGAGCACTGCACCTAGATCTTAGGATCTAATGCAACCCTCTAGCACCCACCTTTAACTCTACTTAACTACAAAACAATGAGAATGAAATTGAAAACACAATAATATTTTCAATCCAGTCTGTGATGGCTGTTTTGATGACTAGAATTTTTATTGTTGGTGAATAACTCATAAGATGGCTATAAAATAAAAAAAATATTTCTATAATTACATTATCAGTTTTTTAATTTTTAATTTTTCATAATTGTTATGGCTCAACTTAAATTCAAGAAATAGGCTTATTCAGATTCCAATCTTATCTTGATTGGATTCAGCATGTATTGGTATATAGCAATGGGAATATGGATGGATGAAATAAAAACATAAATGGAAATAGGTGAAGATGTACAGTGAATCTGTTTGCTCCCATTAATGAAGAAGCTTTGGTTTCAAATTGGCAGTCCATTTGAAGATAATCTGAGGCAATAGTAAATTAATGGTTTTACATATAGATTATAAGAAATGAAGCAAGTATATGTTAAACAGGAATCTGCTGGAATTTAAACCTAACACAAGGCAATTTGCAATAATACAGCTGAAGTGTTATACATTTCTAGGAGGGCATCTAAAGTTTCTTGCTTCAATAGTTGTATGGCAACTAGATGATATTTCTAGCTAAGGATATCAGGCAATGGTATATCAGATGTTTGATGTAAATACATATTGTATGTATGTTTAATAAAATATTTAATTATATTGCATAGGTCTGTATTTATTATGATCACATATAACCACGACAGTAATAATTTATGTTTTTTTTAAGTTTGATCTCATCAGTATATTGCTCTGTGTTATTTAGTACAGTGGTGAAAATTCAAACTTGAGTTCAAGGTCCAACAATAATAATTTCAGCTTTATCACTTCAATGCTGACTATCCAATTGTCTTTATCAGCATATCTATGATACATTGATAAATATTCTACCAATTTTACATTTTCACAATTACACAATTAAATAAATATACATTATACATTTATTTACATATAATTTTGTAATAACTGAAACACAGGCTTATTATATACCTGTGTCTATATAAGTAATATATAGGGTATATGAGCACAGACTTTCACACGACCCACCACTCTCCACACTATCTCTATCTCATAACACATACATTTGAACACATATATGTTGAGAAGATAAATAATCATCAATATACGTATTTCATGCTAAACCAGCAATCATCAGTTGGTAATCTGGACCAACTGATGATTGCTGGTTTAGCATGAAATACATATATTGGTGATTATTTATCTTTTCAACATATATGTGTTCAAGTGTATCAGTGTTATGGGATGGTGTGGAGAGTGGTGGGTCGTGTGAAAGTCTGTGCTCATATACTCCAAATATTATATAAATTTGTGTAATATTTTAAAAAATATTTAATTTGATTATTATATAAATGTTTGAATAGAAGTGATTTTAAACAAGAGGTAGAATAATACACAATATAAACAACAATATTATTAGTATATTTAAATATAAATCAAAATACTGTGCATATATTTTCATTTTTGTTTTTCTTCTTTTTTTTGAACCTTTACATTTTTTAAATTAATCTTTGTTAAACGAATTGTTTACAATAGTATTGTTTTTAAAAATTCTTGAAATAGTTTTTAACTGACAAATCACTTTGCTATAATATAATGTTATTACTCTTTGATATTCAGTTAAATAATATTATGTTTTAAAATTCCTTCAGGCTTAAAATTTTTTTATGAATTTTTTTCTTTTGATACAATTATTAAAATACATTTTAAATAAATAGAAAAAACATTTTAAAATAAAACAAACATATGTATATTTTATAAGCTGAATTTTTAATAAGCATATCAAAAAAAGTCGGAAAGCTCATAAGAAATCAATATTGGCTACCGTGTGGGCATGTCAATTACTCTAGGATTTTATAAAAAGAACAGTAAGACCACCAACAGAATTGATGCAACATTTATTAAAAGTTATAAATAAAATATGATATTTGAGTGAATATTATTTATATCCAATCTATAAATTTCACTTCATTATAAATACAAACCATATCTCACAATTGTTTTTTTTAAATATATTGACTATGCAATTGTTTTAAGCAAATTCGGCTTTTCTATTGTATGACCATCTATTATAAATCTGAATAATCAATAGTTGCTAAATAGTAATGAAATTTAAACCCCATTTGTTGACCTGTTGTTCTTGATTTTATCTTTATCAAATGAAGAATTGGATTCAAAGCTGAAACTAGTGAAAAAAAAAACATTTTACTTACTATGAGAGGATGGACCCAAAAATAACCAGAATTTTGTAATAAAAAATGTATATTTCTTTTTTAATGTTGCAAATTAATGCAGTATATCTGTCTAAATCTGTTTCTCATTTTTCAAAATAGTCTAGAAACATTTGCTAAGAGATGTCTTTTAATGTTCTATCCATTTCCCCCCTCCCACTTTTAAGTCCACAAAAAGGAGACATTTTTTCATTCTAGAGATTAATAAAAATCACACAAAGCAATATTGATTGTATATGACTGATAGATAAACTGAGTCTCAAGGTTTTGAGAGATGACACTTTACACTTTTTTCTCTGTCACAAACAGGATGTTTACATTTTCCCACAACATATAAATATTTCAAAACTTGCACATAAAATGTTTGACCATTATGGACTAAATCTGAGAGAAAAATGTAGCTTACTTAAAAAAAATCAGCATTCTTTTGACTTTGGAATATTACTTGCTACAATTTTTATGAACATAATGAGTTTAACATTTTAATTAAACCATTCATAAACTTATGCTTTTATGAGAACAACTTGCTTGTATTCTATTTCAAGTATTACAACTCTTTTTCTGCCATTTTCTGTAAATGAAAATGAAATTTCACATTGTTCAAACTTTTCAGTATTTATCAAAAAAATTGACAAATATGTGAAATGCACTTTTGCTAAATATGAGTTATGTGGCACCACAATTTCACATGATGATGTGCATTGACAGACTGATACAGAAAGGTTCTTGCAAAACATTGTAACAGCAAAAGCATATACTACATAAGGCATGCAAACCAAAGAACGATTCTGATTTTTTTTCCATATGTCATAGCATTGACTGGGAGGTGAACCCGTAACAACTGTCTGCAACCAACTGCGTGCTTGCAAGGTAGCTGCACTGATCTAAAAAACAACAATAATTGTCTCCTTCAACCAGAATTAGACTTTTTACATTTAACTTGAAATAAAAGTATATGATGTCAAAAAATTAATTAACTCTATCATTAATTTTTGTAGCAAGTGATTGGATTAATTAATTTCTGGAACACTGTGCTTTTATTACCAGTTAAATATAAAAAACTTCAATTATAGTTGAAGAAAACTTTATTATTGGATTCTTAGTGCACAGTAAAAAAATATTTATTGTAACATATTTATATATAACTTTTTAGTATTGGAATTTACTCATAGTTATTCCAATTTTAATTAAAATAAAGAATTTGTAAGAAAAAATGCATATTAGAAATTGATTCCTAGAACAATATGGGGCTTACTTGTTGTTTTAACATATTTGATAACAAGAAATATGATGTCCTTAAAAATAATAAAGAGTGGTTTAATATGTACTTAAATGCTCTCAAATTTTTATCCACAAAACTATAAACAAAATTTGACAGCCTAATGTTTTTCTGAGTTGAATATTATGGCATCAATATTCATAATGTTATTAGTACCCAATGCAAATTTAATCTTTGTTGCAGTTTTATATATATATTAAAAATAAGTTATATATCCCTGTAATTAAGGTATTACAATCTTATGTTCAAATCATTCTTTATTTGCCTTGAAGCATCAATTCTTTTGTCTCTGTTTCATATGTAATGTAATGTTTTAAACTTTCATATCATTTGCATTGTAATTTGATTGCAAATATTTTTCACATCTGCAACAACGATTTTGGCAAAGCACACTGAAAGTGCATTTCACTGTGTGTAAGTTGAGAAACAAAAAAAAAAAAAAACATTTGATGTCACAGATATGAAGTGTTTCATAAAAAATATTGTTATGTAATTTATATATATATATGAATTTTCATATATAATTTGCTATTAATAATGTTTACTTTATATTAAAAAGATGCCATTATTATTTTGCATATAAAGGAAGTGTTTTTAAAAAGGATTTTTCATAATTAAAAAAAAAACTAAAATTTAAAGTAACTTTTACTATCAAAGGAAAGTAAAATTTGTTTTTATTTCTATTTGAATTTACCATAAGCACTTCACACGACCCTCAACTCTCCATGCATTCTCATATTACTGACTCACCTGATCACACACATGTTGAAAACATAAATAATCACTAATATACATATTTAATGTTAAACCAGCAATCATTAGTTGGTTCAGATTACCATCTCCACACATATATACAATCAGCGTTCTGCTTTATATTAAGAATGACTAATGTCAATGTGGGTAGGATGACAACCTTGGCACTAAGGTGGACTTTGAATGTTCCATCATCAGATTTTCAGTGAAATGAATGGCTGAAGAGTTGTGAGTTGGAGTAGTTTGAAATCTGTCCATTAAAGTATGAATATTGGTTATCTTAATATAAAGCTGAGCACTGATTGTATATATGTGTGAGGATAGTAATCTAGACCAATTGATGACTGACTGCTGGTTTAGCATAAAATACATATATTGGTGATATATTTATCTTTTCAACATGTGTATGATCAGGTGGGTCAGCAATATGAGATGGCATGGAGAGTTGAGGGTCATGTGAAAGTCTGAAGTTAAATCCCTTATATATTACATTACATGTGCAGGTGTGTTTAAGCCTGTGCAGTGTATTAAATTACATAAGCACTTTACATTTTTTTAAACAAAAATACTGCTTTCCTATGTACATCATTAAAAATTTATTGAAAATGATATCAACATATTTGTGAATTTGGTCCACCAACAGCCTAGGATTATTTAAACCACATAATAACCTAAAATATTTTATTATTATATTACAATGGCATCAATTATTTACATGTACAAAATTTGAAAGAAATTCATTTTTTAAAAATATGTTAAATCTTGAGTTTACAATTTAGTTTAAAGAAACATTCAAATAAATAAAGTAACATTTCAACTTAAACAAACACATTCAAAAAGCAGAAATTAGGAATGGACTTAAATTTCACTACCATCTGATAATCATTCATTATTAAAGTTTATATTAGATGTCTCTACAATAGAGAAACGTAAAATGTGCTCATTTATATTATTATATTAAGCTAAAATAATGGTATATTGCTTTGCTGGTATAGTTGATTAATTATAAAATAAAACAAAAATAGCTTTTATTGAGAAATGCAAAAAAATCAGCTTCTTTTCCTTTAAAGAAAAACAATTATTTAATTCACATGGTTTTTTTCATTACTTTCCAACACATTAACAATAATAAATTCTGTTATATGTATAAACAAAACAATAATGAACAGCAAATGCAGTTTACCCATAGAAGAAGTTTTATTTCTCAGGGCAAGGCACATCAATAAATTTAATATTGTAAAACCAAAATCACTACATTAAAATAAAATTATAAAATGTGTACATTGACTGTTAGATTAATGATCTAATTATAAACATTGAAGGATATATAAGGGGGGAATTAAAATTAATCAAAATCATTCTCTTTGGTGCCTGTTGTAGTATATGCTACTGCTATTATATACATATTGCAGAAATCCTTCTGCATCAATCTGTCAAATGACCTCATCATGTAAAATTGTAGTGTCACATAACACATTGTTTTATGAAATGCATTTTGCATTTATGACAACTGTTTTATAATGATTGAAAAGTTTGACAATGCCAAATTCTATTTTCATTTACAGAAAACAATAAAGAAAAAGTTGTAATGCTTGAAACAGATTGCAAAAAAAATGATCTTATAAAAATACCAGTAATGAGTGGTTTAATTGAAATGTTAAATTTGCCATATTTCTAAAAAGCATCACAAGCGAAGTCCAAAATCAAAACAACACTATTTTTTTTTTTGCCACAAATGACATTTTTCTCTCAAATTTAATTCACCATAGTCAGGACTTTTATCTGAAAGTTCTGAAACATTTATATCATGTGATAAAATTAAACATCCTGTTTTGTGACAAAGAAAAGAGTGCAATCTTTACCTACACAAAGTGTGATATCTCAAAGCATTGAGTGTGAAACACTTTTTATTAAATTCAGCATTATCCAGATCATCTAACATCCATATTTGCTTGATCTCATTTCTTGTGATTTTTTTAATCTTTCAAATGAAACAATGACACAATTTTTTGCGTGTGGACTTGTAAAAGTGGAGGAAACAGTGACATATGTTAAAAGGCATCATTTCTAGACTACTTTGAAAAATAAAAAATGTGTTTAGACTGGTGTATTGCATCAAATGTACAGTCATTTGAAAGAGATTAAATTTATAACAATTAAAAATAAATAAATGACTTTTTATTAGAAAATTCTGGTGATTTTAGTTACTCCTGTGTATTATGAGAAATTAAAGTAAAAAAAAAAAAGGTTTCAGAGAAACAAAATTAATTGGGTAAAAGAAATGAGAATAAAAAGAATGTAGAAAGTCTCTATTCTGCTGTAAAATATGAATGAATAAAGTAGGTATTGTATTAGTAAAAGAAAGCAATATAAGCTAATGGTGTAAGAAATATTACAGTTTGTTAAAGGCAACGAATAATGCAAATGAAATATGATGATTAATAAATATAAAAATGAAAAAAAAAAGGCAAATTAAATACAAAACTAAATTTATAATAAAAACAAAATTCAAGTGTTCTGATAAGTTAGAATAAAAAGATTGTAGGAAATAAGCTATAGTTAAAAAATAATAAAACAGAAGAACTTTTACATACATAGATTAAATATTGTATAAAAATACTTTTGGTCATTTTACTTGGAGGTTGCTATTTAAGCAAGGTATAATAAAATCCTTCACTTATGAAAATATTTGATAATAATTATTGTTTGTATAAAGATTTCTGATGAAAGCATTTTATAATTATATTTTGGTTTATTTTTATTATTTAGTTGAATTGAAGCAATAGCTTTTCTATTTATAAATGTAAAATTTATTGCTTCAATTCTCATGCCAGAATGTTACTGGCAAGAAAAGCAACTTCTAAAGTAGAGAGGGAACAATCCCACTCAAAATATCTTCTACACTTAGCTATATATTATTACTAACATTAAATGTACTTAAAAAGGAATGAGTAAATTTTAATTTTTTTCTTAAAATATGTAACAATTCAACTAAATAATGGAAATAAACCAAAATATAATTAGAAAATCCTATCATCAGAAATTTTTATACAGCAATAATTATTATCAAATATTTTCATAATTGAAGGATTTTACTATATCCTGCTTAAATAGTAGATTATAGGCCTCAAAACTGTTCATTTATCATAAAAATAAGCTGCCATCTTGGTCTATAGGAAAACTCACAAGCTCCTAAATTTCTAGCCTAAACATATGAACTTAAATTAACTTAAAAATTAATTTTGTCATATAATCACAAGTTATTTATGAATTTATTATATCTGCTCACTTCTTTTTTACTTAGTTAATTACTTTAGACGTGATAGTTCTAATTTAAATTGGTATACATTTGTTTTGTTATATAAAACATCATTGGATTACCATATAATACTAAATCATCCATGCACTTTACTACTTCTACACAACGTTATTTACCATCCTATTTTACAGATTACAGTTTTGATTACCCAGCAATATTCTTCAAAACTTTTATATCTTCTAACTTCAACTGTGAACTGTAAAAGAGAATGGCAAATAAAGCATTATGTAACAGTAGTAAAGTACATGGATGATTTAGTATTATCTGCTTTACATTTGGCAATGCAATGAGAAAGAGTAATCATCATTGGATTACTGAAAGAGCACAAGCATCACCCAAATGAGACTGGTTGTGGAATATAAATTGTGTAATGATTGCATTTTCATCGTTCATTAAATATGTAAAAAAATAAAAGTGAGTTTGTAAGAGTATATTTCTTTAGTAGTGATCAAATATATTCTATAAATATTATTACAAACTTTTCAATGTCTTTTATTTTTATGCTCTAAAACTTAAAATCATTATGAGAAATGGGTAGCACATATGAAGGTAGTAAAGCCAAATGGTACTGATTTAGAACAAAGGATTTCCCCTCTTTTCTTCCATTACATAAGCTTGTGGTTAAACACCTGTAGAGGTCCCAACTATCACATTTTACATGCATATTCTTGAGGTTACAGCCTCAATAAATATTACTTACTTAATCAATGTGCGTTTAATAAATTTATAATTACAACAAAGGATTGTAAAATTATTTTACCTTTTTTTACATAGTTGCAATATTTATATATATTTATAAACCATATTACATCCTTCACAAAATATTAAAATTTTATTCTTATATGTTTAATTATTTTAAAAAAATCATGATCATTGTTGACAAAATGAAGAAAATCACTTCCATTACAGCAGCTCCCATTTCTTGTTTAATGCATTCTGATTTGCATTTATTCATTACCCACTTGTGCTCACAAAATATAGCTTTGTCAGTAGAAGATATAATGCAATCATAAATACAAAGACAGTCCGATAAATGTGAAAATAATTGTGAGAATGCGGATTGACAAATAATTTGAAAATATCATAAATATCATATATTACTAATAAAGTCTATGTTTTTAAGGCATATTCCATTTTCAATCTTTAATGGTATAATAATATAAAAAGTTTACTCATATTGGCCTGAAGCAAAATCACACTACTACTCTTAAGCAGAATTGAGTTTTATTTTTGTTAAAAAAAAGCTTATATGTAATCTGTATATCATATCAATATTTTTTTTGTATAATTACTACAGATTGGCCTATGGAAGTAAATTTAGGTACAAAAATAAGATAGACATTCTCATCTTTTCAATGTCTCCATCTTGTGACTTGGTTTGAGGATATCCTTTATTTGTACTTAACCAAATATCATTGAGTTATTAAAACTAAACATGTGTATAGAGTGTAATACCCTTTTGATGAAAATTCCATATGAATACAGTGTTTGAAAATTAAATAGTGCTTTATATAAGCCATTGCTTGTAAATGAATATGTGGTGGTTGTAATTAGATTTTATTTCTGTACAGTAATGTTTTCAAAGAAAGTTATCCAATTAAATTTTATTAATGGCAAACAGGAAATAAAGTGGGAACACTTCTTGCCACTCATGTGACCATTTTCATTATTTGTAACATAGATTAGGGAATCACCCCAATACATGCACTATATACATTTATAATGCTGAGAAATAATGTCACTTTCTAAACACAAGGTAAAGTCTTTGAAAAGATAAGATGAATCCATTTTATCTTTTTTACCTATATATATATAGGCAAATCTTAAGTATTTAGAAATGAGATCATGAAGGTAAAAAAGATAAGATGAATCCATTATATATATATATATAGGCAAATCTTAAGCATTTAGAAATGAGATCATGAAGGTAAAAAACTAAGGTGGATTCATTTCATCTTTTCAAAAACATGATATTGTATTTAGAAAGTGAATGTATATCACAGTATTACAAATTCATATAGCATGTGTTGGGGATGTTTTTTGTTACAAATAAAATAAAATAAAAAAACAGTGCTAGATAAATAAATAAGTATCCCATTATATATATATATATATATATATATATATTTGGTATGGGTTTTTAAATTATAAATTGAATTTTAATATTTCAAATGGAGTATTTGTTACATGAGTTTATGCTTTAAGAAATTATTCCTTAAACATATAAATATTTGATAAACTATTTTTTTTGTTAAAATATATTTTATAGCCTGAAGGCTAAAATTAAAACTTTTGGTTTGATTACTTATTTATTTTTATAAGTTTGTTTTTATATTTGAAAATCTGATATTTTAAACTAAGTTTATTTATTGAATTTATGTTTTTAATAAAATTTGTTAAAAATGGAAAGTTAAAATACAAAATCAATTCCATTTTGTTAAAAAAAAATTTACCAAGAAAAATCTGAAAAATTAGATATATATGTATTAATTTTTTTTTCTTTTTGTTATTTTCTTTATAATTTGTTTTGTAACTTAAACCAATTTTCATGTATTTTATTGTTCTTAATTAAATGTTATTAAAATAATAAGTGGCATGTTGATTAATAGTAAAATAAAGCAGTTGTTAAAGAGTTAGAACTCAAAATAACTTTAAGGGTTATTATATTCTTAAAATATTTCAGTAGTTTTAAAGCTAATTTTTCACTGCTATATGTTAAAATATTTTGATAATTTCATTGAAATATGTCTTTGTAATTTTAAAATTTCAAAAAGCTTTTTAATCTCATCAAGCATACAATCTCTGTTGGAATATAAATGGATATATTAATAATTCAAGGTCGATTGGAAAACCTTTTTCATCTATTCAAAATTTCACTCTTATATTTTTTTTTCTCTAAACGTGTGAAAGTGACAAACTTCATAAAATAATTACATAATAATAGATATAGAGCGAGAGAGGGAGAGAGAGAAAGAAGTAGAGATGGATAATGATGTACATGAGAGAACAAACAAGTATCAAAGGTATAAAAATAATTAAGAAATTAAAATGGAATTATATTGGGCATATTTTTGAAGAGTTTATATTAAATGGGCAACTAACATTTTAAAGTAGAAAACACAGTATCAAGCATTGTTAGCTGAGAGGTCATCGCACCTGCCTTGCAAGCAAGTAGTTGGTTGCAGACAAGTGTGGGTTCGCATCCTGGCTGATGCTATGACATATGGAAAAAAAACTAGAAAACACAGACCGAAAAAACACTTTATGTAAAATATGTGGAGAAGAAAGATTACAGATTGGAAAAACTAGCTTAAATATGGAAAGATTTTTATTTTACAGTGGCCTGATAATAGTTGAAAATGATTTTTGTGTGTCTGTTTATTAATTGCAACAAATAAAAGAAGCTATAATTGATAGTACATTTATACCTTTCATTAATCATTACACGTAAGTAAACTTGAAATGAAAAACAATAGAATTAGTTAAATTATTATCTACCGAAGAATATTTTTATAATTCATATAAAATAGTTTATTAATCAAGTATGTGTATGATATATGTGTATGATATAAGTTACACTTTCATTACAAGTTTACTTAATATGTGTGTCATATAAATAAGAATATCATCAATTACAGGCAGTGATGTTGGGTAGGTTTGGCAGCTGAAGAGAGTTTCTGAAACTAAAAATTTCAATGATTCACTAGTTATTTTGTGAGAGAGGTAATTATAGGGTATGCTGTACATGTTTTTTCATCCCTATTACTATTTTTGTTAGACTTCCATTGCATTTTGAGAGTTACAGTTAAAGCTATTACATATATTAGATGTTTAAAATGAATCTAGACCTATAATATATTGTAAATATTTTAAATCCTTTGTTAAAACTATTGCATATTATATATCGAATTGCGGATATTACTTTAATACATAAACTCTAATACGCTTTACTAATGTGACACACAGAGGCCTTTTCTAGCATAACAATCATCATCCATCTCCATTTTTTACATTTCAGTTCATAAGATATCTAATATTTAACAATACAATTCATAAATTAGAAACACTTTTTCTAAAAAATGAGATTCAAGTTCATACAACAATAAATATTTTTACAGTTACATGGAATTTGTTTTCATTCACAATACCTCAGTGATTCCATCACCATTACATATGCTTACAGACTGTGTTTAAACAGAGGCAAAACTCTTCATACAGTAGTACCACTAATGCAATATTGAATGAATAGGCACTAGACAGGGGTTTTATATACAAACCTTCTTGAATCCATTGATTACTTTGGCTTGCACTAGGTGGCAGTATTTATGGAAGAATAAATTAGAAAAAGTGATTATACAGAAAGTGGATTATTGATTTTTATACTGGGTTTGGGAAAATATAAGTGGGATTTAGATATAAGGGTCATAGAGTTGACGAAGATTATGTTGTGGAAATGGGATGGAGCAGAATATAGGAAAACATAGAGTGGCGAATTGAAAATAAATTGGCTAAAAGGTTTCTCTGGGTATAATTGCTGAGAAATTGCTGACTCCTTTTAAGGAGAAGCCACAATACATCACATCACATTCTCAATGATTTGTATATTTTTTATTGTTTTTTAATTTATTTTTATTTTCCATTAATATATGCTGCAAAAATTAGTTATTTTTTATAAATGTAAATTATATAGCACATTTACATTCAATTTGGATATTATTGTGTACTATAAACTATTATAGCCCTTTTAATATATAAAATGTACCTCTGATAGTTATTTGATTAAATAAAAGTTATTTTAGAACTAAATATATGCTATCTAATTTTGACATTATTAATTTTGTTTTCCTAGAAATCTGTTCTATATTTAGTTCAATAAAGAATATGTTATTACTCTACATTGGTTTCTCCCAAATATTTAATATTTTCTCAGTTAAAATATATACACATATAATTTACAATAATCAATGTGTTTGATATTATTATTATCACAATTGTATTTACGATTCAATTGGATTACACCTGACATCATCCAGGTAATGGTGATAACTCACACAATATCTCTGCATCAATTTTTTGAAACAAATCTCTTTCCTGATAGCAGAAATCATCTGGTTAAAAAAATTGATACAACTACAAATTTATCCCCAATACTCAAACATATTAGAAACCTATATGAAAATATTATTGATGTATTTAGATTTTGTTAAATTTAGAGTCTAGGCTAAGAATTGGATGAACTGTATTCTAAATTAATATTAAGTAATTAATAATTACTTGGGCAATTATTAAATATTGATTATATAAAATGCTATAAGCAATAATAAACTTATGAAGTATTTTATTTTTTTTTCATCTGATAACTCTTTTATATATTGATTAATTTTATGAAACAAATGAATAAATTCTTCTTTCTTTAATCACTATTGCAATGCTATAATTTATTTCTTACTTGATCAATCTTATAATTTCGATTGAGCAGCAATCTTCTTCAGAATCTTTTCTCTCATTCCCCTTTATGTTATTAATGAGTACTGATAAAAGAAGCTCTAAAAACTGTTCAGAGCTACTTTTTAGTAATGTAATTATAGTAATAAAAGTACCTCTGAAAAAACTGATGGTCAGTTGAAACTATAAGATAGTCAAAACTGTAAGATTGTCACTCTAGTTGAATTACTAAAAAAGTAGTTTTGAACAGTTTTCTTTAAAGCTTCTTTTATCAGTGCACATTAATAACTAAAGTGGAATGAGACAAGAATGTCTGAAGAAGGCCTCTGCTCAGTTGAAACTGTAAGATTGATCAAGTAAAAAATAAATTATAACATTGCAAAAGTAATTACGTAATATTTACTAAGGCTGTAACCTTAGGAATAAGCATTTGAAAAATTCAAAGGTAGGGACCTCTACAGGTCTTAGCCACAAGCTTATGCTTGTAAAAAAAGAGGGAAACCTGTAGAGGTCCCTACCTTCGAATTTTTCAGATGCTTATTCCTAAAATTACAGCCTTAGTAAATATTACTTAATATAATAATGTGCTTTTAATAAAAATTTATATTTAAAAGTAATTAAGGAAAGAATTTTTTATTGTATTAAAAGTCACATTCTGACATTTAAAGTTTTGTATAATGTAAATAAATTTTTGTTTAAAAATTTCGATTACAATATATTTTAAATTGGAAAGTTAATTTTTTTTACACAATTTAATTTAAGTTGAAAAATTCATATAAGTTGGTCAATTCCACTTAATTACCATTTGTGCAAACTATTTTCACATTGCAACAAAACTCCATTTAATCTCATTTAATTTATATATATATAAAAGGAAGTGTACAACATTCTTCACCAAGTATTTTTACATGAATATACTTTATTATTACATCATGTATATAATGCACAAAAAATTTAAATTATTTAAAACATTTTTATTATTTTTCTATGATTTTGTTAGCAATGAAAATTTTAAACAATTTAGTCAATATTCTTTAAACTTTTGAAAAATTATTCATTATACATAAATATTAACTATAAAATGCCCTTTTCCAAAAGACAGCTTATTTAAAAAAAATTATTTTTCAAATAAAGGTCACGAAAGGTCACGACCTTGTATGCAGTTTATGCCCACTATAGGCTGGTAACTATAACAACAATGAGTTCAAACTTGCAAGAAAGCATTTCTAATGCAAATAATTTTTCAAATATTATAGAATCTATTAGTATATGTAAATTATTAAATGAATTATAAATAAATGAAATTGCTTCGAACATTTTTATACCATTTTACATCTAAAATAATAGTGAAAATATTTTTTAAAAACATCAGCTTATTGAAAGCTGTTTGGATCCATTACAATATTTTATTATTGGTTATTATAGGTGATTAATATACTTTTATTTTCTACTGTTTTTATATAATATGTAATATAAGTATGGATTTACCTGTATCTATGTCATATATCTGGGTGTGTGTATAAATAATTTCCTAACCATATTATTATAGTCAATTCATAAAAAAAAAACATCTTCTAACTGAGTGTCACGAACAATATATTCTATATAAATTTATTAAATTATAAAAAGTGCAAAAAAAAATAGAAATCATTTTATTATCCATAACAGTATTTTCAGAGTATTAAAATAATATTTTCCTACATTATATGAAATAGAGTTACGCCTTTTTGTAATTACATTTTATTTGATTTTTTTTTTTTAACAAAACTATAGATTTTTTAAAAATCTGGACTAGTTATATAATTATCCTTTTTGAAGAAAGATAAATATTTAGTCAAATAGTGAAGAGTGTTTTTTTAAAAGGTTTTGTAAAATTTATTTTTGAAATGAATTTTTCCCATTTTCTTATTTTAAATATGTTTTTAGTTCTAAAATTGTATTTTCATTTTCTCGTTCATTTTTTTTTAAAACTAATCTAATAATGTTCAAATTATTTGAAATGTTCAATTAATTATAATTTCTAAAAAAAGATTTTTATCAAACTATGATTCTAATTAATTTAAAAGATATAAATGAATTTTTTATACTTATTTTAAACATTTTATTAAAAGAAAGAAAAAAAAATAAGCCGAGTGAAATAAAAAAAAAAAACGTTGAATTCTTAGAAATTTGATTTTGTGATAACAAGTTAGAATTTAGCAGAACGTATAATATATATATAACATAAGACAAAAGATTTAAATAAATAATTTACGAAGCAGAAGAAAAGGAGCGCTTATTCTCAAATTTTTAAGTTTTACCAGCATTTTTTTTTTTTTTTGTAATAGAAGCATAATCATTATGCTCTATCTATACATGAATTTACCAATCAATCATAGATATCAATTAAATCCACAGAGATAAAAAAATAGCCACCTTCAATACTTTTTAACTCTCATTTATAAGATGCTACATGATTTTGAGTTCCATATTTCGCAAATTTAAAGCATTCTTTCTATACAAATTAGATAATATTTAAGTTGGAGACGAAACCCAGACATCAGCAGATATTTTGCCATATTTACAATATCATAACAATTTATTTATTCTTTTTATTACCATTTTTATTTCTTTAAATTCTTTTTACTCATTAATATGTAATGACAAAAATTATCTATTCTTATAAATCTAATCATCATTTGAAATACTAACAAATAATACCGCTGCACTTTTATTAAAAGTTTTCTTTATGAATTTTTCCTCAATTTTTCATTATCCACTTAATACATTGCACAAGTTTACATACACCTACACATATATAATGTAATATATAAGGGATTTGAACTCATTCTTTCACATAACCCTCAGCTCTCCATGTCATCTCATATTGCTGATCCACCCGATCACACACATGTTGAAAAGATAAATAATCACCAATATATGTATTTTATGCTAAACTAGAAATCATCAGTTGGTCCAGATTACTACCTCCATATATATATATATATATATATTGTGACCAGATATAATACCTCCATATATATATATATATATATATTGTGACCATCTGAATGGGCACAAGAGTTTAAGATACTTTGTATCTTAAATTAAATAGTTATATTATATTAAAAAAAATGAAATAGCCTTAGAATTTTAATTTTTTTTGCTGGAGATTGTTTAAAGCTTGGATATGGATTGCTTATGCAGTTTATTGACCACTTGATAGGTATTCATTATTATTAGTGTGGTTAATGAGGTATTTAGTGTAAGGAAGAAGGGTTGTTTATTAATTGAATTAATAAATTTTGTCAGAAAGATATAACATTTGGTTGAATGGTTTCAAAATCCTTTATTCATTAATACTTATCCTTTTGTCAACAATTAATAGCCATTTCAATTACATTTAGTTAAGATAGATTAATATTTAGGTTGTAGTACATGTGTATGCGTGTATGACTCTGCATCTATTTCATTTCATTTTCACATTTTAATAACAGCAAACAATAGTATATTCACAATAAAAAACTTTACATTACAATAATTATCTTAAATAATTTAACAAATATATATTTCTTTCCAATGATTAATATATAGTTGAATCAATAGATTATTTTACAAATTAAATAAATTATTAATCATTTTTATTTAATAGTTAATTAATATTCATTTTTCTTTCAAGTTTGTAAAAGCTATTTATTTTATTTTTTTTTTATCTTGATTTTAATTCTAAAAATCCAAGTGATTTTTTTTTTGAAAAGATTTTTTTTGAATATGTAATTAGCTTGGCTAGATGAGAAGCATGGGAGTAACCTTGTTGAAGAAAATAAACTTTGCTAAAGAGAGCTATTTAACAAAGATCTCCAGTGAAAAATTTGCTTATTATGTAATGTAATTGTAGCCAAAAACAGTCATTTTTGTGAAAGTAAAACCAGTTGCTGGAGTCAAATTGATTTTAAAAAGACTTTGGAGTAAAATTTTGAAAGAATCCCAAGAAATTTATTAGGGGACAAGTTAATTTCAGAATGCAGTTCTAAATTTTAAAAAGGTACTCAGTTTACTTTACTCTCCTTGATTTAAACATATTGAATTAACCTCTTCCTAACTATTGCTCTTTTAAAAATGTATGTTAATAACGTCCAGTCTATGTTACTTCACTTAATTGTCATTTTAAATAGGAATAAATTGCATGAATATTATTGTTGTATCATTAACCAATGTGTGTTCTTTAATATATCTGGAAAACACATGCAGAACTATTTTACAGAATATATTTTAATTCTACACTATTTTCCGTGTTATGTTTTTGTGAGAATTAAACATAAATTTAAGAATATGCATAGTTTGATAAATCATGCCATGTTTAAATTCATCATAAAGAGATGACAGTATTTTTTTGTCTGATATTTCTGAAAATAATATGTATTTTAAATGAAGGAAATAAAATGTGAGCTACTTCAAATTAAGTATTTGCTTAAATCGAATGGAAGGATAGAAATGCAGGTAATTTTTGTTCTCTTTGATAAAGATGGAAAATAAAACAAAATATTATTAATTGAAGAATTCCTAAGGAAACACAGTATCTTAATGGACAATATTTAAGAATAAACCAGGCATATAATAAATTATAAAGTGTTTTTTGCTATTCAAGAAACTACTAAAATAATTAGTATTTAATTTAGAACTACAATGGAATAAGTGAGATAATTCCTGTCCAACAGTAGTTAAGAATTTATTATATTCTTGTCATAATAGAAGACAAATTGATTGCTTATGTATGATACAGTAACTTAAATAACTTTGTTATGAACATTGAAGATGCTGAGTCCTATTTACGCATGATTATATTTGTTTGGTTACCCTGCCGCAGTTTATTTTGATTTAAATTCAGTTTGGAATGTGTTCCATATTGTTTCATAAACCTGGAACCGAGCTTTGCAAGTGAACTTTTATTTTTAAGTTACAAAACTAATAACCTTTGTTTCTTTATTTTTTTTATTGCTTGTCATAATTAATGTGTATGATAGGTAGATAGGCTTATTTATTATTATGTTCATTTATAATTTGGGTTATTTTGATCTTCAAGACCGTCTCTGAAGTGTATCCAAATGAGGAATACGCTGGTGAAAATTGTGTTCAAATAGGTCTTATTGTTCTTTTACGAAGGTAAAAGAATGACATATTTTTTTTAAAATATATTATTAGAGAGGTTTATATTTATATTGCATAATTTATTATCTCAAAGTGAGAATTTTTTTTTTTTTGAATCAACGAACGTATAATAGAAATAGTTTGCAAGATATGAAAGAAAGTTTGTTTGTAATAATTATAAATATTAAATTTTAAATGTAACATAAAAGTTTATTTTGAATTAAAAGTTATACCTTAATGCAATATTTAATTACCATGTTGCCTGCATAGTATGTAATTTAGAGTTAATTATTTATATATATTTTATTCGCGGGTGTGTGTTTGTTTTGCACAATTATGACATTTGTTTGATAAAGTTCAGTTTGTGAATATTTTATGTATAAATTTCGGACGCTGTCGTATTCTACTGAGTTGAACGGATTGCTATGTTATCTGTATGTATTTATCTGCCAGCGTGTATTTATAATGTTCAATATTTAGAAAGCTATGAGAATAGAAAGAAATCTGATTGTGTTATAATGTCTGTAGAGATAAAAGATTTTGCTTATTTAGTCTATGTTAATAATTTTCCATGAGTAGAACCTAGTTGTTATTATATGTGTATGATTAAATGATATTTTGAAGTGATGTTTTCTTAGAGCCTGGTGATGAGGGAAAAGTTTCCACCAATAATTTTTTAGAAGTAGATGAGTTATTGTTGAAGTATGATTAAATGATGCTTAGGAAGTTATGTGACGTTTTTTTTTTCTTACATTCTGGTGATGAGGAAAAAGTCCCCACCAAAAGTATATTTAGAATCAGATGGATTATTGTAGAAGTGTTCAGTAAGAGTTTATCTGCTCCTCATGTAGAATTCCCTTATAACGTATAGTATGTATAATCATGAAAATATAGCTGTGTGTTAATTAATAGGTGTCCAGATAAATTGTTAGATTAATTCTTGATGTAATATTTGTGTCTTATTTCATTGATGAATTACGACATTGTCCGAAATAAAATAATTGTATGATATTTTCTTAATAAATGGAGAGTTTATAGAAAATATTGTTTTATATTATTGCTGCTTGAACGTGCACACACACGCGTAATATAAATAATATTGTGTATATAAAGTATAGAATTATTGAAATTAAAATGAGAAATAAATGCTTTCAAGATACATTACATTCATTTAAATAGAAGTATAAAGTATTGAGATTAAAATGGGAAATAAATATTTTAAAATACAATGTATTTATTTAAATAAAGATTATAAATCATCAAATCATCAGAATGAACATGATTTTGTTGCTATGCATGAAAAGTATATGTAATTGAAAGTGATAATTTAGTCAATTAGAGAAAGTTGCTTTGTTGCGAGCCAAATATTATTATTTTGATTTATTTTGTTAATCAAGAGAAAAACCCTCTCAAAAGTATTTTTTTGTGCTAATAATATAACATGTTATTTATTTATTGTCATGTAGATGAAACATGTAGGCAAAGCATGTGTTTGAAGTCAGGATATTAAAGTTTGGTTATTAATTTGCTTTGATAGTAGGGATAATCCCAAACTGATGCTCAAAGTTTATTTGATAATTTAAAAATCTGTAAGACAAATAGTCCATTTGTAAATATCATGTTAAACCAAGTTTATTTTATTGTAATAAATGATTTGTTTTAGTTATTTAAAATCTTAAAAACTGTGTCTTGAGTTATTCTTGTGTACATTTGTGTTTCCATTTCCACATCTCCACATTTCATAAATCTATTGCAAAATAGATATATTAATTTAGAGTTATAATATTAAATTTGCTAGTATCTGACAGTATTGTTTTTCTTAATCCAAACATTATAAAAGAACATTTGCCACTTGACAAACGTATTAGAAAGGTTGCCAAGTTAGTATATTTTGTTAGATGATGATATGAGATTAAAATACCCTATCTCTGTCATTATCTTATTACTGAACACAGTAAAATATTCTGTCAATTTGTTCATTACATTTTTATCGCACTTTAGAATTATAATTTATGGGCCAATGTAGTTTATTTAATTCAACTGTGTTTGTTAAATTCCCTGAGATCTTATTGTTTATTTCTTGATTGGCATTAAAGTAGATGTTTAGATTATGATATGCCAAATCATAGAATTGTTTAAGAATATAACTATAGCAAGCTGATATTTGTTATACTTGGATGAAGGAAGAAATTAAGTTTAAAGTATATTTTAATAGACTGTACGGAATAAACATTATGATTCTTTATCATACAATTAATTAACAATGGAATTTACATTATATTAAATGTTTTGTAATATTTCTTCTTTTATTCATTTATTATCATATATCTTATGAACTGCCTATAGCCTCCCACTGAGATGAGCTGAACATAAACTTAAATATAGTGTCTCAGTAATAATTTTGTATTATATATTTTGTTCTATTGTTCTATTTATTAATAGAACTGGCACCTGGGCGTTTCGCTCATCTAATGTATATGAGCAGTGTTGGGAGTTTAGGTTATAATATATATGATAAACAAAAATGCAAGTTAAAAAACTTGCTAACGCTTGTATTTATGTCCACAGATGGCGTCCTACCAAGACTGCCAATCAAGCGTATGTTTTGTTTACATAAACGTCAGAGTAGTTAGTATTCACTATCTCTAACTATAATTCCACTTTCAGATCATGATTTCAAGCTATTTGCTATCGTCAGTGAAAGAGGTCTTTCACTGACGATAGCAAATCTTGAAATCATGATCTGAAAGTGGAATTATAGTTAGAGATAGTGAATACTAACTACTCTGACGTTTATGTAAACAAAACATACGCTTGATTGGCAGTCTTGGTAGGACGCCATCTGTGGACATAAATACAAGCGTTAGCAAGTTTTTTAACTTGCATTTTTGTTTATCATAAATGTACCTTTGAGGTCTTTCTTGCAATGATATAGATTGCAGAGGCTTCTACTATGTGGTGATGCTGAACTGAGATCAGACCCATGTAGCTATCTGGTTTGCTATGCTGAGTTTGAAGACATTACGTGTCTAAAAAATTCACGCTTGCAAGCTGAATAGAAATTGTTTCATAAACGCTCAGAGTTTGTATTCAGATCTAGTTTCTTTATTCCTGTCTTTCACTGACGATAGCAAATAGCTTGAAATCATGATCTGAAAGTGGAATTATAGTTAGAGATAGTGAATACTAACTACTCTGACGTTTATGTAAACAAAACATACGCTTGATTGGCAGTCTTGGTAGGACGCCATCTGTGGACATAAATACAAGCGTTAGCAAGTTTTTTAACTTGCATTTTTGTTTATCATAAATGTACCTTTGAGGTCTTTCTTGCAATGATATAGATTGCAGAGGCTTCTACTATGTGGTGATGCTGAACTGAGATCAGACCCATGTAGCTATCTGGTTTGCTATGCTGAGTTTGAAGACATTACGTGTCTAAAAAATTCACGCTTGCAAGCTGAATAGAAATTGTTTCATAAACGCTCAGAGTTTGTATTCAGATCTAGTTTCTTTATTCCTGTCTTTCACTGACGATAGCAAATAGCTTGAAATCATGATCTGAAAGTGGAATTATAGTTAGAGATAGTGAATACTAACTACTCTGACGTTTATGTAAACAAAACATACGCTTGATTGGCAGTCTTGGTAGGACGCCATCTGTGGACATAAATACAAGCGTTAGCAAGTTTTTTAACTTGCATTTTTGTTTATCATAAATGTACCTTTGAGGTCTTTCTTGCAATGATATAGATTGCAGAGGCTTCTACTATGTGGTGATGCTGAACTGAGATCAGACCCATGTAGCTATCTGGTTTGCTATGCTGAGTTTGAAGACATTACGTGTCTAAAAAATTCACGCTTGCAAGCTGAATAGAAATTGTTTCATAAACGCTCAGAGTTTGTATTCAGATCTAGTTTCTTTATTCCTGTCTTTCACTGACGATAGCAAATAGCTTGAAATCATGATCTGAAAGTGGAATTATAGTTAGAGATAGTGAATACTAACTACTCTGACGTTTATGTAAACAAAACATACGCTTGATTGGCAGTCTTGGTAGGATGCCATCTGTGGACATAAATACAAGCGTTAGCAAGTTTTTTAACTTGCATTTTTGTTTATCATAAATGTACCTTTGAGGTCTTTCTTGCAATGATATAGATTGCAGAGGCTTCTACTATGTGGTGATGCTGAACTGAGATCAGACCCATGTAGCTATCTGGTTTGCTATGCTGAGTTTGAAGACATTACGTGTCTAAAAAATTCACGCTTGCAAGCTGAATAGAAATTGTTTCATAAACGCTCAGAGTTTGTATTCAGATCTAGTTTCTTTATTCCTGTCTTTCACTGACGATAGCAAATAGCTTGAAATCATGATCTGAAAGTGGAATTATAGTTAGAGATAGTGAATACTAACTACTCTGACGTTTATGTAAACAAAACATATGCTTGATTGGCAGTCTTGGTAGGACGCCATCTGTGGACATAAATACAAGCGTTAGCAAGTTTTTTAACTTGCATTTTTGTTTATCATAAATGTACCTTTGAGGTCTTTCTTGCAATGATATAGATTGCAGAGGCTTCTACTATGTGGTGATGCTGAACTGAGATCAGACCCATGTAGCTATCTGGTTTGCTATGCTGAGTTTGAAGACATTACGTGTCTAAAAAATTCACGCTTGCAAGCTGAATAGAAATTGTTTCATAAACGCTCAGAGTTTGTATTCAGATCTAGTTTCTTTATTCCTGTCTTTCACTGACGATAGCAAATAGCTTGAAATCATGATCTGAAAGTGGAATTATAGTTAGAGATAGTGAATACTAACTACTCTGACGTTTATGTAAACAAAACATACGCTTGATTGGCAGTCTTGGTAGGATGCCATCTGTGGACATAAATACAAGCGTTAGCAAGTTTTTTAACTTGCATTTTTGTTTATCATAAATGTACCTTTGAGGTCTTTCTTGCAATGATATAGATTGCAGAGGCTTCTACTATGTGGTGATGCTGAACTGAGATCAGACCCATGTAGCTATCTGGTTTGCTATGCTGAGTTTGAAGACATTACGTGTCTAAAAAATTCACGCTTGCAAGCTGAATAGAAATTGTTTCATAAACGCTCAGAGTTTGTATTCAGATCTAGTTTCTTTATTCCTGTCTTTCACTGACGATAGCAAATAGCTTGAAATCATGATCTGAAAGTGGAATTATAGTTAGAGATAGTGAATACTAACTACTCTGACGTTTATGTAAACAAAACATACGCTTGATTGGCAGTCTTGGTAGGACGCCATCTGTGGACATAAATACAAGCGTTAGCAAGTTTTTTAACTTGCATTTTTGTTTATCATAAATGTACCTTTGAGGTCTTTCTTGCAATGATATAGATTGCAGAGGCTTCTACTATGTGGTGATGCTGAACTGAGATCAGACCCATGTAGCTATCTGGTTTGCTATGCTGAGTTTGAAGACATTACGTGTCTAAAAAATTCACGCTTGCAAGCTGAATAGAAATTGTTTCATAAACGCTCAGAGTTTGTATTCAGATCTAGTTTCTTTATTCCTGTCTTTCACTGACGATAGCAAATAGCTTGAAATCATGATCTGAAAGTGGAATTATAGTTAGAGATAGTGAATACTAACTACTCTGACGTTTATGTAAACAAAACATACGCTTGATTGGCAGTCTTGGTAGGACGCCATCTGTGGACATAAATACAAGCGTTAGCAAGTTTTTTAACTTGCATTTTTGTTTATCATAAATGTACCTTTGAGGTCTTTCTTGCAATGATATAGATTGCAGAGGCTTCTACTATGTGGTGATGCTGAACTGAGATCAGACCCATGTAGCTATCTGGTTTGCTATGCTGAGTTTGAAGACATTACGTGTCTAAAAAATTCACGCTTGCAAGCTGAATAGAAATTGTTTCATAAACGCTCAGAGTTTGTATTCAGATCTAGTTTCTTTATTCCTGTCTTTCACTGACGATAGCAAATAGCTTGAAATCATGATCTGAAAGTGGAATTATAGTTAGAGATAGTGAATACTAACTACTCTGACGTTTATGTAAACAAAACATACGCTTGATTGGCAGTCTTGGTAGGACGCCATCTGTGGATATATATATATATATATATGTACTCAGTGCTCATCTTTATGTTAAAATAGCCAATCTTTATACTCTAATGGACAGGCTTCAAACTACTCCAATCCACAACTCTTCAGCCATCCATTTCATTGAAAATCTGATGATGGAACATTCAAAGCCTTCATTAGTGCCAATCCCTTATATATTATTCACTTAAATAACTTTACATTTACTTCATTATGTAAAATCAACTTATACATTATAAATTAAATATTATCATTTAAACAACTAAACATCACATGATCACTCTTTTTTATGCTAGCATATTACTGTTATTATTGCCTGTTTTATTATCATTTGACATATTACAATAAATAAGATATTAATATATCTTGTTCCTTATTTTTTTGCATGTCTTCTAGATATTTTATTTTATTATAAGACAGTTCTCTTCAGAAATGTATGTTTGTAAACTCCATATTTCATTTACATCATAAAGAATCCCATGCATTAAAATTTCCTTGTGCCTCATTTTAATTCTTAATTATTTTTTTTGGCATGAATTTAAAAAAAAAAATGTTTTCCTCAGTATTCATGGACTGTTGATTGGGGTAATACTATTTGTTTTGAAAAATTGTTTTGCATTTTATTAGTCATATAAATTTTAGAAAAGGTAATACAGCTTTTATTGTTCTTTGTCACTAATCAAACAGTTTGATGTCAATATCTTGCTTAGTGGACAATTTGCTATAAATGTTTTAATATACAAAACATAATCTACTATAAATTATTTGACCAAATTACTTTAAAACTAAAATCTTAGAACTAGCATTATCAATGAATGTGGATTAATCTTTATCTCAAATAAAATTATAACAACTAAGCACATTTTCAATTGATAATGATATTCTAAAATAGATCTAAAGATATATTAACATATTGACATACACATTTGATTTACTTACTTATTAACAAACAAATACCTAAATTATTACTTTTTATATATGAGATGAAAAACAAAAAAAAAAACATGTTCCACACTCAGAATGGATTAAAAGATTAAAAAAAGATGTTGTTTCACAATTAAATTAATTTAGTATATAACATTGATAAGATATTCCATCTTAGGTAAAATGAAAGTCCACACTATTATAACTCAGAATAAGTCTTCAATTTAAGATAACCTTCTAACTTGAATTTATTTATTATATCAATTGAGAGGAATTGGTTAATCTGTAATTTCCTTTATAGATCAGTCAAATGGTTTCTGTTTAACAATTCTCTTCATTATTCCAGAGAATGTGGAAGAAAAGTGCCCACACATTCAGAATTCTTTGGCTGTACCCAAAATAACCCAACACAGTAATATCACAGTAACCGATATAGCATTTATGGTCACTCTACGGTAATCCACATTACTGAAAACATGGTAATAATTCTAGTGTAAATGAATTGCTTTATTATAATAACATGATCATCAAAACCTCCTATGAAGCTGATGTGCTTGCTATATATAATGTTATTGCATTTGATTGGTAATGCAAACTTATAAACAGAAAGAATTCTGTATTTGTATTTGTTTGATTCTTTAGTTTATAATAGTATAAAGCCTCATATGGCTTAGTGTAGTTGTTTAGTGTCAGACTTGGGGAAAATTAAAGGTCTATGGATTTTAACTTTGGCTCATCAAGTCTAATACACATGAGCAAAAAACCATTTGATTATTTATTTACTTATTATAATATAAGAAATAAAATCATTTAATGCCATCTATTGAGAGATTGAGTAAACAGTGATTACCATACCAGATCAATATAGTTATGCAAGCAATTAACTTACATTTGAAACTAAAATGTTTCTTCAAAATTCAGACTTGTAGTTAAGTACAAGAAATTTCTACTTACAGCTGGACTTCAAAAAAATAACCTTCGTTAGAGTGTTACATTATATTCAATATTCATGAATCAAAAGTTTCCAAGTTTAATTCCCTTTCTAGCAGTATCACTGGTAAAGCACAGCAACACTTAATTTTTTGACTTTTTCAGAGGAGGACACAAATGGATAAATAAAGAAATTTCTACTAATAATGCCTGTGGCAGAATAGCCTAGTTGGTTAAAAAATTCTCTTAAATTCAATATTTATGAGTCTACAGGTCCCAGATGCATTTCCATTGCTAGAACAGTAATTGGTCAGCCCACCAATTTAACTAAAATTTAAATTTTTCATTAAAAACATTTTAACAATTAATATTAGATAATGGAAGCAGTGGAATATATAAATCAACCTTATAATGAATAAAATTTATGAATGCTTTACATTCACACAAATGTAATATATACACACATACAAAAACTGTATTAAGAGCAAAGCTTTATTAACAATAAAATACTGTAATGCTTAGCATACTTTTGACAGATAATTTTCATAAACATAGCAATGGTTTTAACAGAGGTGGGGGAATTATACCCTGTTTAAAACCAAAAAAATTAATGCACTAATTTTGTTAGGTTTTAAACTGGGTCTTATTCTCTATCTCTTTTATGAGCATTACTACATCTATGATAATTACCTGTAGAAAGCATATAAGCTAACTAATTAATGCACTATGCAAATAATATGCTAATTTTTAGTCTTTAAACAGTCTTATTTTTCCACCTCTGTTGCAAGCATTGCTACATCTGTGACAATTATTTCTCAAAAGCATGCCAAGCACTATAGTATATTTATTGTTAATAAAGCACTGCTCTTAATATAGTTTTTGTAATGGTATGACCATCAACCTTATATTTTGGAATGACCAAAAGCACATCTAAAAAAAAGTCATAGACTTGATTTGATGATAATCTACATTTACTCATGTTTTTGCATGGTTTTAAAAAATTGAAGATCCATTTAGGAAAAAATTATACAAGTATTGATTGACATCATCCATGTTTTTTAGTAATTATGATTCTACTAAACATCACATGATCACTATTTCTCATGCTTGCACATAACTAAGATCTAGATGCAGTGCTCTCAGATTCAAGGCTCCTCACTGATGAAGGCCACAAGCCAGAAACTAGTCTGGGGATATTAGATGAGTATGCACTAAATGGGGATTTTATACACAAGCCTTCTGGCATCCATTGATTACTCTGGCTGACACTGAGTGGCACTACTGTATGGAGAGTTTTTCCTGTGTTAAATTATGATTCTAAAAACTTATTTAGTGAATGATTTGCTTATTTGGTTAACTTTATTTCTTTCATTATACCTTAACCTAGAAGTGCTAAGTTTCTTAAACTCACAAAATTACTTCATCTATTTTAGTTTAATCATTATCTCCAATAATTTAGTAGGCTGGAGAATGTCACATCCTACTTAATTCAGATATAAAAGTCAAACTTAATTAAAGATTATGATATTTGTTAAACTTAATTAAAGATTATGATATTTGTTTTGTTGTGAATACGATAATAATGTAAATTATTCTCATTATTTATGTCCAATGATTGAATTAAAACTAGCTTTATTTATAGATTGAGTTATTAAAAGATTCTTAAAATAAAAATAATAAATATATCCTTATACTTTTGTTTCAACATCCAATTAAATTTGCATATTTATTGCTCAATAAGGCGTAAAGTGTATAAACATATTTTTATTTATAATTTATTAATAAAATAAATTAAGATGTTAATTAATTATTATTATAGCATTGTTTATAAATTTACTTTCTTTTGAACGTATCACTAATGTAATTATGAATTTAATAAAAAGTAAAAATAAATATTATTAGCCTGACAACATGGTTACAATTATAACGTGTTTATTTATAATTCCATTATGTAAATTATTAAATTAATGAGGGGAAAAATCTACTTATTATTAAATTAAAAAAATTTACATATTTTTTTATTTTAATAATGAGTAATTAAAACTGTTTCAATCGTGTCAATAATACAAACATTTTTTTTTTGCTTTAACAAGCCATAGACCCGTTTTCATTTTTTAATTTTAATTAATTAATAACTATAAAATTATACAATCAAAAAAGAAGATTAATGTTTTGGATCAAAAATAATAAATATGACCCTCAAACAAATAAATACCACAACTTTATATCAAATTTTTTTTTCTCTCTATATAAAATATATCTATTTATTCATTTAGTTGCCTTTCTGTCGGGTATCTTACTATCTGCACACCCGACTATTCACTTATCTGCCATATACCCACCAACCTACTTATTTACTTACCTATTTCTCTTTCTAGTTACGTATTTATTCATCCACATTCATCCTATACACACTCACCAACACACACACACTTACTTATCTATCTATCTATCTATCTATCTATCTATCTATCTATCTATCTATCTATCTATCTATCTATCTATCTATCTATCTATCTATCTATCTATCTATCTATCTATCTATCTGTCTATCTGTCTATCTATCTATCTATCTATCTATCTATCTATCTATCTATCTATCTATCTATCTATCTATCTATCTATCTATCTATCTATCTATCTATCTATCTATCTATCTATCTATCTATCTATCTATCTATCTACCACTTCCACATTTTTTTATTTATCCATCTACAGTCATCTGTATATCCATCTATTAATTTATGTATGTGTATATCTAGTTGTTCGTCCATTCAACTGCTTAATTATTTATACACATTTTAATTAATTAATCTTCTATTGCATACTTGAGAGCCATTCTACAAACACAAGTATTCCATAATGTGTCACTGAGATTAGAATTAATAGATGATTGTTGCCTATGATCATTAAAAATCACTGACTTTTTTTAATTCATATAAAATGCTCTAAATATTTTAGTAAGCTCACTTAATAAGAAAACTATAGGCAGTAGATAAAAAAATATAGAGATTTTTTGAAAGTTGCATTTGTATGCAGTAATAACACTTCTATATTTGTAAGCCATCCATACAAGCAATGATTTTAAAAAGCATGTTTAATTCAAAATTGAATGTTATAGCAGAAAAGAAGTGGGTGAATTTAGTCATCTTTGCATAAAAGAACAAGTAATCGCAATTTAGTTTGAAGATAATTTAGCAACTTTGGTAAGGTAACTGCATTAAGCTATGCTATGTTAGAATAGATAAAAATTAAAATAAAAACTTGCAAATTAAGTTTACCATTGCTATTTAATTCCAATAATACAAATGTTAAGGAATCTGGGTACTATTTCATTTTTTGTGATTGTGGAATCAAAAGGAGATACTAAAAAAAACAGAATGTTGAAGATAAATTTAATAACTGTAAAAGATCCTTAGAATGACAAATATATTTATATCATGCAGCTTTAATCTAAATATGTAATTTTTAATGCTGTCTTTATAATGTCTTCAGCAAATAAGTCTGATAATTCTTTAATACATACAGATATTAGTCACAATTGCAAGGAAATCTTGTTGTGTATTATGTGACTTAATTTAATAAGCTATTGTTATTAATGTTATATAATAAGTGTGCCAATAGCTCTTAACAAATTTTTCAGAACTTAGTTCAGTCCCATATGTTTATTTAAGTTAGATAGCTGGATTAGAGACATATGGATGTCTGAAAATTTCAGATTTTCTACTTAATAGTTAAACATTAGATAAAGTACTGGACTTGACCTGGTATTTTAATTCTAATGCTTGAATATCCTATGGCCTCACTGATGAAAGCCAGAGCTAGAAACTGGTCTGAGGATAGGGAAGTTCTGAAAAGCTTGTTAAGAGATATTGACATGCTCATTATATAACAGATGTTAATCATATTCTTCAAAAGATATAACCAAAACTGAACTTATTTGGATTATTTTAATAATGTAAATGAAAAATGTCTATCTAATAAAATCCATGCTCAAGTTCACTATAAAATAATTTTTAGAAAATCTACTTCTCCTCGTATATTTCCTATGTTACATTCAACAAAAATGTGGTCTTACTACAGAAAATAAACTATCACACTTAGAAAACTGAATTATATTTTTAGAATCTGGGAAAGCATCATTACATAAGATTTTTAACATTTTTATGTTATGTACATAAGGCTCTATGTCTTCCATAGCAAATTCTTTTTTTTCTCACTTCACTTGTGCTATCTTGTATAAGCTTTAGTAATTAATAGATTCCAGATGGTCTTAACAAATCCCTATCCAATGATGTTCTAACCCCAAAGTAATTTCTAGATGATGGTTTTCATCAGTGAGCTTTTTAATCTGGTAGTGTACACTAGATGGCATAACTGTGCTGAGAAGAAAACCATTGGCTATTAAACAGGATTATGAGATATATTATTGGATATATGTCTAATTTCCTTTCAATAAATTTGGAAATACCAAGGAGTTTATGAAAGTCCATGTTTTCAATGCTCAAGAAGGTATATGGGTCAGTCTAATAGATGAAGAAATGTCAGAATTAAGGAACATATAAATGCTTTTAATCAAAAAATTAGGACCTCAGTTTTTATTTCCCATTTTTTAGAAATTGGTCACAAACCCAATTTTGACAATACAAAAATACTTGCTAATTTGGAAAGATATAATTTAAGAACCATGAGAGTCAATTGAAATATTAAAGAGTTTTACTGGTTTAAATAGAGCTGGAAAAGCACAACATATTCCAGCTATGTGGAAGCCTCTCATTTTATCTAATATTAACTTGAAATTAATAGGTGAAAAAACTGAGGAAAATAAACATTTTGATAAGCCTCATATTGTGATTGCTGAACTACTTCAAGTTAAATCTCACTTATCATCTCACACTGAGTCACATTATTGTTTGAGCTCTTATGATTGTTCTTTCAAAAGTTAACCTTGATAATGGTGGTTGCTAATCTGTTGAAATATCGGATTGTAATGCAAAATAATACATGGTTGTACCCAAAAAATATTATTTTACCTACATCATATAACCATGAAAACATTATATATATATATATGTGTGTGTGCGCGCGCATGTGTGTTTTCCTGAAGGCATGTGATGATGGGTTTTAATTGTATTTTTGTATGGGACTATTTCCATCATCTAATACATGTATTGAATGTCTTTAGAAAAAATTAACTTTATTTAAATATTCCAAATACATTCAACTGTTAGTAAAAGCATATCAAACAGATTAGTAAATGCACAATGTTTCAAGGGGTATTATTCTCCCCTCTTCTTCAAGTGTTGCTGACCCCCCCCCCCAATGACAGTACTAGCATGGGATTCAAACCTGGATGCTTAGATTCTTGAGTATTGAATTTTTAAGGTAACACTCTAACCAACTGAACCATTCTGCCATTACTAACAGTTGAATGTATTTGAAATATTTAAATAAAATAAAATTTTTCTAAAGACATTCAATACTCATATTAGATGATGGAAATAGTCCAATATAAAAATACAACTATATATATAAGACATATTTTGCGGGTTCATTCATGTTAAAATATTTTAAATATTGATATACTGACATTTTGATTTGGTAACACAAGTCATCCACAGAGTGATAAAAGGTAGAGAGATGGTTGTAGAGGCGCTACAATCACTGATTTGAAAAACAACGTTAAAGTTCCACCAATAGCAAAGATGTTAAATCAATCTTCGCTTCAGTGTTAGGAGAGATAAGCATGATAATGCAGTTAAACAACACTCATCATCAACAGCACTCTCACTCCATACTATGGATTCAGGTCATAAAATTAATTTTTCTAGTACCAGGATCATATCCAGATGTGATAATCTATACCAGTGCAAAATTAGAGAAGCCATTGAGATACTTAAAAGGCCAGATTGTATCAATAAGGAGATGATACAAGCAAACTTCCTCCTATTTGGAAAGATTTTTTTATAAAACATTCTTAATTTAACATTTTTGCTATTGGTGGAACTTTAATGTTTTTTTTCAAATCCATGATTGTAGCGCCTCTACAACTGTCTTTCTATGTTTTATCACTCTGTGGATGACTTGTGTTACCAAGTTGAAACGTCATTATATCAATATTCAAAATATTTTAACATGGATGAACCCGCAAAATATGTCTTTTATATATGCAACCCGTGAAAACCTTCGTATCAACACACACACACACACACACATATATATATATATATATATATATATATGTCATAACATGCCCATTCAAGCAGACTTTTCATGAGGGCAGGATTCTGTACTTTTGGAAATACTCCACTGCATGTTAATCTGTCAAATCAAGATCCCAAACTTTTATCATTTTTCTGAAATGGTAGTGACAAATATCAAAACACTAAATGTAAACAAATTATGACAATTTTTAGAGCATGTCAGCATTTACACATTATAATATAAATATATTTTAGAGTTGTAATTATATTTTATAGAGCACACAGGAAGTATATGTAAAAAATTAAATAGGATTTAACCTGTAATGAATGCACTTTAAAATTTTTAATCGTCAAGAACTATTATTTTGCTGATAGAGGTGACCTCACAAACCATGACACAAGATAGCGGCCTTTATAAAGATAAGAATTACCATCTTATTTTTAACCTAAATTTCTACTAAAATAAATCTTCTGAATGCCAAAAAATATTAATTTTTCAACTTAACACTTAACATATATTTGGTAATGTAACATTTAAAAAAACACAAATACTTGTAGACCCCTGAAACTTTATAATTAAAAAAAAAACATTATCAAGCTTGATAGACAGGATAATACATAAGTACCATTCATTGACCCAGTGTTTACATATTTGAATTTATAATTGCAAAGCAGAAGTAATTACCTCCTACCTTTAATATTTGCTTTCTTAATCACAAGAGTATTACAATAAACAGAAATTAAGTTTACTTTATACAATTATTTATTGCATCAAAGGAGGATTTATTATTTCAACATTCGATTTATTAAAATCATTTGTCCAATTGGAGATCTTTTAAAAGTTAAAATACACAAATGAAAACAGATTGATTTTACCTTGGCAAGAAACTATAATAAGCTATTAATGACAATGCAGTAATAGCAATAGTGTTTGAATAGTTCATATGTGATAAATAGATGGTGTTTTACCAAAACCACCAAACAAGCTTATATTTGTTTACATAAATGTCAAAAGAGTCAGAATTCACTATCTCTTTCATTTTTCCACCCTCAGATCAGCTGATTTCAAGCTTTGCCCACCTTCAGATCAGTTGATTTCAAGCTAATTTGCTTTGAAATTAGCTGATCTGAGGGTGGACATATGAAAGAGATAGTGAATTCCAACTCTTTTGACGTTTATGTAAACAAATATATGCTTTTTTGGTGGTTTTGGTAAAACACCATCAATTGATCATAAATACAAGCGACAGCAAGTTACGTGATTATAATTTGTTTTTGTTTTTCATATATATATATAAGTAATACATGGAATAATTACAGTATATAATGCTACCTAAAATAAATATCAAATATCAAATCACCTCAAACTTTAAAAAATTTTCACCTGTTCCCTCTGTGAATAAATATACAAAAATTATGTACCTCACACAGCCAGATGTAAAAAAAAAGATATTTTTGAATTCTAAGATGTAATGATATTAAATAATAAAGCAAGGACTTATTCAAGCAAAGAGCATAAAATTTAATAAAAAATTATATTGAACTTCTCATAAACAAACATGTTAACTATGCATATACAAGTCTGTCTTTGTATATGTATATTAAACATGTTTTTTTTTTTTTTATGAGAAGTTTAAAATCCTTGCTTATTAAATTTCATGTTCTTTGTTTGTATAAGTCCATGTTTTTAATATTTAATAGTCTATCTTTGTATATGTATAGTAAATATGTTTGTTTGTAGACAGTTTAAGATCATTACTTATTGTTATGCTCTTTGTTTTGATAAGTCCTGTTTCAATCTTTAATATTATTGCAGATTACAAGTCAAAGATATGTCTTTTTTGAACTGGCTGCTTGAGGTGCAGACTTTCGACTTTATATATTTATTGACAGAGGGTGTATCTGAAACTTTCTTAACATTATATTACTAATTAGTAAAATTAGTATGCGGTTGTGATGCATAATATTTTTCATATTTTTGGAGAATTTTGAGAAAATAAAATTATTAAATAAACAGAATGATTTTATGATTATGCATTAAATAATTATAATTTATTTTATACAATAGAAAAGAATTCAAAAAATATATTTACAGCAACCAATTTCAATACAAATTATACAAATTTACTAATCAGCATAATTATAAATTAATGAGAATGTTACTAAAAAATTTAAATAAAGTTTGCTTTATATTTGCTGATCATGTGATCTCATCATACTGTAGAATAGTTTACGCTAGTGGGCGTATTATCATAAAAACAGGATTTAGATATAAAGGCCATAGAGTTGACAAAGATTATGTTGTGGAAACGGGATGGAGCAGAATATGGGAAAACTTAGACTGGGAATGGAAAATAAAGTGGCTAACAGGTTTCTCTGGGCATAATTTTTGAGAGATTCTTGACTCCGTTTAATGAAAAGCTATAGTACATCACATCAAATCACATCTGAGGTGAATTGATATATTAATAAAATACATTTCTTGTTTTACATTCTTTATAATTAAGCATAAACTTTTTTTAGAATTATCAACTTTTTTCAATTTGCTTTCTAGCTGGCACTTTTTTTTTTCTAGTTCGGGCGATTCCAAATTTCTTCAAATTACAAAAACAACTGGTTATTTATCTTCTGAAAAAAGCTCTACTAGAAAAATTGAGTCATTCACCGTTAACTACATGTATATTAAAGTATAAATACAATACAGAAGTGAATAAATTATTACTAATAAAAGTTATAAAGTAATCATATACAATTTTGAACTCGTCCATGAGCTAAACAAAACATAATGCAGCCCCAATTCTTTATGCGGAATCTCGTGATTTAGTCCAAATACATTATTTCTAATTCAGTTTCTCCTCTTATCTCATTTTTTTAATTAAACAAAATAACCTATAAATATAAGCTTGCATATAAATTTATAATTATCTAAAAACATCCGTGCAAATTGGTATAACTTTATTGTTTTAATTAGAGGAAATTCTTTAATTTTTAATAATATTATATATAGATATGTATCTATAATAACTATATATTTTTTTCCTCAGAAAATAAAAAGAAAATACTTTCTGCTCATATGATTAATTATTTATCTTTCAAAAATGGAAATTGGTTAACAACAAAGAAACTGTAATTATATGTTGGATTATTTCCATCATCTAATATTGATTGTTAAACGTTTATAGAGAAATTCAAACTTTATTTAAAGTTTTAAATGTATAATATTTTTAATAATAACAAACAAATTAATATATAAAAAAACATTTCAAGTGATATTTTTCTTTTTGTTAAAGTGTTGTTATCTGATCAGCAAAAGCACTAGCAAGGGAATCAAACCTGGGACTATTTAATTCATGGATATTGAAGTTATGGCAATGCTCTAACCAACTACCCTATTCTGTTAAATTCAAAAGTCAGTAGATGATCACGTGACAAGACTTCCTCATGGAAAAATCAAAACTACAGTTTACAAAACTTTCCATACATATATACATACAAACACATAGCCTAACATCCAATCATGACAGAAAGGCAAAACATGGAATTATATTATCTCTATGGAACAGAGCAAAAACAGTTTATTCCAAAACCAGTGATTTGGCAAAGGAAAATATCTACATAAACACACTCTCATGCAGAATGGTTCAGCTGCCATTAAAAAACTTAAATAGAAAACAATAAAAAGATATCAAAAGAAAAATAATTACAAGTATTGTAATGTATCCATTATATCAGTGAAAGCAAAAAACTAAAATAAATTGCAATTAATACAACATCAAAATATCTTTCCACAACTATAGTATTCAAAATAAATTCCAGCCACCACAAAACCTAAATTTGAAATGGTGCAAAACAAAAACTACATGAATAAAATACTAAAAGGATATGGAAAAATGTTTGTTGGTGAAAATAGCCATGTCTTTGAACACAACTAAATGGATGTAAAGATGATCAGAAATGAAAATTCAGATATATCTGAAGAGAAAAAAGACAAAAATTTTGGGCAGGAAGAAAAAAGTATAAAGAAGAAAATTGGAAACAATTGCTCACATGACTATGTCAAATAATCCCATAAGTTAATTTAGAGTCATAATCTATAATGTTAAAATAGGGTAAACTCTCCATATGGAGAGTTTTATCTGTTTTAATAGCTTGAGCAAGCATAATAAATGATGATCTTGTGATGTTTAGTGGTTTAATACCAATTGTGCCTTAGATTATTAAAGAACCAAAGATACCAAAATGTAAAGGTACTGAAGTGAGTTCAGACCTATATGACCACATAAGTTAATGAGCTTATATTGAAAATATAATGTTTTCAAATTTAGACTCATAGTTTTGTAGTTAAATAGAGATAAAAGGTGATTGCTGGAGGGTTGCATTAGATTCTAAGATCTAGGTGTAGTGCTCTCAGAGCCAAGTCTCCTCACTGATGAAAGTGACAAGCTAGAAACTTGTCTGGGGATATTGGAAGAGTAGACTCTAGATTGGGATTTTTTGCACAGACCTTCTTGCATTCATTGATTATTCTGGCTTGCACTGAGTGGCATTACTGTATGGAAGGTTTTTATAAATATGTACATGAAATTTCTACTGTATGTTGTCTTTGACAGAATAGCCTCATTGTTTAGAATATGCTGCCTTAAATTCAGTATCCATAAATCTGAAGATCCCAGATTTGATTCCCTTATTAGTACGGCCACTGATCACAGTACCAACATCTGAAAATCAGAGGAGTAATACACCACCAGAAATATATATTATATATTATTCAGTGTGCCATTATTAATAATTAAATATATTTAAAAAGATTAAATAAAGTAGACATTTAAAAAAAAAATTGTTAACAAGCATTTCTAGATTAAGAAAATACTTCAATATATAATTATAACTACAATATCATCATCAAAAACTTTCAGAGAAAAAAGAAAAAGAACTACCTACTTTTTTATTTCTAAGAAATTTAATTTTAGAGTTGAATAAAAAATTATTGATTTTATTATTATTGATTTATACAAATTAATTATACTTCGGAAAATGTCATTCTCCTCCTAATAAGCTCAGATTATACTTTTGTATAGGAGAAAGTGTCACAAATAGATTCCTTGATTTTAAATATAATACAAATCTTAATAACAAAACAATTACGTTTCAATAATGTATTAATTATACATAATAAAATATTAATTGCATCATATAATATGCATATATTTATTGATATCTATTGAGGTTACTGTATTTTGTTTTTCTTTAATATATTTTTAATTTGATTTTCTATTTCCTTACAATATTGTAAACTTTTTAATTCAGTAGCTAAATTGCTGAATAATTTAAGAATATAGCAATTTCTTATCCTAATTTCCCATTCAGTATAATATTTTCAATTATATCTGAATTGATTTTGTTTTATATTAGTTTTTATTTATTAAAAAGTTATTTTTAGTTAAAAATTTTGATAATTTTATAAATGTAATTTCTATTATTTTAGCAAATGAAAAAAAATGGTAGGCAAGCTGTTAGTTACAACAGACAAAAAAAAGTTGTGTCTATTTGTTTTAACTGCAGCCCAGGGCATATTTATAGGCTTGGGAAGGGATCAAAGCCAACAAGTAATTTCAACATGCTAATAGAACAGTACGGAAAAATAAATATAGCTCTCTAATTATCAAAATGATTTTTATGCCCAGATTTAGAAACTGATCTTACTACATATATGTGTTAAATAATATAGAAAATCCACTACTGTCCATCATTTTATTTCTAGTATTCAAACATCATATACCTCTTGAATGGAAAAAAAAATCAATTATTTATTTTCTAAACTTCCGTAAGTGTACTTTAAGTATTTTTATTTGAATATGGTACTTTTTTATATGCTATAGAAAAATTTGCTTTTTTCTTCTAGAATATAGATAATAGTATTAAAAAGAATTTCAACTCTGTAATTGTATAAATTTCAAAGAGAAATATAAAAAGAACAATTATTAAAAAATTGCATTGGAAAATGTTATTTGTCTTCTATAGCATTGACGTGATATTATATTATACAAGATTAAAAATAAATATTGAATTTCAATATAAAAAAAAAGTGTATCTGTATCTGATATATATATAGCAATCTTACGTTGAAATGATTGTAACTATATGCTTCATATTTTTTTAAAAAAATTTTAAGGAACCACATATTAATGAAGTGTTAATTAACAAGCATTAAGATGTTTATTTAGGTTTTTAATATATTATTATTATTATTATTATTATTATTATTATTATTATTATTATTATTATTATTATTATTATTATTATTATTATTATTATTATTATTATTATTATTATTATTATTATTATTATTATTATTATTATTATTATGTTTCAACAATAATCTTTATTAATCATTTAGTTTATGTGACATTACATAACATTGATTGCAAGAACTACAGATGCAAATCTGGTGTCATATTAAAAGTTATTTACAGTCACTAAGTTAATCTTGATTGTTGTTATTATAATTGTTAATGCTGTAGTATAGTAGGATGGCAACTTGTAATTTATGTAGCACAAAATTAAGCCATGGGTGCTGACAGTCAGCAGAAGGTGAAAGATGTGGAGCAAATTCTATAATCCAATGGTGGATGGAGTTGAAGGCAATTAGTGAAGGTTATTTTTATTGAAAGTACTGTGTGGTCCGATTGAATGTTATTCATTAAGGTTATTTATTGTTGGATTATGATCTATTATAGATTGGATGGTTGTTTAAGCAGTGACCAGGTAGCAGCAAAAATATGTGGGTGTGCAGTCTTGTTGTCCCAGTTTTTGATTTATTGGATCTTATTGCTGAATGTAATTGGATGTCTTCTAGTGTAAAGATGCAGCGAATGCACCAGAGTGTATATAGGATGAAAGTAGTTGCATGTGCTGTGGGGGGTAGGGGTGGGGTGTATATTTTGATAGAATTAAATGAGTTGTTGTATAAATGCAATTGATCATTTATATGTTTTTAGCATGACATTTGAGGGCTTGACACTGCTGAAAGAGATGTTGTTGAGTTTCTTCTGTTGCATTACATAAGGTGCAGAATGGGTTTATATTTTTATATAGATGGTGATACCAGAGAAAATATAATGTTGGTAATGCATGTAGGTTAAGACAAACTAGGAAATCAAAAAAAATAGGTTCCAGGGACCATATTTTGAAAAAGCAAAGTATCTGGTGGTTATTGATACCAAGCATGGGAAAAGGATAATCTTTGTTGTGCCTGGATATAGTATAGAATATGTATGTGTATTTATTAGTCATGAAAAATGGTGATCAGTTGGATGCTGATAGGATTGATTGGTAAAGTGTGGTTAGAAATGTAGCTTATATAGGGAGGGATCTATCAGTAAGGATCACTTGTAACAGTATTTGTAGTACTGGGAACTGTGGAGGCCCATTCCATTATTTATGGATGGGCAACTAAGTCTTTTAGCTGAGATTCAAACTATATTCCTGCCCATAGTAGCTTATTGCATAGAGAAGAAATGGCAAAATTAAACTATTTTGAAAATTTAACAATAGGCAAATAATATGCAATTTTAGTCATTATGAGTATATTAAATAGATGACTTTTTGCATAAAGGAGATAACCATCGGCAAGAGAGTTGGTAATCTGTGTTACATTATTATTATTATTATTATTATTATTATTATTATTATTATTATTATTATTATTATTATTATTATTATTATTATTATTATTATTATTATTATTATTATTATTATTATTATTATTATTATTATTATTATTATTATTATTATTATTATTATTATTATTATTATTATTATTATTATTATTATTATTATTATTATTATTATTATTATTATTATTATTATTATTATTATTATTATAATAATAATAATAACGTGAAAGCTAAACACTTTCAAACAGATATGCTTTAAACATGCTTACTTGACAGCCAATCAGATGGAATAATGACATCACATGGGACTCTAAATTCTAAAACACAAGCCAGAACTGTTAGAAAAAGATAGGACCCATCTTAAACTATGCCTCAATTTTATTTAAATAAGCCAGACTCAAGCATTTTGAACTAAGAGTGTGAAGCTTAAATACCTTCACATTTAATCCACTAAATATTATATATATAAATTAACAACGCTAAATCATCCAATTTACAACGAAGCAATATTTTTAAATCTAATGAAATGATATTAATAAATGTAAATATATCAAATTTAAGCTTAAACAGATAATATTATAATAACATGAAAGCTAAACACCTTCAAACAGATACGCTTTAAACATGCTTACATGTTTAAAGCGTATCTGTTTGAAGTGTTTAGTTTTCACGTTATTATAATATTATCTGTTTACGCTAAAATTTGATATATTTACATTTATTATTATTATTATTATTATTATTATTATTATTATTATTATTATTATTTTTCTTCTTCTTCTTCAAGGAAACTTCACACCATGTTGATTCTCAAAAAAAAAAAAGAATTGCTAAAAATAGACATATATTAAAAAAAAAATTAAGGCAATTAACATACGTCCACCTGGAAGCAAATAACTTCAGAAGATATGCCAGTGTGAAAAACCCTTCACCTGTCATGTATAAAAAAATGGTTTTGGATATGATTTGAAAGCCAGGTTTCAGTCAAACAAATGAAATCAAAATTCTCAGAATTAAATAATTTTTTTATGACATTTGACTTAATTCTTCTCCCCCTTAGATTAGAATAGAAACAATTAAAACCATTCATATTATAGTAGAAATATAAAAAAAAAATCAATAAAAAAAACAACTAAGATCCGATAAGAAAGTAAAAAAAAAATAAGAAAAGAAAAAAAAAACATTCAAATAATCTATATAGAAAATTTTAATGAGTTGGCCAAAATACCACGAAAAAAAGTTAAAGAAGTACCACAAAACCATCAATAAGAAGAGGTAATCACATGATGCTTATGTTTGGGAATGAAAACATCAAAACAAGCTGATTTAGGAAAAAAAACATATTGATAACTTTAACTTGTAACTTTCTTTCAATAAAATTTTTAATATTACAAGAAGTCATATTTACAAGCATATTTGAAAGAAAATATTTATAATATTTTACCTTAGATTTGTTAACACATATTATATGACATTAATGGTGATCAACTTCTTTAAATAAATTATTAGAATAATATTTATTTTCTTCATTTTCATCAAACAGTTTAACAGACTTGTTCTTTATCCATGGATTGGAGTTAATAGAAAACATATTGTTATTAGTAGTTTCTATGAGTAAAAAATATTTTTTATCTTCCAATGAATGTCAGAATTTTCTTCAGTATGGAATAAACTTTCAGATTTTTTTATAATTATTTTTATAATATGAAGGTATATGAGAAGATTGAAAAAACCTATATCGTCTAAATATTTTCGTTTTAAAAAATTTAGAATAATCTAATTTACTTTGACCATCATGCATTATATTTTTTCCCATCATAAAATATCTTTTTTTATCAAATCATTACTATAATCAGATTTAATTTGTCTCCAACTGATGTCTTTAGAATGCTTTTTATCAGTTAATGACTTGACATTATTCAATATTATTGTTATCTTGGAGTGTCTCAAGATAATATTTTGGCTTCATTACTTGTTAATATATATACTTATGATCTCAAAACTTGTATACAATACTCTTATGTCCTGTGTTATGATGATGATTGTAAGATTGTTAGACATATTTATTCTATTCATGATTGTATATTGCTTCAAGATGATATTAATAGTTTTTCCAAATGGTGTGAAATCAGAAATTCTAAGATTTTCCAAATGGTGTGAAATCAGAAATTCTAAGATTTGAATGTTGTATTAATAATTTTAAATAAACTATATTGACAAAGTTTAGGATCTTGGAATTATAATTTACAGTAATGGTTCCTTTCATCATCATATGGAATCAATAATAAATAAAGCCATCATGATGGTGGGAACTATTTACAGACATGGTTGGTAGTGCTTTTGAATATTCCACAAATATAAACTTTTTTTATCTTTTGTTCTCCTTATTTTGGAATTTGGATCAGTTTTATGGAATCTTCATTCAAAAAAAGACATATGTTAACTGCAATTAGTTTTATAAAAAAAAATTCTAGGTTACTTGTGTCAAATAAAAATGATTGTAGTATTTCTCTTTTAGCAAGTAAAAAAAAAGCTAAAGGTATGAAATTTTTATACAAAATCATTACCAAAAAAAGTTTCTTATATCATGATTTCAAAACTGCATTTAAATTATTGTCAATATAAAACTCATGCCCATAATTATTTTTTGTAGAAACTTGTAGACGTAATACTGTAAAAAAATTCTCCCTTCTTTCGTCTACTTAATACTTATAATTTATATTTTTTTTTATTGAATTTTTCAACTTAATTTTTATGAATTTTCAAAAGGTTTTAAAATTATATATAATGCATGATTAGTGAATTTATTTATGTTTTATTACTCCTCTAAACTGGTCACTGGATGTAGGTATGTGCATTAAATAAAGAATTGAACTGCTACTGCCACTGTGAATGCGACTGTGACTGCGAGTGTGACTGCTACTGCTACTGCTACTGTTACTGCTACTGCTCCTGCTACTACTGCTGCTACTATTACTGCTACTGCTACTGCTGCTGTTACTGTGGCTGTTACTGCTGCTGCTACTGTTGCTGCTACTGCTACTTCTACTGCTGCTGCTAATGCTACTGCTACTGCTACCATGGCGGCTGCTGCTATTACTGCTACTACTATATGACAAAAAATTATTGCAAAAAAGATATAGCTCAGTAATATGAATTAATTGAAGGAATGTGCATGTATCATGCAGTTCTCAGTACTGTATAGCCTAATTATGGGCACAAGTTTCTCAGCGTGATTTCTCAGCTAATTTTGTAGTAATTAATCCCTTTCAAATAATAATATAGAAAGCTTCATTATTTTATAGTCTCTATCTTGGCTAGTCTTTAGTCAAAGACTGTACTGGAGTAAAGTGTGAATAAAAATAAATTAATTTATTCATTAACATGACAAAACATCAAAAAACAGCTACACAATTAATAATTATTGTTTATTTATGGGGGTATGAAAAATTATTAGCATATATATATATATAACCACCTTTCTACCTTTTATCACCTAGTGGATGACTTGTGTGATCAAATCGAAATGTCGGTATATCTATATATTTAAATTTTTTAACACGGATGAACCCACAAAATATGTCTTATATATATATATGAATTGTGTCAATTTAATTTCCAGAATGTAGCTTTATAAAATATACATGTGAAAATGTGTCCTTGTGGCTAACAATAGCCTTCAAAGAAGTCCCCTTGTGCATTTATATATTAATAAAAGTGGGGTACTCATTTCTGGAAGCACACCTGGAACTCATTTTCTGGAATACTATTAGGATGCCATGTCACATTCTTTTGGATATCAGTTATAGTAGAAAGTTTTTGTTCTGCAACACAGTTTATAATTGCAGAAATAACAAAAAATCACAGGGAAGTATGTCAGGTGAATAGGAAGAATGGTCTAGTCATGTAATTGATGTATTTTTTGGCCAAAACGTCTCTCACAATGAGTGAACTATGACTCGGTGCATTGTCATGGTGAAAGATCTACTTGTTAGCTATAATGTGGATCTTTGTTTTTGAACAGAATATCATAATCTCTGAAGTACTTTTACAAAACTTTGGTGGATGATTGTTTGCTCCTGTTCAATAAATTTTTGGTGGCGCCATTCCAAAAATTAATATGTCACACTATATATGCTGCATCATATTCTTAAGTAAAGCTTCAAAGAATGGTTTAAGCCTTGCACAGTTTAATACTGAGTGGCAGACTCTAGGTTCAAAGTCAATTGGTCACAACCCAGTTCTACCATTGGTACTGCTCAGAATTTTTAAGAGCTCCCACATGCAATATATTTTATTGGTTGAATAGATGATTATAATCTAATTAAAATCTGATCTAAATATATAGGTCATAATTTGTGTTTTTTTTTCATATGTCATAGCATCGGCCGGGAAGCGAACCCACAACCGTCTGCAACCAACTACTTACTTGCAAGGCAACTGCAATGACCTCTCGTATGTATATGCTATCTACAAAACTTCACATGTATATTTTCAACTTTCTGAATAAATAGAAAGTGTCTCAGGATGACCAGTGATATTTTATATATATATCAAAATAATCTGTATATATTATGTGGTTTTTTTTTTAAAGTATAAAATTAGAAGAAAAAAATTATTTACAAAAAAAAAAAACTGGGAATAATATTAGAATTGGATTTCGATGATCAAAAATTACATCGGTAACATTAACTAGATTTTTGTAAAATAAATCATTCGTAACATTAATAACATTTATTACTATTTTTTTTTTTAAAAAGTAGAGTATATGGAGTTTCGCTAACAAGAAATATAAATTTTAAATTGCCAAAATTCATTTATCAATTTGTAACTACAATGATCGAAACGTTTTCTAAAAATACGCTTGAAGGATACGTTTGTGAACCAAACCTTATTTATTTATATTAGAAATTATTTGCTTTGTGGTTTACTATATATATATATATATGTGTGTGTGTGTGTGTACTTTAAAGTCATCAATTACTGTATAGTCTTAAACAGAGCAATCGCTAAAATAAAATAAGAACGACAACTTTTATCTATTTTAATTTATTCCAAGAGAATTCTTCATGTTATCGTGTTTGCTTTAATCCTAAAAAAGAATTCTCCTTTGACAAAAAAATTGGTATTCAGCAGGGAAATATCTTGATTTAATCTATAAACTTTACTTATACAAAAATAATCATCAAAATGAGAATCTTTAATGTTGAGAATTATATATATATGAGCTTGTGTGATGGATAAGAATTATTTTGGCTGTGCGCAATTTTGCGTCACATTCAGTCGTTTAGTAGCAATTAACAATTGGTCTGTAATAATAAAAATTACTTATAAGTTGATTTGTTGTTCGGAATATCAAACACGTTTCACAACCTAAGGTGACCAAATGTGATAGATTTGATAAGCAAATCATCGATCTGTAGTCGCTACTATACTAAACAAGCAGAGTAAAATGATCAAATGGTATGGTGCTCGTTTGACATTTGGGTAATGAAAGTTAAACATTGAGCTGGAAGTCCAGAAACGTTTACCCCATTTTGTCATAGCAACAAACCATTCAGATTATAGATAAATGAGTTATCAAGTATTACCATCGTGATTTGAACACGAGGTAGACTTTTTAAATAATTGGGGATTGTCAAGCAAGCTTGAGATTTTTACAGTAGCTAGACAACAAAATAAGCAACTATGGCAATATGTATCTAATTATATTTAGCAAAAGAATAAATCAAAAAAGGAAAACACTTAGCATACAACATTGCATCATTGCATCTCTATATAAAGAATTATTTTATTCACATTAACACATGTATACGCATATGTTTATAGTAAAAAATGTAAATTACTTATAAAATAGCAGAAGATGATGGCACATTTTATTACTCCCATCCCCCTTATGAAAACCTTCATAGTGTTGTTTTCTCCAAGTGCTTTTCTCTTGCACATTTGATAAAGCACTTGTTTTTGCTATTATTTTTTGTGATCATAAATTCACTTGCATAATAGCAATATATTTTAGTTTCTATTTTAAAAACTAGATGGAGCCTCTTGAATTTAAAAAAATGCGTTTACATAATATCAAAGATTAAGATATGTAAAAAGCTGCAACTACAATGAATACCATTATAAGCACTAAAATCTAAAAAATAAATAATTTCTTTTAGTATTGCTAATGTTTAATATATTAATTATAATGTGTTGGTGAATACTTAAACTATTACTATATAAAATATAATATGAGAAGCATGCAATTATAACAATATTTTAAATTCTCATAGTTATACACTTTTCATAAATTTATGTAACTCTACACAACTTGTATTGTTAAAGTTAATATGAAAAAGTAGCAATAACACCAAAATAAGACTTAAAAGCAATGAGACAGCTTTCACCAGATTGTTACCAAAATGAGACCTGAATCATATATATATATATATAGTGGTGGAGAGCAATATGTAAATCAGGCCCAATATGTAAATTAGATGTTACATTTTAGATTTGTTCTATTTATAGAATGAGGATCTCTTGCAATAGCCCAAGCCTTCTTATATTTTCTTTTCTTATTATTCCTCTCTGTATATATTGTTTTAACATTGGAGGGAATAAGATGTGTCCTGTAGCTAGCTCATAATCAAAAAGTTCAATTTGTCTTCACAATTTATCTTAGCTTTATTATGCAAATATATGTGCTGGGAGACTTATGGATCTAATAGCCTGAGTTTTCCAATAATACACCAAGCCACAAGCTGAGGCAGGGTGTGAGATTTTATATACAACCTGAGCAGCATGGTCATGTTTTATAGAATTAAAGAGTTAGTTTTTTAAAAATTAAAAATGTATTTTTTTCTTAGAAGTCAAATATAAATTGTTTTACTTGTAAAATTGTACTAAAATTTTGTAATTAGCTACAAGATTTTCAAAATGTTATTATTTTTAAAATTAATTTGTAAATATATTTAAATGTATATAAATTTACATAAAAATTATAAAATACTTTTATTTTTTTGCAAACCCATACAAATTATTTTACATATACATTGGAAAAAAATGTTTTTTTTTTATAAAAGAAACATAAAAAACAACAACAAATGAAATGGTATGCATTGTGATGATTAAAATAGAAATAAAAATCAAGTTGGATAATTAAGAGAAAGTATATACAAATGATATTATTATTCTAAAAGTAATCCTCTTTGCTAATACTTTAGAGTCATTTATTGTAAACTTAAGTAATCTATAGACAGGAGACTATAGTAGTATTACATACATCTTCAGATTGGTACCTCTTTTTAGACTGTCAATGAAGAGTTTGGATATAATGTAATTTATTTACACCAGCTATATTTTATACCTTTTATGTGATTGAGTAAATATTAAAAATTCAAAATAATCTAAAATTATCATTTCGAAGAAGAATCAAGAGAAGAGCTTCTAAAATAATGAGAAAGTCACGTGATGTTTCTTTAATAGTTAAAATACTTAGGAAAGAAAATAGATTAACAGTAACATAAAAAAATATAATGAAGGTGGATTAAAAATAGGTGAAATAAAAATCAAAATATAGAAAAAGAAATAAAAATAATAAAATATATATTAAAGTATTAATACCAGCAGCAACATTTTATGATCTCTTATATGCTTTCAAGAGCACTTATTTTCACTTTACTCCAGAGCCATCAACTGTATATAAGCTTGAGTGATTAATAGACATTAGATTGCATAGTGGTAAAACTCAATACTCTCCAATCTAAATTTTAGTTTGGATTTGGGGATTTTAAAGAATTGTACCCTCTGATGTCCTATAAAAACTCAAGCTTTCTGTAGATGGTTCTAGTGTATTATGAGAATAAACTGCTTTTAAAATATAAAACAATTATCTGCTCAGGGTGTCATGTGATACCAGAATTAACAGGTTAAGTTTCTTTGCAGAATTCTGTAGTTATCATGTCCATTATTTTAAATGTCTGCTAAACTACCAGAAAGTAATAAAAATGAACATTTTCTAAAATACAGTGCATCTTAATCAGTTCAATTCTGCACATGTAAAAATAATATACCTTACTATATTCTATATTATATCTGCCTAATAATAAACGATTGCAGTGCATTAAATATACTGAATGAACGTTTGGATGTATTTCTTTGAAAGGATTGTTGCTACTAGGGTTTGTTGGTTTCTAAAAACCGGTTTAACAAAACGGTTTTTTTAAAGAAAACTTTGGAATTCGAAAACCGGTTTTTCTGTAAAAAAAGATCTGTTTTAAATATATACATAACACTTATATATTAATTTGCTAAAAAGATGAAAATGTAAGGATACGACTAAATACTAAATCTATTGACGTTCTTTGCTTTTTGAAGTCATATTTTATTAAACAGAAGAAATAAATTAATAGTTTACATATTAAACAGTTGAATGTTAAACATTTTTTGACTTCTGTAATTTTTAAGAGTATTAATGTATAATTATTTAAATGTGTTAATGTTTTATTTTAATAATTTTATGTATGTACATATATGTACTTTATCTATTCTTTTTTGTATTTTTAAATTATAATAAACAAAAAATTTAAATTTCTATTTTAAGTTGTAAGTATTTCTTGTTTTTTATCCGGAAACATTCGAAACTGGTTTAAATCGGTTTTATGGAAAAGTTAAAATTCGAAAACCGGTTTTCTAAAAAGTCAGTTTTGGTATAAATCCTAATTGCTACAAATAATTGATCTGCCCTCTAGTGACAACATTCAATAACTTATAAATTAAGGTGCAACCATTTTCTTAGTACATGTGATGGAATGCTGTATCTAAAGAGAAGATTGATTATTTATGACAACACTGATTTGAAGAGAGTAATCTCAAATATTTCGTATATATCTATTTCAAAATAAAGTATACAAAATGAATCAAAAGATGTATTTACATTATGCACTCATTAAAAGCAAAAGGTATATACATTTTTTGATATTTTTGTTTTAAAAATAGTTAAATGGCTTCATTTTTTTTTTCAGTATAAGCATATATGTAGGTTAAGAAAAAAAGGATTAATTAATATAAAAGAAGATAGAAAAATGTTGATTAATTTTTAAAAAAAATCTTAGTGAATGGAAATGATTGAAATATAATTTGTTTGAAGGTTTGTAATGATAGTATATAATAAGATGTGATATGTTGGACTATGTCCATCATTTATGAGTAAATGTTTAATGTACAGAAAATTGGAAAGTTTAAATAAAGTTTAAAATTTTCTGTACATTCAACATTCACTCATAAATGATGGAAATAGTCCAACATATTACATCTGATTGAAATATAATTTTATATTTAAAGCAAATTAGCCCTTGGGACACTTAAATGATTGTAAGGTCAGATAAGAGATAAAAATTAAAGATTTAGTGACCAATGCAAGCACCAAGCCATGCACAGGATGGGAAGGAAAACATCTGGACCTTAAGAACAAATGACATCATGTTTGAATTGATCCGTACAATTTGTGATAAGGGAGGCCAGTAATTATAAACGATGAAAGAATGTAATTTAAAGAATCTGACTATTAATCTTGTTATGTATTACAGATAGCTATATAGTGCAGACTTCATGATTTGGGAGTCTGACACTAGATTTAGTTTCCTTCATTTGCATTGGCTGAGGAGGCCTCCTCGACCATGGTTACAGAAAGTGGCTTGCAGCAGTTATGATTCCAGAAAGTATGGCTTGTAGCAGTTATGTCTCCTAAGAAACTTTAACAAATAATGTGATCAGTGAGGGATTTCATAAAGTAGATGAAGTCTGAAGGAATCACCAAGATAGAATGAATTTATAAATCAATCTTTTAAACAAACCTTCAATTAGTAACCTGAAGTATGAACTTTAAATGAACTCTTATCAGATAGTAAAAGAATTCTAAATAAATTAATGATTTTTTTTAATGTAAAATGTTTGCGAATCATTTCCATTTTTCACTTTTCAGTTATAATGTATTTTATGTATTATTTTGTTTGATGGCCAAATTGTTGGATTTCTCTTAAATTAATTATTTAAAAATAGGTGTAAATGGCTACATAGATTCATAAGATTATGTTATTTTAAGTAGGTTAATTTTGAATTATTTGTCTCATAGTTGAATTGGTGCTGGTAGATGCATGTATGGTGTTTTGTATCAAAGTGATGTAGGGAGGTACAATGAATTCTCATTCCCTTGTATCAAGTTAGCATCAGGGTACTATACCCAATTGAACGCATGGCCAAAAGTGTAACAATCACATTGCCAATGGATAGAGATATATTCCCTGTGACATTGATATCTTTTTGATCTGGATGATGATAGTAAGATGGCCAAGACCACAATCATCCATTATAGAGCATCCTTAATATATTTTCCAAATGATTATCTTGCCAGGCAGATGCACATTTCTGTATTGGATGAGGGCCATTCTCTTTTTTTAATTATATCACACTGCAGATGCACATTAATCAGCATGGTTTTTTGTATGCTAACATCCTCATTTTGCATTGATCACATCCATATTAATGGAACTTGTAGCCTGGAGTTAAAAAGAATCATGTATATAAATGCATAATCTATGTAGCATATTTATGTTCATCAAAATATTAAAGTGTATAACAAATTTTAATCTGTGCAAACTTACTAAAATAACAATTTAAATTCAAAATTAATAATAAAATCTAAAGCAATATCAATTTATTCCTCAAAGTTATATGTGGGTAAATAATTGTTTTGTGATTATTGCTGACAGTGGCTTATTTAATTATTATTTTTTGTTCTTCATTACAAATATATTTTAAGAATTTAGATTTTAAATCTCAGCTGCTCCTTGAGCTAGTGTCTGGAGCTAATGTTTTTTAAATGTTGGATCTTTCCCAAGGTGTATCTGACTACATTATACATTTTATATAGCTTGAACTAGTCCATTATTAAGTGTAAATTTGTGATGAATGTACAACAGAATTTTTTCTTAGTTCCTTATCAAAGAGAAATAGGGCATAAGATGATATTATTTTACATTATTTTTTCAATTGACAAGATATGAGGTTTGAGGGAATTTTCAACCTTGTTTATTTTCTAGGTAAATATATGGTACATTTTTTATTGCCAATTAAATATAATTATATATACAACTATAAACCTTTTTATTAAAACAGACAAAACTCTCCATATAGTAGTGCCACTCAGTGCAAGCGACAGTAATCAATAGAGAGTTTTGCCTGTTTTAATAACAGTTATAAGCAAGCATACGAAATGATAATCATGTGATATAAACCTTTTATTGATTAATATTGAATGATTATCTAGATTGAATATGGATTGATTGTTTTAAAAAAAGCTTATGTCTGATTTTATTTGAACTGGATATATATAAAGAGAAAATGTGAAAGGAAAAAATAGAAAAACTAGACGAATATAAGTATTAAAACATTTTTTTTCTCAAAAATGGTATCAATTGAAAATAATAACAATAATCGAATTTCTCAGGAGGTCGTATAATATTAAAATTTTGGAATTGGTCGAGCTGGTTGAGACTCATAAATCTTTAGCTGACAGGTCTGACAATGTACAATTGTTATATGCCTCCTCCACATACGTATATATAATATGCATCATGCGTTTTATAAATTTAATAATTACTTTTTATTTCAGAGAAAGAACCCTTCAATCATTCAAGACTTTTCTACAGTACAATTGTGAAAATAACGCTTTCAGAAACTTAAAATATATCTGCAGCCTGAATTATCGCCAGTAATATTTGTCAGATTTTCGAATCTGATATTTTTACTTTAAAAATAGCTGATCAATTTCCTAGCAAAAGATAAGTTTTGTTATTTGCCTATCATTCAACTTCGTTGATAGTTCCGTAATGGTCTGTACATGGCTAAGAATGATAAATTTTGAATTTTCCTTTTCCAAAAAAGAAAAAAATATATATAAATTACTGTATAGAAATGAAACAAGTTTTAGGAAGTAAGATTTTAAGTTACATCTGTTTTCTTTTTTCTACGATCTTATATCTACTTGAATTTTTTTTTTGTACATAATAGTTTGTAAATATCAGTATGCAATATTAATTTTTAAAAGTTTAGTCTAAAATATAAATTTACAGATTAATTTAATACTATGTAAAGGAATAACTGAATGTTTAATTGCTCGGGAAATCACGTGATATTTATCCACGGTAAATTAAATGACGTTAGAGTCTACATAGTGTTTACGTCTAAATATATATAATGTAGCATTTAAAAACAATTTAATAAAATGTAATAAAAATCCTGTTTTAATGTGATAAGTTCACTAACAATCGTCTTATTGATTCAAATTATCTGGAATTTAATCTACTAATTAAAAATATATACAGTTTATACATTTAAACCTAGCTAAATTGACTATGACAGAATTATTTTCTCTATTGGATAAAATGAACGGGTTTACTCTGGTTAATCCACTTCATTTAAATATTGGTTACAAGTTAAGTAAGTAAATAATTGTTATACATGTACAATAGTGCTGATGAAAATGAAGATAACTGATTATTTTCATCCAGATAATTAAACAAATATATCACATGATCACTATCTCATATTAGCACAATAATTGTTCTGGCATCCATTGATTGCTCTTGTTAGCACAAGATGGCACTACTATATGGAGAGTTTTGCTGTATTTTGAATTGTTTAAACAAATATATATTGTAGGCAAAACCAGAAGAGATGTATTGACATCAGTGTTTAGGATAACATATGTTTTCTCCACCACAAACTCTGACAAAATACTTTATTAACAATAATTTTACTGATAGATATCATATCAATAATTCTGCACAAACATGATTAGGTTAGAGAAGTTTCATATTGTAAAATTATATGTTTATCTGCTCCAAGAACTTTTGATGTTCCTGGACTTCATATTCATAGCTGAGTGCAGACAATAGTAATGAAGAGACATATTCTAATTTATGCAAAATTAGTTGTTAATTGTGTTGTAGGTCTTGGCATTGTGTGATTTGGATGTGCTGCTATTGCGATCACTGCTACAGCAGTGGATTATAAAAAGTTGCTTAGAAGAATTGATTCAGAATCTCAGGAATATCAAGTCCTAATATTTTATTAGCTCATATTACTAATCAAACATTAATTTTACATTTTCTTCAATGATTTTTATTTGTTATCTTTAAAATATTGACAGTCTAAAATATTTATCAGGATTATAAATGACCATATAATTTTAATGTTAGACAAGATACAATTGCATGAGACAAAAATAATATATCCATATTTATAACCCCAAAAAGTTCTGAATGATTTGGAAATTCAAGATTTAGGGAGCATGACTAATTCCCCAATAACAAACCATTTCATAATTCATTACCTTGAAAAGTTATTATTAGAAAAGTTAAAAATAATTAATTAGAATGATAAAAGGCATTTAAAAATATAAAATTTGTGAGATATCAATCTCTTGTATATTACCCATACATGTTATATATTGATGTCATCATTGTGCACTGTGTTAACCTCGATCCTTTTGGATCATTTGATAGTAAAAACTTTAATTGAAAATGCATTAAGAAATTCTCACAATTAGAAAAAATATTTAACAGATATTTTAATTCTAATATGCAGATATTATAAGATATTGGTAGTTCTAAGAAAATAAAGAAAATATTCTGCAGAATGTCTATTAAAAGAAAGAATATCTTTGTGCTTGCAAAATATAGATTTTTATTTGTTATAACAATAAATAAATAAATGCATTTTATACTTTATTTTTTAGTTTATTATTCTTTTTTGAAAAATGATTAAATATTTGTTTCTTAATAAGTAAGCAATGTTTACATTTAGTTTTTATGTAAATATATTTACTTTTTAAAATAAAATTAGTCAATTAAAAATTTACTGATGTCAAACAGGAAATGCCTATTATCATCAACTTTTTTTTTGTTGTAATTGGAAAGTGAAAGTTTATTATTTCAAAACAAAAATTTCATTATTTGACTTATAATTTATTAAAATTTGTTGTAAACACACAGATTGATAGAGAATAAGTGTTTTTCATTAAAAAGAATTTAGCTTAAAAATTGGAATAAAATATTTTATTTTCTTTACTTATTTTTGCTTATTATTCATTTTTGTTTACAAAGTTGATATTTTGTTTTTAAGGTTTCCTTTTACATATTGATAAAGAATGCCCTTTTCATTTGTTAAAAATACAAGTAAAGAAATAAAACAAAGGAAGAGAAAATATGATCCATGTGTATGTTAACCTAATTGTTCGTACTCACTGCTGAGTCACTACTCTTATAAACTTAAAATTTTTTGTCGTTACTCCAAAATTATATGAAAACCATATGGTTTACATGTGTGAGTTATGCCATTCTTTTTGACTTTATGTTATTTTTTTGATAACATATGTTATATTTTTCTATGATAAAAGTTGATTTTTTTAATGAATTTTTGTTTAAATAACTTCATTTCTTCCCCCCTCACACTATTAGACTTTATGAAGAAATGCCACATTAAATTGTTTAGATTTTAAAAAATAGATTCTGACAAATCAAGGACCAATAATTCTTTTCTAATTTCTAGGCTGTTAGACTTTGAAGATACTTTATCATTTAGCAGTTCCAAATTTTATTTTTAGAAGAAAAAACTAATTTGTTTAGCAATGAAAAAATGGAAAATATGGATGAGCAACCTGTATTACAGAAACTTGCAATATACCAGATTTGTCCTCTGGACAATGTCTGAAAGTGCCATTGTAATGGAAGAATGAGTGTAGGTCTTTTAACAACTTTTGGATAGACTTGCTGTTTTTTATTACAGTTTGAGTAATATATTTCATTTAAAAAAATTTATTTGCTTTTTGTGATAAAATAATTAATGAAAATAATATATATGTCAATAAAATGCAAAATTGAATAAAATGTATTAAATCATGAATTATTCATTTTTGTTATAATAGCATTTATATATAATTTCTTGTAAGGCATGCATAATTCAGTTGGGGGATATTTGGTTTATTGGGTAAGAACAACACAGTGAATAATGTGACTTCACTGTAAGAAATGATAGTAGTTACAAAGATATGCATATAACAGTCAAGGTAATGCATTTCAAGTGATGTTAATGTGAGCAATTCAAATCTCTCTCCCATGCCATATTTCCATCAACTATTTACATTAAAATGAACATTCATTATGGCATACCAGGATTATATATATATATATATATATATATATATATATCCTTTATCTCACATATATCTCTTTAGATTAGTATATATATATATATATATATATATATATATTGTACTAATCTAAAGAGATATTGTGAGATAAAGGTAAAAAGTCATGATATGGTATATGGAACTTGAATCACAAACTGATATGATGTCATACTTATAGGTAGCTTTCTAGTACTATATCCTCTGTTCAAAGATCAGGTATGAATAAGGAGATTTACATCTTACAACAAATAAATAATTAATATGTAATATTTATTCAATTCTGCATCATCTGATTTATAATGAGTTTAGGATGAGACAAATTAAATATTTATCCATTCTTACTGCTCTTTCCTGATATACATAATTAAATATCCATAATAAGTGTATAATAAAATTTGTGGTAATAAAATTATAATATCGTATACCTATCCTTTATGAATAAATATTCTTGTAAAAAATCATTTAGAAAATACAAGCGCCATTCTTCGATGGGTAATGTCTCTACAAAATAAATATATATTCAGTGGCTAATTCTATGTCAGTTGTTTTAATGCTCATTTAACCCTTTTAAACTCAACTTATAAAAATAATACTAAAACAATTTCAATATTCAAACTAAGCAAATTTATTTATACCATTAAGTTAGTAAACAACTAATGAACAACAATAAAAGATTTACAAATTATCTCTCTCATCCTAAAATCTACTCCCCTCTTTACTCTCTCAATTTCAGTATTTGGTAGTGTTTCTATTAACTTCGCATGACTAGGTAATTCTTAAATAGTTAATAATTACTTTTACGATTACACAAAGTTATAAGTTTCAACTTTTAATGAAAAATAATAAAATAACTTCTGCCTTTAGAAATTTCATTTTCAAATTTTCTTTTAACCAAATAGTTTCTAAATTGTATGCTACTGATAAATACACCGAGGCTAAACTGTCCATACAGTAGCACCACCATTGCAAGAAGAGTAATCAATAGATGCAAGAAGGTTTGTGCATAAAATCCATATCTAGTACCTAGTCATCCAATATAGTTTCTAGCTTGTGGCTTTCATCAGTGAGGAGCCTAAGATCTAGGTGCAGTGCTTTTAGATCTAAACTTCCTCACTGATGATAGCCACAAGCTAAACATTAGTATGGGAATATTGGATAAGTAAGCACCAGATAGAGATTTGATCCACAAACCTTCTTGCATCCATTGATTACCCTGGCTTGCACTGGTGGCACTATAGCATGGAGAGTTTAGCCTCTGTGTAAACAACTTGTGTGAGCACAAGAAATGGTGATTTATTGATAAATACTAATTATTATTAATTTATATAGTATGTATAATTTGAACATCAATAACTATTTTATTATTAATGATTATCAGCACACAGAGTAAAAACTGTCCCTGAATGGTAAATGAAATGGTGCACTCATTTAATGAAAGTGACATTCACTAGATAAAGCAAATGTCTGATATAATCTCAAACTCTTTAATCCTCAGAAGATATACAACATTTTAAGCTGGAAAAATTAAGATGAGTAGATTAAAAGAGCACATATTCTTTAACCATCTCTTAAACTTTTTTCTTGTGAAACATCCATTTAAAGTGTATTTATTGGCTTTCATATACAATATTTCTTCAAGATTTAAGAAAATAAATAATCAAATGTCTTTGTTGTTCAGAGTTTATAAGAATCTTAGGACCTTACACTCCAAAGATGAACAGTCTACCACTTCCCAAAAACATGGATGAGAAAGTTTCAGTTATAAGTTTTTTTAAAATATCTTCATGGGTTTATGTCTTAAAATGTAATATTAAGAACATTGATATCAAAAACTTCACAACAACCGTATTTCAAAATATATTAAAACCTAAAGGGAAGTTAATAAACATCACATGACCACCACTTCTTATGCCTGTGTACAATAGCTTACCGTGTGTGGCAATATGTATAGTGAGTTTTGCCTGTTTTAACTAAAGTGGAGTTGTTGAATGTATCTTCATCTCAGTTTGCTGATCAATGCATCACAACAACTATTATTCTTTAAATCATAATATACTTGTTATAGTTCAACTTATCTTCAATAAAGGATTTATCCAGATTCTATCTCATCTTCATCAGATTAAGAAATCATCATTATAGAATAAACAAATAAGATATATCTAATATCAGAACAGAATAATAGGCGATAGTGCTCAGTAAATCTGACTGCCTTATTATGGAAGAGGATTTGGATTAAAAATAGGCATTTCATTGGGAGGTAACATCAGACAACAACAACTGTCAGAGGTTAACAGTAATATGCACATGGTCTACTATATGGACAAAACAGTGAGTCATGTTTACATTGAACTGGACGATGCTAGATCATAAACCAGATGTGAAAAATACCTACATGAAACATCTGTCATGGTACAGATGGACATATTAGATAAAGCTAGAAGGGCACTTGAAGTTTCTTGATGACAAATTTCATGGCAACTAAAATCTATATCAAGCCAATGTATGGAGTGTGTGTTACTCTAAACCTAAACTGAATAAAATATTTAATTATATTTATATGAATATGTGTTTATTATGTTTATAAATAACATATAATAACAACATTCCTCTCTCTTTTACACTTTAAAGATCTAACAAAGACTGCTAGGAACAGTCAAAACTATAATATTAATAAACATATTTTGCTTTAGAGTGTAAAAAGAGTGAATTGTCCTTGATTTACTGAAATATGAGGAGCATAACTGGATCATTTGTGTGGATCTTAAAATGATAAATTTGCAGCTAGGACAACAGAGAGATTTCATGATGTATCTTTGCTCTCTGTGTTTATGGGACAGCCGAGGGTGGAAGAAACACTGGACACAGAAGGAATGGCTGAAACATGATGTTCTGGAAGTAGGGATGCAAAATATTGTGAATGAGCCTGTAGTTAATCAAGATACAATTATCCCCCCTCACTTCACATCAAACTTGACTTAATGAAGCAATTTGTTCAGGTTTTGAATAGAGAAAGTGAATGCTTTCAACATATTATTTTTGTTTTTCCTGCCTTGTCTTTTGAGAAGATAAAAGCTGGTGTATTCGATGGACCTCGAATTAGAACCCTCATATGTGATAAAAAATTTGCCATGAAGATGAATAAGGATAAGAAAGCAGCATGGCAGTTTTTTGTGATGGTTACAAAAAATTTCCTTGGCAACAAAAAAGCAGAAAACTATGAACTTTTGTTTCAAAGGATGCTGTTGGCTTTCTGCAACATTAGATGTAACCTGAGAATCAACATTCATTTCCTGAACATTCACCTTGATAAGTTTCCTGAAAATCTTGGAGTTAGTGATGAGCAAGGAGAATACTTTCATCAAGATCTGAAGATGATGGAAGAGCATTATCAGGGACTATGGGACAGAAATATGATGACAGACTACTGCTGGAGCACCAAACAAGATTGTTCTCAACAAGTACACAAACATAAGAGCTACAAATGCAAATTTTTGCCTAGAATTTAAATAAGTTTTGTGCAAATTTTATGATTAAAATAAGTGTTTTAATGTGTTCTATTTCTAAATTGTAGACAAATTCTAATACAATCATATCTTTTAGTGTATTAGTGTAATTACTGCATTATATAAATTATTATATTTTCACAAAGATGATGCTCAAGAAGAAATTCTACTTCATTGTGTTAAACTAAATGGTGAAAATTTTACAATAGGATGAAAACCTAAAATCTAGAATTGCAAAAAAAAACAAAAAAAACAACACGTAGCTTACAGAGAAACCCTAATGTCAGATTTGAGATCAGAATATTCGATTTAAGTAAGAACAAGTGTTTTTGTGGATGCAATAAAAATTTTGTTTTCCAGTGAATCAAAATTCTTAAAATAACAATATTGGGTCTAAAATTATATGTTGAAGCAGGAATTTTTTTTTTTTTTAAAAAAAAACATACATTTTTTTTTAAGAATTTGATCATTACTTTGCTTTTTATCTTAAAGAAAAATACGGTTTTAATGCACACACATAAATAAAAACATAAAACTTCAGAATTAAATCTTATATTAAAAAAAAATTTTTATTGCCTTTCAAATTAATATTCCGCAGAAATACAACTTTATTCATGAGGATATTAATTTCTGAAGTTAAATTTGAACATAAAAGTTCTTAAAATAAAAAAAAATTATTTTACTTGAAATAAAGACAAAAAGGTTTATTTAGAATGACTTTTATATATATTGATTACTATATTTACTGTGAATGTTTAGGTGGTTACTGGTTGGAACTTATATATATATATATATATATATATATATATATATATATATATATATATATATATATATATTATGGCAGTTCATTTCCAATTTAATAATTTTGGTATATATGTTTAGATAATCCAAAACTATTAAAAAATTCAAATTTTCAAAAAATGGTCTAGAAAGCTTTTAACCTTTATATTACTACTTTAAACATAATGATGGCATTATAAATTACATTTGGAAGTGAAACTACAACTACAAACTTGTTACCTTCATATTTCTATTCTTTAGATATCCATGAAGCTCTAACAAAATGATATTTTTAGCTGAAGGATAGGAGTATTAGTGATTTAGAAACATATTTTCATTTAAATGTTGTCTTACTCTTCAACTTCCAAGACATCAATTGGAGTCAAACATTCCATCCATGAAAACCGAATGGTTGGAAACATTGAGTTGATTAAAATTTTGTCTAATTGTTTGTTTTAATTAAATTCTAGAATAGTAAGATTAGTAAGTTTTTTTATAATTAGTTCTTATTCTTGCTAATAGACACACACACACTTCTTTGCCTCTCCTGCTGCTATTTAATTTATGATTTTCAGCTTTAATCTAATCAAATATACTTTTAATTAAAAATATTTATCTAATTCATTATATTTTGTATATAATATATATGCACATATATACACTTCAGTTATATATTTGTGTTTTACGTAATAAAAGAGTAACAAATAATTACAGTATAATCAAGATTTATACTATTGCAGGTATAAATGTGATTATCAAATCATATTATCTAATAAATAAATTATTACTAAAACTAAATTATTCCATAATAAATAGCCCCTTTCATTATTATTACGTTATAAATACTAATTATCCATAAATTTTTAATGGTATTTGAAATATTAAACTACTTAAATAATTCAGCTTTTTTTTTTTTCTGTTAATTTTCTATTTTTCAATTCCATTCTATCTGATCTGCTGTATTTAATATATATATATGATAAACAAAAATGCAAGTTAAAAAACTTGCTAACGCTTGTATTTATGTCCACAGATGGCGTCCTACCAAGACTGCCAATCAAGCGTATGTTTTGTTTACATAAACGTCAGAGTAGTTAATATTCACTATCTCTGGAATTATAGTTAGAGATAGTGAATACTAACTACTCTGACGTTTATGTAAACAAAACATACGCTTGATTGGCAGTCTTGGTAGGACGCCATCTGTGGACATATATATATATGTATGTATAATTATTCAGTCTGACCCCTCATAATTGCTCTTGATGATTTTAATATATATTATTAAATTGTCAAAGGACATGTATAAATATATAAAATTAAGTAATTAACTAAATATGTTTAAAAAGCAGGATGGAAAAATATTTTTCTGATTATTATTACAAAATGTAAAAGACTGATAAATTATTCTGCACAACATTATGTTTCAAGGATAAGTGTTTTCATTAGACACATTGAAAGATTCACTATACTTCAAGGCAGTTGACAAAATGAGTTATTGGAAACATATCTATTCTACTAAGTAATTGGTTGATATTAACAATATGCAGTGATCATATATTTACATACTTATAGATAAAACGTATGTACAGTTTAATCTTTAGGTTTACTGTTTTCTTAATGGAAATTAATAGCATTATAGATACATATATCAATTTTTTTATTGAAAATTTATTAGGTAAAGATTGCCATGTTTTTATCAACTCAGATGTAGTCTCCAAACTTAGTTAAAGATCAACATATCTCATTTTTATAAATTACATACAACATATAAACAAATATAATGTTAAGTTCAACAGATACATCATTGTAAAAGAGGAGTTATTTATATTTTTGAAGCCGTTGAATTTATTTGTTTAAAGTGAATAATGTTAAAAAGTTGTCATATATATGCATATATTGTAACCTTTCTATGTTGCTACATTATTATATGGTTGTACTTAATGGGTAATGTTAATAAAAATATTTACATTTTATATAATGATTAGTAAAAGCTTGTTAGTTAATTTGTAGGAGAGGTTATTATTTCTTTAATGTTAAATTTGAGTTATTTTTAAGTAAATATAATATCTATAAGTTATAAGTTTGAAATATAAATTGTGCTATTTATTTTAAAATAAAAAGTAAATAATAGTTGAAATCATGTAAGATATTTTAAATCAGTAGTTATAATGATGAAAAATTAATATTCTTACAATTATTAATAATCAAATTGAAAAGTGCTATTTATTTATTGTTTTAAAATCATTTAATGATCAAATACATGAAACATGAAGTGTGTGTTAATAGGTTTTCACACACACATTCATTAAACCATAAATGAAATTTACTTCCTGCATTCATATTCAATTTATTAATTGTTTAAATCATAAATGTTACCTTTTAATTATATAAATTTCATAAATATTTTTTAGAATCAATAGTTATAATAATAATGTATATTATAAAATTTAAGTATTAAAATTTAAGTTTAAAGACAGATGTTTATTATTATTAAAAGATAATTTAAATTTTGCATTATTAAAATTAACCCTTCCACTATGCAGCCTAAGCTCTTACACTTCAGCATTTTCTGATGTTTGTTTTGTCTCACAAATCAACATAAAATATGTGATTAAATGATTATTACTTATATGAAAATAATAAATTTGACTTCATTTGGTAATATTTTTGTCTATTACTAAAATAAATTTTAAATATTCACATTTTGTTTCTGTAAATATCAAAAAAAATAAGATGGTAATCAAAACAAAGAGTTTACACATCATCATTTATAGAAAGATTATTTTTAATTTACAAAATCAATGAAATGTTACTTAATTCTTATTATTTTTAAAAATTGAAAAAATATTTATTTCTCTTATGTCTAACAAATTATGCTTTAAATGTTTAAAATATTTGAATATTTATTGCAAAACTGTGATATTTTCATACTCTTAAGTATAAGCAGATTGCTTACGTAGAAGCTAAGCTGGTAAATTGCTTCAGGCTATGTTTAAATTTTCTGATAATATAACATATTTTTGAAAACAAAGTATTTCAAGTCAAAATAAGTAATTAATAATTTATATTTCCTGATCTCTAATAAATATAGTATAAATTATTGTAAAAATATTTAAAACAGTAATAAATACACAAACACATTTTTGGTCATTGGAATTATTTTCTTTAAACAATGTCATAAAACACCAAACATTTTACAGCCTTTGCAACAGGCAATGGCTGAACATGTCAGGCTATAAGTTATGGAGTTATAATTAGACAATAATATAATAGGAAGATTAAAAAGAAAGTAATGATAACATAAATGAACATGTTGGTGAAATATTTAGTATGTGATAAAATATAAATTGTATATATTATTGATATATTTTTATTGCAAAAATATTATGAAGTACCATAATATTCATGGAATAAAGTATGGAATATACTATATCTTGTTTGTAAATAATTTTAGAGGGAAGTGTAAATTCTTTATTTTATTATAAGTATTTTATTAATGTTAGTTGATAAAGTTGTGTGTAATATGTTAAATATTTTTATTATGTATTAGATGTGTAAATTATTTTAAATTTTGTATCACCACTGTAATAAATGTTAATGTTTGTTTTTAAATTAATAAAGTATTGAGAGTCTCTTTTCAAAACATTTAATACTCTATTTTAATATTAATTAATTCAACTTTACTTCATCTTATTCAATGATCATAATGAATATTAAACAATTAACATGCCATATAAAAATTGAATAATTAAATTATAATACATAGTGATATGAAATTATTTTAAATTTGTTTATGATAGTTAATAGTGATAAGAATTACTTAATAATTTTAATTTAGTTTTTTAGTCAATTTAAAAGAAAAAATAGTTCATTATTTTGAAAGGGAAGAATTGTGTGTATATTTGTTTCTTATATTATTTTTAAATGTAAGTAGATGTTAGTAAAATCCCTCTATATATTTGGTTATAAAAATTAATTTATACATTTTAAAAAACAATAGTTTTATGAGACATTGATTGAATTGAGGAATGTTAATAATGAAGTGGTAAACAGTCATTTTAATAAGTATATGTATATTATATTGTGTTATAATTAAATTTCCATAGGAAATTTTTATTATTAAATATAATTTACCTATTTTATTGTGCATCACGAAATTAGCATTGATGCTTTAGTGGAGTAGTGTTTCATGATATTCCTATGCTATTGAGGGTATACTTTTGGTATAATCTTAATGTTAAAAGGGGTACATTACTGGGTGATTAGATTACAAGTCTCATAATTACAATTATTTTATTATTAAATAATTTATTAATATTGATATAATATATTCAACATGAAATAAGGAATAGGTATATTACTAAAATTTTATGTAAAAGAAAGAAATTTGATTAAACTGAGCTAGAAGTTTATTGTTTATTACATCTACTATGAATTATTGGAGAAGTTGGGTGAGTGGGTCATCATCAATTAGCATGCTACTCCTTTTTTATGATACACAACTGTATAGATCTCAATCTATTAATAAGTGATTCAAGAATGTATATTACAAAAAGTATATTAGATTTTGTGGAGCATGATATACATAGTTACAATTATAATATCATTGTGTGCTAGATGGGTTAAAATAAATTGAATAAATTATCTATCCATATGGCTACAATTATTTAATAATTATTTAATTAATAATTAAATCGATAATTACTATACAGCAAAATATGATTATTTCCACATTAATATATGCAATTAATGTATTACAAGTATGTGTTTGTGGCCGAGTGGTCAGCACAGCTGCTTTACAAGCAGTTGGCCCGGCTTAGCAGGTTTGCTTTCCGGTTGATGCTATGAAACATGAAAAAAAAGTATGTGTTGGTGGTGACATTGGCAATAAATTACGAGACTGAAATTAAAAATATATTTTAATTAAAATAAAAAAAACGTACGTAAATATTTTGTTATGAGATACAAATGAAAAATGAAATGTAATTTTATCTGATAAATTGTCATAGGAAAATACTTAGATTTGCTATAGTGTTGTCATGAGAAATTTATAATGAAATATGATTTATAGAAATTTATAAACATTTTTTTTAGGATTGCTAAGTTATAATAAAATTTTACAATGAGTGATTCAGAATAAAATATAGAAAGATAAATTCTTAGCTCTATAAGAAAACCTAGTATCAGAGAAATTAGTAAATATGAAGCAATAGAGGAGAGGAAAATTTCAACCCCTGAAGAACTATGATACAATAATAAATAAAATAAATATATAAATAATGATGTATTTAATAAAATAATGAAGAAACAAACAGAAAAATAAAATCATGAAATTATTAGTATAAATTATACATAATAAAATAAAAATGGAATAAAAAAACAAATAAAGTAAAAGTAATCCATACAATATAAAATAAAATATATAACATTAAATTGAAATATGAAATATATGTATATTATACATGTTTATTTTTATATGTAAATATTTCTTCAATTATTCTTTAAGTATTCCCTAATTATTATTGTTAATTATATATTATATCAATTATAAATATGTAATTATAGAATTCCCAAATTAGTAAAATATTTATACTTTTATCTTTATATATATATTATTTGGCATTGATTCATTTAAATATATTCTTTTTAAAAAAAATTATATATAATATCTACTAGTTTTTTATTTAATTTAATATTTATAATTTATAGATTTAATGTAAAAAGGTAAATATAAAAGAATAATTATTAATAATTGACTATTAAATAAAATATTAAATTTTATATATATAAAAAACATATTTTGCAGGTTTATCCATGTTAAAAAATTTAAATATTGATATACCAACATTTTGACTTGATCACACAAGTCATCCACTGGGTGATAAAAGGAAGAAAGTTGGTTGTAGAGATGCTACAATCACTGATTTTATCATCCAGTGGATGACTTGTGTGATCAAGTCGAAATGTTGGTATATCAATATTTAAATTTTTTAACACTGATGAACCTGCAAAATATGACTTTTTTATAAGCAACCCATGAAAATCTTTGTATCAACACACATATATATATATATATATATATATAGGATTAATGTTGAACAAAAAGATATGTAAAGATAAAGACTTAAATATTTTATTAATTTGGAGATTATAAGACTGTAAATTTACAATTGATATAATATTAGGGAATATTTTAAAAAATAATTAAAGTTATATAATACATTAAATTAATTCTTATCCATGATATATATATAATATACATATATTTTATATTCCAGCTTAATATTATATTTAAACGTTCAACTATGTGTTAGAAAAATATTTGTAAACTCTAATATTTAGGTTAATATGAAAATACACACGTATAAATTAAATATATATAATCACTGTAAATTAAACGAATGACAAACTTTTTATCGAATTATTCGAGCGCATTTAAAGGTCTAAGCCTTCATTTTCAAGAAGTAAACTATGGAAATTAGGGCAGACTAAATATGAAAATAAGGGTGGAATAGATCTAGATCTGCTACTTCCTAGATATGGCATAAAATGTTTTTTTTTATTCATGGCATATATGTCAGAGATTATATAACATGCCTAACTTTCATTCGCAAGTCATGCCACTCAAAACGAGGCTTGTCTGGCATGCACTAGTGTTCGGTAGAAGCTGTGTGCTTTGCAAAAATAAATTGGTGGGATGGGTCAGCTGAGGCCTTATTGTATGCATATACATGTTGTGCAAGTCTTGTATGGATGGATGCCCTAGTCTCCCCATAATATGCTGCCAGGCAATTATTATTACTACATGCAATCTTGTAAACAGTGTGTTGGGCATATATTGGGGGGATGTAGCTCTTAGCATTGTTTATGCATCTGTTGAAATTGGGAAGAGAGGGGTAACACAAGCTAAAATTATTACTAAAGATTGTGTATAAATCTTTATGTATATTTTTAATATATGGGGTTTATTCTGTTTATGTTTTTGAATGGAACTGTTTTCAAAATTCCTAATAATATTATCAATCTCTCTCTTGTTATATTTTGCATTTATTAGTTCATTTCTGAACATCTCAATGTTCTTCCTTTTATCAGCCTCAAAGCTGCACAGATTCACATTTCTGTATAAGAAAGATTTCAGACCAGCCATTTTATATGTATATGGAGTGTTCAATGAGTGGTGTATGTGGCCCCTGAATTTTACATTGTAGGAATTATTTTAATTTTGTTTGGTTTTTATTATTATATTTAATTTCTTGCACTCATTTCATGATTTTATTATTAATTATGCTACTTATTTTTGTTATTTTTATTATTTTATGTATTTATTTATTTTATTCTATTTACCATTGTTCTGTAGCTCTGAGGAAGACTGCAAGAGAATTGAAATATCAGATTGTGTGTATATATATAATTTTTTTCTATAAAACACTCAAATTATAGTCTACACAATATATTTATATAAAATGTTATTGCAAAATAATGGAAATGGTAGATTCAATAACATTTATTACTATTTGTATTTGTACCTATAATAATATTATTTTTGTTGATAACAATTGGTATATGAGGCTATTTTTTGATTTAATATTATCTTAGTCAAATCATATTGCTTGTTTATAATTTTGATTAAATCAGATTAATTACTTGCTCTAATATTAATTAAATTCTTCCTGAAATTGGTTTTGTAGTCAAATTTGTGTGGTTTTATTTTTCAAACATTCACAATCTATATTATTTTTCTATTTCTGTGACTGATATCTATAATAATTGATGATTATTGTCTGTTGCTAATCTTTAAAATTCTAGGGTGATTATATATATATATATAATATACAAATCAAATATATATATCAAAATACAGTATTGTGATATATATATATTGATTTGTATATTACATATATATATATATAGCTTGTCTAGTTTTTTATGAGTTAAATTTTTTATTGTAAAGTCAGCTAGCTAAAATCTCTCAGTTGACATTATTATTAAGTTATATTTTGTATTGTGGATCTATTATATAGAATTCATATAGACAATTAAAATTAAATAAACTACAAAAAATATCATACATAAAGAAAATGACTGATATATATATATCAGAAAAAAATATTACTAAACATGCCATTTTTATTTATAAATTAATGCATGGTTTTATGTTATTATATATGCAAAAAAATATCATTTAGAATTCAAACTTTTTAACTCTAGATGTTATGAATTGTTTTGTTTTCTTATCGTACAATTTTGTTAAGTCATGTTAGACTAGATTATAAATAGACATGACATTAATATTATTATTTGTAAAGGAAGGTAATAATATATCAAAGAATTTCTCTTATTAAAATGTAAACAATTTCTCTTCCATTTATAAAACTATACAGTAAGTAAACAAAAGTTGAGTGCTTTAATTTAGTGGCAGCTATTTATATGTTAAGGAAGTCATTTGGAGAAATTAAATCTCGGATAATTAATGTATAACAAGGAATTAATGAAACACTAATTCATAATGCCACTCTTTTAATTGATACTATAAAAAAAAACAGGATTTGGAAATAACCGTCAAGCATTGGTAGTCGAGAGTACAGCGTTAGCTGCTTTACAAGCAGTGTCCCGGGTTTGCTTCCCGGCTGATGCTATGTCACATGAGAAAAAAAAAGAAGCAAATTATAGAATTTAATAATAGAATTTGACCAATAATACTGAAATTTCCAAAATTGAATATAATAATGATGAAAATTTAAATAATTTATAGGTAATTGTGAAAAAAGAAACACATTGTGAGTTTTTTTCACTGAGAGATACTGTATTTCTTAAGTATCTAAGATATGTTAATCAAAACACAAAGATACTCAAAGATTATTGTCCCACTTATAAATAAAAAAAATAAGAATCAGTTTTTGTTAAAGTTAAAAAATAAATTAATTGATTCTGACATTTCCCCAGACAGTACACATAATAAATGCATATTTGTAATGGAAAGCATGTTTTTTGAAGAAAAAAATATTGGAAAGCTCAACACATTGCAAAAGGAAAAAATGCTAAATATTCATGGATTAGAGATGGTTAACTTTTAATGGGAGAAAGTTGTGGGATTATTGTTATTAAAATTAGTTGTGAAGATGTCTTGCCAAATTTATGACTAAAATGTGATAATCCATATAAATATACACATGATTTGGACATGGTGAAGCATAGATATATTGTAGCTCTGATGAAGACTGCTGGACAGTCGAAACCGTAAGGAAAATAAAGAAGTTTTTAAAAAAATTTGTTTGCACTAAAGTGTATATGAAAGAACTGTTTAAGCAATATATATATATATATATATGATAGTTATAATTCTGTTATTTATCTAAGACATACAAAATAAATTTTGGAGGAGTTATGATCTTTTATAAGTTACAATTTATTTCAACTCATTCAATTTTTAATAGTATTAGTAAATGTATTGTATTAAATGTTAAATTTTCATAAAAAAATATGATCTTAGCTAAACACATCATTGTAGCAACAAATGACTGAATTTATAAATGAATTGAGGGAGTATTCAGAAGATATATATGAAACTTACCAATTTGATTGGTCATATTAATATCATAGTATAATCATACTATGCAAGGGGAACTGGATGTTCTATTGCTTTTTGTTTCCAACAATATATTTTTCAACCTATGACTTTATCATTCCTACTAAATTATGGGTTTATAAAAAAATATGCACATTCTTGGTTGTGTATAAAACTCTGGAATCTTTTATTACTACCTTTTATGGATTTGTTGTGGAGGCACATACATCTAAGGATTTTAATTATTTCTTGATTTTATTTCATTATAAATTCAAAATAAATCTTGATATGTAAATGTGAAATAACGTGTTGAGCAAAATGACTCCAAGCTGAAAATTAAAGAGGCTAGGCATATAGCTAACAACCATAGCACTATAAATAGAAAGGAATCCTGCTTTACCTTCTCAAAAAAATGGATAATATAATTTATATAAATTTAAATAAACTTACAACCTATATTTAGATATAAACTATATTATGCATACATTAATGCTATGATTGTAAGGACACACTTTGCCCTTGAAAACACTAACCATCAGTAAGTACAAATTTAGTATAATATTAAGCTTTTCTGAGTATAACATATAAGCACAGATATTGACAAATCACAGCCATAAAAGAAAAGTGCATTATATTTTAAATTACAGTATATTTATGAAAAGTGTTTGGAAGCTTTGAAGAATTCAAAAATATTATAAAAAATGCAATAGCAACTTTAAATCCACTGGTGTTTGCCCATAAATCATTAATAAAATATATGATTAAATTTCAGATGAAATTGTTCAAAAAAACAAATTTTAGAAACAAATTATATAAACAAGTCAGAGGAAGAAGGGGTATAAAAATAAGACTTATTAAAAAAGTAAACAAATATAAAGCTGAACCAAAATAATTTCCAAATGGAATACAATATATTAAAGCAACTAAAGATAACATTTATTGGATATTTATTAAAAGGAAACCTTACTTTTATATAAAAAGATTAAGATGAATAATAATAAAAAGATTGTTGCTGATGCATTCAACAAATACTTCTATCAAAAATCAAATGATATTAATTCTTTTATGACAAACACATTTATTTTAGAAATTATAGTACACTTAGATACACAAAAGTGTGAAATTGTTGATGTAATTAGAAATATCAAGACTAAAATAAGGATATATAAGAATAGAACTTTGATTATCCATGAAGATATGTATATATTAATTCCAATATGATGCTAATTGCAACTTGTTTAAAATGTCTCTAAAAATGTCACATTTCCAATATGTAAAATATCTACGATTTATATCATCTGTCTTTAAAAGTGATAAAAAAATATGAAAAGCTGTCATTCTATACAAATTGTGTCTTCCATCTCAAAGGTTACTGAGGATAGTATAAAAATATATTATTTTATTTCTGATAGATTACAATATTTTCTCAGCAAAATGATATAGATTTTTGTGAAAGAGGTCAAGAGAGGTGACATTAAATAGTAGTTATATAGAGTATGTATTTTAAATTCACTTAATAATGAACTAAAGATTGTAGCACTTTTACTAGATTTCAATAAAAACCTTGATCTCTCATCATAAACTTGATATATATATATATATATATATATATATATATATATATATATATATATATATATATATATATATATATATATATATATATATATATTTGAATTGAAAAAAATTTAAAAATTTTATATTTAAATTTTAAAAAAAAATAAATTGTAGTGTGGAACTTGAATTTGGTGTACCAAAAAGCTTGGTTTTTAGACCATTGTTATTTACCATTTATATCATCTGAGGTTTGTCCTAACATATTTCACTATGCAGACATTAGCAATTAATTATAATATTACAGAGAGATCATTACAAGATAATTTAAATAAAATTGTAAAATGGATTTATAATCATGGATTATTATTAAATTTTAATAAAATAAATAAGACTGCAGAAATAAAGGAAGAATTATATAAAAATTGCATTAAAGTATATATGAGGAGATTTATAAAAAAGCAATATAATTTTTTTGTTACAACAATAATTATTTGACAATATAGCTTATATGGGTCTACAAAAGAATTGAAATAAATTATTACATTTCATATTTAAGAATTATCTTAAATTCATATCTTCAATGGAATAAAAATATTAGTATTTTGAAAATAAAACTAATATAACTGAAGTGTTTATTTCTTTTTATTGAATAAGATGTATATTGCCAGAAAAACTTGTTTTGGATACTTATAATTTGGTTTATAATAATAAAATTTTATATTTTATAACAATATAAAGAGGAGACATTTATTAGTATTCCATAATTATAAACCAACAATATTCAAAATAAAGCTATAGACTATCCAATATCTAAGTTGTGTAGTGAATTTGGATTAAATTACAATAAATCAGTTGAATATAGATAATCTTTTTTATGACTATTCTAAGATATTTTTTAAATTTACCTTCTGAAGTACAAAAAAAAAAAAAAAAAAAACTTTTATTATTAAAACACAGTAAAAACAAAGATTTATTTTGGGTTTTAGGTTTTTTTTTAAAAAACAGATTGACTATAATCATTTATAATTATAGTGTACACACAAGCATGCATTTTTTAATTTATTTTACACATTCTTTATTAAGTTCTCTATAAGCAACTTTTACAGGTTATAAAATAAAGTGTGTTCAGATTCTCTCTGACATTTTTTAAAGACAAATGAATCTGTCTTTCTTTTTTTCAGAGTTCTTATATTGGTATGCCACATTTTGGTAAATACATTATCAACATGTTCCTTACTCACAGGCATGATAATTCTGTTAGGGTTAAAGAAGTAATATAAAGCCTATTTTAAAAATGTTACAGCATACTTCACTAAAATGCTTAAAAACAAAAACCTAAACACTATTAAAATACATGAAAACTGTTCAACTCATTATTGTATGCTTAATCACTTTTGTGTCTAAAAATTTCCCTCTTTTATATTCCAATCTATTTTGTATATAAAATGTATTATAAGGGTGCCTCACGCATAGAGCTCTCATTTCTCTTGTTTAATCACAGAGTTTTAGTTCTCATGTTAATATCTTCCTAACCTTGATTTATGATACTACTTTCTTATGCATACATTTTCTAAAACAGGCTTAAACAGTTGTAATTGTTACAAATCAACAGATTTACAATAAACAGGTATTATATATATATATATATTTGTTAATATGCAGTTTTTTCAAATCGCATGTATTAAAATATAATATAAAGATGTGCATGTATTTGTATGTGGTATAACGACTTTTATTATTACTATCTATATATGCTTATAATAGGATGGTACGAACACATAATGGGTCGTATAAAACTTCATTCTAAATATGGGGGTTGACACTGTAAACAGGTTTACTCATTACCGGTTTAAACCCCTGACTTTGTCCACTAAAAACACAACACGAATTTTATTTATATATTGCAATTGCATATTGGACGGTTTATAAGCTTAAAAATGTTTACACAAAGTTATTATATTCAAGTATGGATAATATTTATTGTGGTTAATGATTTTATAAAAGTTTTACATATAATTTAAAAAAAATATTTTTTATAAATACTTTTTATATTACTTTCACGTCAGATATTTTTAGGACCGCTGTAATATTTCTGAAAGGCATTAATATAATGAATATTACGACTATTATTTTGAATATTCATTGAAATTTTAATAATTAATGGCCTTCTCTTTCAATTAGAAAAAGAGTCGTAAAATTCACTCAAGCTTTTTATTTTTTTCTCTTTTTAAAGCTATTTTTAATTGATTCCTTGTCATAATAAGAAAACCTGGAAATTTATTCTTAGTTTTTTTTTTACTCCTTCAATCTAATTACATTTTTATCACTTTTTTTATTATTATTTTTTTTGGCTTATTATCTATTCTGTTTAATTTTTATAATGGATTATATTAAATGATTTAATGAGCAAGAAACATTATTTATTTAGTTTTTAAAACAGTGTTGGTTCATTCATATGGCGCAATGTTTTAAGTAATGATACCTGCACTTTCTTAATGCTCTTTGTTAACAAAATATTTTGAATAATGTATATTAAGTAATATCGAAAGATTAAATCGACCTTCATCTAATTTCGCTGCAATCAAACTTATTACATTATAATAACTTTTATAATAAAAGTTTTAATTATTGTAATTATTACTTAATTTAATTTTTTTCATATTATTTCTACCGTTAACCCTTTGGTTGTGTTTGTTAGGGACTTTAAGATGACGCTGCTATATAGTCTTGTATGTATCCCAAATTAATTTGTTAACACCAGTTAATAGTTCAAACAGTTTATGATTTCAAACATATTCAAAGCTTGTATAATTTAGTTATACATTTATTAATAAAAGATGTAGTTTGTTTGTTTTTTAAAAAAACTACATTCACATGGCAAGAAATTCAATTATATGACAAAGAGAAAGTGTGATTAATGGATGCAATTAACATGTTTAAGATTCTCAGGAGGCTATAAGTATATGTATTAACTTAAAATGCTATATAATATTTAATAAAGATTAGGATTAATTGAAAACTGTATATATCATTTCAAATCACATGCAGTCAATACGAGTTACTTATTTAGATTTTTTTAAAGTAACAAAGTTGTAGAGATATGTATCCTTTTTTATAACTTAATTAATTTATCTATTATTATATAATCATCTATTCGTGCGATCACATGACTCCTTAGACTGAGCTGGGACAAAGAATCGAATATTATCAACAATGTAGTATTTACTTAGCAAAGGAACACATAAATAAACTCCATATATTTTTAACATACCCTGAATTAGAAATATCAAAGATTAAAAAAAATATATCTCAGATTCTAAATAAAGGTTTTTTAAACGGTGATATCATATAATTTTCCATATTGAGAAACAAGTTGGAAATTCCCAGTTAGCTGACACTTTCAAGAACATTTATCATTTCTGAAATGCCTAGCATATAGGTAACCTAGGCAAATTATCCAGTTTGGTCAGTCTAAAAAGTATCTAGTTTTATTAAGCCTCCATTGACCATGGGTATCCAGTTTGTTCAGTCTAAAAGTATCTAATTATATTAAACTTCCATTGACCATGGCATGATAAATGATTATTGATGTGCTGCCTGTAAAAACAAATAAATTTGTCATTTAATACAATTTCACCAGAGATATATGACACATCATGTATTGCATAGTTTATTTTTACATTCAGTAATATTTAAAATATTTGAAATTATATATATATATATAATGTATTGTTGGTTTTATACGGTTAAAAGATAGAGTATTATGTGACTCTGGCAATAATTAGTGTACCTAAATTAACTGATATTAAGCTTGTTATTTTATCTAATTTATTATTAGGAATTGAAATATGGATACTCCTCGTATGGATGTAACATAAAAGTATTAGTAAATAGTATGAACAGGCAGTAGAAAAATTGAAATTAAAACATGTTTTGCAAAATTTTAAAAAAATATACCAGCAAGATCACAAAGATCAATCAACATATTTGTCAACAGACTGCATGTGATGTTATAGAGACCACCATAATAAAATTATATCTCTTCTGGTGTGGGCATGGTAAATAATTAATTACTACAAGACTTCCTCAAAGAATGTTTCATGTTGAACTTTTGCATGGTTTTGTCAAAGAGATAAACTCTATTCACATTATGAAGATTATGCTAGAGTTATTTAAAAAATGCAATGTCAATTGTTTTCACTGGAAGATATGATGGTTTATAGAATGGATTAGAAATTTGGAATTAGACTTGATGTATTTATGTATAAAGATTACCTCAAAGTCATTTAAAAAAATGACAATGTTGTTGTTTTTTCAGTACAAAATTGTGATGAAGTATAGAATACACTGGAGATTGATAATTAGATATGGTGTGTAAATATTTCAGAAAGAAAAATAGCATTGCAAAATACTGTATATATGGCATACTAGTATTCAAATCATAACATTATGTAGATATAGTTTAGTGATCATGTAATATTATTATAGTATATTTGATGAAAATGCCTTTAACCTAGATTCCTATTAAAAGAGAATAAAATGTGGAAAATATTTAAGTTACAATCACACTTCAGATTTTATTTCCAGACAAGAAGTATGTTTTAACCAAATCACATAACCAACTCATCAGTAACTGGGTATTTGTAAGTTCTTACCTTATGCATTAAAGAGAGATACCTTTCCTTGCTCAGAAATAGATATAATTGATAAAAATGGCTTCATCTCTAAAAGGGGGAAATTATTGGTGAAGTTTTTGCCATGTAAGTAATTACATAGGCATTAAAAACATGTTTTACATAGATTCTACTATTTAGGAATTTATTATCTTCATAAAGCTGGGAACCAAATATTGCAGATAAAATAAGACTACCATAATTAATATGGGTGAATACACTATAAACTAGCGATAGCTTAAAAATTAATCTAGTAAATATATTACAGAATTTTAATAATAAATAACCAAATCTTAACAATATATAACTAAAATAGAAGTAACTGTATCTCCCACCGAATTATATGCACATCAATAAACTAGAAAAGGTGGAGTGTTACTAATCTATTTTGTAGCTCTGTTATTATATAAACTTGGTTTATTGACATAGCTTAAAACAAGATAATGAATTCTGTTTATTATTTTAATTTATATACAGAATAAATAATTTTAAATCATTATTGAAATATTAAAAAAAAACAATGCAGAACCTTAGTTTTAAGAACTTCTAAATATCAAATGAAAAGTCTATTTAATAATTGTAATAATAAATAGTCAATACTTAACTACATATTATTGAAATAGAAAAAAAACTATATCTCCCATTGAGTTGTATAAACATCAACAAACTATACCAAAAAAAAAAAAAAAAACGAAGCTAAAAGATAGATTGGCATTCAATTTTTTTTTTTTTTTTATGTTTACATAACTCAATAGGAAGTTAATACTAGGTTTTGAACTTAGGATTTTTCGTCTATATTTATCCTCCGTATATAGAGTGAAAATCCTAAGGTCACATCTCTATTTACTAGAGTAAACAGTCAGTATACTGAATGAATAGGTTAATTATATAGTTAAGTTATGATTATTTATTATTACAATTATTAAATTGACTTCCCATTTAATATTTAGAGGGTGTTAATCTAACTACTGCCTTGACCCTGTGAATATTTCAATAATGATTTCAAATTATTTATTCTATACCTAAATTAAATTAATAAATAGAATTCTCGATCTTATTTGAAACTGGCAAAAAACTAAGCTTATGTAACTACACAGTTAAAAGACAGATGTTCTATCTTTTCAAAAGGTTATTCATGTTTACATAACTTAATGGAAAGTATAGTTACTTCAAAAAAAAAGTATAGTTACTTCGTTTCAAATAAAGAATTTATATATATATATATTACATTCAAAAATAAACCTATCTAAATTTAACGTTATTTCCCAGTATTTTTTTTTAAAGAAAAGTACGTTGACCCCCCCCCGTCTTATATAAGGGACGCGCGTGTGTGTAATAACTTGACAGCAATGTTTATTTTCAAAATTACTTTTTGATTGGACAAAATATATATCCTTCTTAACGAAACAATATTCCGTTATACATATATGCATACGCACACACATAACCTCATTTAAAAAAGAGTTTAAATATCATCACATAGGTAACAAAATAAACAAACACACCAAACATTATTTAAAATAGACTTTTCTTTTTTATTTTAGTCTAACTGGTCTATCAATTTTTATTATTCTAAAAAATTCAATTATTATATATATATTTTAAAGATATCGGAATGAAATTCGTTTAATCCATATTTTTAAAAAGAATGAAAAAAGATTAGTAATCCATATTAATAAAGTAATGATTTTTTCAGAAATAAACATTGTATTTTATATTTAAAAACGAATCAATTTCTTTTTATAAAAATATACAATTTGAAATTATTTCTGTATTAATGATATCAAAAACTATATATATAAAAAATCAAATATAAATAAAATAAAAAAAGAAAGTTAATTTATGTATTAAGAGAGATTGAGATTTTAATTCACTTATTTATATATCATACTTTAATATTTATTATTTATGTATAAATAATTAAATATAATTTACTAAAGGGGAGAGGAGTAAGTACATAAGTAAAAATCTTCACATCCAAACATACTCCCCAGCCGACAATCATATAATGTACTCAAAAAAAAGTTTAGTTGGGAAAATGCTTACATACATGAACATAGTCATAAAAAATAATGCTGTTCTGAAATACACAATTAAATAATTTACTTTAAATCAATAATTGCAACCATTTAAAGAAAATTGTATATCTGTAAAAGTATAAATTTGTTAAAATATATTCTAAAATTTATGCTTAATAATTTTAAAGTATTTGGGATTGACTTCCCTTTTTTAATGTTAATTTTATATATTGAAAATGAATGTAAAATAAGGATAATAAAATTAAAAGTATTATCTATGGTAATATAAAAATTTTCTATCTATATAGTGCAAAGTTTATACCATTGTTCTTTGATTATTTCTTGATATCCAACATATTTAATTTTGAATAAAATATTTGATTTTAATATTTTTTCATTAAAATATTTTTCCACATAAGCAGTTTTCATGTAAAGATGTTTTGTGAGAGCATTGATTATTTGAAGATTTAATATGGACATGTTGTATAAACATAGTTTTTTGTCATGTGTAATAAATATAATTATATTATTTTTTATTATGTTTACTAAATAATATATTAAGCTACAAGTAGCTTATAGTACATCTCACATATCCCAGTCACAACAAATCTTCCTAATCTGCAACATTTGTTTTAAATCTTGTAGTAGATATTAACATTCATTAGTAATAACAAACATAGAGATAATGTGTATTATTAAACCACATATTTATAATACAGATTTTCAATGTATATATATAAGTATATATTGTGATGTTGAAACTGTAAGATTCGCATTCGAATCTTAAGTTTCACCTTTTCTATCGTCTCTCACCCACCACTCTATCCTACCCAAATTTAAACTTTTTGGTATCGAATTGTGTGTAGCAATATTAAAAATGAATAAATATATGTAAAATCCTCCATAAACACACACACGTTTCGATAACAAATTTAAAGCAATGGATAAAAATAATTAATGTAATTTGTATTTTATTTAGTATATAAAAATATATAATTTTAACCATTTATTTTAAATTATAATGTTTGTTATTTATTGCTTTGTTTAAATTTCATTTAGTAATAATTTTAGAAATAGATTGTAATATTTAATTAAAAGTAAAAATAATCATATGTTCCCTTTTGTATTTGAAATTTTAAAAGTAACGGTCTGAGAGATAATAGATTATTTAAAAAGAAAAATTCCCTAAAATCTAATTACCAAAAATGTAAATGTAAAATTAAATGTGAAAAATAGTAAAGCAGCTTTCTATATAAATTAAACATATAAGAATGTATTGATTATCCTTGGGGCAAATGATTGAATCCAAAAATAAATATAACAAAAGGTAAAAGATAAGAACGAGAAAGGAGGACATTTTAAACTTTCTAGGAACTTTCAGTTGAACTTTAGCCATGCTCTTGATCAGTTGAGAGTCTCCAAATATATATATATATATATTGATTTACTTGCCACAGTATGCATGAGTAGAAAGCGCCAAAGACTATTCTCTCCAGAGATGGTCGATTGTTTGCCGTGAACCTACGCCCGTTGCCCTCCATAAAATCAACCAAAAGAACTGCTGCCCACAATCAGAAAGCTGCAGCTGCTATTCAAATAACTAAATCACCTAAATGCTGGAATGAACTGCTACTGCTGGAATCATAAACAATTTGCTATTGACCACTCATTTGGAAAACTTCTCATAAAACAGATACCTGTACTACCCAAGCTCTAGAGTACTCTACTAATATCACACTATAGCTCATTCTTTATATAACTTATAAACTGTTAAATTCTCATTTGTAAAACTATAAAATTTAATAATTAATTTCTTATGTAAATTTCGTTAATAATCTTGCTTGCCTAATTCTATCTTTCTTGGGTATGTATTTCTAAATTTTACATTTATATTATTTAATTATAGCATGCTCATGATTTTCTTAGTATAAATCTATGATTGCTTGAAACAGTGGATATGTCTCAAATCTTCATTAATATTTACTTCCATAAATAACTTAACATTTTCATATAAATCGACACGTATTCAATGCTTCATTTATTGTAATGCAGAGGTCTACTACTTAATAAATGACTGCCATATTAGTCATTAATACTCACCTAGCTTACCTATGGTTTTTATATTTTATTGAAATTTATGTAATAATTCTGTAAATTACATTTCTTTGAGAGTCACAAACGTTCTTTATTAAATGTTGATAATATAGGGCTGAGTAAATATATTAAATCTTAGCAGAATAGTCTGTATATTATACATGTGTTCCGTTTTAGAGATGCGATGACCCATTAGAAGCCTTGGATACTCCAAATTTTTTAGGATTTAAATATCCCAGTCATCCTACACAAGCGAAGCAATAAATATTCTGTAGGGCTTGACAAACGTCATGCAGCCAAGAAGCAATTGTGGGACGAACCACTTGCCCCTGGTTATGCTTTATGTGACATCTTATCTCTTTGGGCATATGGCAAACATCAGCCTGTTGTTCTAAACTCATCCATGGCTTTGCAGTTTCAATGTACCACCACCCTTATATCGCCTTTCTAGATGAACCATGTGTTTCTTCATAGTAACTTTATTATTCAATGTATAACTCTGTCTCTGCATTAATGACATAACTCACTCTCAAATAAATGTTTGTCCATAGTAATTTCTAAACATCTTATTTAATCAAATAAATACATGTCTGCCACTACTATTATAAATCCTAATTTAGAATCTTGCATAGCAAAGATATAAACCCGAAGGCATGCTCTTGAAATACTTGCTCAAGAATTTAGGCAGCTAGATTACATCAGCTATATAAATAAATGTATCTCTTTAATATCTAACAGTATCGGAAAATCCCGCTACTGATATTTTAAATCTTACCAAATATTATTAGTTAAATGATTTATTTTAAATTGTTTTAAATAAATATTTTCAAACTATATGTCTGCTGTTACATCTTTATTTAATTGATACCCATTCCATATAATATTTCCTCGATTCTTTAAAATACAAATATTTAATATTAGTGTCCTTATTGGCTAATTTGAAATAAAATTCTTGATTCTCTTGCATCTCCCTGATCACCATGCCTAAAGAAGTATTTACTAATGTAGCATCAGCTGTGTTGTTGCGTAGATTGTATTGTGGAACCGATAAACTATGTTCGAACTCAGTACTATGGGTAGCTTCGCTATCTAGATGGTGCTGCAGTTCTGTGTGGTAGTCGAATTCTGCACTATGGTAATGAATCACATGCTTCTGATCATTACAATGTACACATGTTGCCATCTATAGTTTTCTTGTAGTATATAAAAAAAACTAAATAAAGAAAACATTTAAACATTGTTGTCTGTTTAATAAAAAAATATTTATTGTTTTGAACAAATTTGGAATAAGTGAATCATTTATTTATTACATTAAAAAAATTGAATATTTTATTTAAATTATTATTGTGTAAATGAGAGCAATGCCTTATTAGAGTTAAAAAAATGAAAATCATATGATCACAAGACATTATTTAAAAAGGAATGTGTTTTGTGTAGCCTTAGCTAGAGAAATGCAAAAAGAAATATATTTTTTTTTGCTTAAAAATATGTGTTATTTTTAGCTTATTTTTATAAATATATTTGGAACATATGGCAAAGAAATATACACTGTGGGTGAAATAACTTAAGGAGAGGGGCATGAGCTTCCCCCACTTCATTTTATATCATTATGATTAAAAAGAAATGGATATCACAAACACTATGTTGATTGTCTGATATAAAGTTAAGATAATTGAATTCAACATGGATTGCAATATCAAAAGGAATAATAATTGGAAATCTTCTAATGATTTAAATTGCTTATGGATCTCTATGTTTGTGTTTTTGCTAGCAAAAAAAGGTACCAAAGGAAAGATCATTGAATAATGCAATATTAGTTGAAGTCATATAAATGCAAAACTGTGGTAACAGACACTAATAAAAACTTGCTTTTTAAAGTAACACAACAGATAAGTTTCATTTTTTAAAAAAAAAAATGGTTAAAAATTACATAATGATAATTTGAAAGATAAAGATTTATTAAAGTTTTGTTGTTTATATTAATAATTTTCATTTGTATAATTTACTTGGCATTCATTATCATTTATACAATATAAGAAATATGTTTTTTAAATAACAATATTAAAGTTTTTATTGCTTTGTTTAAAGAGCATATATTTACCTATTTCATGATTATATACTTTATAATTTAAATATATATCACACCTATAAATTGAAATCATAAAAAAAGCAGACTTAAGACATAAAATATTAAAAGATATTGGATTGCAGTTGGTAAATTAGAATTATAATCTTTATTTTATCTAATTCAATGAGTTAATGCTTGTTTCAATAAATTTATATTATTATTATTATTAATTTAAATCCTTTAATTTGCCTATTTCATCAATCAGTGTAAAATTGCTTTATGACACAATTTATTTTACAATAAAATAATTCATTATACATCCTGTACTATACTTTTCATTAAATAAGTCATCATTTATTGAATGGTATCTTCTTTACCAGGCAATACACTCTTTATATGGACCTTTATCACATTACAAAATTCATGAGTTTATTGTAAATACAAAATTAGAGTGCTATAAAACCATTTGTAAATAACCATATTTATTTGTCATTTTAGTTATATATTTTAGTTGCCTAAGTAGTGAAGCAGTCAGATCTGAGTTTGATCCTAGCTTCAAGAGATCTAGCCATAAGCCCACTTCAAACCCTAGTATTAACCTTAAATTTCCGATGCAATGGGGCTTTATATGTTCAATCCATGCTAATTTCCATAAAGAAAAACTATTACATAAATGTGTGTTAAAATTAATTCATTTGAGTGTAAATTAATCAATGCTATTAATAAATTCATGATAAAAGTATTCATGAATTGATATATATTACAACTACATGGATTGTGCATTTATATTTATAAATATTTTAATATATATAATTGTTCGAAAGTTTCATTGTGTCGGGAATGTTTTGATTTTACTTTAAATAATTTGTTAACATTTTAGTGATTAAAAGCTACATTCTTTCGATAAGCTTTCAGATTTTCCCTTTCCAAAACAATGGTTAAAGTTTTATTAATTAGAAAAAAAGATAAGTATTTAAAATGTAAGGATTTCCTAATTAAAATCATTTTTCTGATTTTAAGAATTCATTTTCTAATTAGAAAATGAATTCAAGTTAATGAGTTTGAAAGCCTTATCATAGGAATGTATCTAAAAACAACTAGTAAATTTTGTAACATTGATAATGAAAGAAGTGACAGCCCAAAGGCATCAGATTCAGTAAAAATAGCTCTGAAAAGTTTAGAGAAGGGAGAAGCCATCTTTGTTGTGTAAAAGTGCCATTAAATTCTGTTCATTTTAAAATCATAAATTTAAATAGTGTTTCTATCATGGTGAGGGGCTAAAATGTCAGGAATCTGGCTACTGTGCCTGAAGTCCCCTGAAAATCTTCAATGAAGCTGCTAAATTTTTTCCGGACCAATCATGCTGCTAAAATCATGAAAATCCATTAAAATGCTATTCAAGTAATCGACCAAATGCATGCCTATGTTTTACCAACATGGATGTGTAAACTAAGGAACCAGCCCTGAAAAAATTGGTAATATATTTCCATAATGAGCCGTAACTTTCTGGCCAGTTTCGAACTTTACTTTACACTCCCTTTAAGAGCTCTTTTCATTCTTTAATGTAAATCTGTACAAAACTTTCTTTTATTTATATCTTTTAAATTCATAGTAATTCTCTCAACCTCTTTCCTTTCTTACGATGGCAGTTCATTTATTATATTATATATATTTATTGGGTGATTTGTTAATGTTGTTTATTTTAAATTATATGCCAATAATCCTTTGAGTCTATGAGCTCCTTCATTCCATTTGCTTTATACAAATAATATATTATTAAGTCTAATAGTAATTCTTGCCCATTAGAACTAAATTTATACATTCTATTAATCATCAAGTTGAAAGAAATTATTAAATTTTTACTATTTTTATAATTAAATAATTATAAATTATTAGCTCCATTTATAATCTATGCCCCAGCTATTTTCTCGTATTCACCAATGTGTATTTACTCATATATAATGTTAACATGTTTTTTTTTTTTTTTGCAAAAGGGCCATTAAAGGAATCAAATAAATATATTCTAATTCAATTTCTGTTACTTTCTATTAAGATTCAGGGAGAACATGATGTTTGGGGCATAACTAATATAAGTGTATAAATGCTTTAAATAATTTTAGTTAGAAGCTCATTCAACTTTAATTAATTTTGATCAAGTCATCATGTAGAGCATTCTATAATAAATTGGGTTTTATTATTCAAACAGTGACTATCAAGTCATCATCTTTGAATGTTGCTGACATAGGGCAATCTTCTGCTCCATAGGCTTGTCAGTGGTGATATTACTGATATTTTAATTATAGAGAAAGAAAGCACTTCCTCCCCTGCTTATATTATATTCGGAACACCAAAGGTTCGTAGCTATGACTTGGCCTGGTTTTCTCCGTGTTCTCTGTCTCCTTAAAGGGCAGCAAGACTTGTTAAATACAAGCTGCCATACAGCGATTATCTTTCCTGTTCATTTTATAGCTCATAATTCATCAGCACCATTACCCTTCTGTTCCAGTAAAGGCCGCTCTTATGCTCGTAATTCGTGATGAAGTGATTTCAATTAAAGTCGAACAAATTTTCAGTTATCTCAAATTAAATAAGTTTTCTACTAAAGGTCAAAGTTATGCCCTAAATACGTATCTTGCTCTTCATGAATGGATTTGCAAATGTGAAAATAAATCTCACATTCTTCTGTATAAAATAAGAAGCATAATTTCCTTTACAACTGAATACCTGTATCTGCCTTTATTTTCTTTTTGGGGGCATAGACAGATAGAGTTTCATAAAATTGCATAATACTTGTTGGCATATAATAGGAACTGCCATTCTTATTATAATTATAAACTCTGTTTAAGTCTAGAGGTGATCAATATAATCATCATTTAAAATTGAACAAAACCATTACTATTATTATTAAAATATTTTATTAACACACTTGGTTTCTTAAGTCTTTTATTCAATAATTATTTAATGTTAAGGCTCGCTGTCTGTGTTGGCAACCTGAAAATATACATATGATTCGGTTTAAAATTATCTTTAGTTAATTTATTATCCGATATTAGTGTCAGTTCAGCGGTCTCTAATCCTCACCAACCATTGAGCTAATTCCTTAGCGCATAGCACTGTGCCGTCAATTTAGATCATCCATTGATCTGAGCTGGTAAGTTGGGTTTGAATTCAGTTTGGTTCAGCTGAGTTTGGATCCGACTTGCAGTTTAGGTGGTGGACATTTTTCGATCGGTACATAGTTATGTGTTTGGCTGCCCAATCATTGAGGCATCGATTATTAAACCCCACACACCCTGTAGATAGTAATTATGATTTTAGTTACTCAGTCAATTGAGATCTCAATAAATTAAATGTTTCTGTAAAGAGTGATATTTTAAAGAGTGTTGTATATATTTAAGAGAAAAATTATGTGATTTGTAAAGCATAACTGAAATGATTTAATAAATTAAAATGTCATTTTGTAATTTTCTTTCTTATAATTAAATGTTTTCAAGATTATTTTTTAAAATGTTCGTCAGTAAAAGATTCGTTAGTCAGAATAATTATGTAAAGAGAAAAAAAAGATAAAATATGTGTATACTATATCAGCATATATATTAGATGTTTGTGTTACATGCGTTTGTGACAGTAAGGCGGGAAGAAAATGATTGTTAGAAAAGTAGTAAGAGTAGATCAAAGCAAGGGGTAAAATAAATGAAACATTTGTCTGTATCAAAATTAACTAGTGTTCATCTCAGTATATATGTAAAAATATCCAATATGATATCATGTTAAAAGTTTTAATTTCAAAATATTGCTTGCTAGCACATATATTAAATGTTCACTTCGTATTCTTAGTAGCGTCAAAGCAGGTGAAGACCTTCAAACTGGGAATTATATGTCAGGCGGTCTGATGCAGTGTGACAACATGCTTTAATGACAATAATTTCTAGAGTAACCTCAAAGCAGGTGAAGACCCTTTGCGTACACCAAGCAGCCAGATGCAGTTGGCAAAATGCTTAAATGGTTCACACGCTGTCATGCTAGCAAGATTAAAAATGATATCAACAAATAAAAGTTCTTATGTAATATTAATTTTGACATTTTTTTGTGTGTGAAAGACTCATGCTTTGTGAAAGTAAAATAATTGAACTCCTATATTTAAACTCAGGTCAGGAAAGCATCAGTTGTTAATAAATAATAAATTTTCATCAATCAAATTGTTTTTCAAAATTTAAGTCAGTCATATGTGATTTGGGGTCAATGGGTTATTTCACATGCTGTATTGATCTCATTTTGCTGACTGGCATGCATATAAATAAATTTGTCAGCAAATTTGATTGTCAGCACAGTAATGGGTCAGTTGTCTAAATAATAAAAACCAAATGTGTTCAATACTGAGAATTACTTGTACTACCTGCTAATATATATATATATATATATATATTAGCAGGTAGTATCTCTAATTTTTTGTGATATATATATATATATATATATATATATATATATATATCACTAATCATTTGTATAGTTTTTTTTCAGAGGGAGAACAGTTGAACAGAGGGAAAGTGAGTAATGTTTGTTTTTCTTATATTTAATAGTTTTTAAATAAAATACATGTCTCATCCTAAGAATTAATAGAAAGAGCTAACCAAGAAAACATAGATGAACTAAAACTAAACTAAAAAAGGCAGATTAGATAGATTGGGGAAATAATATGCAGCAGCTAACGAAGATAAAGACAATGAGACCAGTAGTCAGAAACCTAACTAAATGTAATAGAGAAAAAAGTCATTATTTAAGTATACAGAGAAAGAGTGATATAAGTTTGTGATTCACATTGTTTATATTCTTTATTTACTTTCAAAGATGGAAGGAGAACAATTAGATAAAGGATTGACTGATGATAATCTTGCACCTTCAACCACCTGCAGTGAACGAGAGATCACTTTTAAAAATTGGATCAATAGGAAAGAATGCAACCATCAAAGCAGGAAGACAACTAAAGATGATCACGATGATCAAGAGACTTTGCATACAATCCTCCGAGAAATGAGAGAAGACAGGAAGTTAATGCTGCTGATGATGGAAAGGATTCTAAAGCTGGAGGAAAAATGAGGCATCCAAACCCAGAGATTGTAAAGCATCATACAGCAATAGACACTTACAAGGCTCCAAAAAGAGATGGAGATGAGCAGGCCACACCAAAGAAAATTGTGGAAAGTAAAGAAGATGGCAGTGGAGAATGTGATTCAAATCAAGAAATGGTTGAAGAAGCTGATTTAAATACAGACTTGGAAAAAGAAGATGTTCAGACCACTAGTAAAATAAAAACAAAAGTAGAAATGGAATGGACGATAAACCCTGAAATGAGTCTAAGGAATTTGCAGAGACCATCTTTTATATCTTGTGTAGAAATTCTAATTTTTAGAGGAAATCCACGCGAAAACCCCATTGATCATCTAGATGGCATTAAAGAATTTTTTGTCTGCACTCTGTAGCAGAGAAGGAAAAGATTATCCTAGCCAACCATTACTTAAGAGAAGCTGCCAAGGCATGGTGGAAGCTATTAAAAAAACCAGCTAGTGCAATCCAAGGGTATGAAAATGCCATTTAAAAAATATTGGAGTGAAGAAAGGCAGGAGGGTATTTTGCATAGACTGAACACCCAGAAGTATCAAGAAAACTGCAGACAGGGATACGCAGCTTACTTCATCCAGCAGGTAACCACATTTCAAATCCTTCACAGCTTTCAAATATTAGGACCAACACATCATCTGGATGATCAGGCATCATTTACCCCATGAATCATAAGAATCATGCTTTTTATGGGCCCCATGTCACTGGAAAAAACCATATAGTTTTTGACTGCAATAGACTATGGGAACTTGACACCAACCAGAAAAGACCAAGACTATAACCATTATCAAAAGTTCAAATCATATTGACCACCTAATCCAGGGAAACAATAGGTCAACCATTAAATAAAAAGACATATCTATATATATATATAGATGACTGACTGACACAATCATAGGAAAAATGAGAACTTGATTAAAGGACCTATTTACCATAAGCTAGATAATATTAAGCATAATGATCACAATGAGACATGTATAATTTTGTGGTTTGTACAGATATTATTCATGCTCATGCGGTTCTCCCAGAGTCTACCAACTAGTCGAGTACACTTATGCGAATGTATCACGTATAAGTAAAGATATTTTTTTCATTGTTTTTTTTGAAGTGAAAAGAAATGAAGCTGTCAGATCTGAGTTCGATCCTAGCTTCATGACATCTAGCCATAAGTCCACTTCAAACACTAGTACTAACCTTAAATTTTTGATGCAATGTTTCTTTATAAGTTCAATCCTTGCTAATTTCTATAAAGAAAAACTATTACATAAATGTGTGTTAAAATTAATTTGTTTGAGTTTAAATTAATCAATGCTATTAATAAATTTATGATAAAATTATTCATGAATTTATATATATATTACAACTGTGTGGATTGTGCATATATATTTATAAATATTTAAATATATATAATTGTTTGAAAGTTTCATTGCATCAGGAATGTTTTGATTTTACTTTAAATAATTTGTTAAAATTTTAGTGATTAAAAGCTACATTCTTTCGATAAGCTTTCAGATTTTCCCTTTCCAAAACAATGGATAAAGTTTTATTAATTAGAAAAAAAGTTAAGTATTTAAAATGTAAGGATTTCTTAATTAAAATCATTTTTCTGATTTTAAAAATTCATTTTCTAATTAGAAAATGAATTCAAGTTAATGAGTTTGAAAGCCTTATCGAAGGAATGTATCTAAAAATGACTAGTAAATTCTGTAACATTGATAATGAAAGAAGTGCTAGCCTAAAGGCATCAGAAAAAGTATAAATAGCTCTGAAAAGTTTGGAGAAGGGAGAAGTCATCTTTGTTGTGTAAAAGTGCCATGAAATTCTGTGCATTTTAAAATCATAAATTTAAATAATGTTTCTATCATGGTGAGGGCTAAACTTTCAGGAATCTGGCTACTGTGCCTGAAGCCCCCTGAAAATCTTCAATGAAGCTGCTAAATCCTTTCCAGACCAATCATGCTGCTAAAATCATGAAAATCCATTAAAATTCTGTTCAAGTAATTGACCAAATGCAGGCTTACATTTTACCAACTCATAAACTAAGAAACCAACCCCAGAAGAAGTGGTAATATATTTCCATAATGAACCGTAACTTTGTGGCCAGTTTCGAACTTTACTTTATACTCCCTTTAAGAGCTCTTTTCATTCTTTAATGTAAATCTGTACAAAACTTTCTTTTCTTTATGCCTTTTAAATTCATAGTAATTCTCTCAACCTCTAGTCTTTAACTTTCCTTTCTTACGATGGTGGTTCATTTATTATATTATATATATATATATATTTGTTGTGTGATTTATTAATGTTGTTTATTTTAAATTATATGCCAATAATCCTTAGACTCTATGAGCTCCTTCGTTCCATTTGCTTTATACAAATAATATATTATTAAGTCTAATAGTAATTCTTGCCCATTAGAACTAAATTTATACATTCTATTAATCATCAAGTCGAAAAAAAAATATTAAATTTTTACTATTTTTATAATTAAATAATAATAAATTATTAACTCCATTTATAATCTATGCCCCAGCTATTTACTCATATATAATGTTAACATGTTTTTTTTTTTTTGCAAAAGGGCCATTAAATGAATCAAATAAATATATTCTAATTCAATTTCTGTTACTTTCTATTAAGATTCAGGGAGAACATGATGTTTGGGGCATAACTAATATAATTTTATAAATGCTTTAAATAATTTTAGTTAGAAGCTCATTCAACTTTAATTAATTTTGATCAAGTCATCATGTAGAGTATTCTATAATAAATTGGGTTTTATTATTCAAACAGTGACTATCAAGTCATCATCTTTGAATGTAGCTGACATAGGGCAATCTTCTGCTCCATAGGTTTGTCAGTGGTGATATTACTGATATTTTAATTATAGAGGAAGAAAGTACTTCCTCCCCTGCTTATATTATATTCTGAACACCAAAGGTTCATAGCTATGACTTGGCCTGTTTTTCCCCGTGTTCCTCATCTCCTTAAAGGGCTGTAAGACTTGTTAAATACAAGCCGCCATACAGCGATTATCTTTCCTGTTCATTTTATAGCTCATAATTCATCAGCACCATTACCCTTCTGTTCCAGTAAAGGCTGCTCTTATGTGCGTAATTCATGATGAAGTGATTTCAATTAAAATCGAACAAATTTTCAGTTATCTCAAATTAAATAAGTTTTCTAATAAAGGTCAAAGTTATGCCCTAAATATGTATCTTGCTGTTCATGAATGGATTTGCGAATGTGAAAATAAATCTCACATTCTTCTGTATAAAATAAGAATCATAATTTCCTTTACAACTGAATACCTGTATCTGCCTTTATTTTCTTGTTGGGGGCATAGACAGATAGAGTTTCATAAAATTGCGTAATACTTGTTGGCATATAATAGGAACTGCCATTCTTATTATAATTATAAACTCTGTTTAAGTCTAGAGATAATCAATACAATCCTCATTTAAAATTGAACAAAACCATTACTATTTATTATTAAAATATTTTATTAACACACTTGGTTTCTTCAGTCTTTTATTCAATAATTATTTAATGTTAAGTCTCGCTGTCTGTGTTGGCAACCCAAACATATACATATGATTCGATTTAAAATTATCTTTAGTTAATTTATAATCCGATATTAGTGTCAGTTCAGCGGTCTCTAATCCTCACCAACTGTTGAGCTAATTCCTTGGAGCATAGCACTGTGCCATCAATATAGATCACCCATTGATCTGAGCTGGTGAGTTGGGTTTGAATTCAGTTTGGTTCCGCTGAGTTTGGATCTGACTTGCACTTTAGATGGTGGATGTTTTTCGACCAGTACAGGACATTTATGTAATATATTTGAAAGTGTCTTAATATTTAGTGCATAAGTGAAGAAAACCACTTGCTTCATGAGATTATTTATTATATATGGTTGCCATATCTATGAGGCTTTTGCAGGGCAGCTAACAACACTCTATTATAATATTTTCTATTATATTTATGATTACCCAAATATGCAAGCTATTCAGTGAGCAGAACTTATTTTAGTTTTATATTTTGGTAGTCTTTCTTAGTTTTTGTTTTGAATTTGGCTAAGAAAATGTTGCTATTCATGATCCTTAGCATTGTTCATAGGTTTTAGATGATAGTGTCCATCACAATAAATATACTTCTATAATAAATTTTATTTTTAAAAAATCAAGTAAACAAAGACATCAAAAAAGCTAAGCACGAAAAATAAACTATTATTAGAAGTTTGATAATTGGTTAATACTATAGTATAAAGTATAGCTATTTAACCCAAATCTCAATATCTACTGCTTTGTTTACATACTATCAAAAATAAGGCAAACAAATATATATATACATACATATATATATATAAATTTTAAATAAACTAGAATAATGACAATATTACAAATGTCCTAATATGGAAATCTCAATCTTTTAAGACTGAATGTCAAATCTCAGTCTTTTACTGAATTGTGATTTTGCAATTTAGTAAAAGCAACATATGTCATTTTGTATGCTTTTTCTTTAAAAATATAACATATCAATTTTTATAACATATCAATTGAAATAGCTTTAAAGAATAAAATAAGTGATTATAGTGACTCTGTTAAGCTCGAAACTTATTTGTGAAATGCTTTATTGGCTGATAAAATAATAATTATTAATTTTATTTACAAAAAAGAAACATATTCCATATATAAACATATAAATAAACCTGTTCTCTACATTACTTTTATTTTTTTAATTATTTTTTGTTTACAATTTTAATTTGTTTATGTACTGTAATTTTGAGTTAAAATTTTATCATAGACATACTTAAATCTTTATATATCAAAAAAGTATTTTACTATATATATATAATAAATAAAGTTTGATATCTGTGTTCGTTTCACAATATATGTAATATACAAATCAATATATATATCAAAATACAGTACAATTTATATAAATTATATTCTTTTAGAAGTACTTTCGACTATACACTTTGTAGTCTTTATCAACTATATAACGTTGAATAATCAAAACAAGACAACCCTTAACAATACCCATAGTTCAATTCAGATTTCCCACAATTCTGTTATCTTAACATTTGATGACTGGCGATTCGTTAACATTTGACAATTTCTTGAAATCAACATAGCCTCTTTTATTTTACGTTTATTATGACAACGTTCAATTTGAATAATTTTCATATTTTTATAATCAAATTTAAATACATATTGACAAGATTTATTATGATCAAATATAACAGATGATGAAGGTTTATTTACATCTGTTCCATATTGATTCTCTTTTTGAATTCTATTATATAAAAGCATATGTTCTTTTATTCTTGTTAAAAATTGGCTATTATAAAAATGCTATTGCTAATATTATTAAAGGATTTAAAAGAAATCAACACTATAATAAAATTAAAAATAAAAATATCAAAATGAAATGGATTTCAATGCCATTTATATCAGATGAGCAGGTCAAGTTTATTAGGAAAATTTATAATGGTTTGTGTCATATTGCTTTTTTCTCTACTGATAACATAAATAGATTGCTTAATAATTCTAAAATTCAAAGTTTAATCAAAATTCTATTATATATAGATTGATATATGGATGCGGCGTACAATACATTGGTGAATCTAAGTGTACATTTGAGAAGAGAATAAAAGAACATATGCTTTTATATAATAGAATTCAAAAAGAGAATCAATATGGAACAGATGTAAATAAACCTTCATCATCTATTATATTTGATCATAATAAATCTTGTCAATATGGATTTAAATTTGATTATAAAAATATGAAAATTATTCAAATTGAACGTTGTCATAATAAACGTAAAATAAAAGAGGCTATGTTGATTTCAAGAAATCATCAAATGTTAATGAATCGCCAGTCATCAAATGTTAAGATAACAGAATTGTGGGAAATCTGAATTGAACTATGGGTATTGTTAAGGGTTGTCTCGTTTTGATTATTCAACGTTATATAGTTGATAAAGAATACAAAGTGTATAGTTGAAAGTACTTCTAAAAGAATATAATTTATATAAATTGTACTGTATTTTGATATATATATTGATTTGTATATTATATATATGCCTGTGCTGAAAACTACTATTCATGTATGTAACAATACTATATGTAGCATTATAAACAAACTATGATCTATTAGTTATTAATTTGTATCATTCTCTAAGAATTACCAGCCTTTGTACATCGTTTCACTTTTTAAAAAAAAAAATAATAATAAAAGATAAATGAACAATTTAATTTCAGAAAGGAACTATAAATTTCTTTTTGTGATGGAATGGAAAGTATAAGTGATTCTACTAATTAAAATAGATAATATAATAATTTGCTTTTTAGGAAATCATATATATTGTTATAAATCCTAATACTCAATTGCTGTCTCGTGATCAGTTGAAATTTTCAAATGGATCAATAAAAAAAAATTGTAATTCAACTAAAATTTGCACAGAAAAAATCAAGTTTGTGTACTTAATTTAATATAAATTTCTGTTATATTTGTAACTTATATTTTAATGTTTTTATAAATAAAAAAAACTTTGAATATACTAAGTATAATAATATTGCATTCATCTTTAGTATAAGCAAACTTATTTTATAGTAAATTTCAAAACTAAAGCTTTACTGAACAGAATTATATCAGTTATTTATTTGTGATTTTTAATAACACCTAGCGGTGAAATTTTCAACTAAAAATACCTCTGATTTTTTTTCAGTAAATACATTTAAAAGAAATATGGATAACTGAAACTAAAGAAATTGAAGTAATGGATAGAAGGCATTGAAAAATATATTCCTTAGATTGATAGACAAGATGTTCTGAAATCTAATCCTAGCCTAATAATTATTTCTTCAATTAATAATTAATTTAACAAACATATAATTAATATCTCTATTTATTGTATTATAATTTATTGAATATTTAGTTATATACATATATAAAGAATTGCACAAAAATAATAGGAAAAGGTGAGCACATTGCAGTTAATACTCATGCCACTAGTTGTCCCTTGAGGGGACATTTTTGTCAATCTTTTAACCATCAACATCAATTGAAAACACAGTGCAGTGAAATAAATATTATTGTTAAGTGTGTCTTACTTATTTGTCGATATTTGTAATGACTTAAAAGTTGGAATAACATAAAAATGTATTTTTGTTAGGGAAAATGGCAGAGAAAGCAGTTATAATGCATGAAATAGCTTGCAAACAAGCTGCTCTAGCAAAAGCACACCTTTATGAATGGTTTAATAGAAGCTACAAATTAACCACAACTCAAAAAAGCTCAGCAAATAAAGACCAATGTTAAGACAGTTCTGATTTTTTTATTCATATGGAAATGTTTATTCAGAAATTGTTTATAGTGATCAAGTATTTTACCTAGAAGTTCTGGAATGTTTGCATGATATGGTAAGAAATAAATCTCCACATGGATGGCAAAGTTGGAGTGCAAACTTTACCATGACAATGAATTAATGCATAAGGTCATGAATATGAAATAATTTTCAATTTAAAACAGCATGAGCCAACTTATTCCTGTGATATTTTTCTGACTTCATTCTATACGACTTCTTTTTAGCCACTAAATGAAAAAAAAAATGTCTCAAAAGAAAATGCTTTGTGGACCTGGAAATAGTGAAAAAAGGATGGAGAAATTAAAATGCAAACTTTGTAAGAGGTTCAGGACTTTTTTTAAAAAATGAAAAACATATTTAGACTGATGCTTTGCATCAAATGGAGAATACTTTATATGAGATTTAATTTGTAACATCTAAATATAAATGCGCAATATTTTATTACAAAATTGTGATTATTTTGGGGTGTCTCTTCATAAATTATTTGATTGTGGTATTAAATGAAGTTTTGTTTACCATCAGTATAAATTTAAATTTGCTACTGAATTAGATCAATTGTCAAAAAAGTTGTCTCTTTAATATTTGAAATTTAAAGCATAAACAGTTATTTTTTTCTTGCTGGAATTCTGACAAAGATGGCAGTAGATTAATATTGATAAAACTAGAAAAAAAGGCAGTTCTGTTGTCTTACATTTAATTTGAAAGTGTTGCATTTATTGTTAAAAGGAGGTTACCTTGACAACAGTTTGAAATTGTTGATTGTTATTGATATCAGGATTATCGAAGTTTTGATTGGTTTTTAATGATTATTAATATTTATATATTATTTAATTTAGATATATTTTGCTTAAAGACAGTTTTAAAAATGCAATAAGATATGTAATGTAATCAGTTGAATGATCAATCAATTAGGTGATTATGTAATATTGAATATTAGAATTGATGAGGTGAACATGGATCCCAAATGCTTTTGCCCTCAAGAATAACACTTTATCACTGCATTAAATTTTACCATAGATATGATGACCAAGATTTTGTTCTAGAACTTAGTTGATAGTGGTTTATTATTGTTTAACAGCTTCATGTGGTTTAGTGCACTGATAGAGAGTCAGGCTCTGGACAATAATATCCTTGGATTGATTTCACTATGACACTTCCAGCACTTAAATGTTTGATGAACTCTTGAATAACAAAGCCATTTGACTATTTTTTATTGATTAATATGTTTTAAAGCTTTTTTTCTGTTTGTGTGTTATTTTTTCACAGACATGCTCCAAATTAAGAAATATATCACATATAAAACCTCTTACAGCTCTTAAGAAATATATTTGAATATAGTGGTTTTAGATAATATAGGTAATCAAAAAAGTTGAATACAGAAAGTTAAAATGTTAAAACCAAATCTTTGTCATGAATAGTATGACATGTAAAGCTATGACTCCAGTAACAATAATATCTGCTGCCATAATCCATATAACTGGCCAGAAACTAATATTTTGCAAATTTATTGAATAGTTAACTAATGTCTATGGGATTACTAAGTGGTTTACATAGTTGAGAGACAGGTGCAGATTATAATAAATTAGAACAAAATGTTATTCCTAGTTACTAATCTTTATCAGTTACTCAAAACAAAAGTGATGTTTGAAAACCAAGAAGCAATTTAGAGAAGTTTGATATTTTTTCCTCCTTTAATTTCCTAATTTCTAATCCATCTAAAAGCTCCATGATTTATATAAATGACAAAATTCACACTCTCAAAATGGAATCCATAGTCATGCATTGGTGGTCGAGTGGTCAGCACAGCTGCCTTACAAGCAGTTGTCCCACATTTGCGGGTTCACTTACCAGCTGATGCTTTGACACATGGGGAAAAAAGGAATTTATATAACACTTCTATTTGTCTTTCTTTTCAGCATTCTTTTTATCTAACAAAATTCCAAAACAAAAATAATATGAAACTAGAGAGGATTTGAAAAATCTATATTTCATTTATAAATATTTTCATATTTTTAAATAATATTTGCAAAGGGATTTTAGCTTCAAATGATTATTTACAAACACTATTGCATTCTTTAATATAATTCCATCTTTGTTTTGTTTTTTTAATAATAAATAATATATATAATTAATCTTACTTTTTTTATATAACTTCATTTGTTATAACTCAACTTATTAATGCATTAATCTAATAAAAATAACTTCTGATTTGTTTATTATTGCTCTAAATGAAATTATATTTTGACCAAAGTTCATAGCCTTCATCGAGAATAATTTAAATATACTTCATGTGTGGACTATTTATATAAACATGCATTATATATACTTATGTGAAAAAATAGAATAATTTAAATAACAGTATTTAAATTATGAATATTTATATATAATAAAAATATAAAAATTCATAAGTATTTTTTAAATTATTTAAAAACTATTTCCAATAAATGTAAATCAGGAAAATAATATTTTTTAACATTATAATTGAAAAATTATTTGTAATTATAAAAATAGCATTTTAACTTTACAATGTCATTATGAAGTAAAATGTTCTAATACATTTTAACTTCTATTTATATTCTTGAATTTTAATTAATTCTTTAAGCTTATTATTAGTTGTATGAAACAATTATCTAGATTTCATTAAAAAACCTTTGCTAGTATTGATTAAAAGAAATACGTATTCAAATTTATAAAAATTTCATTTAATATTATTGAGTATATCTTTTTAATTGTTAATTATTCAAGGATAATTTTAAAGAGAAATAAACTTTTAAATAGTTGAATCAGTTATAAATACAAAAATAAGAATGTGAATACAATATATGAAAATATTGTATAATCACAAAAACAACTATGAAAATTATAGTAGAATATATAGTGAATAATTATCAAAAATAACTATGTATTGTTTATACTATTAGTACATAAGTAAAAGCTGTTAGTAATATACAAATGAACATAAATGAACAATAAAGAAAAATTGTCGAAGAACAACTTTTTTTAAAACAGAACATATCAAGTGATTAAATTTAATTAGATGGAAAAGATAAGACTATGGATGAAATTTTTTAAAATCATTATAATTTAAATTAATCCCAAAGAATGAAGCAATAAAAATTGATGTAACCAATATCAAGATATGCACACACACACACTCTTACAACAGCAACAATATAATCAATAAATTTTATAAGCACAATGTTTAGATTGTAATTATATAAAACATTATTATGCCTTCTCAATATCATCATTAAATTGTGATGTTGAAACTGTAAAAATAGTCTTGCTCCAGTTAGAAGATGGCCTTTCTTATTTTTTCAAAGTTTCTATTTTGTGACTTGTGCAAGATTAACTTTGCAGATTTAACATCAGTGTTTAATGGTGCTAGTGATAAGGGATGATTATCTTCTATATAACTACATAATAAATGTAAAATATAAATTTTTTTGAGTTTTATACTTAATTGTTATCAAAGGCACTGATAAATTCTTATAATGTTAAAGTATAACATTATACATATTGTTTTTTTAATACTTTTAATTTTTTCCCCAACATTTCAACTAACTTTTAGTTTTACCCAGTGCTATAAATGTGAACATATTATTTTATAATCATTTCTATTACAAATTGAATGTTACAAATATATATATATATATATTGATACAAAGATTTTCATGGGTTGCATATTTAAAAGACATATTTTGCGGGTCTATCTGTGTGATCAAGTCAAAATGTCAGTATATCAATATTTAAATTTTTAACATGTATGCACCCATGAACTATGTCTTTTAGTCTAGATAAATGTATATTCTCTGAGGAAGACTGCTATTCAGTTGAAACATTAGGGAAAAAAAAAACATTAAATAAAAAATAAAATTATTCGTTCTTTAATACAATAAAATTATAAAAGAAATGATTAACATATTTCATTATTTGTGTTAATTTTTATAAATATATATGGGAGTTATTTAAGGATAACTGAATTAAAGATTTTGCAAATTACATTAGAAAGACAATATTGTGCATAGATATATTAGTCCCAAAAGAAAAGGAAATCATACATTTTGATAATTTATATATTTATATGAAAGTTTATTTATTGCTAATAGAATTAAAGGTTTCACAATTTACATTGCAAAAGAATGTTGTGTGTGTGTGTGTATATATATATATATATATATATATATATATATATATATATATATATATATATATATATATATATATAAGATTTAAAAGAAATGTAAACTATAAATTTTGATATATATTTTTTATATTAGTATGAAAAAATATCAGATGGGTGAAACACAAATACACAAAAAGGAATGTTTAATCCTAATTTTAAAATAATTCGAAGTACATATACCTCATGTAAGAAAACTATTTCATTTATAAGAGCCATAATTAAGTTATTTTAAATAGGTTCAGAAATATAAGAATGTACTCGGAAATACAATTAATTTCATCCTTTTTGAAAATAATAAAGTTAAGAAATTTTTAAATAAATGAAGAAAACTCAATAAATATATATTGCAAACATTTATAAAAGTAAAATGAAAATATCTAGATGTAAAGAAAATATTTTCCTTCTTCATAATTTCCAATGTCATTGGCACATTTATTACCCTTAAATATTAAAAGCTTATTATATGTGGTATAACTATCAGGTATGACTGCAGGTTTATCAATTCCAGTTTTCAAACTTTTTATGAATTTTCAAACTTACTTTCATTATTTCCAAAGAACAATTATGGAAGTAACCACTATTTTTTTTACTCTTGAATTCGGAAGAATTGTTATATCTTCAGTACACATACTATATTTGGAATAAAATATTACTTTAAAATGATAATTTTGTATTTTGCTGGATTGTTCATTGAGTATACACTCATCTTTAAAAGAGCTACTTACTGATGCCTATAAGAAAGAAACATGCAGTTATTCTGCTTGTAGAAATTTTACTCATAGGATTTTTTTTGGTGGCAAAAAAATTATTAGAGTTGATTTTGGAAGACATTTTAAATAAATTAAAAATGTATATATATATATTATTTATAATGCAATATCTGAATTATCTCAAACCCTAAAAAGGAAAAAAAAAACTTTCTTCAATCACAATTGGGTTTTTTAGATTTAATATAAAATAAGAGCATTGAAAGTTTACAAAAGCCAAACTTTGATAATTGCTTAATAACCAAAAAAATATTTAATTTATTTAAAGGTTAAATATATTTCTTTAATTTAGACTTTTGTTAATATTGCATGAGTATCCTTTATACTTACTGTCATGTAAGTGCCAAATATCTGTAATGTTAAAATTACAGTAACTATAATGGTTAAATATCCAATATAACTCACTTGTTCACAGTGTTGTGATATATATGTAAATTAAATAAACAAACTAAATAAAATTAAAATAAACAAGTAATATTAATTATATTTTAATATTTATAGAACAAGCTTTATCTCCATTAAGACCTTCTCAAAATATTTAATTATATAAATCACATGATCAATTAATTATATTTGCTGATTACATATTTTTTTGGTTGTTTAATTATAAGATATTAAAGTTTGCTCCAATTATTTATTTGATTATTATGTATGCATATATGATTTAAAGTGCAATTTAATGCAAATATGGTCCAGTAGATGGAGTGGATATAATCAAGTGATCATGTGATTTGTAAAATTAAATATATTGAGAAAATCTCATTGGAAATGAAAGCTGGTTTGATAAATATAATTATCATTAGTTTTTTATTCCAATCTTATTTATATTGATTATTTAATTTAAAATTATAATCTTACATTTTCTTTTCATAAGTCAAATATAATACATCTGAAATATTTTTCCATTTTTTTATTTTAAATATTTAAAATTTGAGTTAAAATTGCTTCAAAATATAAAATATATCAATTCATCCTAGTGTAAAAGAATTCATGATATCCATTATCTAAGTCATAAAACTATAATTAGTAATTTAATCTCAGTGCAAATTAAATAAATGACTATTTATTTACAAAAATGATTGTCCTTTCTTGAAATAAAAATAAATGGACAATTTTCTTTAGTGTAGTAATACAATTTCAGATTTTGGAGTGCAAGATTCTCAGATTCTCTGGAAAATAAAACATTGTTTATTTGTTTTATGAAATGTACAAAAAACATTTGTTTTTATTACAATGAATGCACATATATACACAAACAATTTGTTACATAAGTAAATATATATGCTATCTACATTCTATTACTTTCAGTTATTTTTATATATAATGTTAATTTGTTTACATATAGTAATTTTTAAAATAAGTTGTATTTAAAGTATGCATTTATATATTGGACTATTTCCACAATCTAATATGAGTATTGAATGTCTTTAGAAAAAATTAACTCTATTTAAATAATCCAAATACTTTCAACAGTTAGTAATAGTACATAAAACAGGTTAGTATATACATAACATTTAGAGAGGTATTATTGTTCCTCTTTGTCAGGTGTTGTGGCCTGACTAGTGACAGTACTAGCATGGAAATTTCACCTGAACCCTTAGATTTTGAGTATTGAATTTTAAAATAATGCTCTGGAGACAACTAATTAACTTTGCTCTTAAGAAGAAAAACTGTAGAAATCAGGAAAAACCTCATAGTTAAGTATATGAAATTTCTATTGACAGTTGCCTTTGGCAGGATGGCTCAGGTTCAATTTCCATGCTATTACTGTCACTGGGCAGGCCAGCAGCACCAGAAGAAGAAGGCAGAATAATATCTCTCAAAACATTGTGCATATACTAAACTGTTTGATGTGCTATTATTAACAGTTGAATGTGTTTAGATTATTTAAATAAAGTTAAATTTTTCTAAAGACATTCAATGCTCATATCAGATAATGGAAATAGTCCAATATATAAACATAAGTATTTAAAGTGTGTCTATATACTTGTTAAAAGTATCTATGTTATGTGTGTATATATGCATGTTGAAAAAATGCTATACATATATAAAACAATAAATACAATATTGTAATAAAGTATAGACTACTGTTTAAAAATTTACAACATTCACTAGGTGACAGAAGAAAATAATGTTGATGTCATGGTTTCAATATTTTTAAAAATTATGATAAATATTCTTTTATATTCCCACAACAATTTCTTTTATTGAAAAGCCATAAATATTTTTTTTAAATATATATTTTTTAACAAAAATGAAAAACTAATAAAATAACCCTTTTATCGTGTATTTAATCATAGAAGAGAAATTATTATAAGTGCCCCTTGATTGCAACCATATGCTGACAGTGTTTGGCTTTGTAACTGTTAATATTTGATTTACAATTTTATGCAATCTTTGTAGGATACTTAAATTTTGTTACATTTTTCATAAAAGATGGAGCCACTTATAAAAAATAACACATGAGTAATTCTCAAAAATTTGGTTTTGGTGCTAGTTTTTAGTGGTAGTCATGCCAACTTCACTTTAACTTTTTATGCATTTTGATAAAAATTGGTAACATACTTTTTTTCAACTTCATTTATAGTTTGTATTTGTAAAAAAAATATTATTTATTATAAATATAAAGAATTAATTGTTTATTTTGCATTTAGAAAAAAAAAGTTTGAAAATATTTAATTATAGTCATTTATTATATTATAAATACAAAAAGAGAAAAAAAGCAAATATTCAAATTTTTTTGTAATTACAAAAGCTTTAAAATATAATTTTTAATTCATAATTTCATTTCAAACGATATAATATATATTTTAAATAAGTATTTTATAATATCATATCTGAATGTCTACTTTAAACACATTCAGAAATGATTTAATTGAAGAATGCATTGTTTGAACAGAAACACTGGCATAAAAATTTAATTAAACAAAAAGTCTTTTTTTAGATAAATAATTGGCATATTTTAAAATTGATTTAAGCAGAAAACATGAAGAAATGAAGCATTTTAAAAACTTTTTAAGATTTTCTTTTTTATTGACACTTGTTGAATACATACTAAATAGAAAAGTAATTTCATTATCCTTAGGCTAATGTCTAATCAGTAGCCTTTTTATAGAATATTATTTATATACAAAAAGAGACAAGTAGTTTAAAACTAGTTAGGAGATATGCCACCTAATGTTTACAAAATATTCAAACTTCCAATAGATGGCTCTGGAGTAAAGCAAAATATTTGTGAACTGTTTTTAGATCATGTGTTGCTCTAAATAGGGAAAATATATGAAATGTATTATTAATTAGTAAAGTTTATTAATATTACAAGACATTATTTCATTTTCATCTTTTTTTAAATATACATTAATAATAAACAATGTTGGAAAACTGTGCATTCCACTATATACAATTTTTTTCTCTGTATATTTAAAACAATATTTAAATAAATGTTATTTTTTATTTATCTATTATAAAATTTATATTAGTGAAGTTAGAAAATGTATTTTAATATAAAACTATTAAGCCTTATCAAAAATCCATAAGTTCTTATTTATAATAACACAACTGCACTTTGAACATTTGGAAAAAAATTCCATAAGCTTTTTACAAAGTTAGAGAACATACTTATTAGCTTAAATATAAATGAAAAATAGTACTTTTTTGTTTAGAAGAATCAAGTTTACACTTTTAAGTGCACAATAGGAAAAAGAGTAAAACAGATTTTAAATAACCATCTGCAAAGCAAAACTATTACAATAACCATTCATAGACAGATTATGAAGAAGTAATATATTACTCAATTATTTTAGCTTTATCTTTGCATCCCTGCTTAACTTTTCACTAGCAATCGTTAGATATCTCTTTACTGACAAATATTAAGTGTAATTGAATTATTTATAGGCAGCTGGCTATGTGAAAGTAAAATCTTAAAACTGAACAGAACATGGAAATTTTTCACCATTACTCATTCTGGATTTGAACCCAATTTATGGAGCATAGTAGGCTGATCCAAAGAGCTTTCTTAATAAACATTTATAAATATTCATTGATTGCTTAATATTCTGATTCAATGTCAGAAGGTTGTCTTGACAACAGTTTGAAATTGTTGATTAATTATTGATATTGGGATTGACTAGGTGTTGATTGGTTTTTAGTGATTAATGTCATAGTACATTTATTTTACTTCCAAAACCATGTCATGGGACATGACAAACTAATATCAATCATTCTCTATACAAATATTTACAGTTATTCAGTAACTCAATATTCTGACTCAATATCTTTTCATCCAGCATACTTATGACGATGTCAAAACTATATTCTACACAAAACTCACATATACAGGTAGCATATACATCCAGTCATATTGAAAACACAAACATGGTGTTACACTATTATAATGGAATAGAACAAAAGAAGCTTGTTCAAAAGTCAATGGTTTGGAAAAATATCTCTCATGTGACATGATTATCCATCAACTGTTATTTAAAAAACATTAGATAGATAAAAAAAAGGAAATATTAAAAGAAAAAAAAAACATTGGTGATACTATAGTATATCCATAGATACCACAAATAGCAAACAAACTAACTGAAATCTGCAGTGAATATAAGATCAGAACAGTGTTTCAAATTCATAACACACTAAGATATATTCTACCATCTATAAAACTTAATCTTGAAATGTGGAAAAACAAAAAAAACATCTATTGAATATCATGTGAACATAACAGAGTGTATGTTGGTAATAACATTCACCCTATTGAAAAGTGATTGAAAATGCACAAAGTGGTGACCAGAAAATAAATTCCAGACATATCCAAAGTAGTAGACCAAGCATGTATTAATAATCATTTTATTGGAAAATACAAAAATATTGGATAGAGAGGAATAAGGACAAAGAAGAAAATTCAAAGAAGCTCCTCACATGTCTAAGACAAATAATCCCATATGCAAACTCAGTGTGATAGTAGATAGTGTCTGGAAACATGAATTAACCATTCTCTTTAGAAAAAAATGAAAAAATCAGAAAAGTCCTGATAGAAAAGTATATGAAATTTCTAGTGACTGTGTTTTTATTGACACAATAGCTCAGTAGGTTAGAGGACTACTTTAATTAAAATAAAATATTCAAGAATCTGAAAGTCAGGTTTGATTCCCATGCTACTACTGTCACTGGTCAGGCCAGCAACATCTGAAAAAGATAGGAGAATAAGATTACCCAAAATGTTGTTTTAAGTACTAAGATGTGTGCTATTATTAACAGTTGAATGTATTTGGAAAGGTTTTTAAAGTTAAAAAAAATGTCTGAAGGGATACAGTTCTGAATATTAAATGACAGAAATACTTCAACAAATAATTAATACTAAAATACCATCATTAAAAACCTTCAGACAACCACTGCTCATGATTTATTTGAATTATTTAAAGATTAATTTATATTCTTTTACCATCAATGTTAGAAACACTGTAGCATTTTCATATGAAACATTGCTTTTAAATATTCCAATGTAGTAATAATATCATACTTAAAATTCTCATGGGAATGTTTAATGTGGAATAATTGCTAAAATGTTTATTAGTCTGGGCTATTTAACATAATAGTAGGGTAGTATACGTAAGAGCTAAAGATTCTTAAAATGAAGTACAACAGACATTTCTACTTAAGCATTATATTTTCCAAGCAATTAATCATTCAATATTTTGCCCTGTGTGATTTAGCAAAAAGGCAGAATAGCAAACTTAAGAGCTAAAAGTTCTTGGATCAAGGCTCAGGGTTATATTTTGGTGTTCAATAGCATTTGACCTTCCATGCTTATAACCATATAAATATTTTACCCTGCATGTTTTAACACAATAGTGGATTGATGGAGTAAAAATCTAAAAGTTTCCAAATTTATGTTTAGCTGATTAAGGTAAGATAGTAGATTATAATAGATTGGAACTACTATTCTATATTTGTGGCTAATATGGCATGACATAGTTAGTAAAGTAACCATATGTTTATGATTTTGCACTCCTATTTGACTACAACCGATTTTAATGTTCATTGGTTGCTTCCATCTGCAATTTAAATTAGAATACTTCATTTCTTTTTATCTTTAGAGAATTATGGTATCCATCTTAACAACTTTATGAGATCTTTACCTTTTTGCTCTAACTAACCAAGTCCTAATAATTTGATCTATTATATACCTATATAGATATATCACCCCTCACCCCCATAAACTTCTAAAACTCAAATCACGCTTGACAAAGTTATTCTTTATCATCTTTTTAGGTCTCCATGTGTAAAATAAAAAATGTATTGCTTTTCTATAAATGTTGATAACATTGCTACATGGTTTAAATAATGTGGTGTTAATATTTTTTTTTCTTATTTTATATTATCTCCACCTTTGTCATCATTATTCATGAAAGATTTAATCATTTTCAGTTAATTCACTAGCGTGATATAATTATATCCTGGAGATCATTTTGGGGGCAGATAAAACTCATAAAGTATTTTTAAATTCCAAATAGACTTATAATATTTGTATATAGGTAGATAGTCTATGGTCGATGTAATTAATAATCCAGTTATTGGATAGCAAAAGAAAGAGGCTTTCATTCTGTATTGGACTGTTTAAAGAAAGTCTACATAGAATTTCAAATCTCAGTATTGGAATCTAGCTACAGAAATTTCAAATAACTGCTTGCTTAATTAAGCATGTTATCTTTTTTTTTTTAATGTTTAGATTATGTTTGTAATCCAAGTATTACGAAAAATTATATTTGGATGTTTATTGTTTGGGTGTTTATAGAAATGCAAGAAATATATTTGAGTGGTTTATTATTTTTATAGAAATGCATTATATATGTTCGCACACAGAGAATTTAATATATGTAAATGTTAAAATAATTAACTTTTTGGTTATAAAAATATTGAATCTATTTACTGAAAAAACCTCTTATTATTGTAAGGTAAAAAACAATCGTTTTGAATTTGTTAATAATCGGACAATCGCGTATTTTCTTACAAAAAAAAAAAAACCGCGCGCGCACACATATGCGTGTACGCATGTACTTGTATATATTGTTGATAAAATGACTCACTTTTCAAATGGAATGATTAAAATTTCTATACAATTATTGATTAAAATTTATTTGTGTACTTGGCTACTTTTCTTCATTATTTATTTATTGTATTTAATGTTTTGTTTTTTTAATAATAGAGGTCTATCGATTTGCATAGATAAAAACAGAAAAAGGAAATCAATAAAATTTATCATTAATATTCTAAATGAGCAGAGTTGAAATCACAATTTGTCAGACGTAAATAAATTATTTCTTCAAAATAATTTTTAAATACGTTTCTTCATCATAATTTCAGATAGTCTCACAAGTCAAGTAACGTTCGAACATTAAAGTCCAAGGCTAAGAACAACTAAATAAATAATCGAATGTTTTTTTTATTGGAGGATAAGACGATATCGGAACGCAAAAAGATTAAAGTTGAGCTTTAATTTAAAAACTTTTCGATCTCGTGTCATTCACTCTATCATCAACACTAAACTAAACAGGCCAATGATAATTTGACAGATTCGAGAGCTTTAAATTTATGGATTGAAGTTTATCTTATCTTGTCTTTTCTGCTGCTCAAAGATCATGTGACCTGAGCAGCAAATGATTCTAACAATAATAGCTCGATTTTGTCTTCTTTTTCTTGCTTTTCACTTGAAAATCCATTGAAGAACCTACAGCTCTTAGAATCCAGGACTTTCACTATTTCACTATTGGTTTAACTAGTACAGTCTCTATAATATTTTAAAGAACGTTATTTGCAGATAGTTTATATATATCTAAGAAGAATTGTTCTTAAATTTCTTTCTTTACTTTCTCAAATCAAATAATAAATGATTTCACTCTATTTTATTAGATGTTACTAACTGCACAAGTTATGAAGCAATAAGAGAATAGCCAAAATAGTATTTAATTGGGTTATAAGTAAGGGGCAGGCAACAAGATGGGTGAAAAAGGTGGTACAGTGTGCAAAAGATTTGGATAAAAAATTTATGTCAGTATACTTATACAAAAAGTCGGATGACTGTGTTAGGAGAATTGTTTAGTGGTATAGTGGTAAGGAATGGGATAGAAGTATAAGATGCATTAATAAAGAATTTTGGAGAGATGGAGAACTAGTATGAAAAGTAAAAAGTGTTTAAATATATATAGACGTAAACAGAATATTGGATGTGAGTTAATTTATGATAATAGCAAGGAAAGTAGTTTACTGTTTAAAGCTCAAACATGATCTTTAGCAACAAGGGGATATACACATAAATGGATCAAAATGAGGGTGATTTAGTCTGCAAGTTGTGTATGGAAGACATAGAAAATACTAGGTATTTGTTAATTAAATGTAAATGCCTGAAAGCAGGAAGTGTACAAGTAATGAAGTTGTTGAAGAATAAATATAAACAAAGTGATTATACTGAAAGGTTATTGGTTTTATTTATGCTGGGTTTGAGAAAAGATAAGGGGAATTTAGATATAAAGGCCATGGAGTTGACAAAGATTATATTGTGGAAATGGAATGGAGAAGGATAGAGAAGAATATGGGAAAACTTAGGGTAGGAAATAAATAAAAAGGTGGGTAAAGTGGCTGACAGGTTTCTCTGGGCATAGTGGTTGATAGATTCCTGACTCCATAAAAAGGAAAAGTCACAACACATTGCATCACATAACAATTGTATAAGTATCATCAATGAAGCAAAAGAAAAATTGACTTACAATCAATAAAAAAAAAGATGTTTATACATAAATTATGCTTATACATTGCTTTGATGTAAATGTAAAGTCATAAGTCCTCTAAACTTAAGTTTAAACTGCACTAGAGATCTTTACCGTAGAACTAAAAGTTTCTAAGCATCAAAAGACATTTGATTACAATAAACATTTTTTAGGAATCAGGAATGACCTCTGTATGCTTTCAAGACCTTTGTAAATCATAAAAGTTTGTAAATAAATCAGTTTTAATAGCAATGTATGAGTGAGCTAAGAATGATTATTTAATAGCTATAATGAAAAATAATGCTTCCTCATAGAAGGGCAACTAAAATAACTTTTTTGCTATCTAATAATATTTTTTCCCAATACCACTATGTTTATGCCATCTAGTGTAAGCTTTAGTAATTAATAAAACCCAAGTGATCATTCTTAATAAATTCTTATTTAATAATGTCCATTCAAATATCAGCAGAGTAGTTTTTAACTTATCGTTTTTACCAATAAAGAGATTTGGGTTTTTTAAGTGATGCTCTAAAATTGTTTGGATTAGTTGCACTTTACTCCTAACAGCCATTTTTTTTACTTTTTGTTATCTTATCAAGTTTCCACCTGGAATTGAAAAACCTATAATTTTTTCAGTGCAAATAGTTGCTATTAGAAGATGAGTTAGCGATCTCAACCAATTATGAAAATCGTTTTTTTTAAAACTCGGTATATGTTAATTATATATTAATTATTTGTTCTTCTTTATCTAGGTCACATCTCATAAAGATGATTAAGTGATAATTGCTTGCAGTTTATTATCTTTGCTCTATTCTCTAAGTACTATTTGGATATCCATGTATCGATTTTTAATTTGATGTTTATCTAGATTGGCTGTAGACTAAAACAACCTATTTAGGAATTCCTAATATTTGATGATCCTCAACTACACAAGCAGTTTTCAACTTTGATCCAGATTCAAATTGTAGGGTATAGGTTTGTGAAGTAAAAGTGTGACTAGTATGCTTTGAGATCCTTGTCTATATGCTGTTTACTTTTAAAATATATATGATTTATTTACAATGATAAACTTTTACATAATCAATCATTAAACAAGGTCTACTACCTCTCGTTCTATTGAGAGTTGTAATTATGAATAAGATAATCAATGGAGATTAGAGTATATTAGTCCAATAATGCAGTGTTCATTTATGACCATGTGTCTTCGATCATTTTTTTTTGATAAATAGCCTTCATCCCTTATCTTGATTTTCTCCAAGCTGTTACAAAACAATTTCTGTTTATATGTGTATATACTTATGAATTCAGCCTTTTTTGAGGTTGTTTTTCAATTTTTAAAAATTTAGAATGTAATATATTTTAGTCTATAATTTTTTGCCCTATAAATATAGCCTCAGAAAGAAATTTAAATATATATATATAATCTTCACATGTATATATATATATATCATGCCTGTATTTAGATGTTGAGTTTGAGGATTTCATTTCATTTTTATGTACTTTATTTAATATGAAAAATAATATCTCGCCTTTGGAAAATGATGGCAAATAGAAAACATTTTTTGAATATGTTCATTTTTTTTTTTATTTTACGTATTTATCTTATTTTTGTATAAAAGTAGGTGGATTTAAAAAAAAAAAAAACTTTTGCATTTTCTAATAAAAAAAACAAAAACGTATAAATGAAATATTGCAAGCTGCAAAGAAAAAAAAAAAAAAAGATATTTTACCAATATATAAAAAAAATCAGCATCAAAGTTACTAATATTTTAATCATTAAGCAAAAACTTGATATGAAGAACTTTAATGTTTTTGTTTTTTTTTTTTTAAAAAAAAAATAAACCGAAACAAATAAATACTACAAAATTTGAATTTTAAGTTTTTTATAATTTTATACATCAATTTCTGAGTTTGAATGTTGTCTGAAATTGCAGCAGATATATTTATTATTGATAATATTAAGGTTTTATGTTCATATAATTCTCAGCAGTTTAGTGTCCTGTAAGAGTGATATAGTCTGTACAAAATGTACTCTCAGCTGAACAAAGTTATTTAAAAACTAGTGTGCTAATCATGCCATTAAAATGTTTGTCATGTGACATTCTAAGAAACTTATCAAAGTATTAATGTATACATTTATCGTTATTCAAAATAAATACACACCAATGTATATAGGGAAAAGCTTCATTTAATCCTAATAGCATGGTGTACTTAGCATACTTTCGGCTGCCTAGTAGTCATATCCATAACAATAGTTGTGTGAGGAGCTTGTGATATTTATTAAAGAGTAAACAAAATAGGGAATTTGCATACAATTTGACTGACTGATGCAAATTACTGTACGAATCACACTAAAATAATCATTCAGAGGGGTGGGTGAAAGCAATGGGAATCTGGCACTGATAAAGATAAGGCAATATTCAAATATATCCCAGATTTTTGCTTTCATTAAACATGTGGTTTTAATAGTAGTAATTCACTTTATTGTTTCTGTTCCAGAGTCATCTATTATAAGCTTGAGGAATCAAAAAACACTACACAGTAATGCTATATTGACATTTCCATAATAGTTCTTATTGTAGTCCACCTTCAGGAACACAGATGATTGAACCAATAGTGAAAAGTGTATGTGAATTAAGAATATAGCATGACTGATGATGACTTAGGCTAACATTAATTGGCTTTAGAGTAGAATAAATAAAAAAAATACTTGTAAATATATATATATTGAACCTGATTGAAATCTGATTCAATGGTGTCATTAAAAAAAAAAATTATTAAGCTTTTAATTTTCATTAAACGTAGAGTTTAAATTTGCAGTATTATTTAAAAAGAATGTGTGTATCGAAGTACACACACGTTTATATGTAAAACGGATTTTTTAAAAAAAATGTTTCTCAATTTATTTTAAAATAGTTTTCATATACCACCTGTTTTTAAATTCATTTGATTTAAAAACAAGCTGGCTAGCTAATTGCATTCCTGTTGCTTTTATTTTAATTATTGTAAACAATTGTTATATCGGAGATTTGATTTTTATGTTGTCTTCATTTCAATAAACCCTGGGTAGAATTCTTAGATAGATTGAGTGGGAGATTAATATTTGCCCTGCCTAAGGCGTAGAAATTGGACAACAAGGAAAGTGTTTCGCGGGAAATGGAGCAACGTATAAATAGCCCTGAAAATTTGGAGTCAGTTAATTCATTGTTCGTTGGTAGACAAGCTGTTTATCAAGTGAGAATTTATATCAGTGCGGACATTTAATTTCTTAAAGGGCATCAGCTGTGATTAAATACTTTTACCTGCAACAAAATGAAAAATTATATAGTTGTTACAATCACCCGAATGGCTTGCTAACTCCACAAAAGATGGATCCCTGACTTTCAAGTTTGCTCCAGTAATGCCTTGAACACCTAAAAGAAGCTAAAACCTCTCTACATCTACCTTGCTGCCTAAAGAACCTGAAAATGAACTTAAGTAAAAGTGCGCACTCTATGTGAACTTTGTTTTACCGAAAGGTAACTATTTTTGTTTTTATTCTTCCCAGGGTAAATTAATTCTCATTAAATATCTACTCAATCTAATCATAAATATGTCTTCTTAAATCAATATAGCCTCATATCTAATATTTGCTGTGTTTTCTAATATTTTATAGTGTGTCTTCGAGTCTTAGTTTTAAGCTTCCTATTTGCTTTCAGTTTTGTTTATTGGAGAGTGACATTGAGTTTTATATTTTATGCCTCGCTTTTGTAAATGCTTTAGCAGTCTTGTATATATTTTTTTATGCTTACCTGTAATTATTTAGTATTCAATAATTAATTTTATATTCTATGTTTGCCCTCTTGCTAAACCTCCAAAACTCTTGTGGCTGACGACTTTATTGTCTGATTTTCGCAGGTGGAGATTTCGTTTCTAATATCTCTAAAGGTGGAAATTAGAATTGTGTTTTTCTTTGTAATTTTATAAGTCGTCAGCAGGAAGATAAAATTTATCCTTTCTTAAATTACAGGTGAGCAATACTTTCATTCTGCTAGAGTATTTTAACTTTTGATATTTTGTACTCATGTGCACTCTCCGATAGATTTCTTTTTGTATTTATTATGTGTGCTTTAAATTTGTCAGAGCGTGTACTCAAAATTTGTTTGTAAGTTTATTTTCTTTAAATGCTGGGCAGATGTAACTGTTTTTCTAATTATTTACTTGTCCCTTAGTGGGATCTTTAATTATTAATTTTAAAGTAATTTTCACCAATCGTTTGGCTGGGATTCATCAGTTTTAATTATTTCTTCATTTCAGTCACATTTGTCGGTTGTTCTTGAGGTGGATCAATCACCGTTATTTTAAATGTAGTAATAGGTGCAGCTCATACCAATATAAGGACATTCGAGGTCTGACCAATTTTTAGATCTCGAACAGCTCATCGGTGCTGGATTCTTTGATCTATTTCAGGGGCATATGGTTTAAATATCTGAAAGTGAAAACCAATGTTTAGGTGAATCCTCTGCTGAATGAAATTTGCTTACTCCCTTTTAAGTTTGTTTATTAGAAGATCAGTCAGTCTATCATAGCTTTGCCTTTAGTATGTCTGGTACATGCCTGAGTTAACCCCCATCTATTGTGTCATAAACTTATATTTAATAATTTATTTTCTCATAATAAAATTTATGAAATATGTTTAAACTTAATTTGGCTGACGTTTGTCTTTGTGCTTTTGTCTCAATTGTCTAAACAATTTAAGATCTCTTGTTTCTCCCTGAGTCTAGTCGGCAAAACCATCATCATCATCTATTCTGATCACAGTAAACAAATTTTCCAGACATGTAGTGGTATGGTGGCGCCCTCTGTTTCAGAATAGATTGAGTATCCGGTATATAGGATAATAATTTTTAGCGCTACCAACGTGAGGCTTCGAGTTTTCAAACTCATGTGAGATTTTGTTTAGACAATTGAGAAAGATTTCAGGTGTAAGAGGCAAGATCTAGTAGGTGGAGGTTCGGTTTTTCTTCATTATTGTATGTATGGTTGGAGTAAGTTGGTAGAATGGGGTTCGTCTTTCTTTTTAATGAAATAATTTATAAACTGTAAAAGCGTATTTTCGAAAAGTCTATCGGAGTAATTTTATTTCAAGAGTTAAATATAGTTCTTCTTTCTTTTATATGAAATAAATTAGAAACTGTAAAAAGAGTATTGTCTAAAAAGTTTGTCAGAGTAATTTTATTTGAAGAGTTAAATATAGTTCGTCTTTGTTTTGAAATAATTTATAGAAAACAGTAAATAGCATTTTATTTGCTTTTAGATTTTAAGTTTGTTTTTTAAGAAGTTAGTATAGTGAATTTAGTCTTGCATAAAAATGGGAGTAGTTAAAGAAGATGAGTCAGAGACGCATATCATGATGAAGAAATTGATGAAGATGATGATAGAGATGAAGAAAAAACTTAGCAAAATCAAGCGAGACCAGCAATAAATGATTAAAGATTTGAGAGAGATGAGGGGAGAAATAACAGAAAAAGTAGTAGAAACTCGGGAAGTAGAAAAGGTTGAGGTCATAGAAGATATAGAAATTAAGGTAGCACAGGATTGTACTAGGCCAGAAAAGGTGGAAATAAAGTTAGAAATAAGCACAGATGGGTTACAAATAGAAAGTGTGGTGGAAAATCTAGTAAATGTAGATAAAGAAAGAGAAGAAAGTTATAAGGTAAAAACAGAAAAGCAGGTAGAAGAGTCTCCGTGTGAAACTAAAAATAAATTGGTTTCAATAACTGTTTGTGTTGAATATGAATGTGAAAAGAAGAAAAAAGTTAAAAAAAGATTAAGAAATATGATTTTAAAGCTGAAATAGAATGCACCTATAGAACAATATTATTTAAATGTTCAAAAAATGGGTAGAAGATAATTTTTTTTTCTTTACTAAGGTTGATATGCTCAAAAATAAAGTAGGAAAGGTCGAAAAGTTGAGAAGTTTCATTAAGAAAAAGATTCCATTATATAAGCTAGAAAATAAAGCAGAACGAGAAAGAGACAAGAGAAAATTGTATAAGCTAAGAAAATATAAGAGTGGGAAAGGAACTTATTTTAGTAAGTTAGTAAAAGGAGTAAAAGAACCACCGGACAAAAGTTAAGGGTTCAGCATTTAGCAATCGGACGGATTGTTTTTAATAAAAAAAAAAAAAAAAATTTTGTTAATGAATTATGAGAATGGAGAAAGGTTTTGATTCAAATGAAATATTGTTTTGTTTTTCATGAGTGAGAGGTAAACGTTCGGCTGAATTTCTAAGAATATGTTTAAAGTGTTTATAGTTTTAAAAAAAAAAAAAGTTACAGGAATGTTTTTTTTTTTTTTTTGATCACGTTTTGAGGCAGTTGAACCTGATTGAAATCCGATTCAATGGTGTCATTAAAAAAAAAAATATTAAGCTTTTAATTTTCATTAAACGTAGAGTTTAAATTTGCAGTATTATTTAAAAAGAATGCACGTATCAAAGTACACATGCGTTTATATGTAAAACAGATTTTTTTTTAAAAATGTTTATCGATTTATTTTAAAATAGTTTTCATATACCACCTGTTTTTAAATTCATTTGATTTAAAAACAAGCTGGCTAGCTAATTGCATTCCTGTTGCTTTTATTTTAATTATTGTAAACAATTTTTATAGTGGAGATTTGATTTTTATGTTGTTGTTTTCATTTCAATAAACCCTGGGTAGAATTCTTAGATAGATTGAGTGGGAGATTAATATTTGCCCTGCCTAAGGTGTAGAAATTGGACAACAAGGAAAGTGTTTCGAAATGAAGCAACGTATAAATAGCCCTGAAAATTTGGAGTGTCAGTTAATTCATTGTTTGTTGATAGACAAGCTGTTTATCAAGTGAGAATTTATATCAGCGTGGACATTTAATTTCTTAAAGGGCATCAGCAGTGATTAAATACTTTTTCCTGCAAAATGAAAAATTCTATACTTGTTACCACCACCCGAATGGCTTGCTAACTCCACAAAAGACGGATCCCTGACTTCCAAGTTTGCTCCAGTAATGCCTTGAATACCTAAAAGGATCCGGAACCTCTCTACATCTACCTTGCTGCCTAAAGAACCTGAAAATGAACTTAAGTAAAAGTGCACACTCTACGTGAACTTTGTTTTACCGAAAGGTAACTATTTTCATTTTTATTCTTCCCAGGGTAAATTAATTCTCATTAAATCTTCACTCAATCTAATCATAAATATGTCTTCTTAAATCAATATAGCCTCATATCTAATATTTGCTGTGTTTTCCAATATTTTATAGTGTGTCTTGGAATCTTAGTTTTAAGCTTCCAATTTCCTTTCAGTTTTGTTTATTGGAGAACGACGAATGAGTTTTATATTTTATGCCTCGCTTTTGTAAATGCTTTAGCAGTCTTGTATATATTTTTTTATGCTTACCTGTAATTATTTAGTATTCAATAATTAATTTTATACTCTATGTTTGCCCTCTTTCTAAACCTCCAAAACTCTTTTGGCTGATGACTTTATTGTCTCATTTTCGCAGGTGGAGATTTCGTTTCTAATATGTCTAAAGGCGGAAATTAGAATTGTGTTTTTCTTTGTAATTTTATAAGTTGTCAGCAGGAAGATAAAATTTATCCTTTCTTAAATTACAGGTGAGCAATACTTTCATTCTGCTGGAGTATTTTAACTTTTGATATTTCATACTCATGTGCACTCTCCGATAGATTTCTTTTTGTATTTATTATGTGTGCTTTAAATTTGTCAGAGTATGTACTCAAAATTTGTTTGTAAGTTTATTTTCTTTAAATGCTGGGCAGATGTAACTGTTTTTCTAATTATTTACTTGTCCCTTAGTGGGATCTTTAATTATTAATTTTAAAGTAATTTTCATCAATCGTTTGGCTGGGATTCACCAGTTTTAATTATTTCTTCATTTCAGTCATGTTTGTCGGTTGTTCTTGAGGTGGATCAATCACCGTTATTTTAAACGTAGTAATAGGTGCAGCTCATACTGATATAAGGACATTCGAGGTCTGACCAATTTTTAGATCTCGAACAGCTCATTGGCGCTGGATTCTTTGATCTATTTCAGAGGCATATGGTTTAAATATGTGAAAGTGAAAACCAATGTTTAGGTGAATCCTCTGCTGAATGAAATTTGCTTTCTCCCTTTTAAATTTGTTTATTAGAAGATCAGTCAGTCTGTCATAGCTTTGCCTTTAGTATGTCTGGTACACGCCTGAGTTAACCCCCATCTATTGTGTCATAAACTTATATTTAATAATTTATTTTCTCATAATAAAATTTATGAAATATGTTTAAACTTAATTTGGCTGACGTTTGTCTTTGTGCTTTTGTCTCAATTGTCTAAACAATTTAATATCTCTTGTTTCTCCCCGAGTCTAGTCAGCGCAAACCATCATCATCATCTATTCTGATCACAGTAAACAAATTTTCCAGACACATAGTGGTCTGGTGATGCCCTCTGTTTCAGAATAGATTGAGTATCCAGTATAATATATTAGCAAATGTTTTTAATCACATGATTACAGATTCTTCTCAACTGTTTTTCAACTTTTTATCACTTTTATCTATAAGCTTTGATTTTAACTTATTTGGATTTATTTTTATGTCAAAAGATTGTGGACATATCTTAAGCTTACAGACAATAATAGATTTTCCTACGCTAATGTAAACCAGTAGCCAATGATACAAGCACACCCACCATGTAATTATGATGGTAAAGCCAATTCTTTTTAGCAAGGTAAATGAGCTAACTGTTGAACTGAAGTTTTTTTGAGAGAGAGGGATGGTGTTATTAAGTCATTCTTAGTACAGTAAATCATCAAGTCTGAAATTATTCTAACAATGTGAAAAAAGTCAGACACTATTAAGATTGGAGAGAAAAGCTGATGATGATCAATGTGTATTTGATCATTCAAATGGAACACCTCAATGTCTATAAGTGTTAGCATTTATTAGAACAAGTTATGGCATTATTCCAACTTAATTACGAATCATAAACAAGGGACAATCCCTTACAAATATTGCAATTGTATTATTATTTTAAATAGATGTAAGAAATGTTTTATATTTCTTTAACAGTATTTCATTTATATTTTAACCAAAAAAATATTTGTTGATAGAAAATGTGTATACATGACACAAATATTTTATTATCAATCCTTAATTTTTTTGTTACCTATAGATCACTGGTATAACATGCTTCAATTTAGTAGTTTTTAGATCAATCATTTTGACATGTTTTCGGTATTAAAATATTGTTATAATTGTTTTCTTTCATTATTTTGTGGCTGTCTATAATGTTAGATTGCTATACATAGTTTTTTCCCTGCAAAAATCGTTTTAAAAGTAATTGAAAATAAAATCTTAAGATGTCAGTACAATATGAACATTTATAAAATTAGCATATGTAATTTGCATATGAAAAAAGACAAACCTGACCTATTTAGATCTCAATAAAAGTAATAATTTCTAAATGGTGGATTGTTTTGCTTTAAATTCTTATGAACTCACAAGAAGTAAACAGATTTGAACATTATTAGTACTGTTAGTAAAGATAACACTATGATATCATGCTTTTTTTTCAGATGACACACAAAAATAAATTAAAGTTAAACATACTCATTATTTATTTATAAAATATTACATATATAGTAATATTTAATTTAGAAAAAAAAAACAACCTTTTTTCTTCTTTTATATGTAACATACAATAATGGAATCAATTGAAATTATTTCTTTTCTGTATGTACTTATTTTTGATAACATACCAAATGCAGATTTTGTTGCAAAGCAAAGGGGTTGAAATATTGATCAACATTATAATTAAAATATAGCAGCTTTTACATAATTTGTGAGCTTCAACTAATTATAGTAATAACAAGATATCTTAAAAGTTTTGGAAGTATAACAATACTATCATAAAACATTTATTAAACCATCAAACATCACATAATCACAATTGTTTATGCTTACACAAGACAAAAGTCTCCATATAGTAGCACCACTCAGTGCATGCCAGAGTAATCAATGGATGCAGAAAGGTTTGTGCATAAAATCTTTATCATAATGATGAAAGCCACAAGCTGGACACTAGTCTGTGGATATTGGATGAGTGGCATTAAATAGGAATTTTATGCACAAACTTTCCTGCATCCATTGATTACTCGGGCTTGCACTGAGTGTCACTACTCTATGGAAAGTTTTGCCACATGAAGCATCTCAGAAGGATATACAAACATTTAACTGTAAAAATCAATGTTATTAATGTGAAACTGAACTTATGGAACATACTTTATATATATATAGATACACACTTTTTAATAAAATAATTTGTAAAAATTGTGTTTCACAGTGAATTTATTATCATGATTTTACATTTATCACTTTGATGTAAATTCGATCTATTTATATTTCACATCAAAGACTAACGTTTCAATCGATTTTCAGGCAGAATATATACATATTTCTTTTTGATAAAGTAATAATATTTGTCTTGTATTGTCATAAATGCATAGACATTCATTTTCAGTTGCATTTATGTATATTTTGTATATGTCTTATAAATATTTATTTATCATAACAAATATTAAAATAAAAAAAGAAGACTTAAAAAAGGGTGGATTTATTTTATTTTCATAAAATATACTTTATTACTTCAAAATTTTTATTAGCATCATTGTTTAAATAGATTTTTATAGGTATATTATATATGTCTGGACAATGTTATAGTTTTTGTCAGTTAATGGTTATCCAATTATTATTAAATCAATAATAAATATCTTAGCTGAATCTTGGTTGGCCATTATATATACCATTGACATCGAAACATAAATAGTATTGGAAAAAATAATCAATGGTAGATAACTTCCAAATGCACTGATGCCTTACATTTGAAGATGTTTACTTATTGGTTGTTTAATATAAATGATGATGTTTCCCTAATAGAGTCAGAGGCCACACAAACGTTATTAATATTTTAATCCCAATGCTTAAGAATGCTTTAATAAAGATCAGAAGCTATTATATATATCTATATATATCATCAAGTCATATTTACTAAGGCTGAAACTTCAAGAATATGTGATGTGATGTGATGTATTGTGGCTTCTCCTTAAACGAAGTCAAGAATATCTCAGCAATTATGCCCAGATAAATCTGTAAAAATGCGATAGTAGGGACTTCTACAGGTCTTAACCAGATAGTAATAATAATTATTGTTGTTGTTGCAGTAGTAGTAGCAGTGGTGGTATCAGTAATAACCACCCATAAATGAGAATATCCATATCAATTGCAAAAAAGGAAAGAAAGTGAAAGTGAGACAAAAGATCTATTTTAGGAATAAGATTTGCTATGACCATGCAAGCCAATTTCTGAATCATAAATCCATTTACATGCAAAACATTCTGGACCACTTTTCTAGTTATACAACACTTTACAATGCTGTCTTTTAATTTCTTCAGAAAATTAGTCTTTCAAAAATATTTCATCACTATCTTGAATAATCAATAAAGCAAGTCATGTATAGTGTGACATTGCTTTATAAAAAGCTTGTATATACAAAAATGCAATATAAAGAGCATACCAATAGCTCAAACAAGCTCTTATTAATAAGTATGGTAAGAGAAAATATTTAAAATCTCTATCTTGGCATTTTTGTAAATACAAGCTTTTTATAAAGCAATGTCACAATATATATGACTTGCTTTATTGATTATTATAATTTTACTTTTAAGGCTTTGAACATGCTAGGGCTATTAATATATGGTAGATCTGAATTTGGTTCAGTCCCATGTAGCTATTTAAGTTAGACAGCTAAAGTTAAAGACTTTTTTTCCATATGTCATAGCATCGGCCGGGAGGTGAACCCACAACCGTCTGCAACCAACTGCTTGCTTGTAATATGGCTGTGATGATCTCTCAGCTAACAATGCTTGACTAAAGACTTTTTTATGTCTGAAAATTTCAGGTTCTTATCAGTAGTTACATATTAAATAAATGCTGGGTTTTGAGTTGATATTTTAAATCTAGGGTCTGAATATTCTAGCTCCTCATTGAGGTGAATCATAAGCTTGAAACCAATTGGTCTGAGGATAAGAATAGTTCAGATAGAGATTTTAAATATTTTCTCCTATCACATTTATTAATAAAAGCTTGTTTGAGCTAATGGTACACTCTCTATATAACACTATATCTAATTGTAAATCTCCAATTTATGCTACTCTCTGTCATATTTTCTTAAGCAAAATAAACAAAGCTTTACAATTAGATAAAAAAGTAAAAGATGGCTGCTGAAAAGTTGCATTAAATCCCAAGATCTAAGTGCAATGCTTTCAGAGCCAAGGCTCCTCATAAATTAAAGCCACAAGCTAGAAACTAGTCTGGGGATATTAGATGAGTAGGCTCTAGATAGGGATTTTATGCACAAAACTTCCTGCATCCATTGATTGCTCTGGATTGAACTGGTGGTGCTAATATATGGATAGTTTTACCTCTCTGAAAACAGATTGTGTAAGCATAAATAATTGTGGTCATATGATGTTTGATGGTTTAATGCCAATCCTGCGCAATAGGATTATAGTGACTGTGGTTATTAAAGAACCAAAGACATCAAAAACTATAGATGCTGAACTGAGTTTGAATCTATATAACTGTACAAGATAATGAGCTTAGCTTAAAAATGTTCTCATGTTTTCATTTTGGACTTAACGCTTTATAGTTAACTAAAAAAAATAAAAGGTGTTGTGAAGGTTTGCATTAGACACTAAAATATATGTGCAGTGCTCTCAGATCCAAGGGTCCTCACTGATGAAAGGCACAATCTAGAAACTAATCTAAGAATATTGGATGAGTAAGACACTGGATAAGAATTTTATGCAGAAACCTTCATCTGTTGATTACTCTGGCTTGCATTGGTGGTACTACTGTATGGAGTGTTTTGCCATTGTGAAATAATCAATATTGTACTTCGTTAGAATATCTTTAAGATAATCCTCATAAGGTAGACATGGCCAACCTTTCACATAAAAAAACTTTGCTCATGTTCACAATAAAACAATTTTAGAAGGTCTCAAATTGTTCATTCATTTTACATGTGCAATCCAATGTAGGTATAATTTTAAAATGACAGTTTATATAATATCATATCCAGCAAGTTAAATTTAAAAAAAGTAAAAAAAAAAAACCTGAGCCCTAAATAATTTATTGAAGAAGACTGTAGATACAAAAGAATAAGAAATAAAAAAATATATAAACAATCATGAGAAGAATGTAATTACATGTATTTGAATAGAAAAAAGGACAAGGCAGATTAAACATTATAGACTATAATTTATAAAACCAGCCTTTGAATTTGTTTAGTGATAATGATTCACTAGAAAAGGTTGTAGATGTTACTGGCTAAGTAATAAAACTAGCATTGCATAGAAGACCTAAACATTTTATACCATTCTAAAAGTCAGATTTTCAAATATGTATGGCTTTAAATTTTCAATATTTCCTAGACATTCTATAAAATGTCAAAATAGAAAATTGAAAAAGTTTGAAACACTCCCAGCTTGAACTATTGGGCTGCAAAAATGTGTTTGATATAAAGTTTCTGTATATAACACTCGATTAGTTAAATGAATAATCAACATTGTTAGCAAATCTTATGTGTAAATTTTATAGTTAATAAATGAAGAATAGAAAGACAATTTCATTGACGTTTTATGCTTGGAGCTTTACTTTGAAAATAATGGTGTAAAAATACCATTATTTCTTTTCTGGCTGGTTTATAAAAACATAGGCTTTTTATTTACCCCATCACATTCTAACTTGATAGTAATAAATTTTATCGTCAGAGACCTTGTCTGCAAAAACACTAGTACCATATTTGAAATTAAGAAAGTGGAACTCCAGCCAAATGTAGAAATTTTACATATAAGTAAACATTTATTATTGACTAAAAAGTAAAAAAAATGCTACTATTTTCAACAGTTTCATTTGTTGTAGTATTTTTTGTTAGAGATTAATTATACAAACTGATGCTTATTTCTTTACTGCATGTACACACAAATACTATTGTTGTGGAAGAATAAATATAAACAAAGCATTTATATGAAAATGGGTTCCTGATTTTTATGCCAGGTTTGAAAAAAGATAAATGGGATTTAGATATAAAGGCCATGAAATTGAGAAAATTATGCCGTGGAAATGGAATGGAGGAGGTTAGAAAAAATATGGATTAAACATAGTGTGGAGAATGGAAAGGGAAGATAAGGTGGCTAACAGGTTTCTCTTGGATTAGTGGCTGAGTAATTTCTGACTCCCAAAAAGAAGAAATGACAGTGCATCACATTGCACATAACATCACCTTAACCCTCCTGCATTCTGACAGATTTCTTTGTCCTCACTTGATTTAAGCTTTCAACTTTTACTTTAATATTAAATGATTATTATTATCAGAATCTAATAAATTTTGACCTCATTTGATAGATATTTTTGTTTAGAAATCAAATAATTTTTTATAAAAATTATATTTGATTTTTGGAATTATTTTAAAAATTAGATTTTATTCAAAACAATATGTTGTTTCATCATCAAATTTCAGGTAGAGAAGATTCAATTTGTAAATTCACCAACATCTCCTTTGTATTTGATACTTGTTTTAAAAATCTGAACAAATTATTTTTAATATTTAGTAAATCTATCAATTTATTTTTTAAAAGTTTATTTTTTTTTTGTAATTTTTACAATATCACTAAATGTTATAAATAGACTATTTATTGACATTTCTAAACAGTTGTACATCCCATGACTATAATCTCCATAGTAACATTATTCTGAAAAATATATTTTTTTACATTTAAAAATAAAATATTTTTATAAAATATAAATATGTAATAATATACATTTTTAATTTTCAATAATTATCATACATTTAATGTACAAAAATAATTATGAACTTTGCAAAAAAAATCAAGTTTTTAGACGATCATAATATTTTCTCAAAATAATTTTGCAAAATTCAGATTGCAAATATTCAATTGGCACCCAACATTGTGGAATTTAAAAAACTTTGAAATGTTCATTTATTTGATTATCCTGACATCGTTTGAATGGTTGTGAAATTACAATATTAAAAAAAGTATATGCATTAATTTCAAAACTGTAAAAGAAATGTTGGTAAAGTTTTTCAATAGAGGGTGAAAAACAAATTACATTTCTAGATTTCTCAGACATTGGATCCATGCCTGAATCAATGTATTGGCTGATCACATAGTAGAAATGATAAATGAGGAAGCAGTTTCAGAATAGATGCCATTACTGAATTGAAGTTATATCTTTTCTCACTAGATAGGTTGTTTATGCATAAAAAAGCTTTAATTGCATTGTATAATCACATCATAAACATGATAGTTATATAATGAATAAATAGTGTTAAAATGGATGCCATTACTGGATGTCACCTGTGAAACAAACTAATTATCTGTTTTTTTATTTATTTAAAACACTATAGATGCTACATTTAATAATTATACTAATTTTGCATTTACATTGAAACTGTTTTATATGCAATTTGAGATGGTATGCAGGCAATAAATATTTAAATTTTCACAGTAATATTATAAGAATATTTATTTATAATATTTTAATTTGTTTATTTATTATATATTTTTGAATATTATTAGCAGTAAAGTTATAAGAATATTTATGTATAATATTTAATTAATTTATTTATTTTAAAATTTATATTATATATTTTTAATGTAAATGTGTTCCTTGTAATAAGTATATGTATTCAAAAATTACTATAAAAGATTTGTGTATATTTCTAATTTTTCAGAAGTGCAGATTTTATTAAACTTTCATATATGTTGCATGATTTATTGCACATGTTCCGGATGGATTTGAAAAGAGTGGATAGCTAAAGGATTGATTTTTTTGTTACCCATTAAGTATTTGTAATGGTGCTGCTATATCATGTGGGACCTACTTATTTGTCATCAATATGTCTAAGTGATGATCACAAATTTTCTAATATAAAACATAATTAACTTTATCTATAACTTTCTTCAATAGATGGAGCCACCACTATTTTTAGAAAAGTGTCATTAGCACAAGAACAAAAACAACCATACAATAAAAGTCAGTAATCAATAAATTTCATTCATGTATTTAGACTTTAATATGAAAAAAATATGTTTTATATTTCAAGTATATATATATATATTAATCAATAAATAAGACTTTTGTTTAAACTAAAATCATTTTTATATATAATTTGAGATTGAATGCACGCAATCATATAACTTATTATTTAAAATTGTTTTATTGATAAAGTTATAATAAATACATTCTATGTCTTTAATTCCATCTATAATATTTAAAATAATTTATTTTTTATTATTTGTAAATCTAAATAAATCATTTTTAATGGTATATATATTGTAACGATCCGGAGAAAACGACTTAACGTAAACTGCACTACGGGGCGCCATCTAGGCATTTGAACCTAGAAAAATTTATAAAGTAGGCAGATACGTAAGTCAAAAAAAAAATTTTTTTTTTTTTTATATTTTGGTTCCGGTCGTTAGCCCATGTCACTAGCTCAGTGGAATAGCAGAGATTAATATAATATCTTATCTAATTATATTTCAATATAAATAAAATAAGCCACTGCCAGTAATTATCATACAAACAGATTTATTTATGCACATATATATAAGGTTTAAAATTATTTTAGTGATTTACATTTAAACATTTAACATTATTTTTAACTTTGATTTTACTTTAATTTCCATTGAGTTACTATTATATTATAAATTTACATTTTTAATCAAGTTCGCACAGATGGGATTATATTAACCTGTTTAATATGTTGCTATAGATCGGTTACATAGATTTCAACGGTCAAAAACATTTCAAAGTAAACATAAACGATCAAAATACAAAGTTATTGATTACTGACAATTGCAGAGGGAAATATAAGAAACCCTCTAGTATTCATCGTAAGATACCTGCATCGTCACCAATAACTTAAAAGACATCCGAATAAATACCTTTTAGATACTCACCGTAAGGTATCAGTATTTGTCGAATGTCTATATATTTTGATCAAATATGAAAACGCAAACATATTTAACCGATAGCCAATCTATGCAAGCGTCTATAAACAACTTAAATTTAATAGTTTTATAGGATCGAGCCTGAATATACTATATAGATTTGCATTCGAAAATAAAATATTCTATCCCTATTTAACCCTAGGCAACACATTTCGCAATCAACCGGCGCCAATCCATCTGATACATTCATGTATTCAATGTAGCATGATACGACAACACAATTATATTGTCAGGAATGTACATCTGAACAATATGAAGAAAGAAAAACGACATTGACTCTCCACCCACAGGGATGTGACATCTGTGGGCAAGTAGATCAATAAACTAAAAACTCCATAGGAATGGGCTGCGGTCTTCTGCCGACTTACAAACCCATCCATAGGCAAACAGAGGGTGTGTGGCGTATTTTATAATCCTGCCCGTAGCGGATCTCATGCTTACACCTACTAATTACATAAATATATCCAATCCATTGAACCAATTCAACCACGAAATGAACAACCCAAGATTACCCTCCCTTAATTATCTTTACAAATCGATACAGCCATTCACGCCCGACTCAAGTTTAACATTTTTTTTATAATTTATTTAACGGAAAACAGAAATCATAACAACTTAAAGAACAAAATTAAATAAATAAATAAATAAATGGAAATGATTTTACAAATTAAATACATTAAATAAAATTATAACCAATTAATAAATATTGTTGGTCAGATAGAATAATATTAAAATCATTTTAAATATGAAAAGTTTTTAATTTACTGTTCATAAATTTTAAAGTTCTTACGGTTATTGAAATAGTTCATCCTATTATATTCCTGGCCGTTTAAACGTGAATTCCCACGTCGTCCGAAGATTATTATCCGGTTGATTTATTTATTTATCCTTTGGAGATTTTGTTTTTCGTGTAGTTGGTCCTCATTGTATAAACGATGGCCCATTTTTTTCTCTTTCTTAGCAGAACTGAAGGGATTGAAGCTGTGCGTCTTTTTCAATCCCCCCAGCGCTAACACCTAGCTGTTACATCGTCAATAATCAATCAATTTCCAGTCACTAGTCACTGATTAATAATTTCCAAAATTTTCCTTTTATATTAATGTGAAGGATTGAATTTACATTACGTCATCGATGAGATGATCCTTTTCGTTGAGGTCCGATTCCATAGGGATTTCTTCTTATTTGCTAACAGTTTTTATTGTTTTCTTATCTGACAGGTGTTTTTACATTTAAATGCCGAAGGCTGGTTTACATTTAACTAATTAACAATCATTTCCATTTCTAATTAATTACCCTGTTTTCCAAATCAAAAATATATTTAAAGACAGATTTAGAGATATAATTTTATCTCCAAATCTTTTTAAAATTTAGTTTTAAAAATACCTTTTTCTTTAATAAAAATTTTATTTTAATAATTTTTATTATCTGTGCGACTTAATATATAAGAGTTTAAGACGATATTTTAATTTCAATTTTTAATTTTTAAAGAAAGTTTTTAAATGCGAACTTTTTATTTTAACTTGTTTAATAATTATATATAAAAAAACAATGTAACGAACATCTGTGCTCGTTACAATATATATATATATACACATTTTTCCACAAACAGGTTATTTTATTGAAATGCAATATGTATTTAAAAAATAGAAATAAACTTTATATTTTGATAAAATAAAAAATATAAAAATTCACTTTTGGAAAGGAGGGAAATAATAAATATTTAAAAATGTTTCTTTATAAATCTATTTTTATTATATATTGCTGAATTTGGAATATGTAATGAAAACAGGCTTATAAAGAAATATTTGATTATTATAGTATTTGTATCTTGATAAAAACTGGATTAATTAAAAAAAAAATACAATTAAAAAGCAGAACATATAAACATTTTCATTTTAGCTTGATTTGTACAGATTTAATTGTTTTTTTTTCTGGCTGTAAGCTTTCAACTTTAATTTTAGTATTAAATTGTTATTCTAATCAGAATATAATACATTTGATTTTATTTGATAGATATGTACATTTAGAAATGGAATACATGACTGTTAATGCAAACAATCACAGAAAAAGGTAATTTTTTTTTAAAAAAATTAGCTTTATTATGGCTTAGCATGCTTTCAATATAATGTGTATGTGGTATTCTTGGCTTATACTAATACAACTAATAATTCTGTCAAGTATGCTTTCAATATAATGTATATATTGTGACAGTCAGATGATGTATGTTGGCTTAACCCAGTTCGAATACTAGGCGAAGGTACCTCGGGGCCACTCATACGCGAGATATTAAATCAAGAATACTATGACCTCTGCCCATTCGCCTATTCTCGAGGCCTGATCACGAACAAACAACACTATCTGAGCCATGCATAAATTATTTTTCAACCGGCCAAGCTTAGCACAGCGGTAGAGACATGGACTGGAAACACATAAAGAGCTAAATAGTTAAATGTGCAATAAAAGTACTAAGAAACATGTGTTTTGCGTGCCTGGATCATTGAAAAGTAAAATAAAGCATTTAAAACAGAATTAGCAAACTCCAACTTTTGATAGTTAAATAATATGTTTAATTAATGGCTTTAAAATATGAATAATGATTTAATGGCCTCCGCTATTCCCCTAAATTAATGAAACAAACTAATTAGACAATAAAAACAGATTAATAGGTTTGCGGTCTAAATCTTTTCTTCCCAATTTTATTAAAAATTGTCAACTCGATCTTCTCGATAAAGTACGATAAAAAAAGAATCTTTCGCAAAGCATTTCTAATTGCTTTGCGCTAAAAACAGTGTTTAAAAATTATTTAAAACGTATATAGTTAAATCAGATATACGTAAAGCTAATGGCGGACAAAAGAGGCGTTATCAAAGAGATCAAGTTGGCACACAAAAGAAACTGACTCGTATTTAATTAACAAACATAAATAAAATTGGAAAGAGATTTTAAATGAACAAAAATTAACTATTAAACTTAACCGCAATGGAATATTAAATATTTACACAGGTTAGTAAGGAAGAATAGCGAAGGGAAAAAGGTTAAATATAGATAGATGATCACACAATATATATAATTAAGACTCGTCTAATAAAAAAATGGTTACATAACAAATACATATAATTCAATGAAGCAATTAAAAAAAATATGAACAAAAGGTAGCATAAGAAATAGTTCAATAGAGGAGATACGATTACCGTCCTTTTTCCTTGGTCATGTTCCCTACGGCGTTCGTGGCTTGATCCGACCGTCGACAGGTATTTGTCCGGACAATGAAAATATGTAGTATGGTTTCACGAAAAGTTCTCCAGACACGGCACAGAGTTCAGATGACTATTGAGTGGATACTATGGCATTTTGGATGGTATTCAGGAACCTCGGCGATAGGCAAAGCTATTTATTTGCCTAGCCGAGCATATTCATTTCCTTCAAAATACTATGGCTTTTAACTGGAGCATGTTCAAACTTCTCCATTATTTGAAAACGACAGCTGTATAACTTTTTTGGAGCACAAGCTAAATGTGAAGCAAATCGGAGAGAGTTCTCCAAAAAGAAATATGAATGCACTCTCAAGAAAACTTGGAATAACCAGCAAGAAAACTCTGAATGAATCCTTCAAAAGCAAAATCTGAATCAACGGAATCCTTCGAAAGGAAAATCTGAATAATCTGAATCCTTCAAAGGGAAAATCTGAATACTGAATCCTTCCAAAGGAAAAATCTGAATAATCTGAATCCTTCAAAAAGAGAAATCTGAATAATAAATCCTTCCAAAGGAAAAATCTGAATAATAAATCCTTCCAAAGGAAAAATCTGAATAATAAATCCTTCCAAAGGAAAAATCTGAATAATCTAGTCTTTTGTTCTCACTTCTATTTATACCCTCTCTGTCAGCTACCTTCTATTGTTTGTATGATCTGAGATCTTGATAAGCCTCCCCATGCTCCTTTGTTTCAAAGCAACATTTTCTAAAAATAACTTTTACTTTTTTACTCTAAATTTCTTTCTTTAAAGTTTGAATTCTATTAATTAAAAAGAAAGAAAGAGAAGGCCATCTTTAATTTGACTTGAATGGGCTTAACTAATTAAAATATACATTCTTTTAGAAATGTTGGTGGGCTTATCTCAAAATCAAATCATACTAAATATTTTAACAAAATTTTAACAACAATATATTATTATTTTTTTATAGTAGAATAAGCATTTTATTTCAGCAGAATTTTGCATTAACTCATATATATACGCTAGATGTATATATATGTTTGACTAATAGGTTAAGCAATTTTTATTAATAGAATGAAATTTATTTAAAACAAAATATTTAAATGTAATACACATTTAATAAGCATAATTATTTTTAACTCTAATGCAAAACCCTGCTGATATTGGACTATAAACTTAATTTAGGTTTACAATATTAATCAAGTTTATAGGAAGATGTGAAGCATGGATCGGGCTTCAGATCCATTGCTTCAATATCATAATTATGGTTTATAGTAATATGATTTTTATAGTCATATTACTGTAAGCCATGAATATGCTTGGCAGTTATAAAGCTGAATATATATTTTTTTAAAAACAAATTTTTCTGGGGAAATTTCATTAACAGTTGTGTATTACATTACCTCCGTAAAAAAGAAAATTATTTATGAATGAATTTAAAAATGTAATAAATTCTTTAAAAATCATATTTGAATTTTGTAAACATTAAAAAATTTGATTGTACTGAAACCAAATAAAAGAACTAATCCATCATTTAATGATTGGTAGGACTGAATTGATTTAAGAAAACAAACAAAATCTTTTTTATTGACTTGGGTATTTAAAGTGTGAATGAATAAATATCAATATCTAATAAATATATATCAAATTATGCTTTGTACTATTAATGTTTTAAAATATTTTTTACAATAGTGTAATATTTTTTCTATTAGATTGTTATTAATGACATCTTAGCAACCAGTTTGTAAATGCCTGCTTCTGTAATTTACACTGTTAACATGACAGTGCAAATTATTACCTTTTATCTTTAAAAATAATATATATATATATATATATATTTGAAAAACAAAAACAAGTTATAAATCACGTAACTTGCTATCGCTTGCATTTATGATCAATAGATGGAGCTTTACCAAAACCTCCTTACAAGCATATTTTGTTTACATAAACGTGAAAAGAGTCAGAATTCACTATCTTTTTCATTAGCTCCACCTTCAGATCAGCTGATTTCAAGCTAATTTGCTATCATCAGTGAAGGGTAGGAACCAGAAACTAGATCTAAACACTAACTTTAAGCGTTTATGAAACAAGTTCCTATCAGTTTGCAAGCATCAATTTTCAGCCATGTAATGTCTGAAAAATTCATGCTTGCAAACTCATAGGATCTTGTTTCATAAACACTTTCAGTTAGTGTTTATATCTAGTTTCTGGTCCCTACCCTTCACTGATGATAGCAAATTAACTTGAAATCAGCTGATCTGAAGGTGGAGCTAACAAAAAAGATAGTGAATTCTGACTCTTTTGATGTTTATATAAACAAAATATGCTTGTATGGAGGTTTTGGTAAAGCTTCATCTATTGATCATAAATGCAAGCGATAGCAAATTATGTGATTTATAACTTGCTTTTGTTTTTCATAAATGTGCCTTTGAAGGTTTAAATTATGGTACATGATGATGATTACATAAGCTGTTAAAACAATAGAAAACTCCATATAGCAGTGCCACCCCAGTGCATGGCTTAGTAATCAATAGATGCATGAAAATTTGTGCATAAAATTTCAATCTAATGCATACTCATCCAATATTACCATACTAGTTTCTATCTTCTGGCTTTCATTTATGAGAAGTCTTGGATTTGAGAGCACTGCACTTAGATATTAAGATCTAATGGAACCCTTCAGCAGCCATATTTTATATGATTTGTCAATTATAAAACTATGAGGCCAAGATGAAAACACACCATTTTTAACCCAAACTAATTTGGTTATATAATCACATAATTCAGGATATATCAAATTTAACCAAAAGCTAGAAACTAAATCTGGGGATATTGGTGAGTAGGCCAAGATGAAACTCAACATTTTTAACCCAAACTAATTTGCTTGTATAATCACATAATTCAGAATCTGTACAATTTATCAAAAGCTAGAAACTAGTCTGGAAATATTGGTGAGTATGCTCTATATAGAGATTTTATGCATAAGCTTTTTTGCATCCATTCATTACTGTTTGCATTGGGTGACAGTACCATATGGATAGTTTGCTACAGTTTTAAAATTAAATTAGTTACTTTTAATTCCAATCATGTTTGTCACAACAAAGAGTAACAATCATATATTCATGTTGCAGTGTGGCTGAATGTGAATTTAAACATTACTTATGATTTGCTATTTTTTAAATATTTTTTTATGTTTGAAGACAGAAATCACTGCTATCATAACATATAAATGTTAAATAATGTTGTGACATACATATATATACAATATTTTATTTTTTGGTGCCTTAGTATAAATATAATAAGTTAATTTCAAATTAATTTGTAATATAAATGTATATGTAATGAATAAACATATATATATATATATTGTAACAGTCAGAAAATGTGTGACTCGTAAACATAGTGCAGAATTCGACCACTATACAGAACAGCAGCACCATCGAGTAGCGAAGCCACCCGTGGTACTGAGTTCGAACATAGTTTATCGGTTCCACAATGCAATCCACGAAACAACGCATCTGATGCGACATTAGTAAATATTTCCTTAGACACGGTGGTCAGGGATATGCAAGAGATTCATGATTTTATTCTTGAGTTAGCCAATAATCAAACTAATATTAATTAAACATTCATATTTACATAATCGAGGAAATATTATATAGAATGGGTATCGAATAAATGAAACGTAACTGCAGACGTATAGTTTAAAATTATTTATTACCACATTTTAAGAAGATCATTTACAAATAATATTTTATGGACTAACAGCTTCAGTAGCGGGTTTTGCAACATGATTATATTTTAAAGAATACATTTATTTATTTAGACATTATTTTATATTGAGGACTTCAGTAGCAGTATTTCCCATACAGTAATGTTTAAAAAAAAGGAATTCACTTATTTGAAGGCGTAATCTAGCTACCTAAAATTCTCAAGTAAGTATTTCTAATGCATGCCTTGGGGAATTTATACCTTTGCAATGCAAGAGTCTAAAGTAAGATTTAAGAATGGCGGCAGACATATATTTATTTAATTAAAATATTTATTTTATGACTAAGGGCAAACATTTATTTGAGAGTGAATTATGAAGATAATGCAGAGGCGGAGTGATATATAGAATAATAAAACTAAGTAAAGGAACACATGGTACACTTTAGAAAGGCGATATGGAATGGCAGTATATCGAAACTGCAATGCCGTGAATGGGTTTATAAAAATGTCGGGCTGGTCTCTGCCTCGGCCTGACGAAGTAAGGTGTCACATAAGCATAACCAGGGACAAGCAGACCGTGTCGCAGTTTTGCCGGCTGGCTTCATGATGTTGTCAAGTCCTACGGGAGCACCCATTATGCCCGCTTGTGTAGGACAACTGGGGTTAATTCCAACCCTGAAGAATCCGGAAATTTTATGGCAGAATGGGTCACCGCATCTCTAAAACATAACACATGTATAATGTACAACGATTATGACAAGATTTCAACAGATTTCTAACTCAGCCCTACATTATCAACATTTATTAAAGAACATTGGCGACTCTCAAAGAAATGTAATTTTCTGGAATTATTCATGATGATTTAATAAATACAAAAAATATATAAATTGGGAATTATTATAACTAATACGTCAGCCATTTGCGAAGTAGTAGACCCCTGCATTACAATAAATGATGCACTGAATGCATGTCAATTTATATGAAGTTAAGTTAGTTATGAAAGCAAATATTAATGAAAATTTGACATGCATTCATTGTTCTAAGCGATCATAGATTTAAACTTTGAAAATTGAGACAATTATGAGCATGCAATAATTAAATAATAAATATAGATAAAATGTAGATTTTAGAAATATGCACCCAAGATAGACTGAGGTAAGCTAGATTAGTAGAGAAATTTACACATTAAGTTAATTATTCAGTTTTAGTTATACATATGGTAGTTTTTACATTTTATAATTTAGATAAGTAGTATGAAGAAGAGCTATAGCATATTATTAGAGTACTCTAGAGTTTGAACACAGACCGGTACCTGTTTTATAAGAAGTTTTCTGATTCCATTAGTTCAGCAGCAAAAGGTTCATGAGTGGCAATTCTTTCTTGTATTTAGATATTTCATTTAATTTCACAGCAGCAGCAGCTTTTTCATTTATTTCAGGCAGCAGATTTTCATGGTGAATTTATGATGGGCAATGGAAAGTTCGGCATCCGATAGGCCATCTCCCGATGGAGAATAATCTAGGTGCTTTACTTGGTCATACTTTGGCAGGAACAAATTATTTTTTATATTTTGGAGACTCTCAGTGATCGAGAGCAAAGCTAAAGTTTAAGTGAATGTCTCCAGCAAGTCTAAGATGGCCTCTTTTTTTATCTTGATCTTTCACATTTTTGTTAAGATATTTTTAGGTTCTACTTAATCTGCCCTGAGGATAATCAATGCATTTTAGTGGTTTTTAATTAAAGAAAGCTGCCATTCTATTGTTTACATTTTACATTTACTAATTACATTTTAGGGAATTTTTCTTTAATTAATCTATTATCTATCACTGACCGATGCTTTTAAATTTCAAAGACAAAAAGGAAACATAAGATTATTTTAACTTTTAATTAAATATTACATCAGATTTTTTTAGAATTATTATTAAACGAAATTTAGACGAAACAATAAATACGAACTTTATAATCCAAAATAAATGATTAAAATTATACAAAATTATATAACTAAAAGAAATCTAAATTATATTATTTTATCCCTATTTATTGCCTTTAATTTGAGATCGAAATGTGTGCGTGTTTATGCTGAATTCTACATATATTTATACATTTTTAATATTGTTACACATACAATTCGATACCAAAAAGTTTAAATTTGGGCAGGATAGACCGGTCAGTGAGAGACGACAGAAAAAGATGGAACTTAAGATTCAAATACGAATCTTACTGTTTCAATATATGTCAATATCTGTTAAATATATATTTTATGGAATTCAAAGCTTTCCACAAATTTTGGGCGCCAGAGGAAGCCTTGAAATAGTTCTACTGCAAAATATTCTGAAATCCAAATACTCACATTCTCATAAAGTAACAGAATTTATCAAATAACTATAATATCATTCTAAATATTTATTTATAATTTGTGTTTGTGTATAAACTCAGATGCAAAATAAAAATGTACATACTGTGATCAATTCACTTAAAAATAGGTATTCAAAAGATTCTGTGATTTTCAAGCCCCATTGGTTTTAGATCAAAATCCTATTACTCTTAAGTGGGTCACTTTATCATTGAGGTCAACTGCACAGGGCATAAATTACAAAGTTTAAAACCACAATAATTGAAATTTACTGACTTTTAAAAATCACAGGATTCTAAATATATAAGATGTAAATTAAGTACTTTCACATAACTATGGACAAATTTTTATTTGACAGCAAATATAATTTTTAGTTTGTAAAAATTATGATAAAATAATTTTCAAAAGCAAAAAAAATTAATATGTGCATTAAATATATATTTACAATGATAATAAATTATCAAAAATCATTACAATTTAATTTACAAAATTTATATATTCTTTATTCACAGTATTGACACCAACCATTGGAGCCACACACATTAATGATTATTACTGATCTTTTAGTAGGCTAGGTATTATCATATTTCCAGTCCTGATACAAAGTTTAAACCTCTGTTAAATATTGATATATCTGTTTATAAAATGAACATAATTCTTAAGCACTGTTGGCTTCAAATTCTGATGAAATGGTATAACAAACACAAACTAATTAAATGCATTGAGCCAACTTTTGGCAAAACATTGCTGAATTATAGTGCTGAGTAAAGTTGTGCAATGAAGCTTGGGCAATTGCAAAGGGCCCACATTCCATCAACAAAAAGGATTCATGTGTTTCATTGTCTGAAACATGAAATATCTAATTGCCTTATTTGCATATTATGCTTTATTTACATATTACATCACACCAATTTTATAAGCACATCTGTATTGCATAACTTTATTCACCAGTATAATTCTGGAAGTGTTTTGCTGAAATCTAGATCAATGTCTTTAATTAGTTTATGTTTATTAATATATATATATATATATATATATATATATATATATATATATATATATATATATATATATATATATATATATATGCACACAGATAATGAAGCTATTAAATGTAAGTAATTATTAAAAGTTACTGCCAAGCACTTTCGGGACAGTTCATAGTCCCATATTTATGCCGACTTGTATTTGGTTAAGAACTGTAATGTTAATGCAAATTTATGCAAATTCATATGAAGATGCTACATAGACCATTTTCAAGACAGAGAAAAGCAGGCCTGTCTTCCATTGATTGCTGCTGGGTCGCTAATGAAGTAAAGCCTTAACTATTTATGTTTATTATACCTTTTCATCAGAACTCAAAGTAAACAAGTGATTAAGAACTATATGGCTTTATGACAATAGTTAATATTTTGAAAATAAACATAAATGCATATAATAATTACACATAAACTCTCTTTATTACATTTGCAATATCTTACATAAATATGCAAAATATTTCACTTACAATATATTCTTGAAACATATGAATAAATACATCTGTAAAAGGTAAATGATTCCAAAGCTGTATTTGATGCTGAATCAGCACTCATTTTTATATACTACTTCAAAATAAAAAAATAAATATAAATTATTTATATTTAAATGAACAAGTAAAAACGTATTTTAACTTTATTAATACATAAATAAAATAGTATGTTGTTTATCCTATGACTTAGAAACACTCATGTGGCATCTGTATATTTTATCCAAATAAGAATTACTCATGTTAGAAGAAAAACAAGCTATTAATTCGCCTGTATACACTTTATTCATAATAAATTACAGACATAATTAACATATTTCTCTTATACTTACATTCATGTCTTATTTTTACTTCTTCACATATTAATTCAGAGAAATTGAGTGGTATAGTAGAGAGCAGATTATAGATCAATCTGTCATTTTGGTCCTTAAACATCATAAATTGTTATTCCCAAATAATAAATCATTTTATTTATAGTGCCACTTAACAAATAATGTTTTGTGTTGTTCACTATACGTTAGAGTATCTAACTTGGGATCAGATGTCCCAGAATAGATTCTGGTACACACAGAACTGCTGAGTAAAAAAGCCATTAGACTTTTTTATATGTGTATTAGTGCTTATTATATCAACTAATACATTAATTAATATTATTTTTGTAATTTATAAATATTATTTGCTCAATCACAAATAAATTAGTTTCACTATTGGTTGGAAATAATTTCATATCTGATGTGTAGTGTGAGTCAGTTCCTGTACCATCCTAAACATGTTTTGCCAAGTGTTGGTTCTGTATACTCTTTCCATTGATATTATAGTTTTAGGCTTAACATACTTTTTTTATATACGTTTTCAGTGAAGCAATGATTTTCTCTGATATTGACTGAGAATTATATGAAATGTAAGGAAGCCATTTCAATGTTTTGTATTTGGGCATTCTCATATTATTGTTTGTAGCAATATTTTATTAAATGTCCAAAAGTTAACTAGAGGTATGTACATTATTCGCCAGATATATGCTAGTGTTAAAAAGGCAACTATTAAAAATTTTTCTCACCCCTCTAACTAGCTTCAGCTAAATTTCCAAGATTATTCTTTGAAACATTTTAGATATAACCTTAGATAATAAATGAGAAAAATAAGTTCCTAAGTAATTTGTCATAAGGATGCATTTCCATCTATTCTTATCAATACTTGTTTTCATATTAAAATAATATACTATACTTATCCAAAGAGAATAAACTTATCTAGGACTGTATTTTTTATCATTTATTATGCCTGGTGTTTCTAATAAATAATTATCCATTGCTGTAGTCATCAACATAGAGAAAAACACAGTAATATACACACCACTTGAATATAGATCGAGAAGGTTAACATTAAATATATACAACTGATGATTGCTGGTTTAGCATGAAATAGCTACATATGTGATTATTTATCTTTTCAACATATATGTGTTCAAGGGTATCAGTGATATGAGATAGAGTGGTGAGCAGTGGGTCATGTGAAAGTCTATGCTCATATACCCTACATATTACATATATTGATACAGATGTGTAATAAGCCTGTATTTCAGTTATTACATAATAGAGATGTCTACCCATTCCTTATATATGTTTTAAATGTATTATATCATGTACATGAGGGGTCAGATTGACTTTAGGTCAACATAGGTGTGGCAAGAATCTTGGCCTCAGTGTGGCTTTTGAGCATTCCATCATCAGATTTTCAATTGGATGGACAGTTGAAGAGTTGGAGTGTGGAATGGATTGAAGCCTGTCCATTAAAGTATAAATATTGGCTATCTTAATATATATCTGAGCACTTACTGCATATATGTGTAGAGATGATAATCTGGACCAACTGATGATTGCTGGTTTAGCATGAAATACATATATTGGTGATTATTTATCTTTTTGACATATATGTGTTCAAGTGTATCAGTGATATGAGATAGAGTGGTGAGCAGTGGGTCGTGTAAAAGTCTGTGTTCAGATACATATATTGATACAGGTGTATAATAAGCCTGTAGTTTAGTTATTATAAATAAATAATGTATATAAGTTAAGTTCCATGCTCAAAGACAGGTAATAATGTCTAAATAACTTGTCATTCAACCTGAATAATAGCACTTAATTTAAAATAACTTTTATTGATAATGGTAAATAAATATATAATTATTATAAGAACTTTATTTAAATCGTCTAGAATTTTCGATGATGTCATTGTTTCGAAAATATTAAGTTAGATTTTTAGGAAATGTTAAAAGAATTTAGCAAAACGTTCCAACTAGAAGAAAATAAATGTTAAAAAATAATAACAATTACAAATAATTTAATAAAATTAGTATACAGATGAAAATAAATAATGGATTAAATAAAACATAAAATTAAACATGGTTTATGTGCTTCTGATAAAATTAACCTAATGTTAAAAATGCATATGCCTATGTGTTTAAAAAAGATTTGTAATAAATGTGTTTTGTATTTTTTTTTTTTACATATGGGATGCAAAACAGAAGAGCAATAGAGAGATTTCAGACCACACAACTAATTATAAAGAAATTATGTTAATAATAGCAAGAAAAAATTGAAAAGTGAAATATTTAAATGTAGCATGTGTTATTGATGTTTCTGAAAGAATTATAAGGCTGAAATAGGTAACAGTAGATGGGCACCTGAAATCTAAAACTGAATCTAAAACACTGTAAAACATATAGACAGATAACATGTGTAATATGGTTGGATAAGGGTTTTTTTTTTTTTTGAAGTCATATTGAGAAAAAAAGTTGTGGATCAGAGAAATGGAATTAAACATAGAACGACTCACATTCATCCTAATGCGGTTTTCTAATAAGTGAAAATGATGGTGATAGATATTATGTGCTTTATATAAATAAAATTATATAGTTTTGCATACATTTTTTAGAGATACTTAATTAAAATGCAATATCAGGTTGTACAAAAGAAATAAATATTTGATGTGGAAGTGTGTGCAATTAATTCAATCCACTGAACACAATTTATTGTAGCATTTATTACTTATAGATATGTTGTAAACTTTAGTAAGATCTTTAAATCGTTAAGTTTATAAAAATCTGATTCACTTATTGTTTTATTATATGTATCTTGCTGCTGTTTATCTGCAGATATAATAATCAATATCAATCCATGATTAAAGAACACACAAAGCATAGTTTTCTTACTTTTATTCTTTATGTTTTAAGAACATGGGTTTGATATTGATATTTTGTACAGACGAATAAAGGTTAAAGATCATTTAGACTTTGTGTATGTTTCTTTTTAATACAGCTTAAAGTCAAGAATTAAAGGGGAAGGGGAAATATTATAAAAAATTTAGAAAAAAGATTTTCACGTTGAACTATGATATGACATTCTGTTTACAGTTGTTTTAAAAAAAGGACTTGCTTTTAATAATAAAAATATCTTGCAAATACATGTTTTAGTTCTCATACAGAAATTAATATTTAATTTATAAAGATTATCCTGCTAATAGCAGAGTTATGTGATTGTAAGCAATGTTCAATCTTAACTCTGTAATTATTCCTATTAAAGGTTAAACGGAAAGTAAAGACAATCTACTAATGAGAGTAATATATAATACTAATTCTGTATATTGATACGAATCTTTCTTGCATGGAATGAAACTTACAAATGCTGATGCCGAGTGCGTTCTTCAAATGGGAAATGTTAGAGTAACAATTTGCTAGAACATTAAACGGCACTTCACAGAACACTATTAATATATTATTTACCTAGTTGTATTTTTAAATCAGAAAATAACCCTCCCCATACAAATGCTTTATCTGTGGTTTGAAAAAAAAACACATCACATGGTTACCATTGCTTTTCCTTACACAAGGTATTACTTTATGCACTAGATGGCAGTACTGTATGAAGAGTATGACAGATTTGTATGAAGAGAGAGTTGCTACTATTTTAAAGATCTTAATAATTGGGTTAAGTTTTCTGGACTGTTTAGAGCAGTGATGGACTAACATACTCTGGATCTCAAGTTCAATGGAATAAGGTTCTACCTCCACCTCTTCAAGTGCTCAATCTTGTTACACATACCTGAGCAATACACTGTTGAATTATTATTTTCATGACTCTATGTTATTAATAAACCATGCCTTGTTTTATTTTCCATTTTCTATTATGCTGTTCACTTCAAACTACCCTTGTATTTTTAGAGATAAGGAAATGATCATGCATTTCTTTAGAATCTAAAAACACACATATCATATGGTCCTTTTTGACTCTATCATACATATCCCACATCAATCTTCATATTAATTAATTTTCACATTATAATACTAAGCATAAAGTGATACAAATCTTACAAAAATTACATGAAGTGACAAAATATTCTCTATGAAATATAATGTGAAACAAACTCTTAAATTTATATAACCTGTGACAGTAAAATACAACTATAAAAAGGATTGAATGCAGTACTGCAATGTTCAAGGCATATCACATCTCAGTATGCTTATGTTTAATATACCAATCTACCAATCAGAAGCAACTGCAGTTATAAGTACAAATAAATTATGGTCTAGATATAAATAAATATGCACTGTAAACTAAAATATTGTTACCAATGAGGATGATCACATGTTGTTATTGATCATAATTGTTTTACTGCTGAATTATTTTACATTTTCACTGGTTGCAAAATGTAACTAACAGACACATTAACAAGACTTAAGATTATATATGTGTATGTGAAGTCTCTCATGCCGCAACAATAGAGATCAGCATTTCCTTCACTGTTATTGTAAAGGGCATTCTAGTTGTCTTTTAAATACTATTTTGTCACATCCATATATATAATAAACAAACTCAAAAAGTGTATATTTTATAAAAATTACATCAGATAAAAATAGCAGAAATAATAATTATTGAATTGAAAAAAATGAAAAACATATGTAACACTAAGTTGGAAAATGTTTAAACTATTATATATATATATATATATAGTATATCCATATATATATATATATATATATATATATAATTGGATACACCTGGGTCTCATTTTATGCAGTAGATAGATTCCACAAAAAAACCTGTATTAAAAAAATATCAAACAAAAATAGCCTTAACTTACCTTGAAAAATGGGGGATAGGGTCTGTATTTTTCAGAATTCACATAAAAGCAAAGCAATAAGAAAAATTTACTTTAAAATTTGCATTAAAAAAATAAGCAAATAAAGTATGACTAATAAAAAATTCAAATATTTGAAAAAAATCAATACAAGACAAACTTTTTTATTTTTTTTATTAACTACAGTATTTAATTTTACATTTTTCATACATATTTTAATCATTACCGATAGCATTCATTTGTAAACTGGTAAGAAATCAGATTTGATGTGATGAGATGTATTGTGGCTTCTCCTTAAACAAAGTCAAGAATCTACTCAGCAGTTATGGCCAGAAAAACCTGTTAAGCCATTTTATTTTTATTTGTGATGTGATGTACAACTAGCGCCACTTTTAGTCTTGTGCTATGTTAATGGTTTTCTGCTTCTATATTAAAAAAATGACATCGTAATCAAACAAAAAGATTATACATTATCATTAGAAAGATTATTTTCAGTTTATAAAATCTTTGTTTTTTATTTTAAAAATCTAAAAGATTATTTATTTCTGCTATATATAACAAAATACGGTTTAAAAGTTTAAATTTTTTGAATATTTATTGCAATATTTTTATATGTAAGAATAAATCTATTACTCATTAGTATAAATAGGTTATTTACATAGAAGCTAAAATTCTAAATACAGCTTCAGGCCATATTCAAGTTAGCTGCTAATATAATGTCATATTTTTGAGAAAAAAAAAGTATTTCAAGTCAAAATAAGTTATTAATAAGTTAAATTTCTTGATATCTAATATAGTGGAATATGAAAGATATTAAGAAGAAACATGAATCCCATAACTTCAACATCACATTAAAATAATCCACATAAAACGAGACCCAGGTGTATTTGTAAATACAGACATCAAATTAGAATATTATTGCCCATATATATGCTAATAAATTATAACATTGCAAAAAAAAGGTTATATATCAACAGTTAACATATTATTTAATACCATAAAGCTTTTTTACACAAATATTTTACTGCTTTTCTTAGTATATTGTAGATTAATGTGAATACTTGCAAAACCCTATTTACAAAAACATCTATATTTTATTTTCTGAATTGCTATTCTTTGTTATATATATATATATATATATATATATATATATATATATATATATATATATATATATATATATATATATATATATATATATATATATATATATATATATATTAATTAATATATAACAATAAAGACATAAGTATACCTGGGTCTCTTTTTATGCAGTAGATAGGTTCTGCAAAAAACACACATAAAACAAATTGCACAAAAATAGACTTAACTTAAATGTGGGATATGTTCCATAATTTTCAAAAACCACATAAAAACAAAGAAACATGGTAAAATTACTTTAAAATTCACATATAAAAATAAAGAAATAAAGTGTGACTAACAAAAAATTTTAAATATATGAAAAAAATGGATACAAGACAAACTTTTTTTATTAACTATTTAATTTTATTCAAAACAATATGTTTTTATGTGTAATTTATTTTACATTTTTTCCCATACATATTTTAGTCATTATCACTATTTGACAATATGTGGGTAAGTTTGTGAATTGATAAGAAATACAATTTGTCACAAGAGGAAATACAATTAATGCCAACTTCATTCTCATGCCGAGTTTAATAAGTGTATCATCTGAAAATTTTCATTCATGGCTTCAAGTAAATCTAAAAACCATCAATTTCTGTGTTATCAGCAAATTTAGTTTTTTTAAAACTTAAAATGTACCATAGGTGCTGATTTGTTGGTGCTCATTTTGAACCAAAGGGAGTGCTCGGCAACTATTTTGACAGCTCCAAGTTTTTTTGTTTTGATATTCAAAATGAAAATGTATATTTTAGAGTATTTTTTAATATTTTTTAAAGTATTTTTTCATATTTTTTATATATTATGAATTATTTTGATAAAATAGGCTGACAATATAATTATTTTAAAAAAATAGTTAAGATTTATTAAAAATTCTTTACTTTTTCATGAATGGAAATTGAGAAAGAAGTCAGTGATGTACATAACATTTTATAATAGGTTACAAACATTCTTTTTAGGTTCTCCACTATAGAATATTTTTATATTTATAAATAGAAATTTATTTTTGAAAAAACTTTTATTCACTTTCATAATTAAAACAGGTAAAACTCTCCATACATTTTGCCACTCAATTTAAGCCAGAGTAATCAATAGTTTTCCAGAAGGCTCATGCACAAAATCCTTATCTAGTCCTTACTCATCCAATATACCCAGCCTAGTTTCTGGCTTGTGGCCTTTGTCAATAAAGAGCCTTGAATCTAAGAACGCTGCACTTAGATCATAGGATCTAATGCAACCCTCCAGATGCCACCTTTTATCTCTACTTAACTCCAAAACTATGAATCTTAAATTGAAAACACTATAATATTTTCAATCCAAGCTCAGTTGCTTATATAGTCATAGAGGTCTGAACTCAGTTCAGTACCTACACATTTTGGTGTCTTTGGTTCTTTAATATGTATGGAAAGTTTTGCCTATTTTAATAACAGTTATAAGCAAGCATAAGAAATGGTGAACATGTGGTGTTTATTCACTTTCATAACCTGACAAATTATTAATTTGTTTTTTACAAATAAATCTAATATTAAAAGACAAATATATTTTACTGCTAATTCTGTAATTGAATCTATCAAAAGTTTAAAACTTTAATTCACTCTGTCAATAAAATAATTGTCAGTCTAAAATTTAATGGTTTTCTGTTGACAATGTAATCATATGATGATTTTACTAATTGTTTATGAAGCTCACAATATCCAGACATACAACTATTTAGCTCTCATTAGAATTTAAGAGCTCATTCCTAATTAGTATCATTAACAAGAAAATGACTGTCCAATTAATTAGAAGATTGAAGACTTTCTCAAATCATTTTTGCTGTGAAACGAACAGGTTCCACTTCTGTTTAATTATCTTTTTCTAAATCTTCTACAGTATCTAAATTTATTGTCAAACCTATTTACAACAGGCATTTAAAGTATGTAAAATATAATGGGTGTATATAACATGGGGAAATCACAATTTTAAGTGAAATATGAACTTCTTTATTGCATAACAGAAAACCGCATAAAAAGATATTAAGAACAAACATGAATCACATAACTTCAAAATCGCATTTAAAATACCTGCACAAATAGAGATATTGGAGTATGTAAAAAATAGTAGAATGACTAATTGCTCAGGAGTTCATAAGAAGTTTCAGCGTGAAATGTAACAGAGTTGGAGCAAAAATCAATGGATCTTGAATTCCAAAATTATAATCATTCTTGTGCAACTTTAACTCGCATAAAGTACAATAAAATTATTCTGCATTTATATATTTAATGACAAACTAAAAATAATGATGGTTTTCATTTCTATGTATATATATATATATATATATATATATATATATATATATATATATATATATTGTAACGTTTATTTATATACGTTGCAAATATATTGGCATTTGGTAAAAGCTAAAGAAAGTAAAAGTAAATTTATATTTTTTTTTGACTATAATTTTTTTTTTTTAAAAAAAAAAAAACGTACAATGAAAGTTAAATTATTCTTTCTATTTTTTTTAATTAATTAGAAATAAAAGTTAGAATTGGAGAGAACAAAAGACACAAATTACCAATCTAGATAAGAGAAAGTAAAAATATTTCAACTAATTAAAGATGGCAGAATTATGCTGAAAAAAATAAAGACTTTGTAACATAAATTTTATAAAGAATATATAAGATTATCAACGTATATTTTGACAAACAAAAGATATGCGCAGAAGTCTGAAAACTGGACCTCTAGTATAAAAAGGAGGGCTTCGGTTGGAGGAACATCTTGGTTTGCCTGATATTCTTTTGGTTGGTTTTGGATTAAAGAATCCAGACCACTCTACGATGAAAAAGTTCTTCATATGAGAGTAGACCGGAGCTTTAGCTGACATCGTTACCGATGGACACCAGAGAAGCTTATGCGACTAGCCTATGGAACCAGCACCAAGATCAACTAATAATCAAAGGCCGTGAGCTCATTTTAACCCCGAAAAACTATGCATAGTTATCTACAACCATCGTGAATTCACTAAAACTTACCGGTAAGACTACTTATTCCTGATTGTGACAAAATTAAGCATTTGCAAACAAGTCTTAAAATAATCCCGATATAGACATTAATTTTCTTATTAAAGAGACTTTCATTTAAATAATTTTATACAAGATCTTGGAAATGAATTGTAATAAGTGAACATTATTAAATTACTTTATCCAACTGTTTTTTATAAATTGATTCATGTTCTCTCCAGTTTAGTTAATTCGTAATTTAACTTACAAATATTTTTAGTTTGTTGGAATAAAAGAGATTTTACTTTTATCAACCTTTTTCATTGTGCATTATTAATAATAGTTATTAATTATTATTAAATTTATTAATATTATTTTAGTGATGTTTAAATATATAATTTACCTTTGCCAATGTGTTTAATAAATTCCAGGAATAATAATATTTAAAAAAAATAATTCTCGTTACGGTATGATGCAATACCGATTAGTTTAAAAGTATTTTCTTTTTTTTATTTGCGAGACATGCTGGTGACAGATTTCAGCGGTCTCTTTAGAATAAAAGGACCTGGTGCCCATATTGAATAAATTAAAAGCTGATTTCATCAATAGCATAATTCTCAACAATTAATAGGCCGAGTTTGATCAGGAAATATAGTTATGTTTTTTAGAAATAGAAATACAACTTTCTTCTTTTTGACATAACTTGATCAACTCGCACGCAGTTTATATTAGCGTGTAGAGGCCTAGCAAAACGGAAAATGTTATAATGGCTTACCCAACTAGGGCTTCGATTTAACTACCACAACCTGAGATAAGTTGTAATGATAAAGAACGTTACAACGATGACCCAAAAAAACTCACAGCCGGAAAATATATAGTAATTTTTTTTAAAAAAAAAAACTAACTAATTAAACCCTGATTATTAAAATATAAAAAAAATATTTTTTTAATATGACTTCCAGAAAAAAAAAAATATGTATATTTTTTTTGATATGTCTAAAAAAAAACACGATCGTGGCTGATGTAGACGTAAGTCACAAGTATTTGACTGGGTAGGCGGTTACTGAAGAGGGGAAAAACATAGCCCCGAGTCCTAGTATGCAGTATATTAACATAAGACCACCTTTATATGCCCATCAGACTATTTCTAGCAGGGATCCCAATAAAGGGGAAGGTGGACCAAGTTGCCACGAGCCTGTAAGACTCAAAACGATGAGCAATGCTCATTAGTGCTTATAACTTGGGCTTCTTATCGTTAATATTACATTAAAGTGGAAAGGACACAGATGAATGTGAAATATTTTCCATTCCCACCATGTTAGACCTAAAAGTGGGTGTTAAAGCCGAACGTCGCTTGTTGAATGAGTCTACACGACATATCAGCACGCTACTAAAAAAAAAAAACACGAATATGAATTTAAAAACTTAAGAATAAAATTAGTGTAAACCCCTATTTTATTCTCATCTCCTAGCGCTGGTGGTATTGTAACGTTTATTTATATACGTTGCAAATATATTGGCATTTGGTAAAAGCTAAAAAAATAAAAGTAAATTTAGATTTTTTTTTGACTATAATTTTTTTTAAAAAAAAAAAATGTACAATGAAAGTTAAATTATTCTTTCATATTTTTTTTAATTAATTAGAAATAAAAGTTAGAATTGGAGAGAACAAAAGACACAAATTACCAATCTAGATAAGAGAAAGTAAAAATATTTCAACTAATTAAAGATGGCAGAATTATGCTGAAAAAAATAAAGACTTTGTAACATAAATTTTATAAAGAATATATAAGATTATCAACGTATATTTTGACAAACAAAAGATATGCGCAGAAGTCTGAAAACTGGACCTCTAGTATAAAAAGGAGGGCTTCGGTTGGAGGAACGTCTTGGTTTGCCTGATATTCTTTTGGTTGGGTTTGGATTAAAGAATCCAGACCACTCTATGATGAAAAAGTTCTTCATATGAGAGTAGACCGGAGCTTTAGCTGACATCGTTACCGATGGACACCAGAGAAGCTTACGCGACTAGCCTATGGAACCAGTACCAAGATCAACTAATAATCAAAGACCATGAGCTCATTTTAACCCTGAAAAACAATGCATAGTTATCTACAACCAGCATGAATTCACTAAAACTTACCAGTAAGACTACTTATTCCTGATTGTGACAAAATTAAGCGTTTGCAAACAAGTCTTAAAATAATCCCGATATAGACATTAATTTTCTTATTAAAGAGACTTTCGTTTAAATAATTTTATACAAGATCTTGGAAATGAATTGTAATAAGTGAACATTATTAAATTACTTTATCCAACTGTTTTTTATAAATTGATTCATGTTCTCTCCAGTTTAGTTAATTCGTAATTTAACTTACAAATATTTTTAGTTTGTTGGAATAAAAGAGATTTTACTTTTATCAACCTTTTTCATTGTGCGTTATTAATAATAGTTATTAATTATTATTAAATTTATTAATATTATTTTAGTGATGTTTAAATATATAATTTACCTTTGCCAATGTGTTTAATAAATTCCAGGAATAATAATATTTTAAAAAAGTAATTCTCGTTACGGTATGATGCAATACCGATTAGTTTAAAAGTATTTTCTTTTTTTTATTTGCGAGACGTGCTGGTGACAGATTTCAGTGGTCTCTTTAGAATAAAAGGATCTGGTGCCCATATTGAATAAATTAAAAGCTGATTTCATCAATAGCATAATTCTCAACAATTAATAGGCCGAGTTTGATCAGGAAATATAGTTATGTTTTTTAGAAATAGAAATACAACTTTCTTCTTTTCGACATAACTTGATCAACTCACGTGCAGTTTATATTAGCATGTAGAGGCCTAACAAAACAGAAAATGTTATAATATATATATATATATATATATATATATATAAGACATATTTTGTGGGTTCATCCGTATTAAAAAATGTAAATATTGATATACCGACATTTCAGCTTGATTACACAAGTTGTCCACTGGGTGATACAAGGTAGAAAGATGGTTGTAGAGGCACTACAATAACTGATTTGACAAAAAAAAAACATTAAAGTTCTACCAATAGCAAAAATGTTAAATTAAGAATGTTTTTAAAAAAATCTTTCCAAATAGGAGGTAGTTTGCATGTATCATCTCGCTTATTGATACAATCTGGCCTTTTAAGTATCTCAATGGCTTCTCTAATTTTACACTGGTAGAGATTATCACATCTGGATATGATCCTGGTACTAGAAAAATAAATTTTATGACCTGAATCTATAGTATGGGGTGAAAGTGTTGCTGATGAGTGTTGTTTAATTGCATTAGCATGCTTATCTCTCCTAACACTGATGCGATGATTACTCATAGCTATGTAAGAAGCTTTACAATTTTCACATGAGATTTGATAAACACCATGAGATTCAAGAGGCATTGAATCCTTAAGCTTGGTTATTCTATTGCTGATCTTATGATGAGTAGAAAATGCTGTATCTATATTATAGCATTTTAATATAAGTCCAATACTGTCTGTAGTTCCTTTTACATATGGAACACAAATCCTAATAGCTGATTTGTCATCTTTTTATTTCCTATTTTGTCCATTTTGGGCTTAAAATAAGGCTATATATGTGTGTATGTGTGTGTGTGATATACACACTTTTATTTATAAATAAAAGTACTAATTATAATGCCTAGACATATATATATATATATGGTTAAAATGGACCTATAATTGATCTATAAATCAATGATAAATAATTAATTATATAGTGATGATATATTGGTTTCAAAAATATTGAAATCTTTTAGAATATATGACCCTTTGGACCCATGTTGTTGCATCAGTTGATCAAATTTTTAAAAACAATGGGAATTGACAACATTGCAGAAATTACCATGGAATATTATTATGATCCACTATAATGAAGGTACTTTCAAAATTTTGTTGAATAAATTGATTACAGATGTAGATTAATCATTATCTGAGACTCGGTGTGGGTTTTTAGAATCAATAAGCCATTATAAACATGGTTTTTATTACCGTGCAAATATTAAAGAATATAAGAGTTGTAATTTAAAAAATAAAATCTAGACATCACTATATAAAATACTTTGAAAACATTCACAATAATTTATATTTCACATTAAAGAAGCAATAAATCAGTCAAGCGTTGTTAGCCGAGAGTCATCGCAACCACCGTGCAAGCAAGTAGTTGGTTGCAGACTTGCTTGCAGACGGTTGTGGTTCGCGTCCCGGCCGATGCTATGACACATGAAAAAAAAAAGCAATAAATCATTACTGAAATGTTTTTTTGCACTAGGCAATACAATATTTGTTATTACATAATATAAAGGATTATATTTATTTTAAATTTACAATAATATATAAAGATGTATGCTCTATTTAAATGTGTGAGAGATGTAATCATCCAATTATTACATATATCTTTTTATAACTAAAAAATAAATTAAAGATATATTAATGTTTAACTTAGGTTTAAAGTTTATATCTGGGCTAGAGACAATTTCTAATTAAACAAAATTATTAATTATAACCATTACTGTATTTATCCAGAGTGGATGGTGAAAATGTTGTGGGTGGAGTAAATATGTCACTGGCCATTTAAAATATAACAATAAATATAAACTATAATCAAGTCCTATAAAATTCATCATATTTAATAATGTATGATTTCATTTCTTACTATATTAAAATAAAGCAGTTAATCTATGTTATGTATATTATAATCCAAAAAAATTTGAGACTATCCATGCAGAATATTAAAGTATATAATTACCAATATCTAGCTAAATAACATTTAAATTTGGATAGTAAAGATTGTTATTATGTCATTATTGCAAAGATGTAGGAAGTTGTTAGTTATTTTAAGATTTATAAATAAAGGATACACGTCAAATTACACAACAAATTAGCTCAAGATAAAGACTGCATATTTAGTCCAATAAAAATGAAAAGCAATGTTGAGGACCACAATTAGTTGGAATTAAAATTAATTGATAAGTTTATATTTATTTGTGTAAAAATCTTTTCCATATTGTTGTTGTTTATTATGTTTGTTAATAGAAATGAGTCTTCATGCTCTCAATGGCCTCCCTATATATTTGTGGGTGATGATTGTTGCATTTAGATAGAACTTTGGTTTTAAAAAAATCTATATAATGGCATTGTCTAAACATGGAAACCATGTTATGAAAATAATATATATATATATTTTACTGTATTAACATATATATATATGGAAACCATGTTATGAAAATAATATATATATATATTTTACTGTATTAACATACTTGACAGTTTTAGCACTGATGCAATAATTACTCAATTGTGTAAATGTGGTCTAGCATCATCACCATTACCAATCAACTGCAGGATGCAGATCTCCCCAAATTCAATCCATCTTCTTTAATCTCTAGCCTCTCTTCACACTATCCCTGTCACTTTCTGATTTCATCTATCCATTTCACATGTGGTCTTTTAAATTTCTGGGAATCCAGTTTAAAATTTCAACTGTTCATCTAATACCATCTTTTCTAGAAATATGTCTAGTTCAACTCCACTTTAGTTTTAATTATTTTAACAATATTTATAACATCTATTTGTTTTCCTATCCATGTACAGCATTTTTGATCCCTTCTTGTTACTTCTAACATGCATCTCTCTATACTTATGTGAATGGTCTGAAATCTCTGTATTGCTCTTTTATTAAGTATCCAAGTCTCAGATCTATAATTAAGAACTGGTGAAACACATTTATTAAAAAACCTTTATTTTTAAACACAAACATATTTCATTTTAATAAGTATTTTGTGCTAAACCACCACTCATTTATTATTTATTGTAACAGAATTACCTTTTCGACCGTTTGTAAACCTTTTAATTTACACTTTTACGATGAGACGACTGTCACGTCAAGCAAAGAAGCAAATATAGACTCATTAACTAAGTTTATATTCCTGATCGAATACTGAGATTACCAATGGAATATTTCAGTATTATCTTTCCCGATCAGAAGCTTCTTCGGCTGCTGGATATTCATTCATAAGAATGATTTATTTAAAATAATCCAGCGCTTGAAAATATTTATAAAATTTGCGAGATTTAATATTGCTGTACTATGTCGACACGTGTACTTTTACTAGAATAAATGTCTAATTAGTCTTTTATAACCTACGGGTATATCATTATAATTAGTATGGTGAAGAAAGAAAAACGAGACTTAAGTAGCTATTTATAAATAAATATTGTTTAATATAATACATTCATAAATATTAAAATATAATATTTCGACATAAAATAAGCAATCATTACAAATAACACAAATTATATTTAATTTAATTATTCACACTAATAATGATAGTTCCTTGATACTGAATAAATATGCAGATATTTATAGCTTATAGTCTTTTCTTACGTATACTTTGATATAGAATAACTACTAATTATTTCGTTCATTCAGATTCACATTTGCAATTGCATTTTTTAATTAATGTGGCCATTTACAAAAGTGTGTGCACGCGTGTTATATTAAAGTTAATTACCTAGGTTTTCTGGACGTTGATGAGGGAATTATTACCCATCATGTGGATTACTCCACTTCTTTTGTAGTGATGGAAATTCTTGGGATCCGGCTGGCTTCTTTCTTGCAGCTCACTTAGGTCGTATTCTTGCGGCTTCATGACAGGGAAGGTGAACCATCAGGCAGGCGCTATCTCTACTATTACTGCATGGGGAAGATGACTTTACATCCAAGGTGAGAGTGGATTAACTGGCATCTGTTGTGGCCTCCTTAGCCCTGCATTATCGATGTTTCAACTTGGTACATTTTTGTTCACAGTTTTCGAACTACTCTGTCTGTCAGCTCAGCAGATTTAAGAACAACTAAAACATGGCTACTTTTTTTACAATTTTCTTACTTAATTGTCCCAGAATTCTTTACTCATCTTCTTGATTGTTTTTGGAATGTCATTAATTACATTTCACACATTTATTTTACCTTCATTAAATATATAAAATTTTCTTCTTGTTTTTTATCCATTTATTTTAATTTTATTTTATTTACTTCCATTTCTTTTTAATAAAGTAATTTTCTTATTTACACACTCTTTATTTTACATACCTATACATATATATTTCATGCATTCACATGTGTATTTTGAAGAGATGATCTTTATCTTTTTTTGTAAATCTATTTATTTTTATTTATAATTGCGTTTCAAATTTATGATTGCTAATTCTACAATTATTAACCCTTTTTATTTACTTTTTCCTTTAAGATTTAATCATCAACTTCGATGATCTTATTTTACTATTCCTTAAATTTTACTAATTTTAAATTCTAAAAAAGTTAACATTGGAAGGTGGAAGATAATGATCTTGGTTGCTTACCTTCATTCACTTTCTTTAATTACCATAATTGATTTTTTTTTTTTTTTTGATTACTTGCATTCCTCAGCTACCATCTTGCTTTTTTAATTAAAACTTAACTTAAAATAAATTTATTTTATTTCCCTGACTTTATTATCCAATTTCTATAACTTAGTTTACATAAACTCACATTTAATATTATACTATATATTAAATGTACACATGTGGGATCGCAGTGTGTGTGATCATCACATTATATATATATATATATATATATATATATATATATATCATATTATATATATATATATATATATATATATATATATATAGCAGTAATTGATTAAATTATTTATGGTAACAAAATAACGTTTCTACTTCTTCATAAATATTAACTTTAAGTACAGATATGTGCATGTTTTTGAAATATTTATAGAAAATGGTAATAAATTCTATTGTAATTGTAGATATATTATTTTTTGTCATAATATTTCTTTTTAGAGAGAATAATTTATTGAAAAAAGACTATATTTTTATTAAAAGGTTGCAAAATCAGTATTTTTATGGCACATCTCTAACAAATAATATAATGACTTTCTTTTATATCTGATAAGTAGGTATTATATACATACAGAAGAATGGTAGACTAAAGGCATATTCATATTAAAATTAGTCTATGCAAAGTATTAGATTATAACATTTTTTTAGGATTTATTCTGTATAAATAATCAAAGCTAATTTTATTCAGTATTGCAAAAGTATTATAACATTTTGATCTAAGAAATTCAATTTTTAATATTATTTAATTAAACAAGATTGCTAATTCCAGATATCTCAGAATACTTATTTAAATGGAAGTCTCATCTGAAATCTGTGCATAGCCAGAAAAACTTTACCATAATAAATGGTGTATAAAATTTGTCATATCAATGGGGAGAACATTAATATAATTCTTATTAATTTCATCATCAAAAAAAGATTGCTCCTTGTCAGTGAGTCGGTTATATAAAAGTGACACTAACATGTGGCTACTTATAATATATATTCTGACTGCATTATTTGAGATCATTAGAAGCACTCACCTTTTGAACTTCAACACACTTTTCATTATATGATTTTTTTGTTTCTGACAGTACAACATGATGAACCACTTAAAGTCATTTACCCTATTGGATTCACATAATTTCTTAAATTCATTCATAATAAAGTCTTCTGGATAATTAAATCACATATAAATATGACTTAATAATAGGTAGTCTTATGGATATAAATATTAATTTTTAACTTGACACTATATATATCTCATTCTACAATAGGACACATATTCAGTGTCCTAAAGTCAAGCATCATATCCAATCAATGCACTAATATGGTAAAATGTAAATTATAATAGAAGTGCATGATTCTAATAAAGAATTAAAAAAATAATTGAAAAACACTGTATATATCATTGGAAAGCTAGGAATTTTAATCTTAGAAAGAATGTTGAATCATGAGTCAGTACTCTATTTTTATATTGATCATCATAACCATTTTCAATCCACTGCAGGATGAAGATATCTTCAAGTTCAATTCATCTTCTCTGCTATTTATCTGCTATTTATCATGCCTGCACACTTTATTATTTCATCCATCCATCTCACACATTGTCTCTTTCTGGGTCTTTTACAATCTCTTGGAATGCAGTTTAAGATTTTAATTGCCCATCTATTATAATCTCTTCAAGTAATATGTCCAGCCCAACTCCATTTCAGTCTTTTAATTTTTTCAATGAGGTCAGAACACCTATTTGTTCACTTACCCATATAATGCGTTTTCGATCTCTTCTTGTTATTCCCAACATACATCTCTCCTTACAATTATTCAAATTATTTATATTATTATTGTTTATTTTAATGCCATTATTGGACTCTGTATGGTTTTATGTCTGAAATAAATCGTTAATATTAAAGAGATTAGTAACATTTGAAATGGGCACCAAAGCAAATGTTGGAAAAGGCTTTTGATGTATAAAACAACTATTGATTATATAGCTGTTGTAAAAAAAATAATATTATTTTCTGATTATTATTTCAGATATTTTAAAAGCAAAATTTGAATTGAAAGCCATCAGCATTTAGCTTGTTTATCAGTTAAGCAGAATATTTATTTATGCCATTATATGTGACGCTTATTTACATCTGTATAAAAGTAAAAAAAAATGTAAATAATAGAATTGATTAGTATATATCCTACATATCCACAACTTATGATTTTTGCATATGTATAAAGGGGCAGAGTGATATTGTTAAAAATATATATTGTCAAGAAAAATATACATATATGTATTGTGCATGAAACTTGATTCAAATGATAAATCTGTTTATACACAAAAGAGAATAGATTTTATTTACACTGTATTAATTTGTTTGAAAAAGAACAAATAAATATCTTCAAATAAATAAAGTGACAAGAGGAAATCTCAAGGAAAAGAAAACTAAAATGTACAATATTTTTTGAAAATTTATTTTACAAAATTTATGCATAAGCGTAATTAATTTAAATTTTACAGTTGCCAAAATTTTCTTTACTGCCTCAGGATATTATGTTAATGATAACCGAAAATCCAAATATTTATATAATAGAATTATATATATTAATCAATCCATAAATTAGTTAATAATTAAAATTAACAAGTGAAATATTTTTACATGATAGTGAACACATGTATAAATATATGTATCATATCTAGATCCACATACTAATTACATATTCTTAAATAGATAAATTTTATCTAGAGATTAAGATAAGTAATAATTCATAGTCATAAAATTTTTGTCAAACTGAACACATATATTTATGTAATTGCACAAATGTATTTTATCATCATTTATATATATATATATATTATAATTCGATGTTTGTATTTTATTCAAATATATATATATATATATTATAATTCGATGTTTGTATTTCTTCAAATCAATATCTTATAATTGAATATTTATAAATACAGTAATTAGATATATGTAAAGTATAACTTTAAAAATTTTATCCACTTAGAAGCACTTTTGACTATCCTTGTAATCGTTGTCAACTAACACATTGAATGGCTAACCTTCCCACTATTCTGTGATCTTAATGTTTGCTGCCTATCTATTAAATTTTTCAAGTTATACTTTACATATTACTGTATTTATAAATATTCAGTTATAAGATTATATATATATATAAATGTTCAAAAATACTTTACATATTACTGTATTTATAAATATTCAGTTATAAGATTATATATATATATAAATGTTCAAAAAGGAGTTTACTGTTAACTAAAAGGAGACTTTAATTCCTCTTGAAGGCATTAAAGCCATCGAGCAGGGCAAATTTCCTAATGCCCATTCCATAGGTTCTTGTCATAACAATTGTTATTACTATGTGATTATTATAGATTATTCATATAATATACAAACATGGATGGGCTGATCACCATCATACATCATCTAGCATGGTGAGTTTATTGTTTTTTACCTCTCCGTTTAAGATTGAGAAAGATCTTTCTAGTGTTTGTTAATGAAATTCTTTTTTCTATATATATATATATATATATATATATATATATATATATATATATATATATATATATATATATATATATATATATATATATATATATATATATATATATAACAGAAAAATAAATCATGACTCTTATTCCCAGGAAGCTGTAAATCCACCAGCCAAGGCAGCAGTTGTTGTTCAAAGGTGGAGGACACTAAGAATCTCTTGATTGCAGATCCGGTCTGCCATTTGATGATGATTTTTTAGTAATGTACTTATAACTGCATCTCATTTTCATGTGAAGAAAGATTGCAAAAATTGAAAGAACTGTCTCATATTAAATGCAACATTATTGAACTTTGAGAAGTTATAAGAAAAGGTGAAGAGACAATTCATTTAAAAAGTGAATACAAATATTGGATGTACAAGTGACGTAGGATTCATTATAAATAAAAAGTAGAAGAACAACATTGTGGAGAATGATAGGATATTGGACAATGTGGCAAGATTAGTTATTCAACTTAAAACAGGTACCAACTGCAGATAATTCAGATTTATGCCCCAACAAGTTCTCATAGTAATGAAGTAGTAGAAGTTTTTTACATGGATGTACAAAAGATTTTTGATCAGACAAAATATTTTAAAATTGTTATGGGAAAATTTAATGATAGAATTAGTAAAGAAATGAAAGATAAAAATGTTGTAGGTAAATTTGGTTATGGTAACAGAAATGGGAGGAGACCTAGACTTGTGGATTTTGCAAGAAAACAAACACTCTATATTATGAATTCTTTTTTTGAGAAAAATGTTAAAAGGAAATGGACATGAAAGTATCCAAATGAAGGTACAACAGATTATATTTTGAATAACAGAAAATAAATATGTCAAGATTGTATTGTCCTTAATAAATTCAACACAGAAAGTGATCATCAATTAGTAAGATGTAAGATGTGTTAGTGCAAAACTAGAAAGACAAAAATTATGAAGAAAGACAATATTTACAGTTGATATTTTCTAATCTTCAGAAACATTTTAATTTATTTAAATTAGAACTTCCAAATCGTTTTGAAATATTAATAGATTTTGAACATGAATCATATTTGAATTAAATTAATAGGAAAATAACTGATACACTTTTAAAAACTGCAACAAAGATAGCTGGTAGAAAAAAGCAGTAATTGACCCATACAATTTCTACTGAAACTAGAGAATTTAGGAGGAAAATGAGGAATATGAAAATATATAAAAATGATGCATTAAAAAGGATTGAATATTTCAAATTTTGTAAAATGTGTAAAAAAGAGTTGATAATGACACAGAAAAGTATAACTGTGAACTAACAAGGATAGAAGAAGATAAAAGTTTCAAGAGTGTATATCAACATTTTGGTATTAGTAAGAAACATATCTGCAGTGAAAAAAAGATGAAACTATTAAAAAAGAGATGACATCATAAAATGGGTGGAAAAATTATATCAAGAATTATATAATAATAAAAAATAGGTATTTTTTACATCTATTAAATCTCTGAATTGCCCAGAAATTTTAAATGAGGAAGTGAGACTTGCAATTTAATTTATGAAGGAAAAAGATTCAGATATTGATGGAATTATAATCAATATATTAAAAGAAGTAGGTGAAGAAATAAATTTTTTTGGCAAAATTATATACCAAATGTCTAAATGATAAAGATAAACCAGATGACTGGAAGAATGCAGTATTAATATTAATATTTAAAAAAGGTGATGAAGAAATGCTAAAAATGTAAGACCTATCAGTCTTTTATCAGTTTTACACAAAAATGTTACCAAGATAATTACAACTCATCTCCAGAAAACATTGGATTTCAACCAACCAAAAGAACAAACTGGATATCTTAGTATTGAGAGAAGTAAATTAAGAAAAGTCATTTGATTATAAATGCATTTATTCAGTAATTAAAGCATTGGATCATCAAGGTATAGACCCAGCATATTGTAATATTCTGAAAAATATTAATAAATATGCAACAGGAACAATTAGATTACATAATGATAAAATGAAGGCTAAAATTGAGAAGGGTGTCTCCAAAATGTTTTACAGAAGGAGAGCTAAAGGAGTAAAACTAAATGGACATTATTTAAGTCACTTAGATTTTACAGATGATGTTGTATTTGCAAATAATGTTTCAGAGTTTCAAGAAATGTTGCAAGAGTTATCAGATGAAAGTAAGAACATAAGACTCAAGGTAAATGTTAAAAAGACTAAAATAATGTTCAATGGATTTTCCCAAAATATGAAAATAAAGATTATGATGAATTCAAAGAAGTTAAAACCAACGAATACCTTGGTTAGATTATTTCTACAGATGGAAACATAATGGATAAAATGAATCATAGAATTAAACTTGGTTGGAGTGCTTTGGTTAGAAATAACTTAATATTAAAAGGAAATATGCCTATGTGTTAGAAAAGAAAGATTTTTAATAAATATGTTTTACCAGTTGTTATTTATGAATCTGAGACTTGGACACTTAATAGAAGAGCAAGATAGACAACTGTAATCTTAAGAGAAGAGCAAGATAGACAATTGTAATCTTAATCTGGAACCAAAATTTTGTAAAAAACCCAGAAACAGACCACATGTGATATGGATGGAGGAAATAAAAAAGTGTGCAGGGGTGATGTGGAGTAGAGAAGCTAGAGATCAGAAAAGATGGGTTGAACTTACAGAGACATTGCACCCTACAATCGATTGATAATAGTTGATGGCGAAGATGATGATGTGCATATTTGCCACATTTTAATAATTTTTGATCTGTTTTTAATTTATTGAAATTAATGTATGTGATCTTTGTAAATAAATCAGAAATAGATGCATGTTAGACTTTTAGTTATTTTTATTTTTATTACATTTAATTCATATTTTAAATTGTGATTTATTTAAATACTAGTTTAAGTAAGTACTTTATTTTTACTCTTGTACCCATTCAATTAAAAAGTTTTCTGTCGAAGAAGCTAACATTAGAGAATAATAAAAATTGCTGTATATGTTTGTGGCTACTATAATTCTATTTTAGAATCTGTAAAGAGAATGCATAGTGTTAAAAAACTCATACTAAGTGTTAGTGGAAAAGTTGTACTCATTTATATGTTTATTTTGACATATATCTGCTAAGTATTATTTATGACATATTTTTATTCCATTCAAACATATATCATCATCATATCATTATTTTCAACCACAGCAGAATAAAGATCTTACCATTTAACCCTGTTTTCACGATCTCTAACCTTTGTTCCATACAACACACCAGAATACTCTTTTATGTCACCTATCCATCTTATCAGTGATGTTTTTCTAGATCCTTTACAATCTTCAGAGGACCAGTTTAAAATTTCAACTGTTTCTCTATGTCAAGCCCATCTCAAATTTAGTCTCTCAATTCTTTCAAGAATTTCATTAATACTTGTTTCTTCTGTCACCTATGTATACCATTTTGATCCTTCTTTTTATTTGTGACAGATATCTATCCTTCCTTTACTGAGTTATCTGAAGTCTACATCCTGCTCTTATGATATGGTTCAAATCTCAGATTTATAATAACAACTAATTCAATATATTTACTTAAAAAAAATTTTCAAACACAAGGGTTTTTTTTTTAATTATAAGTTATTTCTAACAAACAAACTGTAAATAGCAAAATATATGTATGGTAATATAAAAAAGCAGAGTAAATATTCTATTAATATCTGAATGAGATTTTAAAGAATGGGGTTCTACATCAAAAACATGCTTATGAGGAATGGGGGGGGGGGAGGAATAAAACAAAATTTTCTTTTAAAAATTAAGCATTTATTTTAAGTATTATAAGTCGAATCTCTTTCAAAGTACAATCCATTTGATGCAATGCATCAGGCTAAACTTTTTTCCACTTTTTGATGAAACTCTTGCAAAGTGACATCTTTTAATGCTGCCATCATATTTTTTCATAATTCCCATCCCCACAAACCCTTTTCTTTTGAAGCACTTCATTCAGGAAAATAAAAAGAAATCACAAAGAATGAGATTGGGTGAATATGGCTGATACTAGAATCAAGAATTTGAGTACTGGCACATTGTTGTAACAAAGTTTGCATTCCACACATGCTGGATGGGCAATGCAATAAGTATCATTTTGATATTCGATTTTACTCAGCATACACTTTTAGGATGTGGTGAATTTGACACTTCTATTATGCCACTAATAAACTTGTAATTTTCACAGAGCAGCTTTGTGTAAACTGCTTAAAGCATTATAATGGCCTTCTTTGCCATATTCCCCAACAGAAAATGGAATTTCACATTATTCCACCTTTTCAGCCTTGACAAATAAGCAAGTTGCCTTTAACAAACAATTTTTACTATGTGGCACAATGACAGCACTCAATTATGATAATTGGAAGACTGATGGAGGGGAACCCTCAAATGTAATCCAGTGATGGAAGCATGCATTACAATGTACCAACCTACTGAGAATGGTGCCAGTTATTTTTGGATACCACTACATAGCTGTTAATATTTTATGTTATACATACTCCTTTTTCTGTATTGAAGCACACTCGTTTTGGGGGAAGGGGTGATTCCACTGTTATTGCTATAAATAGGTTGCCTTAATAACAGGTTGAGCTTCTTGATAGTTATTGATAAAAGAATTGTCTAAGTGTTGAATGACTTTAATATATATATATTAAACAAAACAAGTTATAAATTTCATAACTTGCTATAGCTTGCATTTTATATTCACTAGATGGAGCTTTACCAATAGCCCAATATCAAACTTTGTTTACATAAACACTGAGAGAGACAGAATTCAATATATCTTTCAAATTGTCTCCAACCTATAAACCATGGTTTCGAGCTAGTTGGCTCACAGGTAGGAAGACCAGAAAGAAACTGACATGAGCCAACTAGCTCGGAACCATGGTTTAAAAGTTGGAGACAATTTGAAAGATATATTGAATTCTATCTCTCTCAGTGTTTATGTAAACAAAGCTTGATATTGGGCTATTGGTAAAGCTCTATCTAGAGAAGTGAATGAAAATTAGATGTGCTATATGGTAATGAGTTTGATTAATCATATGTAATTGAGGCTATACACACATTAAAGAAAAAACATTTATGAACAAAAAATTATTCCAGAAATTTAAGCATGTAGTCCAAATGTGTTTGGTGTAGATTGGGTCAAACATTGTGATTTCAAATTTAAACATTAAACTATCATAATCTGAGATAGTTTGGTTGTTCATAATATTAAACTGGACATATTATGTACAGAAATTTGGGTGATTAACAGAGAATCATAAGATTATAAAGACTTGATTACAATATATATGTTTAATTATATGTCACAATAAAAATTAAATGAAAGTTTAGTTTGTGAAAGTTATTTTTTTATAACACATTTAGCTGAGCATTTTCCTTTTCTATTTCAAATGAAACCTAGCAATTCTTTCATTATATATTTCTCCATATTTGAACATTTTATTTTTAGAATTATTATTTTTTCTATATAATAGATTGATAATCTTAACATTAATTATTACAAATATATACTGTCAAGCAATAGGAATTTTGAAAATTAGTATTTTATATTTTAAAATATGAAAATTAATAAAATTCTTACTTAACAAAATGGCTTTTTGTGTCATTGGAAATAATTTATTTATTGAAAAAGTAGAAAAAAAAATTAGATATTGGAATTATATGCTCTTAAAATAAATGTATATTTAGGATTAATTACCATCAAAGAAAGAAAAAAATTCTATAAGTTAAATTATTTCTTATTAAAAAAAATTTTAAATGTTTTCTTTATCACTTGTTAAAAGTCTACCAATATAAACTTTTACCTTGATAACAAACATTTTTAGAAGTTTTATTTTTAAAATAAATTATTGTTAAAAAATGTCTTATTAGTGATGTAGTTTATAGTTTAAAAATTAGTATGTTATAAAAATTTTGCATCATAATTTTTAATTTGTAAACAATTTATAAAAATTAAAATTTTCCTTTGGATATCTAAATTATTCAGCTGTTTTCCCTTGGGCTAAACACTCAGCCAATCAGAATTTCTGATTTTTATTGACTACCTAGGCTACTTCCCTCATGACATTATCTTATTAACAGGGTACTATCAATCATGCAAAAGGTTCCTATAATGCAGACATTATAGTTAGGAGATATAAAAGTTCTGAAGAAGATTGTTGGGGCAATCAAAACCGTAAACTATAAAAGAGGGTGGTAAATAAAGCATTGTGTAGTTATAGTGATAATATCTTTGCATCTTATAAATTACTAAATAAGTATCAAACATCTCTAAGACAGTAATTTTAGCATCTCAAGACAAATTGTAATATATATTGGATAAATCTTAAAAATTATATTATAAATCTCAAAAATAGAATACCCCGAAAAATTCAGTAGTTTTCAAATAAATTTGAGAAATTTGAAAATGAGTTTAAAGTCTTTGAATTGAAATGAAATGTAAAAGAAAATAAAAATACCCACAAAATTTGATGATAAGTGTTTGCTATTTCAGAATTTAATTTATGGAAACTCTTTAATGCATTTCAATATAACATACAAGAGAAGTTTATAAAAATTGCAGAATAACTATAGAATTTATTTGATGAATTTTAAGACAGAATAACAAAGAAACACATCAATACAAAACAAAAACTAAAAATGACCTTTATTTAATTTCAATCCAAATGTAATTTTACATTCACCATTTTATATTCATCAATAAAAACAAACCAGAAAAAACATCTTGCTTTATGACATGTGTTTTGCCCAATCAATGTTCCTAATCACAGTACACTCATTCTTTTTCTGATGTTAAAGGATAATAATTCAATTATATTGATATCTATAAATTAGAGGGACTTGAGAAACAAAATCAATAATTTGGGTTAGGAGTAATTTCTCTAGATATAAATAAAATAAAGTTAATAGAACAGTGGATGATTATAGAAGTCAAAACCATCTGAACACACTTTTGGTTAAAATACATATCTTATACTGTTTGTATTTATGTATTGGACTATTTCCATCCTCTAATATGAATACTGAATGTCTTTAGAAAAATTTAAACTTTTTACTTAAATATTTCAAACACATTCAATTGTTAAATAATAGAACACATGTTAGTATGGGCATAAACTAACCTGTGTGCTATTACTAACAGTTGAATGTATTTGGAAAATTAAATAAAAGGTTAAATTGTTTTAAAGACATTCAATACTCATATTAGATGACAGAAATAGTCCAATATATAAATACAACTAAAGCACCATCATCACAAACCTTAATTTAAATATATACTTAAGTATATACATGTGGTGAAGAGAAGCTAAAGATAGAAAAAGATGGATTGAACTTGGAGAGACCTTCCTCCTGCAGTGGATTGATAATGTTTGATGATGATGATGATGACACACATGTACATATCTATATGTTAAAAAGTGTGCAATATGACCTATATATAATCAACATACTCTGGAATAAACTCTACATTATTCGATATACCAATAAAAAACATTAATAATCACTATAGTCAGCTTATGACAGCTATATCATCCTAAGCAGCATTTAACATTAGTGTTATGCAATTTTAATGAGCTGTTATTGTGTAAATTTTAAATGTTAAATGCTACTCAGGATGGTATAAATTGCTATAAGATGGCTTTAGCTATATTATTGATTTTTTTTTAAAATTGGTATCATATATAATAACACAGCAAAAGGTACATCCACTTTTTCTTTTAAAATATATATGTTTTACAATAATATTAACAAATAAAAAAAATCCTTCTCCTTTTTTCTTTTCAAAAACTTTATTTTTTATCTCAATACTGAACATATATATACATTTATATACAAAAACTCCAACGTTTCAACTGTTCTATATCATACAGTCTTTTTCAAGGATCTGCAACAATATTAAATACATATCAACAAATAAACTTCAATTACATAAAAACTTTCTCTTACATTAACATAATAACAAACATATTAAACATATAGAAATATATTTTACTTACATCTTTCTCCCACTGCTATATTTTATTACTCTTTTTTTTTTAATTTACAGATTTTAATCACAGATATATCTTAAAATCATCCAAGAAACTTTCTATACAAATTTAAATACCAACCCTAATTTCCAATTTTTTTTGAAAAGAAAAAAGGAGAAGGATTTTTTTATTTTATAATATTTAAAATTGGTATGTTTAATATTGTAGTTTGTTCCAGAGTATTTTGATTATTATATTTATTTGATTTTATATATAGGAGATCTGGATACATATTACACATCACTTTGAAAAAAGAACCAAAGTATAGAAAATAAAATTTTTATTATGATTATTTTATTCTATTTTATTTTTTAAAATTATATAAATAATTGAAAACCATGAGTATAGAAAGAAATCATTCACTCAGAGAATAAATATAGTTTTACATTGAACTTTAAGTCCAATAATTTCACCAAAATACATTATGAACCATTAAATTGGAAAAAAGAATAAATGTCTTTATGCTGTTCTTCCATAAAATAATAATTAGAAAATAATAAATTCTTACAACGGCTATATAAACATCATTTTTTAATATACATAAAAAACCTTTTTCAGAACCTGATTTGGTGCTTTTTCAAATGTTAATAATCTATTATGTTAACGAACTATTACAGACATAAAACTACCTAGTGTTCAATAATAAAATTAAAACAACCAATACAAATACAAATTATTAAAATAAATCAAAACCTACATATAAATCCAGTATTTACAAAATAATTGACTATATCATAACAATATAATAAATAAATAAATTACATGCATTTTTTTACAATTATATATATATATTCTACCCTCTATAACGTATTGGACCCCTAAAGTTGGGCCACCACAATCTGCCCTTTACCTATGTTGTAATTATGTATATATGTGTACTCCACTTCCCCCAAAATAAATAATATAACATAGTGAAAATCGCCTCACCGGGTTTTAGCTCTAATAATTAATGAGATATTCAATTAAATGCTTTACTAGCTCAGGTTTCTTAAAATTAACTTAGGTTCTGTTTTAGACTAACTCAAATAACTATTCTATAATTCATGAGACTAGAAGTGGAAATAAGGGTGACAAAGTAGATTACATTGAGATAATATCCCATCGGATACCATCTCAATGGCATAAGAACACTATCCCCCTTTATACTACTATTACATATAGTAACTACATAGTATTCTTATGACTTCTGCAACTTCTAATCACTAAGACTCATTTAACAATTAAAGTATTAATCTTTTATCTATAATAACAATAATAGTAATTATCTAGCTCAAATGAAATAATCTCAGGTTCTTAAATTTATTCAAGGTTAAATTAAAATAAAGTAGCAAAATATGATAAGGGATTTTGTGTCATAATTTACTACTCTGAAATTAGATTAATAATAAAACAATAATAATAATAATCACAATCTTCATTGTTTAATCTAACTAGTACAGCTTTTCTTTTATCGTAAATTTATAACCGTAATAAATTAGTTAATAATTTAATATCCTCCCCTTTTTTTATCTTTATGTAATAAAATAAATTAGTAAGTGGCAGTGTTTAGATAATCTGATAAATGAAGCAAGTGGCAACTAATAGCATACAATTTAGCAAATCATTATGACAATGGGTTTATGACCAGTAACGCAATGCAATTTTATAATTATTCAATTACAAAAAAAACATCAATAAACATTTAAGATTAAATATACTTCTCTATTTATATTTGTGCAAACAATTATATACTTAGTTTAATGACGGTAAACATACCCTATGAATTCATGCCATGATGTAGAGAAAACAAAACTCAGACACAAGTTTTAATAAACAAATTTTAGAATTTTATTAACAACAATCAAAATTAAGATAAAACAAACAAATCTATTTACATTTATTTACAAGGGATATCCTCCTTTCTTTTAACCTTACAATAGTTGAATTATACATTTTTAGATTTCTTTTATAGTTAATTTAAATTATTATACCTTTTATAAGTTATTTATTTATTTCTCATTAGGTTCATTATATTACTTATTTTAACTATTTTATGGGTAATACTATTCTTTACCTTTTAATATTAAAGTTACCGTATTATAAATTATATATGTGGATAAACATCATTTATAAACATTATAAATTTACAAGCAATATGGTTTTTCCCCTTAAAAAATTATTACATTTCTTATAACTCTATATAAGTCACTCTGCATATTGTTCAAATATTATTACTACCTATAATGTTTGTTCTCTAATGCTCATAAACTCTAATACATTCATTCCATAAGCCATACTCATGTATAATGCCATAACACGGGTTTAATTATCACCTGTTTTAGTTTCACATATACTATAATTATCGAATGTTATTATATTCTTTAAATATGCAATACTTATATTTTTAAATATAATCAACAATAAGAAAAACATTAAATCATTTTTAATATATTTGTATATTTCTATTTGGATATATTTTTATAAAATTATAGTTCATTTCTTGAAAAATTAACATAATTCTCTGACTCCTTCCTTTCTTAGGATATCTGCATCTTTCTTTCAATAATCATAATCTACTCTTTGTTAATACTTAACTATTCTTATTTCAAATAATAGCATGACATACATTCTAAAATATCTATTGTTTCTTTTTTTAATATACTTATCATATAACGATGTAGTTGCAAGAAATACAGATAAAGATAGCGAAAGATGTATAGGATATCGGGAAGATAGATAGATAACTTATCAAAATATATACTTCAAAATGTATGGAACAGTGTGAATAGGTCCGATATTCATTGTCTAATAACCCTGGCGATAAGCATGATGTGGCAGCTATTTATTCAGCTTTACCAAACATCTAATACAATTCACAAGAAATATAAAATAACACCGTCCATGACAACATGTGTAACAGTCATAGGGCTTTGTTAACTACGCTGATTACCATCTAAAACTACTTATTATTCCATTCCCTGTAGCATCCTAGTTTTTTAATACATCCTCTTGGTTTCCGAATCTCCACGTATTACCAAGTCACTACCCAAACTATCTCTCAAGATTTTTACTGTATCCAACATCGATAAAACTAACTACCTTTTAAAACAATAAACAAAATTCACTAATATAAAAAACATTTCCCTATTCTATAAGAACAATTTGTCTTGCTTTATTACACTGTAGGTTTGACATCTATGTTTTGTTAAAATAGCACTTAAATATCCTAATCGGAAAAATTAACAGAAAATATGACATAACCATTGGTTATATTGAACTATATTAATAACACATTAAATGATTATCGTATGCATATTTTTAAAAAATCTAATCACATCTCAAAGTGTTTTAGAGTGTTGTTTTTCAAAATGCATTTTACAATAATTACAACAATAAAACTTTTGCATTACATTCATTCGATTCACAGCTGATCTAAATAAATAAAACATACATTATATCATTAATAACCATAAAATGTACCAAAATAATCTTTACCTTCCTATTAGAGTTCGTAGTAGGTTTCTTTCTCCTCGAGCATCGCAAACATACAAAATTTCCACACACATACAATTTCATTTGAACATTCAAAATCACAACATATTATTTTATATAATGTTATATTGCGAATTAATGTATTTGTTTCCCTATCGCTATCTAAAACTTAATGTTTAACTTAGATTAATAAAGAAAATAATTTAAACCATAATCACATATTTTCTGGCGGTAAATCTTGATTAGTCCCATAATATTTATTATTTCTTCTTTTGTCCGAATGTTCTTCTTTTGGCTTATTAAAGTTTTAAATAAATTAGTTCATTTAGTAAACTGTTTAGACGATCTTTAGTTTCAATGTTTAATTCAAAATTATTAAAAAACATTTATTTAGTTATCCCACGAAGTTTTTAATGTTCGGGCGAATATTACCTCGGCGCGTTGATGCATCTTTACTTCTAGCAGAACTACAATTATCTAATAATTACGGTAACAATTGCGTTTTTCCATGGATCCAATATTTTATATTTATTTCTCTGTAAAATATTTTTTTCTTCTTTAGGCAAGTGTTTTCCCTGGTAAATTTCACTTTCATTCATTATTAACCTTTTAACCGCTAATTATATTATTGGTTGTATGAGGTAAAAATCAAATCTTTTAATTGGCCAACTCACAAACTGAAGACAAAGCCTATTGTTAAAACATATTCGCCTATAATATTAAATTCAACTCAGATACGTTTATAAAAAGTATATTATTAATTTTTCAGGTTATGAAGAGAACGAAAGTTCTTTCAAAAATAAATTGCTATTTATTTATTCTAAAATATTCAATATCGGCAACATAAAAGCTATAATATAAACAAAAAGATCGACTTTTACGTTATAGAAAAGTAAATATTTCTTTTTACTACATCTTCAATATTTTTACTAAAATCTTCAATATTTTTCGAAAATAATTTTGTTTTTTTATTATTCTCTCTGAAAATAATTTTTAATTTCCATAAATATAATTTTATAATAATTTAAATCGTATTCGAAATGAAAATCTCAGCGTTTTTCTTTATTTTCTTTGATCAGGCAGTTTCTTTGTTCTTTCCAGCCAATCAGAATGTCTTTTTCGGCTGAGAGCATGCTAAGAACCAATCACAAATAATGTTCCTTCTTTGTTTAGGTTTAAATGCGTTTTTTTTTATTTTTTACTTGTAAAATAAATCGGAAGATGGCACCATCTTACAGAACTTTTAAAAACGAATTCAATACGTGTTTAACAAATATTTTCGTATAAAAACTGGCTGAGTTAGAGTGATGTCAGATGTCGACGAGGAGCCTCGTAAGAGGCGGGGAAAGAGTTAATTTATATACAACATTTTCGATCTTTAACTATTTCTAGAGTATTTGCTCAGGTCATCTTAAAGAAAGCAATTCATAAAAATTCTTGTTGTCCATTTATTCTTATATGAATAATATTTATTTTTATTTTCCATTATATTTATTAACTTTGCGCACAATGTCCTTTCATTAATTTTATACGCATGAAAGCAGTTTTCATAGTAATATGCTATATCAACTATATCAACGAACGACATTAACATTTTTGGAATATTATAAAATTTATAACTTGTTTTCAGAACCTATCCATTTTTTATTGAAAATTCAGATTATATTTTAATAGAATCCACTGGCAGGTTACTGTGGAGTTAGTGAAACATTATTATGAGAACTTTTTTTAAAATTTTATTCTTAGATTCTCTTCGGAAGATTTTAAATTGTCAGTTAGTTTCTTTCAAAGATATTATTAAAGTTATAATAAAATTGACTAATAAATTGAAGAAAGAAAGAAATTTTAAAGAGCTTAAAATTTTACCTCTGCTCTGGAGTCAACACATTTTTGTTCTCCTCGTTTATACAATTAATTGGCCTGATTTTTGTTGTCTGCCAAGATCTATCTTTTTATTGGTCACTCCCTACTTTGGTTTATAAACAATTTCTAAAGTTTTAAAATCGTGACGTAATAGACTTAAATATTAACCTATTATTATTTTTAAATTAATTATTATCTATTACAATTTAACTACTTCTAAATAATTTTGAAACAATAATTAATAAAGATGTATAATACTTATTTTTTATTATAATGTGTGACAATTCCATCCAGTTCCATAATATACTATTTAAATATTTTAATTATTTGTATTAATCTAAACTGGTGCTTATACATAAAATATTCCAGACAGTCATGTAGACATTTCCAGTGTTTAGTCTATTTTTATCTGTCTTAATAAATTTGCTACTTATATTATTTAAAATGATTATATAAAATTTTGAAAAATAATTTAGAAAAATATAGAACTAGATGCCATCCTCACCATCACAATACTTATTATTAATTATATTACATTAATCTTTTACTACTTAATCATAGTTCATAATCATAAATACTATATAATATTAATTTTAAAATTTTTTAGTAATTGACCATTTATAACCATCATTGACCTATAGAAAAGGGCACAATATATATATATATATAATTTTCCATTCATTTTTAATTAACCAGTTATTAACCAAATTTATAGAAGTCTTGTAAATATTTATACAATTATTTAAATTATTTTTAATACAATATGTTTTGTATATTTGTCTTCTTTTTGGATCTTTGATGAAATTTAAACATTTAATACTTTTTGTAGCATGTATTCTATGCCTATATTTCAAATAAGGAATGTATAATGTAGATTTATCATCTCTTTTATTAATTGCATTATTATGTTCTTTGGCTCTTACCTCTAATTGTTTGCCAGTATGCACAAAGTAAACCATTTTACAAATTTTGCATGTAATTTTATATACAATTCCTTTTTTATATCATATATCATCCCTTAATCTTTAATTATCTATTAATAGATTTAGGTTTTTTATGTTTCACTAGTCAATATTTATATCCATCTCAATATAATTTTTGTTATACTTCAATGTATTATATATCTTAGGATAATATGAAAGTCTAATTCATTTCTTATTTGACTCATTATTAGCATTAACAATACAATTATTTTTCTCAGAAATATTCTCATCTACTACAGATGTTTTAGAATTAAAAAAGGCTTTTTATATATATAAAAAGTTGATATTTATATAGCTGTTGTAGGAAGTTATTATTTTCTGATAAATAGTATGAATCATTTATAAGAAATAAGCAATAATTGAACTTGTTACTCTACATTTAAATTATATGAGAAACTTTAAAAATGCAAGTAAAAACAAATCTTAAAATTTGAGAGAAATATTTAATAAGTATACATTTTACTAAATATATTACTATTGTAAAAAAATGCTAGTCTGTAAAAACATTTAAATTCCTATCATTTTTTAAATAATAATTTTATAATTTATGATCATTTAAATTTTTATATCAGAAAAAATTGATTTTCCTTTGAAACACAATGTATTAAATTAAAGCATATAAAAACAACATTAAATAAACATAATGTATGTTTTAAATTTTATTTTTGATGTTTTTTTATATTCTGTTGTTGATATTTTTTGGTAATTATCTCACCAATAAAACTGAAATTTTGTGTGGAGCTGTTATTTTTTTTTAATCGATGGTCAGTCACTATTGTTTTTTGCATATAATAAAATCTTAATCCCCTTCCATTGTGCTAGTATTGTTATAGTTTTCTTTGTTTTCACTTGCTGTAAGCTTTCAACTTTAATTTTAGTATTAAAACATTATTTTATACCATAATATAATAAATTTGACTTCATTTGATAGATACTTTTGTTTAGAAAATAAATAAATTAAAAACAAACACATTTAACTTTTGCAATTATTTTAAAAAATAGATTTTAATCAAAAGGTTTCATTGATGGAGCAGATTGATTTTGCAAAATGAATAAAATCTTTTTTTGTTCGATAATGTGAATGAATACTTATCAATATCTGGTAAATGTATAATTTTTATGATAGTGCTATATTTTCTAACAGACTATGAGTGGTGTTATTGAGACCCCTTCAAATTTTTTGATAACATTACTCAGAAACATAGATTCTTTTATATTTAAAAATAAAACATTTCTGAAAAAAAAATACATATGTAATAATATATAGTGTTGATTTTTAATAAGTATCACCCATTTATTGGCAGAAATAATCATAAACTTTTCAAAAAATGAAGTTTTTAATTATCTCACATTTTTTCTAGAAGTAATATCACAAAGTTCAAGACCTTTAAATAGCCAATAGACCCATCAATGTGGATTTTAGCAGGCTTTGAATTACCCACATTTTAAAATATCTTAACATTAGAATTTTTGTGAAATTAAAATATTAGAAAAAAATACACGGTTAATTTTAAGAATCTGAATAGATAGATCAATTTCTCAATTGAAGACCATGCATGCAAACTGATTTTTTTGATTTCTCAAATGAAGGAGAATTATAAGAAAGAAAGATAAGTTTATTTAAATAAAAATTACATCATGAAATGGAATGTATAGTTTGTTATTATAATTTTAATAATGTAATTGATTATTTTTTTTAGGTTACTATAATTTGCTATTAGAAGATATATTTTTGCTTAGGGGAAATTATAATTTCTCTAGTATTAAACATTAATTAGAAATTCGTTTAATAATAACTATTGTTGAGTCATTGTTATCATTTTTTATTGTATTTTAATTCTGAATGTAGTAAAAATTTATTTGTAATTACATACTTCAACATATTTCTTCTCCCTGGTGAGAGGTTTTGTAAGCTTCTGACGTTTTAATTTAGTATTAAATCATTATTCTACATTAGAATTTAGTAAATTAGACTTTGGGGTGGTAGCAATATACATTTACAAATGAAATACTTTTAAAAAATCATAGTTGTAATTTGCAAATAATATAAGATAGATAAACATAATGACAACAAATGAAACTTTTGACTTTGAACTGTTGAGAGAGTAGAGTAACTTTAGAAAACAAATGAAATCTTTTTTAATTAAAATTTGTATTTAAAATATCAATGAAAACAATGTTGATCTTTGACAAATGTATCAAATTCTGATTTAATGTGTTAAAATTGCTTTAGAAGTTTTATAATATCTCAAAATTATTTTAATACAGTGTCAACTATGATTTATTAGTTTTAAAAAGATAGGGTGATAAGAACGCCATGGTTTTCTTTGTTAACATTATGCTAGAAGTTGTTATGTCAATTTTTAAAATTAAAAAATGCACATACAAAATAATAGTGTAATAATGTGTAATTTTTATTTTTAATGATTATGTAAAAATAATCATGAATATCAATAAGGTTTGCCACTTACATAAACTTTGCCATCTGGTTGACCAGATGCAAGGTGATTTTTCAAAAGTTACTTAATGAACTCAATAACTGCTTCCTCAACATAATTAAAAATATCCAAGAAACAGACAAGAGAGAGGCTGATCCATACCTGACCATATTAACCTGGGAATTCACAACTGGCCTAAACAGCACCTTTCCAATCAACCCCTAAATAATTTATATGAAAATAACTATTATGATTTAATAAAACCCTCCAACCATAACTTGCCAAAACAGGGTTTACTAACAAAGGTATTTCATTATAGACTATATGAATAATATTCACATTGCATCCACAGACTAAGTTTTTCACTAACACTCATTTTGTATTCTACTGACATTTGGATCATTTCTTCCTTGTATATATCACCCTGTAACATCATCTAGTTAATTCTTGTTATCTTGTTATTTTTGTTTTTTTGTAATCACTTATAGGTCAAATAAAATTATCTTGAAAGAGAGAATATCAATAAACTTTATAAAAATTGAAGTTTTTAGTTATTCCAAATTTTATGTTAAAGTAATATTTGTATATTGTGATTTTACTACATTATTTTCATTCAATGTAGGAACTGGTTTCTATGCACATTTAACATCTTGTGGAGGGATGTAATCATAAACATATAACCAAAGACAGTCAAAAAAGTCTATGATCCCCAAGATCTTGGGGATCATAGATATTTTTCACATCTTTGGTGATATGCTATGATTACAACTCTCTACAAAGTGTTGAAAGTGAATAGAAACCAGTCCTTAGCTTGCATGAGAATGATGTAGTGAAAATCATATTACAGAAATATGATTCATTATTAGATAATCTCTAGTCTAATAAATGAATAACTAATAAAAAATATTCTTATCTAAAAGTAATCTTGCATGTGGTCTTAAAATTGATTACAAATAACAGTGTCCAGCAATGATTTGGAGCTGGGATTAAAATACTTTGACCTTTGTGTTTTTCAATTATAATGGCCTCTTTAGACTTTTTTCAATTAAAAAATCAAAATGCAAAAGTATGTAAGTTTACTAATTTATAAAATATGTCAATATATGGCTCTACAAGCAGAATTTAATACTATTGAAATTTCAGTATTTTTTCTGGCTTTGTCTGAAATAAAAAAACCATAAAAATGTAATGGAACAAGTAGACATTGAGAGTTGCCAATCTTAGTGATTATTTATATTCACATATGAAAACTATCTTTGCCCTATTCCTATTAGACTACAATACAAGGATACTGAAGCAAAATTATAAAATACATTATACATTCTAATTATCATTGTTATAATTTATAATTGTATAGCATATAAATAATGAAGGAAATGTGTGCAATACATTCCTTTATGTCCTTGAGTATAGGAAAATATGCTGTGATCATTATGTCTTTTTACAATGTTTTAAACCTATATATATATATGATACATCACAGTCTCAAGCTGCTTGCTTACACAATAAGTTTTAAATTTTTCAGTTGAAAAAATTTTCTGAAGATGTCAGTAGTATGCAAACATTTGAGGCAAAGTCAATAGCATTTGTAGTAGTGATAGCAGACTGTTGGATAATAATGCCATGAGAAAGTGGCCTAGATTTTAATAGAAATGAGAATCTCTGATTGGCTACATTTGTTAACCCAAGTTTAAAATTTAAAAAATGTAATTTTTAGTATTTTTTTTAAAAATTACAGATTGTTTATGCAATATTTTTATAAAAAATATTATTTAAAACCAAAAAAATATGTCACTAAAAAAGAATGTTTAAAAACATTTATTTTTTATAAAGACATTTTTTAAAAAGTTCATTATGACAAAACACATGTCTACTTGTCAATCAAAAAATCATCTTTGTCAAATGATAAAGTAATTATCTTTAAAATTTTTAATAACCATAAATATTATTTTTACTTTTAAAATTTTACTTTTTTTCATAATGATAACTTACCCTAAATTTATCTTCATTTTGATAACATAAAATTTAAATATGTAATATTTCTTTCTACTATCATTTTAGATAGAAAAATATGTTCAATGACTATTTAATATTTCATTCTAATAACTTTCTGAATGATGTCAATACTCATTGTTGTAGATAAACTCTGTTTAGAAATTTATTTTTATATTCTTAAAATGTCAAATATTAACATTTAAAATGCTTAGTGGTTGAAAGCTTCCATTTGTAGTTACGATTACCAATATATAATATAGAAAAAGTTTCATCGTAAAAATAAAATGTTCAAATATGGTGAACAAGGCACAAATTTCTCACTAGAGTTTTTTCAAAATAGAAGGTAGAATTTTCTGGTAAACAGGTTAGGAATGAATTGCCTTGATGAAGCTAATGTCCTATGACATCAAATAGATTGACATTTTTATATAAAAACACATTTTGAAAATATTTTTCAATGATCTGTATACCAATAGTTGATTTTTAATTAAAGTAGTGAATACAAAGTGATGATTATGACTATAACAAACTCTCACATAAAACCCTTGTATATAAGGTCAGGACATATATTTATAATGGAAGATATATTATAATTAATGTATTATAATAAAAAATATCTTTTATTGCATATGTTTTTTCTTATTTCCATTTCAAGTGAAATATATTCTTGGTGTGATATACTAAAACCATTACCTTTAGTTTTAGTCAGTTCATATATAAATGGAAAATGTTATAGAATATATCACTACAAATGCATTCCCATTATAATGATTATACTACAATACAACATATATTTTATGGACTTTTGAAGAGAGAATTAAAAAAAAAGATTAATTAAACACTACATGTGAAGTTTACTATTATATGGTTGGAAAACATGGACAATAAGTAAAAACAAATAGGGAACCAATTAGAAGACTTTGAGATGTGGACATGGAATGGAATGGAAAAAAAAATAGTTGGATGAATAAAATAATAAATGAAGACGTTTTGAAAAGTGTTAATTAAAGAAAAAGATTGATTGAGGAAATCAGAGAGAGAAAGAGAAAATGGATTGGACATATATCAAGAAGGAACTATAGTTTAATGAAAGTTATTTTGGAGGGAATGATGAGTGGAAATATAAAAAAAGGATAGAAAAGATTGGCATTATTGGATGATATAAGAAATGGAAAGAATTATGTGGAAATAAAGAGCTGAGCAATGAAAAGAATGGAATGGAATCATAGATGAATTGATGATGTGACTACTCTCTGGACCTGTCCATGGAACAGAATATTATTGATGATGTCAACATATCTATAATGGAGAGTAATTATTAACTTTAAAACACATTAATAAGAGTGTAATATTTGTTACATGTAAACTGTATAAAATATTAATAGTTTTTACACGCACACATATATATATATATATATATTAAGCACTGGGATTATATATATAATAATCCCAGTGCATAACGCTCTACTGAAATAAATATATAAATATTAAGCATTAAATCACCCCACATGGTTAGTTCACAGAGGGCGGTAGTGGATTTCTTAACCAATTGGGATGATTTAATGCTTAATATATAGTATAAAAGAATAGTAATAAAAATCCAAGCAATATCAAATACTTTATCAAATTTTTCGTTAATTAACCACTTACATAAGTACATATAACTATCCATAATTCAAAACCATTCTTTTGGTAAAAGAAGTTTGTACATTGCAGCAGTTTTAAGTAATTATTTTTTTTATAGTTTATTAACCTTTTTTGGTTTATGATAGTATATGCTAAAACAGAATTTAAATTATAGATAATTTGATTTTATATGCATTCACTTTTAAATCCTTAATGTGAAGTTTAAATTGACATCATATATAAATATATATTCTAATTCAACAGATTCTGTCAAAACCATTTAAATTCACCTGCAAGATATTGGCGAAAGTAATAAGAGCTGATTTTAGGTGTAAATAATGGTATTAAAATACATTTGTTCTTCATTTCTGATCTGCTAATATTCAGAAAAGATTATGATAGACAGTTCTAAGAATTCATCTTTCTTCAATATGACAACCCATTAGCACCCTAGTGATTTTTAGGACTAGCATTCGCACATCATTTGATTTTTATTAAACTTTTCTTCCCATATTTAAAAAAAAGGCAAAGCTATGATTGAAAGATTTAAATGCGAGTGAATTGAAAGATTTTATGAAAAAGGTTAAAACAAGTAAGAATCCATCAAATCAGGTTTTTTTTTTTCAGTGAGAGAAGACTGGATATGCCACCACCAGAAAATCCATTTCAAAGCAGCATTTCTATTATTTTTAAGGCAGTTAGTAATGAAAATGAAATCTTAAAGGTAACCTGAATAATTTTATAAAGAAACTCGGTTGCTTTTTTTGACAGCTCAAACATATTTATTGCTTTTAAAAAAGTATTGAAAAGAAAGTGAGAAAAAAGTTAATTTTATAAGTTTTAAAGGTATCTAACTTTCTATAAAAAGAAAAAAGCTTTTCTTATAAATCATATTTTTCTTCACTTATAAGTTTTCATATTTTTTCATTATATATATATAAATCAAATATGTATAATGCTAAACTGTAAATAATATAAATTAACTGCTCTCATTTTAAATAAGCCAGCTAATTAATTCACATCTATACACATACCATTTTTAATATCATGCTAAGGGAACTAATTGATCAGTTCTAGCAGTCCATTGGTTTGTTTAATAATTCACAGCCTGTTTTTTAACTTAGGGCTGAAACGTTGAATGTTGTATTTTTCTGTTGTGAATAATTCATGCTTCAAAATTGATTCGATCTTTAATTTGATAATTGCAAGAAAAATATTTCGCCTATCACATTGGAATGCTAGATATGGCTCATAAGTTATCCGTGTTTATTCTGCAGCACGTTTGCTATGAGGTCTGATTGGTTATTTTATTTATTATTATTATTATTATTATTATTATTATTATTATTATTATTATTATTATTATTATTATTATTATTATTAATATTATTATTATTATTACGATGTTGTATGGGTCCTTGTGAGTTTTCAAGTAAACCAAGGTGGCAGCCTCTTTTTTTTATTTATAAAACTACCCCCCCCCCATGTTTTCTTTTAAAAAAAAGGCCTGCTAGGATATCTACATTTTATTTTTTATTACTGTTATTTTTAAAAAAGAAATCATTGTGAAAAAGTTATTTGCAGTATTTACAGACTTTTTTCTTTTTTTATTTTTTTTTTATTAACTTATTGACAGAAAAATGAAAAAATATATAAATGCACTATTTACACTTTATTCATGGTGACATGTCGTGACCATGAACACAGACTTTTCGGGACAGTAGGGGAATACTTCATTGCATCATGGTCCGTGACAGGAAGGTCCCAAACTTTTACCATTACGCAATTTACAAAAAAAAAAAAAAAATGTTGGCAAGAAGAAGCATGCTTAATTGAGCCACAGTATATTGAGGGTATCTCATCGCTTTCCATATAAGTAAAGCTTCATGAAATTTATCATAATTTATTCCTTTTTTTAAATTTAACAATCGATTTATTAATTTAACAACTAACACATATTCAATAGATTATAGGCCATCGAAACTGTCCAGTTATAAAAAATATGGACCGTTATCTTTGTTTAATTGAAAACTCACAAATACCCGAATATATACCAGAAAGTTGAATGGTTAGGTTGTTTAAATTTTGTTAGCAATAGTTCATATATATATATATATGTGTGTGTGTGTGTGTGTGTGTGTGACTATCTTAACATTCTCCAGGTCTCTCTATTCATTGATATAAATATCACAAACTCATATCTATGTTTTTTTTTTATTATTTTCTTACACTTTCAGATTCTTTAATTACTTGATCATACTTTTGTTGCGTCTCTAATAATACAATTTCTTTTCTGACTCAAAATTTCCTCAGAAAATATATTTATTCTTTTCAAAAAAGCAAATGTATTTTTTTAAAAACTTTTCTAATTCCCCCCCCCCCCAGTCCATAGCTCAAAAGTCTTCATACTTTTTATTCCCTTTTAAAATTATTCAAGAGTCTGTACCATGTGAAAGATGTGTTATCTTTTTATAGGGTTTTTGAACATTGAACATATTAGGTACATATGAAATATTTATAAATTAACATGCATATATGTCTGATGTTATGAAATCCCTTATGTAAAGATAAATTGTAATCAAAACTGAAAATGTCATCTATTACTACACATGATTTAAAGTGAGATACTTAAAGGTGGTTTAATTATTATCTTTCCGTTTCTCTCAGTCTTTACACACACCCGCGTGTGTGTGTGCGGGCTTACGTGTTAAATATTTGCATAGATGATTAAGATGCCAACAATAGAAATAAATGAGTAATCTGTTAGTAATTACATAAAAGTGTCCAATTATTGATTTTAATTTGTGATTGCTTGTAATATCATTTGAAGGACACTTTTCTCTAATTATAGTTATAATTCATTCTTTATATCTTAGTCATTCATAAAATATTTAATATATAATTCTTTCATGGGGACGATGATTTAATACTACTGTTTTTTAAGAAAAGATTTAAGCCTTCAATATCTCATCATACAAAAATAGCAGTTTGTCTTTATTGCATAGCATATGCAATGATATAAAAGTAAATCTGTTTAGATCCATAGTTTACTTTTCTCTAATTATACATGGATTTGCAAATATATTTTTACCTTTTATATATATAGGAATAGATGCATTATTTCATAAATTTCTATGTCTGATCATTGATGCAATATATTGTAAACTTATTTAACACTTGGTAAAGCTTCTTTCACAACATGGTAATTGATATTGCACCACATTATTAGCACCTCCAATTATCATGCATATAATCTGAATTCAGATTTGGTTTGAATAAATTATGTTAGTTTTGAGGTTCTAATCAGAATTAGAATTTTTGGTTTAGGAATGCAACATATAGATAATACAAAGTACCTTCCAGTAATGGTCAGTAAATGGGTATCTAGCTGCTCTTAGTGAAAAGAAAACTGCTCATACGCTCCTCACTCAGCATTCAGTTAACACCAAGTTTGCTGTTTAATGCTTTCTCCACAGTTTCTTTAGGAAAAAAAAATCGAAGACGATTTTTTCTTTAGGGAGTTATTAAAATGCTCTTTTACTTATATATACTGATAAATAATTTTCCCACCATTTGATAATATATTTTTAACGCTACACATTTATTTAAATATAAATCCTATTTATTTAATATTTTTCATACGCTACAGGCAAAATATACAACATTTAATTAGCAGACGCTCATTAAAAAAATAAAGATCACATCAATAGTTTTACATTTTGATTTTATTCAAACTATAAATCTGTTTTTGTTCTAGAATAAAGAATTCCTTTAGCGTTTTAACAAGCCAATTGCAAAACTGTGGAAGATTGTTTATTAATTCATAAGTTTCTCATTTATTACTAAATGACTGTCATTTCGCTTCTCTAAATTGATTAGTTATGAGGTGTAAATTATTAACTACAAATCGAATGATTATAAAAAGATAAAGAAAAATGTGTAATTGGAATTAAAATTTAAATTATTTAAAAGTAAGTAATTTACTTTTTGGCTAAACCTAAATTATACTCTAAAACGAAAACTACAATGGGGATTTTTCTTATAAAAAGCATAAGTAATATATTGAACCTTACAAAAAAATCTGTCAAAGTATTTATAAATCATAAATATTCTGACTTATTATTTAATAAGAATAAAGATTAACTTTGTTATTGGTTTTCTTTTTTAAAAAAATCACTTTATTAAAATCTTTTTATACTTGAAAAAAAAAAAAAAAAAATCATTTTTGTAGATCCGTCAAATAAAAACTATTCTTCTCGCAAACATTTCAAGATCAAACTTTTTACAGCGAAAAAAACTTATTAAGAGTAAAAATTCATATTATTAGGCACTAATTTTTACTTTAAAAGTAATGTTTATTCGATCAACAAGTTTACTGGTTAATATTTTATACATCAAAAGATATATAATAGCCTACAGTGCATGATAATAAGAACTTTTGAAAGTAAAGCTATTTACATGCAATGCGAAAAATTGAACAAAAATGGGTGAAAAAACTCGTTATACAAGTACGATTATGTAACTTCTTAGTATTCCAAGCAATGGCTATGTTAATAATTTTAATTAGTTATTTATTAAACTAGAGATTATCTACTTAATAATAATAATTCTGTAGTGTAATTTTTACTACTGAATATTATTCATTGTTGATAATCTCTAATAGAATAAATGACTAATAAAAAATTATTATTATATTTCCATCAACTGGTTTGTGTCAAAGTTATGAGGACAGTAAGCTTGACACATAAATTAAATTGTAATAACGAGCTATGTATATATACAGAACTGATAAAAATATGTGTAAGAGATTCTAATAAGGGTTAACTGGTGAGTGCTAGTTGAGCACAAAATAGGAATCTTGGGTATTATACAACTTTTTCACACATCTTTGGTCATATTTTTATGATTATATTTCTCTATAAAATGTTAAAAGGGGGTATAAATTAGTTCCTACCTTGCTAAGTACAAAAATATTATTTATTATATGGTTACCTTTGTTATACCAATTCATTTATAGAGCATATATTAATAAAAGAAATAGTTAAGAAAGTTTAAAATTCTTTGGTTTAATATATGCTAGTGCATGAGTTTGTTTTCTTATTTTTAATTTTATGTAATTTGTTTGGGAAAAGTGTTTTATATGTTAAATGGGGTTAAAGATCAGATAACATCTGAAAAATCAGAGTAAGTAAAGAATGAAAACTGTGATTTTTATATTAAAAAAAGATCTTTGTGCATTCCATCAATGAAATACTATGTAACTAAACCTATACATTGCTTCATTGTAACTGACTTACTGCAATATAATAGAACATTATTTTATAATAGTCAATAAAGTAAAGAAACTGTTTTAATTATCATAAATTTAAACTGTAAAATATTATTAAGACAATTCACAAGCCAAATTATGAAAGAATCATTTAAATAAACTTAACAATGCCTACGTTTTTCATAATAAAGCTAATATAAAAGTAGTCATTTTTTAATCTGATAAATAGGTTGACATTGATATAAAAAAGCTAGGTATTTTAAGTTCATTTAAATGATTATTGGATGATCTGGCTTATGAATTGTCAAGGTAACATTTTTTAACTTGATTATTCCCTGAATGTGTATATATATATATATATATATATATATATATATATCAAATATGTAATGCTGATTATATATATATATATATATATATATATAATCAGCATTACATATTTGATAAGTTATTTACAGATTTGTTAAAATCATTAGAATTTCTTCCTTAAGACAATGTGGTATATAAGATGTACTATGATATTCAATAACAAAAAAATCAACTGGCTGAGAAAACTCTATAGTGATTGGAAAACTTATTTCAGTCTATGTCAGACATACTTGCCTAGGAAGATGATGACTCAAATCTGGGGTGGTACCAGAATAATTCTATGCAGGATTACAGATAAACATTTGTTTAAGTAAAATTTAGAATTCTACTGGGTGGCTTATTTCTTAGGCTAATCAAACATTTTGTTACATGCTTCACCCTTTTGAGTTGCATTTGCTTGATGTCTTAAGAGACTCCTTCTATTACATTGTTACAGGCCAACCTCCTTCAGTTGGAGTTAACTGTTTAATGGCTTGGAGCCTTTTTATCTTAATAGAGAAATATTTCAAATTCTTTGTGTTTTGGTTAACATTTGTTTAACTATTTGTATAAATTGTAAATATTTATGTTATTAATAAAGTTTTTATTATAATTTTTTTAAAAAAAGAATTTCTCCTGAATTAATATTTGAAACTATAAGCTGACTTGATTAATATAAAAACAAAAAATGTTGCTGACAAAAATAATCAGCTCTTTAGAGTATGACTAATTGATTTTTTCTGTAAAAAAAATTGGGAACCAATATAAGAAAAAGTGGGCATTATTTACAAGTTTATTTAAATGACTCTTTGAAGATCCTGACTTTTGAATAGTCATAGTAATGTTTTTGAACTTGTTGTTTCCTAAATAAATTTGTATTAACAGCAATTTAAATTTAATAAGCTGTATATTATTTATGGGATCATCAAAATCATTTGAGTTACATATATTTGTATATGACTTTTATTTATAATAAATATAAAGTACATAATTGATGATGTATACATATATGTAAATAGTAAATAACTCAGATTATATGTAACTGAACAGAAAATAACTAATACTTCCAATGAGTTATAAATAAACTCTTAAGGCAGGTGGCACCAATCGTCTGTTGAAGATTACATTATATAACTCATTGGAAGCTTGGGTTACTTTCTGTTGTTTTTATATATGTGTGTGTGTCTCTATGAATATATATTTTGGGTTAGTTATATCAGCATTTACTTAGTTTAGTCACCATTATATTATCATTCCAGTAGACATCTTTTAGTAGTAAAGTCCACTCAAGAAGATGGAAGATATGTCCAAAAATCAACAACAATTGTGAATGATCATTACTATTTGGAAAATGATTGCCGGAATGCATTTTGGTACTGATAACAATAAAATATATTCACTTTCATTTATTAAACATGAATACAATTACATATATCTGGTGTATTTATTTAAAGTCATGACTATCTGGAATTTGTATGTAACTAATAGCAAACCAACACAATTTGATTATAGCATATATTTCATAAAGATGCATCATATGAAATAGTAAATTGCACCTGAGTAATACCAGGACCTACGAAATCGATGGTGGGGTAGTTAGGACAATAATTTCCAAAATGTAATGGAGAGTAAATGAAAAATGAAGATTTATTACACAAATATAATAAAGGCAGAATTATAATTATTTATTTTGAAGTCGACACATATTTGCTATAAATATATTTCTTGGACTACACAAGTTGCTTCTTTTTTCATGACAACTTTTATATTTCTTTGTTTAATAATTTTTAGATAATAACAGAAAATAAATAAAATTTATACATTTTATTACATTTATGTAATAAAGGCAAAGTGGCAACATTTCTAATTTTCACATTTCAGTATATACTATTAATGGTTTATTTTTTAGATACATATGACCGCCAGAGCAATTTTTATAACAATGATTTCCATTGTGTTAAAAGAAATAATAATGTACCATCTACCAATTTTTATTATATTTTTTAATAATGGTAAGAAAAAAAAACAATAACAAACAAAATATACACATAACCATATTAAAGATAAGCTTTATTTTACAAAATAAGCAAAATAAGACCTAGTTTACTTTCAACAACTTAATTATACTAGTCATAATCATGGCATTTATGGTAAGAAGAAAATTGTGGCACTTATTAAAGAAATGAAGTTCAATAGTGAATTTGCATATTTGAATGTCAAATAAGTTATATATATATTGGTCATTTTTAAGAGGGAGATGCAGGAATCTATTTTGTTAATTGTGTGTTAATCTCTGGCAATGTGCCAGGCCATGTTCACCTTCTGCTTGGCATTTTTATGTTCAGAGCAAACTGCAATGGCAGATGTAGATGTAAAAAAGTGTTCAAGGTTGGATTTGTGGTCAAAGAAGATTAATCTGATGTCAGTTTTAGATTTGACACAGTTATATGAATACCATTTCTGTGCAATTCAGGTGGATAAGTTGGTGCACAATTCTCCATAATACACCTAATGGCAGTTAGTATAGCTGGATGCAATTGTGTATACTATATGTGACTTTTGATGTAATGGCAGAGTAACTTTGGTCTTGTTAATTATATGAATAAGTATGGGAGGATATGCAAGCTAATTTGTGAGTTAAAGCACAAAATTAAAAATGCAATGGTAGCACCAGGTTATAGGGTAGTGATATCTGGGGTTTGTCAGTGGTTACTATGGGAAGGTGTTTGATTTTGAAATAAAAAATTGTAAGGTATGATTAAGAATTCTGCTTTTATATCCAGTGTTGCATAGATCTGTGATGTAAAAATTTATGTTATTTTTCTTATCAGATCCAAATTTAAACAGATAGTGGTTACTCTACAAGAATGCCTTGGAACTGATTAGTTTGTGAAATTTTTGTATGATGGACTCTGGGCTTATGATGCTGTGAATATGAATTGGCTTTATAAGCATTTTATAATTGAGGTGGGTGATACAAATCCAGGAACTTGATGTTTTGCCAGTTGATCTCATGCCCTTATGTTCATGTTAATGAAGAGGCAATAAAGAGGTCAGTTCTATTTTATTGATCTGATGACAGAACCATAAGTAAGAACATCATCCACATAATGTATATGTAACAAAAAAGGGTGTCCTGTAAAGTATTTTGTTAACATTTCTTTTTCAAATTTGTTGAGCACTATACTTGAGATTATCCCACCTATGGAATGGCCCATAGGTCAGTCATCATCCATATTTGTTGTAGACATTGTTAAATAAAGGAATACTATCATTGTGGATCTAGTCTAAGCATTATAAGATCAATTCTGTCCTATGCACATTATATTTGGCTCTATTCACTCAAATTATCAAAGAGACTCTGAATAAGTCCAAATATACTGTGCATATGATCAATTTTATCTTACAATGCTTAGACTGGACCTGTAATGAGAGTATTGCTTTATCTTTCAATGTTTATTAAAAAATGGATTATGGCTGACTTATAGGATTTCTCATAAATGGGATAACCTCAAGTATAGTTGCTCAACAAATATGAAAAAGAAGGTTTAACAAAATACGTTGAACCCACACTGTCCTTGTTACATATACATTATGTGGATGATGTTTTAATATACACTTTTGGCAAGCAAATGAATAAAATAGAACTGACCCTTTGAATGCTTTGTCATTAAAGTGAACATGAGTGAATAAAGCCAACTGGCAAGGCATCAAGTTCCTGGACTTGTACATTCAGTGTTAAACCACCCATCTCAATTATAAAATGCTTGTAAAGCCAATTCATGTTATAGTATCATACACTCTGAGTCCACCACACTAAAATCTCACAAACTAATTAGTATTAAGGCATTTTTGTATAGAAACAACTATATAAGTAAATTTGGTCTGATAAAAAAATAACATAGATATTTATATCACAGGTCTACACAACATCAGATATAAAAAAAGAACTCTTATTCAAGCTATTAAATATTTTTATTCAAAAAGCACCCACTCACCCATAGCAACTAATAAAAACCCTGTATATCACTACCCTATAATCCCAGTGTCACTATCACATTATTAAATACTATGTTTTTACTCATGAAATTGGTCTTTGAACCTCTTTCATACTTAATCAGCTAATTAAAAACACCAAAAATACTCTCTGCCCTTAGACTCACAGATAGTATACAAAATTGCATGCAGCTTTACTAACTGCTGTGCTGTATATTATGAAAAATCATGTGCCAACCTATCCATTGGAATGGTACAACACAGATATTTATATAACCATGTCAAATTTAAAAGTGATGCAAATCAATCTTCTACTAACATGAATCCAACTTTGGCCAGACCTTCATACCTAGATCTACCAGTGAGTTTGCTCAGAATGGCATGATGCCAAGCAGAATGTGCAACAGACCTGAAACATTGCTAGAGATAAACATACAATGAACAAATGATTCCTGTGTCCCTTTTTAAATAAATAGCCTGAAAAAAACTTATTTGTTACTCAATTATACAAATTCACTAATTTGTTTAAAAAATATTCCATCATTTTCCTTTCACTATCAATGCCACAATTATACACTAGGCATATTTTGCTAATTTTATAAAATAAAGCTTATCTCTAGTATGGTTATGTGCATTTTTTATTTGTTATATTTCCTGAGATATAGCTGACTACATTTTTGGAAGTTTAGAAAATACAATAATAAAGTCAGAAAATTATAGATAACAGTATTTCACACTACATTTTTGGACCCCCTACATAAAATTATAAAATATGTTTTTTGTAATATTTATAATATATAACTTTTTGAAAAAATATATAGAATGATTATAATAAAAGAGTCCTTAAGAGTCAGTGGATAACACACATTATCTTGGACTGCTTCACATTTATTACACAAATGGTTAATATATATATATATATATATATATATATATATATATATATATATATATATATATATATATATATATATATATATATATACAATTATAAATCAATGTCTGCATTTCTTCAAAATAATATACACAAAGTTATAAATAAATATTCGAAAATACAGTATTTAAAAGCTTATAAAATATATATGTATAACCATCACTTAGGAGCACTTTCAACTAACTTGTAGCTTTGTCAAGTATCACTTTTAAAATGTCAGCTTTTCCATAATTCTATGATGTCAACTTTCCCATAATTCTGTGATTTTAATGTTTGCTGCTTGCCTATTAATTAAATCTTGCTTGTATTTACATATTAACATCGCCTCTTTAATTTTCCTTTTATTATTATTTCTTTCAGTTTCCAATAGTTTTACGTTGTTATAATTAAAATCGAAACCATATATACATGATTTATTATGATCATAAAAGACAGAAGCTGATATATTATCATTATTTTTAAAATTTTGTTTTGTATTTTGAACCCTTTTAAATAACAATAAGTGTTCTTTTGTTCTTTTTTCCAACATACACCTTGATTCATCTATATATCCACAGTCACACCCACATGTCCATTCATAAATGATACAATTTTTATTTGTAAATAAAGTTTTATCTTTTGAATTGTTTATTAATTTATTTAATGTAGGTGGTGCATAAAATGCAATATCACATATTCCTTTATAAATTTTCTTAATGAAACTTTCCTGTTGATTTGAAAAATATGGTATTGATATCCACAATTTTTTATCAGAACAATTAACACTATTATTATTTTTATATTTATAAGTAAATTTTTTAAGAGTATAATAAACACAATCATAATTATATCCAATGTTTAACAATTCATTATAATAAATTTCAATATTTTTAGTTTTATCTGATGCATATTTACAAAGTTTGTCATTTCTAAATAAAAAGGATTTCAAACCCGCCATTTTATGTGACATTGGTACTTTTGATTCACTTATTGTTATTTAAAAGGGTTCAAAATACAAAAAAAAATTTTTAAAAATAATGATAATTTATCAGCTTCTGTCTTTTATGACCATACTAAATCATGTATATATGGTTTCAATTTTAATTATAACAACATAAAAACATTGGAAACTGAAAGAAATAATAATAAAAGAAAAATTAAAGAGGTGATGTTAATATGTAAATACAAGCAAGATTTAATTAATAGGCAAGCAGAAAACATTAAAATCACAGAATTATGTGAAAGTTGACATCATAGAATTACGGAAAAGCTGACATTTTAAAAGTGATAGTTGACAAAGCTACAAGTTAGTTGAAGGCGCTCCTAAGTGAAGGTTATACATATATATTTTATAAGCTTTTAAATACTGTATTTTCAAATATTTATTTATAAATATGCATATATATATAATAACAAAACTTAAATATATTCCAAACAACAGTAAACAATTTATAATACAATATAAATAAAAACTCAATAAAAACTCATAAAGAAATATTTTTGATTATATTCATAATCATTTTCAACTCAACTTTCAAAATGGAATCATCTATTACCAACCGGAAACACATGTCGATTTAAATATCCCACAATTCATTAATCCTAACATTTGTTGACTGTCTGTTTATTATCGTATTTTTATACCTACTAATAAAAACTGCCTCTTTAATTTTTCTTTTTTCATTATCTCTCTCTTGTCCTAAAATTTTTATTTTATTTATATCAAAATTAAACTTAAAATTACAATTTCTATCATGATCATAAAAAACAGATTCAGTATATAACTTGACTTCATTACTATTATCATTACATATTGTACATTTTTCAAAACTCTTTTATATAACAATTTATGTTCTTTAATTCTTTTCTCTATATTACAACTAGATTTCCCTATATATGATAAGTTACATCCACAAAAAATTCTATAAATTATATTACTCAAGTTATTTTTTTCTAACTTATCTTTTGAATTATTAACCATTCTGTTTAAATTACCTGACCCATAAAAAGAAACATTATATATACCATTATAAACTTTTTTCATAAATTTTACTTGATTATTATTATAAAAAGGCAAAGAAATTCATTTCTTACTCTTAATTTTTTCATCACCAGTATTTCTATTAATTTTCTTACTAAATTGAAAAACCACTTGATAAATTTCTTTTATATTATAACCTACACTTAATAATTCACTTACATAATTTTCAATATTTTTCTTTTTTATCAGATGCATATTTACACAAAATATTATTTCTATACAAAAAAGACCTAAAACTAGCCATCTTATAATTATGTGGCACGTTAGATAAATAGGGAATATACCCTCTAGTTTCAATAGGTTTAATAAACAATTTATAGTCAATCATATTATTGTTCCTTGAAATTATCAAATCTAAATATTTAATACTGTTGTTATATTCTTTCTCCATAGTCCAGATAAGACCTTTTAATTTATTATATTCATCAAAAATTTTATCAATCATTTCTGAAGAAGCACATATAAAACATCATCCACATATCTCGTATATATCTTAATATTTCCCATAAATATAAATTTGTTTAAAATTTTCTCTTCATAATATGACAAAACAAAACTGCATAACTGTGCCACCATTGGTAATCCCATTGGCCAGCCTTTACTCATCTTATAAAATTTACCATTAAAGGATGCAACAATATTTTGTTCAATAAAATTTAAAGCCTTCATCAGAAAACATATTAATTGATTATCCATTTTCTTTTCCAATAAAGCTTGATGAATTATCTTAATTGAATCAAGTCTATCAATAGATCCATACATCTCAGAATCATCCAATGACACTAAAACATCATCACAGTCCAAACTTAATCCTTTAATTTTTTCAACAAAATCAAATGATGACGTTACAGAATATTTTCCAAATCCAATTAAATCTTGTAAAATTTTAGCTATATATTTACTAGTCTTATTCACAAAAGACCCTCCAAAATCTAAAATTATTCTAAGTGAATAACCTTCTTTATGTAATTTTACATTAGCAAATACACGTGGACAAGTAGCACTTGAAGGATATAATGATCATGATAGAAATTGTAATTTTAAGTTTAATTTTGATATAAATAAAATAAAAATTTTAGGACAAGAGAGAGATAATGAAAAAAGAAAAATTAAAGAGGCAGTTTTTATTAGTAGGTATAAAAATACGATAATAAACAGACAGTCAGCAAATATTAGGATTAATGAATTGTGGGATATTTAAATCGACATGTGTTTCTGGTTGGTAATAGATGATTCCATTTTGAAAGTTGAGTTGAAAATGATTATGAATATAATCAAAAATATTTCTTTATGAGTTTTTATTGAATTTTTATTTATATTGTATTATAAATTGTTTACCGTTGTTTGGAATATATTTAAGTTTTGTTATTGTATTATTGATATTAACGGACATTTATTTTGTTTTATATATATATATGGTCACTAGATGGAGCTTACCAATAGTTTTAAACAAGTTTTAATTTTATAAGTGTTGAAAGAAAAAAATCAAAATCTCCATCGTTAACCCTATCCCCAATCAATTGTTTCGAGCTTATAGCTCACCTCAGTGGAAGGTTCGGACTCTAGAAACTTGATCTAAAATACTATCTCAAAAGTCAGCACTTATAAAGCATGTTTCTATCAATTTGAAAGTCTGAACGTTTTAGACACATGAATGTCTCAAATCCAACTTTTCAAACCAGATAGCTATATGGGTCTAAATTCAGCTCAGTTTCACCATATAGTAATAGCTCCTGCAATATAGCATCACAAAAGCCTTTAAAGGTACACCTATAATAATTAATAAAACAAGTCATAAATTTCGTAACTTGTATTTAAGCTTGCATTTAAAGGATCACTAGATGGAGCTTACCAATAGCTCTAAACAAGTTTATTTTTATAAGTGCTGAAAAAGAAAGAATTCACAATCTCTATTTTTAAGTTCCTATTTCTGGATTACCACAATGGAGAGCTGGGACTCTAAAAAATAGATATAAAATACTAACTCAAAAGTCAGCACTTATAAAACACGTTTCTATCAATTTGAAAGAATGAACATTTCAGACTCATAAATGTCTTCAAATACAGCATTTCAAACCAGATAGCTATATGGGTCTGAATTCAGCTCAGTTTCACCATATATTAAAATCCTCTGTGATATAGCACTGCAAAAGCTTTCAAAGGTACACTTATAATAATTAATAAAACAAGTCATAAATTTTGTAACTTACTTTTAAGCTTGCATTTAAATGATCACCAGATGGAGCTTACCAATAGCTCTAAAGAAGCTTTATTTTTAAAAGTGCCAGAAAAGAAAGAATTAAAATCTCTATAGTGAATTTATTAATAATACTATCATAATCCAACAAAATGGTAAAATCATATTCCAAAAACATTACTGCTAAACTAAATGACTCTGACAGAAAGTTTCTTTTTAGATAAGTTGTTGTTTATTTTCAAACTAAAAGAATAATAATTTACCATTTGCATTAGAAATGGTATTTTAATAAAGATTTGAAATGTATCTCTATGGTGTGTCAACTGAAATAAATAATATATATATATATATATATATATATATATGGCTGCATATATATATATATGTATATATATATATATATATGTATGGCTGCAGAAAGGAGTTTGCTATTAACTGAAAGGAGACCCTTTGATTCCTCTTGGAGGCCTTAAAGGAACCGAGCAGGGCAAATTCCTAATGTCCACTCCATACGTTCTTGTCATTGCAGCTGTTATTACTATGTGATTATTCATATAGTATACGAACATGGATGGGCTGCTCACCAACACGCATTAGCCAGCGTGGTGAGTTTATTGGCTTTTTACCTCTGAGTTTAAGATCAAGAAACACCATGGTCTTTCTTCTCAGTGCCTGATAAGGCAGAATGAATGTTTGTGTAAATGATAAATATTTTTCCAATACATATATACAATTATGACAGACAAAAATAAAGCATGGCCCTTATTCCCAGGAGGCTGTAAAGTCACCAACCAAGGCAGCGGTTGGTGGCCGAAGGCGGAGGGTGCTAAGAATCCCCTGATTGTGGACCCAGGCTGCCATTTGATGACGACTTTTTATTTAGGTACTTACAACTGCAGATCACTTTCAAGTGAAGGAAGATTGCAAGAATTAGAAGAAGAATTGTCTTATATTAAATGGGACATTATTGGACTTTGTGAAGTTAGAAGAAAAGGTGAAGAAACAATTGATTTAAAAAGTGGACATATACTCTATTATAAAGGCACACATATTGGAAATACAAGTGGAGTAGGATTCATTATAAATAAAAAGTGGAAGAACAATATTGTGGAGATTGATGGTGTATCGGACAGAGTTGCAAGATTAGTTATACAACTTAATAGCAGATACCAAATGCAGATAATTCAGGTTTATGCCCCAACAAGTTCTCATAGTGATGAAGTAGTAGAAGATTTTTATATGGATGTACAAATGGCTTTTGATCAGAGTAAACAACATTTTAAAATTGTTATGGGAGACTTTAATGCTAGAATTGGTAGACAAATGAAAGATGAAATTGCTGTAGGTAATTTTGGTTATGGTAATAGAAATGAGAGAGGACATAGACTTGTGGAGTTTGCAGAAAAAGAAAAACTTTATATTATGAATTCATTTTTTGAGAAAAATGTTAAAAGGAAATGGACATGGAAGCATCCAAATGAAGGTACAGCAGAATTGGATTATATTTTGACTAACAGGAAATACATATTTCAAGATTGTAATGTTCTTAATAAATTTAACACAGGAAGTGATCATCGATTAGTAAGGTGTAAGTTACGTGTTAATGTAAAACTAGAGAGACAAAAATTATTGAGAAAAACAATATTTACAGTTGATATTCCTAATCTTCAGAAACATTCTAATGAATTTAAATTAGAACTTACAAATAGGTTTCAAGTGTTAGGAGATTTTGAACATGATTCAGATTTGAATGAAATTAATATGAAAATAACTGATACACTTTTAAAAACTGCAACAAAGATAGCTGGTAGAAAAAAGCAGCAATTGACTAATAAAATTTCTACTGAGACTAGAGAATTTATGAAGAAAAGAAGGAATATGAAGATATACAAAAATGATGTATTAAAAAGAATTGAATATCTCGAATTTTGTAAAATGGTATGGAAAAGAGTTGAAAATGATATAAGAAAGTATAACTGTGAAATAGCAAGGAAAGCTGTAGAAGAAAATAAAAGTCTCAAGAATGTTAAACAACATTTTGGTATTGGTAGGAAATTTATATCTGCAATAAGAAAAAAAGATGGAATTATTACTAAAAAGAGAGATGACATCATGAAATTGGTAGAAGATTTTTATCAAGAATTATATAGTAATAAAGAACAAGTACCTCCTATATCTATTACATCTTCCGAATTGCCCAGAATTTTAAATGAAGAAGTGAGACATGCAATTAAATGTATGAAGAAAGGAAAGGCTCCAGGAAATGATGGAATTATAATTGATATATTAAAAGAAGGAGGTGAAGAAATAGAAACAATTTTAGCAAAGTTATATACCAAATGTCTAAATGATAAAGATGTACCGGAAGATTGGAAGAATGCAGTAATAATATTAATATTTAAAAAAGGTGATAAAGAAGATATTAGAAATTACAGACCTATCAGCCTTTTATCAGTTTTATATAAAATTTTTACCAAGATAATTACAACTCGTCTACAGAGAACTTTGGATTTCCACCAACCAAGAGAACAAGCTGGATTTAAAAGTGGTTTTAGTACAATAGATCATATCCAGGTATTGAGAGAAGTCATAGAAAGGACAAATGAATATGAGTTGTCATTATGTTTTGGATTTGTAGATTATGAAAAGGCATTCGATTCTATACACATTTCTTCAGTGATTAAAGCATTGGATCATCAAGGTATAGATCCAGGATATTGTCATATTTTAAAGAATATTTATAAAAATGCAACAGCAACAATTAGATTACATAATGATACTGGAAAAATCAACATTGAGAAAGGTGTAAGGCAAGGTGACTCCATATCTCCAAAACTTTTTACAGCAGTGCTGCAAGAAGTATTTTGTGGATTAAAATGGGAAACTAAAGGAATGAAAGTAAATGGAGAGTATTTAAGTCATTTAGATTTTGCAGATGATGTAGTTGTTTTTGCAAATAATGCTTCAGAGCTGCAGGAAATGTTGCAGGAGTTAGCAGATGAAAGTAGAAAAGTAGGACTAAAGATAAATGTTAAAAAGACTAAAGTAATGTTTAATCGATTTGCTCAAAATATGAAAATAAAGATTGATTATGAAGAATTAGAAGAAGTTAACAGTTACAAATACCTAGGTCAGATTATTAATACAGATGGAAACATAATGGAGGAAATTAATCATAGAATTAAACTTGGTTGGAGTGCTTTTGGTAGAAATAACTTGATACTAAAAGGAAATATGCCTATGTGTTTGAAAAGAATGGTTTTTAACAAATGTGTTTTACCAGTTCTTACTTATGGATCTGAGACTTGGACACTTAATAGAAGAGCAATACAGAGACTTCAGACCACTCAAAGGAGTATGGAGAGATGTATGTTGGGAGTAACAAGAAGAGATCGAAAACGCAATGTATGGGTAAGACAACAAACAGGTGTTACTGACCTTATTGAAAAAAATTAAAAGATTGAAATGGAGTTGGGCTGGACATATTGCTAGAAGAAATGATAATAGATGGACAATTGAAATTTTAAACTGGATTCCAAGAGATTGTAAAAGACCCAGAAAGAGACCACATGTGAGATGGATGGATGAAATAAGAAAATGTGCAGGGGTGTTGTGGAAAAGAGAAGCTAAAGATCAGAGAAGATGGATTAAACTTGGAGAGACCTTCATCCTGCAGTGGATTGATAATGGTTGATGATGATATATATATATTGAACCTGGTTCGAGTATGTGCATTCGAAACACCGGTCTCTTAGGCAGAGAAGAACATACTCGGAGAGTATGTATGCCCAAACGATAGCTATAAAGTATATAACTAGCGTTACATTTCCAGGACATAGCTTCTTCTTGGCTGTTGAGTTCAACACCAAGTTCAAAGCACTTTTTTTTGTTTGTGTATAAACACGGGCGCCAGCTGCTTATTCAAAGGATAAAGAATAGACAACGCACTTTGAACAGTGGCCACTAACTCAATGCCTAAATCCACAACTAGCTCAGTTGTTTGTAATCACTAATAGATTATACATAATTAGTGGTTAAAAGACTTGATAAAAGGAATTGATAAAAAGAATTTATAAAAGGAATTGATAAAAAGAATTGACCGACAAATAAAGTTTAATTTTAAAGATAATTTATTAACTAACATTTATTTACTAAATTTAAACATTTTATAATTCTAATAAAACACACGCATATTTTAAATTAACATTTCTAAATGGTTTAAATATTCCTGATAGATTTAATAACAGAACACGGATTCTAATTTAACTAATAAATATTGATATAATGATCACGCACATATTAACTCATGTACACACATAATAATAATAAAGTATTACATAGCATTTGGAATTTAATCACACATATCAATAGTTCATTTATGTATGATATAGAGTTCATATGATTAGACTCTTGAAAGATTCGTACGAATTAATGCAGTGCAATGGCTATTACAGTATAAACAAAATAAGCAAATGTTTTTACCTAGGCTTTTAAATGTTGATGTAGAATTTTGTTCTTTGGAGGCTGCTTTCAGTGAAAATGTTTCCATTATGAATGCTTACCAGCTGGCTGGGACATTTCCTTGCTGAGTTTTCTAATTTTCACGATTATTACTATCAGAGACAATTAGATATTGATGGAGATTTTCTAAGTTTTTACGTTGACATTATTTCACGGGCAGATCTTGCTGTTTTCATCAGACTTTTTAGGCTGTGGAGAGGTGTAAATTCCCAAAATCTTCTCAGCACTGCATTTTGTTTCTGGGTATAATTAACTCAACTGATTTAATTAATCTGTGAACTGCACTCACTCAACTAATTTGTGAACTGACTACTGTCCGATAAAAAAAGGTCTATTTATACCTGCGCCTTGTTGTCTTTCTAATATCTCCAGCAAAGATCTGTTGTCAAATTCCAGTAATAATCATTTGATAAACGTGTTTTGGAAGATTGCTTAATTAGTAATAGCCATGCAATAAAATGTGTTGTTTTATTTTATTAATAGCCATTGCCATGTTTTTAATGATAATCTTCTTTTATTTCGCATACATTTTATTTATTTACAAATCGCACATATATACGCACATATATTTTTAATACAATTTACTATTTAGTTTTAACATTATTTTTTCTTTAATTAAACTTGAATGAAAAGAGATTTGTATGTTTTAACTTTTTAAATTATATTTTTACGAATACTAATAAAAACTCTTTACTTCCTTTTATAACCCTTAGTTTAATTTCTCTAATGAAACACCCCTCTCCTCTTCTGAAATTAACGATAGAAAACTATTTGATTCTTATCTTTTCCGAAAACAAGCTGCAATAAACTCTTCAACATTTAATTTTACGTTTTCTCTTTATGAAAAATTACTTTAATAATTTAATTTTAGATAAAATTATATGTGCCTATATCAATATAGGTACAATATATATATATATATATATATATATATATATATATATATATATATATATATATATATATATATATATATATACACACACATGAATGCATCACTATAATCAATGTGTCATTATTTTTTATATAAATATAACATATTAAAGATTTTAAACAAAATTTAAACATACTTTTGAATAGTTGTTTATGCCTCTACACTATCTTGATGTGAAGTGAGGTTTCCTACTACTGTGTTTGTAGACAATTAAGGCTTCTATTCTGAAAACCATAGTCCAGTACTTTTCTTAAGCAAGTATACCTAAAGTCTAAACTGTTTTGTAGCCTGGTGATTTCTCTTGTTTCACTGTTACTATATTGGTAAGTATGTCTTCTTGTTTTACAATTACACCTGGATCTCGTTTTATGCTGATTTATTTAATGTGATTTTGAAGTTATACTATTCATGTTTCTTCTTAATATTTTTGTATGTGGTTTTTTATGCGATAAAAAATATTAGTTCAGATGTTGAGATCTGATAATGTGCTATTGCTTTAAATATTTATAAATTTCATGCACTTACATGTCATATTTAAAGCAACAACACATTATTGGAGTTTGACTTTTGTTTAATAATTTCAATATTTTCAGCATTTTATAATAGTACTGTAATAGATTTTATGCAATAAACAAGTTCATAATTCACTTAAAATCAGGATTTCCTTATTTTATATACTCACATAAATTTTACAAGATTATAATGTAAATCTGTTCAAACATTATATTTTAAATTATCAAAAAACAAAAAAAAAATTGTAGATGTCTATACTATGCATGTTGTTGTTTTGCATTTTAAATCACATTCTATTTTTGCTTTTTAAAAAAGAATACATAATCATTAATCATTTAATGTCCACAAGTTTATTTTTAAAAGGTGAGTAACAGCAGTGGGCACAATTAAAATTGACAATTAAAATCTGATTTTTAATTATAATTAACAATTTAAAAATTACATTATGTGATCTGAAATTAATGTGACGCGAAACATGAAATTTGATTTTTAAACGAAATTGAAAATTAAAAACAAAAATAAGAATTTAATTTTTAATTGTTAGTTTTAATTAAATTTTGTCCAATAGTGGTGAATCGGTGTTTTTTTATTATCGTAATTCTATGTTCTTATTTTTATTTTAAACTTTTAGTTTACTCTAACTGAGAGAAAAGAAACACCCAAGAAAATGAATTTCTTTGAAACAAAAATTCCAAATTTAGATCACTTAGTGAAATCAGAAAGATCAACAGTGATTAGAAAACATTTAGTTTGTGTGAGTCCATGATAAGAGCAATAAAAAAATGTTGTTGGCACTAGTTGTATTTCCTCTTGTGACGAATCTGATGTCTTACTAGTTTACAAATGAACTTACATATTGTCAAATAATGATAATGATCGAAATACTGTACATGTATTAAAAAATATAAAATACTGTAAATTATGCATAAAAATATATTGTTTTGAATAAAATTAAATACTGTAGTTAATAAAAAAAGTAAAAAAGTTTGTCTTGTATCAATTTTTTTCAAATTTTAAATTTTTTATTAGTCATATTTTATTTTCTTATTTTTTAATGCAAATTTTAAATTAATTTTACATTGTTGTTTTGTTTTTATGCAATTTTTGAAAATTACAGTATCTATCCCTGATTTTTCAAGGTACATTAAGTCTATTTTTGTGTGATTTATTTATGCATGTTTTCTTAGCAACCTATTTTCCAAATAAAACGAGACTCAGGTCTATTTAATTAAGCCACTGTGTTAATGCTATTAAGTTCTCTTGTTATCTCTACATAAAATTTTATTTCCACATTCATTAAAATTTTAATATTAGCTTTTTACAGTAACTTTATTAAATTTTACAAAGATTTATACACAGTAGCTAAAAACTGTGATAATATAACTTTTATTAGTATTCAGAAAATTGTACAAAGTATACATTGATAAAATAGGAAATTAATTTTGATGGGGGAAATAAAACTAGTATCAGATTAAAAAAGATTCATTTGTAGCCCAAATCTGATTATATAATAATAAAGTAGAGGGATATCATTTCAGTCACATTTTCTGTTATCTTAAGCTTATTAAATACTATGTTTGAATACCTTTTCATTTACAGCATATAAATGTACTTCTAGTATACCACAGAAAAACAAAAATGAAAAGATGAAGACAATTTTGCTAGTGATAGCAAGATTGATTCCGAATTTAGTGCAAAAAGTTTATTTAATAGTATGTGAGGGAAAGCACTGACTTAGTATATGATCTATTATTTTATCTTCTCTGTGTTATACCAAACAACACAGATATAAAAAGATTGCATTTATCATAAAGGTTTAATTTGATTAAATATTATTTTATATCCTTGTATATGGTCATATTATGAAGCCATTTTTCTGATTATTAGCAATGTAATGCTTAATTTCTTTAATTTTAATCAAATCAAATTTCTGTTTCTAAACAAACATCCAAATTATGTTAGTTCTCTTTTTCTTATTAAGCAATTAAACAAAAATGAAAGTTTTAATTTTCCATCATAGAAATTAATTTTGTAATTTAACATATATGGCGCAATATATTACTTATATTAAGATTACATTCAGCTTGTTAAAAAACTTAGCATTTAATGTAGTGAATGTATTTTCCATTACTACAACTTAGGCATACATTTTATATAAGTAACTTTTTCAAATGCTAATCAATCTTAATTAATTTTTTTAGATAGATGAACTCATTAGCTCATGTAATAGCCAATAATGTTCATAAAGTGAAAGTATAGCTATTAAATAATTGAAGATGATCATCATTTCTTATGCCTACATAGTGCCACCTAGTGTAACCAATAGTTATCAAAGAATAGTATAAGGTTTGCACAGCAAAATCCCTACCTAATGCCTTCTCATCCAATATTTTCAGACTCGTTTTTAGCTTGTGGTTTTCACTGGTGAGAAGCTTTTGATCTGAGAACACTGTACCTAGATCTTTAGATGCAATGTGACCCTCTAGCAACTGCAATTCTGCTTTAGAGTTAACTATAAAGCTATGATCCCAAAGTGAAAACATACTAATGTTTTTAATCCAAGCTCATTTACTTGTATAGCCATATAGATTTGAACTCAGTTCAGTATCTGTACAAATGAATGAGGTTGGATTAAAAACAGTGAGTTTGTAATTTGGGTTGATAGTTTTAGAATTAATGAAAATGATAAAAGGTGAATTCTGTAGGATTGTATTAGATTTAAAAGATCTAGATACAGTGTTCTCAGTTCCCAAATCTTCTCACTGATGAAAGCCACAAAGCTAGAAACTAGTCTGGAGATATTGAATGAATATACACTAAATAGAAGTTTTGATGCAAACATCTTGTAGCATTCATTGATTACTATTGCTTGCACTGGGTGACACTACTCTATATAGAGAGTAGCTACTGTTTTAAGTTATATCTATTATTAAATAGTGAAACAGAAAAAAATCATTACAAGTTACATGACTTTGAAATAGGAAGGGATAATATTTTTCTGTGAAGAATCGGTCGAGAAATGTATGCTCTGCAGTGGCTGTTTACAAAGACAATTTTACATTTAAATTATATTCAGTTTCCCCAAAATTCTAATCATGTAGCATTTATAAAAGGAAGAGTCCATTTATGCAGTAAAGAATATGTCAAAGATATTCTAAAATGATGTTTCATCAATTTGTTTAACAGTAGAATATGATTGAGGGTACATTATAGTAGAGAACTACAATTAATTAAGCAACATGTTAATATGTCACAGTCAGAATACTTTCATAGAAGATGAAATACCATCTACAAATGTTTGATAAAACAGATTAAACAACCAAATTAGAAGTTAGGAGTGCTCCATAGCATATTTGCCACAGTGCAAACTAATGCAGGGTGATTATACCTGGCTTCAGGTTCTTTTGTTTATATGCATTACAAAACATAATACAGTATATGTTATAAATATTAAAATGGGACTTTTTCTAATAGGATCCCAAAAATGCTAAACATTGCCATTTGTGTTTTAATAATAATATGTAATATGTTTTATTTTATTAAACTATTATTTAAAAAAGTTTATATTTAATAACCATATTACTACAACACATATTCATACACCAAGGCACAGTCAGATCCATCATGCTATTCCATCTTTGCACTATATTAGAAACTGGCAGGACACCAGTGTGAACCACAAGAGATCAACTTGGGCTGCAAAGAGAAGCACAATGTGAAAAGAATAATGAAGAAGGCTTGTTTCATCACTATGGATTGCAATGTTATCAATCATAAAGACACATGCTTCTCATTATCGAAGAAATGGCACAGTTAACCTTTGACCTTATATAATTTGCATATAATTACAAAGAGTTACTTCACTCAGAGCTATGAATATGAGAGCACCTTCTCGAAAGCGCTCAGCAGAAAAAAAATTCGCTATGAAAGTAAACAGTAGCTTTGCGGTTTGGTGTTGACAGCGCCTATTTTGTTTTTATATATATATATATACTCAGCATCAATATATAGTAGTACCCCCGATTAAATTTCACTCTTGAAAACATATATCTTAACTTTTCTTTAGTGTAGTTACCATGATTACAATAGAAAACACTCCAAATTTAGATTACATGGTATTGCAGTTAAATAACTTATCGTAAACATTACGATTGGAATTTAATCAAACTTTTGCCTATAAATTTATTCTATTGTAAATATACAAATACATGTATATAGTTTGTTATTAATAAAACTTTTGCGAAAAAAATTATTTTAATGCAAATAATGTTTGTTATTAATAAAGTTATATATATTAAAGTATCTTATATAATTAAGTTTTGCAATACACAGAAAAATAACTATTACAACTAATTACATGATAATATCTAGTTTAAATTGAAATTAAAAGCTATTTTTACAACCACAAAAATTGAAAAGATATTTAGTTTTAGCAACATACATTTTATTTTTACTACTATCGCTTTATTTTGATAAATATTAAAAACTTTGTAAATGGATTTTGTTGAGAATGTAATTTACAAGAATCATTTATATATATATTAATTTTAAATTGCAATAATACAAAAATACGTAAGGTTTATATAAAAAGAAAAACAAGACCATAATGTTCTTTTAATGTAATCTCATTTACTGTTATAAGAATATAATAATTTAATAAAAGGTATTTACAAAATCTCGGAAAAAAGAAAATAATAAGATTAATCATATTGATATATAAATCCTACTGCTTCAAATAAGCTGAATTTAAAAGAAATATTGAAATTTATTTATTTTTTAAATTTAATATCAATATATATATATATATATTAAATAAAATATATTATCTACAATATATTCCAAGTATCATCTATAAAATTTTACTTTAAATTCTAAATCAGTAGCCATAGTGTAAATATAATCTTTAATAGAATTGTAGATAGTTATTTTGACCTTATTAGTTGTTCACCTGCATTCAGCTCTCGTTCCACACCATGGTTGACCCTACTCTAATTGACTACATGTTTGATTATACTGATAATAAAATTATAAAAAAAAATTGATTGTATAGTGAAAAATTAATCCAGAAAATTGTTTATATATTTATGATTTATAGCCAAAATTAAATTATTAAACATTCTTAAACTTATTGTATTATTTAACAGACAAAAAAGCTTATTCTTACATTTTTATTATGGATCATATAAGTAAATAATATTATTTTAAATTGTTGCGTATTGAATATATTAGTCATATGAAAAAGTTGTATTCAGAAAAAAATTAATGCTGCTGCTGCAGCAGCAGTAGCAGCAGAAGCAGCAGCAGTAGTAGTAGTAGTAGTAGTAGTAGTAGTAGTAGTAGTAGTAGTAGTAGTAGTAGTAGTAGTAGCAGTAGTAGCAGTAGTAGCAGCAGTAGCAGCAGCAGTAGTGGCAGCAGTAGCAGCAGTAGTAGCAGCAGTAGTAGCAGTAGTAGTAGCAGTAGTAGTGGTAGTAGTGGTAGCAGTGGTAGTCAGGGTAGCAGGAGTAGCAGGGATAGCAGGGGTAGAATTGGTGGTAGTGGTGGTGGTGGCAGCAATGGCAGTGGCAGTAATGATTGTGGTAGTGGTGGTAGTTGTAGTAATTGTAATAGTGATAGTAGTATATTAGCAATAGGGATAGTAGTGGTAGTGGTAGTGGTAATAGTAATAGTAGTAATAATAAAAATAATAACAACAACAGCAACAACAACATTAATGATGATGATAATACAGACCATGTTTCATGTTCCAGCTGGCTTGGTAATCATAGAAATCAATAGGATATATTATCCATCTTTAGTAATATTTGAACCTAAAATTTTATTTAAAATAAACTGTATTGAATATAGGCAACCCAATATTGAGTACCTATATCTTTCTAAACTTAAGTTAACTCCTTTGATGAGAAATTTGTGTGCAAACATTTTTACTTTTTTAACTCCAATATGGTGATTTCTTTGAATCCAGCACATAATATTTATGCTGACACAATCAAAGCCTCCATTAAAAAAGGAGATACTCATTGAAATGTACAAAAAAAATGAAATTCCAGTCTCAAGATTTCGACTTTCCACAATGAATGATCTCATAAAACTAGATAAGATTTCAGAATTCAATCCACTACCAGTTAACACAACAGAAGACATCTGAACTAATGAAAGTTTAACAAAATTCTTGGATTGCTTTAACATGAACATTTTGCAGGATCTATTTATGTCTTTTAAATATTTCTTTACTGTCTGGTCTGTTATCCTAGCAATTACAGATACAGATATAAATTGTTCACTGTATAGGTTTCCTAAAGATTTGCTATACAAAGAAATAAGTACAAATAATTTATGGGATTCTATATTGCACAATGTACATAATTTAAATCATCACTACATGGCTATTGACTTCTATAGTAAAAATAAAAACATAAAATTGATAAAACAATTAAAATTCTAGGGAAATATGCTTTAATAAATGTTAACCAATATAGATAAAACTTTATTACATGCATAATTAAAAATACGTATTTAAATTACACAATCAATGATTTCAATAAATTGATGCAACTTATGTGGAGTTGTTGTTGTCTTCCAATTTACATATTTAAAAGAAATTCCTACACCCATATATAGCAACAGTTATCAATTTAATGTTAGAATAAATCAAAACATAAACCCAAAGGATATTCCTATTCTTATAATCAATCATGACACATAACATTTTGAAGAAAAATAGCTCTTTTGTGGGATTCCCCTTCTATTTGAACAACCTAGAAATGTATCAACAAATACAAGCCAAAATTAAAAACAAAATTAAAAACATAATTGATTCACTTTCATAATCTTACCTATCGTACTCAAAAGTATCTCTAATTAATCTATTAATTATGACTCAAATCATATACTATTCTCCAACAGTACTATACACTAAATCTTTTACTAGTAAAATAAATTCACTACACAGAATGTTGATGTAGGGGAAAAAAGATTGTTTCAATTTCACTAAAATATAGTCAAGCTCCTTTTAGTACAAAATAGTTTGGGACTACATTCAATAAATATTTTTAACATTTAAAAGACATTAAATCTTATTTCTGCTTGTGCTCATTGATTTCCATAAATGAAAGTGGTCTTCAAGATTACCCTAATAGATAAGCCATCACCAGTCAATGGATACTGGAAAATCTTGCTTACACTATTTTTCAACATTCCAAGTTTTACTTATTGACTATCTCAAGATAAATTTAAATATTGGGATATGTGCCTGATAATGTGTTCTCCCTTTGTGTTAAATGATAAAAAACACAATTCTAAACATTAACAATAGACAACTAACCTGTAAATTCAAATTCTGGTCATTAGCACCCAAATATTATGATTTTCTGCTCAAATTAAATCTTAAAGCCGATCGTCTTTACACTTTATAGATACTGAAGACATTCCATAAAAACAGAAGACATCTGCTGGTTTATCATACAGAGACTGAGACTCAAAAATATTTTTTTTGCCATTCCTGCATTTGATAATATTCACTCATCCATACCATCATTTTACAAAGAAATTGTGACATTCAAACCCTTTTACAATCATTTGTTAAGGGTAGCTATCCACATATTCGAGCAAGTACTTTTACATTATTTTCACTATGGTGTACAATATAGTTCTTTATGTATAACAATAATCAAAGAAGACATCCAAATACATTCTGGGACAAAATGGAACTACTATTCTATTTAAGGGATGAAAAACTCATATCTCATGAGAGATACACAGCCACTTGATCCATATTGCAACAATGCTCAAAATTATAGCATGAAAAGAGACTAATAAAAAGAAAAACCAAGAGCCTTCTCAGTGTAAAAAAAACTGATTGGATGTGTATGTAAACAAATACAAACTCAAATTTGTAAACCATATTCATATGCCTTGCTTTTGCTGCCTCCTTCCCCAAATTATATTCTATTTATTTATACTAACTTCAATTTATCTGCATGTGGTAAAATAATTATTAATGTAACTCATTTTTTGTTATATGCAATAAAGTCCTTATGAAAGATAATAATAATAATAATAATAATAATAATAATAATAATAATAATAATAATAATAATAATAATAATAATAATAATAATAATAATAATAATAATAATAATAATAATAATAATAAAAAAAAAAAAAATAAAAAAAAAAAAAAAAAAAAAAAAAAAAAAAAAAAAAAAAAAAAAAAAAAAAAAAAAAAAAAAAAAAAATGATGATGATGATAATAATAATAATAATAATAATAATAATAATAATAATAATAATAATAATAATAATAATAATAATAATAATAATAATAATAATAATAATAATAATAATAATAATAATAATAATTTAATTATAAAGTAATTTTTTAATTATAAAAATGAACAATAACAGCTGATAGGTAAAATTAATTTACCATATCTTAACAAAAATTCAAAAATAAACTAACATCTTTAAACCTTAAACCTTCTTATATTGATGATCCCTTGATGTTAATAGTCAGTTTTATTAGTAATGGAGCACCAAGAAATAATTAAATGATTGTGTAGTTTGTAAACTTGATCTGTAATCATCAAGAATTTCTTAACTAAATCTAAACTAATAATAAAACTAAATGGAGAAAAAAATATAAAGAAAATACTATAAACAAATTTCTTACAAATACATACAGATAAAATAAATAAATATACAGAAAGAAAAAAATTTAAACAAAAAAAGGAGGGAAACAGAAAAGGTTTGTGCACCACCTATGCTGACCATAAATGTGTTGACATATCACAGATTTAAATCAAAAGGTGATGTAAGTAAAAAAAATATATCAAAGGTTCTTTATTACAATATCTTATTTAAATAGTTTTTTTTTTGTACAATTGGAGAACAGTTACAAATATATATATACAAATTGGAATATAAATTTTACTGCAAAACGCACCATCAAATCTCATGGTAAATCTGTTATGGAAGGAAATGTCTTCAGGAACAATTTCCTGCATGGAAAACTGCTGAAGTTTTTTTAATACTAATAATAAAATTATAAATAAAATTAATATCTTAACTTTACTTTTTTATTTAAAAAGCAATAATAAGATTACTTAGTTGCTCAGGAAAATACTGTAAAGCAACCAAATGGCATATTTAGCATAATGGTTCCATTCAATTGGTCAAAGTAGGTTTTTTTTATTTAGCCAAGTGAGAATTGATCAATGGATCCTTTAGCTCTAAAGTCTGTCATTATCCCAAATTGCAACGGCCAAATAATTATTAAAAAAATGATATTTATAAATTATTTCAAAAAGATCATCCATATAATTTATACAAAACAAGAAATAGAATTTTATGGTCATATAAAGGTTAATCCTTTAAAAAAACATATTAAAACTGTCTTACCTTCCATTATCATTTATATAAGTTGATTTTTATACTAAATAATAACTACCCTGTGGTTTTAAATAACTATAGAATCTAAACAATATAAATGTAATATGCATTTAGATATACAAATATATATATATAAATTATATACATAAGTCCATGCAGACAAATGTGCATTACACATATATTTTTTATCGCCCCAATGATGAGGAAGCATTAATCTATTTTATTAATTATACGTTTAAATTAACAAAAATAAATACAGTATTTTATAACTTTATATTATTTTATCTCTTATTTCTCTCTCTCACAATTAAACAATTTAAAATCTTTGATTTAGTCCAAATATAATAATACACTGCCATTTCTAAATAGGTGACTATAATTAATAATTGTATACCCCAATAGAATAAAAAAAAAATACAGCCTTTATTTTTTTATTTGTATCTGATATTTTAAATACGTTTCTTGCTTTTTTTTTTTTTAATGAAAATCAAAAAAAAAATATAACATATTTCAAAAAAAAAAAAGTCTTACACAATAAAATAAACAAATAATAATAATAATAATAATAATAATAATAATAATAATAATAATAATAATAATAATAATAATAATAATAATAATAATAATAATAATAATAATAATAATAATAATAATAATAATAATAATAATAATAATACATATTAGAGTGAGAAGAGCAATAACATATTGGATTAATTAATATATTTGTTGCTAAATAATTGTTTTATGGCATTATTCATTTATTGATATGTATAAGCAAAATCATAGATTATATTTATTTTCAATTTACAATATAGGTAATTTATTATATATTGTGTAAATTGTGAATTTAATACATTAATCAGATATTTAATCATTGGAAAAATTAAATTTCCAAACATTAACTATTTAATGTACTGCCCTGTGTCATTAGATTTGCTTTGGAAATTAAAATGAATCTTTTACATTTGTTTTCCTAGTTCTTAGAATGATAGCAATCTAACAAATAATATTATAGCATAAACTTTAATCTTGAACTTCTTTTTTCTTTAAAAATAGTCAGTATAAACAATATTCATCAAAATATAAAATTATAAAATTACAAACCAATTTTTCTTTAAAAAACTTGTTTTTTAATTATTATGACTATATGAATTTTTATTTCAAAAGCAACGTTTCGACTATTTATTTCCTTATAGTCTTTTTCAAGCCACTAAAATATACAAAAAAAATAACAAAATAAATAAAATTAAAACATTATATAAATCTAATATACAATATAAAAAACATTACCTTCCTCTATTTAAAAAACTATAATTTAAACTTCTATTTAAACCACTCTGTTTAAATTATATTTAGATAAAATATCTTAAAACCAGTCTTATCATCTACAAAAATCAATTAGTTTTTTAAATTCCTTAATATAGAAAAAAATTTTTTCTTTTTAAACTTACATTATAATTAATTATTGTTTCTAAAAATTCTATTATTTGCAAACGATGTGACTAGCTTTATCTTTTATAAAATCAATTAGTTTTTTATTCATATATGGTTTAAATTCCTTAATATAAAAATTTTCCTTTATAAATCTTTCTTTATAATTAATTACTGTTTCTAAAAGTTCTATTTTGTAATTGATGTGACCAGATTTAGATTTATGAAAATAAATTGCAGATTTTTTATCTGATAGATGTTGTTTCAATCTTGTTCTTAACTTATTTTTTAATTTATTAGGATTAAAAATATTTGTAAAAAAATTAATAATAAATTTAACATTAAATTACATCCGGTATATAAAAAAAAGAAAGATTTAAAAAAACTGATTAATTATAATGAAAAATTTGATATGCTTGAAGCTATGAAAGGTGTATATATGATAAAATGTTTAGACTGCTGGAATGTTGGTAAAAGTGTTTCTTATATTGGAAATACTAAAAATAAGTTAAGAACAAGATTGAAACAACATCTATCAGATAAAAAATCTGCAATTTATTTTCATAAATCTAAATCTGGTCACATCAATTACAAAATAGAACTTTTAGAAACAGTAATTAATTATAAAGAAAGATTTATAAAGGAAAATTTTTATATTAAGGAATTTAAACCATATATGAATAAAAAACTAATTGATTTTATAAAAGATAAAGCTAGTCACATCGTTTGCAAATAATAGAACTTTTAGAAACAATAATTAATTATAATGTAAGTTTAAAAAGAAAGTTTTTTTCTATATTAAGGAATTTAAAAAACTAATTGATTTTTGTAGATGATAAGACTGGTTTTAAGATATTTTATCTAAATATAATTTAAACAGAGTGGTTTAAATAGAAGTTTAAATTATAGTTTTTTTAAATAGAGGAAGGTAATGTTTTTTTTATATTGTATATTAGATTTATATAATGTTTTAATTTTATTTATTTTGTTATTTTTTTTGTATATTTTAGTGTGGCTTGAAAAAGACTATAAGGAAATAAATAGTCGAAACGTTGCTTTTGAAATAAAAATTCATATAGTCATAATAATTAAAAAACAAGTTTTTTAAAGAAAAATTGGTTTGTAATTTTATAATTTTATATTTTGAAAAATAATATTATCCAGTAATTATCAGGCATTAACAAATTTTCATTCATCATGGCTAATAATTGAGCTGATAACAATCAATCCTTAAGCTTTTAACAACCTCAACTTATAGTCAAGGCAACTATTTTAAACAATAAAGGTGGTACCACCTTTATATATGGTCTGATATATTATATAGACACTAAAGTTGCCCATTAAGGCCTTGAGTAATTGGTTGTATTGTCTTAATATTTTAACTTCACAAAATAACTTTTGTTTATAGCCATTTCAATACCTTTGCAATTAAGTAACCAAATGTCAAATTTATAATATTAAATTATGCAATGGTAACAATTGTATTATGAATAGATCAATAAAGTAATCAATACTGCCCTCTAATATCAAATCTGTTTGGCAATTATACACATAATCCATTTACATTAGTTTTCCTAGTCTTATAATGATAACAGTATGACAAATTATATTAATCTAACAAGTGTCTTTTTTTAATAATACAGTTAATAACTTACTTACACATTATATGTGTGTAATGACTTATATGAGACTTGTTAAATGTATGTACTGACTTGTTAAAAGTTCTATCAATGATTGTCACATCTATTATTCTCTTGTTATTGGAAAATTTGGTAGAGAGATGTTGTTTGTTCTGCATCACAAGAAATCCTTGAGTGATCTTCTCTTTCCAGACAATGATATATGTAATCCAAACTATGTGTTGGTACAATATTAATATTAACAAAATGCACTCACATATGTAGATGAATTTGAAATATATGTTTAAATCTTTATCTCTAAAAATATTTACTTTAGCATGTTTAAATTATTTCACCACAGTCCTGAAATCAATATATCAGCAATCTATTATCAGAACTACACTATAATTATATAGCAACTGAATTCTATTTATTGCCATTGTATAGATTTGAAAACTATAACTAATTTACATGTGATAGCCATTCAGTTATTGGTACATATATATATATATATATTGTACTGGGTTCGATCTGATGAGCTCACACTTCTTCTGCAAATGGTTTAGCTGTGTTTGAACCTAATTTATAATAAATTTATAATCTTATAAATATCATGTGAACGAATCAGCATGTTCGAGCAGAGGGGAAATATATTATTGATTGCAGAGCTATTAACAATATCCATGATCAAACTGAGCTATGCAATGCATAACACAATCACATTTCCAGACTGTGGCCTCCCTCGACTGCTAGATTCAAAACCCTACTATCCAAACATTTTATTTGTTTCAGAGTAAATCCTGGGCACCAGCTAGTTTGAGAACTAACATATTTGGACAATAGGCCCATAATCCAGTGCTCGAAAAATTCCTTAACTAGCTCAGCTACTTGTAATCAATAACAAATTAATTTCAATTAGTGGTGAAAAGAATTGACCAACAAATAAAGCTTTAATTTTTAAAGAAAGAAATTATTTCAATTAACATTATTAACCTAATTTTAAATATCTTATTTAACTAATATAATACACACACATTTTAAATTCACACACTATAATATCTTAGGAGATAGCATGAAATAATATTTGGAAATTTAAATACAATGAAATCAATATATGCTAACACATGATGACACACAACCTTTTAAACACGCATATTAATAGTTTGTCTATGTATGCTATAGAGTTCTTAAACTTGACTATTGAGGCTTTACAAATGCAATGGCTACTTTAGAAATAAGAAAAATGTTATTACCTAGGATTTTGAACATGGATACTGCTTGCTGTTTGCTGCTTCTAATGAAGTATTTCTAACCGGTTAGATTTGAAGTTCTCCTGTGGAGATTTGATGCTTATAATTCTGAGGCATTTTCTTCAAGACAATTAGATATTGAGCGGCTTCAGGTTGTTATGCAGACATCACTTTTATCAGGTAGATTCGCTGTTTACATCAGACTTCAGGCTAGAGAAAGTTATATGTTTTCCGAGGTTTTAACACTGCATTCTTGATTCTGGATATATAATATGCTGAGTGATATAACTCAATGATAGATTGTACTGAACTGTTATCTCAAATGCAACTCAAACTCAACTAACTTGTCCGATAAAAAATTGTCTATTTATACACGAGACATGATGTCATTTGAATATCCTCCAGCAATATCTGTTGTCAAAATTCCTTTGATAATCTTTTAGTTACATGTTTTTAGAGATCATTTAATTAGTAGCCATGCAAACGTGTTGTTTTTATATCTTTAATTAGTAGGCATCACCATGTTTTTAAATATATTTTTCTTTATTTCATTTTAATATTTATTTTCATGTGTTTTTTCAATATGATTTTAACATGCACATATACACACATTTATCATTTCTTTGTTTACTCTCACACATATATATTTTATTAACCAGTCCACAATAATTTGTCATTTCCATACCTGTATATTTTATTCTAATAAATTCGATATTAGTTTTAAGATTACTTTCTTCCTTTAACTCGAAAAGAGATTTATATTTTTAACTTTACATTTTAACTAATAATAATAATAATAATAATAATAATAATAATAATAATAATAATAATAATAATAATAATAATAATAATAATAATAATAATAATAATAACAAAGAACAACAACAACAACAACAATAATAATAAACTCTAACTTCTTTTATGAAACTTTTAGTTTGTTTCTACAGGAATCCCCCCCCCCTTTTTTTTAAAAATTAATTGTAATTTTTTATTTCAAGAACTCTTAAACTTTTAATTTTACGTTTCTTTTACGAAAGATTTTTATTTAATAATTTTTTAAACAAAATTATTATGTGCAAACACAACTTTGGTACAATATATAAAATAATCCCAGTGCATAACACTATACTGAAATAAATATAAAATATTAATCATTAAATCACCCCACATGGTTAAAAAATCCAGTACCGCCCTCTGTGAAATAATATATAAATACATTAGAGTGCATTAAGTATCATTTTGAGTTGGCTATTTTGAAATATAAACTCTAATATATTTATATATTATTTCACAGACGGCGTTACTGGATTTTTTAAACATGTGGAGTGATTTATTGTTTAATATTTATATATAATGAGAAAATAAAACCAATTACTAAAGGCTTTAATGGATTTGTAAAAGTATATGAAAACAATCTCAACCTGCAGTCAAGGCAACCTCCTTAGACAACAAACGGGATATCACCTTTATGACCAAGTTGTGTGAGAATAATAATGCAATGAAGTTTAAACAAACCTCATTAATCAGGCAAATATAAACTGTTCTGAAAACAGGCTAATAAATAGTATTTATAAGTTTCAAATTCCATATAAAGTATATATTTATTAAGGCAATAAAGTCCATTACTCAGAATATATATAAGATATTTCACAGGTTTTATATAAATAAATAATAAAAATTTAATGATAACTCTTTAAATATTTTAAATAACTTTCCAGTTATAATGTAATAACCCAAAATATCTATTTAAACAGACACAATAAATTGAAATTACATTATCTTAAAAATATATTTGTCTGTAAATACTTAAAAATTAATCCATTTTTAACTTATTATCTAAGTTTATATTAAGATCATAAACCAATAATATTATTATATATGTTTAAATATAAAACGTATAACAACCTTCTAACACTTTTCATAGTTAAATAGGACATTTCCATTAAAAAAACCTGTACGCTTTAATAGCAAAAAAATATAGTTTAAACTTTATTTAAATATACAAAGCCTGGGTAAAATATTCTATATAAATTTATAGCTTTTTATGAGACAACCTTATTTAATTTTGAGAATATTTAGAACATTACTATACTTTCAGTACTCAAACATATATAGAAATATTCACTGATTTAAGATCATGATATAAGCTTGAATAATAAGTTAAAAATGGATCCACTTTTTATTTAAATATTTCAGAAAAATACATTTACTTTTTGATGAAATATCAATTACACTTCCTGTTAAAATTGGTACTTTGCTTTATTACATGTAACTTGAAAATTATTTAAAATATACAGAATTCTTATTAAATTTCTATCATTTAAATATACTTATATTCTCACATAATTTTTTACATTTAAATTGTATGTATAAAAAGATATTTTACAGAATATTTTATTTGATATGAATTGAAAGGAAAAAATATAGAATTTACCTTGAGTTATAATATAAAAAATATATAAGTTGACAATTAATGTACTGTTATTTTTTTCTTATATTATTTAAATTTAGACTTTTATATACAAATATTTATCCTGAAAACTAAAAATATAACCAAATGGTTCACTTAATATTCCAGTGTCATAAATAAAACTCTAGTTCAGGAACAGTTTGCTCTAAGTTTGTCATTTTAATATTATACTAAATTATAATATATAAAACATAATTGCTTGGATAGTTGTGGCCGAGTTAATAAAACTGAATTGCAATTTTTCTAATTTTATACTATCCAGTTCCTAATTGATCACCAAAAATTTAGGCTATGAGTTGTGGAATATGCAGAACCTTTCAACTGAAGAGTGAATAATGGTAAAATTATAAATGAGTGTGCTTTTAAACACTGGTTTCTAAAACCTAAGTATTTTAATATTTTAATCAAAATTAATCTCAGTTCTTTTTTCTCTAAATGATTTATTCTGGCTAAAATAAGGCTCTTTAATATTGATGATACATTTATTATGTGACAAAGATGAAGAAACTATGGAAGTATTCATTTTCCATTGCCTTGAATTACACATAATAGAGACATCGTAACCAACAAACGAACTTACATTTACCATCTCTGAATAAACTTATGTGTAGTATAAACACAGGGCTTTTTTTCAAATATTAGAACCACAACATTTTACATCTTTACCTTTTGGTTTTTAATATGTCATTTTAGTTTCAATTCCAAAACAAATTACAATCATTACTTTTTAACAAAATTATAAAAATTAAAATAGTAGATCAAACCCTCGTTCTATCTGATATATGGAACATTTTGCCATCACCTGCTGTTTGTAAACTAGGAATAAACAATAACTTATCTGCATGTATTCAATTTTAATAATATTCATATCATGTAATTATATACATTTTATAAAATTTGAAAATTTTATATAACTTACATAACACTTTTGATTTGTTTTATATAAATATAATATTGATTCTGTATAATCCTTTTCTATTTATGTTCCAACATTTAAACTATATTGTACCCATTATACTTTGACTTTAATCAATAAAATTATAAACAAAATTGGTGGAAATGTTGAGTGTTTTTTAAATAAGTAACTAAATACTAGATAATTTGTCTCAAATGTTTTAATAATTCCAAATTACTATAACGTCTTTGATTTTTAAAATGTCAGTTTTTCAAAATTATCATTCAGTTAAAATAAAAATCCGATGGCACTATGTTATTAGCCAAGTATCATCAACACACATGGTGCTTTTTAACTAGTGAAAGAGTAATTCTCATATTTATTATAAATTTAAACATGATAGCAAATATTTATTTGATTAAATATTTTTCTTCTTAAACATTAATAGAAATCTAGTTAGACACATGTGAATTCTCTTAAGCCAAGAGTAATAGTAGTATTTTTCTCAAACTTAATTTAAAAGATTAACTAGTCTCAAAGTAAAGTTATAAAAAATATTTGTTTTTGCAATATAGTTATATTTCAATAACAGTCTTCAACAACTTTACTTATAATCCTATTTTAACATGTTCATATTTAATTTTGATTACTGTTGTAATACTAAATCAGTATTAACAAAACAATTTCTGGCTTGGACAAAGTACAAAAATTTAAAATCATTGATTTAGAAGTCATTACATATCTCAGTCCTTATGATTGTCATGCTAAGAGAATATTTATGGACATTTCTTATGATTTCCCTGCTTTTGTCTTTATGTGTCATCACACTTTGCTACATGAATAATAGTAAACATCTACAGCAGAAAAAATAATTATAAAAGATTGAATTAATAAAAAGCTAAAAAAGGACTCATATGTGTAAATAGAAGACTGCTTGTAATTAAAAATATAATATGAACAGGGCCTTAAATTTATATTCCAATCAACTAACTATACTTGTTTTAATCAAAGAGCTTTCTTTTCTGGAAGAATATCTTAGAAAAAAAATATTATTTGTAATATTTTGTGAATAGTTTCAAAAATGGTCTTATCTGCAGGCATCAATTTGAAGATATCTATCTCAAACAAAGATAATCATAACATAAATGTTTTAATATGTAAAAAATTACAACAAAATAATGATAAATGAAGTCTAATATAATGTAAAGATAAAACCTGACTTAGTAATGGAAATCATTTTGTTCTATGGTGTAAATATGTTTTTAACTTATTATCTTTAAAATATATTGCTTAATTCATTTTATATTATAATTAGTAAGGACTGTTTTCTAAATAAATATTTTTTGATATAAAATCAAATTATTTTAAGAATAGCTAGAAATAGATTTGGAAAGATAAATTTATTTTTTAATTAACATGATAAGTAAATCAATGTAAAATAGGGAAATGTAATAATTAATTATAATAATGATTTTATAATGTATAGATTTGATTGTGTTTATTACTTTACAACACATGAGTAGTACCTAATGATTGTTACAGATTGAAACATAGTGCTATATAAATAAATTCCTCATTATAAATATAATATATTAAAAAAAACATTTTATTTCAGTATTTTAATTATATACAATCAATTATATATATATAATGTTGAAAAGAAAAAAATAGTTTTGTAAACATTATTGAACATTTTATACAATTAGATGCATAAAACTCTTAGTTTGTGTGTGTATACATATATATTGATAATTTATTCAACATATTTTCATCTCTCTTTTTCAGTTTATGTCTATTTCAATGATATTAATTTTATATCCTATTATTTTATATGCGCACTTTTTTGTTCTAATATTAAAATAAATATACAGAAAATAATGTGATTCTTGCTGTTATTTATTGTCTAGTTAAGTTTCCACTTCTTTATTTATAATAAATATAATGTATTTAGCAATAGTTACTGGAAATTTTAAATATGTGTATTAAAACCTGAAGATTATCTATATTCAAAGGACAAATTTATATACGAAATAAATAAAAACTAAGTAACAGTAAATTCCAGCTATATTTTAACAATATGTGAAAGAAAAAATATATTGAAAAATATTAGAATACAATATAGATATATGTATTGTAATATTTGAAATACAAATATTCTTTATATATCTAGGGCTTAATTGTAAATATAGGCGATTTGAACACAGACTTTCAAACACACTTCAACTATCCACACTATCTCATATCACTGATACACATGCCACACATATGTAGAATAAATTAATAATCATCAATATACATATTTCATGCTGAACCAGCATGCATCAGTTGGTCCAGTTCATCATCCCACACACACACACATATATACATATATAATCAATGCACAGTTTATATTAAGATTGAAAATCTTCATACTTTAATGGATAGGCTTCAATCTACTCCAACTCTTCAGCTATCCATACCATTGAAAATCTAATGATGGAATACCCAAATCCCATGTGATTCCAATATTATTATTGTATCCATGTTGATCCCAAGTCACTTTAACCCTCATGTATAGAACATTATCCATTTAAATACATAGAAGAGGGATGGGCAGTATGCAGGCTTGATGTGTAATATTTGAAATACAGGCATTCTTCATATATTGGGGCTTAATTGTAAATATAAAACATTTGAACACAAATTTTCAAGTATCCTTCAACTATCCACAATATCTCATATCACTGATACACATGACCACATACATGTAGAATAAATAAATAAGTATGAATATATGTATTTTATGCTGAACCAGCACTCATCAGTTAGTTCAGATCATCATCTCCCACACATATATATAGTCAATGCTCAGCTATATTAAAATAGAAAATCCTCATAATTTAATGAACAGACGTCAATGTAATCCAACCTCCAAATTTTCAACCATCCATACCATTGAAAATCTTATAATGGAATGCCAAATCTCATATTGATGCCAATATTATTGTTATGACTATGTTGACCTTAAGTCACTCTAACACCTCATGTATTAAGCTCCAGGTAAATGAAAAATGCCTGTATTTTAAATATTTCACATTAAGCCTACATCCTGCCCATCCCTCTTCTAGGTATTTAAATGGATAATGTCCTATACATGAGGGATAAAAGTGACTTAAGGTCAACATGAGCATAGCAATAATATTGGTATCAACTTCGGATTTGTGCATTCTATCATCAGATTTTCAAAGGTATGGATAGCTGAAGTGTTGAAGTAGATTGAAGGCTGTCCATTAAAGCATGATGATTTTCTATCTTAATTTAAACTGAGCACTGAATGTGTATATGTGTGGGAGATGATGATCTGTACCAACTGATGAGTGCTGTTTGAGCACGAAATACGTTTATGGGTGATTATTTATCTTTTCTAGATCTGTGTGGTCATGTGTATCAGTCATATGAGATAGTGTTGATAGTTGAAGAGTGCTTGAAAGTCTGTGTTCAAATCCCCTATATTTTTATATGCATTGTGTAAGCACATTACTTTATGCTTGTTCATGTATATATATATATTAATATGAATATATATATATATAGGTGTGCATTCATATATTTTTCAGAATAAGAGCATTATTACTTTTTATAAAAAAATGCAAATAAATAGCTAAAACGTTAGGTTTCTAATTATTATTTACACTATTGTTTCAGAAAATACCGTTTCATAAGAAATCAGAATATTGCGTTCTATATATTTGTATGTGCTGGATCAAATTTTATAACATTTGTAAATAATTTATATATATATTATTAATTAATATATTACACTTTCTAATAAAAACCCCGAAAAAGTACTTTTTTCCTTATTTATCTGAAGATTATATTTTTAAAGAGAATGAGTTACTATATACTTCCAAACAAAAAGTAAGTAAACTTTTATAAATCTCTTTTGTTTTCTACTTCAGATAATAAAAGTAAAAGCTAAGATCTTTGATTGGTTTATAATTTTAAAAAAAATATCATTTAAGAAAAAAAAAGTTTTTTTCAAATAGAAAAATGAATACAATCTTATTTATAATGCATGATTCAGATAATCAAACTTTAAATATTGAAATTTGAGAACAACTAATTTCATATTATTAAAAGATAGAATAATGCAGCAAATAAAAAAGAAATCTCTCTTATAAGTTTAAGATTAGGGATAACCAAATAATGACAGCCTCTCATTATGAAGTCCTTTATTTATAATATCATTAGCAGCAAACAATCACAAACAAATATATATTAGAGATAACTTTTGCTATGGTTATATAAAACATCTTCCAAACCCAAATAAGTCCACATATAGAACATGACGTCCCATTATTAATAGTGTTTCTATATTCCTTCGTGATACTGGTTTTTAAATTCTATAGTCATCTTTAACTTCCGAAGAACTTCAGCATTATGCCTAGTTAAAGACCATCAATGTATGTGATCCTTTGTCAAATCTTTATATTTCTTAATAGACTTTGTTTAATATCCAGTAAAATAATATGTTTATATAATATATAATAATACTTTTAAGATGATATTTGTAGTATCAATCAAATATCACAAATATAAAAATTAATGCAAGACAAAATTACATTTTACTAATCAACCATTTTTACATTAACATATTTTACATTAAAATAATAAATTAAATTAAGATAACTACGCTTCTTCGCTTTTTTAGCATTGATTAAAAAAAGCATGTTTCACTTTGCAGTTCTCTTATTAGAAGAGAAGATAAAACTCAATTATGATTTTTTGCTTGCATTAAACTTTATCAAAATATGTAAGATGAAAATTGTTAATGTGAGTGATAATAATTTATTTGATAACATAATCAAAAGTTGATATCTGTTAATCAGTAATGTGAAAATTATAAGAACAGACTTTACAGTGATATGATTATTTAAACTTTTATATAAAACTTTTAAAAATATAATAGTAATTTTAAAGTAATATTTGGTATAACAATTAATGTGGAATTTATTATTATTCTAAATAAATTAAACTCTCTATATAAACTGTAAATAACAAAATAAAAACACACATACATGCCTTCAATGTGCTAAATAGAGCAATTATACTATAAAAAAGTAATAACTGAATACCTGACTCTTAGCATTAAACTATTAAAATGGAAAAAAATCATTGTTACTTAATGAGAAAAATTTCTAAATATGCTTAACTGTGCAAGAGTAAATCTCTGATTCAAAATGTTATTAGAATTAGCAACATATAGGCTTCTTTAATCTTTCTTTCTCTAATATTTGATTCACTGCATACAAAGTTAATTTTCTGGGGAAAACAATTATGTCTACAATCTTGCTCATAACAAAAGTAAACAGAATTGAGAATTAGATGTTTTTATAGTGACAAATTATATCTTTTATACTCTACTACTGCCATATATTATACACATGAATAATAGGTAGTAGTGTTTATGAAATCTATATCCATTGGCATCCTATCTATATCGAAGACTATGTTTTAGTTCATAGCCATTGTCAGTGAGGAGCTTGCTCCTTGACCTTTTTGTTCTACTTAATCTTCCAGCTGTCATGAAATGAAAAAGAATATACCATTACATATGATATATCTGAACCATGGCTGAGGAATACTAATTGAGAAATACAGATGTAGATAAAGTTCAGTATATTGACACAGACTCCTCAATCATTTATGACCCTTAAAGTCTATCATGCTACACTCTGTTTTTTTCTGTAGAAATTGTCAAAATGTTAATATAACTTCAAAATAAATGATTTAATATTGAAAAAAAATATTAAAAATACCCGTATGGTTTAGTACAGTGATAGGGTAGTGGAGTTTGAACTTAAGAATCCATTCATATAGTTCCAACAGAGACCCTTCCAATAATCAAACTTTTTAAAAACTCCCAAACAGTTAAACATTTACTTATTATTTTTAACATTAAGTTTTTTTTTTTAAAAAAAGTCAATATTTCTATGTTAAGTGTGAAGTAAAATTTCATCCTTTTTATTCTTTCCTATATTTTTTTAATAATTCCACTATTTTTTCATTATCATTAACCTGCCATTTGTATTTATCTTATACCTAATATACATATCATCATCATCATCATCATCATCATCATCATCATCATCATCATCATCATCATCATCATCATTTTCAACTTTTATGGATTCACTGAAGGATGAAGGTCTGTCTCTCTGTGTTCAATTCATCTTTTCTTATCTCTAGCCTCTCTTCTCTACATCACCCCAGATTTTTATTTTATTCATCATTTCACATGTGTTTTTTTCTAGATGTTTTACAATCTCATGAAACCTAGTTTAAGTAAGATTTCAACTGTCCATTTATTATCATCCTTTACAGCAATATGCCATGTCCAACTCTAATTTATTTAATGATGTTTGTTCTCTAACCAATGTTTTTTATTTTCAATCTTTTCAGAGATCCATAAGTAAAAACTATAAAACAAAGTTATTAAAAACTTTCCTTTTAAAACAGGTAGTCACTTATTTGTTTAATATATATAATAATAATAAATGAGTATCCTTTTTTTAATCAAAAAAAAAGAGGGAAGAAAACACAAAATGAATGACAAAAAATATAAAATCAAACAGATATACATATAAACTTAACTTATGAAACAGTTTTTTTTTTGTCCTGTGGTAAAAATGTAATAATCATATATCATGTTCATTGTCAATACAGACATGCAAATTCAAACATTTGATATCTCTAGCTAACCTGATAAACAAAGGTTATTGTCAAAATGCATGAGTAGTAAGAGGAGAGCTTTATGAGATTTTATGTTGATGCATAGTTACAACATGATAGAGTTGAGATTAAGAATTTACTGATAAAACTAAATAAAAAAAATCACTGCAGTGCACTGACCATATATTCTGTCACAAGATGTTAAAAGTATACATAAATCAGCTCCTATATTGCATAAATATCATAATAGTAATACACTGATTGTCTAACAGGAAAGAAAGTTAAAATGTTTTATAGCTCTAATTTATCTGATGATTAAAAATATAATTTACAAAATTTATGCAGCATGAGATAAAGTCATTCAAGTTTTTATGCTGGTGAATGGTTGCATTATGGTGAAATAGAAAATAAAGATGCATAGCTAAAAAAAAATGAAGATATAATAGTCATCATATCGTCTTATTTATTTCATAAATATTTTGTATATATTTCATCTGAACATATTTTCTGTTAATAATTATATTTCAAGTAAAAAAAAAAAAAAACATTATAAAAAATTGTATTTGAAATCACTAAATTTATATTTGCATAAAAAATTTTTAGCTTAGGTTTAAATTGGTTTATTATATATTTTAATTAATTTTAATGTACGTAATTCGTTTGTACATTTTTTATATTATTTTTTCCTATCAATATTAAAAATTAAAAAAATAAATTAATTTATATTTAACTGAAATGAAATCAAATAAATTATATGTACATATATATTAAAATCTTACCATTAAATATGAGCACATTTCAGAAGAAATTATATATGATCACATCAAAGAAAATTGTCAGTTTTCATGAGAATTATTACCACAGATCTCATAGTAAAACATTTCTAGTCCATTGCACAAACTAATGAGATATTTGTTTTAAAATATATAATGAAGCAATAGGGCTGTCCACAATTTTTTGAAAACGAATTAAGCACAGATAATAAAAAAATTAGCTTTGAACACTTACATAGTTTCTAATGAAAAATCATATATAACATATATGTTTAATCATAACTATAAAATATAATACATTAAAGAGATAATTTCATATTACGAATCCTAGAATTTGTGCGTCCTCTATCGGAATATTGTGAGACTAAATGTTAATTATTATACCATTTTTTTTTTTTAGAAAAAACATAAGCTCATAGAGGGTATTTAAATGCTCATATTCGTAATATATTTATAAAGTTTTAGTTATTAATCAAAATGATGTATAAACATATAACTTTGTGTTTAAATATATAATTTAATAAAGAGCTAAAAGTTATAATATCATAACCCTCAGCATTTATGCTCCCTTTATTAGCATATTGTAAATCTAAAACAAAAATTGATTTTATAACTTTTTTTTCACGCTGATCAGGATTATTTAAATGTTCAAATTTATAGCTTCTTCATCCACACAGACACACTCATATATACTTACACATATACCCAATATCCAAGTTCACAAATGCCTGTATAGTAAGAAAAAGTGGTCAGAGTTTATCTACTAATAAATGTTTGTGATATGGTTTAGTTAATGAAAGGTAGACATTGATAAAAACAATATATATTTATGTGTGTGTGTGTGTGTAATACTAACACAATACAATAGAATGTTGTAGTCTATATTTTTCCGTATTTGCATCCATTTAAATTAAATAGTGTTAGCATTACAAGCCTTTAAGAAACAATCTATCAACTGTATGCCATGAATATCAAAGATATATACCGATAATCAGAAGAAACTTCACTTCCAAATTTAAAATTAATAAAAAGATCATATTCATAGTTAGTGCATGTTTAGAATCTCTATGGTAGTTAACATGAATTTTATTGCATTTGTTCTCATAGTATAAAATTTAAGTAAATATATTCAATTCATTTCTTACTTTTGTCAGAATTTAGAGTTCTGCAAGTGTTAATTTGAAATATATTTGAGGAATACATTTTGTTTTCCGTGATTTTTCACATCTCTTATACACATTATATTTTGTTTCAACTGTTGCATCCACAAATCATATACAATATGTAATAGTAATTGTATAATAAATATTTTCAGTTATAATTACTTTCACAAAATCACTTTTGAATAATTATTGGGCTAAATCCCACAGTTGTATATGAAAATAAAGTAAATGATATGAACACATTTTTTAATTTCTATAATAGTTTATATATGGTTTATTGTCGTTGTAGTAGTAGTTTTTATTGCTCAATTTATTGTTACTGTTGCTGTTGTAGTTATTTTGTAACGGTTGTAGTTGTCATCATCATCATCATCATTGTTATTGTCATTCTTGTTGTTATCATTTTCATTATTATTATTATTATTATTATTATTATTATTATTATTATTATTATTATTATTATTATTATTATTATTATTATTATTATTATTATTATTATTATTATTATAACATCAATGATTCAACTGGTTCTCACCTGTCATTATTTCAACAATATAGTTAACCCAGCAACATTTGTGTCCTAAGCCTTAATGAAATGAGCAATCACACACTCAGAAAAATTAAAAAAATTGTAACCACATCTGTCTATCTGGAATCAAATCTGAGCTTAGATAACTTGATTTTTTTTTAAAATTTTAATCAATGTTAAGATTTTTTTCAGATAAATGTTCCATAATCAACTTATATAAACAGTAGCTAAACAAATATTTCATTACTATTATTATGTAAAAAATACAACAGAGACATAAAACTGTCAAATGTTTATTACCTGAACATTGTCAAGTTTGAAGGCTAATCTATTTCATTGTTACCCTGTGATGAACTATTAGAATGAATTTGGTTCTGCAGATCACTTTGTAGTTATTTACACTTGAGAAGTCTGCTTATAGCAGTGAAACCATTGGTATTGTTTTTGAGTTTATTTCCTTAGCTAATCTGGTTGAGTTGTGAATTTTGGGTAATTTTGGTTATATATGTACACATAAAAAGTGTTCTTCACTTATCAATAAAAGTAGAACTAAATCTCAAATGAGTATTGCTATGGCGTTAACAAAATATTACACTGCAATAAAATGAACTAAATCCTCATAAGGTTATTTTTTACTATTAAACTATTTTCAAATCCCAATATAACTCATAAAAAAATATATTGCAACAAATCCAATTAAATCCTCTTAAGGCAAGTTCTTTTGGCAAAGTGTTGATCATATTCGATAAATCTTTAAAATTTAGCAGTATTAACCAGCAGAAAAACTTTCTTATTTTCCATACCTATCGTCGTGTAAAAATATTTTATTTCAACATGTACGCTAATACACACACACACATATATATATGCTTCCACAAAACTAGATTTTTCTTTTACAAAATAGAGATTGTCAAACGTGTCTTATTAGAGTTTGTAAGAAAGGATTTTGTTAAAGTTAAAAACCTTGACAATGTCATTGATTATATTTAAGAAATGCGATAGACGAGAACAACTACATTCAAATAAATTAAAGAAACAATCTGATAGATTTTCTTTAATAATTCTGTTGGACAAGTTGATTTAATCCATTCAGGTTAACTAATGATTGATTTGTCCTTGATGACTAACTGGGTTATCTATTCCATATACGTGTTGGTACTTTTAAAGCTTAAAATGAATAATCTCCCCTGAAAGACAGTCTACCCCAATCTTTTCTTAATAGTACAGTTGGACTTTAATCCTTTTTCACAGATTTATTACTAATCAATCAATGCACATTTTTCGAATATTCTTTTGTAAAGATCAAATTATATTTTCAAACTGGATTTATTCTTCACAAACAATAAAATAGGTGATTTTTTATGAATTATAAATAATATAAAAATTACGAATAATAAACAATATATTAACCATAATAAAATGTATGAATTAAATATTTCTGATTTAAATTTTATAAGTTTTTTAGTATTGTTTAAAAAGTTAACAGAAACGAATATTATTTAATAACTTTAACATATAGCTGAAAATTGGTTTTATATGATTTTAAATATGATATATATATATGTTTGTGTGTAGTTATGAAAAATATACTCAAACATAAATAACATATCCAAGATATATGTAAAAATTTGCTTCAATGTAAGTAACAAAATTGATTACTCAAACCATATACAAGCATATAAATAAATAAATAGCTAGATACTCATTCTAATGCATAGAGAAAACTGAAAGTTACCCACTATTACATTGTGTAATGATGAGATAGTTATATATTTTTGTTATGCATTAGTTTGGGGGATTAGCTATTTATTCATTTATCTGCATAGTAAAAATTTAAAAATGCAAATAGCTGTATTTAACCATAAAAGATTTGAACACAGACTTTCAATCTCCCTTCAACTACCCATTCTATCTCTTTTAACTGATACATGCCACTTACTCACATGTAAAAAAATAAGTGATCTTCAACATACACAATTAATTCTGAACAAGCATTCATCAATTTGTCCAGATCATCATTTTCCACAAATATATACAATCAGTGCTCAGTTTATATTAAGAAAGCAAATTTTTAAATTTTAATGGGCAGGCTTCAATCTATTCCACCCTCCAACTCTTCAGTCATCGATACCATTTAAAATATGATGATGGAACATCCAAATACATTGTTGATGTCAGTATTATTGCCTTTCCCATGTTGACTTTAAATCAGTCTGATTCCTCATGTATAGGACCTTATTCATTTAAATACAAAGAAGACAGATAGACTGGGTACAGACTGAATTTGCAATATTTGATGGAATTCAAGTATGATTTATACATCTTGGGTCTTGATGTAACCATAAGAGACTTTTGAACACAGACTGTATCATGACCATACCTTCTGGGTATTTAAATGGATAAGATCCTATACATGATGGGTCAGAATGACTTAAAATCATAATGGGCATGACAATAATATTGACATCAACAAGGGATTTGGACATTCCACCATCAGATTTTCAAGAGTATGAATGGCTGAAGGGTTTGTAGGGTGGAGTAGATTGAAGCCAGTCTATTAATGTTTGAAGATTTGCTATTTTAATATAAACCAAACACAGATTGTATATATGTGCAGAGATGTGATCTGGGCCAACTGATGAATGCTGGGTTGTCTTTTACACATTTGCACAAGGTTGTATGAGATAGAGTAGATAGTCCTAAGGAGCTTGAAAGTCTGTGTTCAAGTCCATTTTGATTACATCTAGATTCCAGGTGTATAAATTAAATTTGTATTCGATTATATATTACAAATAGCTTTACTATAATTTTAATTATATTCAAAAGATCAATTATTTGTACATTAAACCTTCAGCTAAAATTATCAAAAGTTATCATAAATCATGCCAAGTATTGTAAGAATTTAAAAAAAAAAGCCGATTAAACCTCAGATAATAGTGTTCTCTGAAGGTTTGTGAAAACAACATTTTAATTATCAACTAAATAAGAATAAGGTTTTGTTAATATATATATATATTTGTAAAGCGTAACAACAGTTCCCCCCTCCCCTTGTATATCAGTATTTGGATCATAGAAAATTACTTGGCCATTTTACAACTTAACTTATGACTATTTTTCATAAGTTAAACTAACTTCTTTCTAATCTGCTCTCTTAGAACATCAATAAAGAAACACTATTCCAGATCCAATAAAATATATTAAAGCATTAGCAGCATTAACGAACTGGAATATGTAAATGCTTAGATAAGGGGACAATTTTGAAGGTGATCAGTAAAAGCAATAAATTATTTAAAATGAATTTGTAAAGCGTAACAACAGTTTTTTCCCCCTTGTGTATATATAATAGTAATATTAATATAGTTTAGTGAAAATGAAAATCATGGATTCGTTTGCATGTTTTATTATCTTTCACTAATTATGACAAGAATAAAGGTAAATTTCTAAGATAACAATTTAGTGATATATTACTTTACACTGTATTTATTTCTTATAACTATTCTCGGATATGAGGGATACAATAAGTAGTCAAATACCTTTATTGCCCAGGAGTACTAGAAATGACAAAGGCGAGTGTAGATCCTTGACTCTCATTTCCATAATCTAACTCTTCACCTCTGATACCAATACATGGAAAATAACATTAGAGGTCAAAGCAAACTGTTAATATTAATTAGAAAGCAATATTAACCACCACTGATCTTAAATACAGTATTATAAACACAATATTATTTAGAGTCAGTAAACCTGCTTTCTAGTAGATAGAATATATTAAATTACGCATTTGCAGATTAAAGTATGAAAATGTCATAATTTACACTCACTCTTCAGCGTCAACAAAACTTTCTAGCACACAAGCGCACACACATACATATTTACAGTTTAAATAAACTAAAAGTGTGGGAATTCTACCAACATTTTGAAACTTAATAAATACAGTTGACAACGACTAATTAAATTATATTGTTAATACATATTTGTTCCTACAGTTGGCTTTTCGTTTTTTTTTGTTTTTTTTTAGTAAGTTTTAGTTTCGATCACTTATTTAATACAACCACCACCATGCACGCACATGGTTAGAAAATAGCTTTTACCATATGTCACAGCGAACTTAATGTCAGAATTATTTTAAGATTGATTAGCAATTACAACTCAGGGAAGAATGGTTGCAAGTGAGTAAAAGTTTTAACAACCACAATAATGACTTTCGAAAAAAAAAATTATGACAAAATAAAGCAATAATAGATCAACTTTTACAGAGATTTACGCTGATTGCCAATTCCCTAGTTGCCTTAATAATATTTTGCACTCCAATTATCTGCAATATTGAGATCACTAAAAGTTATTTAGGAATTCCTTTTTGTCATAAATTTTTTCTTTTTATTACTTTCGCATTTATTATTGCAAATTAAAACACTCTTGACTGTGGAAGACAACAGAGTTATAAATAAATATGTAAGCTGCTTGTAAAGCAATATGCGAATATATTTATATAAAAAAAGCAGATAATTAAAACCTTAAAAAAGCATTTTATATATTTTAAAGTTATTAAATTTTATATATATTTTGTGTTTTGATTTTATTCGAAAATGTATATGTAATCACATATACTGAAATATGTATTAAACAATTTTATCTTACCATATCAGATTACAATAAAAATGAATTGGTGGTCGAGAGGTTAGCGCGACTATCTTGCACTAGCAGGTAGTTGCCCGGATTGCGGGTTCGCGTCCCGGCCGATGCTATGACACTTAAAAAAAAAAAGATATTTCTATATTGCCTGTTTCTAAGGTATCTAACAAGAGTGCAGCTAAAAATACTTATGGCGCTAAAAATAATTTATTGTTTATTAATATGGTAAAGGTCTAAAATATTAGGAAATTTTCTACAATGCAGAGTTAATGCTAAACATAATGTGATCACCATTTCCTATGCCTACACAAGCTGTTAATATAGAAACAAAACTCTCCATATAGTAGTGCCATCTAGTGTTAGCAAGAATAATCAATGGAGGCAAGAAGGTTTGTGCATAAAATCTCTCTCTAGTACCTACTTATCCAATATTCCCAGATAAGTTTCTAACTTGTGGCTTTCATCAGTGATGAGCTTTGAATATGGGAGCACTAAATCTTAAGATCCACTGTAACCCCTCCAGCAGTCATCTTTTACGTTTTTGGTTAACTATAAAGATAGGAGTCCAAAAAAAAAACACAATAATGTTTTCAACTCAAGTTTATTTACTTGTATATTCATATATTATAGAATCCAGTTTAGGATCTATACATTTTGGTGTCCTATGTTCTTTAATAACCATAGCTACCATCATTTCATTGGTCAGGAATAGTATTAAACTATTACATATCATATGAGCATTATTTTCTATGACAAAGACAAAACTCTTCATAGAGTAATGCTACCCAATGAGAGCCAGGAGAAATCAGTGGGTGCAAGAAGGTTTGTGCATAAAATCCCTGTCTAGTACCAACTCATCCAATATTCCCAGATTCAGAGCTCCTCACTGATGAAAGTCACAAGTTAGAAACTAGTCTGGAGATATTGGATGAATATGCACTAGATAAAAATTTTATGCACAAATCTTCTTTCATCCATTGATTACTCTGGCTTGCACTAGATGGCACTATTCTAAGAAAGTTTTTCTCCTATATCAGAGCTAATATTACCTCATATATATATATATAACCAAACATATTTATTATTTTATAATGCACTTCTCATTAATTACAAACTTATCAGACCATAACAATCATATAAAATGAAAATTAGAACTCTCTGTAATACTATGCATCTATTTAAGATACCAACTTACTTGTTTTAGGTTATTTAGAGATCTGAACACATGATTTACACAATAGAATAATAGTTTGATCTCTACGTTTATGAATCATAAATGTGTCTTGTTTGTTTTTAATGGTTAATAAATTCGCATTTAATCACACCCATATTTTGGGTTTAAGTAATTAATGTGACACTTAAACATATAATATATAGAGTGGAAAAAATTTCTAATTTTTGTGAATCTTTACAGATGGCCATTTTAAGATTTTTATTCTTTTTTATGATCTACTAGTTACCAATTGCTAATTTCTTATTGACTAAACAATAATCTGAGAGGGGTGAACATCTGATTAAAATTGTAAGCCTGTTTGTAATCTTACCTGTGACCACAACTTGACAAAGCACATGCTTTACAGATAAGAATTCAAACTTCAGGTTATAGCCAGAGTATAAAAACATACTACATAAAGAAACTCACAGTAAAAAAACATGTATGATGTATATTTAAATAATGATTTTTATATATTGTTTGTGTTGAGTTGGTTAAGCATTGGAATCAATCTGGATCTACTGTTACTACTTCATTATCTCAAGGACATTCTACAAAAATGCAATGTTATCTGTTTTCAAGAAGATATGACAAAAGATATAGTACATTAGAGAGCTACAATTATGTATAGTGTAGAAGCAATATAGAATGAAAAACTGTTGCTACTATTTGGTTTATATAGTCATTATCATTATTATTATAATTATTATTATTCAACAATACATTTTGGTGATCAAAAGATGTATTACATAGGTTTTACAAATGTTTTACAAGAGTTTTTCCTGGGTTGCAAAGACATTTCAAGTATACTGGCTGTTATTATATAAATTTGATTAACATTGCTGATTAAGATATGATTATATGAATATTGATAATTGTACATAGTTGTTATTAATAATATTTTTTGTATAATATAGTATTGGATATACATATAGAAATATTCATAATGTTTGAATTAAAGTTCATTTGCCTTGAGCTTGATTAGTCAATCCAGATAGCACTCTAAGGTATTGTAATGCATGTCTGGAACATAGTTTTTCATGTACCTAGTTGTAGAATGAAGAAGATGAAATGTTCAAGTAAGTTGTTAATATTACTCACCATAGTTGTGACCATTTATATATTGGAATGCTCTCTAATGAGTGACCAGGTCAGTGCAAAAATTCCCAAAGGGGCTATGTTTTTATCCTGTGTTTTTTGCTGGCTTAATTTATTGATAAATGTGAATGGATTTCTTCTAATGTTATTCCCTAACAAGAAGATGCAATGGATATACCAGAAGGCAAAAAAGGTAAATATGAGGGATAGACTGCAGGAATGTGTAATCTTTGAAATGTGATGGTTGGAATTAGCAGGCAGCCTGTAAACATTTAACATAATTTGTCATGTGGAATTTAGTGTTTGGAAATCATTGAGAAGAATGTCATTGAATATCCCCAGTTTTTTGGCAGAACTATCAGAATGGGTGAGTATTTTTGTACCGATGATGATACCATAGAAAAAAGATGTTGAAAGTGTGTGCAGGTTACATCCAATTGGTAATCAAATAACTAGGGTTCTAGTATTATTTTTGTAAAATTGGGAAAGAAAACAATGATTATTTATTCCAAGCATAAGGGAAGGTTAATGATTGCTAGGATCTGGGTAAAGCAGATAAGGTTACCAGTAAGTGTATTTGGAATTGTGGGAAAGGCTGATTTAATTGGTAGTACCTAGAATTGAGTGAATAAGATCTATGGAATATGGTGTTGAAGGAGAAGGTTTATCTATAGGGGTTACTTTCAGCAGGCACTGGCAACTGTTTTTAAATTAATGGCTTTCGGTGTTTGCAACACATGAATATTGTGGAGGCCTAGACCATTGCAAGAGTTAACTGTTTAACCATTTTAAGGATATTGATACAGTCTTGCAACCCCAGAGCAATTTATTGTATATATAATTGATGGCAGGAATGAACACCTTTGAAAATTTGATATTAGGTACACAGTATGCAATTTTTGTCATAGAAAGAGTATTGAACAGATGTATCTTGGAGTAAATTAATAGATATGCCTTAAAAAGTGAATTGGTAATTTGCAGTACAGAATCTTATAACACAGTTTGTATTGGGAGTTTTATACAATGGAGTTTTTGTAAAAGATGAATGGGTTTTCCTTGGAAAACCTAGATACATGATTTCTTTGTGAATAGAGTGCATGTGGCAGTATTTTGGAGTTCAGTGCAGTTTGTAGGCTGCTATGTAGTCACTAAGAATGATTTGCAATATAAGAAGTTATTTTTGTCAAAACAGTAAGACAGTGATGTCATTCATGTAAGCTATGCAGGAAATGCATTGCTGGATGTGTGTAATTTGGGTTGCAGTAATTCTATTATATATTTGTTGTAAAAATAGACTTGTGTAGAGAGTAAAAAGTAATGAAGTTAGGTATGACCCTTGTGAGATTGATTGTGTGGAGTTGAAGGATCGAGAATTTGTACCATTGAGAGTGATGTGCAACTTACAATTCAGAAGAAGGTTGGAGATTAGGTTTAACAGAGTTGATGGGATGGTACTATTAGCAATCATTTCAATAAGTAGGTTAATTAAGACAAAAATAAAAAGGCTGATACAGCAAGCTGGACTACAATGCGATTGTTTTTTTAAAAAAATGAAATGAGCTTCTAATTGTCATAAATATGAGTACTGTTAGGCTTGTGATTTCTTATTTTTAGTATCATCACAGACTTTCTTGAACAGGATTTTCTTGATTAGTGCTTGTTGTTTAAAGTAGTTTGTGCATGATGGTGTTACATATACACTGTATTTATTTCTGTTTTGTTGTATTTTTTTCATTCTTATTAATTAAAGGCACGAGTGAAAAAAAAACAAAAAAACAGCAGTGTCGATACAACCAATAAGAAATCAAAGTCTCATAAACCCCAAATGTTTGTGACAAAAATGAATATAATTAGACATTCTGAAAATGGTGAATATTTTGCTTCAATTGCATATTAATGTAATTTAAACTGATCAACAATATATAAAATTGTGAAAAACCAAGAACAAAATTAAGGAATATATTAAAAATTGTGAAAATATTTCTTCAAAGATTTGTTTCAAAAAGACATGGCAGAGTAATGGATGAAATGGAGAAATCTTTGGCTTTTTGAATTGAAGATCCACATCAAAAACCATGTTTCAGTGAGTTTATCAATTATTCAAGCTAAGGCTTTTAGTATGCATGGAAAGAATTAAAAGAAGACTCTGCTGTTAAATTTGTAGCAAGCAATGGTTGGTTTCATAAATTTAAAATGAGAAATTATTTCTATAATATTAAATGTACTAGGGAAGGTGCCAATGCAGATAAGAAAGCTGCCACAAATTTATTTTCACTTTTTCTAATATTCGTAAATATGGAACATATTTCCATGCCTAGTCTTCAATATAGATGAGACAGGATTATTTTGGAAAAAGAGATTGGCATGAACATATTTAGCAAAGGAAGAATCAGTTGGACCTGGGCATAAACCTTCTAAAAACAGATTATCATTGATTTTTGAAAGTAATTTAGCTGGTGATGGTAAATTGAAGCCAATGCTATTTATCAGACAAAAATCCTAGAGCATTAAAAGAAAAAGATAAAAGAATGCTTCCAATCATTTGGAAATCGAATACTAAAGCCTGGGCTACTGCACAGCTTTTTCAAGATTGGTTCTCACATCATTTTGTATCCTTTGTTAGGCAATATTGTAGTTAGAATAATTTACCATTTAAAACACTATTGCTCTTAGGCAATTTTTCTGGACATCCAAAATCCCTGCAGAATTTATATCCAAAAGCTAATGTTGTATTTATTTCTCCAATCCCACAAGTGAAATACAATCTATGAACCAAACTGTGATAGCCACTTATAAAAAGTATTATATGAGAAGATTAATAAATTAAACAATCAAGACATTTGACAACAAAGGTGGACCTACAATAAGAGATTTTTGGAAAAAAATATAATATATGGAATGTAATAAATATTATTGGGGATGTGCGGGCTTAAATAAGAGAGTCAACAATGAAAGGTTGTTAAAAAAATATATCCACAAATGATGAATACTTCTATGAACATTGGAGAAACTCCTGAAAATATCACAACTGAAATAGTCAATATATTGAATGAATTAAATTTAGATGTCACGGATGAAGATATTGATGAGTTAATGCAATCTCACTCAGAATCTCTGTCAAATGAAAACTTGACTAAACTACAAGAAATGAATGAAATACAAAATGTCTTGACAAATTTTTGACCATCATGAAAGAATGTGATCCCAATGAATAGTGTACATTTTGTGTATGAAGGGCAATAGAAAAAGACACATAGTGTTACAGAATTCCTTATTAAGAGAAGAAAACAAATACAATTCAATTAACTCTTGATAAATTTGTAAACAAAACTCCAGATACTAATCAATAAAAATACTGTATTTTGAAAATCCTTTATGATGTTTTTTTTTTTTTTTTGCATATCTCTACTTTCAAACAATTTCAACTTCCAAACACATATCATAAACCAATTAAATTTGTAAATAGTGGACTGCCTGTATATGTTTAAAGTGGAAGTTATTACCAACCTCTAGAGAGTTATGTATAAACTAATACAAACCTGTCAATAAACAAAAAAGATCAGAATAGACTCACACTAGTTAATTTAACTCGATTAAGCATTCAATTTAATATTACAACAAAGTGTGTAAATTTTGTTTATTAAAACAATTTCAGTATGAATTTAATGTTCACTACTATTAATTTCTGCTTAATTGTTGAAACAAGATCATTAAAAAAAGATTTAGGCACCATACATCTACACTGACAATTAATTTAATAATGTTTTATTTTTATTTCGCTAATATATAAAATTCACTCTGTATTTCCATTAATATTGGCAGGAGAAACTTATAAACACAAAAAGCTGAAAGAATAGATGGGGTACATTTTTCTTCTAGACTCCTTTTCATGAAGCGTTATTTGTTCATAGACTGAATGGGCAAATAGTTTACTCCATTAATTACATTTTTATATAAAGACACGTGTATAGTGGCCATTTTATTTTTTTAATAAAAAAATAAATATCGATGTAAGTATAGTAATTTTTTTATAAATTTGCAAAATATAAACTTTTTTTGACAGTTGTCATATAAAAGAGAAAATAGTCTTTAAACGGTCCACTGCTAGTAAAATCACATCTAAAAGCTTAATAAAACTCAGTGATTGGGTTGTGCAGGATTGAACAGTTTTCCATCCTTATATTTTCTTCTAGCTAAGAATAGCTACATATTTATTTATTAAACAAAATGGATATTTACTTAACTATTTTTTTTTTAAATAAAAATCTAATTCTCTTAAGAATATTCAAGATTATTAAGCTTGAATTTGAACCTGTGAACTGCACTGATAGTGAAAATTGCAACTGCGTGATAAGATTTTGCATTTGCACACAGACATATATATATATATATAATATTTCCAGTGCATATTACTGTCTAAAATAAATAATCAAATATCGTGTCACCTAAAAACATTAAGAAATTTTCAGCTATGTCCTAAATATTTATTTTATTTATTTCACAGAGGGTATTGTTGAAAATTCTCAACTTTTGTAAGTGGTTTGACACACAGACACACACACACATATATATATATATATATATTACATATTACACAATTTATTTCAAAAATAAAGGTAGTATTAATAAAACCTTTTATACAACAATTATAATTATAATCATTTTATTGATCTTTCTGTATTTACTCACTTTATCTGTTTTATAACTTTCTTTAATCTATATTACTATAACAATGTTTTTTGTCTATATTCATCATATGTGATCTCTTTCTAGAGCTTCTACAATCTCTTCACATTTAATTGAAAACATGTAATTATCGGCCAATGCCTTAAGCCAAAGTGACCTATCCAGTCAAATATATCTTAATTAAAATCATCTAATTCATTAATTGTTCAATGTTATTTGCTTCTTCCCTTGCAAATTTATTTTCCTTTTGATCCTTGTATATTTCTTGATATTTTAATTAAGCTATGCACTTTTTTATTGAATGCCAAGTTTGAAGTCGATAAATAGTCATGGAAAAAAACACATTTATTAATTCTTTATCATGTATATAGACATATTTTCTTAATACTAAGTTTCTATTGCCAAAATCACTTTATTCAAATTTAATTCTAAGATTAATCTTATGCATTACGTTTCTATATGTAGTCTAAGTTAGGTATTTATAGTCCTTACTGCAAAAACTCTTAAACTATCCATCAATGGGATATTGAAAAACAAGTGATCAGACATTCTGCCAGATAAATAATTAAAGAAAGTGGAAGTGAAACACACGGTTCCCCCTTTCCTCCAATAATAATTAGTGGACATTAATTTGGTTATAACATGAAATAAAGTACACGAAATATTTGATTAAAATCAAAATATTTTCCTATACCTTTTTTACACAAATGATTTTTTTTTTTATTAAAATTTTTATTTTTTTCTATTCTGCAGATAAAAATACTCAAAGCTTTTTTTTTATTCTTATTTGAGCTTTAGTTTAACTTTCTCATTAGCTATAATGAAGAAAATTTCTACTGTCAATAAGAGTAAAACTGATCATAAAATAGGTTTATTAGCAATGCAATATATTCCAAAAGACTAGATTTCATTAAACATATATTTCTGATAAATCATGAATCTCAAAAGTTTTAATTAACTTTTAGATTTATTGTAAAAAACTAAAAGGTGAAAAAACAAGAAAATAATAAAAAAAACGTAGATGAAAAAAAAACAAAAAAATTTTCTTCTAAATAAATATTTGAATTTTTAATAAAATTAATATATATATATATGATTTTCCAATTATTATATAACTTTTTCCAAGAACCAACATACAGATATAAACACGTTATAGATTCTACAGTATCGTTTAGCTAACCAGACATCATTAATTATATTCAACTTACTAAACACTATATCTCATAGGGCATTAATGTGTTATTATATAAGTTTACCTTATTAATACGCATTTCTTACAAGGTATTTATGCCCATAAATCATCTAACTATATATATATATATTAGTGGTGTATATACATACAGTAAAATACTTTTAATTTTTTGATACACATAAAACATAAGGATAAAACCTTATTTCCAATAACAAACTTTTGAAAGGTTTATTTAAAAAGATGCAATCTATCAGAAATAATAAGCAAAACAGTTACATCATATGCTATAAAAAAACTCTTCCCCTGCTATTAATGCAAAGTTAGTTAGTTTTTTAATTAGTTGTTCCTGGCTGATATAATAAAATGGTCAAGTTTATCTCTTTGTATAGTATAATGATTTTTATACAGGCTTGATAAGGACTTAAACAAGTTGAAAGTGCTTGACAATAGTGTTTTATTTTAATGTTTCTCTGTTTTATACAATATTTGTAAAATTGTGATTTATATTTTATAATAACAGAAGTATTGGATTTATTATTCATCATTTTTCTAATATTTAGATTTTTAAATAAACAAATGTAAACCCTATGTCAATTTTTTCCCTGATTCGCTGACACCAGATAAATTTCATTATTATTATTTTACTTAGGAGAGTCAAAATTTCTAAATTTACTATCTTTGAATTTATCTACTTTTGATAAACAGATTAATGAGTATTACTAATCTTTTATTAAACTAAAGATTATTCCTAATGAAGTGAAATCTGAGATTCAGATTGCGCTTCACAGCCCACCTCAAATCTTCTGCTACCAAGCTAAATTCAAACCCTATTCTTGCGTATATATTCCATTCACTAACACATTTGTTTGACTTTTTTTATTATTATTATTAACTAACATACTTATTAACGAAGATATATGCATAAATATCTGAATTTAAATGCACATAAATATAGTATTTAAAAAGGGAATACGTATACGCAATAGGTAACGGGGAATTAATTATAACGGACTTATAATATCAAAATGTATTATATTTTCTGTATTTTTTCTATTTTATTTTATAAAAGTTATAGTAATTATTTATTGATTGCAGCTGATATACATATATATTGTAGAGACAAAGGTACTGAGAAAATGATTATATGTCATTCTATAAAATTTTGTTTTTAAATTATTTTTGCTATTAAACTCTACTTTTATTTTAAATCCAATATGGAAGATGTGATAGTAATTAGTCAAAATTAATTAAAGGTGAGAAACGAAATCTTGTATAATCTTCTAAAATAAATTTAATTAAAAGTTTCTCTAAAATCAAAATTAGAAACTAAACTTATTTGATATACTTTTGTCACAAACATTTTTTATCAAATTAAATTCAGTTGAATACTTATCTAACAATGGCATCTTCCATCACAATGGGTAAAAGCTTGTATACAAATTCCTTTGGAAATTAGACTAAAGAAAATGATTAGCAATGACCAATCAAGAAGGGATTCCACACATACCAAGGCATGGGATAATTATGAATTAATTTAACAGAGGGACTAAGACAGTCAAGGAGAGCAGTTGCAAAATAAATTGCATTCGTTTAATTTCAATGTGTCATGAGTAAATCCACTTCACCTTTCTCGCCATTCGAGATGGCCTTCCATGAAATCTGTGCCCATGGATCCCAATACTCATAGACTATAACAATATGCCTGTTTGTTAAATAATGAACTTACTACCTGCCTGAATAACTATGCTCGTCAAGCTAGATCTAGTTCTCCGAGGGAATCTGAAAATCATCAAAAGAATAGCCAAGTTTGTACAGAGGTAATACCTTCAAATGCTGCTAGACTCTTAAATTTACCTTGAATAATTTTAACTCTCACCTATCTGTTTCTTTAAACATTTTGTAAAGCCTTTTATTTGTAAAATTTAATATTAATTATAAATTAATTTGTAAATTCTTACCTTTTAGTCAAGTGTACCTTGTTCTTTCTATATAACTTAGCTGTAATCTCTCCTACATTAAACCTCTCTTGAATAATTATTATTTCTTAATTTCACATCTATGTGGCAATACTTTATTTTCATTATTATATTTTATATTTTCATATACTAAATTATATATCGATAATTTCCCCCAGAATCGCAAATGCTTACGCTATCTCTTTTAATAAAAGAAAACCTTCCTTACATTTCAGAGGGTAATTAATCTAGTATATTTTAAAACAAATTTGTTATTCTTATTATAGAGGGTGCCTGCAAGTCTGGGGAAATAAAATCAAAATCTGATAATTATTGTACAATGTTATTTTCGAAACAGACTAAGCAAAAATCTGTTTGCTTAGAAATGATTTTTTTTATTAATTAAATAATAGCGCTAACTTCTAAAACTTTAAATATATCATAGGAATTAAATTAATATTACTTTCTTGAAATCACTAACTACCACCGACTTTATATATATTTAATAATATGAAAAGTATTTATTTATTAAAGCATTCAAAACCAAAGATTTATATTAGTTATACGTTGTGGGAAGTTTATGTGTAATTTAAAGTAATATAAGGGGGGGGATCTTTTAGTTCTATAAGCTATTATATTAGCATTAAATGTAATTCTTCCATATCCACATAGTAAATCAAATCATACCAGTATGCTGGGTCTTTATGAATAAAGATAGGTGATAATTCTTTATTTCTTAGTTAAGTTTATATATTTATGTTAATGCAAGTGTTACGTGTATACCGGCCTTTAGTTTTATATATATATTTGTGCTTCGTTCATCTTTACTTCCAATACCAAGGACAAGGTTTGGCAAACCCCTTTGGACTTCTTCGGCACTAGATATTATTGCATAGGGTTCGCTCTGGCAAAAGTCCAGCCTATGGCAATTCAATAAAGTGCATTCTTCGTTGTTTATGACCCGACTCTGCCAACGTTTGCAGAGAGTCACCTTCTTTAACTGTAAATTGAAGCACCTTCTTGATCTCAGAATAGATCACTCCATTGCCATAATGCATGTACCGCTCTCCCATATTTCATTCTCGTTAAAGCCTATCAATGCTCCTAAACCGTACTGTTATGATTATGCTAAATGGATTGCCATTTTTATATTTCATTCACACTTTTAGATACAATATTTCTGCCATTATTATTATTTCCTAAATTATCTTCCCACATACGTTTTTATTTCGCAAATGCAAATATTAATTAAATATAATTACCATTGTCATCAAACTCAATAAACTTATGTATTGGTACGAGTGCTGTTGTTTTATTAATGGTGGATTCAAAGAACTTTAAGTAACTGTAGTCTAGTGCTATTATTAAAAATCTTAGGTATCCCATACAATCTGTAAATTATTGACATATAAATAGCCACATTAGAACAAAGCCATAAATTATGTGTTATTGCTGATTAAATACGTTCATTTTATAGCATTGTAAGGGAGGTTAATGTCATCTAAGGAAGATAAATACCCATTTTATTTATTTTTTAACACAAATGTTTGCAATCAATTATATATATATAACTCAAGTTAACTTAATAAATATTATACATATTTTTAACTATCCAAGTCATTGTTTCATTTATTGAATAGAAATAATTTTGATGTTATGTAAAAGGTTTCATTTGCTAGATGATTGAAAATCGCTAACAATAATATTCTATACATGAATAAAATTCAAATAAGAGTCTTTTTGTGTCACGACTTTGTGAGGCCGGCAGGTAGAAATAAATTAGATCAGTATCATTGGAATTGTTGCTAATAAGTTGGTAGATCTGGAAAATAGGCAAATAGGGCAGAGTTCATGAGTGTTCCTGACTTATGTATTTTGTGCATGATTGGACTCGAGGTACTTTTGCCTAGATGCTAGATCTTGTTATATGAACAGATGAAAACGACCGGTACACTAAGTAGATATAAACTTTAAACTAGGTAAAAATAAATATATTTATTTTTTCTAAACATATCAACTCTAATTTTTTTCTTTAAATTTGAAAGTAATGCAGTTATGCTTCTAGCAACTACTTATAATCCCATTTTATTATTTAATTTAAAACACATTAAAAATACCACAAAGTTCTGTATCCAAGACAACTTGTCTGACATTGGATTCATAACTATATATTTTAGTATCCTTATTTTTTTTGTTGATGTAGGTATTTTTTTTCCATTTCCATGGCCAAGAACATTATCAATATCAAATCACTAAATATCAGGGCACATAAAATATATAATTAAAACAGTAACTGATCAAGGGTTAGTTATATATAACTATTCAAATAGGTTGCCATGGATTCAAAACTTTAGATTTTAAATTTCAGGTTTTAGCATGAATTATAAAACTGACTTAAAATGTGGCAAATAGAGGCTTGTTGCACAAATTCTGGTTTTAAAACCTAAGTTTTGTATAAAAAACAAAATCCAAAAAATGGTTTGGGATTAATGGTTTAAATGTATTATCAGCTTGTAATCAGTTTTCTCAAGCTTACTATAAAAGACAATAGACTGCAGAAATGTTCTTGTTTTTCAAAAAATAGTATTAAGTAATTTATTATTATAAGATACTACATAAATAGTACTTATAAATAACTATAACAATGTTTTTTAGCTTAAAGTACAAACCATCAAACTGTCTCAGGAATCTATCACATGTCTTCAGATTACTCAATGTTGTTTTAGCACATTCCCTTTGTTTTGTCACATTAGGGCCACTGTTACCAATCTTTAATAAATAGCATGCAGATGATAATACTTAATAAATGATTATTCAGTGCTGTCCTATCCAATATCCACAGAGTAGTTGCAAGCGTAGGGCTTTCATCAGTGAGGAGCTTTGGGTCTAAGACTAGTTTCTGGAACTTTATGATCTAATGCCCCTTTCCATGGCCAGCTATCATTTATCTTTTTGCTTCAATCAAGCTATTAGCGCAACTTAAAAAAAAATATGTAAATGTTCTCAAAATAAACTAATTTGCTTGGATAGTCACATGGAAATGAAACCAGCTTTATATTATGATGTCCTTAGCTGGGTACCTCTATTCTACAGGCAGGAAAATTATAAGCAGTATAGATGTAGCTTAAAAAAATGAATTCAAAGTAAATTTGATAAAAATGAGAAAAAAAGCTTTTTTTTTTAAATTTTTATGAATAATTATTTCTACTGTAATAGCAGAAACTGAAATAAATGAAAAAAAAAAGGTCACTATAAATACGTTTTTATTTAACTACCTGAAGTACGGTCTTTTGTTGAATGAATGCAAAATTTTTTAATAAAGTTAACTTTTAAGTTATACAATTGCAATTTTTCAACAAAATAAATATTTAACTAAATGTTTATCTTTTTTCGAAGTAGTAAAGGATGTACAAGAAATTCAATATCTTGTTTTTGCTGAAATTATTTCAATAATATATTTTAGTGATAGTTTATTTTATCATATTTGTTTTAAAAATGGACTTATATTACAATCATTATTTTTTTTATGCTGAGATCCTATTTCAATCCACATTTTCATTCATTTCAATTGTTATTTATCATTCTAACAGTAAATAATAATCCAAAAAGGCCTAATACAAATATAATTTAAGTTGGTTATTTTTACTTTTTGGATTATTAATGAGCTTAAATAAAGTAAGCTTAAAATTCATGCATATCAACTCATACGATATATATATAATTAGATACCAACCAGTAACCACCTAAACATTCACAGTAAAATCAGTAATCAATATCTCTCAATGCTGTCAAGGCAACCATCACACCTTTTAATAGCAAGAATGGAAATCTATTCTTACTAATGGTCCATTGAATATATATGGACACTTAAAGATTGCAACTTGGCTACAGAGTATGAAATATTGATACCATGATGTTTAAATAAACCTCTTTAAACATGGAATAAATATGTCACTGTAATGCATACTAATAAATAGTCAATTATAACATTACAAACTGCAATACTTTTAAATTGCTGATGTATTATTTAGAAATAATAAGTGAAATAGTGCTTAAAGCTAAATGGGATAATGATGTAATTAGATACCAACCAGTAACTGCCTAAACATATATATTGGTGCTTGAAGTCGGTCATCTCCGATGCTCATAAATATACCTACTTGAAGGATGAGTTAATAATCTGTTCTCACCTTAATTCTTAGAATTGAATCATGGGTAGACTGTTAATATATATATATATATATATATATATATATATATATATATATATATATATATATATATATATATATATATATATATATATATAGAATTATACCTCTCAAAAACAAAAAAAGTTCCAGTGGACCTTATCAGGTGCCTTATCTACACTAGCTCAGTCTCAAGGTCTGGGAGAGGAGGTCTATCAGGAGAATGGAGTTTAGGTTATTTTAGAAAGAAACATCATTTATACACTTTTATAATTTTCCTATCCACCCTAAGAATCTTTTTTTTTTCTTTTAGAGATATACAGCCATGGATATCAGTAAGCTTTTATAAATGATAACCCAAAAAGTTATCAGAATCCCATACTTCAAATAAATACACAAGATATAGTCTTAAAATTCTAATATTTATTAATACACATATATACTAATATTTCAAGCATACGACTCAGTCATTCTCATACACATATATAATAATCAATATACACATTCATGAAAGAGTGCATCTATGTGTCAGGGTTGTATTTATTAAATAATTTAATGTATTTCCTATAATTCTTTAAGATGGGATAAAGTGCACATTTCTTAATTTAGTATGAAACTATTATGTGTTGATTCAATATATAGAGAGAAAGTCATAGTTACCTCCTTTAAGGGCAAACATTCACATGTTTAAGGTGGATGATCTGTAAGCTTACAGTATTAAAATGGCAATTGTCTTAGTGAGAGTTGTTGGTTTGAAAGATGATGAAAGATTCCATAACATTTACACATATGATAATCCATCCTAGAGGTGTAAGGTTGGTGATTCCAAAATTGAGGGCACAGACGTTCTTGTTGTTTGGAGCACCACGACCACTCCAGTTGCTTGAAATAGATGGCTAAAATCTCCATAAATAAAGATCATAGTGGTAGGAAGGTCACAAAATGGCTGTACATTGGGCTGGTTTAATGAATCCATATGATTCTTTTACCCCAGGAATTTCAGTGGAATCCATTCTTATTTATTTTTATTAATTAATAAAATCACTTTATTAAAATTTACTTTCCATGCTTCTTTCTCTATTACAGTCACTTTTCTGAATCACTCCTAAATAATAATATATATATATATATATATATATATATATATATATATATATATATATATATTTTTTTAAAGGTGGAAGTTGGTGGCAGAGTGGAAAATAATATTATATTTTTTTGAAATTTGGTTTATATATATATATAGTTCTTTTCTTTTATCTTTCTTTCACCTCACTTTTTGTTGTCTATCCATATGCCAATGACCAAAATCTCAGGAAGGCTTTTAGCATGATCAGGTTTCCATTGTCCAAAATATTTAGTGGCCAGTTCTTGAAAGTCTGATGACTAGTGGCATTAACAGAAATCGCCCCTGGCACAACTTGCAACCACTTTGATTACTCTCTCTAGCCTTATATTTTAATTTGCTTTTATTAAGAAACATGCGCTACTAATGACATTATTTCAGTAACTATAACTTACAGTAATAAACAACAAAACATATAAAATAAAAAAAATACAACTCCTCACATAACTACTATTCTTCATTTTCACATACAAATCTATCTGTTAGTAATTAATTCTAAGCAACATTACAACAACATGTGTAATCAATAGATATGTATATGTTCAGACCTTTAAATGGATGTATTTCACTCACACTCTTTTGTAACAGGGTTCGAATGTATATCTATAAATTTTCTCACATCTATTAGTGCCTTTTACTTTCTTTAGTACCTGTATTTGAACCCAGCTACTGTTAATACATATATATATATATAATCAATCAACATTTAGACAGTCCTACTATCAATAACAATCAACAATTTCAACCAATTGGCAAGAAAATCTTTTTTTCAATATATATATATTGGACAGTTATATGTGACATGACATATAACTACATAGTAGTGTGTGTGTACATCTATATATAAAGTTGAAAGAAAAGTAGAAGTAAACACAAGCAAAATTTTTTTGTAGTTATAACAATTAAATATTAAATAATTTTGAATTTAAAAAAAATCCATGTCCTATTACACATTTTGAATATGTTTAATTAATATTTTATTCTGATTTTGAAATTAAAATGAGCATGTTTTTGGGTTGAAATAAATATACTGGTAATTAAAAAATTCCACTATCTATTTTGATTAAATATTTTTTTAATTAAAGCTTGTATAACACATTATGATAAAAATCCTACAAAGTTGTTTTTCAAAGGATTAAAGTGAATTGAAAAGAATCATTAACTTTTTTCCATCAAGATAAAGAGAACTTGGATTTTAATTACTGTATTTCTTTCATCCACACTATAAAAAGTGGGAACAAATTAGGAGTTTTTAGTTTTTACATATTGTGACAGCATGATGATTATGAAGTTATAACTAAAGTCAAAATATAGTGCAAGACCAGCTACTGCTATTAGTGCACAATAGTGGTGTTTGGATTTATATGAAAACTAGTCTAAGCTTTTCTGTTGTTCATTAACCCATTATATTGTGAACTAGCTGATATGACTGTTGCCTATCAAATTTTAGACTAAATAAAGCTAACTGTATATATGTCAGCAGTTACTAGATTATACTTTTCCTGAAGATGACAAGTCAGTCTACTGTTTGAAGAAAGACATGTTTGTCCCGAGAATTCATCAGCTTGCGAGGAGTTAATGTATATATATATATATACTGTTTTATCAATAGGCAGAGAAGCACAGTTAAAGGTACTGCGTCATATTATATATAATGTATATCTAGTGAGTAGAGTTGTGTTACATATATTGAAAAAAATATTTTAACTTACTTCTTTGGTGAAAATAACAGTTGTATTTTTTAATTATATTTTTTATAAAGTAAATAACTTTATTCAACAAAAAAGCAAGAAGCATTTGCAGTATATTTTAAGAACAAAGGAAAACTGCAAAAATGTTTATAGATTAAAGAACAAAACTACTTTCTGGAATATGTTTCAAGATGTTTATAATTAATCAAAAGTATCCTAGTAAAAAAGAAAACTTTTATGAACTGTCAAATAATTAATATTATTATTTAAAAAAGTAAAAATAAAAACTTTGTTTAACCATTAGATAATAAATTAATAACTTTCATTCATTGTATTTTTGTATATACATGTATTATACTTGTTCATTTATGTATTATTAAAAACAAAGTGAATTTTTATATAAGTCAATTTGAACATGTTAATTTAAATTATTATACAGTACATATTTGTGCCTATATATGTGTGTGTAAATTTTGTATATATTTTAACATTAAATTATTTTTGTATTAAGAAAATTTATGATATATTAGGCTTATTTTTATAATTTAAATCAGACATTAATTATATATTATAAAAAATAAATTCCATTTATAGGTATATAATAATTCAATATATTCATAAATTATTATACCTCTTGTTTGTGTGCTGATGTATATGTTTTATGTAAACCTATTGTGAGTTATTTGTAAATCACCATGTGATAGCTAATTGTATTAATCAAAGTCAGAAGGCTTAATTTATATATATATAGCCATACTCAGCAGTTTTTAATTTCATTTTATTGTTATTTGTAAATTGATATTATATTGTTAAAATTATTCCAGTAAATATAATTAATTCTAGAATAGTTTTAAAACATTATATATTAAGATTATATCTCTTGCTTAGAATAACAGTTATAGAGTTTTTGTTCTGAGTTAGATTCATGCATAACAGTATGTTATTATAAAAGAGTTTATGTTTAGTGTTATGGACACCCAGTTCATGATGATCCTGGATTGATGCAAAGGAGATACTTAGTTTTATATTTATTAAAAATTAGGTTTATAGTTGGCCAGTACATTAAAGGTACTAAGGGGCCAAAATATTGATGTTCATTAGCATTTTTTAGTATCTTAGCATTATTGTGTTATTGTTATATATTCTAATGGACTAGCATTTAAGTTTGTGCATTCATATTAATGTTTAAATAATCTGCCCCAAGCTGGATATGGCTAAAAAGTACTCTGGTCTAAATAGTAGACTCATTTGAAATCCATCATAAGGTTGACTGTTGATTTATTTTTATTTTTTATCATTTATGATGATGAGTGGTTATTAATTTATTGCAATGCTGGTGAACTTATAATTACTTATAGATAGTTCTGTGTTTATCTCTCAGGCTCATCCTTCATTATAATATTTGTATATTTTAAATATCTTGTCTTTGATTTGGCATCTATGTTGATGAGTGCCATCACCTCAGATTTACCCCTGAAATTTTCCATGCCATTACAATATATATATATATATCTTCTTCAGTTTTCTTCGATCATGAAAAAACATGTAAATATAAATTTAAATTTAATTTTGAAAATGTTAAAATTCTTCATGAAGAGAGAAACCATAGTAAAAGAAAAATTAAAGAGGCAGTTTTTATAAATAGGAATAAAACGCATTTAATAAATCGACAAGCTTCTAACATTAAAATACGAGATTCGTGGAATTTGAATTGATGACGTTTACTTCCACTTTTAGTTTTTGAATTTAATGGCAGTTGAGGCAGGTTAGAAAGTAACCGAAAGTACTTCTGCGGATTTAAAGATTATTTGTAATTGTTTGTAAACCGTTAAAAATATTATTTCAATTATAATTACAATATTGTTTTTAATTAACGGATATTTTATTTATTTTACATATATATATATATATATATATATATACATATATGATGTATTTAATTAACGGATATTTTATTTATTTTACATATATATATATATAGTATTTTGAAATACAAGCATGATTCATATACTGTGCTTAGAATTTAAATGTGATTATAGAAGATTTAAACACAGACTTACAAGCACCCCTTTAGCTATTTACTCTATCATATATAACTAATATACATGACCAAGCATATGTGAAAACGTTAGATGATATTCATTAAGGTATAAAGATTTGCTGTAATATAAATCAAGCACTGATTATATATATATATGTGTGTGGGGGGGGGGAGATGATGATGACCTGGACCTATTTATGTGTATATGTTCAGCATGAAATATGTATATTGGCGATCATTTATTTTTTTCACATGTGTGTGGTCATGTGTTTCGATTATATGAGATAGAGCAGATAACTAAAGGGAGCATGAAAATCGGTGTTCAAATCGCTTATAATAAAATATGTTGTGGATATAGAAAAAATAGAAGTGAAGGTGAAAAAGATAAACACTTGTTTAGAATAAAAAAGTATATAGTTTTAACATAATAAAAGATAACTTTAAAAATAATTCTCTTTATAATTTTTTTTTTTAAAAAGAAAATATTTAAAAACATTTTAAAAAGTAAAATTAAATTAAATTTCCAATTTAATGCTTATAAAAGTGAGAATATTAAAAAGAGAAGAATAAATTGTTAAAATAAAATTGTATGAATAATTAAAATTAATTTAAAACAATGCATTAATATTATAACTCTGAGAAAAAGAAATTTATATGTATTTAAATCACAATTTCTTGTTCTGCGGTATCAAACTCATTGCTACAAACTTGGGGGGGGGGGTGTAAATGATAAAATGTGAGTTAAAAATTTGCTTGTGGGCAAAGGGAATTGAAATGTTGAATAAAGAAATCATGAATATTTTAATAATAAAAATTATATATTTTACTTTAATAAAAGTCAAAGATTATATATGAAATTAAAAAGACAACAATTCCTAAACTAATGTAATATGATAACTAATCATGTGTATATTTTGTTAAAGTTGAAAATACGTGTAGAAATGTTACGCTTATGCATTAAATGAAGGCTTTAAACAGCCAAAGATGCAACTATATCATGTATTGTATGTCATGATTGAATGCTTATCAATATAGTATCTATTTATGGAATGATCTCACATGGTAACATTGTAGTAAATACATCTAGCTCAATGGTAGTTAAGATTATTAAAATATTTACATTCAGTTGCAACAAACATCTTATATTATTATACGTAACAAGTGACATAAACTTGAACTATTAATGATATATAATAACAATATATATATATATAATTCCAGTGGATAATGCTATACTGAAATAAATATACAAATATTAAGCATTAAATCACTTCGCATAGTTAAGAAATCCAGTAACGCGCCCTCTGTGAACTAATATATAAATATATTAGAGTTCATAAAGAAAATACTAACTAAGTATTATGAAATTCAACCAGACATAATATATACATGCTATGTCAATGATGTATTCTTAGCGGCACCAGACAAATAATAATGGATATTCAAAAAGAGCTGCAAACACAACCTTCTTAACAATTAACTGCATACCAGAAAACCTCCAGCACAATGTAAAATACCTAGATATTCAAGTTCATAGAGACCCTCACCAACTTACTGACACTATGATAGTCAAGCCATTGGAAATTTGAGTATTTATACATCCAAACTCGAACTCACCCCACTCACATAATTTGGTTGGTCTTACATCTTTCCTGCACAGAAATCATAGACTATGTAAATTTGAAGCCAACCACAAAAATAACCTCACAAATTATATTAAAAAACTGGAAGATGTTGGATTTTCTCACAACATTATCTACAAAAAGATTAGGCAATTTCAAACTAAGCTACAAACTGACATAGTTAGAACAATAAATCATGAATGCTGCTACCTTACATACCATCAAATGGTAGGAAATATTATAAAATATTTGCTGAATCTTTGAATTAGGATTCCTCATCATGCCTTCAACAAACAGAATGATAAACAATACCGAAGACAAAATACTTTCTGATCAAATAGCCCAAAATTTCATGCCCAACCAATGGATGTAGAGCAGCATAATATGGAAAGACCCATGCCATAATCACCACCAGAACATCTCAACATCATTATTTATACAGGAGAGCTCTAAATAATACTGAAAACAAATCCATATTCTTTGAGCACCAGGAAACAATGGGCCATGTGTTCGAACCCACTATGCCAAGGTGACTGTGCACTGAATGTGATGATATGAAATGAAAGATAAAGGAAGTATGTTTTATTGCAAATGACAACTATGCAATATACCAAAAAGAAAAACATACTTAGAAATATCCAGAAAATGGTCTTTATAAAAAAAAACTTTGAATAAATTTTGTTTAAAACTTTAATGTAAGCTCACACTCTCCAAAAAAGTTATGACTATGGATACTTACGTTCTCTAAAAGTGCTCAACCATATAATTCATTTCTAATAATATTAAGTTTCACTTTTTTTTGCATAAAGCACAATTTAAAACTTACCACTCAGAGGTGAAGTAAAAAACAAGGATTTTATTTCAATTATAGTTATTTTGTTAGAAGTACCTTTGACTTTACATTGTGTTGTCTTTATCAACTATATAACATTGAATAATCAACATAGCCTCTTTTATATATATATATATAATATATACATTGCTATAATCAACATAGCCTCTTTTATATATATATATATAATATATACATTGCTATAATGTCATGCCCAGACATATAAAGTTATATGTAATTATTCATGGAGCATTCAAGCTTGAACATATTGCTCAGATGAATCACAAACCTGACTTCTGAAGAATCATTTAAATGACTTGTGAATAATGCCCACCTATTGTTATAACAATAGCAATATATTTTGTCAGATAAAAGTCATATTCTGTCTAACCTAGTAGACTGGTGTTAATATAACAAAAGATGGACATTATTTACAAGTTGATTTAAATGATTGTTTGGAGATCTACCTTGTAAATTAGTAATGTTTTAAACTTGTACAATCTGTGAATAGTTCATATTATTAGCATATATATTTGATAAGCTGTAAAATTATTTTCATGTTCATTAAAATCATTTGAAACTCATATCTATAAGGAGTAATATCTTCTAAATTCATAGACTATATTGATAATTTACAAATCATATTAATTCAAGAGAAGATGATGTTTGCAAGTTTATTAAATTGGTACTAGAAACTTTGTCTTGTAAATTATTATTATAGTTTACAGATTCAAAGTTGATTACTATATAATTATTATTATTATTATATACCCTCATTTACATGACATGTGACATGGGTGAATGAAATAGGAAAGTGTGCAGTGGTGATGTAGAGAAGAGAGGTTAGAGATTGGAAAAGATGGAATGAACTTGGAGAGACTTTCATCCTGCAGTGGTTGATAATAGTTTACAATGATGATGATGATGATGTCCCTCATTTAAAAACCACTGTTTATTTATGAGGTTATCAAAATTATTATATGTATGATAAAACAGCTTAATTAATAAACACCCCATTGTAGATTGAATACTTTTCATCAATTCATCATAGAAAGACAGTGATGGAGAAGGTAGTACTTATCAGTCAAACCAATTGCTGGGTGATGATGATCTGAATAATTTTTATTTTTGATCTACCTTCTACCTAGGAATAATTAGATATACATTCACTAATTAATGTTGGATTATCAGCAGGTTAGCTATGAGCAAGCTACCTGTGAAAAAAATCCGAAGTTTTTTAAAGAAAATTTACTCAGTGTGGATTTGAACATTAGATTGAGTGCATAGCAGAGGAATAGTCTTATTTCTGAAACATGAGGTCTTTGACATATACACACACATAAAAATAAATATGTCTGTTAATCAATTAAATTATTAATAAATCAAAATAATAGACAAATCGTTTGTATACACTTTAATTTCACGGAATCGATTTTTGTTCACATATGAATCCTTTCAAAAATGTTCTATAGCTTTATACATTCTCTAGTAGTCATCAATAGAAAAAACTCATAAAAAACTATATATATATATATATATATAAATTTACACACATATAAATATCCACATTATGCATTCTGTTATTCTTTTTTTCTACTTTATAACTACTATATATCATAAAACAAACAATTCCTGTTATATATATATATATATATATATAACAGGAATTGTTAGGAATTGTATATATATATATATATATATATATATATATATATATATATATCAAAATACAGTCCAATTTACATAAACTATTTTATTTTTAGAAGTACTTTCGAGACTACATTTTGTAGTCTTTATCAACTATATAACATTGAATAATCAAAATCGAGACAACCTTTAACGATACCCATAGTTCAATTCAGATTTTCCATAATTCTGTTATCTTAACATTTGATGACTGGCGATTCATTAACATTTGATGATTTCTTGAAATCAACATAGCCTCTTTTATTTTACATTTATTATGACAAAGTTCAATTTGAATAATTTTCATATTTTTATAATCAAATTTAAATCCATATTGCTAATATTTATTATGATCAAATATAACAGATATATTTGATTATTCAATGTTATATAGTTGATAAAGACTGCAAAATGTATAGTCGAAAGTACTTCTAAAAATAATATCGTTTATGTAAATTGTATTGTAATTATATATATATATATTGATTTGTATATTACATATAAACGAATACAGATATCAAACTTTATATATATATATATATATTTGTGTATGCAAATGCATCTATAATATATAAAATCATGATTAAGCAAAGCATAGATAATATCAAAGACACAAATAAAAAATTATTATGGGAAAAATACTAACCGAAATCAAAATTCCCTGCATGTAATCAATATTTATGATTTTAATGATTCTGCTTTAAAAAAGTTTTTTTTTATTGGTTATGTAGTTTAGTGACAAGGGTTACTGTCTGTAAAGTAAAAAAAAAATTGAATTGATTTCTAATTGAAGAAAGAATAAAAAGATTGATTACTGTAAGATGTAATTTTCTTTCTTTATTCCAGATATTTTATTAAACCTAATGGCTCTGACTATTGGTTTACTTTAATTCGTCACATGAAAGATAAATATTAATTTTTAAAGACTTTTGTTTTCAGTTTTTTGTTTTGACATAAGCCTTTATTCATGCCATTATATTATACTAAGGCTACATTTTCATTGCATGCCATATTACAAAACTTCTGAATGTTTTCATTCCAATTCGAATATGTATTCTTCATATTTCATCTTTCTTATCCTGTATACATTTATTATACACTTCAAAAAACACATTAGGAATATTGGATGTTAAGATATAATGAAGATCATATTAGCTTGTCCGATGGGTTATATTTTTCTAAATGTCCATTTCACTGAAAACTTAATAATCTTCCAGTGTATCACAATAAACAGGCATTTAGTTATTATGTAACCTTGTTTAATTTAGCATAATAGTAGAGTAATGGGCTGAAGATTAAAAATTCCCAAATGTATCCTCTGTTTGGCAATATCATTATATAAACTAATTCGTATATGGAACTACAATAAGAGTATCAAATATCACATGACTTTCCAATTCACTCATGTAAATATTTTATATATTTGAATCAGTTAGAGTTTCAGTATGTTAACAAACACACAAAAGGACTATATATAATGCAATATAGCAAGCACTATCTCAGTGGAAAGTGTCATCCTTGTGGAATGTAAGTCCATAAATGGCTATTATATTTTCATTGTGATAAAATTCCCTACTGTAAATTGATATATTAATTTGCCCTATCACAAAACTGATTTTATAAGGTCATGTTCTATATGTTTATATTTAAATACAATGATTAGTCATTGCTTATTTTAAAAAAAATAGAACTTCCTTTTCCATGTTATATTATTTAGGTACTACTCCATCAAGTAACAGTGGCCTTTGATTCTAAATATTGTCAAATTAATATTTTTATATACTCTTCTATTACATAACTATAAGAAAAGATCACCATTAACAATGCACAATATTTTTATCTAATTCATATGACTACAAGAGCAGTGTTGTCCAGACATTTTCTAGTCTAATTTTTGAAAATCTGGGTAATCAGTAATACGTAAAGCTATTGTGGTTGCTACATCCACATTCCCAGACTAATTTCTGTTTTTTTTTTACCTTCCTCAATTAAAATTTGGAATTCAAAACTGAAAGTAGTACAATTATGCATAACATTCAATTTTTAATCATTTATGCTACTTACGTTAATACTCTGAAATTTAAAAACCTTATGATTTTGGAATTCAAGCTAAATCCATTGCATAGTTCTAAAAATCTGACACTAGTTCAGTTTTTACATATTTTAGAGACTTCAGTTTTGTTAACTGTAAGATATCACTTTCCTTTGATTAAACTTCCTCATATGTTTAATTATAATTTTTAAAATTTTTACAGCAATCTATATTAAGACTGAGTAATCCACAGATGTCATATAGTTTAGTGTCATAATAACCACATCCCTGAGAAGTATTTGAATTTTATCTTTATCAGTAAGAATAAAATAGTTCATATTAATTTTGCCATAATCTATGAGACTTAAACAGTTGGTATTTATTGATAATTAAGGCTTACAGTAATTAATTCTAGATTAGAGTGATAAAAAAACAACTCTATAAAAATATGTATTTCTTACACTCTCATTAGATTTTTTAGTCATTGCTTTCGTAAAAATTCCTACAATTTTGAATAATCTTACTTTAATAACAACAAATTATCTAATACTTCAGCATACTTAATATCTGATAAAACAAAAGTTGTTATATAGTGCCATATATTGTAAACTGAACTGTGGGTAATGATATTATTTAAGTTTCAGGTTGTTTACTTATATAGTGAAATGAATTTGAAAATGGTTTCTAGATAGATAACTGTATTTACTTTTGACATTAGTACGTAACTTTGGAATGTTAAACTGCAATGGAACATCTGTTATTCACTGATTACAAAAGTTTCCAATAGATGGGGCTAGAATAAAGAATATCTCCTGTTTAATCAAAGTATTATATATGTTAGTATATCTAGTAGGGTTAGCAGTTTTCTGCAAGATTACAAAACACCATTGAAAAGATTATGTTTCTATGGCACACTTTTTAAAACACTTTTGTCTTACATAGACATTTATTGTTTACTATACAAATGAAAGACACAATGATCTCTTCATGAAGTAAATAAGAACATAAAGCTTGGTATTCTTACATGTTCTCTTAGTTCATTTTCTTTGTGCTTTGTACAGCTTAATTTCTTGGTAGAGTTATAAACTGAAGAATACAATGTTCTGTACTAATTTTCAGTTGAATGAAGATGATTATATTTATTTTGATCAATTGAATAAAATTGTTCTCAATTGGTCATTTAAGTGATTATACATCATATGACCTTTCAATCAATTAGCTATACAATTATTTTACATCATATCTGACATTTAACACCTTTTTTATTTAGAACTGCAATTATGTTAATTTTATGTTCAATATCAAATATAGATAATACGGTAATATAATGGCACCACCGATACATAGTAGTGTGTAGAATATTACATACATTATGTGATCAGTGACAGATTGTTGAATATCTGTAAAATCTAAAACTGCTGCTTTTCTTTTACACTGTTTTTGTAACTTTATGTGCATTAATTACTCAAGTTTCCAACAAATAGCTTTGGAGAAAAGTGAAAAGTAAAGCAGCCTTGTTATTAATAACTCACTATAGGGCAAAGATCTCTTCAATATACATCATAAAAACAATGGAAAAGGACATTATTCACAAGACTTAGTAATATACTAGTAGAGACAAATTGAGAGATATTTTAATTCATTTTATTGTGTAGGTAAAGAGATAGTTAACCTTTGTGAACCAATACTGAATGATTAGAAAATTACCTTTTGTCCACCTACCTGAAAGAACAATTCAAAGTCTCCTAAAATAAATTTCATTTACTACTTCTAAAGCAAGTGTTTAATATAAGCATAAAAATGGTGTGATGTTTTGTTTGGTATATGTCAAACAAAGAATTAATGATGGTTATAGGTGAGATAGAACTGAGATCATAAAGGCATCTGGCTTCCACTTTATGTCCAATTTCCTTCCAGAAAAATATTAAGTAGCAGAAACATTTACTAGTGACTATGTGCATTATGGAAACATGTAATGGACATAAATCCTTGTTATTTAGTTAAGATTCATCACATTTTTTCTTTGCCTCATGTCTTAAGTATTTAAAATCTTAACCCTGGTAATTACTTTTTCCGAACAAATTAATAGAAAAAATGTAAAGTATTGTTTTTCTTTTCTTTTTTCTTGCGTTTTAATTCATTTTCTGTAAGATTTTACATTTATTATTCATGTTAGCTACTGTATTATTTAAGTGCAACTTTTTTTGTTTTTAGTATCATTATTACAATTTACACTTTTCATTTAGAATTTTTGTCTAATTATTATAATTAAGCTTCACAAAATTAAAATATAAATTGCGTTTTAAATAAAATTTTAAAGATGATAAAATAATAAATTATTCATTTAAACTGCAGCATATTTTGACAATATATATATATTTCTGTTGATTTTGATATTTTAATTTAAAAAATAAAAAAGGGAACTAAAACAAGCTACTTATGAATGTATTTTTTAAAACTTCTTTTTTACTGTCAAGTTAATAGTGTAAAATTCAAATATAGTTTTTAAACACAATCCAAATTGCTTGTATAATTAAAATAAATCTGTTATTACGAAAATATATAATTACTGACTGAATGCCGTAACAATAAAACTAAATAAGCAAAATGGCTCCAGATCAAAATCTTATGAGTTTTTGAATTTGGACTGTTAACTTGACAGTAAAATTAAAGTAATATATAATTCAATATTTTTTAAAATATTTAATTGAAAATATAGCTTAAAATGTGCTATAATATAAATTTTTAACATGCATATATATATAAAAACTGACTAAAGGACTAATAATAAAACTTTAGATTTATCAATCAATGAAGATTAAATGACAATGTTGTTTTTACATCTGGACTTGTGTCTAGTTGCTGATATTTGTAATCTAAATTGACTTATCTGAACTTTTTATTTATTCTATTAAACGAAAACATTTTATTCTTTTTGTTTATAAATTTTAGCTTTAGTCGTTTATTTTAACATGAAATTTAAAATCTGATATGTCCCAAAAGTGTATATAAGAATAACTTAGTTAGAATAATTATGTTTTAATGTTAGAAACTATTTAGGACACATAATAGTTTTACAATGGAAATATTGTCAAACAACAAAAATGTTAAACCACTAAACATCACTTGATAACCACCTCTTATGCTAGCACATAACTGTTATTAAACAGGCAAAACTCTCAATACAGTAGTGCCTCCTTGTGCCAACCAGAGTAATCAATGGATGCCACAAGGCACTAGATAAAGATTTTATGCACAAGCCTTTTGGCATCCAGTGATTACTCTGGTTGGCACAGGGTGGCACTAGTCTATGGAGTGTTTTGCCTGCTTAATAAAAATGTTATTAAAATTTTCATAATTTACAAATTTTAAAGAAATGGCTTGATAATATGCAAATGTCAATGGGTGTGGTATGTATTGGAATCATAATTATATGTTGAGCTTTAGATGTGGTACTATCATTTATACATTGAAGTTTTTGGTACATATGAAATTAGTGAAATATTTAAAATTATTCACAACTACGCAGGAGAACTTGAAATCAGTTTAAATTTGAATAATGTGTAATATTAGGTTTTACTGAACTCACAGGAATTGATGTCAAACAGATTATACTGGAATTTAAAAAAAAAAAAAAACTCAAGGAGGTAAACATAATTTATATTTTGAGCTTTAATTAAAAACCAGAAGGTGTTTTTGAATTTCAGAGTATTAGATCTGTGATATGAAGAATGTTTAAATATAGATATGGGTACATAAGCTCAAATTCAAAGTTTCTCACTAATAAAGATCATGAACAAAAAAAAACTAATCTATTGGTATCAATAGCACTGCCACTGTGGGTCTGTTCATTATTAATGCTTATATTAGATAATTCTAGGAAAGAGTAAATATACTGCTTCTAAAAGTGTAATATAAAAAATGTCATGTGTTCTTTGTTAGAAGAATGTGTATCAAAGGAAATCAATTACTCCGTTTGACAAAAAAAAAACTATTAAAAAAGTGCACAAACTTATGTTTAGAAAACAACAAACAGTTGAATATAACATGACCGATGAATATGTTTGAGTGTGAAAAGACAAAATCATTGGACAAAGAGGAAAAAGTACAAAAAAGAAAATTTAAACAACTTGCTCCCATAACAATGGCAAATAACATACTGTGACAATTATTAATGTCTGGGAGATACTAATCAATCTTACTTTTAGGATTAAGTGGAGAAATCAGAAGGATATTCATAGATATGTCTATAAAATTTCTACCGACTATTCCCGTTGATAAAATAACTTCACTGATTAGAACACTATTTTAAATGCAATATTGCAAACATAAAGATCCATGTTCTATTCTTATGATATTAATGTTATAGAACAAACTAATAATACTGAAGAAGAGAGAAAAATAATCCCACTTGACATATTGTTTTATACAGCAATCTGTGTGCTATTACAGACAGTTGAATATATTTGCAAAGATTAAATAAAACTTGAATTATTTTAAAGACAATAAACAATTAATATTAGATGATAGAATTAGACCAACACATAATTACTTCTGAAGTAATGTGATGTTTTCTTGATACATAAAGTAGTACCAAATATGGATGTAAGTGCAAACCTTTACAACCATGAATGCTTACATTTGTAATAGATTATTAATATATTTATGTGCAAAAATCTTTTTAATTGAGTCTAAAAAATATCTTCTTGACAAAAGATTATTAAAAAGATGTAAAAGAAATAAGTCAGGAATTACAAATAAAAATAATATCTTTCATTCTTATTAAAAAATTAGACCTTTCAAAATATAAATAAAATTCACAAGTTATTCATTTTTGAAGCACAAATTGTATATCAGCTTTGATGAAAAGACTATTGTTAAAACATATCTCAATAAAAAATAATAATAAAATAGTTTGCGTTTCAGTGATCAGAAAAGTCAGAGAAATATAATTCCATTGGTCTTGGGTTTTAACATTTTCCACTTAATTACTGTTCTAAATAATAAAAATGATTGAATGGAAAATCATATGATGTTAAAGCATCAGAAATCAGATAATTGAACTTTGATTTAATGAACTTTAATCTTTAAGTACATCACACTATTGTGCTCATGAATTGAACAGGGGCTATACATCACTTTAATGTTTATTTTTGAATATATATTTATACAGCTGCAATATATATATATTAATTCTAATATTTTTATAGATAAATGAATTCATAGCATTATTTCTGGGAGAGTCCATGTAGTAAAAATATAATATCTAAATAGCTGATGTTTCAGTACAATAACAAATACTTTCCTCAGAGTTTCTTCTTTCTCAAATCATACGAATGTATGTGGTGGTAAAATGTAAAATCATTATTTATTTTGTTAATTTCTCATTATTCTCAAATTCTATAGGATGAGAAGTTTTAAAAAAAAAAATTTTATCTTTCAATAGCTTTTTCCAAATATTGTTAATGTTTTTTAATTTACACTTTTCATTTATGCTCTTGGACATTTAAAAAATATCTATAGCTTCCCTTAACAGTCTCTGGTCATAGTTTAATTTTTGCCAGAATATGTGTTTTATTAAAATTGATGTCATAGTTTGCTAATTTAGTGTGTGAATAAATGGTTGATAAATCTGATTTTTCTCTAACTGTCGAAATCTGTTCTTCCTTTCTTATGTTTATTCTATGATTCACCTGTCCAATATATAAATGTAAATAAATTCCACATAGAATTTAAGATACACCATGAGATTCCAAAGCAGTTTTATTTTTAGGGCATGGAAATACTTTATTATTATTATTTTTAAATGTAGTATAAATTATGTGAATATTATTTTTCTGTAAAATATTATAAATTTCATCAGTTGTTCCTTTTATATATGGCAGAATGGTCTTAATTGTTGTATTATCAAAATATTTTTTCTTATTATATAAATAATTTCTATTAATAATCCTGTGATCAAAACCATTATGAAAATAAAATTCTATTGCAGTCTCATGATGTATATAAAATTCCCGGTGGAGTTTGTTTACATTCATTCATTGGACAGATGAATCATAGGATAAACATAAGAAAGAAATAACACATTTTGGCATTTAAAGAAAAATCTAAGTCATCAGTTATTTATTCATTCATTAAATTAATAAACCATGACATCAATTTTAATAAAACACATAGTCCGGCAAAAATTGAACAATGTGACCAGAGATAGCTAAGTGAAGCTATACAGATTTTTAAAATGTCTAAGAGCATACATGAAAAGCGTGAATTAAAGAAAATTAATAATATTTGGAAAAATCTATTGGAGGATAAAATATTTTTTTAAAATTTTTCAACCAAAAGAATTTAAAAATGAGGATAAAATAAAAGAAAAATTAAACATTTTAAATATCACCACATACATTCATATAGATTGAGAAAGAAGAAGCTCTGAGAAAGGTACTTGTTATTGTACTGAAATGTCATCTATGTAGCTATTATATTTTTATTACATGAAAGCTCCTGGAAATAATATTATGAATAAACATTAACTGAAAGGAGACCCTTTGATTTCTCTTGGAGGCATTAAAGGAACTGAGCAGGGCAAATTCCTAATGCCCACTCCATACATTCTTGTCATTGTAGCTGTTATTACTATGTGATTATACATATAGTATACAAACATGGATGGGCTGCTCACCAACATGCATTAGCCAGTGTGATGAATTTATTGGCCTTTTACCTCCAAGTTTAAGAATATTTTTTTCAATATATACAATCATGACAGACAAAAATAAATCATGGCCCTTATTCCCAGGAGGCTGTAAAGTCACCAACCAAGGAAGATTGCAAGTGTTAGAAGAAAAACTGTCTTATATTAAATGGGACATTATTGGATTTTGTGAAGTTAGAAGAAAAGGTGAAGAAACAATTGATTTAAAAAGTGGACATATATACTACTATAAAAGCACAAATATTGGAAATACAAGGGGAGTAGGATTCATTATAAATAAAAAATGGAAGAATAACATTGTAGAGATTGATGGGGTATCAGACAGAGTGGCAAGATTAGTTTTACAACTTACTAGGTGATATCAAATGCAGATAATTCAGGTTTATGCCCCAACAAGCTCTCATAGTGATGAAGTTATAGAAGATTTTTATATGGATATATAAAAGGCTTTTGATCAGAGTAAACAGCATTTTAAAATTGTTATGGGAGACTTTAATGTTAGAATTGGTAAACAAATAAAAGATGAAAATGTTGTAGGTAATTTTAGTTATGGTTATAGACATGAGAGAGGACATAGACTTGTGGAGTTTGCAGAAAAAGAAAAATTTTATATTATGAATTCTTTTTTTGAGAAAAATGTTAAAAGGAAATGGACATGGAAGCATCCCAATGAAGGTACAGCAGAATTGGATTATATTTTGACTAACAAAAAATATATATTTCAAGATTGTAATGTTCTTAATAAATTTAACACAGGAAGTGATCATCAATTAATAAAGTGTAAGATACATGTTAATGCAAAATTAGAGAGCCAAAAATTATTAAGAAAAAAAATATTTACAGTTGATATTCCTAATCTTCAGAAACATTCTAATGAATTTAAATTAGAAATTACAAATCAGTTTTAAGTATTAGTACATTTTGAACATGATTCAGATTTGAATGACATTAATAGGAAAATAACTGATACACTTTTAAAAGCTGCAACAAAGATAGCTGGTAAAAAAGCAGCAATTGACCAATGAAATTTCTACTGAGACTAGAGAATTTATAAAGAAAAGAAGGAATATGAGGATATACAACAATGATGCATTAAGAAAGATTAGAGAATTTATAAAGAAAAGAAGAAATATTATACAACAATGATGCATTAAAAAAGATTGAATATCTTGAATTTTGTAAAATAGTGTGGAAAAGAGTTGAAAATGATATAAGAAAGTATAATTGTGCACTATCAAGGAAAGCTGTAGAAGAGAATAAAAGTCTAAAGAGTGTAAAACAACATTTTAGTATTGGTGGGAAATTTATATCTGTAATAAGAAAAAAGATGGCATTATTACTAAAAAGAGAGATGACATCATGAAATGTTTAGGAGACTTCTATCAAGAATTATATACTAGTAAAGAACAACTGCCTCCTATGCCTATTATATCTTCCAAATTGCCTAGAATTTTGAATGAAGAAGTGAGACATGCAATTAAATTTATGAAGAAAGGGAAGGCTCCAGGTAATGATGGAATTGTAATGATATATTAAAAAAAAGGTGAAGAATTAGAAAATTTTAAGCAAAGTTATATACCAAATGTCTAAATGATAAAGATGTACCAGATGATTGGAAGAATACAGTATTAATATTAATATTTAAAAAAGGTGATAAAGAAGATATTAGAAATTACAGACCTATCAGTCTTTTATCAGTTTTATACAAAATTTTTACTAAGATAATTACAACTTGTCTACAGAAAACACTGGATTTCCACTAACCAAGAAAACAAGCTGGATTTAAAAGTGGTTTTATTTAGTACAGTAGATTATATCCAGGTATTGAAGAGAAGTTATAGAAAGGACAAATGAATATGAGTTGCCATTATGCTTAGGATTTGTAGATTGCGAAAAGGCATTTGATTCTATAAACATTTCTTCAGTGATTAAAGCATTGGATCATCAAGGTATAGATCCAGGATACTGTCATATTTTAAAGAATATTTATAAAAATGCAGGAGCAACAATTAGATTACCTAATGATAGCAGTAATTATAAATATTATTAAATGCACATTATTATATTAAGTAATATTTGCTAAGGCTGTAAACTTTAGGAATAAGCATCTGAAAAATTTGAAGGTAAGGACCTCTACAGGTCTTAGCCACAAGCTTTCGCTAGGAAGAAAAGAGGGAAACCTCTTTACTTCAACCTACTTTTATATATGAATAGGTGAAGCTGAAGTGGTTAGATCTCAGAGTGTGAAGCTATTAAGTAAGAAATGTGGACTTAATTAGTGAAGTATTTAATAGCCTCACACTCTTAGATCTAACCACTTCAGCTTCACCTATTCATATATAAAAGTAGGTTGAAGTAAAGAGATTTTCCTCTTTTCTTCCTAGCAAAAGCTTGTGGCTAAGGCATGTAGAAATCTTACCTTTGAATTTGTCAGATACTTATTCCTAAAGGTTACAGCCTTAGTAAATATTACCTAATGATAGTAGGAAAATCAACATTGAAAAGGGTGTAAAACAGGGTGACTCCATATTTCCAAAACTTTTTACAGCAATGCTGCAAGAAGTATTTTGTGGATTAAAATGGGAAGCTAATGGAGGGAAAGTAAATGGAGATTATTTAAGTCATTTAGATTTTGCAGATGTAGTTATTTTTGAAAATAATGATTTAGATCTACAGGACATGTTGCAGGAATTATCAGATGAAAGTAGGAAAGTAGGACTAAAGATAAATGTTAAAAAGACTAAAGTAATGATTAATAGATTTTCTCAAAATATGAAAATAAAGATTGATTATGATGAGGTAGAAGACGTTAACAGTTACAAATACCTTGGTCATATTATTAATACAGATGGAAACATAATGGATGAAATTAATCATAGAATTAAACTTGGTTGGAGTGCTTTTGGTAGAAATAACTTGATACTAAAAGGAAATATGCCTATGTTTTTGAAAATGAAGGTTTTTAATAACTGTGTTTTGCTAGTTCTTACTTATGGATCTGAGACTTGAACACTTAATAGAAAAGCAATACAGAGATTTCAGATGACTCAAAGAAGTATGGATATATGCATGTTGGGAATAACAATAAAAGATTGAAAATGCAATGTATGGGTAAATGAACGAACAGGTGTTACTGACCTCATTGAAAAAATTAAAAGACTGAAGTGGAGTTGGGTTGGACATATTGCTAAAAGAGATGATAATAAATGGACAATTGAAATTTTAAACTGGATTCCAAGAGATTGTAAAAGAGCCAGAAAGTGACTACATGTGAGATGGCTGGATGAAATAAGAAAGTATGCAGGGGTGATGTGGAGAAGAGAAGCTAAAGTTAGGAAAAGATGGGTGGAACTTGGAGAGACATTCATCCTGCATTGGATTGATAATAGTTGATGATGATAAACATATTACTATGTAGTAGTAGAATAAAAGACTTGATAGTTAAACCCCTATGGATTGCAGCACAACTCAGTACTTATCAGTGGATTTCATATGATATCATGTGTAATAAATTATTAATGACATACAAGTTGGTGGAAAAAAAATATTTCATATTCAATTAAAGTAGTACTTAAATTTTAGTATAATAGACTAATATGTTTTTTATTATTATTATTATTATTATTATTATTATTATTATTATTATTATTATTATTATTATTATTATTATTATTATTATTATTATTATTATTATTATTATTATTATTATTATTATTATTATTATTACTATTATTATTATTATTATTATTATTATTATTATTATTATTATTATTATTATTATTATTATTATTATTATTATTATTATTATTATTATCATTACTACTACTACTACTACTACTACTACTACTACTACTACTACTACTACTATTATTATTATTATTATTATTATTATTATTATTATTGTTATTGTTATTATTATCATCATCATCATTATCATTTGTAAATTTATTGTGATTTAGCAATGAAAATTGCATTTTTACCAGTATATCTGTTTGAAGAAATCCACAAAAAATTATTTCAAATATCCAATTTAATTGCTTCAAGATACTAAAAAAAAGAACAACATTATTTAATAATGATATTATATGTTAAAATTATGTTTAAGGAGTGATAAAGGACTGACAAAATTAAGACAATATTATTTTATTCATTTAATCCATTGATTATTTAGAACAGACTTTTTAAATTTCCACTATATTTTATTATAACAATATGAACCTCACCAATTTCAAAGACTATCATCAGTATATTGTGAGGTGAGGATCCTTCCAAATTTAATCTATTTTCTTAGATCCATTGCTTCATCTCTCTGCATCATTCCTCCATATTTCCTTTGATTTCCATTTATATGTCACATGCACACTTTCTTTTACATTTGTTTGGATTCTAGGTAGAACTTAAATTATCCACCTATTATTATGTTCATTATGATGTTTCCAGTCAAGCAATATTTCAACTTCCTAATTCTCTAAATGATGTTAATGATAATTACTTATCTTTTCATTCCTATATTTGTTATCAACTTTCTATTGTAGAAATTAGTATACATCTTTAATCACTTTTATATATATAGTCTGAAGTCTTTACAATGTTTTTTTTAAATAAAAACTAAATCTCAGATTCATAACTAAGTATGGGTAATAGACATTTATTGAAAAACCTATATTTGTAAATACAATAGATTTATATTTAATATTTGATATATCTACATCCAAGTTTAATTCTATAATTAATTTTATCCCAAATAAAGTGTGCGTTTAATACAAAATCACACATCTACTTATTATCCTAACAATTATTGGACTTCTTCATCTGTAAAGATGTAATCTGTAACTAAGAATCTTGTTTACACAATTACATTTTTGAGAAATGCTTCTATAGTCAAAACAAATAAGATAATTGATTTAATTCAATGAATAGATTGTGAAATACATTATGAGAGAAGTATAATTTTGAAGTTAATTTTATATACTCCAAATATGATGTACCTATGAACCTAATTTTTAAATAAATAAAGGGCAAGAATTGAAATCAATCCAAGTATCTTCTTACACTCATGGGTCTGAAGCTGCATCACTGCAGAGAAAGAATAATCAAATGGTTTAGTGCTCAGAAGTTCATAATTTGTTTGAGTACCAAAAAGTACTAAATTGGAACTAATTTGAGTGCCTTTGCTTCAGAATTTGCCACTCTGTACTGCACTAAATAAATTATAATGCATTTAACATTAGCATATATTTCTTTTCATTGATTGTTTTCTTTTTGTTTAGTTTTATTAAAGCTGTCTCATTGAAGGCTTATTTTATTATACTCTTCAGTCATCTATAGTTGCCATCAATCAACTTTATTACTATCCTCCTTCCAACAATTTTTATTCATTTTATTTGCAATCAAACCATTTAATTTCTGCAATTTAGTTTTGACGTGATCATATGTATATTATCTAATTTTTTTATATTTGTAGTTATTATTTTCAAAATATCTCTATAGGATTACAATTAACAATAAATAATTTCTAATAAATGTAGGATTTATTGGAAAGCTTTTTTTAAAAAAAAACAAAAAAAACAGTACACATAAAAGTAAATACAACATAACAGTATTAAAACTATAATTTGACAAGTCTTACCTGTATTAGCAATCATTCAGCACAAAAAGAAAAAGAAAAATCAGTATTAGATAATAAAATAAAACAAAATCTAAACAATAATTCAAAACCAACAACTAGGATTTTATGTTAAAAAGAAAAACAGTTTTTTTAATGATTGCATTTTTAATTTTATGATTTGCCATACCTCTTCCAAAGATTATTATAAAACTCAAACTATCATTCAATGTAAAATATCCTAGTAGAAAATTTTAACTTGTCAGATAAGTTGGAGATTTGAAACACCTACACATTCACAAATGCTCACGAATGTTTATTTACATGTTATAATTAAAACTAATTTCACTTTGAAACTTGAGTGTTTTAGCAACTGGTCCTATAAAAATATAGTCAAGCTCTGAAATTAGATTAATTGTAATTAAGGCATGTAAATAGAAAATCTGAGTATCATTTCTGTATGAGTGTTCATGTGTTGCAAATCTCCGGATCACCTGTCAAACGAAATTTCCCATTTAAAATATATATATATATATATGTATAAATTTGAAAGATAAGGCTAGACAGTGCTACACTGGACAGTATGTCAAGATTTATTGCACCCTTTGGATGCATCTCAAACTTGAATAATTTGATAGAGTACATGCATTTCTTGGAGGCATTCACCAATTTATTACCCACATACACACACGCGCGCGCACACACACACACACACACATATATATATATATATAAGAGGTGAAGGCTTGATATATTGAACAGAATGAGTGCTTCCATAGAAGAATACACTAACAAATTCAATATCCAACCTCACAATACCGGATCCAGCATATTTCACAAACAATAATGTAGTAAGAACAATATGTGCATTAATGTACATAAACTATTTTTCCAAACATAAAAAATGAAGAATGATCAGTTCAAACTCATTATTTTTTGTATGGAATTTATGTTAACTTTCAATTTTTTTTACGAACAGTTAAACTGCTTTATATAAGCAAATAATGAGTTTGACCATTGCATTGTTCACATTATTCGTTGATTATAAGAATTCAAATATTGCTAAAGTGTAATTAATAGTTAAAACTTAAGAATGCTAAAAGTATTTAGAAAATAAAAATAACTTCATAATTAAGTTTTTATATTTAACCAGTCACAGTCTGATTTACAGATAAGAGAGTTAATCTAGATGTATGTAATATGTATATATTAGCTATTATGTAAAAATCGTTGTGGCAAGTAAAATAAAAAACATTATAAAAAACATTATGTAGTGTGCTTCTGTTTCTAGGAATGTCATGCTTCATCACTGATATATATATGCATATGTCACTGAACAGAATGTAACTCAATATTCCAATGTGTTATATAATATAAATAAACTCTCCAAAAGACAGATGATATGACCTGTCTTTTAACATTTGTTTTTATATATGCTTAGTTTAAGTATGTAATTTGAAGTGAGGAAGTGACTTCACTCTATTGATTATATATATATATATATATATATATATATATATATATAATATATTATATGTCTATATATATATATATATATATATATATAATAGACAATAAGAATTATCATTTAAATATTCAGACGGTCAAAGCAGAACTTTAATTTAAACAATCTCTAAATATGATATGAAAACTCAGTTCTCATATCTACAAATAATAAACAGCTCAAATTATATATAACTGAACAGAAAATATTTCATATTTAGAGGTTGTTAAAACTAAATCTTGGCTTTGATCCTCTAAATATTTAAATGGTTATTCTTATTATTTATTCTATATTTATATATAATCAAAATGTTCAATTCACTCTCTCATTTAAAATTATGTAGATAAACTAAGCATATATAACAATAAATGCCAAGAGCCAAGTGGTATCATCCGTTTTTTGGAGCACAGTGAAAGATGCAGTTACTTTCAGTTCAGTTACATATAATCTGCATTATTTATTATTTACACATATATAATATGCCTAGATCATGAAACTGTCAAGAAGTGTGTAAATATATACAATAGTTACTCATATTGTTGCTAAGAAAAGTACTAACTACTCACTTGACACTAAACATATATTGTTTTGCAATAATAAATTTATTTGGGTATTTCTACAACCAAATATCAGATCCTACTCAAAACTCATATATGGTTATGTATAACATTTAAATCAAACAATTCTAATCAAAAAAAAAAAAAAAAAGAAAGCAAAATATCTTTTAAAAACCAAGCTTATTACATATATTATAAATAATGAACCAGAAACTTTAAACCTATAAAACAAAGTTATTATATATTTATAAATATTATGTGTACACTATGAGCACACTCTTAGATTTATATAATAAAATTCGCTAATCATAAATAAATTACTATATAGGCACAATTGTTATATGTAAATTACAAAACACATACTTGATAAAAGTGGCGAATCGTACTATCGCAAAATGTATAAATATCCAATTTCTACATGATATGTATATACATTATTAAATATCACACATAGTGTACTATAGCTTATAAAAAAAATTGTAATGTTATCTTAGAAAAAAAAAATCCTTATTGAGATTTTAAAATGTAGCAAAAAAATTCATCGCCATATTTAATAGATAATTAATTATAAAATAGTAAAAACTATATTCAATTAAACAATGATTGATAATTTAATTCACAGTTTAAAAACAAATTGTATGCCATTATTATAATGTGAAAATTTTAGAACAGGATATACAATTATTAAGCCAGTGTAATTATCGCTTATAAAAAAAAAAAAAAAAACTAACTATATCTATTAGAGAAAATGACTGAACTAAAAGCAATTTAGAAGTCAATAGAATTTTAAAAGAAGAGAGGTGGGACCGAAAAGAAAAACGATAAAAGTCTATAATTTAAGAATAAAGCTAATACAATTAAAACTATAAATAAACAATGCAATATGAAAAGTCAAAATCGTTAGTATATATAAAAAAGAATATATATGCTAAAATAAATTTTGAGGATTACACAAATAAAAGAAATTACTTCGATACTCATTTAATTGTTAAGTTATTTAAAAATGGTCCCATTTTCATCGAGTTTAAGTAAACTCCGAATTATGATTGAAGAAAGTAATACTTAACCTTATTTATTATGAATGACTTTATGCATCACTACCTTGAAAAAGCCTACGAACTTTACAAAATACTTAAATACTACACTAAGGGGTCAGATTGACCTTAGGTCAATATGGGTGTGACAAAAATCTTGGCCTCAGGGTGGCCTTTGAGCATTACATCATAAGATTTTTAATTGGATAGACGGTTGAAGAGTTGGAGTGTGGAGTAGATTGAAGCCTGTACATTAAAGTATGAGGTTTGGCTATCTTAATATATATCTGAGCACTTATGACAGATATGTGTAGAGATGGTAATCTGGACCAACTGATGATTGCTGGTTTAGCAAGAAATATGTATATTGGTGATTATTTATCTTTTCAACATTAATGTGTTCGAGTGTATCAGTATTATAAGATAGTGTGGAGAGTGGGGGAGGGGGTCATGTGAAAGGCTGTGCTCATATACCCTATATATTACACTAAGATGTGTAATCTTAATAATATTTACATATCTATTTTTATCTACCACCAATTTGGCCGATTATATAGTTCAAGATTCATGGGTAACAACCAACATGACCAATAAACCAGTTAATTATTTATTTTTATTATAAATATATGATGTAGCATTTTTGTTTAGTATTGATACATATATTTTATTTGTAAATAAACAATTTTTTTTTACAAATAATTTTCTGAATAAACGCTCATCTATAATTTTAAATACGATACTCAATAGAAGTTGATGAACAATATTTTTTTCCTAATAGTATCAATAATCAAATTCTTTTTTTTTTTTAAATTATTTTAATAAATGTCTAACTAATTTAAATATTGATCGAAACGTCAGTGTTTGATTACACCTTTTTAATATAAATATAATCAATTGGCTTAAAACCGAGAGAGATATGATACCATCTTTATCAGTATCGAAAACTCATCATATTACTACATAAAAATGTGACTCAACATAAACATTTTGAAATAAAAATATAGACTTAGAGATTGAGGTGCAGCATAGGGTTACAGTTGCTGTTATCTTTAAAAAAATTAGAAAATAGAATATTTTATCACAGTGCTATAAATACCTCAACTAAATAAGTTATATATAGAACTGTTATTTTGACAAATTTATTATATGAAAATGAGACTTGGACTCTACTGATGTAATATCAAAACATTAAAAAAAAAATATTTGAGGATGTTTTGAAAATTTTAAAGAGATGTTGATAAGATCATACTTCCAATCATTATATTTTTCAATTTTCTGAATGTGATATTATGGAATTTACTATTGTAAAATTGTACTATAGTTAGATTGGACATGTCTATAAATGAACAAAGAAAGATTTATTTAAAAATATATTTTATAGTAAACCCAGGAAGAGATCTACAAATGAAAAGTGTTTCTGAATAAGATAGAGATCATTTTATATATTGCATGCGGACTACAAACACATAGAGGATAATAGTTTTAAAGAGTTCCAGCAGAACATTTGAGGCAACCATTTTCAAAGTGTATATATAGAAAAAAACATCTAAACAGATACATCTTTTTAAAGAATTATTTGAAATTAATATGATTTGACAAACCAAGGTTAAAAAAGAAACATTAGTTCAGTTATGATCTTAAATAAGCATTATCAAAAAGACATAGTCATTAAATAAATAAAACCTTGCTAACATTGTATTAAAACTTATACGCAATCTAGTGTCCATGTATGAATGCAATTTGTGTTTTTTTAGTTTAAAATCACATTAAAACTCTCTATCATTTATATAAGACATAGGAAAATACAAGTTAAAGCAATGGCAACAAAGATAACAATTACCTAGAAAGAAATTTAATATCAAAACATTTAAAAAGTAATTTACTTAACTCTAACAAACTTGTAATGATCAAGTTAATCTGAAAAGATATAAATATAAAAGTAATAATAGGTCTTAAATACACTAAGCCAGCTTTCAGTACATTACTGCCATAATCCTAGTGCTGAATAGATTTGCAGCATTAAAATTATGCTTTTATAGTAACAAAGTCCAATATGTAAATCAGGCACTGTATGTAAATTAGATGTTGCATTTTTTGGATCATGGGATACAAAGATATTTTAATGATGAAAGATATTATTGAGAATTAAAGAGAAATTGGAATTATCTATATTTGAAATATCTATCAGCTTTTGTAACACTTCTATAATAATGGTGGTTGATTTCTTTTTCTGATGCTTCCATTATGTCAAAATCTGTTGAACAACATAAATGAAATGAAAAAGGAATTCTCCAGTGGATCTCTAAATTAATATATGACTACTAAGTCAAATTAAAGAATCCCTTGAGAGAAACAGATGTGAAAGTTCAAAGAAACTCTAAAAGCATAAGCTTGCCATTTTCAGTATCTTATAAAAAACATATAAGCTTAATTGGCCATAACTAATTCAAGCCCTTAAGCTGTTATTTAGTTAGTCTAAATCAAGTTTTAACTGCTCTACTCTAATCCATCTATACATTAATAAAATATAAAAATAACCATCTATCATGGTTGAGCATGGTCCTCTGCATTAAAAATCAACATTGTCAATCAGTTAGATAGTGGACAAGTTGTTGGGATAATAGCACCTATAACACATACCAAATCGGTTTTTTCTATGACCATCATTGTTGAAAAGATTGGAGAAATACTTATTTTTATGGATTTAAACAATTACTCTCTATTTTAGCAGATAATAGAATATTTTAAAAAATAATCTCAGTCAAGCTAATTGCAGTTCAACAACGTTATCTTAAAATATCAGGTAACAGATTTCAATTCATATATATATTAATACTGTGTTACATGAACTTTGCTGCAACCATTTTAATATAGATCTTTAACATTCTTCTCGTAATTGCATGCATATTACTTCAAAAATTAATCTCAGGATTTGTCTACCTTCAACTACTTTATATATTCAATAAATTAACATTTAGAGTCTTGATGTCTTCAGCCATATTCTAATGATTAGTCAATTAATTTGCTACCAGATTCAAGGATACCATTCCCTATTTGGTTGACTACTTGCCATGGATAAGAGTAAAGAGCAAGACTTAAAGACAACCAGAAAGATTATTAAAACATTTAAGGACTTATACATTCATTTTTTTCACATGTCACATTCTAAACCAAAGAAGTAAAATTTCTTGTCTCTAGTGTAACATGGTAATTATTTCATCCTAAATTTAATACTGTTATATTGAAAGCAAAAATCTCCATTATCAAGGAAGAACTCCATACTAATTAGCACAAAAGTTTTATTCTGAACAAAACTGAAGCTATTGCACTATTATTATGACTCCTTGATTAAAAACAGCTAGATAGAAGTGAGATAATAAACAAAACAAAACTGTCATCAAACTGAACAAATCAATAGCCAATTTATATGGGTTAATCAATTATAAACCAAACATGAGTTTCTGCTTCTGTATAATGTTTCATCTGTTGGTATTAGAGGTTTTAGGTCCATGTCACAAAGGAGGGCATAGTACACATATGTATTTACATCTTGAATTTTGACTATAGATGAAATAAATTACAAATAGATATAGAAGTTCTGACATTATTTTCATACATGAATATATTCCATCAGTACATTTATGGAAGATTGTTCATATTATTAAGAGACAATAATACTTACTAAGGTGTATTTAATTTTAAATCACTCTTCTGCAGAATGCCTCATATCACACACCAAGATGGTTTGATTTTTTAAATGCTTACGATATTAAATTGTAACATGTGGTAAGAGGAAATATATTCATGGTTGATGCATTCAATCATCTGCCTGATAATACTAAATATGAAAATGGAGAAAATAAATTTATTATCATGAATGACTTGATCAATATAAACCAGATAAATAGTAAAATAATTTGCAGGATGGCAAATAATTCATATTAAAATTAATGGATATACTCCATATTGATAGACAACAAGCTATTAAATGTAAATAAGCCATTTGTGCAAACTATAATAAGCTATTTCTCATGAATGTGCACCATGAAGGTTTAGAGCTATCTTTCCATTCAGAAATCCACAGGTATATTCTAAGTTTCTGCATTATAATCACAGAGGTGTGCTCAATAAGTCATATAAACAGGGACCTAGTCTATATTCCAATACTGAAGGACAAGGCCAGAATTTCCAATTAAATCAAGAAATAACTGCCAAAATAAGGTCAATACTGTTCTAGAGCCTCCAGATCTTGAAAAAAATTTCAAAATAGTCTACAGGTTCATGAAAAAGTAAACATTTTTCATTGTTGTTGATGCTTTTTTAATTGGATATAGTAAAAAATATCTCATCTCATACATCAGCCACATTGAAGGCATTTAGACAATATTAATAATTAGCCAATTCCTTATGCAAAAAATGTTATTAGACATAACTTGGCATCATTATTACATTCAGAGAACAACAAATAAGCATAATGGATGGCACAAAAGACATCTAAAATACTCCAAATCAGTCAGCAGGTGATGGAATAAACACTTATCTGGAGTTAGAAGGTGGTACAACATAAATAACATTAACAATTGTTAACAGAACACTAATGAAAATGATTGGTGAATTGCACACTAAGAATAAAATTACTCAGCATCAGTGTATACAGGAAACAGCTAGTGATAATTACAAAGTGGGGCAAAAGTTTTAAATGGCCAGTCATATTGAATAAACAGGAAGTATAAGTTGCTTGTTGTCATAATAAATAATAAATCGATAACTTTTACTTTCTGTCCATTCAATCCAACTGGCAATGTTCATGTAAATTGTGTGAAATAGATGAGTTATTGCAAGCTCATGTTCATACTCATAGAAATTTACAAGGAGAAAAAAAAGTATTGTTTATTGCATGCTAAAAAAAAACCAAAAAAACATGTAAAATCAGAGATTCAATAACATACAAATAAATAAACAATTAATGTTGATATTTATCATTATAACCATACATAGAATATCAATACATTGAAAGTACACTAAAATTTATGAAATAAAAATATATAACCTTTAACCAGCATGAATTTACATGAAATAATGCAGCAATACTGAAAAAACCCCATGAGTAATATGTGAACTAACTGTCACATAACTAAAGATTAATTTAGTTTTAAAAGGTTATTAAATATAACGTTCAATCTTTCCTACTGATTAGTTCAGTGAGAATAGTTTATACTTTCCTTAAAACTATGTTAGTATATATAAATAATATTCTGCATATAAGTAGGTTGGTAAATGGTATGCTTATTTACAAATAAAGCTAATGTTTAGGTGAGCTCATATTAGAACTCATTCTATGCTTTATATTTAATTACAATTAGTTTATATATAGTTCACTGGGTTTTTTAGAACTTTTGCATTATCTCATTTAAAATAAATATAGTTTAAATCAGTGGTCTTCAACCTTTTCACACCTGCGGCCCAGCAAAAATAAGGATAAGATTTCGCGGACCGGCAGAAGTTTACAGATAATTTTTCTTAAAGATGTAACCTGCTTAGCCTTAGATAAGCATAATTGTTATAACTGACCAAAACAGCACACTAGTTATTGGGTATTGTAATGGTGTTGCTTACCTTCACATGCTGAACACAGAAAACAGTACAATAACAATCATTTTCATTAATGTGCTTGCATTTCTATGTTTATTATTTCATTGTTAAAACATTCAAGAATAAAATGTTATTCACCTGAATGTTGGAAAATATTATAGCTAGTATAATTACATGGCAATGATTATGATAAATGTAATATCTGTATTTAATGTTAAATATACAAGATGGTTATATACATATATGGAGGTTGTCTTTTGATAGTAGTAAGGGCAAAATAGAAATCGTGTAATTAATCACCGTACAGTCAAAAAAAAATTTGCCATATTTTAAATCTGAAAAAATAAAATGAAACGTGTAAAAGTCTGAAATTTTGATGTTATTGTAATTTTTTTTGTGCTGGTGTGTTGAAAGTATCAAAAAATGTAATTAATAGGAAAAGTTTTTTTTAAAAAATGATAAAATAGATATCGCGTAATAAAAATAAAGCCAAAAAAAAAAAAAAAAAATCGAGAAGTTATTTTGTGTTTGTTTTTATTTTCCAAAAAAGGTTAACAGAAATTGGTTTTAAAAATAAAAGTTTTAGTATATTAGCAGTGTGCAAATAAAACCAAAAAATATCACCTTATAGGCCCAAAAAGAAGTGGGCATATTTTTAAACAAAAAGAAAACAAAACTTGAAAAAGTCAAAAGTTTTAATCTTGTTTTAACACATAAACAATGCTGGCAAGCGACCATGATTGGCTATCAAAAGACAACTGGAGTTTGTATAATAAAAAAAACTTTTTTTTTTAAATTTTGAATTTTTTTAGAAAAATAATAAATTTATTTTTATCTCTCCATAAACATCTGTGATAAATAGAAAAACAAATTAATTTATGTATGATTAGATTTCGTTTTTGTTCTGTTTCTTATTTTTTAACAGGGTAAAAATGTGATGAAAAAATACATAAAAACTGTTTATATTAATTAAAAGTTTAAAATCTTATTATTTTGTTATTACTAACTTTCTTGCCAGTCTAGTGCAACCCAGCAGAAAACTTCTGTGGTCCGATACTGGGCTATGGCCCGGTGGTTGAAGACCACTGGTTTAAATGACGAATAGAGACACACACAGATGGACTTTTAAGTGAATGGGCAATAGCAGGCACAAAACAAATGGATGATAGACACATTAACAATAGATGCATAGATAAAGCTAAGATAATTAAAGATATAAATAGATATCATCTAACGAAATAATCATACTATGACAAAAATATTTAAGATGTTTTAAAATTTAGTAGTAATTGCATATATGTGTGTGTGTGTGGATGTGTCTTATTTTCAAATTATTATCAACAAAAACTATCTATTTATCACAAAGGATTAATAAATGCGCTAGTTTATATAAAATTTTGTTTTTTAATTCACAATTATTTATAAGTACTGGTAAATTATCTTTACAATCTTAAGTTGTTAAAAACACTTGTAATAATGTCATGTGGTAAGTGATTGTTTATTTTAAAAATATATTTATTGACATAAAAAAATTGTACAGATGAATAATGAATACACTTTGTTAATGTTAGCTCATCCATTGCTGGCATTGGTCTGGTAGATGTATGCCAGAGCCATTCTCTTCACAAGCAGGTTGATGTATGAGTAAATACATTTCATTTTGTTGGTATTGACCACCCCTTTTGAGGTTGGCTCAATAATGCTAACTTATCAGCTGGGATACATATAGTGTGAAATCAATGCCTCTCTAGTAGAATCCGGCATGTTGTATCATAGAGTACTTCATTTACGATACACTACATTGTGGATATATCACATCCAATATTCATGTAGAGTCTGTAGGCCATACTAGTAGGCACCACGTATTAATAAATAAAAAATCTAGACAAAATCTCTTGTCCTTGTTCTGAAGAGCTTTGAGCTTATAGCAAAATATAGCATTGGGGTCCAGTGTTGGTTGTGTCAACTTTGTCCTGCATCTTGTGTACCAAAAAGTGTGTCAAGAAAATAGATAACCTGATAACTGTAAAGTCTCCAGAGAAGAGACAACCCCTGATGTCCAGGATTTTATCCACTGCTATAATGCAGTGTTGAGAGATGACACTTCTAATACTGTTATGGCATGGACATGTTAAGTATACAGGATTTATTTTGAAAGAAACAGACATTTTTTTTGTTAAGCATTGAAAAAATGATCATAACATTAACTTCTTTTAATCCAGTCAATTTTCAAGGTAGTATAAATGATTTTTAGTACAATGTTTTGATTAGGATCTAATATAGAAAACTTACAGCTCCTTTTTATATAAATCTAAATTTTGGATAATTATTTGTATGTAAAATTGATGACTTTACAACAATCTGATTTCATAGAATTAAGTTACAGAAACATTTGTTTTGTCAATATATAGTTTTCTACTAACCAAAACTATGTAGTTGCTGTTCTGTTCCGTTTGGCGCACTAGATAATATAATTGATGTATATTATATTAAATTGGACAGCTTTACAATAAATAATATATACAATTATATATTTTTTTGACTAATACATTGTATTTATAACTAATAAAAGTTCCAAAGTAATTATAATAAAAATTGTCTCTCAGAGCAACACAAAGAATTCATTAATATTTTTGATTTAATCCATCAATTCATTTATCTACATGTCTAATATCTAACTTTATGACTATTGTCTCTCTGTCTCTATCCAACTACCATCCATCTATATATCCATCTATCTATCTATCTGTATGCATATCTATCTGTCTATCTGTATGAATATGTTTATTGACCTTCTCAATCTACTGTTATGTATTTGATTTAATCCATCAATTCATTTATCTATGTGTCTAATATCTAACTTTTTTGACTATTGTCAATCTGTCTCTATCCAACTACCCATCCTCCTATCTATCCATCTATCTATCTGTCTATTGACCTTTTGAGCTAACTCCACTTTTCTATTTTTCTTGACTGATTTACATATCTATGAACCTACTTTTATTTATATAGATCCATTCAGTAAGTGTAAAGAATAAATTCTAGTTCTAAAAAAACAAATCATTAATAATTTTACAAGACTAACTTTATATATCTGTACTTATATTTGACAAATTATTTTTCTGAGAAGATGAGTACCCATCAGATGATAATGTGAGTATTATAATTATGTGATCACTCACAATTGGTTATTACTTATTGCACCGATCAGAAGTACATTTAAAAGGATTTAATGTATAATAATAAGTAATCATAAACAGAGTAGCATGCAAACTAATAATTTTTATTAGTCATTTATTAGACTACAAATTATTCACTTAATGAACAATATTTCTCTAGTGTGATTTTCACTATGCCACTCTCACACAGGATATGGATTGGTTTCTATCAGCTTTTAACAATTTGTGAAGGGGTGTAATCATAAACGTTTGACCAAAGACAATGCCAAGATGCATATTTTATGCTGAACCAGCATTCATCATTTGGCCCAGATAACAATCTCATACATATCTTTATCATTCTTCAGTATATATGATCCAGATCACAATATCTCATGTATATTTTATCATTATTTAGTATATATAGATAGCCATTTACGACAGTCTAATTGTAATGTTTTAACAGCATTAAACTGTTGCACAATCTAAAGCGCATGTGCAACAGTTTAATGCTGTTTAAACATTACAGTTTGTAAAAAAAACATTGTGCTATATAAAATAATTGATTTATTTGCAGACAGTCTAATTGATAAATGTCAAACATACTACCCTCACAACTTTGATACACAAGCATATAAAGGAATATATATTGATATTTTTTATTAGTCATTCATTAGACAAGAGATTATTCACTTAATGAATAATATTTCTTATAAATTCAACTGCATTAAAAGACTATATATATATATATATATATATATATATATATTGTACCGGGTCAAACCGCTGAAACCACTTACTTATATGTATATATAAGTTTGGGCCAGTTTCAAACTCCTTCCTAGTACATTTATAATCTTATAAATGTTACATGAACGAACTGGCACGTTCGAGCAAAATGGGAGATCTTATTGATAGCTTTAACTATCAACAATGGCCCACCTCGGCTGCTAGATTCAAACCCCTACTATCCAAATACTTTATTTGTTTCAGGGTAAATCCCAGGGCACCAGCTAGTCTGATGACTAACGTATTCAAGCAGTAGGCTCATAATCCAGTGCTCAAAACATTCCCTAAAACTAGCTCAGTCTAATTTTAATTCAATAACAAAATTATACAAAATTATTGGTGGAAAGAATTAATAAAAAAGGTTGGTAAAAAGAATTGACCGACAAATAAAGTTTAAGTTTAAAGACATTTTATTTTAATTAACATTGAGTTTAAAGATAATTTATTACCCAACATTAACTGACCAAATTTAAACATATTTATAAATCTAATTTAACACACGCACATTTTTAAAGTAACACATTATAACATATATCTGGTGAAAATAATAAATAATATGTGACATTGTTAAATTATTTCACATTCACACACATGCACATCAATAGTTCATTTTATGCATGCTTAAGAATTCAAATTACTTTACTCGGTAGGATTGACGAATTATAGCGGTGGCTACTATGTATAAATGATAATAAATAAATGTTTACCTAGAATTTTTGGAGCATGTATATTGCTTGTTGTTGGCTGCTTCTGATGTAGTATATATAACCGGTTAGATTTGGACATTTCTTGAAGAGATTTTATGTGAATAAATTGGTTTTATTCTTGAAGACAGTTGAACGTTTGATGGAGGATTTCTGAGTTGTTATGCAGACATTATTTCACAGGCAGGTTTTGATGATCTTGTTGGACAAAAAAGGCTGAAGCACGAGTGTATATTTCCAAAAGCTGCTCAACAATGCATTTTTGTTTCTGAATACATAATAAAAACTGCACTGTTATCTGAATGGAAACAAGACTGTCACTGAAAACTAGACTGAAAAAACTCAACTCCGATGAAAATCTGGCTATTTATGTATCTGAATTGTTTTTTGTTTTAATATCCTCCAGCAATAGGTGCAATAGATGTTGTCAAAATTCCATTAGTAATTAATCCTATGACAATGTGTTTTTGATATATTTAATTAGTAGTAGCTTTCATAAACATATTGTTTTTATATCTTTAATTAGTAGCCCACCGCTGGTGTGGTTTTTTTAAATCTTTATTTAACTTAATAGCCATCGCTGTGTTTTCCAAATATAATTTCTTTTTTAACTTTCATTTATAGATTTTTTTTTTAATATTATTCTAACACACACACATTTATTTACACTCGCATGCACATATATAATTTATTATAATAAGCTTGAATGAAAAGAGATTTATATTTTTTTAAAATTTGAATTACTTATTTTTATGAATACTAATTAAGAAAAACTTTACTTTCTTTTATAACACTTTTAGTTTGACTTTAAGAAAACCCCCTTCCCACTTTTAATCTTTTATTTCAAACTCTTTTACGAAAGATTTTTTTTTTATTTTAATAATTTTTTTAGACAAAATTATTTTATATACATGTGCCAAATTGGCCTTGGCACAATATATATATATATATATATATTGAAGCAGTCGATGTCTAATCATCATCGAGCTTCATGCTTCACCAATCTATGCTAACCTCCTATGGGGCCTGAATTTCAGACCTCACCATAAATACCATTCTCCCACACTCTGTATGCATAATGATTAGAGAAATTAATAAAATGAAAACTATTTAGTAAAGTAAAACAGTAGTGTGCATGATGCGTACATATATGAATGAAGCAATAATGTTACTAATGTTTATTACTGACAACTAAACATTTTCTTTATATAATTGTAATTTTTTTTGTTATATCTATATGTATTTTGATTTAAAGTATTTAATTAAACTATTGGAATGTAACAACAAAGAAAAATGGGGAAGGCTTGAAATACTGAAATTATCTTTATCTCTAGTCAGATCGTTGTCTATAATTAAATTTATAAATTTTAATTAAAATCGAAAACAAATCATTTATCAGTTGTTATCAAATGATTTAAAATAGCTGTTGTCTTTAATTATAATTGTCAATCACAATTAATTTTGAAAACAAATCGTTTGTCAGTTGTTGTCAAATGATTTAAAGTAGCTCTAAAATGGTATTTAGAACCTTATCTAAATAAAAACATGTTAATTAAATGTTGTTTGTAAGAGGATTATAGAGATAGTGATCACAATTCTTGGCAGGAAGAGAGGGTGTAAAAAGTATCCCATAAGACCTTTGATGAATTAGTTAATTGCTTTCACTTGATGAAGTAGTTAGTTACCTGGAGAGTGGACTTTTACGTTTCTGATTCAAAAGTGTTGCCAGACCATCGGTTTAAAAAGTCAAAAGAAGTTTAGTGCAATGGAGTGTAAGTAGTGGAACCATTCACCTTTCTTTCTTTCTCTCAGAAAACTGTTTGCCTGCAACTGCCATGTTCCATCCGAGTGGCCATACAAGATGACCGTAGTTGTTCCAACTGCTAAGCTGCTATGTTTAGGTAACTTTTAATGTAGAGCTGCCTTAATGCCTAAATTGTTTTGTAATTTCCAATAAGATGTTTTATTTAAATCTTTGTATTTTTGTTCGAGTATTAATGTACAATTTCTAGTTAATTTTGCTTTTAAACTCTCTCTCTCTCTCTCGGTAATCCCTTATTAATATTTATGTAATTCTAAATATATGTTGCTTTCACACTTAATTTATGTTTATGTAACCTTATGCAGCTCAATTAAATATATACAACTTATTTTGTTTAATATATATATTAATTTTTCTAATATGTCAGTATCAATCAACCTCGCAATTCTAATTAAATTCATTAGTAGAAATATATTCATTTGTTTATTTAAAATAGAAATCGTTCACTAGGTTGGTTGTATATCTAAAAGTATTTTATTGTGTATGCTTATTTTACTTTGTTGTTTAATATCTATTTTAAAAAATCGTGAACCTTAATATAATTATTTCACCTTTTCTTGCTGCTGCCTGAGGGCGAATCCTAGCAATTAATATGTATATGGGAATCAAAATTAAATACAAATTTTGCTAGTTTAATATTATAAGTCAAAGTTATTCTTCATTATGATTTGTTAAATGACTCAGAATTGAAAACAGGTTATTGCACAAGAGGTTAGACCATTTCCAAACTTTAAAATAATATTATTTGAAAATTATATTATAAAAATTATATTGACATCCAATAAGCATTGCTGGCATACATTTTCTTTTATTCTGATATTTTATCTTTCCATTTTTTGATTGCCTTGTCATTGGGGCATCGAAAGCATAAAGCTCCTGTCCTACTTTTCAAAATTGTTTGTAATCAGGGACACTACTCCCTGTGGAACTTAAAGTTTATGAGGTTTATGTGCTGCGGATGACAGCACATCCAGATCTGGGCTCCAAACCCAGCCTCTCCTTTGATATCACTCTGCCAGAATGCGTGGACATATCAAATCTAAGTTCATTTCAAATATTCTTTTAAAAATGATAGAATATTCAAAACTGCCATGAAGGCCAGATTTCCTTAATGTATGCTAGTACCATTACTCTGCTCTTTAATTTGATCACCATCCACCTAACCTTAGTAAGTCGCAATGATGTGTTAAAGATAATGATTCATTTTGTAAAATACATTCAGTATGTTGATCTTAAAACTGTTTTTGTTTAAAAAGCATTATCGATTCTTATAGACATAAATCAATTTGTATAATTTATTCTCATAAATATTGCACATTGTTTGTTTCTTATGTATACTTATTCTAAAATCGCTATGTCCAAACAATGCCTATCAAACATATATAATGATTTTAAGGTTGTAAATAAATGATTGAGACCGTACATTTATATTTATTTGTCCAAATGATTAATGTTAAATTATCATGTATCTTTCAGTAATCCGACTCTGTTCTGATCTTGTAGATTGTTTTGTACATCCACAGCATTTTATTTGTAAACATTTGTAAATTGGCATATTAACCTCGCACAACTTATAACACATTCTATAAAATTATATTCATGAAATAATTGATGTAAAGGGGATTTTATAAAACAAATCCCAAGTTTTCCAAATGTATAATATCACTCCAAGCGTGAAGCAATTTTGTAACATATATATGCATTTTCTACATTTATATATATATATATATATATATATATATATATATATATATATATATAATTTCATGTAAATTCTGGTTTGTCATTGAATTATTAGTTTCAAGTTAATATTTAGAACTACTTTCTTTAGCTGATAGCTTAGCATGAATAAATAACTATAATAAATTTAATTCCTGGGCTACTCCAACCTCGATCATCATCATCAGTCTGATCTTATGCTCTACCACTCTGCTTATGGGCATGGAATTAAAATAATTTTACTGTATCCTCAGGATTATTGTTCATTGGGTCAGAGATTCGAAGAATAGGCAAATAGATTAGAATTCAGGATTGCTCCAGACCTGTGTATCTTGAGTATGATCAGATTTGAGGCACTTTTGCTTAGGATTTGAATCTTGTTAAGTGAGCATACTATTATGATCAATACAATATATATTTATATATATAACTAAACAATGATATTGTAAGATATTGTGATCTGGGTCAGCTGATGAGTGCTAGTTTAGCAATAAATGTGCATTTTGAGAGATTATACATTTTTTGCATATGTCTTTCATCGTATATATGATTACCCCCTTCCATAAGATGTTAAAAGTGGATAGAAACCAATCCTTACCTAGCATGGCAGTGGTGTAGTGAAAATTACACTGTCCAAATATTCATTTAAATGGATGTCATGTAACCTGTTGAAACTTATTTCTTTCTGATACCAAATCAACTTTTCATCTACTATACATATATGTACATTTTCAATAATAATACAATGTTTGTAGTGTATAAGAATATCCATACTATTATAACATATGTACCTATAAACAATTAAATGATTTGTTTTCCTGAAGGTTTGTGATGATGGTGTTTTAGTTGTATTTATATATTGGACTATTTCCATAATTTAATATGGATATTGAATGTCTTTAGAAAAATTTAACTTTATTTAAATATTCCACATACATTCAACTATTAGTAATAGCACACAGGTTACTATATGCACAACATTTCAAGAGGTATTATCCTCTTTTTTTCAGAGGTTGGTCTGACCAGAGGCAGTACTAGCATTGAAGTCAAACCTGAACCCTTAGATTCTTGAGTATTGAATTTTAAGATAATGCTCAGATGGCTCAGTCGGTTAAAGTCTTATGTTAAAATTCAATATTTAATAAGCTAAAGGCCCAGGTTCGGATCCCAAGCTAGTACTGCCACTGATTAGGCCAGCAACATCTAATGACAAGATAAAAATAATACCTCACAAAACATTGTGCATATACTTAGTATTTGTCTGAAGTTTTGTAATGATGATATATTATAAGATGTGATATGTTGGACTATTTCCATCATTTATGAGTGAATGTTGAATGTATAGAAAATTTTAAACTTTATTTAAACTTTTCAAATACAAACAACTTGTTAGTAATAACACAAATAGACAATACAAGTTAGTAATTACACGACATTTTGAGTAGTATTATTCTCCACTCTTCTTCAGGTGTTGCTGGCCTATATGCACAGTGACAATATTCACATAGCAGTTGAACTCACACCTTTAGATTCTTGTATATCTAATTTAAGGCAAACGCTCTACCAACTGAGCTATTCTGTTAAAGGCAACATATAGTAGAAAATTGATATATTTATATATGAGGGTTGGTTCAAATCCTCCTGAATCCTTCAATTTTTTTTTCCAGCCCTCATATACAAATATATCAATTTTCTACTATATGTTGCCTTTGACAGAATAGCACAGTTGGTAGAGCGTTTGCCTTAAATTAGATATACAAGAATCTAAAGATGCAAGTTCAACTTTTAAGTGAATATTGTCACTGTGCATATAGACCAGCAACACCTGAAGAAGAGTGGAAAATACTACTACTCGAAACGTTGTGTAATTACTAACCTGTATTGCTTATTTGTGTTATTACTAACAAGTTGTTTGTATTTGAAAAGTTTAAATAAAGTTTAAAATTTTCTATACATTCAACATTCACTCATAAATGATGGAAATAGTCCAACATATCACATCTTATTAAGTATCTACTAACCTGTTTGATGTGCTATTACTAATAGTTGAATGTATTTGGAATATTTAAATAAAGTTAAATGTTTGTAAAGACATTCGATACTCATATTAGATGATGGAAATAGTCCAATATATAAATACAATTAAATGATTTATTGCTTGGGCATTAGAAAATTGAGCTCTGAAAGAGGCAGAGTTAACTTGTAATCCAGAACTTTGAAATCCAGAATCTACTATTCTAGTCCTGCACTATATCACAGAAGACTATATATGTTAGTAAAATAATAAATGTTTCATTAACGTAAAATAAAATAATAAATAATTAATTATTCTTTTCTTTTCTTTTTTTAAAAAGTAATTTCCAGTAGGATTTCAGCTTGATGTGTTTTTGAATATGGAAGCATTCCATCTGACGGACAAGAGCAGATAACTTCACTATAAAATCAATTTATACCCCCCCCCCTTTTAAAGAAAAAAAAAAAACAGAATACATATAAAAAGAAATATGACAGGAAATTATCTTTTAAGGCAATGACGGATTTAATTATTCAACAGAGTTTCAGGAAAATATTTAAATGATGCAATTTATATTTATATACACTTTTTATATGTGTGTGCGCATGGTTGATCATTCCATTGACTCGCGTGATTTAACATAGTGACAAAGTAGCGAACACTAAAGCTAAAGGTTCTTGAATTATTTCTTAGTTATGGAAAGTAAATCATTTTTCATTTTTATTTTTGTCAAATATATGGAGTAATGTGTTCAGTCTGTGCTTACATTTTAAAGATGGCACATGATCTTCTAAGCAATTGAGATATTCTTGACTTCGTTTAAGGAGAAGCCACATTACATCACATCACATCACATGACTGTTTGATGCTTTTTTTTAATTACTCTATTATTATTAATGTAGTGAGTTAGATCTTTAGTTTATTTTATATAAATCAATATGGATCTGAAAAGTTTACTCATCGGAATTCTGACATGATAAATATTTTATTCTGTAATTCATTTTCTCACGAGTTCTACAGTCTAATATCAGAAACTATAAATACATAGTGCTGAAATACACATATATAAACATATTGAGAATGAAGATATTTCCAAATGGTATACCTAAATGACATAAAATGTTTCCCATCAGTAACTTTTAGTTACCATGCCAACATGAATCGATTTCATGCCTAACTGCAATCTAAATTTTTATATAGGAAGCCATTCTAGAAAATGCTAATCGCAAGAATTAAATTTAAATTATAGTACAAATTAATAATATCTAATCAAGTTCAGCTCATATTCATATTTCCGAAATAGAGTCATTTAATAACCTTGTGAAATCTACATGCACCAGCATTTTAACTAGATGTTACAGGTCTGAGATCTTTGTATGTTATTTAGCAGCTTTTCTATGTGTTTTAATGCTGAATATCATTTTACAATATTAGACACATTAATGAAGAATTGGATATTCCTCAAAGTTATTAAAATTGAATATTTAGTGACTCTGTCTTAGGAATATGAATTTGAACTGAATTTGTGTAGATCTTTTTTATCATTTATTACAAATTCACTTTTGTTCTCACAATTGGCATTGTCTAGATTGGTTTCCCATATAACAGTTTGGTTACAGGCGAAAATGGAATCCATTCTTTTCAGCATCAATATTAGATGTTATTGCTCATAAGGTATTTACTCAGCATACTACTTTCCAAATATGTTTATAATAAAATTATATTTGCTTTCTCTGTTAATTTTATTTTTTCCGAAATGTTTGCAATTATCATTCTTGTTGAAAATTATCATTCTTATTGTGAAATTATTGTTTAGTCACTAAATATATATTACTTTCACTTTTTTCTCTGTCTGTTTTTTTTCTCCACTTTTTTTTAAAAAAAAACATGAAACTAATCTATTATCTTCTTTTTATTTATGTGATATGATATGATGCACTGTGGTTTTTACTTTATTACAGTTGGAAATATCTCAACCACAATGAGCAGAAAAACCTATTACCCACCTTAAATTCCCCACCATTTACATTGTTATGTTGATGGTGACTCCTTCAATGACTACAGCAATACATGTAAATAATGCCAAAATTTATGTAATGAATAAATTTACTAATATTAATATTTTTGTCTTTACAATTGCTTATGTTGAAAATAAAAATCTAAATTTACTATCAGTGAATGCATTTTAAACTTCAACTATCCGCTTACTACTGAAGTATTGGATATGAAATGATGAATGATTCCTAAAGAGGAATGCTTAAAATGCACTTATGAAAAGTACCATTATAGCATAACGTCTAATACTATCAAATTTCTAAATAATAATAATCATAGAGAAGTATTTATAAATAAATTTTTTAACAGAATGATATTTGCTTATAATGACACTTTTTTACTTACAATGTCATAAAAAAGGTGGAATACTTTTTGGGAAGTATGCTTTTTTTTCTCTAGTTAATATGCTTTAATTTTCTCCATCACTCACATGCAAACATATTCAATTACCAGCTTATCACTAGCATACACAGTGATGTCATTCCAATTATTTAAGTTACTATTTTCATCTTTGTTTACTCTGTGTTTTTTGGTACTTCACTTTTGTTTCAGCCTAAACCAAGAAGATTATAATCTTTTTCCCAATTTAAAAATTTAGCAATATTAAAATAAAATGCCAAATTTATGCATTTGAGGATATCTTTGCAATTAAATGAATCAACTTTCATTGTTACCATTTTGTAATTTATAGAATTATCAGATACTAATGTTTAACCTGCAAATAGTTTTGTATTTTTATTCTTTTTTTTAATATTGATTTTATACCCAATCTTGTATGAATTGTAGTTATGTTAACTATAGTTTTTTAACTTAAAATTATAGAAAAATTATAGTTTTTTAAGTTATTTAACCATGTTGTAATTTTAGATCTCTTTTAATTATATCTTAATATATTCCACCCTTATGTTGTAGTCTAAATATCTTATGTATTAATAAACTTCATTGTAAAAGCCCTATAAGACATTAATTGCACAATCAGTTAAGATAGATGCTAAATTTTTATTGCATTAACTTTAATATGTATTACATTGAATATGTATATAAAATGTTTTTACATAGAGCAACTAAGCCTGAATACATAATAAAATTATTTACAAGTGAAATTCCTAAATAATCATTTTTAATACTTTTGAACTAGTCTAAGGATATTGGAAGAGTAGACACTATATAGGTATTTTATGACAAGCCTTCTGACATCTATTGATTACTGTGGCTTGCACTGAGTGACACTACTGTATGGAGACTTTTGCCTGAAAATAATGCTTATTTATTCAAATGTAATTGCTCCATGAATAAGACTGCATTTTCAGTATATCATATACTATAGCTATAATTTACTTATAGACCTATTGGAATCATAAAATAATTTGTTTGTATATAGATGTTTTGCCATCCTAATAAGTTTTTATTTATGTTTATCATATCATCATACAAAAAAATGTCATTTACTTGTTGATATTTTCATATTGCTGTAGTTTCAAAGTTTTGATCTGTCAATTCACCAATAAATGTTGTCTTTTATTGCAATCCCTCATTCTTACATTTTTAGACTTAAACAAATTGATCCCTAATAACTAAAATAATGTGTTTAATGCCTCATAATTAATATAATTAGTAATATACTAGGTGATCAGAGATTCATATAATATTTTAATACCCAAATAATACATTGAATATAATAGTTTTATCCACTTTTTTTTGCTTTACTCAGACAAGAGTCAGAATATCTTAATTGTTCAGTTAACCAGTGTACCATTAACATAATTTATAATGAGTGCTATTTTTTAATCATTAAACAACTTAAAGTCTCTTGGAATAATTGATATACTTAGTAAATAAATGTGTGAAGATGATAATCTGGGCCAACTGATGAATCCTGGTTCAGCACAGAATATGTATATTGGAGATCATGTATTTTTTCCACATGTGTAGCCATGTGTATCAGTTCTATGAGATAGAGTGGCTAGCTAAAGGACACTTGAAGGTCTGAGTTAAATCCCCATAATTATATTTAAACTATGGATTCAGCCTGTATGGTGCCCATCTCTCTTCTGTGTATTTAAATGGATAATACATCAGGTGCAGAGTGACTTAAAGTTAACATGGGTATGACAATAATATTGACATCACTAAGGGATTTAAAACATCACATCATCATATTTTCAATGGTGTGGATGGCTGAAGAGTTGGAGGATATAGTAGAACTGAAACCTGCCCATTAAAGTTTGAAGATGCGTTATCTTAATATAGTCCAAGACTGATTATATGTACATATGAAAGATGGTAATCTGAACCAACTGATGAGTTCTGGTTCAGCACAAAATTCATATATTGAAGATTATGTATCTTTTTCACATTACGGAGATTATTGTTGGAAGATATTTTTCCGGGTTTATTATCTTTTTAATATTATTTACTCTAACATGTTACCTGCAAGTTTACATTTTAACTTTAATGAGCTTTTCTTATTTTGACGTTCATTAATAATTATTAAAAATATATAAAAAAGTTCATATTGCATGTATTTGTATGAATACAACAGATAATTGTACATTGTTTATATCAGGGGTAGAGGTACAGAATTGATAGCTTATGATGCCTGGATTGAAACTCGACTCAACATTTGTAATAATTAAGTAAAGCATACTTTTTTTTTCATGTGTTAAAGCATCGGCCCGGAAGTAAACCCACAAACCCAGGGCAACTGCTTGTAAGGCGGCTGTGCTGACTACTCGACCACCAACGCCCAACATACATAATCTTTTTAGAAGATAATTATTTCATTATTTATGTTTTTCCCTCCAATAATTTACCACTAAAGTAATATGAAAAACTCAAAAAAGTCAGGTTTCTGAAGCAAATTACAGCCTGCCACTCATGGTATTCAAATATCACATGACTTTCTAAGAAACAAAATCATCTCATTTACTTATACTTTGCCCTGTTTAGTTCAGTACAGAGATGGATTTCAGAGATGTTTCTGGATTGAAGTTGAATCATCTTCTTCTGATTCTCAAATATCACATGACCCCCTGAGTATAACATTTAACACATTTACTCATAAATTATCGTTTCATGTATTCATATTCATGTTTCATGAGTGTGTGGTGAAATAAAAATTTGAAGCAAATATATATATAGAGAGAGATAAAGAGAATGTTTTGTTCAAAGTGTGTGAAAAATAGTTTTATATAATTATTTTTGTATTATAGTAATTCTCCCTGAAATAATAACAAACAGAGCTAAAGTTTATTGGCTTTAAGAAATTGCCATGAAGTTGTGAAATATGAGAGGAACCAAATCTTCAGACTATGTTACTGCTTTTGTGAAAATGAGTTGCTTAATGAAGTGGAAAAAATAAGTATTGAACAATTTGAAGCAGAGGGTTGCAGAGGTGAGTTTAAATTTTCAATTTATTATTTTAGCGAATAGCTTGAAAGTGATGGTCAAGAATTAATAAAAAAACTATTATTTCTGTCATAACAGTTTAAATTATATCCATATGTCCATATACACTCACATACACCATATACGATTCTTTATCGTCTAAAATAAAAATGGGGAAGGGGGATGAAATTTAAGACAGATTCACATTTATAAGCAGCGATTAATCAAACTCAATGTCCAAAAATATATGTAATATTATATTACAATCATAACATATCTTTATAGTTAGAAACACAATTCTTTCATCAGGTACATATTACAGTTACTTAATAAGAAATGCATTTAATATATTACAGAGGTACATGTTATAATATTATAAATAAGAGATTCAAACATTCTCTGTTAACTCATTATTAACACGCGAGTCAAATATTAGGTAAATTCTGATTTGTAAATTAGGACAATTTATTATCACAAGACCAGTTTCAGGGGAGCGTCTTTTGTCAACTGTGTCAAACCCCATTATTATTAACCATAACTCAAAATAGACTTAAATCTTAAATATATTAAATACATTACTTGAAAGTGTGGAAGATACACCACAAACATTTGTTAAATGTGATACTTTTTACGGTTAATAAGCACACATATAATTATATTCTGGATAGGCAGAATTATAAGTAATTTCATTTTTTACAAACTTTAGCATATATATATAGAAGCCAAACATTAAATAAATGTGATGGAAAACAAGATATTCTATCCGTATGGAAGTCAATTATTTTATATCTTCTAATCTCAATTTTAACAAATCAACTGTTTGTAAAATAAAAGGAAATAAACAAATGTTAATCCACCATATATATATATATATGAACATTCTTTAATTCATTTACAATCACGATCTCATTATTAGTTGAGACAAAACACTTCTTCATTATAACTTTAGCTTTGCAATGATGAATGTGATTTTATAGAAACATTAGCAGTATAAGCAAAATTATAAAGAAACCAAGTCATATGACCTAATATTAATACATGATGTGACACCAACATAATTTTAATTTTATCATATAACCAAGAAAATCTTCATTATGTTTGACAATGCTGTCATTCAACTGAGTAGTTTAAGTATAGAACTGTGGTGTAATTTTATGTATCTATGTAAAGAAATTAATTTCATTATGAAATTGATGCTTATTAATATAGTTTACAAATTTAGAATTTAGCTATTATGTAATGTCTTATATCTTAAATAAATAATGGACTAATAGAAAGTAGAGAAAATACTCTTACTCATATTATATTTCACAGTTGGAAGATTTCTTACAAAAATACAAAGCTGAGACACCTTATATATATATATATATATATATATATATATATATATATATATACTAGAGGTTTTATTCCATATGAATCACATGTATCTATGTGTCATAAGCTGTCTGGATTGAAATCATTCTTATTTCGAAATGAAAAATTATGCAAATATTCTGGTGATAAAATTAAAAATGTACATTTATTTGTTAATGACTTGTTAAAAATTGGCTATTATAAAAATGCTATTGCTAATATTATTAAAGGATTTAAAAGAAATCAACACTATAATAAAATTAAAAATAAAAATATCAAAATGAAATGGATTTCAATGCCATTTATATCAGATGAGCAGGTCAAGTTTATTAGGAAAATTTATAATGGTTTGTGTCATATTGCTTTTTTCTCTACAAATAACATAAATAGATTGCTTAATAATTCTAAAATTCAAAATTCAAAGTTTAATCAAAATTCTATTATATATAGATTGATATGTGGATGCAGGTACAATACATTGGTGAATCTAAGTGTACATTTGAGAAGAGAATAAAAGAACATATGCTTTTATATAATAGAATTCAAAAAGAGAATCAATATGGAACAGATGTAAATAAACCTTCATCATCTGTTATATTTGATCATAATAAATCTTCTCAATATGGATTTAAATTTGATTATAAAAATATGAAAATTATTCAAATTGAACGTTGTCATAATAAACGTAAAATAAAAGAGGCTATGTTGATTTCAAAAAATCGTCAAATGTTAATGAATCGCCAGTCATCAAATGTTAAGATAACAGAATTGTGGGAAATCTGAATTGAACTATGGGTATTGTTAAGGGTTGTCTCGTTTTGATTATTCAATGTTATATAGTTGATAAAGACTACAAAGTGTATAGTCGAAAGTACTTCTAAAAGAATATAATTTATATAAATTGTACTGTATTTTGATATATATATATTGATTTGTATATTACATATATTGTGAAACGAATACAGATATCAAACTTTATTATCAAACTTTATATATATATATATATATTCTAGAAAACTAAATATTTCATGTATGTGGAACATTTTCCAATGTTAGTCATAAACATTAAACTATCAAATAGTATAAAACATTTCACTTCAATCTCTCTCATTATAAACTTATTGCATCAGAAATTTGGATGGTCAAGTGACCTAAAGATTTGAAACACCTGAACATCAGAACAAGAGCAATAATCAGACATTTTTATTTATGGAGTATCATAAAGTGGATATAAATTATGTATATCTATTAACACTATTTAATCACAAGTGACAGTTTAACTACCTTATATGTACACAACTCATTTCAATATATTCATGTTCCAAAATCAAATTGGTTGGATTAAAACATAAATAGAAAAGTCTGACTATTATTTCTGTGTGTTCATTTAGAAGTTTTAAAATATTTTATTCACTTTATAAATCAAAATATTTTTTAAAATGCATATATAATGAAAAATGTGCATCTAATCAAAAATTATAGCATTCTGTCCAGGTCTAAGATCTTGATACATCTTGAAACCCAGAAAGAGTATGAATTTCCATATGGAGTTTGAATCAGTTCCATGCTAATGTAGTAAACTAGATCTCATAATTATTATAATTTTTTCTACTCTATATTGTGTATTCTGTTTATAATACAGATTATATCCACATGTGACACTTTCTGCTGAAGAAAAGGTAAAAAAAAACTAATGTGATTCATAAGAAATCAAATTGTATTAAGAACCATGGTTAGAAACAATTTTAAAATGCATATTGAAACATGGAAAGTTGATGTGATACCACATCACCCCAAAAGTACATCACAACACTGCGTAAAAATGGAAATAATGTAGTAAATATCTATTATGCAAGAGCAGGTCTCTTCATCCTATCCTAGAGTCACTCAGAAGTTTTTGTTGTAAGCTTGAATAATCAGTGAATGTCAAACAATATCATATTATAATATTCTTATTGAAGATATTCAAAACAATCCTACCTGGAGTCTATTGATTACTAAAGCTTGCAATATATGTTTTTATAGTAGAGTAAAAAACAACTGCTTTTGGAAGCATAAGAATTAGCATTTGAGAAAGTTGTGTGACACTCTTTTTTTGTAACATGTTCTACTAAAAGTTTGATAAATATTTCTGTATATTAAAGCAACATTTTTTTAGATAAAATATGCAAACATATATGTAGGATTTGTCCATGTATATATTTTTGTTTTTAATATCATATTTATGTCACTGTTTTGATTTGATATCATCATTTAACATATAATAACAATAGGCCACACTTTTTACAGTTTGAAGCAAAATATATTTTTCAATTTTACAGTTTCAACTGTTCCTAGCAGTCTTCATCAGATCTTATTATCCACTAAAGCTATCTTTCCTCCATTATCTGACGAAGACTGCTAGGAACAGTCAAAAATGTAAAATTAATAAATATATTTTGCTTCAAAGTGTAAAAAGAGTGGACTGTTTTATTATATGTTATATATTGAAAAAGCAAAAATAAAGAAGCAAAGAGGAAGAGAAAGATCATCATTTAGTTATTTTCTAGGTAATGTAGATAATTCAGAGATATTTTGGAGCTAGAGAAATAAATCAAAACACCTTCTATTTGTTTTAGTTTAAACATTGTTTAAATATGATTTCGTTTGTCACACAGCAAATAGTTGTCAAGTTATAATATTTATTATGAAAGGATTCTTAAAAAGATTAATGAATCTATTTAAGAGACCACATTGCTTTAATAATTATGATGATTTAATTATCTTCCACTTGGAAAAAAAGTTATAAAGTGTACAAAGCAAAAATGCCATTAAAACCAGCGAACTTACTTCTGAACCTTTACTAACTTTTTATTGGACAAATATATTCTTTCTCCATTAGTACTTTATATGAGAAATTGATCAAAAAAGTATTTTACTCCTAAATGTTCATTTATCATAACCCTCTTCATCCCAACCCATCATCCATATACCTTGATTTTGAATTTTATTGAATAAATTATCACAATCATGTGTCTGTCAAACAAAAATATTTATGTAATCTTTAATTTATTTTAAATTAAACCGATTTTGGGTTTCTGATTTTAAGTATTTCTGAAACATCTCCATATGATCTCTAAAGGCTTGAAGATGGCTGTGAAATGTGATTGAAACACTGGTAGAATATTTATATTAACAATCAAACACTGTATATAGATGAATTTGAATTATATATCTATATATAAACGTTTAATAAAATTATTTTTCATATAAACATCATTTTTATGGATATAAAAATTTATTATTATATTAAGAAAGCCATAATATTTCATTTATAATTAGCTCTCTCTCCTCCCCATTATCCTGCGCATTCTCAAATGACTTCTACTTTGGCTGTGAGATGTGGTTGAAGTGTTGATATATTAATAATAACATCATTAAAAAAAGTCAATACTTAGACAATCCCAATATAGATAACAATCAAAAATTTCAAAGTGTTGTCAAGGCAACCTCCCTTTAGCAATAGAGGTGGAATACCACCTCCATTAATGGTTTCATATATTTATAAACACACTAAAGATTGCAACTTGACTACAGAGATTAAAATTATTGATTGGAAAAAATTTAAATAAATTTCCTTAAACAGATAAAGATAACCTGTTCTGAATTCAGACTAATAAATAATCAATTATAACATTACAAATTGCAATTGTCATTTTTAAATTGCACCCAAAGTATTACTTATATATTAAGTATAATAGTGCTCAAGCCTATATATATTTGTTAAAAATAATATATATACACAAAACTAAAAAAAATACGTTCACACACAAATATATATAAATTAACAAATCATTTAAATCTGAGTCTTACTTTTGTTATTATTATAGTCATTTATTAAAAAAAATGTACTTAGAAATATTAAAGTTTAAGAATAAAGAAGATACTCCCATGAATAAAGTTTGTATCCTTTTTTATAGTTTGGAGATATAAATTTTTGAGTATTTAACTAAAAACAACGTGGCTACATTGGGAAATGATGGTGTCTTTTTTTTTTTAAAAAAGGAGGGAATTTATTCTTAGTTGTTAAACATATATCTGTCATACCTATAACATTGGTTCAAATGAGTATAACATGAATTTTTTTTTTGAAAAAGCATACAATATTCCAAAAAAAAGTTTAGAATTTTTTTAAAGAGATATATGTATATATAATCACTTATATTTTTATTTGCTTTATAAATCTTGCTTTATTATATAAATCAGATTGTCTTCTACAAACATCCATATTATATTATTATACAACTCTATCTACAGTTCAACCATATTCTATAATTATTTTCAGATTCTATTTTTTATCCAGTTATCTTCAATTTATCTAATACCCACTTTTAGGTTATTATTTCTAAGATACCATGTTTTAAAACAAATATGGATGTTAAAAAAGGATATCAGGTAAAGTGAAGGTAATTTATTCAAAGGTATAGATCTTTGAAAATGATCATGTTGAAATGAGAGTGGATAAGTATAATGGTTTAAATGTATATATGCATGTGAAAAAAAAGATTCATACAATTAAAACAACTATTTATAATGAAAATTAAAATGTAGCTATATATAATGAATTAATGAGTCAATATTGAAGGAGAAAAAGAAGATATAATTTTAATTGACTGTATATTTCAGGCATCTTTAGCTCATATAAATTTATATCATAAAATCCAAAGAAAAATTGACTAAACTTCTTGCAACAGGTATTCGTGTGATGATAGTGGGGATAAAAAAATGTCAATCGTACCAATGCCTGGGCATGAAGATCTACTTAATTGATTGGAAAGTCTTACATGATAGGAAAAAAGATGATAAGATTTGATTTAGAAATCTTTAAAATTCTCAATGAAACAGTTACAGTATGGAAGAATAATAGTATTATTTTAAAATTTATATAAAATTATTACAAAAATATATAGGCAAATAGATTTTCTCTTTCTGTAAAGAGTTGTTTCTTCATTCTAACAAAATGAATGAATATTATATTATACAGACATATGCAAAGTTGACAAAAATATGCATCATTTTATTAATTCTACTAAACTTGTACTGTTCAAGTTAATATGAAAAGGTAAAGTAAAACTAATAAGAACATCTTAAAAGCACAGAACCAACTTGTATGGAGCCAACTTTCAGCATATTGCTGCCTGAATCATAGTTCCGAATAAAACTGTGCTGTTAAAAATATGTATCTATAGTGGTGAAGACTAATATGCAAATAAGGCACAGTATGCAAATTAGATGTTCCATTTTTTTGATAATGATACATATGAATCTTTTCTATTGATGAAATGAGTATCTCTTGCAATAACACAAGCTTCTTCATATTTTCTTTTTTCCTATCATCCCTCTAGGCACACATTGTTCTTTCATAAAAATAGTAAAATGATTTATTGTTCTGGAGTTTATATAAATTTCAAGCACCTGACAGAACAGAAACGGAACTGCAATTCATGAACCTTGACTTCCACCATTGTTGTAAAACACGTAATTTTTTTATTCATATTAAACATAAAAGCCAGTACTAACAGCATATGATTTAATCATTAATTTGTGCAATCTAGTCAACACGTAAATTTATAATTAAATTCTTAAAATTAAAACCAAAATCTAATGAGAAAATAGATATTTTATTATAAAATAAAAACATTCTTTTTAGCATACATATATAAAGTAAGATATACATTTATTTACATTTAACAGAAGCTTTTAATATCCAAATCTTCAAAGTGAAAAATAAATTAGTGTATCATAGAACAGGATGTAAAATGCAAAAGTCTAAGATTTTTCTATGTACATTTAGAATAAATATCTTCAATCATTAAAACTCAAGAATACATCGTTTTATAAGCCGAACGATATTATATTTGTAAAATAGCGTAAATTCCTGATTCACTGATGGTAATCACTTAAATAAGCCACTTTGATTATAGTAAGAATAGTTATATTCTAGATATCTTGTGCAGTTTTACAAAACAAAGTTATTAATATATATATATATATACTGTACTGACATTGACTTTTATAACTCGATTATATATATATATATATATATTGTGCCATTACAATTTGGTCACTAGCCAAATTTATAGTAATGTGCATGTAGAAAAGGTCAAACAAAATCATCATCACAATTTTATATAACCATAAAGGAAGTTGTAGGGCATCCAAGTTTAAACCCTACAAGGTCCAGTTCTAAAAGCTTTAAACAGAAAGAGAGTGGGACAACAATTATATGCTTTATTTGTTTGTGTGTTGATAGAAAGGTAATACACACATTTAAACTATTTAATATTTAAATTTCCTGTTAAAAAGCAAAGTTATAATGCATACATATAGGCAATGTATGTGTAAATTATTTATTTGTTTTATATTTCAAATATTCAACATTTTAACTTTCTTTAAAACTAAGCTATGCTTGAACATTTTATTCTATACTTCTATTTTGCTTTTCTTTAATTATAAGTGGGATTTAAAAGTTACAGATTTAATTAAATAATTGGGTTATAATTACTAAGCTAGCAATTATAGTATTTAAGGTTAGTTTATGAATGATTTGAAAGAATGAAGGATATGTGTACATTACATACAAAAATTTACATTTCTCAAATATTGAAAGAAAAGGAAGTATTAAATCTGTGAAATTATTTTTTTTGTACAATTTTTTTTGTTAAAACAGGAAATCTGTTTAATCAGATATCGATCTTTGTAGTGAATTTTTTGTAAATGATTGTCACTTTGGAGCTATAATTTTGAAATTGCCTTATCAAGATCTAAAGAAGGAAGCTCAAAGATTTGAAGTGTTACCTGGATGTTAAAAAGAAAGAAAAAACAAAAGAAAGGAAATAAGAATTGAGTCTATTTTTTTTTTAAACAAAAGTGTCTGGAAAAAGGATTGAACTTTTCAGTTGAAAAATAATATAGTTGAAAATAAATTAGAGATCTAATTAAAACAAATTTGTCCAAAAATAGCAAGTGATGCTATCTCTGATTGGTTAAGGTAGCTAAAAATTGGATATAAAAAGCTGTCTTGATTTATTATTATTATTGTGATTGATTCAGATTATTAAACTATAATATTGAACGTTGAAAATAAAAAAAAATGGCTTGCTAGAAAAATTATATGTATATTCCATCGATTCCGGACCATCTGGAGGAAGCTGCACATCACATAGGAAAGAAAAGATGTGTCTAAAATAATATTCTACACCTTTCAACTGACCAGATAAATAAGATGTTTTTAATAGAAGGAAGAAAGCATTCACCTGCATTCAAAGAAGATGAATTAATCTACTGATAAATATTAATCATCAAGTCCAATTAATTGTTACAACAACTGATTTTAAACTCAAGAAAATTTACAAATGGGGAAACAACTGCTGTATCTCATCCACATGCTTGACAGGAAAAGAAGAAAAATTAATATAATGATTTCCAAATTATCCACTAAAGCAAATAACCTCAATAGAGTCACCATCATCAAATAGTTATCAACCTCAAGAAAGAGATTGTTCCCAGTAAAACGGAAATGGTAGCTGAGAAATATAAGCATTATACAAGACAAGTTTGAACCCTTGGAAATTCGCCACAAACAAAAAGATCGGTAATATGACTTTTTATATCTATTTTCTTTATGATATCAGTCTTAATAAACATTTTAGAAATAAAGTGGTATATTTGATTTAAAGAACTTTTAAAGACTATTCAGATCAATTAAAAACAAGAATGTCTTACTAATAATAACTTTGAGCTTCATAAATGATCTTGAATGTATGAAAATTATTTGTTTATTAATTTTACAGTTGTGAAAAATATTAATGTGTAAAACAATTTTTTTTTTATGGTATTATGATTTTAGTTTTAACTAATATATTATTATTTTGGTTTTAAATAATATTTTGTTATCATGGGATAAAACACGCACATACATAGTAATATTTTTATATGTGTATAATTGGAAGTGAATGTGGAATAGTGAGTAGTATTAGAATATTAGATTATTTTGTTTCAAGTTCCGTATAGATTTCAGCGCTTGGAAGGGAGGGGGAGAAAATAATTTAAAACTTGTTTCTAAAACCTGCTCTTTCAATTTTACTAACATTTCTATTTATATTCTATTTACATGTTGGATTTTTTTTAGGTATGTGTGTTAATGAGCAGATAATATTTTTGTCTTGAAATACTTTTCATGGTTAATGTGACGTCCAACTTAATACAAAATACATTTGAAGGGAAAGGGGGAGGAACGTGAAATTAATCTGAGGATTGTAATATAATCAATTATTATTATTATTATTCATGTCAATTTTCATATTTATCTAGAAATTTTTATGTATATGTTAGAAATGTAGTAATAAATATTAGTTTGTTTTATTAAACGAGGCGTATATATTTCATTAAGTGTAGTCTTTGTTAAGTGTGATTATTCATCATCCTCAATGGTTGAATATTAGTTATTTAAGATATAAGTAAATATGCTAAAATTAAGCAATAATTAGGAATCTCTTTATAAAAATTAGTTTTATGTTTAGGCTTAGTCCTAGAGCTGTAATTGAAACCCTTGTCATTATTGTTATTATTATCATCATCATCATCGTCATCAACGTTTTAATTAATGAGCTGTTTAACTGTTTAAAGGCCATAAATAAATATTGATTTTATAATATTTAGTGATCTCTTAGTATTATTATAACCACATCCCATCATCTATTTCATGCAAGGATGAGTGAATTGCCATCCTAAATTAGTTATATATAATCTGAGCTAGTGAACTTATAAAATATTGAAACACATTTGTTATGTTAAGATCTGAGAAATGATTTATGTCTAATATACTCCACTTTGGTTTAAAGATGTTTTACTTTTACCTAACTATTAGTGCTTATAGTGATATGGCTCAAAAAGCAAAATCTCTCATTTTTATTAGAAATAAAGTACCAAAAAGGGATTCAAACCCGGTACATGTAAAAGGTTATTAGATATAACCGTGTCTAGATTCAGATAATCTAGTGGCGCCCTGCTAGACCATATTCACTTAGTATTTGTTTAAACATGCATTTAACATCAAACCAAGGAATGAAAGTGGATAAAACCTACTGCCTGTATACCTGAGTTATATTTTATTGAATTACTAGTGTACTCACTTCACGTGATTTCCCTTCACATGATTTGCTAATAATTTACTTAATATTTTGATATTTGGACTCCTTTACTCAGATATGGACTACTCAGGTATGGTAATATTTTTTTTTTTGAACTCATTTATTTTGGTTACAATATATATATACTGTACTGACATTGACTTTTATAACTCGATTATATAAATAATAAGTACAGTCCTGGCAAATGTAAAAATAGTCCAGTAATCTGTACTTCTGCGAATCGTAATCGGACTCTGAAATTTGAATTGATTGTATAATGCTTTTTAACAAGCTGTCTATATTTGTATAAAGGATTCATTCAGGTAAGGTATTATAGCCACTCTAATTCATAGTGCAATCATTGATTAGTTAATGAGTATGTAGTTACTTTTAGAAAAAAAGTACTGTCATTGTAAGATATACTAAACTGATATTGTTTTTCTTTATTGTTTCTATGTAGGGAGAAATCAAAGTTTGCAGTCTATATGGTTGTAAATATTGAAAATATCTAGAAAAGACAGTGTGAATTCCCATTATATTTCAATACTGGCATCTGAAAATCTAATTAATACATATAACTTTTTAATCAGATTAACTTTTTTATATTTTATCACATCTGTATAGAAGCAAAATTCTCCCTACAGTAGCATCACTCAGTGCAAAACAGAATAATTAATAGATAAATGACGGTTTGTGCATAAGATCCCTATATAGAGCCTACTCATCCAATATTCCCATTCTAGTTTCTAGTTGTGGCTTTTATCAGTGGGGAACATTGGATCTGACAGTGGTACTAGAGTTTTGCCTCTGTGTAAAACAGCTCGTGTAAGCATAAAGAATGTTGATCATGTGATGTTTTCTGGTTATATTGCATCTATAAAGTAGTAATATTTCCAGATTTCTCCCACATAATATTCATAATTGAATTATAGAGCAGAGTTTTGCAAACATTTGCAGGTTGAGACCCACTTTCAAAACTGATAATTTTTCAGGATCCACTTAGTTGTAATACATATTTTAATATTTTTTATTGAACAAACTTAAAATTAATAATGTATACACCCATTTCTTAGAGTGTGTGTTTTATATTTACACTTATTATTTACACTTATTAATTGAATACATAATGAGAAGTTGGAGAAGAATGGGCTTGTTTCCTATATTTACTGACATCTTTGACATCCACATTGATATTTATTATTTTCAGACAAAAGTGTGTGATAAATGTTTTGTTTTGAAATTTGTCTTTAATTTCACTATCTTGTAAATCCAGTTTCACACACATAAGAGATAATAAAGGAAAGTAATATTTTTAAAACACCTATAGAAAGAGCGAGATATGTAATTTCAACTGTCAACTGAAATTGTATCATTTTTTCATGATTAAAAGTCATTCAATGGACAAATCAATTATCATTTGTTTACTTTAACTTTGGATTTTTATTGCATTAGGCATACTCAAAAAAAACATCAGCCAATAGCATATACCTAGTTGCATTCTATATACAATTGTTCATTGTCTGTCACCATTAAGCACATATTGTCACAATATTTTCTTTTTGTTAATCAACAAAATATTTTCATGTTTCAATATTATACACAAGCCATAAAAATCACTTCATAAACCAGCAGTGGGTCATGATTCATACTTTGGGAATATTTCAGTTGAATAGTTAATTTAAAGATAAGTTGACACATATTATATCTAAATGTTGTGATTTCAGTTTATAATGCCAGTTTTTATTGGTTGTTTGCCTAGTTACATCATAATTAAAATTTGTTTAGAAAAATCATGGAATTTTTTTTATTATATTTTCAATATTTATGTATATCAAAGTAAGGCTTGAAAAAAAGTTTATTATTAACTGAATGAAGAATGAAGATCACTTAATTCTTCCTTGAGGCCTTAAATTAACTGAACAGGACAGATTTCTAGTAGTCATTGCAGGTGTTATTATCATGTGATTACTTCATATAATAATGATCATCAGTAAACTGCTTATCAAAACAAATTGACCACCATTTACTGGATATTTAACCTTAAGTTTATGATATAGGAACAAACAATGTGGACTTTCATCACAGTTATATGAAAATTTATGTCTGAAATATCAAATACAAATTTGAAGACAGGAAGATTTTGTGTGTGAATGACTTTTTTTAGATATTTAAAATCATTACTTATTAAGTTAAAGTATGGCCCTTACTCCCCAAAAGCTATAGATTGATCAACCAAGGCAGAGAATTTTATTAAAAATCTTTTCTATAAACCTAGGCAGTCATTCAATAATAATTCTTAATTTTTGTGCCACTTGTAAAAGAAGATTACATTAACTGCAATATCTGTCTAATATTCATAATGTTACTGGATGTGGTGAAGTTAAAAGAAAAGTTAAAGAGATAACTGATTTGAAAAGTGGACACATACTTTACTGCAAAATCACAAATATTGAAAACATAAAAAAGTGGAACTCATTTTAAATAAAAAGTGGTCAAATATAACTATAGAGATTGATCGTATATCAAATAGAGTGATGAGTTATTCAACTTAATGAAATGTACCAAATCATGGATAATTAAGATTTATGGCTCAACAAATATTCATTGTAATGGATAAACAGGGGATTTTTATTTAGGAATGTAAAATGCCTTCGATCGAGCTAAATAAAATTTTAAAATTATCATAGATATGTCAAATTTGAGATTCATAATATTAACATAAAGAATGTTCTTTTCTTATAATGTATTTCATAATGTATTCATTGAATTAAATCAGTTACATTATTTGTTCGGATTGTAGAAGCATTTCCCAAAAATGTAATGGTGTAAACAAAAATTCTTAGTAATGTATTATATCTTTATACATGAAACAAGCCTCATGGTTTTGTCTTAAGCACACATTTCATTTTGGATGAAATTAATCTTACAATTAAACTTAAATGTAGAAATAATAAATATTAAATATGAATATACTGCATTTATAAATAAAGGTTTTAATGAATCTTTTAAAGGATTATCTGAAATTAATATGATTTGCCAAAACAAAGTTAAAAAACAAACACAATCTCAACAATCCTGAAGATGGCTGTATGATCTGATTGAAATTTTGGTAGAATATATATAAGCTAAACAGTAAACAATATGTAAAGTAACTAAAGATTAATTTAAATATTAAAAGGTTGTATAAAATAAGATTCAGCCTTTCACTCTGATTAGCTACAGGAATTTCAGAATAGCTTATACTTGCTTTGAAATTATGTTGTAAATCATACTCTGGATTTAAATATGTCAGCAAATGATATGCTTATATATCAATAGAGCTAAAGTTTAGGTTGTAAAGTCATCAATTTTGCATAGTGTACATTCATATAAAGATGACTTGTAGATTTTTACATTAAAACATCATTAAAATTTTATCTATCTATCTATCTATCTATCTATCTATCTATCTATCTATCTATCTATCTATCTATCTATCTATCTATCTATCTATCCATCCATCCATCCATCCATCCATCCATCCATCCATCTATCTATCTATCTATCTATCTATCTATCTATCTATCTATCTATCTATCTATCTATCTATCTATCTATCTATCTATATGTCTGTCTGTCTGTCTATCTATATATCTATCCATCTATTCATCCATTTATCTATCTATCTATCTATCTATCTATCTATCTATCTATCTATCTATCTATCTATCTATCTATCTATCTATCTGTCTGTCTGTCTCTCTGTCTATCTACCTACTTATCTACCTATATGCCTTCCTACCTTCTTACCTATCTATCTACCTACCTACCTATCTATCAATCTGTCTGTCTATGGGTGAAAATATAATAAACAAAATTAATCATAGAATTAAACTTGGATAAAATATTTCTGGTAAAATTACTTAGTATTTAAATTAAATATGCTTATGGGTTTTAAAAAAAAGTTTTTAATAAATTTGTTTTAACAATCCTACATATGGATTTGAGATATGGACTCTTAATAAAAAAAAAAAAAACAAACAAATAAATTTCAGACTACTAAATTAGAAGTAAAAAAAAAAAATCAAAAGTGAAACACATGAGTGATAGAATAAACAGGTATTATTAATGTCAGTAAAAATAACATGATCTGGGCCAAATAAATTTATAAAATGATAGTCAGTAGTTAAATCTTTAAGTTTTGTATACTAAGAAATTATATGAGATCAACAAAAAAATCACATGTGAGATGGATAGATGAAATTAAGAAAAATTGCTGAAGAAACTATGTAACAGAGAATATGAATGAAAATTGGAGAAACTTTCATCTTGTAGTTGATTGATAGTGATTAAAATGGTGATGATTATGCTATTAAAAAAATCTAATGTAGAAATAATATCATTTATAATTTATTATTATATATATGTTAGTTAAAAGCATTGATTTTTAACAACTAAAATTTTAGCATTATTGTTTAATTTTTTAATTATAATTATTTCAGATATATGCATAATATTTTAAAAATAAAAACGTAAATAAAATTTAAAATTTACAGATTTGTTCAAAGAGCTATGTAATTTGTTTAAAACGTGAATAATTTTTTTTTTAGTTTAAATGTTTTTAAAATCTAAACAAAAAATTAACATAATATGAATCAATGTTGCTAAAACTTGTGAAACTTAAAGAACCTTTTATCATAAAATTGAAAAGAGCCCCCATTGAATCCTATTATTCTATCTAGTAAAAACCAAAATAGACTGGTTTAAACACATTTTCCAGACATTTTATATTCGATATTTCAGTTTCATTGTTGTGATTCTGTGAACTCTATATAAATTATAGCGATAGATCTTAACTTGAATTTTTAGTTTATTACTTTATAACGTAACGTGATATGATGTGATGTGATGCATTGTGACTTCTTAAACGGAGTCAGTAATCTCTCAGCAACTATGCCCAGAAAAAACTGTTCGCCACTTTACTTTCCCTTTCCATTCCTCACCCTAAGTTTTCCCATAATCTGCTCCATCCCATTTCCCCAACATAATCTTTGCCAACTCTATGGCCTTTATATCTAAACCCCCCTTATCTTTTCCCAAACTCAGCATAAAAACCAACAATCCACTTTCTGTATAATCACTTTGTTCATATTTATTCTGCCATATCTTCATTATTTGCACCTTTTCTGCTTTCAAGCATTTACATTCAATTAACAGATGCCTAATATTTTCTATGCCTTCCTTACACAATTTGCAGGCTAAATCACCCAACAGTTTTTTATTCTGGTAAAATTTACTGATTTCAGTTTTAAGTTCCAAGTGTTCATTCATAAATACAAGGTCAAAAACTAGTATATAGAAATAAGAATTAAAATGCATTACTATGTGGTAATCAAGAATTACTAGAACTTACACTAGGTGATATTACAGCAGATAACTGTTTCTGTTTATAGTATAAAAATAAAAAACAAATCAATCGAAGTTCAATAATTAGACCAAAACCCCTCATAAATATTCAAAAATTGTATTTTTAATTTAAATCATTGTTACCATTACAATAACATCATTATTACAGGCAAAAAAGGTGAAGATAAATTGTATGATGATAAAAATACTGAGGATTATACAAAACAAATACAGCATAAATATAACATGCAGTCTTCAAAGCTGGCTATTTGACAAGATGGTGTATTGTAATTTTTATGCATAGAAATATATTATGTATCTCGTAATTTCAGCCATATTAATTCCATTACCTATCCAGCTAATGGAAATATAATCTGGGTGAAACATTGCTGATATTAGCAACAAACATATACCTATATAGAAAAAGCTAAAATATATGTTAAATTATCTCTTTAAAGATATCATTTTATACATATATAGTGTTAAAGGAAATGAACGTATTTTAAGCTACGTATATTTTAATACGTATTTATATAATTGAATTAACGTAGTCAGTAATATATGATAAATTCCTGTTAAATTTTACTTTTATATTTTTATAGAATAAAACAAACATGCTAAATAAACTGTTTAGACACCAGTGTACCAAAAGTTAATATATATATATATGTATGTTGAAACAAAGATATTTATGGGTTGCATATATAAAAGACATATTTTGCGGGTTCATCCATGTTAAAAATTTTAAATATTGATATTCTGACATTTCGACTTGGTCACACAAGTCATCCACTGGGTGATAAATGGTAGAAAGGTGGTTGTAGCGCGCTACAATCACTGATTTGAATAAACGTTAAAGTTCGACCAATAGCAAAAATGTTAAATTTAAGAATGTTTTTTAAAAAAAATCTTTCCAAATAGGAGGAAGTTTGCATGTATCATCTCGCTTATTGATACAATCTGGCCTTTTAAGTATCTCAATGGCTTCTTTAATTTTGCACTGGTAGAGATTATCACATCTGGACATGATCCTGGTATTAAAATAATCAATTTTATGACCTGAATCTATAGTATGGAGTGAGAGTGCTGCTGCTGATGAGTGTTGTTTAACTGCAATAGCATGCTCATCTCTCCTAACACTGATGTGGCAATTACTCATACCTATGTAAGAAGCTTTATAATTTTTACATGAGATTTGATAAACACCATGAGATTCAAGAGGGATTGAATCCTTCGGCTTGGTTATTATATTGCTGATCTTTTGATGAGTAGAAAATGCTGTATCTATATTATAGCATTTTAATAGACGTCCAATACTGTCTGTAGTTCCTTTTACATATCGAACACAAATCCTAGTAGCTGATTTATCATCTTTTTGTTTTTTATTTTGTTCATTTTGGGCTTGGAAATAAGGTTTTTTTTTATAAATTTATAATTATAACTATTTGCTAATAAAACACTATTAATATGATTTATTTCTTTTTTCAGATGTAAATTATCTGAAAGATTAGTTGCTCTATTTAAAAGAGTTTTGGCTACAGAAACTATCTGAGTTGGGTGATGATGAGAATGGAAGTGTAAATATCTGTCTGTGTGTGTATCCTTTCTGTAAATAGAAAAAGATCAACTATTTGGTGCTCTGATGATTCGAACATCAAGATAAGGGAGTTTTCCATCAGACTCTGTCTCCATTGGCTAAAAATGATAATGATTTCAAATATATTAATGAGAATGGAGTATACCTGAATGTGACCAAATTGTGAATAATAGAAAATCTATGTTACACTGGAAAGTAGATAAGTAATCTATGAGTTTTGTCCCTTTTTTGTCATTAATAAAATATTCAGAAGTCAAAAGATTGCCTATAAGTAACAGATGGAAAACTTACAATCAAGAACCAAAGGAAACGTTATTTAATTTTGGTATCTGTTAAAAATAATAATTGCAAATGTTTAAACTATGGTATTTATTTAAACTCTCTATGATGTGGAAGTGAGTATTGAAGAAAAAAGAAAAAAAAGTATTAATGTCTTTGAACTAGAGGAACTGGTCATGACTTTTGATAATACGACATCCATCACGCAAAAAAAATAAAGAGTTTAAAATTTTTTTCAATGCTCATATCATCAAGTAAAAATTGTCCTATTTTTATCATATTATAATTTAAAAAAAAAGTGAGCAGAATTAAAAATAACATGTTGAAATATGAAAAACGAAAGAAAAGATGAATTAATCTGGAGGAAAGTCATTTTTATCCCTGTCAGAAATTAATATCGATTGGGCAGCAATTTCAAAGTAGAAGTAATTATTTCTAAAAATTGAAATTGTTATTATATATCTGAAAATAAATGAAAAAGTGCTTATTTTACCTGGCACAAATCTATAAGTATTTCCCATAAATGAATAGAAAAATCTAAAAAAATATTGACGTTGATTGTGTGTATATAGGTTAAAATTTTTATTAGCAATCCTTATAAAATTAATTTCAAAATTTCTAACTATAAGCAATGATTTCCAATTGAAAATAAAATATTACCGTTGATTTTTTTATAATATATACAGGTAATTTATCAAATTATTGTTTTAGACATACTGGCACAAATGTCTTTTGTAGTTTTAAAATTCTCACATAAGTAGTTTAAATCATCACTGAAATTCTACAAAACTGTACACTTGTATATAAGCTGCGATAAGATACAAATAATAAACATTGATAAAATATTTGATAGAGTTTGGTTATGTGGGTTGATTGACAACCTTTGTTTAGCAAAAATGCATCATGGGATTAATTTATCTTTTACAAATATCTATAAAGCTATTCCACGTGAGAAAGAGTGTGTGTATGTTTAAAATTAAAAAATAATCAGATATATTAATCTTTAACAGAGATTTGAAGTTTCTATCTGTCCTAGAGATAATTTCTAGTTAAGAAAATGATTAGTAATAATCATTATTGTATTTATCTCAGGTGGATTGTATTAAAGTTGCGAGTGGAGTGAGTTTGACAATGGTAAATAAAAGTGTAACATTTTATTAATTTGATTAGAAAAAAATGTTTAACACATTTTCATATATATATATACTAAAATTATGATATTTTAAATTATGATCATCATCATTTTTCAATCATTATCAATTCACTGCAGGATGAATGTCTCTTCATGTTCAATCTATCTTCTCACATTACTCCAGCACACTTTCTTATTCCATCAATCCATCTCACATGTGATTTCTTTCTAGGTCTCTGTAGTTTCTTGGAACTTCAACTGCCTCCTTGTTATCTTTTCTAGCAATATGTCAAGCTCAAACCTAACTGTAATCTCTTAATTCTTTCAGTAATTTTAATAACACCTATTTGATCTCTCATACATATACTGTATTGCATTTTTGATTTTTTGTTGTTCCTCCTAATATGCGTCATTCCATACTTTGTAGAGTGATCTGAAATCTTTGTATTGTGTTAAGTGTGCAAATTTCAAATCCATAAGTAAAAAGTGGCAACACACACACACACATATATATATATATATTACAAGCATAAAGCTTGTATATATATATCATAGCTTTATTTAAGTAATTTTATTCTTTATTCTATATTATAGTTTTTATATTATATACAACAAAATAGTTGCGTCAGCAAAATTGATTAGTGTACCTGACAATTTACCCTTTTATTAGTTTAAAATCAATTATTCATTTTTAATAATTAAAAATAATTAAATATTCTTAGTGATATTTTTAAATTTTTATTTTTAATGACCGAAAATCTATTACCAAACTTTTTCCATTTGTTACCAAGTTCAGAGTTTAAGTCATTAAAAGATTTATTAATAATACCAATCATAGACAGAAACTTTTAAGTCAATCGGAAAAAGAATGACGCTAAAATTCAGAGTATTTAAAACCTGGATATAATAATATTTTTTTCTTTCTCTCAAGAGACTCATCTCGAAATATAATCGCATTTCCATTAGAGCATTATGCCCAAGAGAGAAATAAATTACCAAACCAAATACGAAAATTATATTTTAAAGATCATATAGTCAAGAGAATTGATTCCCCCCCCACCCCCAATTCATTTTAAAATAATTATTTTAATAAACATATGCGTTATACTCAGAAAGAAGAGGAAGAGATGATAAAGATATGGAAAGAGAGAAAATATAGGCAAGAATAAGAGAGAGAAGAGAGATAACAAATATACAATACGTTTAATGCCATATATGTTTTTTTTAGAATAGTTTTAAACAATAGTTTTTGGTAATCTTATATTAATGTAATTTTTTTGTATTTCACACTACAAAGATTTCATTCTTACATAGGGGGGGGTTTCTTTGAAAACAAAAAAAAAAATAAAAACAAAATTCGTAATTGATCCTTTGAGGATCAATTTCAATCAACAATTTCAGATAATTGTTTAAAGGTATTTTTAGATATTGATTACACACTTAATATTGATTAACAAATTAAAGAAAACAAGATATACAATTTGGGAGTTTTACATTCTAAATGATATTGATTGGAAAATCAAATTACTTATAAAATATTTTAAATTTTTTATAAGTTATTGGATAACATTTGTATACATCTTTCAAAGTTAGTTAAAAGATTTAAATAATTTATAAGATAAAAGAAAACAGTTACAGAAATTGATTAAAGAATTCTAGTAATATTTTAAGATTTAAAAACTTCATCGTAAATTCGCTTCACGCTTATTTCTATGATTAAATTAACTATTAATTTGTAAAATATTTTGTTTTTTTCCTTCTGATTTTTGTTTAAATAAAATCACGTTTAAAATACAAATAACTCGCAATACACATTTTTATCTTGTAGAATGACATTTTTGTTTATAATTCTCTGATATAAAAAAAACAACTATTTTTAATTGTATATCTGTTTCCAATTAATTTCAATATAGATATAAAATTTTTATGACAAAATATATATATGTGGGTTATGCCAAACAATTTTTTCCATCTGAGATGGGTCAAAACTAATGGCAGTTCCTTCATGGAAGGTTCTGAGAAAAATTCTATCAACTAAAAAAAATAATTCATGGAATTAAAATAGCATGCATATAATATAAATTGTAAATAATTCTTATTTATTTATTTATAATAAACAACTAAAATAGAAATTACTATCAATTATTATTATCTTTCAAAATATAACTTTATTCACTCTCCTTGTGTATTATCAAAAGATACATATCAAATTCTATTATAAATTAAAATTATAAATAATATACCTTAAATTCAAAGCTAGAAAAGGTAAAAATGGAACATAAAAAGGGAGTATAATTAATTTAACATAGATACATAATTTTTCAATGAACAAACATGTCATGTGTAAATTACCATTAGGATTATCGAACATATACATTGAATTCAAATTTACATGGTTTGATATTCAATTAGTTATTAATTGATATTACATTACTCTGAATGCTTACAATTTATCTATTAATATTTAAATTATAAGAAAATTCATATCAATTACTCCTGAAAGTCAATAAGTTAACATCGATAACATCTCCAGCTTTATCTCACCTTTTCCAATATTCTACTTCATATAATTTTAGCTGCAAATTGTCATTTATACTTAATCAACCAACTCTTTATTAAATTGTAGACTTTATTCTTGTTGGGGGATATATGCTTAAGATCAATTAGTGACCAGGTTAGGTCCACAGCCATTTATTACAAAATTTTTTATCACTCTCTTTGATTTAATGTAACAAAATGCACACTGTTTTTACTGCATCATAGACTTTGTCACACTCAAATAATGTTTTATTTCTGAGAATCCATATGCAAAAATTGGTGAACGTTGCCATTTTAATTATTTCAAAATGGCCTTTTTTGAAAGGTTTGATTAAATGAACACATTCAGTTTTCTATTTTTCATTAAGAATTTGAAAATATTTTGGAAATTCGACCATATGTGGCATTTTCCAAGTATGTGTTGCATTGATTCTTTTTCTTTTTTACATAAAGTGCAAATAGGATCCATATGATATCCTCTTTGATAATTCAAGAAAGCTGCATTTGGCAAGGCCCCAAGGAAGATCTGTTTTACAAAGATTGAAAACAAAAATACAGTATTACAAACATGAACATATTTATTTAGAATGAATTATGATCTTTTGACTAATCAAACATATTCCTCACTTTGATAAAAACTAGTTTCTTTAATGGAATATTTTTGGAAAAGTATTATATGTAAAAATATATTTACAATATATAATGTGAGATGTAAAATATGTTAATACAAATCTAGATTGACAAAAATTATTAAGAAAAACAGGATCTACAATTGGTATTTTTAACCTCCAAAAATATTTAATTTAAATTAGTACTTACAAATTGCTTTAAAATATTAGCAGATTTTGAAGATGTTTCAGATTTGAATGAAATAAATAGCAAAATAACTGATACACTATTAAAAACTGTGACAAACAAACAGCAATTAACCAGAAAAATTTCTTCTGAGACAAGATAATTTATGAAAAAAAGAGTGAAATATGAAAATATATTAAAATTGATGCATTAAAAAGAATTGAATATCTAGAATAGCTACACTGAACTTGCACCTGAAATACATAGTCATTAATCTAAACTTTTAAAATTTTGAGATGTATGACCTCTACCCACCCTTAATTTCAATTAGGAACCAAGTGTGTTTGTTTATTTCATATTGCATAAATAGGTTGATGTGACAGCTTTGTTTTTTTTTTTATTTCATGTATTGATTAATAACACAGAACTTAGGACTGTTTGAAACATATTGTTTTATATCAAACTATAATTTACTTACTTTTAATTTTAATGGCAAACAAGTATTTTTAAAATACAAATGAAAAATATGCAATAAAAATAGTGTTTTAAGACAATTAGAAAGAAATTTATTTTGATGTGCAAAATAAATACAATTTGCCAACTTGTGTGATTTTCCATGCTGCAAAAAATATAACACTATTTATCATTATACTATAAAACACAAATCTTTTAAGGATTCTTTCCTTCATGAGACTTTAATAAGATGGGAAAATAAATAGTAATCATAGTCATATTATTTTACATACCTTAATATGATATATAAGCAGAAGAACAGTTCTGTATTAATATTTTTAATTGTGACACTGAATTATTTTATTTTTATAACAAAACAAAAAAAGTTTACAGAGAACTTGAAAATGATGGAAGGTAGTGCTAATTATTTCTGTGTGCCATTACAGAAAAATTTGATAACTTAGCCATTGTTTATAGGCTGGAAATAAGAATGGAAATAAAATAATTTCATGTATGTTTCACATATGGAAATAAATTACATGCTCAGGAAGACTATAATGTATATACCCACATTTATGTGGTAAAAACAGATAAAGAAAATGATTCATTGTACTTAAATAAATTAAATTACTAATTAATTAAAAATATAATTAATGAGAAACTAAGCATTTATTATAAAGAAACACAAAACCAAATATTGCATAATTTTATAATTTTGACATTCATGTTCAAAACGTCTATATATATATATATATTATAAGGAATAAAGTTATAATGTATGCACTTAATAAATAAATTTGAACATTACATAATTTCTGTTAATTCATAATATTAACACTTAATAAATACAAAGATTTTACTAATGTATGTAAGAAAGTAATGGATGTGAAAGTGAACGGAATTTTTTAACTGTCTCAAATCAAGACATATCAATCAGAATCTAAGTTAAAAATAAGACAGCCACTCTTATTTTTATAAAGTCTCTATTTTGTGTTTGGGTTTGAGAGTTTCCTCTGTATTCAATACAACATCATTGAGCTATTATAAAAATCAGTAAAATGCATGTAAAAAAGTAAAACCTTTTCTCTTTAATAATATAAATATATTTTATAATTAATAAAATATATATTAATTATATAAAAAATAGTCAATGCTAAATAAAGAAATTTTGTTAGATAAAATAAATTAATTAGTTTCTAAATGATTAAGAACTGAGTCTTAAATAATTATATTTTATCTAACATAAAGTCTCTCTACTTATCAGTGTCTATTTTTGTATAGATAATATATATTTTATTAAACAAAATACATCTTTACTAATATTAATTTTACTCCTAATATATATATATATATATATGGGGGGGAGGTGTGTGGGTGCAATAAATTAATTTTGATGTCTGCATTCTTTCCAAAATATATGTAATATACAAATTTATACATATATATATATTAAATATTGTAATATTCATATAAATTTAACTTATTTTATTAGAAGTACTTTCGACTATATTCCTTTTAGTCTTTATCAACTACAGAGACAACTGAATTGAATTATGAGAGTTATAAAATAATGAGTCATTTTAATTATTCAATACTAAATAGTTGACAAAGACTAAAAGGAATATTGTTGAAAGTTATTCTAATAAAATAAGTTACATTTATATGAATATTACTGTATTTAATATATATATATATAAATTTCTATATTACATATTAATATATATGTAATATCAAATAATATAAGTATAATAAAACAATCCACTAGAATAAAACTACAAAAATTTTCAAAAAATGCTTATGTAGGCATTTTTTGAAAATGTTTGTAGTTTTATTCTAGTGAATATATATATATATGTGTGTGTGTGTGTGTGTGTTTTGAATGCATACAAAACTCAAATTATAATAAAAGCTAAACAAGTTAGTGTCGATATTTCTCAAGAAAACTATACAATAATTTCAAATTATTTAGCTGCTTTATATATGGATTTAAGAGCAGATTTTAAGCTTTAAAAAGTGTTACGAATTGTTTGTTACTTGTTGAAAATGCCAGGCACATAGAAATAACAATTATTATATAACTAGCTGAATTGTGATATAATTATATAAATCTATTTCATGAATTTATCGACTTCAAAAATGATTAGAATATGAAAATTATTTAAGAAAGAAAAAGGAATGGAAAAAGTATACTGAATTTTGGAAATTAGTGCCTGAGAAGTACAAGATTGTACAAAATTGTATCTTCTGTTCACATTATTTTCATCAACCTATCTTTGCAAATCATACTACTTCAAGAACATATTAATAGCGCGTGAATAATTATAAATAATCAAACATTCGTCTCAACAGTAATTGTCACATTTATTTTTGAATAAATATATGAACACATTTAGATTCATTATTTACATTATTATAAGTTGTAATGGTCTTTGTTGTGGCCTGCATATCATAGAAAACACATGCATGGATCCCCAAAAAAAGGGTTTGAGTATGTCTGCTCTAAAATTTTGTGGCATAAAATGTGCTAATAACAATGTATGAAAATATGATTGTGAATTAGCATGGAAAGCTGTAAAAATGAATAAAAGATCAAAAATATAAACCAACATCCAGATATTGTTAGAAAACTTATTTCTGCTAAAAGAAGAAAAAAAAAGAAAATTATTGCTAAAAAGCGAGATGTCATCATAAAATGGGTGGATGAGGTTTATCATAAATTATATAAAAATAAATAACAAAACAAAAAAATCCCCTAGTACTACTATATTTTCTAAATTCCCCAGGATTTTAAATGAAAGAGTGTTAATTGTGCATTTAAAATGATAGATAAGAAAAAAGTTCCATAATGATGGAATTATAATTGATATCTTAAAAAAGGTAGATGAAGAAATAGAAAAAGTGTTGGCAAAGTTATATATCAAATGTTTAAATGATAAAAAAGATACTAGATGATTGCAAGAATATTGTGCTAATATTAATGCTTAAAAAGGCAATAACAAAAAAAAACATTATACATTATAGAATCTTTCAGTCTTTCATTGCATTTATCCCACAGATGAGTACTGGTTCAATATGAAATACTTCTTGGGGATCTTTGTATTTTAAAATATCTTTATTCATATGTTTTAAAAAGAATGTTTGCTGGTATGGAGGTTATTAAGTACATCTATAAATTTTTACCAAAATAATTACAACTTATCTACAGTAAACTTTGGAATTTAACCAATCAAAAGAATAAGCTGAATTAAAAAGAGGTTTTAGAACAGTGGATCATATCCAAATATTCAGAGAAATAATATCGAGTATCAATAAATATGAATAGCCATTATATTTTGGATTTGTTGATTATGAAATGACACAATTCTATAACAATTTTGACAGTGATTAAAGCATTGTGACCATCAAGATATAAATATAGGATATTGTCATATTCTGGAGTATATTTATAAAAATGCAACAATAACAATTAGATTACATAATGATAGTAGAAAGATTAACATTGAGATGGGTGTATAACAATGTGAATTCATTTATCCAAAACTGTTTACAACAGTTTCACAAAAAAATATTTTGGGAATAAAATGAGAAGCTAAGGAGTTAAAGGGAGATTATTTAAGTCATCTCTTGATTTTGAAAATAATGCTAGGCAGCTTCAGAAAATGATACAAGAATTATCAGATAAAGGTAACAAAGTAGGATGAATGATAAAATAAAAATAAAGATTGATAGTAATAAGTTAAAAGAAGTTAACAATTACACACACACATATATATATATATATATATATTGGTCAGATTATTACTACAGATGAAAACATAATAGATGAAATTAATCATAAAATTAAATTTTGCTAGAGGGCTTTTGGTAAAAATAACTTTATTCTAAAAATAAATATGTCTTTAAAAATTAAAGTTTTCAATAAATGTGTTTTACAGTTCTTACTTATAGATCTGAAATTTGAGCACTTAACAGAAGAGTAATATATATTTATATAGATTTCAGAACACTCAAAGAAGTATGGAGAGATGTGTGTTAGAAGTACCAAGAAGAGATCAAAAACTAAATATACGGGTGAAAAAGCAAACAAGAGTTACTGACCTAATTGAAAAAAATAAGAGACTGAAGTGTATTTGGGCTGGACATATTGCTAAATAAAATAATAATAGATGTACAATTGAAGTATTAAATTGGACTTCAAGAGATTGTAAAATACCTAGAAAGAGACTTTATGAGAGTTGGATAGATGATATAAGGAAGAGATGATGTGGAGAAAGAGGCTAGATAGCAGAAAATGTAGAAAAAAATATTTAAGAGACCATCCTAAAATGGATTGATAATAGCAAGAAATAATGATAAAGAATATACAGTGTGTAGAGTTATTTGAATTAATTGAAAGTGAATATCTCACCAATTTCCCACGATATTAAAATCTCATAGACACGTATGCACACCTCCAATCAAACAAAATGAGTCACATATTATTTGATAGATAGTTGAACATAGTTTTCTTTGATAATTTAATATGTATAACAATAAAAAAAATATAATGTTAATTAACAATTACATAAACTTTCAATCCACAGAAGTGCTTTTGATTAATTCCTTAACTTTCCTCAACTGCTGTTAAATTCAAAAACATAATGGAAGCAAACATGATCAATTCATATCCCATGAATCCCAAATTTTAGCATTAGCAGCTTGTCTATTAATTATATTCATTTTATTTCTATTTATTAAAATTGTCTCCTTATTTTTTTCTTTTATTATGGGTTCTCTTTTCATGAATACTCATAACACTCTCAAGATCAAATATATATATATATCCCAGAATTCTTTTGGTTATATATATATATATAATTACTTATTTGTACTTATAGTGCATAAAGAACATCTTAGGATGCAATAATTTCAGTCTTCATTCTGCAAATTTTAGAAACCAAATAAAACCGACAATAATATGTTAGAGCTTATTTTTTATAACATTCTAGAAACTTTATTCAATTTATTATTTTTGGGCCTATTCAGACTATCTGAAAATATTCATTTCTTAGTTAAAAAAAGGAAACACATTTCCTGAATACTTTTGTTTAAATTTCTGTTAAAAGTATACTTGTTTAAAGATGGCTTAATCAATCAGGGATTAAGATGGTGTGTAGACTTGAAGATGGAAATTTTAATTTAAATTGATAAAAAACTAATAAATACCTTCAGCTTGTTGTTTTCTACATTTATGGTATGTAAATGATTTACTATTCTTGCCAATTCAAATGATAAACTACTGCATCACTTTCAGGTTTTGATAAATTATAAGGATGTAATTTTAGCAAATAATGTTTTTTTTTAAAAAAAAAAACTCAATTTCTTTATTCAATGATGTAAAAATCCATCACCAACTTTTAGCATTGATGCTTATCAATTTTAAAATATCCCCTTTCAATAATTTAATATTTTTTAAGTAGAAAGGTAGATTGAGATATTCACTTGCAGTAAGACTCCAACATGTTGCTATTATTTACCTACTTAATAATATGAAAGTGAGATGTAGATCCCCAGTTGATATAACATAAAGCCGTCAAACATATTTCATTTAATAATGCTCCATAAAATTCTAAAAATATGTTGGCAAGTCATAAGACCAATTATTAGGTTCATTAATTTTCTGGATGTGATACAGTAGAACCCATTATTGTAAAAAAAAAACAACAAATTTTTATTGGATTAAATAAAAATGTTTTATTGGAAACTTGGACATTGCATTCAAGAGTGATGTAGAGTCTATTTACATGATAAAAAATGTAAAACGTGCATAATTGCATAACATTGCACACCCAAGTTTAAAAAGAATAAACATTATAATAGTATAGGCTCAGTAAAGAGAGGGTTAATTGAATTCTCATAGTATCAATAGAATGTGCTAACACACACACACACACTTTTTTTTTAGTATTGTATCTCTCTTCATTATAAACAAAAAAAAAACACTTATTTAATAAGCATGATCTATAATTGTAATAAAAGGAAATAAAATGGACTAAAATATTGCTTATTATAAAAAAAAACAAATTGAGATGTCAGAATTAAAAAGGAACAAGAAGTTTTATGTAGTTTATTTCAAACTAAATTATAATTTGTAAAGAACCAATATTATTCCATTCATTTTCTTTGGTGTAATTCTTAATTTTCATTGTTTTTATCACTTTAGCTTTGCTTTGTTAGTTATAGATTATAATGCAGAATTTGTTATTTTTATTGATGTTTGTGATATTGGGACCAAAATTAATGAATAGATCTGCTAGCTGATATTATAATTGAACCTGTTTTCTAATATTATAACTTAATCTTTACCTATAACAATAACAGTCTCATTGCCATTGATTTGATTTAATAATTTAATGATGAAAGAACTTAAAAGTTCACACTGCTTACCTTTTATTGCAAAGCATATACCCTACATAACATTGCTGTATTAAAATCCTGAGTATATCTGAGCTGCGACCAATCATGTTACGATGCTGATTATAATTATTACTATCTTATTAAATGGCTTGTATTCCCCATGTGATAGTTAATATTGATATAATGGATCATGTATTTGATTCTGTAAAAATAATATTTAGTAGTTTTATAGATAATACCATCTTGTTCATGGTTAGCCATAAAGTATCATGTAAATAAAATCTCATTTTAAGGTTTTGAAATGTAGTTTTAAGATACATTCATTAATAAGAATAGTTACTAAATGAATAGTCGCATAATTTATTTTGGGGTAATTTAATATACCTCCATGTAATGTTGCAATGGGTCTCCACAGACTGGCCATGACCTCATGTCATAACAGTATTGTGTTATACTATTAATTTTGCCTATTACAGTCCAGGCGGATGTTGAATTGAACTGGGGTGATGGAAACATCAGCACTCGCAGTCCATTTAATGAAATACAAATATCAATAATTTGAAAAATTATCTATAAATAAATATTTAAAGATATAAGAGTATGAGATTAAAGAATCTCTGAGAGCATTGATAGATCAGCCAGCTAACTCAGAAGAGCAACTAAAATATACATCAATTATATATCAACCAGCATTATCAAAAAGTAATATTAAGTATAATTCAAATACCATTCGTCATCATTAATGGGAATAAAATGAAATAAAATCAACAGTCCATCTTGTGGCTGGACTTGAACAATAAAAATATGAATCAACAGTCAACCTTGTGACTGGATTGGAAGTGAGTCTTCTGTAGACCAGGCTAACAATTGAGCCTTTGCCAGCTTGGGCAATTATATAAACATAACTTGGATGCACCAGCTTAGTGCACATCCATTAAAATACATAAGAATCAAAAATCAAAACAATAATTCTGGGACATTTAAAACATGCTGATCATCATCAATGCTCTGGCCACTTAGTACCATTAATGTACTGGCCACTATAAAATTAAATTTTTAACAAGACTGAACTAAAATAAAATATAGTACATGGGTTTTAAAAAGTATTCTCTTTTGCATGAACCAGGATGATGATTGATCATCTCTGGATGCCCCAAAGCACTAAGTACACATCCTCATTTATCCGTGTCCAAATCTAGCCCAGAGAACACAAGATCTATTACTGTATGTGACCAAGAGATGATGGAATACAATTTTAACAATTAAATACAAGTTTATTATTAACAAAAAAATAAAAATAAATGATATTTAAGGTCTTATAGGATAAGGTTCTGATTTTGAAAAGTATACAAAATTATATACACAACTAAAGTTATTACATCAATTGCATTATTTCTTAATTAGTTTCTATAACACACACACATACACACACACACACACACACACATATATATATATATATGTGTGTGTATATATTTGTACACAGACATGTGTTTTATAATATATGATGAAGACATTTCAATTAAACATAAAATAATTATTACATTTGTGATTTCCATAATTACTATATAAAATTCAAATTGTTACATTGATTTACAAATATGTTTGCACAGACATGCAATTTATAATATACAATTAATATTCACTAACAAAAAATGATTATAATTTTACATATATGAGTGTGCGTGTATATACGCACACTGGGTTTTACCTATTTAAACTTGTTACAATAATTTTTTTTTCATAATCCATTTGGAAAACATAAATTTTACACATATGTGTGTATAAACAAAATATAGATATAATTTAAAATTAGTTTCAATTTTAAAGTTCTCTCTTTTTTTTAATAAATACAAGAATATTGTTTTATAGAATCAAAAAATTTTTTTTTAAAAAATGTCTTTCTGCTTGATTAGTTAATGCTTATGAAGGAGGCAGGGTGAGGTAGGAAAAGTGAATATGTGAACAGAAGCTCCCCATGCCATGATAAGTAGATAGCCAAGCATGGACTATCAAAAACACAATACCCCATGACGTCACAAGAAAATACCTCATTTTTAAGCACTGCCCCTTTTAAGTACTCAGACAGATCATCTTCAAAGAGTAGTATCCAGAAAAAAAAATTAAAAGGCATTGAGCCAACCCTCCTCATCTCTGTGAGACTTAGGGGTATAAATGAGGTCTATTCATGAGACCCAGGCCTATTCATGAGGCCTATATATATATATATATATATATATATATATTCACCACTGGACTACTCTGGGACTTTACATCTAGATCTAGACAGTGCTGAGCCTATCCTTCAGAGCATCATGACCACACTGCATCCAGATAGCTCTGTTCAACTATACACCCACCATAAACATAAACAGTATGAATTCATGCATCAATTTCAAAATGTAATTTTACTAAAGAAATTATTTAAAAGTTTGTTATCATATTTAACTTTACTCACCACAGCTGTATATATTTTTATCTGTTCTTCTCTGCTTTTAGATAGTCAGCATCTAAATATCTATTTAGCAAGCTGGTTCTTTTGGTCCATTAGAAAAATATAATCCATGTTGTCATCATCAGGTAAAAGTATGCGATTCATGTAATATCTTGATTTGTAGTTGGTCTCTGCTCTATCTAGGATTATTCCAGGCAATCAGCTGTCTTCATTTGATAGATTTCAGGCTATGACTTTCAGCATTAAAAATGGGTCATTTTCTCCATGTGAATTCAAACTCCTGCTAAAGAAAACAGTCTACTATCTTGCCTTCAGCTACATCAGTTTATGGTAACTGACTGCCAACTCTCTGCTACAGCCAACAACATACTGCTCTCTTTAAAATCATTATCCAAACTTAGAAGTTGGGCTAGGTGGTCACTGCTTAAAATATTAAAAACTCTTCTGAACAACTCTTACAAAACTGCAAGCAGAACTGTTCTTTTCATAATCACTATCCAGACTGGAGCTAATTTGTTATCAGCCATTTTATAGAATCATCTAAGGTGATAACAGCAGCTTGATTAAAACAGTTTTTATTTTTATCTCACTAATCCCTTTGAAAACATATACATGTTCTTACTTAAGGGATTTCTAATAGAAAAAAATTTTGTTTAATTAATTAAAATTTCAAAAATACAATAGGGTGTTTTTAAATTTCAAAATCAGAGTAATAATTAATACAAATGCAATATTTATATTTATTCAGACCTTTTTAAAATATTAATTTCATAATGAAATTTTACTTTAAGCCAGAGTTATTTAACCTTTTACTTATTATTATTTTATTTTAGGAAATATAAAAAAAAAAAATCTCCAAAAATTTATGTCTGTGTTTATTTCTACTTTCCCTTAATTTTACCTATATATTTATGCACACACTCTATATTAGTGTATGCTATGTAAGCCATACAATATATATATATATATATATATATATATATATATATATATATATATATATATATATATATTCATCCTCCCATCTATCTCCATCAACCAATACACATGACCACATAATGCAAAAAGATACATCATCTATAATATGATACAATGTTTACATGGATATAACTATATTAGATATATATATGAACTATTTTGAAAAGAAGAACTGTGTGCTGGATATATTAAATTATTTGATATAACTATAATATCAAATTCAACAAGAGCTTTATGGATTCCATCATGTTTTTTTTCAATGAAATGGATGGTTGAATGGTTGGAAATGTAATAAGAGTGAAGACTGTCCATTAAAGTTTAAAGAATTACTACCTTAATGTAAAATGAGTACTGATTTTATATGTGTGGGTGATTATAAACTGGCCCTAATGATGAGTGCTAGTTCTGCATGAAATGTATATATTAGGGATGTTGTATTTTTTTTCATGTGTGTGGTCATGTGTATCTATTGTTTGAGATGGAGTGGAGGATGAAGAGACTGGAAAATCCTAAGTTAAAATCCTCTACTAATATATATATATATATATATATATATATATATATATATATATGAAACAAGGGACTCTTCACAAACCTGGGAGCTTAATTGTAAGTATAGAGGATTTGAACTCAGATTTTCAAGCACCCTTCAACTATCTACACTATCTCATACAACTGATACATATGACAACACATATGTAGAAAAGATTAATAATCACCAATATATGTATTTCATGCTAAACCAGCACTCATCAGTTGGTCCAGACTATCATCTCTCACACACATATATATAATCAATGCTCAGTTTATATTAAGATAGGCAAATCTTCATACTTTAATGGACAGGCTTCAATCCTCTACAACCTCCAACTTTTCAGCCATCCATATCATTGAAAATTTGATATGGATGGCTGAAAAGTTGGAAGGTGTAGTGGATTGATGGATGGCTGAAAAGTTGGAGGTTGTAGTGGATTGAAGCCTGTCCATTAAAGTATGAAGATTTGCTATCTTAATATAAACTGAGCATTGATTATATATATATATATATATATATATGTGTGTGTGTGTGTGTGTGTGAGAGATGATAGGCTGGACCAACTGATGAGTGCTGGTTTATCATGAAATATGTATATTGGTGATTATTAATCTTTTCTACATGTGTGTGGTCATATGTATCAGTTGTATGAGATAGTGTGGATAGTTGAAGGGTGCTTGAAAATCTGAGTTCAAATCCTCTATACTTACAATTAAGCTCCTAGGTTTGCGAAGAGTGTCTGGTTTCAAATATTTACATATTAAGTTTGTATCCTGTCTATATCTCTTATATGTATTTAATGGATACTGTCCTATACATGAGGGGTCAGAGTGACTTCAGGTCAACATAGGCATGGCAATAATATTAGCATCAGCATGATATTTGAGTTATCATCATCAGATTTTCAATGATATGGATGGCTGAAAAGTTGGAGGTTGTAGTGGATTAAATCCTGTCCATTAAAGTATGAAGATTTGCTATCTTAATATAAACTGAGCATTGATTATATATATGTGTGAGAGATGATAGTTTGGACCAACTGGTGAGTGCTGGTTTAGCATGAAATATGAATATTGGTGATTATTAAATCTTTTCTACATGTGTGTGGTCATATGTATCAGTTGTATGAGATAGTGTGGATAGTTGAAGGGTGCTTGAAAATCTGAGTTCAAATCCTCTCTCTCTATATATATATATATATATATTGTAACAAGTTGGCTTACATAGCATACACTAATATAGTGTATGTGCATATATATATATGTAAAATAGAAAATTATCAAAAAAAAAAAAACAGACAAAAATTATAGTAGATATTTTCTACATTTACTGAAATAGAAATAAATAAATAATAACTCTGATTTAAAATATTGTTTTATAAATTAACCTTTTAAAAGATCTGAATAAATATAAATATTGTATTATTATAATTATTATTATTATTATTATTATTATTATTATTATTATTATTATTATTATTATTATTATTATTATTATTACTTTGAAATGTAAAAACACCATACTTATTTTTGGAATTTTTTAATTAAGTAAATAATTTTTTTATCTATTAAAAATCCCCTAGTAAAAACATGTATATAGATTCCAAGGGATTAGAGAGATAAAAATAAAATTCTGTTTTTAATCAAAGTGTTGTTATAACACCTCAGATGATTTTATAAAAAGGGCTGATAAAAAATATCAGTTAGTCTGGATAGTGATTTTGAAGAGAACAGGTCAGCTGCAGAGTTGGTTACAATATTTTGTTGCAACTTGATGAAGTGCAGCAGTTGGTTTTAGCTGACCATAGAATTTGCAGGATGGCTACCATAAGCTGATATAGCTGAAAGCAAGATATTAGACTGTTTTCCTTAGCAGGAGTTTGAATTCACATGGAATAAATGACCCACTTTCTTGTGCTGAAATTCATAGCCTGAAACATGGAAAAGACAGCTTGACAATTGCCTGGACTACAAAAGGAATCTCATGGTATGCAAACAAATTACCTGAATTATATACTTTTACCTGATTATGACAATCACTAAAACCAAACTCACCAAGAAAAAATCTTTCAGCTTGCTGAAGAGTTAAGTACCATATGCTGCATCAGATATATACAGAAAAGCATGGATAAACATATATATAGTTGGTGAGTTATTTTAAAATAAGTCATATAAAAAGAGACATATATAGAACAATATTATTTTAAGTCGGTTAAAAATCTCTGTATTTTAAAAGAATATAAAGTAATTTTGCTTGAATTATAATTAAGAGTCAAGAATAATTCATTGACCATCTCGTTTTAAAGACAAAAGAGACATTTTTGAACTATAATCCTCTTGGACATTATTTTGAAAAATTTATATTAAAAAAAAGTAAAGAATTGATGATTTAATAATTTAATTTAAAAACGTTGATAATTAATCAACTTCAAAAATTGACTATAATTTTTTAAAAAAAAAAAACAACTTATAAATTGAAACTAATTTTAAATTTTAGTATATCTATATTTTGTTTATACACGTATGTATATGTATGAAATTTGTGCATATTTTCTGAAGAATTTAATAATGAAAATATAATAATATTGCTGTTAAGTTAAAATATGTTGTAAACGTCAGCGTGTGCACACACATATGTAAAATTACATTTTGAAAATGATGCGTGATTTTGTACTTTTTATGCTTATGGTGAGTGTATAGTTGAGCAGGGCTGTTTGGATGCAGAGTATTCATGATGCTCTGAAGTATATACTCGGCACTGTCTAGACCTAGATATTGAGCTCCCAGAGTAGTCCAGCAGTATGTAAGTAGGCCTCATGAATAGGCCTTGGTCTCATGAATAGACCTCATCTATACCCCTAAGTCTCACAGAGATGAGCAGGGTTGGTGCAATGCCTTTTATTTTTTTCTGGATACTACTCTTTGAGGATGATCTGTCTACGTACTTAGAAGGGGCAGTGTTTAAAAATGAGGTATTTTCTCGCAATGTTATGGAACTTTGTGTACAGATATTCCAGCTTGGCTCTCTGCTTATCATGGCTTGGGGAGTTGCAATTCACGTATTCACTTTTACTATCTCACCTTGCCTACTTCATCAGCATTAACTAATCAAGCAAAAAGACATTTTTAAATTTATATATTTTTTGGATTCTATAAAACGATATTATCTTTCGTTTATTAAAAAGAGACATTTTAAAAGTGAAGCAAACAAGCAAATAACTTTGTTTTTTTTAAAAAAAGATAGTATTTATTTCTTTTAAGAAACTAATCAATAAAGAGTGGAACTAACTATAAAATAAGAAAAGCAATTTATACATTTTCTACAAGGAATAATTATGAAAATAACTTTTATTTTCATAACAAGTATGTAAATTTGATGAAATTATTAATTATAAAAGTATTGTTATTTATTTTTGGAAAAGATTAAATTTATAATCTGTGCAATTCTATGTAAGCATTTTAGTAAACCTAGCACAAGTATTTGTATTATTTAAAATATAATTTAAAAGCTTAATCATATATTATTCTAGGTTAAATCAAATATGTTTAGAAATTACCCACACACTCATGTATGTGTGCATATATAGATGAATGCTTGTCAAGTATAACATATAAAATTTAATCATTTTTTTATAATTATTTCATATCAATTGAAATATATTAATTGTATATTAGAAATCAGCATCTGTGAGCACATATATGTAAATTTTAATCATTTTTTGTTATTATTGAATGTCAACTGAAATAAATAAATTGTATAATTATAAATTGCACATTTGTGTGCACATATATGTATATCAGTGTAACAATTTAAATGTTGAATGGTAATTATTTAAATCTCAATGTGATCATTTGAAATTTTGTATTATAATCAAAATCAGAAAATTCATGCACATATGTGTGCGTATATATGTCAATTGTATTGTAAATAACAATGTGTGTCAGATAGACCCTTATGTGTAAAATTCTGATCATTTTTCCAAATTAAATGTTAATTCAAACATGTTTATTTTGTATCAAGCCACATGCCTGTGTGCTGAATGGGTTTTAAGTAAACCTAATTTATTAATCATGTAACTCAATGTATACTTTTCAAAATCAGAACTCTTATAAGACCTTAATCATTTTTTTATTGTTATTAATAAACTTATATTTAATTGTTAAAAATTGTATTCCATCATCTCTTGGTCACATACAATAATAGAGCTTGTGTTCTCTGAGCTAGATTTAGGACATGGATAAATGGGGATGTATATTTAGTGCTTTGGGGCATCCAGAGATGATCAATCATCATCCTGGTTGGCACAAAAGTGGATACTCTTTAAAGCCCATGTATATTTTATTTTAGTTGTCTTATTTAAAATTTAAGTTTATAGTTGGCCAGTACATTAATGGTACTAAGTGGCCAGAGCATTGATGATGATCAGCATGTTTTAATGTCCCAGCATTATTGTTTAGATTTTCTAGTTATGTATTCTAATGGATGGGCACTAAGCTAGTGCATCCATGTTATGGTTAAATAATTGTTCAAGCTGGCAAAGACTCAATAGTTAGCCTGGTCTAAAGAAGACCCATTTTCAATCCAGCCACAAGATGGTCTGTTGATTTTATTCTGATTTATTGTACTAATTTGTTTACTCCCATCAATGATGAGGATGGATGGTTATTTCTTGAGTATTTACTTGTACTTATTTTTGAAATGATAATGCTGGCTGGTATAGGATTGATGAATAGTTTTTTTAGCCGCTCTTCAGAGTAGCTGGCTGATCTTTCAATGATCACCAATGCTCTCAGAGATTTCATAATCTCATACTCTTATATCTTTAAATATTTACTTATAGATAATTTTTTAAATTATTGATATTTGTATTTCATTAAATGGATTGCGAGTGCTGATGTTTCCATTACCCCAGTTCAATTTTACTTTCCACCAGTTTTTCACTCACCCCATCTCGTTACAATATATTTAGCTTAAGCAAATCACATACTACTTTAGAAATAGATATGAATAAATGAAATAGAATAAGAATAAATAAAACAATCAAGAACTGGATTTATTTAATTAATTTGCAGTTAGAAAATTTCTCAAAAAAGAAGAAATCAGAACTATGAAGAATTGTTTTCCTAATCTCTTTCTATGCTAGAAAAAAACGTGACAGTTTGTGATAACAAAATATTAAACAATATTAAAAAGGACTATTTCGTCTTATTTATTGATGTGTAAAAAGTATAAATAGAAGATGAGCTTAAAATATTATTGATTTGGAAAAATTGCTGTGAAATTGAAATAATTATTAACTAAAAAAGTTTAGATTGAGAAGAAAAATGCAAAAATGTAAATCATTTTAAAATTAACCTAAAATAATAATTAGCAGCATTCTGTTCATCCCATAAGTAAAATCTGAAACAGACAATAAGGCTTATTTATAGCTATATCAAAATTTATTAAAAATAATGTAAATATAAAACAATGTACAATTAAAAAAAAAAGTATTAATATTTAACCTTAGCTGCATTACAAATTGGAGAATTCAAATATAAAAGTTAGTTGATGTTACTGAAGCAAATATTTATCTACTAAATTCGTATATGTTAGCAGCTATAAACAAATTTAGTTAGAAATAGAGCCTATGTACAACGGAACCTCTTATTGCTATAAAATAAGAAAACTTCGTAATTCACTCAAAAGCTGAAATTGTCTTATTAACTGCAATATGGAAAAAAAAATCAGGATATAATAATATATAACAAAATAGTCATTACATAATACTATACAACAAAAGATGTGGCTAACAAACCAATTTTATTCCCCTATAAGCATTACTGATAAAATGAAGCCTGATAAGCGTCACAATATTTTTTTTAGATTTTATACATTCTTTACTATTTTATAACATAATATTCTAAATAGAATACACCTGCCTACAAAATTTCTATGCCGTAAAATAAAAACATTAATAAATGATAATTTGCTATTAATCCATACCACTTGTTTAGTAAAAACCTTTTATTGTACATATATACACATTCCTACGTTTCGACTATCCTGTATGTATATACACATATATATTATATGTAAAGGTATAGTACCCGTTATAAAAAAAAATATTATATGTAAATTTTCAATAACTTTAACGATAAAAAAACAGAATATTTTAGTTTATTAGTAGCTTTCAAATACGTAGTAGTTCTCGTCAACTGTAAATCGATAAGCAGCGTATGAACGTATTTGCAGCTTGCAAATACGTAACATTATTATTTGAAATTGACTTAGGATTACTACGTAATTGAAAGCGCTTACATTTATTTGAAATTTACACATATATAAATATATGTGTAGGTGTATGTATATGTGCACAATAAAAGGTTTTTGCTCAAAAATGTTCTAAGTGGTTTGAATAAATAGTATTTATATAAGATATTATAGCAAAATAAAGAAAAGGGTGATTATGGTAAATGATAATTTGATTATTGAAAAGAGAAATTACTTAAGTGCAAAAATCATAAAACAAAACCTATAAGAAATAAACCTCTAGAAGCAGTCTATTGTACTGTATATAATTGTTCAAATAATCCAAAATGTTTCAAGATCATACGCAAACTCCTAAAGTTGAAACTAACACTCAGATATTAAAAACGCTTAGGTGAGGATGTTTAGAGTTGTGTTAATCAAGCTTTATAATTTTTTTCATTATTATTTTTGGTTGTATTTCTCTTATCTATTTGCATATTCAATATAATATTATGGATATTTAAACTTATTTTCTTTCTACTACACACAAATGTTTAATAGTTTTATGAAACTGCATTTAAATTTGAAGGGGATAATCTCACTCACACATTCGTAATTCATTTTATTCTTAGTTTATCTATACAAAAACGATCATATAGAATGTTCTTTTCACATAAAATGAGAATGTTTTATGTAAACATTTTTGAGTTAATATGTCAAATTATATATATATATATATATATATATGAGATCATAGAACTTTGGATAGTGAGTGTATTTTCATCTCAAACTTAGTGTTTTAATTCCCAATGTGAATATCAACATGTATGTAAGATAATTTTTAAATGTACCCCATTGCAATTATTTGCCATTATTAATAAAACTAGCATTAAAGGAAATGATAGCAAAAAAGAGGTTAGGATAGATTAATTGTGGAATGATTACAGTCCTATAATCAAAGTCATTGATTGTATGAAGATATTATAACATCATCACTGTATTACTTTTTGGCCAATTGATAAAGAAATGGTTTGGTAAGTTAAGTACCTAGGGATATAATTGAAAGGCAGTATATTTTCATGTAGGCATATGGAAATATAAGTAAGTTCATTTAACAAATTAAGTAATCATCATTATTTATTTAGCCTATACAAGCTGACTTTCTCAGCATTGCAGCTCAATGTATTGCTCAAGAATAGATGAAGCTATATAAATGTACACTCACACAAGCTTGCTTAAGATGTTAAATATTCTCTCCAGAACCATCACAATATATGAACATATGTATGTGTTATAATCCTTTTTCTATTATCCTTACTTATAAATTATTTTACATTAAATAAATATATATTTAACAGTAATGATTTTTCTTTAACATTACTGATAAAATTACATTAACTAAAAAATATTACTTAATAATATAATATTGATTATCTATTTTGACAGTGAGTAGTTTATTTGAATAAAAAAAAAGAAATTAATATTTAGACTGGAAAAAAAAAATGCACTAGAAATATTAAAACCTAAAAGTGAGATCTATCTTGGGATTTTAATTCACTTACTCTAAGTAATTTATATTAAAAAATTAAAAGAAGCAACAAAAAAAAGTAATACAGAAAAATATTAATTATTTATGTTATTCACGCAATAAAAATTAATATGTGATGGATTTAGAGGAGAAAAGGGTTTGGTAGAGAATAATTTTTGCTAATGCTATGCTATATATATAATATATATATATATATATATATATATATATATATATATATATATATATATATATATATATATATATATATATATATATTCCAATTACTCTGTGTGGCTTAGTGGACTGGAAAAATATCAAACTCTGGAACCTAAAGTCCTAGAATCATATCCTGTTCTGGCACTTATAATACTCAAACTTTTTATAAATTTCTATAAATATTCCTTATATCTATTTATCTATCTATCTATCTATCTATCTATCTATCTATCTATCTATCTATCTATCTATCTATCTATCTATCTATCTATCTATCTATCTATCTATCTATCTATCTATCTGTCTGTCTGTCTGTCTGTCTCTCTGTCTCTCTGTCTGTCTGTCTATCTATCTATCTATCTATCTATCTATCTATCTATCTATCTATCTATCTATCTATCTATCTATCTATCTATCTATCTATCTATCTATCTATCTATCTATCTATCTATCTATCTATCTATCTATCTATCTATCTATCTATCTATCTATCTATCTATCTATCTATCTATCTATCTATCTATCTATCTATCTATCTATCTATCTATCTATCTATCTATCTATCTATCTATCTATCTATCTATCTATCTATCTATCTATCTATCTATCTATCTATCTATCTATCTATCTATCTATCTATCTATCTATCTATATCTAATATTCAGGTTATTCATCTTTTTTTCTTTATAATTAGTTTGCTTAAACATTTTGATTATCATGTAAGTAAAGATTTATTTCATATGTTAATTTTGTTATCTGTAACTGAGGATGTTTTTGGCTGATGAAGCCAGATGCATAACACTTATGTTATGGCTGGGTATGCTGTAGCATTTAAATGTGCAATGCTCATTTATTTAAATTTGTAATTGAGCTATTCTATTTATTGGATAGTTGGCAACTGTTCTTTTTTTATTAATGGTCCACACCTCTGTCACTTTACGTTTCTATTATCTCACTCACTTCAAGCAATTTTAATATTTATTGGATTGAAAATATAGCCAGATTTTTGACTCTGCTCCCCCTAAAAAAATGGATTTATATTTTTATTATTAGTTTCACTCTATTCAAGCATTTTAAACATTTATTGGATTGGAAATGTGTCCAGGTCAGATGTTTGCTTGTTCACCCAAAAATGGATTTAATTTAGCTTGCTTATACAAATATTTGTGTTGGGAGTTTCTGGTGGCCATATTTGCTCTTGACTCCACATAGTAGACAGATTTGCAACTGACATTGCTGCAGTCGATTTTATACATTATCTGAGATGTTTGATCCTGGGGTCTTTGGTATTATTTAGTAGTCTGACTAAATTAGGAGGATGGAGAGTTTTAAGACTTATATGTAGTAGCACAGATCGTCTTTATTTTGTGTGAAAACTTTAGTATATTTAATATTTGAAATAATATTACATTAGCAAAATTTTTCTAAGAAATTTGCATATTATTAACAGATGGCTGAATTTTGTTTAAACATTAACTGCCACACAGAGAGATTGATACATGTTAATAAAAATAAGTGCAATCAAATAATGATAGAAAATCAAACATGTAAGTAAATATTCAAATGAACATATACCATTATGTTTTTAAGATTACTTTTTGATAATTTTTAATAATCATTCAATGTGAAAAGAAAAACAATTTAAAACAAAGCAAAGATATGAATAATATATTAATAATCAATGTGAAGACAAAGCGAATAAAAAATAGTGAAGCAACATTTTCAAATAACAAGATATATATATATATATTTGCTATCTTAATATAGACTGAACACAGATTATATATATATAAAAGACATATTTTGCGGGTTCATCCGTGTTAAAATATTTTAATTATTGTTATCCAGATGTAATAATCTATACCAGTGCAAAATTAGAGAAGCCATTGAGATATTTAAAAGGCCAGATTGTATCAATAAGCGAGATGATACAAGCAAACTTCTCCTATTTGGAAAGATTTTTAAAAAAATCTTTCTTAATCTTTCAACTGCCTGACTCATAAATAAATGAGTAGATTTGACGTCACTCTAAATCGGCTACTTTTTATCCCACGTACACATATTATACGTCATTCGAAAGAAAATCAAAAGTTCTATAAGATGGTGCCCTCTTCAGATTTATTTTACAAGTAAAAAATCAATAAAAATGACCATATATGTCAAACAAAACCAAAGCACCGCCTCCTCACCACCTCTTCTTGAATCTTATTGGCTGTCCAACTTCTGTCAAAAAGGGAAATGGCTGCCAAAAAGTAAAAAGTTACGTTCGTTTTGATTTTTATTACGAAAATGATAAACGAATGTTTACAACATTTTAAACAATATTTGAATTGAATTACAAATTATTATTGATAAAATAATACTAAAAATCAAATTATTTTAGAAAAATAGTTAAAATATTACCAAGAATTATTTATTTATTGCTACATATTTATCATAACGTTAAAGTGAAAAAAAAAAAGATTGCTGACGCAATCTTTTTTGGTTGGTTGAATAGTGGTTACTTTTATTTCACCGCAATTGAATATTTTTTAAATTATAAATCAAATTTTATTTTTGAAAAGACTTTTGTTTACTTTCGTTATCTGACAATTTAGTAATATACTTTTTACAAACGAAACTAACGTATTTATATTATTAAAAGTGAATCTATTTTAACAATAGATTTTGTTAAAGTTGTGAGTTGGCCAATTAAAAGTTTTGATTTTTAACTCATTTGGCCAATTAAATAATAATCATTGAACTTTAAGGTTTTTTTTCAAATCAGTGATTGTATCACCTCCCCAACCATCTTTCTACCTTTTATCACTCAATGGATGACTTGTGTTACCAAGTCGAAACATCAGTATATCAATATTTAAAATATTTTAACACAGATGAACCGGAAAAATATGTCTTTTATATATGCAACCCGTGAAAATCTTTGTATCAATATATATATATATATATATGTGCGTGTGTGTGTAGGAGATGATGATCTAAACCAATTGATGAGTGCTGGCTTAGCATGAAATAGATATATTGGAGATCACTTATCATTTTCACATGTGCATGGTCATATGTATCAGTTGTGTGAGATAGAAGGGATCACTGAAGGAAGCTTGAAAATCTGTGTTCAAATCCCCTATATTACATCTAGACTTCAAGTATGTAAAATAAAGTTTTATATATATATGTATAATGTTTTTGAAATACAAGAATAATTCATAGACTTGTATTTTAAATGAAATGTAGGGGATTTGAACACAGATATTTAAGATCACTTCAGATACCCACTCTATCTCTTACTACCCATACACATGACCACATATATGAAAAAAGTGAATGATCACAAAATATATATTTTGTGCTGAATCATCATTCATCAGTTGGTTATAATTTCCCTCACATGCATATATATATATATATATATAATCAGTGATTGGTTTATATTAAGATAGCAAATCTTCAAACTTAAATTGACAAGCTTCAGTCTAATCAACCCTTCAATTCTTCAACTGTTGAAAATCTGAAGATAGAATTCTCAAAGACTTTGATGATGCCAGATTAGGTCATACCTATTTTGACCTTAAGTCAATATGACCCCTCACACAATGTCCATTTATTTATACAAAAGAGGGATGGGCAGGACACAGGATGAATATGTAATATTTTTGAAATACAAGCATAATTCATATACTTGGAGTTTAAATGTAATATAGATGATTTGAAGACAGTCATTCTAGATTCCTTCAGCTATCTATTCTATTTCATACAACCAAACACTTGCCAAAAAGATAAATGCTCACCAATATAAGTATTTTGTGCTGAACCAACACTCATCGGTGCAGATCATTTCCCATTCATATATATATATATATATATATATATATATATGAGCACTGATATATATATATATATATATATATATATATAATCAGTGCTCAGTTTACATTAAGATAAAAATTCTTCAAACTAAAATGGACAGGCTTCAATCTATTCCTCTCTCCAACTTTTCAGCCATCCATACCATTGACAATCTGATGATAGAATGCCCAAATCCCTTGTTGATACCAATATTATCATCCTGCCTATGTTGACCTTAAGATACTCTGATGCTCTATGTATAGGTCCTTATCCAAGTAAATAAATTTATCTTAATTGTCAATTTAAATTTGAAGATTTGCTATCTTAATATAAACCATGTATTGATTATATATGTGAGTGGGAAATGATGATCTGGGAACAACTGATGAGTGCTAGTTCAGCACAAAATGCATATATTGATGATTTTTTTCACATGTGTGTGGTCATGGATATCAGTTGTCTGAGATAGAGTGGATAGCTGAACAGAGTTTAAGTGTCTGTGCTTACTATATATATATATATATATATATATATATATATATATATATATATATATATATATATATACATGAGATTTAATATAGATAATATTCAGTATTTAAATATTACATATTCAAACTGTATTCTGTTCATCTCTCTTCTTTATAATTTAATGGACATATTAAGGTCCTATGTGTGAAGTGTAAGATTGACTTAAGATCAATATAGATTTGACCATAAAATTGGCATCATCAATGGCTTTGTGCATTTCCATCCTCAGATTATCAAAGATATGGATGACTGAAAACTTGGAGAGTAGAGAAGGTTGAAGCTTGTTTATTAAAGTTTGAAGATTTGCTATCATAATATAAACTGAGCTGTGATTGTATATATGTGTGGGAGATGGTGATCTGGAGCAACTGATGAGTGCTAGTTCAGCATGAAATACATATTTTAGAGATAATTAACCTTTTTTTACAGGTAAGTGGTCATGTGTATCAATTGTATAAGATAGTTTGAGTAGTTGTAGAGAGTTTGAAATTCTGAATTTAAGTTCCTTATAACTACATGAAATTTGATTTATATAGTACACTTGCATTTATTTATATATATATGCTGATATGAAGATTTTCATCAGTTGCATATATAAAAGACAAATTTTGCAGGTTCATCAGTGTTAAAAAATTTAAATATCGATATACCAACGTTTTGACTTAATCACACACGTCATCCACTGGATCACGCAGTGGATGACTTGTGTGATCGAGTCAAAATGTCGGTATATCAATATTTAAATTTTTTAACATGGATGAACCCACAAAATATGTCTTATATATATACAACCAACAGAAAACAGTCAACACTTGGACAACCCAATAGAGATAACATGTAATTAATATTAAAATTTCAATTCTAGCACAAAATGTGGCATAAATTTTCAAATAATGGACTAAAACTGCTAGTTATGAAAATAAATGCAAAAAAAAAAGATGCATAATGCAAAAATAGCTTCATTTAAGTAGTAAATTTAAACCAAGGCCTTAAAAAATAAACATCATGTTTGTTGCTTCACTGATTTTATTCTCTTTGCCTTCACATAGATTATTAATATATTTTTCATACCTTTTATTTGTTTTAAATTTAATTTTCTTTTTACCGTGACGATTATTAAAAAATTATCTTCATTTAAATATTTATTTACATGTTTTATTTCTATTATTATTTGATTGGATTTATTTTTATTGACATATATCAGTCTCTGTGATAGTTAATGTTTAAATAGAATTCAACCATATGTTAATAATATGTAAATTTCTTAGAAAAATTTTGTTCTGATATCATTATTTCAAAATTGAGAGTATAGTGTTTGTAAGTTTCCATTGGAATTCTAGTGTTTTTTTTTTAAAAAAAAGACATACTAGAGGTGGCCAACTTTTGTGTTCATAAGATCTAGTTTTTATTTTAAAAATGGGTTGCGATGGACTTGTTGTCATAGGTGTAGTCTAAGTAAAGAAAGGTGTGAAATACATACTATTTTTATATATCTACCTAGTAAAAAATAACAATTATTTAACAAGCCAAAAAATTCATGTCCAGGGAAATTAAAGCAACATGAGTAATTATGAACATTATTTATTAATTCAAATCAGCTACATTAAATCAAGATTAAGAATATTATTTTCAATAATAATACGGCTTAGTGGAAAAAAAAAATAGAACAAAAACAAAAATCACAAACGAAATGTGAAAATCTTGAATTAATTTGTTTCAGTCATTACCCGACAGTTCTTACCAGATTGGCCCTGCGATCAACCAAAAATGGCTTTGCTATCGACTGGTGATCACGATCAACTTGTTGGACACCCCTGCCATATATCATTAAATAAACATGAATAGCAAGATATAGTGTTAAGATTAAAATAAAACAATAAATTTATGAATACTCAATAAATACAAAATAGAAAGAGCTAATAAAAATATTGTGTTAAATTTTAAAAGGTAGTTGTCATTTTACTATTATCCTGGCCATCTCTATATTTTACAAACTTTCATATCCCATAATCTGGATATATCATCATCTTTGTTGTTGTTATTGTTGGTGTTATTATTATTATTATTATTATTATTATTATTATTATTATTATTATTATTATTATTATTATTATTATTATTATTATTATTATTATTATTATTATTATTATTATTATTATTATTATTATTATTATTATTATTATTATTATTATTATTATTATTATTATTATTATTATTATTATTATTATGTTTCAAAGATAGATTTTTATTAATTCTTTAAAAGATTACGATTAGATTTTACATAACCTGATTGCCATTTGTTACAAGAGCACTCATGTCTATAGTTCATTGATAACAAAAGTTGTACTTGTAATAAGAGTTTATTTGTCAGATCAATAGATGTTTTGTTGTTCTTGCTATTATTATAATGGTATGACCATTGTGGTCTTTTAATTAAAATGTATTCACAATATTATTATTCAGATAGTATATGCATGATTGAACATGTGTTATTATGGTTGTAAAGATGTTGTGATTGACTGTTTGCAAATTTGAGCCAATGCAATTTAGTTATAGATTGGAAGGCTTCTTTATAAGTGGTCATGTGACAGCAATGATCTCTGAAAAAGTAATTTTGCAATATTGTTGAACTTTGTAAAGATAATTGTATGATGTCTAATATTATTTCTAAATGTGAAGCTGCAATAAGTACCCCAGTATCTCTGTAATAGGAATGTAACTGCACGAACTGTGGGTGTTGAAGGTTTTTGATATGATTCCATGATGTTTTTTATTGAGATATTTTGCCAGCAGTAGGTGTCAATCATGACGTTTTGAATGTTAGATAGAGATTGGAAGGTATAAAAAATGTGCTGTTGTGTTTTTCTACTGTGTAAAAAAGATTGTGGAAATTATCAATGTTGGTGTATAGTCACCAGAAGTGGAGGAAATATGAGATCAGTAGTGCACGGAGATTTGGCCAAGATTCAAAGTAAATAGACAGATTGATGCAACCAAAAAAAAAAAGGATTCACCTTTTGGATCCATCAGTCTGTCAGTTTACTTTGATTCTTGGCCTGGTGTACTTGTTCCAGGTTAAATGTTTTTTTTTTTTTTAAAAATTAAGTTGATTTAAATGGATTCAACATTTCCATATATATATATAATATATAAATTGCTAATACATTAACCAAGTAATAAGGATTTTGGAAATATGCTATGATTAATTAAATCTAAGTTATATTTGTAATAATTTTATTTTTTAAACCAACCAATCCCGTTAGAAAATTCCACATTAACTTTTATGCAAATTAAAATTTTGACACAGTTTATTCATGATATAAATAATTTAAATGTCATCTTATTTACTAATTAGTACTAACTCTTTCACATTTGATTTTTTGCTTATTAAATATTTCTGATTATTTTTATGCACTAGTTGGTTGAAAAGTATTTAAAACAATAGATATATACATGCACACTTTTAATTTATTTATTCATTATTTTTAGAAATAACATTGATTGTAATGTAAACAAAAAAAAAATAATGTCTTGTGCAGCATGGCATAGTGTTAACATCTTTTCAAATATTATAATATTTATAAAGCAAATATTATATTTTAAATCAGAATTTTATACATTTATCATAAATACATAATAGGTTGTTCACATTTAAAGAAAAAAAAACCTAAAACAAAATGAATTACCTTATTATCTAAAAATGTTTACTTTCATATCAATGTATGTATTGATATAATTATGTTTTTTTGTTTATATTTACAACTCATTTTTAGAATATTTGTAAAATTCAAATTTGATTCTTTAAAATATATTTAATTTGCAAAAGTAAATTAAAAAGAAAATTATTGAATTTTAATATAAAGATTTTACTCAGATATGAATGATTGAACATTTTCAAAAATTTCAACCATGTATAATGAGTCAGATTTTGTAAGGGTTAAGTGAAACATTGTGCTTGAATTTTGATGGTAAAATGTCATACGACCTCTCAAGCAAATGTTCATATTATTTTTTTTTAATATTAAATAAAAATTAGATGTACCATTTTAACTTATACAAACATAAAATAAATCATGCAATAAAAACGATATGTAAAGAGTTATAAATAAAATAAATAAATCTAATGTCATGTTATTATTTAACTATTTTGCACACGCTAAACAATCAACTTAAATTATAATAATTTGAATAAAAAAGATTTTGCAATATTTTTCCTGTCATTTTTTGTATATACAAATAAATTTATCATTATAAATATGCATGGTTTAAAAATAACCTTTACGATATTTTATTTATTTTAAAAATAAAGCAATTTATTTAATAAATGTTGAAAAATATATGATTGCAAATCTTTTTTTTTTTTTATGAGCAATAAAATTAATCAGTAGATGATATTTTGTTATTATTATCTCTGAAAATAAACACTCTTTTTATTTGATTAAATCTTTAAATATATACTATATTTATTTAATAGAGCTCAAAATCACTTTTTCCTTCTATGTTAAGTTAAATTGGAATTCTTAAAAAAGCATCATTGTAGTTAAGAAATTTCAATAATTAATAATCATGTTTTTATCCTTAGCAAATGAAAATTTTAATTCAGAGTTAAATAAGGGAATGTTTGAAATGCAACATAAAAATCAAACGATGTTACATAACCAACTGCAAGAGAAAATTAGTTTTAAAAGCTATAGGCATAAAAGTAATGATTAAAAAGTCATTACCCATGATGTTAATCAAACTCTAGATGATGAAGGTTTTACAGTTTTCATTTCTAGAGCTACAATTAGCTAGAGACCTATTTCCTGATCAATATTAAAATGCAATTAAAATTCGCTAGAGATACACAACTTAAAAAAAAAACCAGCAACCTAAACATGTTAATAAAAGTGATATGTTGGATTATTTCCATTATCTATGACAGATTAGTAATTATTACTAACCTGTGTTGTCTATTCGTGTGTTATTACTAACAAGTTGTTTGTATTTGGAAAGTTTAATATTTTCTATACATTCAACATTCACTCATAGATGATGAAAATAGTCCAACATATCACATCTAATAATATGCTATCATCACAAACCTTCAGACAAATGCTAAGAAATCTTCAGCTGCAGAAAAAAAAAATACAGATTTTGTTTAAATTCAAACACCAGGCTGTCAATATTACAGATAAATTTGTTACTATTCTTTCATATGGCTCTTATGTTAAATGCATATATACATATTTTAAAATAAACTTATAATCACCATTTCTATGCATGTTTTTGAAACATATAAAAAAACATCTAAAATAAAAAATAATTGAGTCAAGTCTCTATCTTCTTTACACATACACACACACACACACACATATATATATATATATGTTTATAATTGGAATACAGACATTGATTACTAATTTATATATATATTGTAACCCTTTTCCTCACAATAATAATAGAGTACAATGAAAACAAAACAAGTAAAGCAAATGCAACATATAAGAAACAGTCCTGGCTTGGCTAGCATGAATATTAAATATAGTATATAAGTAGAGAATGAATATAGCATGAGTATGTGGGTAAAGCATGAATAGGAGAGGTGACAGTACATTACAGATTTTACAGTACATTAACATTAAGCCCCTTATAATGTGATATTATACAAAGCATTCAAATTAAAGTAACTTTTAATATATTATTGATAATAATGTTAAAATACATCTATTTAATTTACAGTTTTATTGAGGGATTAATTTAAGAATGATATCAGTCTTGTGAATGATTCTGAAATTAGCAGAATAAAATAAATGAGAAATGAGCAAAGATAAGAATAATGAAGAGCAAATTAACTAATGTAAATGAATAATGAATAGATGTAAAAATAAGAAGAAAAAAAGGGAATATGTTAAGATAATGAATAGCTAATGTTGTAATAAAATGGGGATCAATGAAGGATGGATAAACTCTGATAGGATAATAAAGTAAGATGATGATGAAATTAAAATAAAATAAAATATAAATAAAGTATGATGACAATGTTCGTGATGATGAATGGAAATCTAAAATACTAATAAGATACCATTAAAATAAAAGCAAGAATTCTAAGTTTAAATAATTAAAAATTAAAATTTAAATCTTTGGAATTTTAATTAATGAATAAGAATAAAATAAGAGACCACGGTAATGCATACCAAATTACTTAAGAAATAAATCTGAGAAACAAAATCAAAGTTTAAAATTATTAATCAATAATTTAATTTCTCAGTGTTCATATACTTTTAGAATCTAATATATATCTGTATCAGCAAGAGGAATTTTACTGCTGTCCAAACGTAAAAAAAAAAAAAAAAAAAAATTACACCACAAAAAGAAAATTATTAAAAGATATTTGATTCTTTTACTAGTCATAACAAAGTTAAAATCTAAATTTTATAATAACTCAACAAATCTGTAACACTAATGTAAACATAATAATCAGCTTAACCATTAGATAATCTTAAAATAGTTTGATCACAATTATTATAGATTCTCCATCAAACTTATCAAAAAAAAGTACATAAAACAAGATTATGTTAACATAACTATAATTATTAACATAGAAAGATTTCCTTGGATCGAATCAAAAATTACAATACATTCCAAGCGTAAGCTTGTGGCTAAGATCTGTAGAGGTCACTACCTTCGAATTTTTCAGACGCTTATTCCTTAGTAAATATGCGTTTAATAAAATTTATAATTAATCCATTATCATGTTTTGACAGTGTTATTATACACCCTTTCTTTAATTTAAAATTTCTAGCTTATTACCCATTTACTATATATTATTTACACACATAGGTTTATGAAACTTATTTATTAAAATTAAATATAAATGTGATAATCCCATGGTTCCTATCTAATGAATGGTAGGCTGGTAATACTTAATACTAGGCAATGTAAGATAATGAGTATTCTCCAAAGCATTAACAATTGTGCTTATTTTAATATGTTAAGAAGATTATATGACTTCCTATATTTATTTATCCAAGATGTTGGACTGACAATATTATTGTAATATGTTCTTAAATAATTCAAAATTACTATAGCTCTACCCTTATACTTTCTAATATCATATTATAATACTTATCTCTAATACTACAAAATTTTTTGATATATTAATATTTAACTATAAATAACAAATGTACCATGTATATTTGAGATCACATTGAGTAGATAATGCATTAGTACAATAATCTAGTACTATACCTAAATACTTAGGGATATTACTATCTACTATTATTGTTTGCTTAATGCTAACATATGTAATATATCTAGAGGTATAATGCTTATGAACTAAGGCAAATAAGTAAATAATCAATGCAGACCACAGTCATTCCATGACTTCAAATGATTTGAAATCTGAGTGCCACAATTTTGGGAACATCTATAGGGATATGGGGAAAATGAAGGGATGGCTAATACCTTGTTTAAGAAAAAACACAAACTTCATTGTAATAGTGTAAGTCTTAATTAGCTCAAAAATCCATGACCATCATATGCAATTCACCCATGATGATGATTTTCACTTTTATGCAGGGTAAGGAAAAAGTATGCCTCACATGAAACAATATGGATATAAAGACAAATAACAAATATAAGAATGCATAATATCATAATTATCTAATACGGTAACAATTATATCTCACAAATAAACAACATCTACCTTATAAGTGTGAACACCAAACAAACAAAATATCATCTTTAGTTAACATACAGAAATTGAAATAATAATTATCAACTTAAAAGTGATCTCCAACAGTAATAATTATTAGCAGTACTTAGTTACATAATACAATATACAAAATAACATTAACTATGCCTAGATTTATTCAAATTTGAATTTTATCTTCCATTATCATTTGCAGCTTTACCAAAAAGACATTAAAAACAAAAATATAATAACATAATAAAGTTTAACATTTTAATTTAAATTGATTTTACACTTCCTTGTGATCACTTTTAAAATATAAACAAGATCTAAATCCAACATTATTGCATATCTCATTTGTTTCATGAGCAAGCCTATATTCAGTTCTAATTGCTTTGGATTCTTTATTTTATAAACAAACTGGCTGCTGGGCCTATGAACATTAAACTTACATAAAATTATACTATAACATACAATAAATAAAAAAAATATTTTTAAGTAAGATTTCATCATGTTTCTTCTACAAAGAAAAAAAAACTCTAACATAACACTTTAAAAACTGTAGAATTCTTCAAAGGCCTCATAATGTTCTTTCCTATTTAACATTATCAGAATTACTCTACATTTCCCATTGTATTTCTCCTCAGTAAATACTATGATTAACTACTTTTCCTCTTGCATGCACCAATTAAATTATAGAAAAATATCAAATTCCACTGTAAAACTTCTAATACACAATTAGCATGAAAATTATCTTCCATAATATAATCATTATAACTTTTATTATTTTCAAGGTATTTCATCAGAAACATAACTTTCTGGATATTTCATATGAACATTTGTCAATTTAATTATTATTAAGGGAATTGTCAAATCCCTAAATACTTATCTCTTCTTCTAAATTTTTTAATTGTATAAAATTATTTAAATTTAAAGCACAATTTAGCTATTGAATAATTATTCTCTTGTACTTTTATCATTTACCATATTATTAATATGAAAAATTATAAATTTGGAATTAAGTTAAACTGTGAAGTAAATACTATTATTTTATTTATTAAAAATGACAATTCCATTGAAAACTCAGCAAAGTCATACTTGGTTTTTTTATAAGTTTAATGTAATTTCTAGCATTCATATTAAGAATGCCAGTAATCTATTTTCTTTTTAATAATTTTAATATCAATAGTTCATTTATTCATAATTAATAAACTTAGGTGGATATGACTTATTACTGTACTAAATTAAAAACAATAATATAATTTAAATTATTTTCCAGTGTATTTTGCAAATTTTATGGTAAGTAAATTTAATGGTATATAAGTCTAATGTAAGAAAGTAGTCCATTTTAACAAAAACATTTTATGAATGTAGTAAGAAAATTATTTAGCAATAAATGTCATGTATAACCTTTACTATAGTTTGATTTTAACTTTATCTTAATGAATGAAAAGTTCCAAAACATTTTCCCTATTACAATTTCAAATTTTTATAGTGATATTTATGATATATTTTAGAGCTGTTATAAATAAAAATTATAAAAGAAATTATGAAATTTTGAGCTTATAAGTTTCTTGACTAGCTTACATTTGAGTTTATTTTTGGTGGTGATTTCTTTGATATAGTTTTTATTTTGTTAGCAAACCAGTTTCCAAATTATTAGCTAACACTAGAAGTATGTTCTTTTGTAGGTACAGGGTACTGGGAATTTACTCCTAATTTATTAATTAATAATAACAAATAATTTTTATTTTTCACTTTGGAAAATAATACATTTCAAACAATTTCTAGACTTTAAAATGTAGAATGATGTCCATGTTCTATTTTAACTTAAAAAAGTCATGTTCCATGGTAGAAAAAGGCTCTTTTTTGTAGTAAAATTTTCTGCAAGTTTATTAAGAGACTTTTAGCAAAGAGGTTGACTGTAAATCAATAACCAATCAAATTATAGAATGTGAAATATATTTGCCTAAAATTAGCAAATCTCCATTTTTAAACACAGATGATAATTAATTAAACTGTTTAATAATATTTTAGACTACAGTAAAAATATATTTATTAGTTATACTGCATCACTTAAATAAATCAAATTTTGAGTCTATTGAAATGCTATTATTTAAAAATAAAAAAAATATAAAGTAATTCTATGGTTTTATTTAATAACAGTAATACGTTATTATATTGTAATTAAGAAAATTAATTTATATGTCAGACCATATGTGAGCATGCCCACACACAACCTGGCAAGAGAGCTGACACATATGTTGAACATTCTAATTATGTACTCCATAGAAGGATTTATCTACTAAGTTTAATTTACTTATTTTTATTCTTTAAAATTAATAATCATTAGACCACAACAATGGTTCAAACAATACCCTTAAAACATCAAGATTTCAATTGATTAGAATTTAAAATTTTTAGCTAATGGACTGATAAAATATGGCTTTATGAATAGTTTAGGTAGGGTTAGAAAAGTAGTTATATATATATATATATATATATATATATATATATATATATATATATATATATATATATATATATATATATAATAGGTTATTTTTTAACATATAATTTTGATGTTAAAGGTAGTAGAGGTTTAACCCCAGTAGATGAGACTATAAAGATATATTAGATAGTTTGAACTCACTGTAAGGTGGATTAAATATAAAATGATAAAATAAGTTGTTTAAAAGATAATATTGATTTTTTTTTATTATATTTAAAAAATACTACAGAGATAGAATAGCTTAATTATAACAGTAAATATTTTATATTATAGATTTAAAGTAATTATTTTGTTTAAAACATTGTTTAAAAAATAATTAATTTAATATTAGTTTAAAATATGCTTACAAAAAATTAGGGGAAAAAACTTTAATTTTAGCTTGTTAACAAAAATTTGATACATAATAATGTGTAACAAATTTTTAAGTCTAGAGATGATATTACCAAAGTAATGAATAAAATTATTATCATTTTATTTAAATGTAATATTTTATTTTAATACAATTTCAGGTTATTTAAATATTTAAAAAATATTTTAATAAGGATATTTAATTTTTAGATAAAAATATACATTTAAGATATTAAATAATTTGATAATATTTAATATTGGTGACTCATAGTTTTAAAACTTAATTTTAATAATTGATATTAATGTAGTTATGTAAATTATCAAATTTGTACAAGCAGTATTGACCAATGAAATGATTAGATTAAGACCAGTATAAAGAGAAATGTTGAAGCCAGTCTAGACAGTGATTCTTAGTAATTTCAGTGATTTAGAGATTTGGATTAAGACAGATTTAGCTTGAAATTTATAACTATATTTTTTATATTGTGACAGTAGTAATTTATTTTAAATTATTATTTTACTTAAATGTGTTTGTGAAAAATATAATTGCAATAACTTTAAATAAAGATTCACTAAACACCAAATTTTTCTATCAGTCTATTCTCTCTTGAACTTAACTTAGGATCTCAATAATTTATGAAACATGATAGTAGCTACTTAAATATTAAGATTATGAACACTAAATGGATTGGAATATATGGCAACACCAGAGATTTATGCAAGGACTTTAAAATTTTTATAAATAGTATGTCTGTATGAGTGAACATATTTTTGCAATAACTTTATCATATTACAATGAAAATAATTTATTAAAGTCAAATAAGAGTTCAGATATTTATTAAAAATCATTATCATAATATTAAATTTTAAAGAAAGAAAAGGAAATTAAGACTGCAGCTAAGTTTAAAAACTGAATTTAAAATGTTTTATGGTATGAAGAATGTCTGTTTTATTATATAATTGATAGTAATAATTTACATTTAATTTGTCTTTAAAGTAATCAAATTGGATTTACATTTTAAGAATGATGTATTTAAAGACAAATTAAAACAATATGACTTTTGAATGTTTTTTATGCTTTTAAAAGGATTTGCTATGATCAAATCAATAAATAAAATTAATTACTTTAAAAAATAATTTTATCTGGAAATAATGAGCGTTGATACGATTTTTTAGAAGATTGAAATTATATCAGTAAATAAATGCTTGAATGATATAGCTGTCATTTTACCTGGAAAAAAACAATATTTAGTGAAAAAATATACATTTTTAAAAGGACAAACAAATCTTTAAAAAAAAAAAGAAATATTTATTTTAATTCATAAACTACATATCTGCTGATAAATGTATTAAATAAATAATTTATATTGTATAATGTCTGCTACTAATGTTGTTGACCAATGGAAAATGGAAGTATTACTTATATTATATTTATTGCAATATACCTGCTATACACAATGGCCAAAATGATAGATTTTGTTAGATTTTACTGGATTTTATTATTATTATTTCTACATTTCTTCAAATAGTGCCAAAACAAAAATATGATTTGTTGTCAAATCTGTCCAACTCTAACTAGGCAATGGAACTATTCATGTCATGCAAGATTCCAGACAAGCATTCAACTTATAAGCAAGAGATAATGAAAAAGAAGTCTTTTGTTTATGTCTAACATTGATATTTATAGAATATTACATTTTTTAAAAACATTTTTGAAAGTAATCTATTGTTATTATATCTTAAATTTAAACTTAAAATAGATTAATTTTATTATTATTAAAATGTTAAATAATAAAAATGGGTATTCAGAAAGTAATTTTCTGAACAAGGTAAATCTGGATGTTAAATTCATAATTATATAAGAAATTCAAGCATTGAAAGTGATGTAATTAGAGACATAATCTGTGAACATTGATTATATATATATATATATATTTACTAAGACTGTAACCTCAAGAATATGCATGTAAAGGTTACAGCCTTAGTAAATATTACTTATGTAATCAGTGGGCATTTAAATATATATATATATTAAAAGATATTGCTGGGTTAACGTGAACTATTACTTCTGAAGATAATGAGAAGAGTCTAAAATATCTTGACTTGATTTTATGGATGGAAGGTAATAAAATTAATAATAAAATGGTGTTGAAACCATTATCAATTAGAGGAATTGTTCTTTCCAAATTCAAATGTTCCACTTACCTATAAATAGACTGGTTTTAGAACATTTTTTTTTAGAAATGATGTTTTGTGTAAATTTCAGAGTGATAAAATGATTAATATTGAAAGATATGTGAATGATTTATTAGGTGTGGGATATAGTAGGACAAATATTTTATGTGCACTATATAGGTTTAGAAATAGATGGAGAAGATATAATATGAAAAAGAAGAGATAGATAGCATTGCCTTATGTAAAGGATATTGTTTGTAATAAGATTACATCATTGGTATCTGCTGATTTTAATGTTGCATTTAACGCGTGCAAATACTAGAAAGTTGGTTATTAATGTGAAAGATTCTATTGATAAAAACAATAAATGTAATATTATATCTGTTTTTTTTTGTTAATAATAGAACATTAATCACAAATCAACATTAATTAATATTTTAGACAAATCCCATTATCCTTCCTCATAATTAACTGGGGGAAAAAATTGCAGGAAAAAAATTGAACAATTAAAAATGAAAATGATAAATAATACATATATTACTTTTAGCAAATTTAAATATCTTCATTAATCAATATAACTATAACAAAATATATAAATAAATACAAAAATGTATATAAATATGGATATATAATATAAATGTATATAAATAAATGAACTTTAAAAACTACAACCTTTTAAATATAACATTTACAAAAAGAAAATCAAGTCAGATGTCACATGACCTAATTTAATAAGCTTGTATTGATAAATGTTATATTACAGAGCTCACAAAATAAGCCAGTAGCAGAAAACAGTCTAGAGTTGGGGATATTTTCAAAGCTTGCTAAGAGCTTGTTTTGTGAGCTCTATATATAACATAATAAATATAACTTTTAAATAATAATTTCATTACACAAATTATAAAATAATGGTACTTGTGTATTATTCATGCAACAAAGAGAAGATAGGAGGCCTTTTCACATGTGCAAACTTGTGATTGAAAAAAATAAACCTTGCAATGATGTATATTGAAATACATGTCAAAAAGATGATTCTTTTTAGAATGGCTTACTAGTTTTAAAAAGTAGGATAAGAATTAATTTGGTATGTTTGTTTACTTGCTTTAATATTCTTATTGAATTCTTTAAATTTTTCATTTCAATTTGATTTTGTTTCCTTTTGTCATAGCATTGGTCGGGAATTGAACCTGAAACAAATGTCTGCATGCAACTGCTTGCTTGCAAGACAGCTGCACTAACCTTTTGGCTAACAACACTTGACAATTAGTAGAAGGTTTCAAATATACATAGACAATATGGAAAATATATTACTAAATTTTTTTATGTAATTACCAAAAGTCAATGTTGTCTTGAATATTTTTACAAAATGTCTTAAAAAGTTCAGCAGTCTATGAAACTGAAAAAAAAGTTAATTTTTATTTTACATCTATAGTATCTATTTTTTAAATTAGAATTCTTTATAATAAAACATTTTTTTCTTCTTCTTCTTCTTCCTTTTTCTGTTTGTTAAACAATTTGATAATCTTGGCTTTTTATTCCAAGTAAAAAGTAATCCAGATATTACTTTTCTAATAAACACTAATGAATTTTAAAACTATTTAGAATAGATCACAAAAATTACATCTGCACATATTACAGATTGAATAGAAAAACTGAATTTGGTTATTGTGTAATCAATCTGGGATTCAATTTGGGGCCAAATAATTATATCAGAATGATCTTTAAGCCAATCTAGCTAGTATTGTTAACTGCAATAAATAAGGAAGAAAAACAACAAGCTCTCATCTCCCACCCAATACTCATTTGTCAGTTGCAAAAAGTTTGTTCTTTTTTTTTTTTCAAAATCTGTTTTGATTGCAATTATTTTGCATTTTTTAGATTTGACAAATGATGAAAGCCTTTTTTCACCAAGGAAAAATCAACAAGGCTGAATTCTTTCACAACAGTTGATATTTGGTGACATATGCAGAGAGATCATGGCAGTTAAAGATTGGATGGTGTTGGTGACACTTAGAAATTGGTGGATCCAGAAAATGTCCTTCTCAGTCAAAAGACATGGGGTTGGTACCAGAAACAGCAGTGCGGAAGTTACATCTTTCCAATACTTGCCAAATTTATGTGGCATCATTTGCAGAAAAATGATCACACATTTTTTTCTAGACATATAAAACAATTTTTCCACCTGCATGAAGAAATGTCTTATAATTGATGTATGCTTCTTGTTGTGAATTATTTGTTTCATGTATTTACAAAAAAAAGGATAGGTTTTTTTTTAAATTTTGGTTATTCAACTTTTTCCGTTTGCATGAAAAGCAGTAATAAAAGTTTTATAATTTATTTATTGGTCTGAATTATTATTTTTTTTTTAAATCAAAAAAATATGTTTCATAGTATTTTTTTTGGAAAATCTCGACACACTTTGCATTTTTGGAGAGAACATTTGTGTCAATTTTCTGTGGTCAATGGAAATTTTGGTAAAACTGACTGTTAGCAGCCACAGCATTTCGCCTTCTATTTTTAAAAAACTGAACTATATTTTTTTCATACTAAGTGTATCTAACTATACTAAATGTATCTAACTATAAATATACTAAATTTAACTATAAATATAGTTCAGTTTTTTAAAAATAGAGGGCAAAATATTGTGCCGCTTACAGTCAGTTTTACCAAAATATCAATTTGTTTGTTTAAATTCGATTAATTACTGTTATTTATTATGGTGTAAGTAGCATATATATATATTATGGGTTTTTGTAAATATTATTTAATAAAATTATAATTTAGTGATTGTTTTATGCATCTGTAAAGTACCATTTGGGAGTTTATTTGGTATTTTTGAGTCAATCTATTTTCAGGGGTCGAGAACGTGTAGTCTTTAAGATAGATAAAAAAAAATTTTTGCATGTTTATGTTAAACTGCCGATAACTTTGTAAATCTTGTGAAAAGTGTACCCACATTGGTATGTGTTGTTAAAAAACTATTTCTACACATTTTTTTGAAATTGATTGAATTAAGTACAAAGCTTCCTCATCTGCATATGTGTAGATTTAATAGAAGTGCATATATAACTTATATATTATTTATTTTTTGGTCCTTTTTTTAAAATATTGTGTACTATTCCTGTAACATACTATTCTTGTAACAAAGAAAAGATAGCAAGCTTTTCATATTTATATCAATGCATTGAAAACTTTGTAAATAATTGCCAAAATACCAACATTGAAAATTACCAGTGTATTGTTATGAATATAAAAAGGCTTTCTATCTTCTCTTTATTGCAGGAATAGTACATAAGTATCAAAATAATTTTTATATGTGATAGAAAAAAAATAACACCTAACAACAATTCCATACTTTAAAATCAAAACTTAAAAATTAAACATGAAAATGATCTATTATATAATTATTGTGTGTCACCATCTTTAAAATTGAAATGTAATAAAAACTACTTTTATTTTTTTTTATTTTAAGTAATATTCTTTATTAAAACCATACAAAGAATATTTACATAATTGCAAGAGATATGTATGGTTCAATTTACACAATTCATTCAAAATTTCACAATATTCAGAGCATTGTTCTCTTTACCTGATACTTCTTAAATATTAATTTACTAAACACTGATTTTTAAATTGTCTTTCTTTCCTTTACCCATTAATTATAGACTGGAAAAAGATGATTTACTTCTAAATTTCACATACCGATGAAGCAGTTCCTCCCCATACTCATTCTATAGTATTTTGGGGCCAATATTTTAAGCACATGTTGAAGTAACCATCCTGATTTCTATCCAGCTTTCTCAGCCAATTAAAATTTTTATTATCAAATACTAATGCACATCTTATTGTCCATATAGTTTTCAACGTATGAATAATTACCATTGCAGTATGCGGATCAAAACGCATCACATATTTTCTTAACAGATATTTGAGATTTATTATTGGCATGTGAAAGACCTTCGATCTCAGTTCCCGAAATGCATAGCATTCTTCTAGCAAGTGCAGGAATGTTTCACTGTTTATCTTACAAAAAGTATATACTTCATCTAAACCCATTCCCAGACTTTTATTAATATAAGAAGTGGTAGGCAAAATTCCATTTATAAATTTAAAAATGAATTTCATGACTGTCTGTGGTGTATATATCGATTGAATTTTTTTTAGAACATTTTTCACTGACTACCGAGTTGCTCCCTCAATTTGCATATTATGAAACTAAATTTAAATATACAATAATTGTACAAATTGATAATTATATATAAAAGTTATTTTACGTTTTAAATTGATGTTATTTTAAAATGTATTTTTTTAAGTGCAAAGTATATGTATAATTGTACCTATATATATTCATTTATAAATATGCATATGTTATGTGTGCATGTATATTTGGAGCTGCATACATTTATTTATAAATATGTGTATGTTTGAACACATTTGTGCTTTTATTTAGATATTTTATACAGTTAAATTAATTGATGAATGTATTTAAATATACTAGTAATTAAAAATAATATTTTCAGAATTCATTTATTCAATTATTGTTTATCATTTTTATTTTCAATTTTAAATTTTTTTCTTTGTAATTATTTTTTGTAATCAATTCTGAAAATGGCTAATGACATTTGGCTGAAATATTAGTTACTGTTGTTTTGTAAATAATGTTATTTTATTCATAAGAAAAAAAATACTGTGATAGGTTTTATATTTTAAAATTATTTTGTAAAAAGAAAAAAGTATAACATAGCATGTTGACTGATGATGATTATAGTATTACTGTATATTTGGGATAGGGATAATCTTTAGTTTAATAAATGTTTAATAAAAATAATTAATATATTTTTTTAATTGGATTTTTCATAGAGTTTGATACTTGTAATAACCTTAAAAAATTGCTACCCACATGCACTTAACAATGATGAAGATATATATGAGATTGTGATCTGGCCTAACTGATGAGTGTTGGTTGAGCATGAAATATGCATCTTGGGGGTCATTTATAATCTTTACATGTAATGAAGAATTAAATTGCAAAATATATTCTAATTATTATCATCAAATTTTTCACAATTGTCAATCCACAACAGGATGAAGTCTTCTACAAATTTAATACAGGTTTACTGATTTCTAACATCTCTTCTCCACATCATAACAGTAAACTTTCTTGCTTCAGTCATCCATCTCTTGCAATCTAGTTTAAGATTTCAACTACCCATCTATTACCATCACCTTTAGCAATGTGTTCAGCCCAGTTCCATGTCAGACACTTCTTTCAATGATTTCAGTAACACATGTTTGTTTTGTCACCCATATATTGCATTATCAATCTTTTATTGCCTACTCCTAACATACATCTTTTTATATTTTCTTGAGTAGTGTGAACTCTTTTTGTGTTGATGTTCTGATAAGTAGCATAGACTCATTAAAAATCTTCTGTTTCAAACACTTAGACAGATTTCCTTTTAATATTAAGTTACTTCTACCAATAGCACTCTAAACAAGCTTACTTTGAATAATTTTGCCCATTATGTTTCCAACAGTATCAATAATTTGACCAAGATTTTTGTACTTGTTAACTTCTTTTAATTCATAACTACTAATATCTACTTTCTTCATTTGAAAAAAAAAAAAACATTGACCATTACTTTACTGAACTGGTATTTTTCTGCCAGCTCATAATCATATATATATATATATATATTGTAACCGGACCCCCATACAACTCTTTTATTATGTCAGTTGTAACAATTTTCTGATGAGCATGCTGTAGGAAGGAACTATCAATTGACATTCCTAATGCAGATGTTAATGGCACCTACAACAATATTTCCTGCTCATCAGAGGATGTAGTACCATAGAGACTGGGAACATCTAAATATTTCTGTTTGGTTTCCCAAAAAGCGCCATTAGAGTTCCGTCTCACTACAACCTGACTGGCCTAGGTCTAGTTATGTCAGACGTAGCTCAGAAGGCATGAGATTCTCATGAACCAGTGCTATAACTGATGAGTCATGCAATAAAACAAAACAAAACTGGACAACTGGATAACCAATTTAATTTTTAGTAACAAAAAAATTTATTAAATAACAATTAATTAGCAATTTCTAACGAAGTTCATTTTTATCCACATGATAACTCATTTTCATTTTACTTATGAAAGAGCTAGAAGCAGTTCTTTTTTCTTTATCAATAGTTCATTTACAAGTTCATTTATGAGAAGACGTTTGGAAACAGTCTAATTCAACAATAGTTCATTTTTGAATCCCTTTATGAGAAGAAGCTTGGAAATATTCTAATTCAACAATAGTTCATTTTGAATTCATTTATGAGAAGAAGCTTGGAAATATTCTAATTCAACAATAGTTCATTTTGAATCCATTTATGAGAAGAAGCTTGGGAATATTCTAATTCAACAATAGTTCATTTTGAATCCATTTATGAGAAGGAGCTTGGGAATATTCTAATTCAACAATAGTTCATTTTTGAATTCCTTTATGAAAAGAAGCTTGGGAGCAGTCAAGCATTTATGGTTTATACAATAATTCATTTTTTTATGAATTATTATTGATTGGTAAACATTTAAACTCAGCAATTCTTGGTTTGTGGAGCATTAATCATTTGGTAATTGAAGCATTTATAATTTAATCAAATATAAAAGTATATTCATACACATAAACTCTGTTTGGCTTTTGGAGCATTTATCATTTAGTAATTGAAGCATTTCTAATTTAGTCAAATATAAAAGTATATTCATACACATAAACTCTGTTTGGCTTGTGGAGCATTTATCATTTAGTAATTGAAGCATTTCTAATTTAGTCAAATATAAGAGTATATTCATACACATAAGTTCTGTTACATTATCCAGATAGAAGTAATATGCAATTAAAGCATTTCTAATCCATATAGCAAATACGTTCAAATATTTTTATAAATAAATTTGCGTATAACCATTTTATAACTTCATTTTATAACGTATGATAAACATGTTCTAATATTTTACAAATAAATTCTACGTAATTATTTCATAACTTCACTTTATAACGTATGATAAAGATGTTTTAATATTTTATAAAACAAATTCTATGTAATTATTTTATAACTTCACTTTATAACATATGATAAAGATGTTTTAATATTTTATAAAACAAATTCTATGTAATTATTTCATAACTTCACTTTATAACGCATGATAAAGATGTCTTAATATTTTATCAAACAAAATGTATGCAACCGTTTCATAACTTCACTTTATAATCTATGATAAAGATGTCTAAACATTCCTATAACATAATTACCTTCCAGTTTTGCAGTCCAGTTTACTCAGAAAGAAGGTGGGTTATTTCATCAATGGAAAGTCATGGCACAGCATGGAGATATTGAAGCCGCTAATTTACCCCATTGTTATTATAATTCCTCTAGCAAAGCTTTCTTTTTCCATTTTAATGTGTCAAAAGAATTAAGTAATACACTTTTTTTTTAAAAAAATTTAATATGTTCTGCCTCTCTGTGTAAAACGAGAGAGAAAAAAAAGTTCTTTTCTTCCAACGATGTGCCTAATTTGAATAATGCCTCAGTTTAACTCAAGTATCTTTTTTCTTTCTTTTTACTGATTGGATAATTAATTTCTTTTTTTTTTTTGAGACAGATAAAAAAAAAAATAAGACGATATAACATTTTATTCTAATCCATCAATCAAAATTAAAAATATGATTTTTTTTTTTAACAAATCACAGCTTTATTGCGTTCCCAATTAGACTGAATCACGCTAGACATTTTTAAATGGGGGGGGGAATCTTATGAATATTTATATGAGAAACAGCATATCTGTTTCAATATATATATATATATACACATATTTTGTAAAAATAAAATATATATATTGTAATAAACTTATTTTATTAGAAATAAATAAACACACACATATATATTTTGTTAAAATATAAATATTGTTTTATAATATACAATTTAAAAAAAATAAATTAACACTTAGTTTTAAAATGGGGATTTAAGAAGTTAAAATAAATTAGATCAAGATCTTGCTTATTGATAAAAGTTTGTCTTTTGTTTAGTCTTTAAACAAAATTCTTAAAGATAAAATGTAAGAGAAAGCAATTAGTTCTATTGTTGAAACTTTGACAGTGAAGGTATTTTTATGCTATCTATTACACTGATCAATTGGAATGTTTCTTTGGAATTTTACAATAAAATATGAAATAAAAGAAGAGATTATTAAAGGTGTGAACTGAGACTTTGGAAGAAAAAATATATAATTACGGACTTTACTTTTGTTCAAAAATTAATTAGATTTCTGCCGAAGTCAAAATCTAATTTATAAGTTTCAATTCGGCTCAGACTGTTGAATAGTAAAGACTTATAAAAGCATAAGAAGAAAATGTTGAATGGCTAGAACTAACACAACTTTCCTTTTTGGGAACCTCTTGCTATTGCCACCTGGAACTGCCTTGTAAATGCCAGAAATAGAGGACTAGCCAAGGAGAAAGGACGGGAAGAATATATGGACAAACCATGAAGAATATAGAGTGGAATATTCCACCCACACAGGATCTACACTGATCGATCAGGGTAAAGAGACTTTTTTTTTGTTGTAATTTCAAGAAACATTTGCGTAATAGATTTAAAAAAAAAAAGAAAGAAAAGCCTTCACTTTAAATATCTCAAGGTTTCAGCAATAGAAAGGGGGGGGATATAGTCTTTAAGTAGATGTACTTACTAATTTAAATTAACCCACATTATATTGGTTTTTTTATTATTTAATTTTTTTGTTACAGCCTATTAATTAAACTTACCTTTAGTTTCTATGATTGTTGTTTTTATAATGTATAGATAGGGATAAGAAAAATTTTATACTCAATCTAAGGGCAAGTAAAAGATTTAACATTAGAAAGAGGAGGTTTGAGTGTGTTTATTTTTAACAAACGCACTCTTATAGTAAGTCACCCTTGAGTTCACTCATAGATATATACCATGATATTTGATAAAATATTGTATAATTGGTAAAGTGATGGCACATGGTCCTTCGAAAACGATAAATGTTAAGTCTTGATTAGAAAGAAAAAGGATCGGGTGGGTTTGATTTGACAAATGCGAGGGAAGGGAATAACCAACAAATAAAATAAAGGTATAATAAATATTTCAACAATATTTAAGTGTCGATCTGTTTTTTTTTTTTTTTAGTTATTATAATTAATTCTTATCTTTCATTTTGTAGTCTTTTGGTCCGTTAAAAAAAGAAAATAATTTTAAGGTTTGCAATTGGTGATTGCCATTCGTAAATAAATTAACCGTTATTAAAAAAATTTTATATTACGGTCTAGGCAGAAATGTTTAGTGGCACCATCGAACGGCCACCGTACATTGCAATCTCGTAAAATTTAAGACCATAACAAAATGTTTTGTTACAGAGGGTAGGAGTGGGTAAAATTAAAGAAAATGGCATCTCAACATGTAGGGCTCATTAACTAAATAAACCGCTTGAGATTGGGGTAAAAAGGGAGTAAGGCAGGTTCGGGTAGTTAGGGTGAGGAGTTAGTGTCCCAATGGGGGAGAGTTTTGAGTTTGAAATAAAGAAAAAAGAAATAGAATGAGTGAAGAGGAAAGTACCATAGAAATCCTGTTGGTGACATTTAAAAACCCCGAGCGTTATCAGTTTGAAGAAATACTAAAAGCTATCACTGAGCTAAAAGAAATAGTAGTCAAAGATAGGGAAGAAATTAAGGAAATGAAAGTAATGATCCAAGACCTCAGAAAAGACGTAAATGAATTAAAAAGGAAAGAAAAAAGAGAAACGGTGAAAAAAAATATGAGGGGAATATAGTAAGCGCAGGTTACGAAGGAAATAAGGTTACAGAAGAAAAGATAGAAAGTGAAAGGAAAGAACAGACCGTAGGGGAAATAGAATCAAATCCAAAAAGAAAAGTAAGAGATTTGAATCAAAGTATAATGGAAAGGACACCTAATGAAGTAGAGGAAGAAGCTAAATCTGAAATGCCATTATTAGCAAAATTTAGCCAAATAAGAGTATTTAAAGGCGATGGGGCAGAAAACCCATTCAACTATTTGGATAGCTTAGATAATTTTTTTTATTTCCATAAGTCATATGAAAAGAAGAAGGTCATTATAGTGATGAGCCATTTAAGTGGTCTTGCATGAGAATGGTGGAAGGCGGTGAACTATAGTCCTCAAACATTCCAAGAATACAAACGATGATTCTGAGAGGTTTCTGGAGCGTGGAAAAACAAAAGGCTATACGTATATAAACATCATGGAAAAAATATAGAGTGGATAGAAATTAAACCTATAGCCAGTTTTTTCAATGACAGGCAGTGAAACTTAGAGCACTGGAGGCTTACCCAATGGATCAATTCCAGATTGTAAGGACTATAAGATATAATCTTCCGATGGGGGTTCAGCGTAGGTTGGCTGAGAACTGATGTTTGTCAATAGAGGAAGACTAGAGATATTAGGCAATATGGAGTATAGTGAGCCAGAAAAAGGGAAAGATTCTATAGTTAGGTGGGGAAATTGTAATGAACCCACGGGGAAGAGTAAATATAGTCCTAAGAAAGAATGGGAAAAAACTCCATAGCATGATTGAGTTTTTTTTTAAGTTTTTTTTGTTTGTTGGAAAAGGGTGCAATGAGCTGGTATTTTTCTGCCAGCTCATAATCACACAGATATATACACACATATTTTGTAAAAATAAAATATATACATTGTAATACTTATTTTATTAGAAATAAATAAACACGTACATATATATTTTATTAAAATATAAATATCGTTTTATAATATATAATTTAAAAAAAATAAATTAACACTTAGTTTTAAAATGGGGATTTAAGAAGTTAAAATAAAGTAGATCAAGATATTGCTCTATGATAAAAGTTTGTCTTTTGTTTAGTCTTTAAACAAAATTCTTAAAGATAGAAAGTAAGAGAAAGCAATTAGTTGTATTGTTGGGACTTTGACAGTGAAGGTATTTTTATGCTATCTATTACGCTATCAATTGGAATATTTCTTTGGAATTTTACAATAAAATATGAAATAAAAGAAGAGAATATTAAAGGTGTGAACTGAGACTTTGGAAGAGAAAAAAAATATAATTACGGACTTTCCTTTTGTTCAAAAATTAATTAGATTTCTGCCGAAATCAAAATCTAATCTATAAGTTTCAATTCGGCTCAGACTGTTGAATAGTAAAGTCCTAAAAAAGTGCAAGGAGAAAATGTTGAATGGCTAGAGCTAAGAGAACTTTCCCTTTTGAGAACCTCTTGCTATTGCCACCTGGAACTGCCTTGTAAATGTCGGACATAGAGAGCTAGCCGAGGAGAAAGGACTGGAAACAATGAAGAATATAGAGTGGAATATTCCACCCACACAGGATCTACACTGATCAATCAGGGTAAAGAAACTTTTTTGTTGTTGTAATTTCAAGAGACATTTGTGTAATAGATTTAAAAAAAAAAAAAGAAAGAAAAGCCTTCACTTCAAATATCTCAAGGTTTCAGCAATAGAAAGGGAGAGATATAGTCTTTAAGTAGATGTACTTACTAATTTATATTAATCCACATTATATTGTCTTTTTTATTATTTAATTTTTTGTTACGGCCTATTAATGTATATATAGGGATAAGAAAAATTGTATACTTGATCTAAGGGCAAGTAAAAGATTTAACATTAGAAATAGGAGGTTTGAGTGCATTTATTTTTAACAAATGCACTCTTATAGTAAGTCGCCCTTGAGTTCACTCAGATATATACCATGATATTTGATAAAATATTGTATAATTGGTAAAGTGATGGTGCATGGTCCTTCAAGAACGATAAATGTTAAGTCTTGATTAGAAAGAAAAAGGATCGGGAGGGTTTGATTTGAAAAATACAAGGGAAGGGAATAATCAACAAATAGAATAAAGGTATAATAAATATTTCAACAATATTTAAGCGTCGATCTGTTTTTTTTTTTAGTTATTATAATTAATGCTTATCTTTCATTTTGTAGTCTTTTGGTCCGTTAAAAAAAAAAAATAATTTTAAGGTTTGCAATTGGTGATTGCCGTTCGTAAATAAATTAATGGTTATTATAAAAAAAAAATTATATTATGGTATAGGCAGAAATGTTTAGTGGCGCCCTCGAACGGCCATCGTACATTGCAATCTCGTAAAATTTAAGAGCGTAGCAAAATGTTTTTTCCTAGCATTTATCTTTATCCAAACTTTTTTGCTTTCATCTGATAATGCTGCTAACATTTTCTGAAACACTGAAACATTATTTCCAAAAACAATTACATCATCTACAGAATTTAAATAACTTAAATAATCTCCATTTACTTTTAATCTTTTACCTTTCTATTTTCATCTATAAATTCCTTAATTTAAAACTGTTCTAATGTTTTGGAGATGTGGAGTCAGTCTGTAACACACCTTTTTTAAAGTTAATCTTAATAGTATAGCTATGTAGTTTAATCATGAATTCTGTATTTTGATAAGTACTGATTCTATATCTTGAGGATTCAATATTTTAATCATTGAAGAAATGTTTATAGAATCAGATGCTTTCCATTATCACAAATCCAAAACATAGTGACAATTCATATTCATTGGTCCTTTCTATAACTTTTCTCAATACCTGGATGTGATCCATGTGTCAAAACAATTTTTAAATCGTGCTTGTTCTTTTGATTGGTTAAAATATAAAATCCACTGTGATGAATTGTAATTATCTTGGTAAATGTTTTGTTATAAAATTGACAAAAACTGATAAGTTAGTAATTTGTAATATCTTCTTTATTATTTGTTTTTAAATATCAAAATTACAAGTGCATTTTTTCAATCATCTAGTGCATCTTTATCATTTAGACATTTGGTATACAACTTTGGCAACAATTTTTCTATTTCATAATCTGCTTATTTTAAGATATATTTTAATATAAAACCTTATATCTTAATTAAATAGCAGGCCCATAAACGTAGTTAAAATGCAACCATTCATAGTAATAATTGTGTACTTGAATTGAATAAAACTATAATTTCATATATAAATTTTGTAAACACACCTTAGTAAGTGGTTTGATATAAAATAACTTCTTTATATATATATATAAACATTTACGTTAATCTTCAAAATTATTACATCCACATTTTTTTTTGATTTTTTTTGGCTTGTAATAATTTTAATTTAATTTTTATCTAAATATATAAAATTTTATTTAAAAAAAATGTTTTTTTATAAATTTCCAGATTTTGAATTGTTTAATAAATATATATGCTAATAAATACATATACCCAAACAATATTATACATATTACTTGTAATATTATTATAATAAATTGTATAATGTCTTGGAAATGTAAAACTACATTTTTTGAAAATTCATATTAATACATATTTTAAAACATTCTATCTTTCCGAATATCTTAAAACATTAAAAAGATTTAAATTTGTGACAAACGTCATAAATCAACTTCTTTAATGCTACATGATAATTTAAGATAAAACTAGACGGAGGAAAAAATCAATAAAACATTGATTCAATATGAATTTGATATTCGGCTTAAAGTTTTATAACATTAAAATTTTAGAATATTTTCCTTGTAAAATTTAAAAAAAAAAATTAAAACAGACACTCATATATTTTCATACTTTGGTTTTATCTTTATCTTATTAATTATTTAACTTATATATATATGAAAATAAATAACTGAATATTATATAAATAATATTAACGTTAATTTTTATTCAGGCCCTCTTTTGAAATTTTTACAAACTTTCAAATGGGATGTGATCCAGCTTTTTTCATTGATTGAGATACTTTTATATGAAAAGAATAACCTATCATCATGTTTGCGTAGTTTCAGAAATAACTTCTCTCATATTGCTAAAGAGTGCATGAGACCAAATTGTCACAAAAACCTAAGTTAAAAGCGATCCCAGTATATCTATGGAAAATCATTGCAGCTTCATAATATCTAACTGTATGAAAATATAGGTAGAAAACCCTTTTTAATCCTATTTTTATTGTGATTATGGTGGGAAATTCTTCTATGAAAATGGTTTTCCACAAAATATGCTAATTCCAGCCACATGCGTTCCATTTATGTTTTTTAAAATATAATCTTTTACTAATGAAAAGGTACAATGCTATGCCTCAGTGACAATACAAATAGTAGATAATACAAAATTATGATGATGTAAAGCCTAAACTGTCCTGACATCCTGAAAAAAAGTTTGTTCATGCTGTGCAAAATATGCCTTATCTCTTTAAAGTGAAAAAGTTTAAAATGTTGAAAATCAAAGGAACCCAAACTTGGAGGTAAAGAAATTTGAGAAATGATTTTTTAAAAAAAGACTATTGTGCTAGCATAAGTCTATCATATTTGAAAGGTATTTGAAGAATAAGTTTGATAATTAATGTTGTAAGATTTGTTTATTTTTATTTTTTATAAATGTATTTAGGCCTTAAAGTAATTTTATCCTCATATTATATTTGTCAAATATTTTTTGTTATTGTTATCTAATACATTATTATAATGCATGCTGATTTGGTTTATATATATATATATATATATATATAGAGAGAGAGAGAGAGAGATAATGAGTACTGATTCTGCAGGTTTGGTCATGGGTATTGGTTGTTTAAGATGGAGTGAAAAGTGAATACAAATTGAAAATCCTAAGTTCAAACACCTCCATTTACTATAGTAAACATTCAGTATACTGATTGAATAGGGTAATTATATATATATATATATGATATTAAATAGGGTAATTATATATATATATATATGATATTAAAGTTGTTAGCAATATATATGGAAACCCTTATAAATTACTTTTTTTTTTGAATAAAGCTTCTCAATGTAATATTTTTCTGACACATCAGGTGTAACACTTATTTTTACTATATCAGTACATGGATATAACTAATTAAGGAAACTGTTTTAATACATTAAATGTTTTTTATTATAAAATTAAATTTATGTCTGTCCACTCTTATTTAAGTTAATTTCATTTTAAAATAATGATCATGAAATATAACTAATGTTTCTTTTACAGTTATTCAGTATGATTATAATTTGAGAATATGTTAATCAGCAACATTGTTTTGATTATTAAATAAAAACCAAGATCAGAATCTCAGACTTTTCTTTGTTAAATAAAACATTTGCCTAACTTTTTCCTCATGTTTCATATTTTCATCCATTCATACTTCATACTCATATATATATATATATATATATATATATATATATATATATAATGAAATAAAACACATATATATATATATATATATATATATATATATATATATATAATGAAATAAAACATTGGAATTAACTCCCCAATTTTTAGTATTACCAGTATATAAATAAATAAAAATTATAGCTAGCTTACAGCATGATTGCCATCTTGAATCACATTTATTTATTGGTATATTGAAAATTGTGGAGTTAATTCCAATGTTTTATTTTTTATATATTATCTTGTCTGATAGTATTGATAGAAGTGATAATAAAAATATGATTTTAATGTGCTTACTATTTATATATGGTAATTTAATTTTACAATATATATTTAATATGCCTGAACATGATATGCATGCAAGGAGTTGAAACATAGAAACAAAAACGAAACATAACATACAATTTTAACCAGATTAAATGTGCAATAGATAATAAATGTAACTAGGTAGTCAATCTATAAAAAATACTTATCCACCCTTTTCATTTTAAATCTTATTTTACTTTTACTGAACTAAAATGCATAGTTAAATAAATATTTTATAATTTTCCTTCCATTTACACAAAATTGTAAATTAAAGACACATAAAGATATAAATTAACTTGACAATGATTACATAAATGTGGTTAAAACATAAAAAAATAAAACAAAACATTCATTTATTTAAGTATTAGATACAAGTAAAATGAAAGATAATTTAAAAAAAAGGGATAGGTTAATGGTCTTACAGAATTTTAAATATAATTTTTAAAATCTTAAAATATTTAGTTTTACCTTTTATATAAGCAACCTTCAGTTTGAAAGAGGCATTATATAAAATTTGAAATATTTTAATAATATTTAATGTGTTAAAAATCTAATTTATTAAAAAAAATTACAATTTAATACTCATTTACTTTCTACTGACAAAAACCTCTGAGCCTTCAACTAGTTTTCTTTTTTACATGCATATTGCTTGAATCTTTAAAAAATATCTAGTGTTTGGTTTATATTAAGATAGCTAATCCTCAAACTTTAATGGGCAGACTTCAATCTACTCAACTCTTCAACTTTTCATCCATCCATACCATTAAAGGTCTGATGATGGAAAATCCAAATACCTTGCTGATGCCACTATTATTTTCATACCAATGTTGGCTTTAAGACATTCTGACCCTGCATATAATAACTATCAGATTTGTACATTTATGTAGCAAAACCCAGATCCCAAGTAAAATACACTAAAGCCAATCAAAATGAGATGGTAAGATCCCAAATCTGACCATGCATCAACCTATTTACCAGTACTCCATGATTCAACATGTTATAAATGGCATTTCTGAGGTTACACTTGGGTCTCAAATTCATCCACAAACTGGTTCAGAACAGGGAGAGACATGAGACTCCAACACAGACAACATGAAAACTATTTATAAGTTTTTAAATAGACTAATACCTGTGAATAGTTAACAAACCTAAAGTTAATACTAATAATTAATTATAATGCATATTCAGCATATGTAAATACTAAGAGGATTGGAATTTGAATTGCGAGCAAATGCTATAAAAGGAGGTTAACATTAAATGGGTTTAGTAATAACATAAATTTTTAAAATAAAATAAAAACAATTAGTTTTCAATATTAAAAATATAGTACTAAATGCATGTAGGTGTTACATAGTGGATGGCATTAAAATGTTACAGTGATCTCATCTTAACATACTTTAATAGGTGTGTGTCTGTGCAGTTAACAAAATTATGTCTATTCATTTAATATTCCAAACCTATTCTTACACCATAGTTTACAAATTTTATAAGTGCATATTCTAGCCCAAGATAGATTGTCAATACTTCAAGATCAGGTTATAATTTTGACAACAAAATTATTTTCTGCTAATAATCCAGTAGCACCTATTTGCTAGCCTATAATTTAATTTACTAAATTTATTTAAAGCTTTTGCTTTAGATTTTAACATGATATTTTCAACTCAATTTGAGCATCTCAGTTCCCTAAATATCTGGAAATAATTCCAGCTTAGTATATGTTGTTTACAATTAAATCCCTTTTGGACAAGTATTATTGATAAATTTGCAATTTGATGTATGTATTATGATTCTTGTTTATCATAATTTCAAATTAAATTTAAGGATTTTAATAAATGTTTAAATAACATTATGTCATACATGTAGCATGGTAGTACTTGGATTACACATGTATACATACGATTTTAATATTTAAAATAAGAATTTGATTTTTTATAAAAACAAAATTTATAATTCAACTTATTTTAATTTAAATTAAACTACTCGCTGTAATATATCTATATCTACTATATTACAATGTTTGTTTGCATATATATATATATATAATTTAAATTAAACTACTCGCTGTAATATATCTATATCTACTATATTACAATGTTTGTTTGCATATATATATATATATATAAATGTTTTCACTTTATTCCAGCTATGTGGAAACCTCTCATTTTGTCTCTGTCTTCTAATATTATCTTATAATTAATTAATACGTGAAAAAACTGAGGGAAATAAACATTTTGATAAGCCTCATATTGTGAACGCTGAACTACTTCAAGATGAATCTTATTTTTTTATCTCAAACTCAGTCATGTTCCTGTTTGAGATCTAACAATTTTTCTTTCAAAAGTCAACCTGGACAAAGATGGAGGCTAGTTTGTCAAAATATCAGTTTATAATGCAAATTAACACACAGTTTAGTCCCAAATATATATATGGTGATACATATATGATTATGCTAGCAAACTGGCATAGAATAGGTAAAAATAGGTGAAACTTATATGAGGATAGGAATCTACCATTTCAATATATAATGCCTTATCCATTTAAATACAGGCTGAATTTGTTATATTTGATTGGATACAAATACAATTTATATACTTGAAGTTTAGATGCAACCATAAGTGACTTGAACATAGACTTTCATGCTCTCTTCAGCTATCATACAATGTATCATTAGATTTTCAATAGTATAAATGACTCAAAAGTTAAAGAGTGGAGTAGATTAAAACCTGACCATTAAAGTTTGAAGATTTGCTATCTTAATATAAACAAAGCACTGATTATACATACATATAAGAGAAAAAAATATTATTATATATAAAAATAAATATATTTTATTTTCATTGATAAAAATTTCATGGAAATATTATAAAATACATTTAAGAGGTTTTTAAATTAAATTGTCAAATATACTGTAAAATATCTCTATTGTTGTAAGTGGGAAGTGAGTAAGTACATCATTTCCTATTATCTGATTAGATCTGATACCTTTTGACAAAAATGAAAACTTAAATCTAAATACATTATTGTTATAAACTGCTAACTGTGAAAAAAGACAATGTTTATATTACTAAAGTAGCATCAGTCCAGAATATTGCTAAGATGAACAGAATAAAATCATTCTGTTAATCATCTGGAATGAACAATAAAAATGTAATAAAGATTTAAGCACTTATTTATAAAAAACCAATGTATATTTGGAAAGTTAACTGGAGTTACAAAATAAGTTTTGGTGCTTTAAATGTGTTTGTAAATGTGATAAAAATGTTTAATATCTAACAGAATTTTGTGCACTACTGCAGATATAACTTTAAAATTTATTAATTATTATCCAATGCAAAATAATAGACAAGTTCTCCTTACAATGGAAATAATTTCAGCTTATCCTCATCTTGCAAGATGAATAATTGAAGACTAAAAGACTGCTATATCATAACTATATATAATGTCAGTGCTTCTATTCTGGAAATTAGCACATCAGATATTTAAAACCTGCAGTATACCTTATGAGATTTAGCTATACATATATATAAAGACATATTTTGCGGGTTCATCCATGTTAAAAATTTTTAAATATTAATATACCAATGTTTCGACTTGGTCACACAAGTCATCCACTGGGTGATAAAAGGTAGAAAGATGGTTGTAGAGGCACTACAATCACTGATTTTCATAAATGTTAAAAGCTCTACCATTAGCAAAAATGTTAAATTTACGAATGTTTTTTAAAAAATCTTTCCAAATAGGAGGAAGTTAGCATGTATCATCTCACTTATTGTTACAATCTGGCCTTTTAAGTATCTCAATGGCTTCTCTAATTTTGCACTGGTAGAGATGATCACATCTGGATATGATTCTGGTACTTAAAAGACCAGATTGTATCAATAAGTGAGATGATACATGCAAACTTCCTTCTATTTGGAAAGATTTTTTTTATAAAACATTCATAAATTTAACATTTTTGCTATTGATGGAGCTTTTAATGTTGATTAAAATCAGTGATTGTAGCACCTTTACAACTGTCTTTCTACCTTTTATCACCCAGTGGATGACTTGTGTGACCAAGTCGAAACATTGGTATATTAATATTTAAAAATTTTTAACACGGATAAACCCGTAAAATATGTCTTTTATATATGCAACCCGTGAAAATCTTCATTTCAACACACACACACACACACACACATATATATATATATATATATATGGTATAAAATAACTGACTAAATCATATTGGGTAATAGTATGGAATTTTAGAGCTTATGTTTGCAATAAATTTTCTAAAATCTGCATACTGTTAATTACATATTGTAGTTGCATTTACTATACATAGAATTAATCCAAAAAATCCCTTAACAGTAAACTGGAAATAATCTATAAATTAACTACTCAAACTATGTTAAAAAATTCAGCCAATCAATCTGACTGCATTTTTTCTTCAATATACAGTTAAAATAACTGATATATCAGTTCATCCAATGTAATTGTATCAAAACTGAAATCCCAATCTTCATAAAGGAGCCGTAATGAGATATACCCATTCCATGAAAATATCAATCTCATGACAACAGAGAATTTAAAAAGAATTAAATAATCAAAGAAAAATGTAGACTTATTAAATACTTAATTTTTAATTATTTTTCACACATTATGAAAATGGTATTGGAATTGGGTTTCATGTTGTGTATATTATTTAATGGTAACTATTGAAATTAAAAAAGTCTTGCATTGGTGGTCGAAAGGTCAGTGCAACTGACTTGCACTTGCAGGCAGTTGTCCGGGTTGCAGATTTGCGTCCCGGCCAATGCTATGACACTTAAAAAAAAGTAGTTTTAGTTATTTTAAGAGAAATTGTTAAGATTTTAAATCTTTATAAATTGCCTAGATGGCAGGAGATGCGAGAGTTAAGGAAAGGGTAATTTTAAGATTACAAAAATTTACTTTAGTACACTTATCAAAAATGTTTTATTTTAAAATTGCATAAATTTAAAAATAAGATTAAATACAATTTTTTTATTTTATTATTATTATTTTGTTATATTTTGAATACAAGTACATTTTTATGTACATGTATTTTGAGCATAGATGTAATTGTAGGGGATTTGAATACAGACATTTAAACTTTTTTCAGCTATCCACTCTATCCCATACAACCAATACATATGCAAACACACATGTAAAAATAATAAATGCTATCTAATATATATATTTCATGCTGAACCAGTAGTAATCAGTTGGTCCAGATCATCATCTCCCACCCATATATCAAATCAGTTCTTAGCTTATATTAAGATTGTAAATCTTCAAACTTTAATGGATAGGCATCCATCTATTCTATTCTTCAACTCGTCAGACATCCATATCATTGAAAATATGATGGAATTCTCAAATACCTTGTTGATGCCAATATTATTGTCATGCTCATGTTGACTTTAATTCCCTCTGATTCCTCATCTATAGGAACTTGTCCACTTACATACACAGAAGATTAATGGGCAGAATACAGGCTAAATCTGTAATATTTTGAATACAAGTGTATTATATATATATATAAAATGTCCGGTAATTAAAACAATATTATAATCATAATAAAAATAATAAATATAAGGGTAATAAACCATTATAAATGATCTTTCAATCGACAGAAGTACTGGGTTAATATCTTAAACCTGCCTGAACTGTCATTAAATTCAAAAAACAAAGCAGAAGAAAACATCATCAATTCAAATCGAATGAATCCCATATTTTAATGTAAGCAGTTTGTCTATTTATTAAATGCATGTTATTCCTATTTATAAAAATTGCCTCCTTAATTTTTCTTTTATTATTTTTTTTCTCTTCTTGAAGAATTTTCCACTTTCAATATCAAATTTATATTTACTTGTTTTTTCATGATCAAAGAAAACTGAAGCAATCATTAAATCACCATTATTCTTACTATTTAAACACTTTTATAACAATTCATACACTTTTAATCTTCTTTCAATGCTGCATCTCAATTCACCTATATATGATGCAATACACTTACAAAAAATTTGATATACAACATTACTTTTCTGCTTGACAGGTATGACATCCTTAGAATTCTTCACTAATTTATTAACATTATTTGGAAAAACAAATAAAACATTCAAGACATTCTTAATGTATATCATTAAAAAAATTCACTTGTGGATTTGAAATAACCCTTTAATGCATTATATATATATTTTTTTAAATTGACACAAAATATTGTTTATTTGTTCCATTTTATAACCAACATCAAGCAATTCCTTTGTAAATATCTTTATATTTTTCAGTTTATCACTTTGGTAATGACATAATTTTTCATTACAAAACAAAAAATATCTAAAACTTGCAATCATATGCATAATTGTTACTTTTGATTTATAATGTATATATCTCCTGTTTGCAATGGGTTGATTATTAATTTATAATTTAATATACAGTTATCTCTTGTAATAATGAAATCCAAATATTTAATTCTTTTGTCCTGTACCTTTTCAATAGTCCATTTCAAGCCATTCAAATTATTTAATTTCTCTACAAGCAAATTTATAGTATTAGTATTTCTTCAAACAAAAACATCATCCACATTTCTTTTGTAAATTTTAACACCTTTAGAAGAGAACATATTTAAAATACCACTGTCATATATGGACAAAACAAAATTGTAAACTTGTGCAATTACAGACAGACCCATAGGTCAAACATTAGACATTTTAGAATATTGACCTTCACAAGAAGCAACAATGTTATCATCAAAAATTTTTAAAGAATCAACAATAAAATTTATCACATATTTACAAATGCCTTTACTTTTTATGTATGTTCAATTAGTTTTATGGAATCCATTCTATCAATAGAACCATACATTTCTGTTACATGTAATGAGATAATAAGCTGTACAAAAAATATTTAAAATTATATGTTATTTAAGTGCCCTAGTAGAATATTTAATATTTTATTAGGAAATTATCTATATTACTTAGCTGAAAATTAATTTTAAAACCATTAGCTACAAAACAGATGCTCTAACTACTGACCTAAAGTACTCTTTTTTGTGTGTGAAAATAATAATTAAATTTAAAGTGAAAAAAAAGAGCTCCAAAAATATATTATTTCCAGAAAATCGATGTGAGTGAGCACAGCAATTACTCTCAGTTGATGTACTAAAGATAATTTATTATTCAACTCAATTAGAAATTGCCTAATCACCATTTACTCACTTGCAAGCCACTACTACCACAAGTTCAATTGCTTTTTTTTTTCACGTGTCAAAGCATCGGCCGGGAAGGGAACCTGCGAACATGGGACAACTGCTTGTAAAGCAGCTTTGCTGACCATTCAGCCACCAACTCTTGACAATTGCTTTGATTTTCAACTTATTGTAACTGATCAGTCAGTAATGCAAAAGTGGCATATATAAATATAATTTTTCATTTATGTTTACTGCAAAATTTTATTTTATTTCCAATTTAGCAAACTTTTTTTAATGACAATTCTGTTTTTATATAAATTATGGAGTCCGAATATGATGTGATAAAGAATTATATACATTTTACCTATGAAGAATTTTTGTAATTAAAGAGTTCTAAAAAGAAATAAAATATGAATACATAAGTTATTAAAAAGTCTTCATCTTTGAAGAAATTCGAAAACTAGAATTAAATGTCAAGAGTTTCACAACAGTCAATATTACTGTTTACATTTTCTTTAAAAATGTCTTCTAATTATTGCTGAAAATTAAAGATTTCGGTGATGTAGAGCTGCATAAAAAAAATTATGATTTAAAATTTATTAAATAATAGTTATAAAGATTATTAAAAGAAGATGATAAAGATAATAATACTATTTTTAAAATATATTTTTTTTTATTATAAAAATAAGAACACACACACACACATATATATATATAAGTATTATTACAATAGGAATTACAGGTGTCAAATTTTCTACATTTACCAACACAGATATCATTCACTTCAGATAAATATCTTAATGACTATTACAAATTATTTTTTAAGTTAAAGATTGTTATAGCATTTTAGCCCATGTATAATAATTTCAATCATTGTAAAGATAAATATATATGTTTTATTTAAAAATTAAATACAAAAATATCTCATTCAGATGTCTTTATTTAATCCAAAAATGCGTAGTAGTGTGGATATTTATATATATATTACACATAGTAAAATGGAGATTTGGTTGAGTTAATTATTTTGTATGTTTATGTTTGATTAAAAACTTATATATATATATTCTAATGGTCCGAATTTTCCACCAGAAGAGGGGTGGTTCGTCTCACAATGGTCAGACCTAGGGTCTTCTGGTAGAATGCTGTGAATGACATAATGACGTACCTAACTTATGATCATATCTACCTCCAACAGGTTAGCTCTAAGTTTACACATTAAATCTAAATACAATTTGGGCTAGTTCATCCAACCTCACCCCTCTTTTGGCTCAGTTATGCCTCAATATTTGAACTCAGAAAGAATTCTGCCTTTGACTCTTTCAGGATGAATTTATACTTTATAGCAACTATCTAACACCTTTATACAGGTTTCAATTGATTTAAAGATTCATCCAAACATATCACTTTATTATTATATATGAATAAGGGGTGTGTGTATATATATATATATATGAATAAGGGGTGTGTGTATATATATATATATCTGATAATAAGTTGATGAATAAATGCATAAATGATTTTGATAAACTAGAGACCAGATTAATTTAAATTAAATTGCCAACGTTTATTTAAATAACAAAACAAAAATTCAAAACTTTTTAATATGATGAAAAATAGAATTGTGGGTGTCAAGAATGTATTTCTACCATATCAATGATTAAATGTATTCACTATTACATCTCTTACTCAAGATAGAGATACATGACAAATCACTAATTATTTACAAAGCAGATAAGCTAACTAACTTATTTACAATATTATACAAGTATATATGTAATAGCTTCATCATCCAATTCCAGTTATTGATATTGCTTCTTCTTTGGGATCCCCTACTTAGGTAGGGTTTCCTATTGTTGATAGAAAGAATATCCATACAAGGTTAGTAATTTATTCTGAAAATATAAATATACATTATTATTAATTAACAATAAAAAAAATAACATAAACTCTGTCCTGTAGCAAGTGTATGTGCTTAATATGGAATGATATCAAAACTCTTATCTTATTCCATATCATGATTAAATATTGAGTCATTATGGTGAGAAAGCTGACCGAAACTCTATTTAACATATTTTTTTTATTTAACATGATAAATCTCCTTCCCCCCCTTTCATTTTGTTGTTATCAATCATAATGAACTTTTCCAAGTGTAGGCATGTTTAAGCTTCCAAGTGTGGAGATAAATAAAACTAAGAATTTACACACACACACACACACACACACACACACACACACATATATATATATATGATAAATCAAAACTGTCTTTATATCATCTTAATAAATGATCATGAGTTTGGCAATATATTAACGCATCAACACACACAACATTTTAAACACGCATATTAATAGTTTGTCTATGTATGCTATAGAGTTCTTAAATTTGACTCTTGAGGCTTTACAAATGCAATGGCTACTTTAGAAATAATAAAATGTTATTACCTAGGATTTTGAACATGGATACTGCTTGCTGTTTGCTGTTTCTAAAGAAGTATTTGTAACCGGTTAGATTTGAAGTTTTCTTGTGGAGAATTGATGCTGATTATTCCAAGGCATTTTCTTTAAGACAATTAGATATTGAGCGGTTTCAGGTTGTTACACAGGCATCACTTTTATTAGGTAGGTTGGCTGTTTTCATCGGACTTCAGGCTGGAGAAAGTCATGTTTTCCAAGGTTTTAACACTGCATTCTTGATTCTGGATATATAATAAACTGATTATATAACTCATTGATAGATTGTACTGAACTGTTATCTCAAATGCAACTGAACTCAACTTGAACTCAACTCACACTCAACTAACTGTCCAATAAAAAATGGACTATTTATACATATGATGTGTTGTTATTTAAAATCCTCCACCTATATCTGTTGTCAAAATTCCTTTGATAATCTTATAATTATGTGTTTTTGGAGATTGTTTAATTAGTAGCCATGCAAACGTGTTGTTTTTATATATTTAATTAGTAGCCATCACTGTGTTTTTAAATATTTTTTTCCAGTATTTCATATTTATTTTCATGTGTTTTTTTCAATATGATTTTAACACACACATATACACACATTTTTCATTTCTTTGTTTACTCCTGCACATATATATTTTATTAACAAGCACACATTCATTTGTAATTTCCGTATCTGTATATTTTATTTTAATAAACTCGATATTAGTTTTAAGATTACTTTCTTTCTTTAACTCGAATGAAAAAAAGATTTATGCTTTTAAACTTTTAACTTATATTTTAACTAATTAAAAAAACACTTTAACTTATTTTATGAAACTTTAACTTGACGCTTGTAAAGCAAATCCCCCTCCCTCCTTTTAATTGAATAACTGTAACTTTTATTTCAAAACTCTTAAACTTTTACTTTTACGTTTTTCTTATGAAAGATTTTTATTTTAATAATTTTTTAAATAAAATAATTATGTGCCAGCACAATGTTGGTACTATATATTGTAACCCTCTACCGTGTCATATGTATATATATATATTATTTTGTTTTTCATATATATATATATATATATATATATGAAAAACAAAATAAGTTATACATTTTGTAACTTGCTCTTAGCTTGCATTTTATGATCACTAGATGGAGATTTACCAATAGCTCCTAACAAGCTTGTTTACATAAATGCCGAGAGAGATAAAATTCAATATGTATTGCATTGTCTACCACCTCCAGACCATGGTTTCAAGCTAATTGGCTCACATCAGTGAAGGGATTCTAGTCTTCCAACCCTTCATGATGTGAGCCAATTAGCTCGAAACAATAGTCTGGAGGTGGTAGACAATGAAAGAAATATTGAAATTCTATCTCTCTCAGCATTTATGTAAACAAGCTTGATAGGAACTATTGGTAAATCTCCATCTAGTGATCATATATATATATATATATATATATATATATATATATATATATATATATATATATATATATATATATATATATGGCTGCAGAAAGGAGTTTGCTATTAACTGAAAGGAGACCCTTTGATTCCTCTTGGAGGCCTTAAAGGAACCGAGCAGGGCAAATTCCTAATGTCCACTCCATACGTTCTTGTCGTTGCAGCTGTTATTACTATGTGATTATTCATATAGTATACGAACATGGATGGGCTGCTCACCAACACGCATTAGCCAGCGTGGTGAGTTTATTGGCTTTTTACCTCCGAGTTTAAGAATATTTTTTCAATATATACAATCATGACAGACAAAAATAAATCATGGCCCTTATTCCCAGGAGGCTGTAAAGTCACCAACCAAGGCAGCGGTTGGTGGCCGAAGGCGGAGGGTGCTAAGAATCCCCTGATTGCGGACTCAGGCTGCCATTTGATGACGACTTTTTATTTAGGTACTTACAACTGCAGATCACTTTCAAGTGAAGGAAGATTGCAAGAGTTAGAAGAAGAACTGTCTTATATTAAATGGGACATTATTGGACTTTGTGAAGTTAGAAGAAAAGGTGAAGAAACAATTGATTTAAAAAGTGGACATATACTCTACTATAAAGGCACAAATATTGGAAATACAAGTGGAGTAGGATTCATTATAAATAAAAAATGGAAGAATAACATTGTGGAGATTGATGGTGTATCAGACAGAGTGGCAAGATTAGTTTTACAACTTAATAGCAGATACCAAATGCAGATAATTCAGGTTTATGCCCCAACAAGTTCTCATAGTGATGAAGTTATAGAAGATTTTTATATGGATGTACAAAAGGCTTTTGATCAGAGTAAACAACATTTTAAAATTGTTATGGGAGACTTTAATGCTAGAATTGGTAAACAAATGAAAGATGAAAATGCTGTAGGTAATTTTGGTTATGGTAATAGAAATGAGAGAGGACATAGACTTGTGGAGTTTGCAGAAAAAGAAAAACTTTATATTATGAATTCTTTTTTTGAGAAAAATGTTAAAAGGAAATGGACATGGAAGCATCCAAATGAAGGTACAGCAGAATTGGATTATATTTTGACTAACCGAAAATACATATTTCAAGATTGTAATGTTCTTAATAAATTTAACACAGGAAGTGATCACCGATTAGTAAGATGTAAGATACATGTTAATGCAAAACTAGAGAGACAAAAATTATTAAGGAAAACAATATTTACAGTTGATATTCCTAATCTTCAGAAACATTCTAATGAATTTAAATTAGAACTTACAAATCGGTTTCAAGTATTAGTAGATTTTGAACATGATTCAGATTTGAATGACATTAATAGGAAAATAAGTGATACACTTTTAAAAACTGCAACAAAGATAGCTGGTAGAAAAAAGCAGCAATTGACCAGTAAAATTTCTACTGAGACTAGAGAATTTATGAAGAAAAGAAGGAATATGAGGATATACAACAATGATGCATTAAAAAAGATTGAATATCTCGAATTTTGTAAAATGGTGCGGAAAAGAGTTGAAAATGATATAAGAAAGTATAATTGTGAACTAGCAAGGAAAGCTGTAGAAGAGAATAAAAGTCTAAAGAGTGTAAAACAACATTTTGGTATTGGTAGGAAATTTATATCTGCAATAAGAAAAAAAGATGGCATTATTACTAAAAAGAGAGATGACATCATAAAATGTGTAGAAGACTTCTATCAAGAATTATATAGTAATAAAGAACAAGTGCCTCCTATACATATTATATCTTCCGAATTGCCCAGAATTTTGAATGAGGAAGTGAGACATGCAATTAAATTTATGAAGAAAGGGAAGGCTCCAGGTAATGATGGAATTGTAATTGATATATTAAAAGAAGCAGGTGAAGAAATAGAAATTTTTTTAGCAAAGTTATATACCAAATGTCTAAATGATAAAGATGTACCAGATGATTGGAAGAATGCAGTATTAATATTAATATTTAAAAAAGGTGATAAAGAAGATATTAGAAATTACAGACCTATCAGTCTTTTATCAGTTTTATACAAAATTTTTACTAAGATAATTACAACTCGTCTACAGAAAACACTGGATTTCCACCAACCAAGAGAACAAGCTGGATTTAAAAGTGGTTTTAGTACAGTAGATCATATCCAGGTATTGAGAGAAATTATAGAAAGGACAAATGAATATGAGTTGCCATTATGCTTAGGATTTGTAGACTATGAAAAGGCATTTGATTCTATAAACATTTCTTCAGTGATTAAAGCATTGGATCATCAAGGTGTAGATCCAGGATATTGTCATATTTTGAAGAATATTTATAAAAATGCAACAGCAACAATTAGATTACATAATGATAGTAGGAAAATCAACATTGAAAAGGGTGTAAGACAGGGTGACTCCATATCTCCAAAACTTTTTACAGCAGTGCTGCAAGAAGTATTTTGTGGATTAAAATGGGAAGCTAAAGGAGTGAAAGTAAATGGAGATTATTTAAGTCATTTAGATTTTGCAGATGATGTAGTTGTTTTTGCAAATAATGCTTTAGAGCTACAGGAAATGTTGCAGGAGTTATCAGATGAAAGTAGGAAAGTAGGACTAAAGATAAATGTTAAAAAGACTAAAGTAATGTTTAATAGATTTTCTCAAAATATGAAAATAAAGATTGATTATGATGAGTTAGAAGAAGTTAACAGTTACAAATACCTTGGTCAGATTATTAATACAGATGGAAATATAATGGATGAAATTAATCATAGAATTAAACTTGGTTGGAGTGCTTTTGGTAGAAATAACTTGATACTAAAAGGAAATATGCCTATGTGTTTGAAAAGGAAGGTTTTTAATAAATGTGTTTTGCCAGTTCTTACTTATGGATCTGAGACTTGGACACTTAATAGAAGAGCAATACAGAGACTTCAGACCACTCAAAGAAGTATGGAGAGATGCATGTTGGGAGTAACAAGAAGGGATCGAAAACGCAATGTATGGGTAAGAGAACAAACAGGTGTTACTGACCTCATTGAAAAAATTAAAAGACTGAAGTGGAGTTGGGCTGGACATATTGTTAGAAGAGATGATAACAGATGGACAATTGAAATTTTAAACTGGATTCCAAGAGATTGTAAAAGACCCAGAAAGAGACCACATGTGAGATGGATGGATGAAATAAGAAAGTGTGCAGGGGTGATGTGGAGAAGAGAAGCTAAAGATAGGAAAAGATGGATTGAACTTGGAGAGACCTTCATCCTGCAGTGGATTGATAATGGTTGATGATGTATATATATATATATATATATATATATATATATATATATATATATATATATATATATATATATATATATATAAAGACTTATAAATCCAATAAATAATATTATATTTCAACCAGAGGACTGGTTTTCATCAGAAAGAAAAAAAATACACAGTAAAATGGCGATAATCAAAAATTACAGATTTGGTAAAAGATTAAAAATTTAACAAAACCCCCCTGATTGGTCACAAAATCTAACACAGAATATCTACCCAATCAATGACAAAATTCAAACAAAAAAAAAAAAAACTACATTCCCTCCTAATCAAGCTTAAATTCTATTTAAATTAAAATATAAAAATAAAAAATCCAAAATTAAAAATTAAAATATACATATGTGCATACATAGAAAAATTAAACTATGCTCACATACAAAAAATAGCTGTGCTCACATTAATATTCATTAAAAACTAAAATACTTATACATTTTAATCAAAAATTATAGTTAGTGCAAAGTACAATAATTTATAACTAATTATTTATCTATAAACCAATTAAACACAGATATTAAACATCCATGTAACCAATCTTTACATAAAAAACCTCATATAAAAAATTTTTCACATAAAAAACACACATATAGAAATCATTTAGGAGACCAGGTAACCCAGAGATGTAATAGTTCCAGTGTTCAAATTCAATCCATGTGGTTCTAAGGTCTTGAATTTAAAAATAAAAACTCTCCTTTTGTTTCCTCTCCCTTGTAGAAGAAAAACCTTCCTGAAGAATCACTACTTTTAAATCATCAATTGAATGATTCAGTAAGTTAAAATGTTTTGAAACCGGTCTATCTTTATTCTTATGCAAAATGTCAAATCTATGATTAGTCATTCTGACATGTAAACTATTTGCTGACTCACCTATATACTGGTTTAAACATCTTCTACACTCTATCAAATATATAAAATTAACACTTTTACATGTAACATAATTAGGAATATACCATTTGAAATTACAATTCTTAGTACTAAAGACCACTTTTGTCACAACAATATGTTTACATGTAAAACATCTTTTATCTTTACTGGAGAACATCCTTTTTCCTGTACAGAACTACTAATAAAATTTGTTTTGACAAGTATATCTCTAAGTGATCTATGTTTTCGATATACAGCCTTAGGTGGATCAGAAAAAATAGATTTTAAATAATCTGTGGACTGTAATATGTTAAAATGTTTTGCCAATATCCGGTTAATATTAGGTAAATCTCTATTAAAAGTAAGAACCAATGGTGGAACATCTAATTGTTTTTTACTCTTTTCAGATAAAAGAAGTTTCTTTCTATCAATTAAAGAAGATCTTCTTACTGCATTATCCAACAATGTCTTAGGATACCTCATATTGAGCAATCTATTATATAAAATACTATTATTTTGTTGAAGAAATTTCTCATCATTACAAATCCTCTTCATCCTTAAAAATTGAGTATAAGGAATATTAGCTTTTAAATGTTTAGGATGGTTACTATAAAAATGTAGATAACAGTTATTATCAGTTGGTTTTATATATACAGTAGTAGTAAGAACTCTATTAGTGTAAATAACTTCAACGTCAAGAAAATGAGCAATTGATTTTGAAAAATTCATTGTGAAATTATTATGTTTATTAAAATTATTTAAATAACTTAAAAAATTATGAAGTTCAACTTCACTATGTGGCCATATTATGAAAATGTCATCTATATATCTAAGCCAAGTGTGAGGTTTCAGCTTAGCATTATCAAGTATAGAGGACTCCAGTTTTGACATAAAAATATTCGCATAACTTGGTGCCATCTTTGTACCCATTGCAGTACCTTGTTTCTGTAAATAGTATCTAGAATCAAAAGTAAAAAAAATATTTATTAAAACCAAATATATTAATTCAACCATAGTAGTAATAAGACCAGGATCATACTCTCTATCTTGTAAAGCACATTTAATAGCCTCAACTCCATCATCATGAGGTATATTTGTGTATAATGATACAATATCCAAAGTAACCAAAAAACAATCAACTGGTAATTCAGATTTAATATTTTCTAACACACAAAGAAAATGAGTAGTATCTTTAACATAAGAATTAAATGATGGTGGAATAAATTTAATAATATTATCAACATATGCTGAAATATTTTCTGTAGGACTACCAATACTAGCTACAATAGGTCTGCCTGGACAACCAGGTTTATGAATCTTTGGCAAAATATAAAAACTACTAGGATGAATTTTGGTTGGTACTAAAAAGTTATATACATTATTATTTATAAGACCCCTAGCTCTTATATATTTTAAACTAAAAAGTATACCCTTGAATAATGAATTAATAGTGGTTAGTGAAATAGGCTCATAAAAAATTTTATCATCTAAAAGCTCCAGAGCTTTTTTAACATAATCATCTTTATTCATAATTACTATTTATCCACCTTTGTCAGCTGGTTTTATAATAATAACCTGTCTTTTCACTAAATTACGTAATGCATTCATCTCTCTCAATGTTAAATTACTCTTATACTTATGTTGTTTAAGTCTAATTTCATTAATAATATCCTGATATACGTTATCAATGTACATATCTAATAACACATTCCTTTGATGTGGTGGTGTCCAATCAGATCGTAATTTTCCAATAGTATCACATTCTTGGTTTCCAAAAAATTCTCTTAATCTAAGTCTTCTTGAAAAATTATCTAAATCCTGATGAATTTTAAATTCATTTTTTTGATAAAATGACTGAACTGTAGGGCAAAAAGATAAACCTTTATTTAACAGTGAACATTCTGCCTCACTAAGATTAATGTTAGTTAGATTAATCACATTGTTTTCCTTATTAGCTAAACATAAAAAGTCATTGCTATAAATATTTGAGTTAGATTTATTAGTATTTGTATTTCCAGAAACTAAAATATTGTTAGTGCATTCAGAAGAATCTGTAACTCTATGAACCAATGCTAAACCAGCATCACTATTAAGAACAGATGGTAACATTTCAGCACAATCTAATGAATGTGAAGATGATATAAATGATTGATCAGTATCAATTGGAATCATATCTGATGTAGAAATATCTGACACAGTATGATTATCAGAAGTCATAAAATTAATTAGTGTTTGTGACTGATTAGTAACTAATTCAAATCTTGGCTCATTACCCATAACTTTGAACCAATGATACATTTTATTATGAAATTTCTTCACCAATAACTTCTCTCTCAAAAAAACCCATTCCTGTAATTCCTTCTGTTCATCTATATTCATTAAATTACAACTACCAAAATGTATAATTTCTTTTTCAATTAATTTAAGTCTTACCAAAAATGCATCTTTCAAAATATGTATTAATGCAACAGATGCTTCTCTTATTGTATTATCCCATTTAATTGCATGTTCCCTAAGAAATTGGTCTATGTTAGCAATAATTTTTATTCTGAGGCCTTTAGGAATTATGTTATTGTTAATAAAATATGCAAAATTACTAATATGTTGTCTATATCTAACTAATTTATCATATAATTTCCTAAGTTTAAGAAACAATGTACTATGTAATGTTTGTCAATTACTTATAACCTGCTTATTATTTAGACGTCTAGAAAAACGTTTAGGGATTGCCCCTGTATTAATTAATGTTAGACCCTGTAAATGTTGTTTACTAGAATAATCCCTATTAATATCAAACTCTGTATCTACGCTAGATATTGTATTAAAATCAGTGTCAATTATCAATCCATTATCTATTTGGTTAACTACACCCACCTCTAAATTACCCGGATCTCTTTTACCACCATCTATATGTTGATCTGAAGCAGCAAAACCATCAATCAATCTGTTGAACATCAGAAATAGTCATTGTTAAAAAGTTCTTCTGTTTGGAAATGTTACAAATTATATCATCCAATGAAAGGTCTAAAGAATCATCTTTACGTTGGGTATGATCTTCTTTAAAAACTTTTGGAGATCTATCCCGTAATGATTCCTCCAAAACGTTCCCTGGCAAGCAAGATTGTTCAACATCTATTGGGATCCCATTAGTATCACATTCACACCCATTTATCATGAATTCATGTATTTATATTAAATAATTTATATTAAATAATTTTTATTTTCAATGATTAATTAAGTCTGGTTTAATATTTTATATCATTTATGAGATTGTTTATTCTTCATGAGGCATAACTTTTAGTTAATAATGCTCATTTTTGTTAATTAATTTCAATTTTTATAAAATTGTTTACAAACTTTTTTTTAATCTTTCTTTACAATGTCATCGCACAATATAACTTTTTACTAAGGAAACATCAAGATTCAATGATGTAATAAAATTATTATTACATTTTTGTAAATATACCTGATTTAAAAATATATTAATTTTATATTTAGGATTCAGTAACAAATTTCAAATGTTTGGTAATATTTTTCTTTATTAAAGCTAATTCTGAGTTTATTAATCTAAATGTTTAATACATATGGCATACAAATTACGAACCCTTCTCCACCCCGTTTACTGCTCCTGAGTTATACAGAATCAGTTTATAAAATATTATTTTAGATATTAGAAACATGTATAACAATATTAAATTTAATCAAGACAGAAGATTTTGACTATATAATAGTATTAAATAATAATAAAAAACCAAATGTCTTTTGTTTTTCTTATCAAAGATCTATTAAGAGTTAGTAAGAGTGCATAAAATGTATTTTTTTCAGTTTTTTCTCTCAAAACATAAATCTTTTATATATAAATTCTGTAGCTTATATATATTTTACTTCTGGCAGAGTTTCTGGCAATTTTTAAAATAACATTGCAATAAATTGTCTCTCAAATAAAATAGTTGTGTATTCTATCAACAATATTTCCATTCAATTTCACACATTGATGAATTTTAATTTTCAGTTTGAAATATTTCTGTCTATGTATTGAAAAAACTTTCATGATTACTTATAATTCATAATTATAAAATGCTTGCTGATAGTTTAAATAATACAGATACAAAAATTGGTGCTGATATAGTACATGCTTAGTGCCATTCTGAATTTTAAAGCCCACCCAAAACCCATGCTGAGATATTCAAGTGATAAATGACATCAGTCATCAACATGTGGTTTCAATAAATAATGGTTACAAAATCACAAATTTCATCATTTCATATAAAATCAAACTGCAAAATTTTCAATTGTTATAGAGTATTTAAAAATCAAAATCCTAATTTTGATCAATATTTAACATTTAATAAAAAAATCAAAATGATATCATGTGGGCAATTACTTTGCATTAACATACATTATAACAATTTACATAAATCTTTCAAAAATCAAAATGCAATTTCCATTTGTTATAAGTCTATGAAAGAAATCAACAGGCAATTTACATTTTCTACTTTAAAAAAAAACCCTAATTAACTTAATTTTTATTAATATGGAAAAAGATTATAAATTATAAAATACAGCATATTATTTTTACATATAATAGAATTTTAGCTATTTTTCTTACCAAAAATTCTTGGTTTACTAATGTTGTTAACTTGAAATCTATAAAAGCTCTAGTAATCAGTTTTCACCATTATTTCAAATGTAATTTTAAAAAAACAATTTTCAGTGATAATCATAAAACAAAAATTCTAATTTTATGCAGTTATACTTTATCAAATTATGTGAGTCTTGTTATCACAATTTACTTAAATCTTTCAAAAATTGAAACACAATTTACATTTTTTATTAGTTTATCAAAGAAATCAAAAGATAATTTAAGTTTTCTACTTAAAAAAACAACCTAATTAACCTACTTATCATTTATTGATGATATGCAATCTTTTTAAACTATTTTAACATTTTTTTTTTTATTGGGGCTTTCAACCCCAGATCCTACTCATTTTAAACTACCTTCAAGTATAAGGAATCAGTAAAGTATGTAAATGTGAAAGTATGAATGAATGTAAGTTATTCTTTATGTGGAGGGCAAAAACCCCAACACCCCTTCCTTTCAGTTCTCCTTGCCTATTGAGTCTGTAAAGAATTATAAAGTTTAAAGAAATGTATAAATTACCTTTGCCAATATGTTTTTGTTTAATAGTTAAACCCAGGGAAATTTCATATAAAATATTTAAGTAACAAAAAAGAAAAAAAAAACGTAAATTTTCTAAAACATTACATTTTAGTTTGTTACTGTGAATCAAAAACCAAGGCATTTTCTTAAATAAATTAAAAACTGATTTCACAAATGGCAATTTTGAAACATCATGTAAAATTGGTTTTAATATTCTTAACTTAAAATACTATTGAAAGTCTTTTATTTTTTAAAGATTGATGAAAATAAGTATTTTATTTTTTAAATATTAATGAAAAGTAGGTTAATTAGGTTTTTGTTTTTTGATACTCCATGAAATACTGTTGAAAATTGGGAATTTTTTTTTTTAAAGTAGAAAATGTAAATTGCTTTTTGATTTCTTTCATAGGTTATAGCAAATATAAATTGCAATTTTGATTTTTGAAAGATTTATGTAATTTGCAATAACATATGTTAATGCAAAGTATTTAGTCACATAAATTGATAAAGTATAACTGTATGAAAATAACATTTTTGATTTTTTTAATTATCACCGAATTTTTTTTTATTACATGTGAAATAATGGTGATTTTGTGACTGATTTCTAGAAACCATATAGATTTCAAGGGATCAACAGTAGCGAAGCAAGAATTTCTGATAAGAAAAAAAACTAAAATCCTATTATTTGTAAAAATAATATACTTTATTTCATATTTTATAAGTTATAATCTTTTGGCATATAGTGTAATTCATATTTTAGAACCCATTTCCCATGTATGCTAGGGTTTTGCACTAGCAAAATGATTATCTCCCCTGCCTGTAAGGTACAGTGATTTGCATAAGCATTATTTATTAACATTCCTATTTTATAAGTTATAATCTTTTAGTGTATAGTGTAATTGCTGTTTTACAACTTAAAATCTTTAAGTATTTGGAATTTCTAAGCTTGGTTTGATTAATTTATTAATTAATTTTTATTTTTATTTTTTTTGTTTTTTTTTCTCTTTACTTTGTCTGTTTTAAGTTGTATAAATTTGTGGCTGTATTATGCACATGGTGTCATGTTGAACTTTACCCCCCCCCCCCAAAAAAAAAAAAAAACTACTGTTGAAAATATTTTATTTTTCAAATATTGATGAAATGTATTTTTTTAATATTAATTAAAAGTAGGTTAATTAGATGTTTTATTTTTTGATACTAACATGAAATAATTTTGAAAATCAGGAGTTTTATTTTTTAAATGTAGAAAACATAAATTGTGTTTTGATTTCTTTCGTAGGCTTATAGCAAACATAAATTGCATTTTGATTTTTGAAAGACTTACTTAAATTCTGATTATGTATGTAAATGCAAAGTATTTAGTTACATGAATTGTTAAAGTATAACTATGAAAATAGCATTTTTGTTTTATAATTATCAGTGAAAATTAATTTTTTATCAACATCCCTATTTTATAAGTTATAATCTTTTGGCATATAGTTTAATTTGTATTTATTAATTAATATTTTTTAAAATTTTTTTGTTTTCTTTTACTTTTTCTGTTTAGGGACTATAAATTTGGGGTTGATATAAAATGCAATCAATGCCATTTTGAATTTTAAAACCCACCCAAACCACTACTAACACATCATTTATCACTCACATGTGACTGTGGGAATTTGGGGTGGATTTTAAATTTAGAAATAGCATTTAGCATGTACTATATCAGCACCCAACAATTGTTATTTTCAAAAATAAGTAAAAACTTAATAAAAATATTTACCAAGAAAGGAGAAGAGGTATATGGGACATTGAACAGGGTGAACCAATATATTTTGATTACTCAGTCATGATTACCTCTCATAAGTAAGCAATATTTTAGTCAGTTTGCTACTTTGCAAATATGACACTTTCTTGTAATTCAGAATCAGTATATAAAATTAGTTTTTTTTTTCTTGTTAAGTTACTCGCAATAGTTAACAAACAATCATTTATTTGTAAAATGCAAAATAATTTCTTTTCTTTATATATTTTTGACAAATCTCATAATATTTAGTCCAATAAACACCTAGATAGACAGATAAACTAAACTGAAGCACATAATATTAAAATATGGCAGCCATTGCATTTTTTATTGTTTTTGAAATAGTATCAAGAATTAATAAAGCATTTAGTTTTGGAAATCAAAAAATACCTTCATCCCCAAAACTCGGTGTTGCATAATGAAACAGACACACTGTTTTATGTATCTATATTAGAAGGTTTCTCCCCTCTTTTCCACTTAAAATAAAATAACACAAGTTAAAACAAAATAAAACTAATGCTATTTTAGTTGATAAAATTTTAAAGAAAAAAAGAAGTAAAAAAAATGATGGCAATTAGACTGGTAGCTTGTTAACTACATTTCCAACATTAAAATGATTCAGTTAAAAAGAAATGGGAAAATCAAACATATCTATATTTGCAATCAAAGAAAGTATGAATCTTTCTTTATTAAAACCCACAAGTTCAAGTTAAAAATCAATTAAATAAAAATCTTTAACATTAAAACTCAGTTTGAAAAACATTTTCTAAAGCAGAATAGTTGTAGTAATAACTTAATTAAAGGTGTTGAGTCACTGTGTTGCAGGCCAGAAATTGATTAAGATTTTTAAAAACACATGTACAGATAAATAATTTAATAAAAAGCAATTACTAATTAAAAAGTCTGTTCCCACTAAAAGGTGAAATGCCTAATGATCTAGAAGATTAAAAACATGGTCAAGAATGGAAAAAAACATTATCACCAATGAGATCAGTGCAAAAACATTTAAGATGAATCCATAGATAGTGAGATAGAAGTATAAATAGGGCTGGAAATATAATGAGAAATACAGACATTAATTACTAAGACAGTTGATGTCAGAAAATGAGTTTGTGACAAATAAAAGTCAGTTATAGTTTTCAGAATCAACTTATGACCTGTTAAAATGCAAGGAGCAAAAACCACACTGTAAGAAAATTAGATGGAACTATTAAGTGGTCTAATGAAGAATCAGCTTAATATGTCTGGCTAAACCGCTCTGTCTCTCTATTCACAATCATGTAAAAATCTCCAAGCCTTGCCTAGAAGTTTGCAATGTGTTATTCAGCTCCAAAACAGACCCCATTTATCTGAGAATTCCCCACAATAAAAGAAAACATAAATTTTGAAGTAAGTAATTATTTAAAATTGTATTTAAAATATAAAGAAATGATTCAATTATAATTAAATACTTCTATGATTATGTGTTTACTATATGAAAACCTGATCAATATCAAAATAAAGTGAGCTATTAAACATGCTTTTATATTTTATTACAAATACCTGGATTAATGAAATAACATAATAAAATACTTTGGCTACTATATGAAAACCTGATAAATATCAGAATAAATTGAACTATTAAACATGCTTCTGTAGGTGGTTATAAAATACCTGTTTTAATTGAAATAATATAATAAAATGTTTTTTACCATTATGTCTCTACTATATGAATATCTGATAAATATCAGATTAAAGTGAACTGTTAAATAAGCTTCTATATGCAATTACAAACACCTGGATTAATGAAGTGAGCTGAACAAAATGTTTCCAGACTTCTTCTCATCATATGAACTGAAAATGAGTTTTCACGTGGATATAAAAATAGTGAGAAACTGACTTTTAATGAACTATATTAGAAGGACTTACTAATAACCTATTGTTAAATAAAATTATTGTTATCCAAAATTAAGCTAGTTCAGTTTTATTTCACATCACTTGTCATTCATTGCACTTGTTTACAAGAATCTCATGCCTCCTGACCTATGTTCAGCATAACCAGACATGGGTAAGTGGGGTTGTAGTAAGCTGGAACTCTAGTGACACTATCTGGGAATCCAAACAAACAAATTTTTTAGTAGTACCCAGTCTCTTTATTGCTACATCCTTTGGTGAGCAGAAAATATTGTTGTAGGAGGGGGATAGGTAAATATTGGGTAAAGCCAATCTTTATTCCCTTTCCTACAATATGCTCATCAGGAAATAGTTAACCAATTTATGTAGGTTGACAGGTGGTCCAATTACATCAGGGTGGGGGGCAAGGAGGGAGGTTGTTAAATTTGTATTCTTTTATCAAATATGTAATTTTTGAATGTCGTCATTTTACTATACATTTTTTTATTCCTTTCTGATGAAAACCAATCCTCTGGTTGAAATATTATATTATATCTTGGATTTATAAGTTGTTGTTTTTTATATGTATTTCATTTGGTTAATTTTTATATTTATTTTTATATAGGTTTATAATCATAATATTAGATATCAGATTAAACAAAATTTTTATCAACATTAATTAATTAAATCGAATTTTGCAAAATATTTTCAAAATGTCATTTAATAAAAACAACCTTGAAAATGAAGGATGAATAAATATATTCTTTTATCTCTTTATTTCTAAGACTAGCTAAATTACATAAGCAGAATTATAAAAAAAAAAAACATTATTTAAATTAAAAGTTTATTTACTTAAAATAACATTTTGTAACTAAAATGATTTATAAGTGAATACAATTTGCATTTAGTTAAGGAAATATTTTAAATTTTATTTTTAAAGTAAATATTTTTAAAATTCAGACGTTTACACATTTTACTTATTCACATGCACACAAAGAGTTTATTGTATTGTGTGTATAAATGCAATATCTGAATAAATAAAAAAAAATACAGTAGATCATGGTTTTCAAATGACTTCTAGTTTACTGATTGCTTTATTTCCATTTTCTGTCAGTGAATTATATATTATAATATATATATATATATATAATTCACTATATATATATATATATATATATATATATATATATGGTATAATATTTTAATATATGGCAATTCTATTTTTGAAATGTAATTACAATTTAAAACATGATATTTCCAAAGCAAAGATCAATCAAACTTATCCATTGAGGCTGAGATAATAATATACTATCTAAGCTACTCTTTAATCAAAAGTCAAACGCATTGACTAGTAAGCAACGTCTTAAATAAGTACTAAATAAGGTGATAAACATACATAAGAATGAGAAGTTGAAGTATCTCAAACTTTTTTAAAAATCATCTGAAATCAATTCTTTCCCATTGTGAATCATAAATGTTACTTTAAAAATTAATAAAAATAATATTTTTTATTAGACAAATAGGTAGAGAAACATTTTAATATTTGGGAAATATGTTTATAAGATTTATTGTCACCACTCAGAAATTTATGTACCACTTGACATTCAGAATCATAATTATATATAAAGAAAACATTTTTTTTTAGTTTTCAATAAAGCTTTTTTTTTTTTTCCCCAGGTGACTAAAAGCCAAATTAGACAAGATCTAATTAGTTAATAAATGGGCAGCTAGAAAAAATAATAATACAATTTAAAACTAATGCAGGAAAACACTAAACCTCTTAATATATAGCAACGTTTAAGCCCTACAATTTATTTACACTATAACTTAATTTAGAAGAAATTTGGACTCATACTTTCAAGCTCCTTTAGGTACCCACTCCAACTTATACAACAGATACACATGACCACGTACGTTTGAAAAAGATAAATAATCTCAAATATATGTATTTTATTCTGAACCGGCTATTATCAGTTGATCCAGAACGTCATCTTCTTTTGGACCAAGTAATGAGTGCTAGTTCAGTATGAAATATGTATATTGGAGATTATTTATCTTTTCCACATGCATGTGGTCATGTATATATGTTGTATAAGATGGAGTGGATAGCGGTAGGGAGCTTGAAAGTCTGAATTTAAATCCCTTCTAAATGTCCGTATAGATAAGACAATATATTTGTATAAAAATATTAAATTATAAATGATAATTTTATTTTTACCAAGTTGTTTTTATAACTTATGAGAAAATGTATAATTGATATTTTTGTTTGCTACTAATTGTTTTAGCATTCAGTATAGCTACATTAGTACACACAAACTTTTATATTGTTATAAAAATTAAATTATATTTTTGGCTGCATAGTATAAATGTCTATTTGTGTGTGTATTCTTAAATTAAATAATATGATAGCAATATGTAAGCTTCTGACAGGTTTTTGTTTTAATATTAGAGTACGTTCATAAAAAGTAAAGATTGATATTTGAATAAGTACAAGTAGTAAACATCACATGATCACTATTTCTTATGCTAGCACACATCTGTTATTAAAACAGGATGTGATGTGATGTGATGTATTATGTCTTCTCCTTAAACGAAGTCAAGAATATCTCGGCAATTATGCCCAGATAAACCTGTTAGCCACTTTATATTACATTCGCCACTCTAAATTTACCCATAATTTGCTCTATCCCATTTCCACAACATAATCTTTGTCAACTCTATAACCTTTATATCTAAATCCCCCTTATCTTTTCCCAAACCCAGCATAAAAAACAATAATTCACTTTCTGTATAATCACTCTTTTCATATTTATTTTTCCACAACTTCAGTACGATGCTCTTCCGATCTTGTTTTCAAACATTTACATTCTATTAACAAATGCCTAATATTTTCTATTCCTTCCTTACATAATTTACAAAATCACTCACTCATATTTTTCCATTTATATGTATATTCTTTTGTAGCTAAAGATCCCGTTCGAGCCTTAAACAATAAACTACTTTCCTTACTATTATCATATATTAACTCACACCTAATATTCTGTTTATTTCTATATATATTTAAACTCTTTTTACTCTCCATACTATTTCTCCATCTCTCTAACTCCATAGTCTTTATTAATAAATTTATTCTTTTATCCCATTCCTTACTACTATAACACTCAATAATCCTCTTAACACAATCATCCCATCTTTTGTACAAATATATTGATATAAATTTAAAACAAAATAGGAATTTTGTTGTGACCTGGTAACTTCATGTTTACCTTAAATAACATTTTGTTAAAATCTTAAATTTATAACAGCGTAAGCATTATACGCACACAAATAATGATTATTGGACATGCGCACCTATACAAATACATGCACATACACTTAAATATGCGCTATTACATATGTTATTAGAAGCTTATATACGGGGACTGGGATGGGTTTGAATTAGGGAAAAGATACTACTATGGAACATAGTAGGTGAAACGGGATGATGGCTAAATAATACCGTTTCAGTATATTATCTACTCATATTTTGTAATTTTATCAAAAACCAATTTTTAAAAAACGCGCAAAATTTTACTAACAAATTTTGGTAAAGGTTTACTTTAGTGACCAGGGCACATTCGCCATCCAGTTCCCAAAATTAGAACTAAAATCCTACGTATCCGCCACTATATTACAATTACAGTAAATATTCATTAATTAAAATGTAAAAGATAATATAAAAAAAATAATTTACCCTTTTAAGCATAATTATACCCTATGCATAGCAGGAAGTTGGAGAAAAGAGCGGCAGTGCTATATCTACTGCGGAAGGCAAATTCTTGGAGGTACGATGAAAATAAAGCCCTGCTGGTATCAGATTGGAATTTCAGCTTATGCTTGGCCCTCATCCACATATTCTCAATATTCTGGGTATGTATGTCTTGGTCTTCGGGATTCACGAAGTTGTCCTGGTGGACGACAACCGAATGCATGTGCACCCCATTGCTAAGTCTGCTGATATTATTGTACGCAGCCCAGCCATCTGAAATTATGTGAGTCCCTGGTAAAATGTACTGCTGGATTAGGGCCTCCAATGAGCCAGCCGTTCTATCCGCAACTTCTGTCAAGAAGCATGTAGTCCCCCTGTGGTATTTTCTGTGGAAATAATATGTTTCATCGATTTCGATGACTAATGGCTCCCCATTGTTATCTATTCCGCCGAGAACCATCGAGATAGCTTAAATTCTTAAGTTATAAATGCCGATAGTTTAAATTCTTAAGTTTCAAATAATTTAAACTAATTATTTTAATTAAACTAGTGCAATTATTTCAACTTCTTTAAAATGGTACATATTTTTTTCATCCTTTACACTTTAATAAATTCTAATGCAATTGTAATATAGTAGCATATACTCGCAAGATTTCTGAATAATAATTTACTTATAATTTCGAAAACTAGAGGGCGAACATGATTTTTATGCTGTGGTCGCTAAAGTAAACCCTTACCCAAATGTTAACTTTTAATAATTTATATACAAATATAATTTTTAATAATTTATGCCAAATCAAAACAATGAACAAACAGACAATAAATAAAGATTATGCGTAATGATTTTACCTTTAGAACATTCACCATCGGATTACTACCATACATTGCATTTGATGTTTTTGTCACTATTAAGATGACCATAACGAGAATTGGCAATGTTATAAAACTAATAAAGAGAAAATACTTGCAAAATACAGTTCTTCTACTAAAGTCATAAACATTGTCTTCTGTTGAATCAGTCATATTTACAACAATTTTTTACAATCGTTACAACAATTTTTAACGCAAAAGTTTGATAAAATTGCAGCTACTTGCTTTCAAGAAAACGAAAGTAAAAGTTTAATAAGCGCAGTTGGGGAAAACCCAATGATGTATTAACCGAACTATCCGTACAATAGTGCCACTCAGTGCCAACCAGAGTAATCAATGGATGCCAAAAGACCTGTGCATAAAATCCCCATCTAAAGCCTACTCATCCAATATCCCCAGACTCTGGTTGGCACTGAGTGGCACTACTGTATGGAGAGTTTTACCTGATTTAATACAAGTAGTATATATACTTGGGATAATTATTTAATGGTTCAAAGTGGTACTTAAAGCTTATAGTATAGTTGTAAAATTCAAATGCTAGTATATAATATGCTAAGCGATTTGAGAAGCTTTGGACCACTTATCAACATTAACGATCAAGTGTTCTATTGCCTAATTAAAAACTGATCTTCAGGCAGAAAACATGGACATCTAACAAATATTTTGAATAATAAAGATTGGTAGCTGTAATAATTCCCATTTTGTTTTTAGTTTCTTCAATAATAAATCACAAATGTCAATGTCTATAATTTTCAGATTAATACATTTATTTTTATTATAGATTTTCATCTTAACATTTGTTATTTTAGAAAACATTTTTTTTATTTTGCGAATTTAAAAAGGCTTTATTTTCTTTTTAATGGTTGCAATGATTATTTTTTTATTGTAACTTTATTATTTTTATTAAGTAAATGAATTATAAGTATAAAAATAAACCAAAGTATAATCAAATATCTTGAAAGTTCATATAACTAATATATATATTAAGCACCTCAGAAATTCTTACTTTTCATCTGCAAAACTAAAATTAAAATGGGAAGTCAAGTGTTGTTAGTCAAGAGGTCATCGCAGCTCTCTGTGCAAGCAAGCAATTGTTTGCAGACAGTTGTTGTGGGTTTGCCTCCCGGCCGATGTTATGACATATGGGGGAAAAAACGAATCATAGGAACAAACTTTAAAAATTCACATATATTACAAAGAAAATATTTTCAACTGCCAAGTTTTTTTTAATTATATAGTATGTGTTTCCAACTAAAAATAATTTGAAATTTGAGATAAACAAAATTACGAAACATGACCTGGCCTGTGTTCACCTGATTGATGCTTTGGCTACATCTATAAACTTTGTTATCTGGACGATAAGATGGGGAGTCTTATTTGAAAGAAATTTGGACTGTGCTATGGAAGAACTACTCAAGTTGCTTCATAAATCAAAGGAAAGTGATTATAAGAACTTGTCTGCCATGGCTTGCAGACCAAACTTGGAGCCAATTGAAGCTTTAAGGATACCCATTGCTCCATAATGTATTAAACTGTCCTTTGCCAAGTGATTGCATAGCCATTATGGGTTTACTTAATAGCATCATATGTTGTAAAATTTGGTTTCTACTGTTTTTTAATTAATTTGTTGATTTTTATTGATGGACCATTTCTACTAACACTTTTGATTTATACTTGAAGTAAACAAAATTGAAGTTCTTATCCCATAATTGCTTTGGGTGGACCTCAATTAATTATGACCTGAATCTGGTCAAAGGTATGTTTGTTTTCCAATTACATTGACCCACAGTGGAAATTTTGTCATTGATAGTTTATATTGTACTTCATATCCTGGAGGGTTTATATTGTGAACCCATATACTAGTTATATATAATGTAATGCTATGTTGGTTAAATTTGTTGTCATTATATATTTAGTATAATATGCATTCATTCTTTAAGTTGCACATGTTGTAGCCTGGTTTGTCTAGCCTTTGTATCTCTAGATAAACCATATATATTAAATTCATTTGCGATCTGTAACCTATTTATTTTGCACTTCATATCATGTCAGGTTTGCTTTATTCATAATTCTCATATCAGTTTGAAATGGTTATCTAAGTAGGCTTTATTTGAAGAGCCACTACAGTCTTGACAAGTTATTTTTATCTAATGCCATTTAGGTTAATCTTGTTAATCATTCTTTATTTAGTGTAATCTATTTTAATTCCTTGTAAATTATACATGCAATTCCTCTATGTTTTGCAAATCTGGATTAACTATTTGCACTATACTTGATTGTGATTTGTATTTCTGTATAACCTTCTGTATTTGATTTATAGTGTAAATAAAGATTATTTTTGGGGAAAAAAAGAGCAAAAAGAAATTTATTAAACAGTCTTTAATATTGAAGCATTGTATTTATAATTGAAAATAATATACGTTATATATAAATGTCCAAATCACTCTTCCAAACATTTTGATTTTTCAGCAAGGCTTTCTGTGTAAAAACCATAAAGACTGAATTCAAATATAGGGTAGTGCTGAAAAAATATCATGATGCCAGGGTAATTTCAACATTTTGTATTTCAATTTTTAGCTAGTGTTATGCACTTGGGTATTTTTAGTATATATGAATGTATGTATTAAGAGGTTTAATATTTTTATATAGATATTACATAAGTTATTGTAGATATATTGAGTTTGTTAGCAAGAAGTCTGTATACTTGAGCCCTTTCCAACTTATATCCCATAATTTAAATAATGAAATTATCATTTATACATAGAAATTTGTTCAAACCACTTTATTCCTTGTATTAATTTTCAATTATTTACAGATTTGTAGGACTTCCACAAAACATAAAACCAATCAATGCTTGAATAATTATGTTGTAAGCAGTTTTAAATACATGGAAATGTTTTTCTACTTTTTCCAGACAAAGAAATAGCAAAAACCATTATTCATGAAGTTAGTCAACACCTGAAAGTTAAGTACTTTCCTTGCATTTGTTTTCTGTTATAATTACTTATAGATAAAAATAATTGAATTTTTTGTTATATAATAAATGAATAAATAATTAGATTTGGCAATACTATGACTACTTACAAAAAATACAAATTGCTTAAAAATTATCAGCTGATGTGATGTGATGTGATGTATTATGGCTTCTCCTTAAACGAAGTCAAGAATATCTCAGCAATTAAGCCCAGATAAACCTGTTAGCCACTTTCTTTTACATTCCCCACTCTAAATTTACCCATAATCTGCTCTATCCCATTTCCACAACATAATTTTTGTCAACACTATAACCTTTATATCTAAATCCCCCTTATCTTTTCCCAAACCTAGCATAAAAACCAATAATTCACTTTCTGTATAATCACTCTTTTCATATTTATTTTTCCACAACTTCATTATATGTACCCTTTCTGTTTTCAAACATTTACATTCAATTAACAAATGCCTAATATTTTCAATTCCTTCCTTACATAATTTACAAAATAAATCACCCATATTTTTACATTGAAATCAAATGATTGTAGTAATGGCATTAAAGACTCGGAATACCCTTCAATAAGTATGTATAAATTGTAACTGAATAAAAATATATAAATAATATTAAGTGAGTTGAATGTATTACTGACTGACTTGCTTCCCATGATTAGATATTATATGTAATGGAGTTTATTATCTAATATACAAGTGTACATATATATATATTGAAACAGACAGATCGAAGAATCGATCTTAGTTTCATGGTTGTCATTTAAGAACGGTAATTCTAAACCACTATTTACCCGCAATGAGACTTTTTCTATTCCAAGCCACATAAATTTTAAGTTATTTATTTTGTGTTTGTTTAAAAAGAATTTAATGTAAAGAGTATGAGTATCAATGTCACAAATCATGATAAATAATATTCGTGTGTGTGTGGTTTGTGGATTTATATTAGCTCAATTTAAAAGTTTCAATTGCGTGTATATTTTCTTTAAATTTTAATTTTGCAAATTATACAAAGTCATTTAAAAATGCTGATCAAAAGTCACATTCCTTTGATCAGTATTTTTAATCAAAATCTTACTTGTACAAAATGTATAGAATAATTAATTTGTACTTCGATAAATTAAGATAATGAATTTATATTTTTGTATTCACGAATTCCGATGTAATTGTTTTGTCAATTTAGAATCATGTATTAAATTTAAAAATAAATGAAAACCGAACGTAGAACTCTTATCAAGAAAGGCAAACACTATTGTATAGTCAAAAATTAGATATTGCTGGAGGCCAGAAAATCAAAGGAGGCGGAGTCATGAACAAAACTAGGCAGAAAGGTCAACCGTAGCCATCTTAGATATAATATAGACACTCTAACTTTTGACTTGGCTGTGCTTAGATCGTCTCAAGCTACAGCAAAGTAGTTGTTCCAGAGAAATCACTTCAACCATTATTAAGAAGTTGCCCGGTAAACTGCAATAATGATGGGCTAAGTCCAAGAAGCTGATCCCTGTTCTGCCAATTTAAATCTTTCGTACCACTGATCTGTAATGTTTTCCATGCTTCCAGTCTTCCAAATTCCAACATTTAAATTAACCATGCCGTTCTAAGAAATTCAAAATGCGCGCCTACGTTCTTCATACATATCACCGCAAGAAGAAAAGCCGGACGAAGAAAGAATGGTAACTTTTGTTACATGAACTTTTTAACTTTCCTCTCAGTAATAATTTTATATTTAATCTGTTAACCTAATTAATTGCATGTAAATTTCTTGTTTTCCATTTGAAAATGTTACACTAAAACCTGTCAGTAAATTTCTTCTCTAATATTTCTGTGCTCTAGTCTTTAGATGATCATTATTAATATTTGTGCCTTCTAATAATCCATTTGTGAATACATTTATATTTTTACTATTACTTATTTTACAAACAAAACGATGCCAATAATAATATTTCTCAACTCTAGTTAAAGTCAGTAAAGTTTATATCATAATATTTATTATATTCATTTTAAAAGTAGTTTTCTTTTATCGAACTAAAACTTGTTTCATATGTTGAGTTGAGAAATATTCAATTATTTTTATTGTTCCTTTTACTTTGTCATGATATTTTAATCTATATTCCAAATCTCAAATACTTAAAATAGTCTAAAATTTCATTATATTTTTTTTATATATATTATTACGGAGTAATCATAATAAGTGAATATGTTATTGCTATTATTACCTTCCGAACAATCTGGGGAGTTATGGGTTCCAGAGTGAAATTAATTAATTGTTACTTTTGCGATCATTTGATTTCGCCATGTTTTTATTGAATAGTTATATCGGACTGTTGCGTAGAAAATGTTACGGAGAAAAAAGGTTTTATATAATTTCGTTTTAAAATCCACTTCCGATCATTCTTCCTCGATGTTACTGTGGCAATGCCTTTACCTTCGCCTAAGTTGGCGTCTCGTTTTACTACCACATGGAGAGAAAGAAATTCTTCTCCAGGTAATCTCTTGGATCACCGGGGTTCGAAAATGATCCCAGCTGGTTGTAGTGTCCGGATCTACTTGGGGGCATTAAGACTTGTCAAAGTACAAGCCGCCCGGTATTCCGTCAATGCACCGCAAGTTATTATTTGTAGTATACCTTAATCCCTGCAACCATCAGTACATCAGTATTATATATTATATTTTTATATAAAACCGCCTCCCATTTATCCGTATACGCAATGGTTTGAATCTATTAAAATAAAACAACTTAATATAAACTAGTAGTTAAATATTTTAAGTGCTCCAATTACTCTGATTCTCATATCAACCTGTACAACCATTTAAACATATAAATATTGGCATGAGTTTGTTAATCAGTACAAACCGATTATTGATGACTAGCAGCAATCTATTATAAAATACATCTGAGAGTTTTACCGTACCTGTAAATGATATTATTCAATGCTTTCAATAATTTATTAAAAATTTATCTAACCTAATTTGTCTCTCTTGCATTATTACTCTCGAAATCTAGTCAATCACCTGCTGTCTGTATCGACAACTTAAATATATACATTAAATTATTAGCCGTACCAATATCCCGACTATAAGATATCTATGAAATAGCTGATTTTAGGTAATTTAGTCTGTGTTTTTTCGATGAGCTAGTAAAGGGAAAACCCCGTACCGTTGTAATGTTGTCATCGGTGGGTCATGCCAGGGTTTTGGGTTTGAATTTAGTTTGCATCTTGGAATTTATTCCTAGACATGGACTGGGTTTGAATTCGGATTACTGTGTGTGATTAAGCATGGTGATTTTTACCGGTACAGTGTTTAAAATTTTGGACGCCCTCCATGGTGCTCTGATGAAGAAATCTCCCACACCCTGCAGAGTGAACAAGAGTAAATATTAAATTATAGAAATATTCGATTTTTTTTCATACCGTTGAGATATATATACTTTGCGTTATTAAAATGCGCAGTTTTAAAACGATGTTTTGAGTAAGCCAAATATACTAATTTTTTTTTCACCCATGCTTGCAAGTAGTTTCAGTTGAATAGATTGCCTTCTAATATTGTTAAGATAATATAGTGAGATTTTTTTTTGAAAAAAAGTGTGAAAGCGATTTTGAAGTTTTGTTTTAACGACAAAAATATTGAGAATAGTTTCAAAGCAAGTGAAAACCTGTATCGATTTTGTGCGTTTATTTAATTCAAAATAAACGAATGTTATTTCATAAATCTTTTTGCAAGTCAATTTTGTTTTGTTGTTTGAAAATTTTTTTTTAAGAAAAAAATAAAGCAAAGAAAGTAGGATTACTTTTCATGTCTTACAAATAAACACGTGTATGTGTGTATATATATTGTTTAATATAGAAATCTTATCAAAGCCAGTGCATAATATAAATATCAGTTGAATAAAGTTTGGCTGGAAGTTAAGATAAATCAGAGGCCGGTAGGACATACTTTTCTGGTGATGACAGGACTTATTTACGACGTGGTGCTCGGCTCCAATTTTTTGGCCCACAATGATGGTGTTATCGATTATGAAAAGGGAAGATGCTCTTTCGGAAGTGAGGCAGTCGATTTCAAAATACCAATTATCCAGAGACCTGACTACAAAAGTTGTTTGGTCCAGGCAGTCGACCCAGCAGCGATCAGTAAAAAGGTTCAAGAGTCCATCCTCACGGAACCCAGGGACACAGATCAGATCGGAAAAATACTAAAGAAATATGAAGCTGTTTTTTCTCCTACACCGGGGGAGATTAGAGGATATACACACCGGATCCGTGTAAAGGAGGAGACGTACGTTCCATCGAAAACTTACCCCATACCTTTTCAGTACAGAGGGGAAGTGGAAGCCCAGATTCATCAAATGATTGAATGGGGTATTATTGAACGTGGCCCGTCACCTTATAACAACCTGTTGGTCGTGGTAAAAAAGAAAAATGGGAGTTTGCGTTTGTGTTTGGATGCACGCAAGTTGAACAGCATTACTATCCCAGAAAGAGATGCTCCTCCACCTATTCAAGAGGTACTGGTGCGGCTGGCCGGTAAAACCATCTTTTCAACCTTGGATTTGACCGCGAGCTACTGGCAGTTGAATCTGGACCCTAGGGATCGGAAATATACGGCCTTCCGATATAATGGGTATACTCATATATTTAAAAGGGTCCCTTTTGGACTCATAAACAGTGGAGCAGGCTTAATGCGCTGTTTGCGGCAGGTCCTGTCCGATGAGATACAGGAGCATATGGTATGTTATATGGATGACTTGGTCATTGTTTCAGAAAACCTGCAGGAACATTTGCAACATTTGGAAAGGTTCCTCAGAGAATGCAGAGAAAAAAATATCACCGTAAATTTGGAGAAGAGCCATTTTGCTATTGGCGAGATAACTTTCCTTGGCCATATCATCAACCAACATGGTATTAAGGCTCACCCCGATAAAATTGCCACGATAGAAAATTTCCCAACACCAACTAAACCGAAGCAGGTCCGATCATTTTTGGGCCTTTGCAACTTCTATCACAAATTCTATCCAAACTTTTCCCAGGAAACTAGAAATCTCGTAGACCTCATCAAGAAAAACCGCAAGTGGGAATGGACACCTTTTCATGACAAAGAACTCCTACATGTAAAAAAAAATTTTTTACAGGCTGTAATGCTGCACCATCCGAATTTTCATTGCCCCTTTTATGTACAAATGGACAGCAGCAAACAAGGACTAGGAGCTATTTTATTTCAAATAAGTGATACCGGAGCTCACCAAGTTATTTATTTTAGCAGCCATGCATTGAAGGGGGCGGAAGTCCATTACACTACAACAGAACAAGAAACTCTGGCCATTGTGTGGGCATGCCAGAAATTCCGGCAATTTCTTTTGGGATCTCAAGTAATCATTATCACCGATCATCGTTGCCTGGAGTTTCTCAACAAGAGTTTCCTGACTAATGACCGTTTAATCAGATGGAGTTTGACCCTCCAACAATTCCGGTACCAAGTCCAGTACTGTCCAGGGCAGGAAAATATTGTGGCTGATGTATTGAGTCGTCACCCTGTACCGATGAAGATACAAAACCCTGAAATCAAGAACCAACCCTTGGAAGTTATGGCCACTACGACATCGAGTTCTGTAGAAACTGAACTGCGGAATTTGAGTTATTGGCAGAATATACAGTATTCCCATATCATTCATGATTTGTCCAAACCCTCGGATAAGAATCAGAAGCCACAAAGCAGATACCCCATTTCCGGATTGAGGGAGGCACATTACAAACCCGGACCAAGGATTACAGTGCTCCTTGGAAAATCGTGGTACCCAATAGGTTTAGGGCCCCTATAATTAAACATATACACCAATCCCTGGGACATTATGGACCCAGGAAGATTGAAGAAGTGGCCCGTCGCCAATTTTACTGGCCGGGAATGTATCACCATATCACTTCCATAATCAGACAGTGCGATACCTGCGCGACTACTAAAGCTCCCAACAAGTCCTATGTGGGGAAAATAAAACCTGTGATGGCTATGAGACTGAATGAGATCCTTGCAATAGACCACTATGGTCCCTTGCCCAAATTTAAAACATTTCAGTATTTGTTGTGTAACGCGGGAGACCGGGGTTCGATTCCCCGTCGGGGAGCCACAATTATAACGATCCAAACGAAGTGGGAGATCGCATCGCACCGCACCGCACTACCAAAGGGCGCCATCTAGGCATTTGAGCCTAGAAAAATTTATAAAGTAGGCAGATACGCGCTGTTAGGATTCCACTTTATTTACATATTTAGATCGTTAGCCCATTGTCACTAGCTCAGTGGAATAGCAGAGATTTAATAATATCATTTACTAGTATATAAAAGAATAAAGTAAGCCACTGCCAGTAATTATCATACAAACAGATTTATTTATGCATATATATATAAGGTTTAAAATTATTTTAGTGATTTACATTTAAACATTTAACATTATTTTTAACTTTGATTTTACTTTAATTTACATTGAGTTACTATTATATTATAAATTTACATTTTTAATCAAGTTCGCACAGATGGGCTTATAAACCTGTTTAATATGTTGCTATAGATCGGTTACATAGATTTCAACGGTCAAAAACATTTCAAAGTAAACATAAACGATCAAAATACAAAATTATTGATTACTGACAATTGCATAGGGAATTATAAGAAACCCTCTAGTATTCATCGTAAGATACTTGCATCGTCACCAATAACTTAAAAGACATCCGAATAAATACATTTTTAGATACTCACCGTAAGGTATCATTATTTATCGAATGTCTATATATTTTGATCAAATATGAAACGCAAAACATAGTTAACCGATAAACAATCCATGCAAGCGTCTATAAACAACTTAAATTTAATAGTTTTATTTAGGATCGAGCCTGAATCGACTACATAGATTTGCATTTAAAAATAAAATATTCTATCCCTACTTAACCTTAGGCAACACATTTCGCAATCAACTGGCGCCAATCCATCTGATACATTCATGTATTCAATGTAGCATGATACGACAACACAACAATATTGTCAGGAATGTACATCTGAACAATATGTAGAAATAGAAACGACATTGACTCTCCACCCACAGGGATGTGACATCTGTGGGCAAGTAGATCAATAAACTAAAAACTCCATAGGAATGGGCTGCGGTATTCTGCCGACTTACAAACCCATCCATAGGCAAACAGAGGGTGTGTGGCGTATATCTATAATCCTGCCCGTGGCGGATCTCATACTACACCTACTAATTACATAAATATATCCAATCCATTGAACCAATTCAACTACGAAATGAACAACCCAAGATTACCCTCCCTTTATATATCTTTACAAATCGATACAGCCATTCACGCCCGACTTAAGTTTAACATTTTTTTATAATTTATTTAACGGAAAACAGAAATCATAATAAAACTTAAAGAACAAAATTAAATAAATAAATAAATAAATGGAAATGATTTTTACAAAATAAATAAGAAAAAAAATACATCAAATAACATTATTAATTTAGTTTGGTCAGATAGGAAACTAATGCAATTATTTTAAATACGAAAAGTTTTTAACTTAATGTTCATTAATTGTAAAGTTCTTACGGTTTTAAACAGTTCATCTTTATCTGTCGTTTGTAAGTTTGAACGGGAATTCCCACGCCGTCCTGAAGATATTGGTATACATTTAGCCGATGTTTTATTTATTCATTCGGAGGTTTTTTAATTTGGTTGGTCCTCAATGTAGGAAACGATAGTTCATTTCTCCCTTCTTTAACAGCTGAAAGAATTGACCGTGCGTCTGTCAATTCCTCCAACTCCGGACTACTACATATAGTCACATCGTAATAATCAATTTCCAGTCACTCACTAACTAATAATTTCCAAACTTGTCCTTTTTATATTAATGTGAAGGATTGAATTTACATTACGTCACCGATGCGATGGTCCTTTCGCTGCGGTCCGATTCCATAGGGATTTCTTCTTATTTGCTAACAGTTTCTATTGTTTTCCTATCTGACTAGTGTTTTTACATTTAAATGCTGAAGGCTGGTTTACATTTAACTAATTAACAATCATTTCCATTTCTGATTAATTAACCTGTTTTCCAAATCAAAAATATATTTAAAGATAAATTTAAAGATATAATTTCATCTCCAAATCTTTTTTAAAATTTAGTTTTAAAAATACCTTTTTCTTTAATAAAAATTTTATTTTAATAATTTTTTATTATCTGTGCGACTTAATATATAAGAGTTTAAGACGATATTTTAATTTCAATTTTTAAAGAAAGTTTTTAAATGCGAACTTTTTATTTTAACTTGTTTAATAATATATATAAAAAAAACAATGTAACGAACGTCTGTGCTCGTTTGGGGGGATTGAAAAAGACGCATATGTAATGAGCACAGACGTTCGTTACATTGTTTTTTTATATATAATTATTAAACAAGTTAAAATAAAAAGTTCGCATTTAAAAACTTTCTTTAAAAATTAAAAATTGAAATTAAAATATCGTCTTAAACTCTTATATATTAAGTCGCACAGATAATAAAAATTATTAAAATAAAATTTTTATTAAAGAAAAAGGTATTTTTAAAACTAAATTTTAAAAAGATTTGGAGATAAAATTATATCTCTAAATCTGTCTTTAAATATATTTTTGATTTGGAAAACAGGGTAATTAATTAGAAATGGAAATGATTGTTAATTAGTTAAATGTAAACCAGCCTTGAGCATTTAAATGAAATAACTGCAGTCAGATAGAAAGAAAACAATAGAAACGGATTAGCCAATGAAAGAAATCCATTTGGGAAATCGGACCTCAGCGAAAGGATCATTACATCCATGACGCAATGTTAATTCAATCCTTTGACAAAAATATAAAAAGGACAAGTTTTGGAAAGCATAAGTTAGTGACTGGAAATTGATTGATTATTGACGATGTAACAGATAATTTAAAAAAAAAAAAAAAAATTATAACGATCCAAACGAAGTGGTAGATCGCATCGCACCGCACCGCACTACTAAAGGGCGCCATCTAGGCATTTGAGCCTAGAAAAATTTATAGAGTAGGCAGATACGCGCTGTCAGGATTCCACTTTATTTACATATTTAGATCGTTAGCCCATTGTCACTAGCTCAGTGGAATAGCAGAGATTTAATAATATCATTTACTAGTATATAAAAGAATAAAGTAAGCCACTGCCAGTAATTATCATACAAACAGATTTATTTATGCACATATATATAAGATATAAAATTATTTTAGTGATTTACATTTAAACATTTAACATTATTTTTAACTTTGATTTTACTTTAATTTACATTGAGTTACTATTATATTATAAATTTACATTTTTAATCAAGTTCACACAGATGGGCTTATAAACCTGTTTAATATGTTGCTATAGATCGGTTACATAGATTTCAACGGTCAAAAACATTTCAAAGTAAACATAAACGATCAAAATACAAAATTATTGATTACTGACAATTGCATAGGGAATTATAAGAAACCCTCTAGTATTCATCATAAGATACTTGCATCAGTCACCAATAACTTAAAAGACATCCGAATAAATACATTTTTAGATACTCACCGTAAGGTATCATTATTTATCGAATGTCTATATATTTTGATCAAATATGAAACGCAAAACATAGTTAACCGATAAACAATCCATGCAAGCGTCTATAAACAACTTAAATTTAATAGTTTTATTTAGGATCGAGCCTGAATCGACTACATAGATTTGCATTTAAAAATAAAATATTCTATCCCTACTTAACCTTAGGCAACACATTTCGCAATCAACTGGCGCCAATCCATCTGATACATTCATGTATTCAATGTAGCATGATACGACAACACAACTATATTGTCAGGAATGTACATCTGAACAATATGTAGAAATAGAAACGACATTGACTCTCCACCCACAGGGATGTGACATCTGTGGGCAAGTAGATCAATAAACTAAAAACTCCATAGGAATGGGCTGCGGTATTCTGCCGACTTACAAACCCATCCATAGGCAAACAGAGGGTGTGTGGCGTATATCTATAATCCTGCCCGTGGCGGATCTCATATTACACCTACTAATTACATAAATATATCCAATCCATTGAACCAATTCAACCACGAAATGAACAACCCAAGATTACCCTCCTTAATATATCTTTACAAATCGATACAGCCATTCACGCCCGACTTAAGTTTAACATTTTTTTATGATTTATTTAACGGAAAACAGAAATCATAATAAAACTTAAAGAACAAAATTAAATAAATAAATAAATAAATGGAAATGATTTTACAAATTAAATACATTAAATAAAATTATAACTAATTAATACAATACTGTTGGTCAGGTAGAATAATATTGAAATCATTTAAATCTGGAAAGTTTTTAATTTACTGTTCATAAATTTTAAAGTTCTTACAGTTATTGAAATAGTTCATCCTATTATATTCCTGGCCGTTTAAACGTGAATTCCCACGTCGTCCGAAGATTAGTATCCGGTTGATTTATTTATTTATCCTTTGGAGATTTTGTTTTTCGTGTAGTTGGTCCTCATTGTATAAACGATGGCCCATTTTTTTCTCTTTCTTAGCAGAACTGAAGGGATTGAAGCTGTGCGTCTTTTTCAATCCCCCCAGCGCTAACACCTAGCTGTTACATCAGTCAATAATCAATCAATTTCCAGTCACTAACTTATGCTTTCCAAAACTTGTCCTTTTTATATTTTTGTCAAAGGATTGAATTAACATTGCGTCATGGATGTAATGATCCTTTTCGCTGAGGTCCGATTTCCCAAATGGATTTCTTTCATTGGCTAATCCGTTTCTATTGTTTTCTTTCTATCTGACTGCAGTTATTTCATTTAAATGCTCAAGGCTGGTTTACATTTAACTAATTAACAATCATTTCCATTTCTAATTAATTACCCTGTTTTCCAAATCAAAAATATATTTAAAGACAGATTTAGAGATATAATTTTATCTCCAAATCTTTTTAAAATTTAGTTTTAAAAATACCTTTTTCTTTAATAAAAATTTTATTTTAATAATTTTTATTATCTGTGCGACTTAATATATAAGAGTTTAAGACGATATTTTAATTTCAATTTTTAATTTTTAAAGAAAGTTTTTAAATGCGAACTTTTTATTTTAACTTGTTTAATAATTATATATAAAAAAACAATGTAACGAACGTCTGTGCTCGTTACAGTTGGTATCATATGATATTTTTTCCAAGTATGTTAAGGTTTACCCAGTGCAGTCTACAAACACCAGAAACGTAACTCGGGTTCTTCAGGAAAAACAATTTCAAGAGGTAGGTAAACCCGAAACCATACTTTCCGACCATGGTTCGGCATTCACCTCGAAAGAATGGAAAAACTGGGTAAAGAAGCAGAATGTAAACCATCGCCTAACATCAATCAGAAACCCACAATCAAACCCGTGCGAGAGAGTCATGAGAGAAATCAGTCGACTTTTTCGCGCGTGTTTATCAACGGATCACCGGAAGTGGGTAGAGAAACTTCAATATGTCATGGATTGCATCAATCATACCATGAACGAATCCACGGGATTCCCACCCACGCGTCTTCACTATGGTAGACCATGCCCGGATATTTTCCCTACGCTATCACCAAAGCGTGAAGTACATATAAATCCCAGCACGGATCAAGACATGGCCCGGCAACAATTGGAGCGCATGGCACAAAATAGAATTAAAAGAGGAGGAAGGCAGCATCACAATTTTAAAAGGGGGGATCAAGTCTGGCTAAGATCTCCACGAGTCAGTAATGTACCTAGGAAGGAATTCAAAAAATTCTTCCCTCTGTATAGCGGGCCATATGAGATAGTGGACGAATGCCATGAAAACGCTTTTCTACTGGAAGGGAAGGGTCTACGAGGTATTTACAATGCGAGACAATTAAAGCCTTATATACCTCCTGACCCAGGGAGAACATAGAAAACAAACAGTAATTTTGGGATAACCCGGTAAACGACCACTATGTTATAAATGTTTCAGATGATGAGTAAAGACCAATGGACATTAATATACAAATGATTGATAAAATGTATCATTCCACACCCATGTTTAGGTTCAAACTCTCACCCAGACTGTTCTCCAAAGTCGATCAACTTTGTAATGAAATGTAAGTCAGTAAAATATGTATAAACATTTTTTTTTGTTATTTTTTTTTAAGTAGGAAGAAATGAAACAGACAGATCGAAGAATCGATCTTAGTTTCATGGTTGTCATTTAAGAACGGTAATTCTAAACCACTATTTACCCGCAATGAGACTTTTTCTATTCCAAGCCACATAAATTTTAAGTTATTTATTTTGTGTTTGTTTAAAAAGAATTTAATGTAAAGAGTATGAGTATAAATGTCACAAATCATGATAAATAATATTCGTGTGTGTGTGGTTTGTGGATTTATATTAGCTCAATTTAAAAGTTTCAATTGCGTGTATATTTTCTTTAAATTTTAATTTTGCAAATTATACAAAGTCATTTAAAAATGCTGATCAAAAGTCACATTCCTTTGATCAGTATTTTTAATCAAAATCTTACTTGTACAAAATGTATAGAATAATTAATTTGTACTTCGATAAATTAAGATAATGAATTTATATTTTTGTATTCACGAATTCCGATGTAATTGTTTTGTCAATTTAGAATCATGTATTAAATTTAAAAATAAATGAAAACCGAACAATGGAAATGAGAAACGTAGACTCTTATCAAGAAAGGCAAATGCTATTGTATAGTCAAAAATTAGATATTGCTGGAGGCCAGAAAATCAAAGGAGGCGGAGTTATGAACAAAAACTAGGCAGAAAGGTCAACCGTAGCCATCTTAAATATAATATAGACACTCTAACTTTTGACTTGGCTGTGCTTAGATCGTCTCAAGCTACAGCAAAGTAGTTGTTCCAGAGAAATCACTTCAACCGTTATTAAGAAGTTGCCCGGTAAACTGCAATCATGATGGGCTAAGTCCAAGAAGCTGATCCCTGTTCTGCCAATTTAAATCTTTCGTACCGCTGATCTGTAATGTTTTCCGTGCTTCCAGTCTTCCAAATTCCAACATTTAAATTAACCATGCCGTTCTAAGAAATTCAAAATGCGCGCCTACGTTCTTCATACATATCACCGCAAGAAGAAAAGCCGGACGAAGAAAGAATGGTAACTTTTGTTACATGAACTTTTTAACTTTCCTCTCAGTAATAATTTTATATTTAATCTGTTAACCTAATTAATTGCATGTAAATTTCTTGTTTTCCATTTGAAAATGTTACACTAAAACCTGTCAGTAAATTTCTTCTCTAATATTTCTGTGCTCTAGTCTTTAGATGATAATTATTAATATTTGTGCCTACTAATAATCCATTTGTGAATACATTTATATTTTTACTATTACTTATTTTACAAACAAAACGATGCCAATAATAATATTTCTCAACTCTAATTAAAGTCAGTAAAGTTTATCTCATAATATTTATTATATTCATTTTAAAAGTAATTTTCTTTTATCGAACTAAAAATTGTTTCATTTATGTTGAGTTGAGAAATATTCAAGTATTTTTATTGTTTCTTTTACTTTGTCATGATATTTTAATCTATACTCCAAATCTCAAATACTTAAAATAGTCTAAAATTTTATTATAATTTTTTTTATATATTATTACGGAGTAATAATAATAAGTGAATATTTTATTGCTATTATTACCTTCCGAACAATCTGGGGAGTTATGGGTTTCAGAGTGAAATTAATTAATTGTTACTTTTGCGATCGTTTGATTTCGCCATGTTTTTATTGAATAGTTATATCGGACTGTTGCGTAGAAAATGTTACGGAGAGAAAAGGTTTTATATAATTTCGTTTTAAAATCCACTTCCGATCACTCTTCCTCGATGTTACTGTGGCAATGCCTTTACCTTCGCCTAAGTTGGCGTCTCGTTTTACTACCACATGGAGAGAAAGAAATTCTTCTCCAGGTAATCTCTTGGATCACCGGGGTTCGAAAATGAGCCCGGCTGGTTGTAGTGTCCCGGATCTACTTGGGGGCATTAAGACTTGTCAAAGTACAAGCCGCCCGGTATTCCGTCAATGCACCGCAAGTTATTATTTGTAGTATACCTTAATCCCTGCAACCATCAGTACATCAGTATTATATATTATATTTTTATATAAAACCGCCTCCCATTTATCCGTATACGCAATGGTTTGAATCTATTAAAATAAAACAACTTAATATAAACTAGTAGTTAAATATTTTAAGTGCTCCAATTACTCTGATTCTCATATCAACCTGTACAACCATTTAAACACATAAATATTGGCATGAGTTTGTTAATCAGTACAAACCGATTATTGATGACTAGCAGCAATTTATTATAAAATACATATGAGAGTTTTACCGTACCTGTAAATAATATTATTCAATGCTTTCAATAATTTATTAAAAATTTATCTAACCTAATTTTGTCTCTCTTGCATTATTACTCTCGAAATCTAGTCAATCACCTGCTGTCTGTATCGACAACTTAAATATATACATTAAATTATTAGCCGTACCAATATCCCGACTATAAGATATCTATGAAATAGCTGATTGTAGGTAATTTAGTCTGTGTTTTTCGATGAGCTAGTAAAGGGAAAACCCCGTACCGTTGTAATGTTGTCATCGGTGGGTCATGCCAGGGTTTTGGGTTTGAATTTAGTTTGCATTTTGGAATTTATTCCTAGACGTGGACTGGGTTTGAATTCGGATTACTGTGTGTGATTAAGCATGGTGATTTTTACCGGTACAATATATATATATATATATATATTATATTTAAATATATATATATATATATATAATATTTACAAAAAATACATACTTCTACCAAGATCTGTGAAGATGGATGAGACCAACTCATTAAAATGTAAGACTTATTGAGGAATAAAGGAAATACAAAGTAAGAAATTTATAAATGAAGCATAGGCATTCACTATTTACATGAAATTCCATTAATGAATTAATGAATTAAAAAAATTATGAATATTATTATAAATGTGTCTTTCAAATATAATGTTAATAATTAACTAAAATATATGGAAAATATAATTAATTTGTATGGCATATTATCATTCAAGATTTCCTACAGAGATTGATATCGACTTCAGGGGATCGATAGTTGTAACGAAAAAATTTGGGGTTGACGACACCCCCTTTCTGCTTCTATTTGTTTGTTACTTCAAAATATCTATGATCCAATATGCACCTACTTAAGAAGTAAATTTATTCAAAAATGCTTTTTTGATAAAAACACATTACATGCCAAACTTGCAAAAAAAAGGGTAAAATGTGTCATTAAATGCATCATATGTAAGAATGCACAAAAATACATGTAGCATAAGCATCTCTGTGCATAATCTTATCAAGTGTGTCAAAGCAAGTGTGGACATGAAAAAACATTGCATGTCTACAATTTCTCATGGTGGAATGAGACAATATTCGATATTAGCAGAATCTATCAGTCTTGTATGGTCATGATTTCATAAAACCCTGTATATTGGTTTGTTTTATGTGTCATGTATTCATTTATTTATGATTTGAACTGTGAATACAATTATTTATTGAGGGTAGTACTATGAAAATATAAATCAGAGGATACAGTTTATTTATTTGAGTTTGAACAAGAATCTTCTGCTTCAAATAAGTATATGCTTCATTGTTTTTTTATCATGCTAGCTATTTAAATTTTTTTTTACTAAAGGTTTTTATTTCTTATGATAATAATATGATGAATCAAAAAAGAAAGTCAGGCATTACAGCTTGTACTTTTAAACCTGCTTCAGAACATACATCGATTGCATATTACCGAAAGTGGAGATTTGAGAATGCTACTCACTAATTTAAAACTGGGTATAAGTAAATTGTTGACACATCACCAGGTACACTCATTTTATTAAGTACACCTTTGTAAGTTAATTTATTTGATATTCTTATTTTTATAATTTTCATTAAAATCGTTTATTGTTGCAATTTTGTTTGTGTTTAATTTTGTCTGAGCATCATGATATTTTTACTGAATTTTTAATGAAATAATTTCAATATTTGTTGAATTTGCATATCTATTTCATAAATGTCAATGATTAAAAAAAACTCTGCTTGAATTTTTTTTTTTGCTTGAATTTTCCTTAGTGCAGGTTTTAATATTAAATGTAGCATAAGATAATTCCATATTCCATAGTCCTTTTACCTTTTTCAATCATTAATTACAAGTGATTTAAATGAAAAGTTTGATACCTAGTTAAATATTTAATATTAAATAATGTAAAAATTTATTAATTTGATTAAGTAAAGTAAATGACTAGGGGATTGATGTTTTTAAGTTTTTGGTAAAGGGGTCTGTGGCCAAAAAAGTTTGGGAACTCTTGTTCTAATGAAGTAAAGGAGTGAAATTAATGTTGCAAGTAAATGGCACACACACATATATATATATATATATCATAAAAAAATTAAGCTTGTTTAGAGCTAGTAGCAGGCTCTTTAGATATATATATATGTGTGTAAATAATCTATTATATTTTAATATTAAAAAATGTTATTAGTAGTTAATTAATAGGCAGTAATCAATAAAAATAATCAACTGTAAAGAGATTCCTGCATTCAAAAGAATACCTCTTAAAAATGTGGTCTTTTAGTGTTGTATAAAACTAAAGTACTACAGTATTTGCTTGTGGTTTAATAAAAGAAATTTTATAACCTTTTACACTTCTTTTAGTAATAAAGGACTCTTTCACTGATCATATAGATGTTATAAATTAATATGTTTAATAGATAGGGTTGTTTTAATATTTAATATGTGGAAATATCTGTTATATTTTCAAATTAGAAAAATTACCATCAGATATTAATAGACAGTTATCAATGAAAATAGAAAATTCACACATTTACATATTATAATAAATATAATTTAAAATATCCAAAATGCCATGACATTTTCCTTTGTGCATTTGACATTATATGAAAGCTGTTACTATTATTTTTAGTTACCAAAATAACAGTTGACTATTTTCATGGATCAATGTCTTTTAACATCTGATGGTAATTATTTCAATATAAAAATATAACAGATACTTCCACATATTAAAATATTTAAACAATTACATTTGTTAAAATATATCATTTATAACATCTAACTGATCAGTGGAACACTCTAGCATTTTTGAGGAATGCATAAACAGTTATGAGATTTCCCCTCTTAAACTGTAAACCGATACTGTAGCATGTTAGTTTCTATATAACATCAAGGGATTGCATTTAAAAGAGGTATTACTTTGAATGCATGAAGCATTTACAGTTTATTTTTTCATTAATTACTGTCTATTGACATCTGATACTAATTTTTCTTTTATAAAAATAAACAGATATTTCAACATATACATCTGTTATAAATTATTAATGTGTATTATAAATAATTAATTTTTATGATTCAATTAACATCATATCTTGTAAAAATTGGATACCTGCAGGACATTAATTAGCACCATAAATATCTGTTCATATGACAACAAACTTGTACATGTATGTAGTAATATTTTATTTTTTGATTTGAAAATAATAATAGTATAAATGTTCCAGCAGGAATATTAAATGATTTCAAGGATAACTTTAATTTAATATTATGAATTCTGTGACTGATATCAAAATATAGTTATTTGTTTATAGCTTGGTAGATTTTTTGTAATTTGTTTTATCAGTCTTCAGTTGGTGGAGACAGCCTAGTTGCATGTATTGACGTTCATGATGGTTTAAGAGCTTCAAAGTCAGATATACAGCTGACTAAAAGAAAACTTTTTACCTGTTATCTTATTCAATAATATCAGCTAGCAGAGTTATTATTCTCTCTCATTTTCCATCAAGCTCTCTCTTTACAACTTTTTGACTTCTGAAGTTTTATTCTTATAACTCATACAGTCTGATATATCTTCTTTAGATTTAAATTTGTTTATCAATTCATTATTTCACAAGAAAAATAATATTTGTTTTTATAATAATATGCTTTAAAATTCTTCTAGAAATTTACTCCTGTTATGATAAATAATTTCATCTCTTAATTGGTTTTTCTCCATAAATAAACAACAATATGTTTTTTTTTTCTTTTGACATATATATCTTTACTTACAATATATAAAAGAAAACACAAAGAGTAAATAAATATTAAATATTCTTTTAAATACATTATAGATTTGGTATTGGTTTAACTAAAACTCAGAAATATGAAACATAATTAAAGAAAACATTTTAGAAAAATTGTTTGTGACAATGCAATTTATATAATCATCTGTAATATTAGTGTCTTAATATGTGTATAAACATATATTTCAGATATATCTATGTGCATATTTTCTTGTTGTTAATATTAGGATTATAATGATGTTTTGGTTGGATTCCACCAGATATCATGTGAGTAGTTAAAAATCATTCAAGAAAATTTCACAAATGCCAAAATTTAGAAAACATTTCACTTATTTGATTAATTATAATGTTACTTCAACAATAAACCCCAACAAAAGAGCTATTATAAATAATGCTGAAAATTAATTTAATCACAGAGAGATTGTCAATTGGTAGTAATTGAAAGTTTCTTGGCAAGATCAAAAGCAAAGTTTATCTCTGTTTACATGGAGAAAATCTCCTTATTTCTGTTTTTTATTAGAATAACAATCCGTGAAAAATATTTTATTCAATATATATATATATTATAATTAAATTAGATTGAATTTCTCTATATATAACATCATTACAATATACATTTAAGACATTTTCCTTTTGAATGGACCACAAAATTCAAGCTTTTCTTTATTTAAAGTAGGAATATGGTTGAAAGAATATGGTCATGGAGCATTTAAAATATTTTACATAAATTTCAACTAACATTATGCATTGTTTCTATTTATTATATTTTTGTTTGGGAAATAAAAAATGACAAATGTATAGTCTTTCTAAATAAATTCAAAATTAATCATGTTTGTTTACATGAAATTTAAGATTTTTTCTTAATTAATTTGACACTCCTTTTTTCAATTAGCTTAAAATTCAACATATATAACAGCATTGTAATATACATTCATCAGATTTTATTTTGAATGGGCTGCAAAATCATGCTTTTCTTTATTTAAAGAATGAGTGTGGCTCAAAGAATATACATACAGGACATAAATAACCTTGAATGACATCTACAGTTCAAATTTTATCTGGTGCTATGTAAACAACAAAATAAATATGTGCATCAATAAATCCAAAATAAAGTGTTTGTATCTTTCACCAATAAAAATATTCACTTATTTTACACACAGACACACACACACACACACACACACATATTGTGGGGGGTGGGGGGGGGGGGGGGGGGGGGGGGGGGGGGATATATATATATATATTATAATAAACTTTAATATGTAAAATTTAACTTTAATTTTATTGGGATTTATTAAATTTAATGGTTAACATATATTTTAAAATAATAAATAGATTGTGTTAAACAGTATAAAACTACTATTAAAGTAGAGCATGTGTTTATATACAATATGATATAGCTTTCCTTTTTTCTTACTCAGTATACTTTCACAAGCAGTTGTCTGCATTCTACTGTAAATATATCTATGGTAAGCATCAGTAAAATATAGACACTAAAGGGTATAGTCTATTAATTTGAGTAGTATAAAGGAATAAAAAGCACATCTATTAGATTAATTACAGCTTTAAATCCTAATTCTCACTGACAAACCCAAAATCTAGAAATAATCTGAGAATAAAAGTAATATGCCACAATACAATCAGAATGTCTATTGATTACTTGGACATTCAGAAATGGCTCTTGATAAAATGAAAAATAACCACTTTGTAGCCTAAACATAGGGGAAGTGGAATATTCAATGTAATAATTAAAGAAATATGTTCAGGATCACTGTTGTTAAGTAACTATCAATTACTACTAACAACCCAATACAGACTACTTTCTCCAGTAGCCATAAATGCCTATATTATATTGAGTTCACTTAGAAACAAAAAAAAATGTCTTTTTATTTCTAATCTAAAATCTTATATGGATGTAAATTCAGAGAGATATATTTATAAGTATGATGATTTGAAATAACATATCTGTTTTGACATCCAGTAAATATGAATTCTCCTCCTTCAGAATTTAATTTGATATATATATATATATATATATATATATATATATATATATATATATATATATATATATATATATATATATATATATATATATATATATATATATTAAATTATAAGTGTCAACAATGTATTCAGTCCCTATGTTAAAAAAATAATGAAATATCAAATATCTGTTGTCAAGTCAAAACTACAACTAGACATGTAAATGGATAGCTGACATTGTGTTGGTGCATTTAACTAAATATAACTTTGATAAAAGACTGCTAACATTCTTTTGGTTTGTTTAATATAAAAACAGTGCTAATGTATATATGAGGGGGGACCTAAAAATAACCAGAATATTTTTCTAGTTTGTGCACCTATTGTAATATATTCATATGCTGTTACATACTTCTTGCAGGAACCCTTCTGCATCAATTTGCCAAAAGACATCATCATATGAAATTATGGTACCATGTAGCATATTTTTTTATAAAGTATGTTTCACATATTTGGAAATTTTTTATAATGCCTGAAATGTTCAAACAATTTGAAATTTTATTTTTGTTTACAGAAAATGATAAGGAAAATAGTTGTAATGCTTGAAACAGATTATAAGAAAGTGTGCTCATAAAAAAACACAAGTTTGAGAATGGTTTATTTGAAATATTAAATTTATCACATTCTTGGACAGCATGGCAAGTGAAGACCTAAGTCAAACAACATGGATTTATATATATATAAATGCATATTTCTCTCAAATTTAGATCAAAATAGGCAGACATTTTATTTACAAGTTCTGAAACATTTACATGATGTGGTAAAATGTAAACATCACATTTTGTGGCAAAAAAAAAGAATGAATGTGTCACCCCAACAAAGTATCATCTTTCAAAATGTTAAATGTGAAACATGGTTCAATTAAATTCAGCATGACCCAGCATATCTATCACTAATATTCATTCAATCTTGCTTAGCATGATTTTTTTAATCTCTTAAGAAAAAAAAAGTCTCAATTTTTTGTGGACATAGATATCGGGTAAAAATTTGACAGAGGCATTAAAATGCATCACTTTACAAATGTTTTAAGACTATTATTAAAACAGGAAAACTCTCTATATGTATTGCCACTCAATGCAAACCAGAGTAATCAATGGATGACAGAAGGCTTGTGCATAAAATCCCCATCTAGTGCCTACTCATCCAATATCCCCAGACTAGTTTCTGGCTTGCATTGAGAGTTTTGCCTGTTTTAATAACAGTTATAAGCAAGCGTAAGAAATGGTGATCATGTGATGTTTATTGTTTTAAGACTACGTCAAAAAGTGACAGACTGCATTAAATAGACTATACTTTTTAAAGTGGTTCAGTTTGCAACACCTAAAAATAAATATACAATTTTTTATTACAAAATTCCGGTAATATTTGGTGCCCCCCCCCCTCTCTATATATATATATATTAAAAAAATCACTTTCTATAATGAAACAGTAAGATTTGTTTTACAAAACTTTGTTTCGCCTTCTCTCACTTCTTTCCTACCCTCATACCCTAGTTTAAATCCTAATTTATCATAGTGCGTCTACTGCTGCTTATATGCTGAAATCCTTCCTGAATTAGATCACGAATGTATAAATGGTTGTGATATATATATAGTTTTAAAACCCTAATGTTCATACTTTATAAGCTGTGAGTATGTGCATGTATTCATATTCATTTTAAAAAGTAGGTCATATAAGTCGTATTTATACAAAGACTGTGATAATATATTTTAAAACTTAAATAAAAATAATAGTTTCGTTATTTAAAGTAATTTTGTTTAAATCTATTTATTTTAGAAATATTACATTCGTAATATTTGTTTTCATTTAGTAAAATAATATTTAACGGTAAATAGATTTAAACATTTAGAATTTAAAGATTAAATAATTTTGTTGTTTTTAGATTTATAAAAATGCCACAAATTTAGTAAATGAGGGTTGGGGGGAGAACAATAGGCTTAATTAGTTAATATCTGCAAAATTAATCGATTAGTCCTTTAAATATTTTGCCATCAGATAAACAGCAGATATCCACTCAGGTATTTTTAATTAAAATAATTTAAAAATATATTCTAATCCAAATTTCTTAAAAGTAAAATTAATTATAAAATTCCCTGTTTTTAGTTATTCGGATAATATCAGTTGGCAGCTTTTATTCTCCATCTATTTTTGGTTCTAAAGTGACCGCCACAGGGTAGTTCTATTGTGAGTTCCATTGGTATATATAGCCAATTTTATTAATTGATATATTCTATGCTTCTCTAATTGATATATATGTCATATGCTTTTCTAATTATTGTAATCTATTGTAAGTTCCTTTGCTTTAAATATATTATGTTGTTCTTAATATTTTGCCTTTTTTTCTTAAGTGTCATAGCATCGGCCGGGATGTGAACCCGCAACCCGGACAACTGCCAGGCAGTCACGCTGACCTCTTGACCACCAATGCAAGACTAATATTTTGCCTTTAACTTGTTAGCCGAGATATTATTTAAAACTTATTCAGTTAAATTCACAGCTGAATATATTATTTTGAGAATTTATTATTGCTAAATTAAGTGAAACTACCAAGAGGCCAAACTCACCTTTATTTTCAACAAGTTCGTATATTTTGATACCATATTTTGCTAATTGCAAGTATAATGTCTGAGTAGAAGCTGGTGGTAAGGCTGTATTTCTGCTCAGAAAACATGCCAAACTGTGGCATATACCATCAGATGTCTGTACTTATTGTAAACTGCCAGTGCTCCTGAAAATGTGTCAAAATTGATCATGGACCGAAAAAACTGCCACCTCAAAAAAAAAATATTGCTTAATTTCCATTAAAGCTCCCAATTAAAACCAGAGAAGACAAAATGTTCACGAATTGTCCAACTGATATGAGGTAACCTCAATTAACCCAAGAGCTCTTGTGTTGTATATTTCCCTTTAATGCTAGCTAAATTTTAAGTGTATTTTTTATTATAAAACTGCATAATTCTATAAAATATTTTGTAATCTAACTTGTGTGTTTTTCTCTCTATCCTTGGGTTGATATTTTCTGTTTTATATATTTGCTAATTTATTTTATGTCTTTATTATGATAGTGTGTTTAGATAGTCATTGAATGAGCAAATTATTTCTTTTCCCTTTTATTAATATGTTGCCATCTTATTGTGGATAAATTGTATAATAGATCCCTTATTAAATGTCTTATAAAATTTCTTGTTCAAGGGCTACTTTATTTTATCTTTTATTAATCTTTTAAATAATTATGTCCTTCAAGAAAGGTATATTTCACATAATTTATAATGCAAGGATATGCATGAAGTTAATAAGTAGACTATATAATATAGAGAAATGCATGACTATGTGTAATCTTATGAATACCTTTTAAATCATGCATTCCCCTCCATTTTTTATTTTAAAGTAATTTGTCTTATTGTAATTATCATGTAATTTATGAACTATAAAAGTTGAGATCGAGAATGTGCGGACCGTTTTAAAATTATTTATGAATTGGTTAAGTGGCTTTACTTACTTAGTTACCCCTTCTATATTTGTTTAGGCTTTATATTGTCTGTTACCAGTGTATGCAGATGGGCTGTTGAGACCTGCTTTGTTTCTCTAGGGATTTATAGTTCAGACCTTTCCCTTTCCTTCTCACGGTTTCCAGATAATGTATGCACTAGAAGGCCATACCTGGGAATTTTACGCCTAAGTCACCCAACCATGGAGTTTCATGGTTCAACGCCAGACTCAGACTGTTTGTGACCAAACCATCTATGGAGCCGATGGCAAGAAACCCTCCCAACTGCTTCAATTTTGTTATTTATTATTTTATATTAATTCACAAAGCTATGCAGTTCTGTTTAAGCACATTATTATGATACTATCTTGCATTAACCTGAGGTACAGAGGGTATAAATAAATAAAGCCATTAATGTAAATCTAAATGGCACTTCATCAAATTTATTTCAAATATATATTTTAATGAGTTGACAGCAGGGTCTGACTTGTACAGACAATGCTATCTTTATAATGTTTAATTAATAAAGAATATTTAAATTATAATCATTTTAATATTATTTATTTATTTTCTGTGATCCACACCATTACTTTGGTATCTATATCCTATACTTGATATATATTTTGTACTACCCATGGTCTTTAGTTAGTGAACCTAATGATGTATTATTATATAGAGTCTCTTGCTTCTTCCTGACCACTGGCACTGGCAAAAAAGTATGCTATTAATAGTGTCAGATGCATTATCATGTAGGTGGCACTATGGAGTATAGACTTTAGATTTAAACTTAGATTTTCTAGAAGGTAACCCATCCTAGAGTGTTGAGTTTTATCTATGGGGTTTGAATTCTGTAGTGTGTTAATGAGATATACATTTTTACAGTTACAATAAAATAATTTGGAAAGTTATTTAAAGAATCTCACTAAACTCCTGAATTTATAATTTTTTTTCCTATGTCATAGCATTGGCTGGGATACAAACCCACAACCATCTGCAACCAACTATTTGCTTGCAAGGCAGCTGCGATGACCTCATGGCTAACAATGCTTGAATTTATAAATTTTAAACACTAAAACCTTATAAATTTGCAATTACATAAATTTAAAATCTTATTTAAATTTTTTCTCTATGGGTTGCACTAATATTACTTATAATGTTTTTTATATTTTTGACAAAATTTAAAATTTATGAGGATTCAAATCCCAGAACATAAACATTGCATGCATGCATGTTTATTACTCTGTCTTGAGATCCTCAAGAGTTCTATATATATTCTCACCACTATTTTTAATCATGTAAATATGTGTAAGATTATTCTAACTCCTGAAAAGAAAAAAGGATAAAAAAAGTGAAAATAATTAAAATGAAGTTTGAGATTATACAAAAATCAATTCACAATCCACAAAAAACATTTTATATATACTATATCCTTATTTCATGTTATGTTTATTTACAATTTATGAAACTGTATTTTAACTTAAAAGACATTAACAATTTGCCACCTAATTACATGTGGCCCCATTATGTTTTGTACTTATTGATCAAAGGCATCAGTAGTGGATCAGTCTCTCCAACAAAAATCTTGCACAACATTGTTAAAATTAATTCTGTTATTTAATTATTACTTCATATGAGCCCCATGAAAAGATTCCTTATCATAATAGAGTCAGTGTAATAAAATCTAGAAAAGCAATTTATTCAGTGACCTCACGATTTTACCATCATATTTTAAAACATATAGAAAAATTACCAAATTTACCACTTCCTCTATTTTGCTATAATATATTATATAAATGCAATTTATTCACTCTACTTTGAATACTTTATATCAAAAATCTTTTATTGTACATATATGCACACACAATCTTATATTTTGACTGTTCTGCAGTCTTCTTCAGCACCACTTTTACTTTAATTTTTTTTGTAATTATAAATTTATTTAAACGCACATTGATTATGTAAATAATATTCATTAAGGCTGTAGCCTCAAGCACATGCATATAAAATGTGATAGTAGGGACCTCTTCCAATAAGTAAGCTTGTGGTTTTAAGACCTGTAGAGGTCCCTACTATCGCATTTTATATGCATGTGCTTGAGGCTACAGCCTTAATGAATATTATTTAATTTTTTTTATTAAAATGGCTCTGAAGAAGACTGCAGGATAATTGAAACATAAGATTATATATACATATATGTACATTGAAAGGTTTTTGCTAAAATGTGTTCAATATAAAGTGGATAAATTACCTAGGGAAAAACTTTAAATTCTCTTCTTTCATTGCTTTAACAATATGTTAATAGAAAATTCACAGATCAGTTCTATTCTAATTTGTGTTTCAGATAAATATCTAAGTATGTCTTCAAACTTGAAAATTTATAGGAATATATATATATATATATGCACATCTAGACCTCACTTAGTGATTGGCTACTTAGTGATATTTCAGAATAGTGATCATCATCAATTTATACCCACTACTTTGATTTACAATTAATTATTCAGTATAACGATCAGGAAAAAAAATTTTTTTTTTACATTTTTTGGCAGCCATCTTGGATTTGCGTCACTGGTGATGTCAGAAAATAGGTATTTTAAAATCATTTTACCCAAAAAACAATCAACTTATAGCAAATATAAAATAAAAGAAAAATAAACTTAGTGTATGTTTTAGAAAATTAGTACAGTTAGATTTTTTTTTCTTTTAAAATAAGTTGAATTTTTGTTTTCTAAAGTTGACTGATTTACAATACACTTAAGCATTTTGTTACTGTGGTGTACAGTAAAAAGTCTAAATATTGTTTTTTTTATTTTAATAATTTCACATAAGTAATACAAAATTTAAAAAACAATGCGCTTCAGTATGGATTATTTTTTCATTATGATGAAAAACTTGTGTAGAAGAATATAAATACTTAAATTCAAATTTAGTTTCACTTTCTCTTTCTTTTTGCCGTACTGTACTTTTTAAACTGAGAAAATACGCATTTTTTTCCTAGTGATATAAAACTTTTCTTTTTAGATACTGTACAGTTTACACATACACTGCATTCGATAAATATTTTTTTTTAATATGTACTTATTCCCAAGTTAGTATAATTTTTTAGTTTTAGGATCCAATGATTTTTTTTCTCATAGACTCCCATTATAAATACGTATTCTGTATACAATATTCTTGCTTAACGATGCATTTTGGAGGACCAATTACCATCGCTAAGGGGGAGTAAAGGTGTATTGACATAAGGAATTTACAGAATGATAATAATTCAGCCATCATAAATATTGTCTATATACTTCAGTATTTTTATATGTTTACGAGTAAATAATATTCAAAAATAAATTGATACAATATTTGTATATATATATGTTCATGTGTGCATAATTACATTATATTTTTTTTTTTATTAAGGAAAAAAAAACACAGGTGACTGTCTCCTGCTTCTTGTTATGAGAAAATTTTTTTTATTTTAAAAAAAAAATACTTTTCTTGACTATTTTAATATTCAATTCACTAATATTCAAATAAATCGATAGAGGAATTTTTTTTATTTTTTTTTTTTTGTTTCTTGGCCGGGGCCGGCCTGCCCTGCCCCCACCCAACCCAACAGGGGGGGGGGCCGCCCCCCCGACCAAAAAAAAGGCGGCAAACATTTTTCTTCTTTTCCCCCCCCCCCGGCTTTTTTTGGAGACGGCCATAGTCTCGCCCCCCCCCCCCCCCTCCCCCCCCCCTCCCTTCCTCCCCTCTTCCCTTGGGGAAGAAGAGGGGGGCAGGTCCCACCCCCCCCTCTTTTATATAAAAATATTTTTTCTTTTAAAAAAAAAAATTTTTTTTGGCGGGTGTTTTCTTCCGCTTTTTTTATTGAAATTTTTGTGGGTTGTGTTTTTGTTTGATTTGTTTTTTTTTTTTTTTTTTTTTTTTTATTTTTAATTTAATATAATAAATTATTTTTTTTTTTACATTATATTTTTTTTTTTTTTTTTTTCCTTTACTTCCTTTTATTATTTTTTTCCCTTTTCCTTTTTTGTTTTTCCCTTTCCTTTTTTTTTTATTTTTTTTCTTTTCATAATTTTTTTTTTAATTTAAAATATATTATTTGTTTATTTTTTTTTTTTTTTTAATTTTAATTTTTTTTATTTGATTTTTTTTTATTTTTTTTGTTTTTTATTAAAATTTATTTTTTAATTTTTATTTAATTTTTTTCTTTTTTTTTTTAAATTTTTTTTTTTTTTAAAATTTTTTTTTTTTTTTTTTTGGGTTGTTGTTATTTTTAACTAATTAGCTTTTTTTTTTTTTTTGTTTTTTTCTTCCCTTCTTTTTTTTTTTTTTTTTTTTTTTTTTTTTTTTTTTTTTTCTTTTTTTCTCTTTTTTTTTTTTTTTTTTTTTTCTTTTTTTTTTTTTTTTTTTTTTTATGTGTTATTTTTTTTTTTTTTGTTTGTTAAAAATAAATTTTTTTTTTTTTTTTATTTATATTAAAAAAAAGATTTTTTTTTTTTATATAAATTTTTTTTTTTTTTTTTTAAGGGGGGTAGGGGGGGGGGGGGGAATTACATTATATTTCATTAAAACCCTTCCTTGAATCTCTAGTTTCTATTCTATCATGTGTTTCAGATAAATATCTAAATATGTCTTCCCACATGAAAATTTATAAAGATATATATATAGAATGATAATAGTAATTCAGCAATTCTACACATTCTCTATACTTTATTTTAGCCTTCTTATGTCTTTACCAATAAATAATATTTGTCAAGTATTGGTGGTCGAGAGGTCAGCGACAGCTGCTTTACAAGTAGTTGTCCCAGGTTATCGGATTCGCTTTCTGACTGATGCTATGACAAATGAGAAAAAAAAGTAACAGAGGTTAAAATATTTATAAATGTGTGTGTATTTATATGTGTGTAATTACATCATATTTTAACACAACATTTCCTTGAATCTGTAGTTAAATTTCTCTAACCATTGTCAAAACAACATTGAATATAAATAAACAAAAATTAGTCGAAGATTTTAAGTACTTGTTTGCTACAGTGTGAGGTAATTTTATATAATAAGCCATTTTAAGTCTAGGCATTTTTATATTTATATATGCTAATCCTAAATTCTATGTGGAAAAAAAGATTAAGATAATTTAAGTATATTGTGAACAAAAGTTATTTGAATGCTGTCAGTAACAGCCGGTTGTTATTCACCAATACGTAGCAAAATTTTATCTTATTAACACAACATTTAGAATAATACCACACACTGAAATGATCTCAATACAGATGCCAAAAAATTACATAAGCAATGTTTACTTTTATTTTAAAGAAGAACTAATATTTTATTTACTTCCAATATTTTATCAGCAAAAAAATATAAGCCTTTTTAAAATGCGTGTTATTTTTATATAAACAAGTTGTTTTTTTCTTTTTTAACTTGAAATAATTTCTTAAAATATTTTAATACGGTAGAATTACTTTAGTTGTAAAAAAAAATGTTGAAGTCTTATGGTATGCAAAATAGAATACATTTATAATAAATCATTTATTTCATCATTAATACATCTAAATGTTAAACCAGTAAACATCACAAGATCACCATTTCTTATGCTTGCTCATAACTGTTCTTAAAACAGGCAAAAACTCTCCAAACAATAGTGCCATCTTGTGCCAACCAGAGTAATCAATGGATTCCAGAAGATTTGTGCATAAAATCCCTATCTAGTGCCTACTCATCCAATATTCCCAGACTAGTGTCTAGCTTGTGGCTTTGGGGCTTTAGATCTGAGACCCTTCTAACATTTATTTATTATTCTGGTTTGTATTGAGTGACATTACTCTATGAAGAGTTTTGTCATCTAAATGTTGTATGGGATGCATGATAATCTTTTAACAAGCCACCCATAAGTAGTAGACAATAGTTTGTGAAACAATACCTATTCAGATAAAAAGCAGAATTCATTTTGTTGATTTCTGGTTAAAAGTAGAAAATTATAAAAACATTTAAAGATATTAAAATAAACTTCAAAGGAATTATAAGAGATAGATGATCATTCTCAAAATGAAATAAAAAAGACTATATGATTTTGGAAATCATGGAACATGTCAAGTTTCAAATATAAGTACTACATTGTGAACTTGTCTTTACCTATGAAATACAATAAAATTATTCCAATTTAACATTAAGAATACATCAAAGTTAAAATAAGAGATTCTCTACTAATTAGTTATCAGTACAAAGTTGACTTAATTGTACTTAAGGAGGCTTATTATTTTTAATTCTTAAAATTCCTGAATTTAAATTAATTATTACTATAGAAATGTCTATGACTACAGTTCTTTGAAATTATCATGTAAAGCAAGCAAATATTATTAATCAAAGTTAAACTAATTTGGCAGTTCCTACCTGGCTAGATAATTATTATATATGCGATATTTAAAATCTTCTAATACAAACTTGTTTTATTTTCATCTTCCAGGTCTTCCTAAACATAAGATATTTCACTTCTCAATGTAGTATTTGGGGATTCATAAAAGAAAGAGGCATATCATCAACTTCCCAAATGGATGGAAATAAGTTATTTCCCCTTATTTTATGATGCCAAACAAAAAGAAATAAACAAAGTAAATGAGTCAATATTGCACAATGAATTACTAATATTAGATGATTTCTCTCTAATGGTCAATTCAAACCAAATAAGTATTTATGGATTAAATATTTTTTGAGTTGAAAGTTTTTCAATCCTGACAAAGAATTTTTAAAAAAATCTAACTGGGACTGAAATTAAATAGCTTGAACAGAATATTGATATATTCTCTCCATCTTCTTTTTTTTTCATGTGTCATAGCATCAGCCGGAAAGCGAACCCGCTAACCTGGAACAACTGCTTGTAAGACCAAAGAGTCTACCACTCATAGATTCATTAAAGGCAATTTATTCCAAATTAGAACAAAATAAGCAATGTTTTTATATTCAATATTTATTTAATAAAATTTAGAAATTGCTGACAAATTTATAACACCACTAAATGATGCTAAAAATAAGAGAGCATAAAGAAGATAATTAATACAAGACTGTCCTCATGGATGTAAAAATACTTTTAAAAATATTACTATCAATGCTATCCATGTTGTCAATCTTATATATCAGATTTGTAAACAGAATATTAATAATATGAGAAATAGCATTATTAAAATATGGCATATTTGCAGGCTTCTCTTTCACAATATTTCTCTAATATCCAATTTTATAAAACCAACAGACATGTGTGGATTCAAAGTTGCCCTGGATTAAGTTAAACTAGGAAATACTTCAGAAACATATAATATATTATGACAATTTTTAATGAAGTTAGAATTTATAACAAAAATACAGTTTAGCAAAACTATTCAATAATGTTAACCCTACAGAAATTATTCCAGAAATTTGGCATAAAAGCAAAAGCATAGTATTCTTTAAGATGAAATAAATTCAGAAATCATTTCAACAATTCATTAGCAGTTTTATCAAGTTACCAATCACTGCTTTTGTAATAAAACAATACTATCCTTTAAATAAAATAAAAAATGTTTACAACTTCACTACAACTTTCCATCTTGTTTTACAAAGTTATATAGTTATTAAATATTTTTCATTTTCTTTCCTAACAATAAATTTTGATTCCCTAATAGTATTAAAAATGATTTGCATTACAATTATTGGTGAACTTCACCAAAAGTGCACTTAGTTTTAGGTTATAAAAAGTAAAAAAACCAAAAATTTATGGAAATTTGAATTACAAATACAAACAAAGGAAAAATCAATAAGTAATGTAATTATTAAATGTTTCCTATAAGCTGTTGAAAGAATCATATTAACAAGAATTTTTTTCAAAAATTGAGAGCAATCTACCTATAAATTAGTTTAGGTTTAAGTCAGGAAGAAGCTCCTTTGAACAAGTTTTATTTTAAAAAGTAGTGTTATCTTAACAACAAACAGGTAAAAAAGAAGTAAATTAAAAACATTCTACTTTTATTGATTTAAGACTAGTTAAGCTTATGATTCTATTGGGAAAACTATTCTACATCTATAATTTCTAAAATTTCTTAATGCAGGAAAAATGTTAATTTATTTGATAAAATATTCTCCAAAAGAAAAAATTAAGTGTAGTAAATATAAAAAATTTATAGAACAGTTTTAGTTGGGGCTCATTTCTTTCATCTACTTTACTCTATCTTATCAAAAGAGGTTTTTTTAGCTCACAATAATTAGCTACAAATGCCACAAGCAGCATCAAAGCACTCTATAAGATACCATTAATTGGAACAATGTATTACACATTTAAATCACTTTTCCAGCTGTTCTCATTATTTATAGCAATTTTGCACAAAAAACTTGAATTAATATATATATATATTGATAAAATGTTGTTGTCATGACAACAGTTTGAAATTTTTGATTGCTATTGATATTGTGAATATTTAAGTATTGACTTGTTTTTAATATATATATAGTAACAGTGCAGAAAAATTATGGAATTACCTTGGATAATGGAATTCATCATCATCTTCAAGTCAATAACTCAAAATTTAAAATATTAAATTTAATATAAATGAGCATGAGAAATGAGCATAATATCACTTTGATAGATCAACAGTTAACTATATTAAGTGTGAGCATAATTTTTCCAACATTACCCAAAAGTACCAATGATCCATCATCATGAATATTCATCAATAAAATAAACAGCAATAAAATCAACAGTCAATCTTGTGATTGGATTTGAAATGGCTACTATAGACCATGCTAATTATTTAGTTCTGGCCAGCTTGGGGCAGATTATGTAAACATTAATTTGAATTCACAAATTTAAGTGCTATTCCATCAGAATATATAACAATATAAAACAATAATGCTGGGATTCTGACCATCTTTAATGCTCTGGTCATTTAGTACCATTAATGTACTTTCCAACAATAAAGTTAATTTCTAAATAATTACTAAACTAAATAAAATGTAATGCATTGGCTTTAAAGGATATCACCTTTGCACCAATCCAGGATCATCATTATCAACTGTATACCCATAAAGACTAATATAGCCCTCTTTTATATAACATACCATTATGCACATCTCTTGCTCATAAAACACAAGCTCTATAAATGATACTGTGAGCACAATGATGCAATATATAATATTTTTTAAAACTACTTAGGATTGAGTAAATTCACTGGAACAATTTTAACAATAAAATATGAGTTTATTAACAACAATAAAAATTGAAATTAAGATTGAAAGAATATGGCTATACACATATAAAACAATCCTTCTGATTTTGATTAATATACAAAAATAAGCTATCACATTGGGATTTACATATGCTCCAATAGGTTTATATAAAACACCTACATATTAGCACACAGATATGCAGTATAATAATTTATGAACATATTTGAATTGTCATATAATAATTAAAATTATTAATTTTTACATATATGTCTACTTGATATGCATTGATAATTGCACACAGATGTGCAGTATAATTTATGAATATATTTGAATTGCCATATAATAAAAAGTACGTTATCACAATTTAATAATGTAAATACCTCATAAAGGGTTTATATAAACAAATATATATCAGCACATAGATTTGTGATATAATTTTATTAACATATTTGAATTGTCATAAACCTATAAATGAAATTCTGTTTTTATAATACATAATGACTTATTTAACATACATGTATACACATTGACATTTATATCATAAATTTTAATTTGTCAAAATAATAAAATTATTAAAAATATATTTTTCACAACCTAATTCCATGTTGAAAGTATAGATAAAATTCAAACATATGTGTGTACATACAAAAAATCTGAATCAGTTATTAAATTCTTTAATGGCCTTCCATAAACGTTTTGTATTTTTTTTTTAAAGTAACATCATGTCTTTGACTGGTTATCATTGATTAATCATAAACATTTTAAAAAAATACTCCAGCTCATTCATTTGTTTTGCAATCTAGAAATGCTTTTGGAATCAATTTTTTTTATTTTATAGAATATAAAATTATTTATGAATTAATTCTTTATTTTATGCATTTAACTCAAGCAAAAAACAGTTACTTATTTTATTTTTAAATTCTAGATTTAAATGTCATTTTCACTAAAGAAATTATTAAAAATATTCTCAATATATAACACTACTCATCAACTGCACTTTATATATATATATATATTGTAACCTCCCTTCTCTTGCTCCATAATAATAACAACAACATGCCAAGAGTATGTCAACTATTCCGGATTTTCGTTACTTATTTATTTCCGGTCAATAACAATTAACATTAATAATAATTCCGGGTTCTTTAGCTCAGTCTATCAAACATATTATTATGATTTAAATAAAACAATTACTAGCTCAGAATTTTATAAAATCTAGTCGTGTCTATGAAATAAATCAACACAAATATCTTTTATTATTTCCATGAGACCTGGAGCAATGACAAAGGAACAAGACGAAGTATCATATCTTAATACTTTTAAACAAAATCTAGCTCACATAAAATAAATTAATTAAATAAAATAGAATTAAATTGATCTAATCATATCAAATCAAATAGATAAATCAATAAGTAAATAAATAATTAAATCTCAGGTTTATGAATTGTAATTAAAACTGATTTTATATTGCCATAGTAAACTATGATAAGGGAATTTTATGTCATAATTCACTACGTAAAGAATAACTAATTAATAATAACAATGACAATAATAGAGTAATACAATCCTCTTTTCTTTCTAGATGTATTAAATATTTTCGTGGTAATATTTATCAATCCGATAATCAAAAGTTATGTGGTAACGTTCGCATATATTTTACTTAAATACTGTGGCAATCAAGTTATGACCATATCTGTTCTAATTATACTTCTTTCATTTCATTACGTAAATAAAATAAAATAAATTATTAAAATTTCTAATGTTTATTTATTTTGTGCAAAATCTTAAATATGTTTAATTATAAACGTGCGTTGTGATTTCATGCATTTTCATGTGTAGGAAAAACAACAACCAAGACACAAAGCTTACTAATAAAATTTTATAACATTTTATTAACATTATAACAAGTAACAATTTGTACATTATTTACAGCGGATATCCCTATCTACTTATTACAAACTCTTTTATTTCTACCCGTTGATGTCTTAACATTATTATTATCTAATTTTTATTTTACCCTTTTACCATTAATAATTACAAAAATATATTTCACAATATTATTATCTTCAGATACATGTTTTGAGCTTAGTTTAATACACAAAATTCTAGCTATTAAAATTTTCTATTGACATTTATATCCTTATAATTTCAGGTTTATATTTCTATAAAATCTTTACTTTTATGTAAAATTATACAAAAATTACAAAATTCTAATTATATTCTTGTTAGTATGGAATCCTACAGAATTTAATCCTTATGACAATTTGATGTTCAGTTTTATCATCGATCATATAATAATTATCAGTCGAATTATTGATCCTATTCCTAGTTTTATATAGCAATTAACGTCATCCACACACCATGTACAAATACACATTTTTTTATTATACATTTTAAATCATTTCGCCACACAAAACATGCAATCTCTTCTATTAAAATATCACGTACAATATTTTAAAATCTTATTATTGCTTTAAAACTTAATTCTAAAGTTTTTTTTTTTTTCTTTATAAATTACATCATATGATTCTCCATCTTTTATAATACTGATACTTTCACTTTGGACTTATACAATTCTACTTTACTCTAGTAAACAACTATTCTTACATAACTAATATCTAGCTTCCTTTCTATCTTATGTATCATTTCTATAAAATTATCTCCCTGACGATGTATTCTCATGAAATCAAGATAGCGAAGATATAGATGCATTGGATCAAAATAAACAAGATATTATCCTTTATAAAACTTTGACAATCATGGCACAGTGAATTTATGGACGCCATAGAGGAGTGACTTTTATCTGTCTATCTGCCTCTAATATTGGAAGGATGCTAAAGCTATTTCTTCAGCTTCATCACATCAGAAAGTTTCAAAGATATGTAAAGACACTGTCCAGAATATATGTGCTCAGTTATAGGGCAAAGTTATCTATACTGAGGTCACACAAATTATTATGATCCCCATATTTCATTCCTTATATTTTAATAAAACATCCTCTTGGTTTCCTTTGATATCAGTACTCCCAAGTCACTATCTGACTGATTTCTTCAGATTCATCTCTACATTACATCGACAAATTCTTTGTCTATCTTGCTAATAATAATAAAATTCATTTTTAATATAACTATACAGCTATTCTTAAGAAAATTCTTTACTATACTTCTCGTACATTTCTATCTCTATTGTTCTAAACTATTTGGATATTTTCAATATAAAATTCAAAAGAATCACATAATTAATATGTTACTTATTATTAATTATTTTAGATTATTTATTGCATGCACATTTTAAAGTTTTACTACTCTCTCAAATATATGTTTGATGTTGGATAAATGTGTACTTATAACTTTTAACATCGTTCATACCTCATTCATTAATAGATGACCTAAAAAAAAATTACATTACATATTACCAATAATATTAAAATTACCAACGATCTCTTTCCTCTGGATCGTATTTGTAAACTTCTCCATTCCAGGACTTCTAGTAGGTATTTAAAATTTTCCATACACACATTTTTATTTTATTAATATTTCTCTCATTCCATTAGCTCATATTTTAAATATAACTATTATAAAATTTATGTTTATATGTTTCCCTAAGCTAATTCAAATTTTATACTTTAAATACAATAAAAAAAAATATTAAAATTATATTTACGATACATCTTTGTTGCACTCGCTTGGAAAATCGTTCCTGGCAAAGCTAAATAAAAAAAATATACTTTATTTTCTGCAGTCCTTTAATGTTCTATTTTAAAATTTTAATTATGTTTATTAATTCTTCTTAGACGATGATCCTTAGTTTTCTTCATATTTTCCCACTTATTCTTGAGATCTCCATTACATAGTCTGCTAGTTTTTTTCCCCCCGCGCGCTTGGTTTTCCCTCGATGCATCTTGTACGTTATTTTTTTTAAAAATTCAATAAATTTTTTCTTCATTTCCATGGATCCATTTTCTCCTTTTAGTGATTAATTTTTATATCTGTTTAAACAATATTTCTTCCATTTTAATATCTTTTCCTCTTTTCTATGATAAGATAAAATCTAGTTTCCTTTAGTAAATTCATATAGCACTTTATACAGAATGATGGCTTTTCTTCTGCTTTTTACTTTTGGAAATTATATTTTTAAATAATGTTTTTCTTTAATATAACATATTTTTCTTCCTCATTTTCTTTATATTTATTTGAACACATAATATGATTTTTCTCATAGAGAAATATGACTTAGTTTTAAGCATTTATAAAACAAAATGTTCGTCATAAGATTTTCTCAATAGTAAATATTTCCTTTCTTATATTTTCACACAGCGTCTTCTTTGTATTCTTTAGAGTTATAGGACTTAGTTTCTGGTTGAGCACGTATAAAATAAAACTTATACAATTTTCATTCATTTTTCTTTTAATAATTATTTCAATTATTATTTTTGGTATTTCCATCTTTACTGTAGTATGAATGGTCAAATTTGAATAAATCCACCGGTAAGATCACGTAGAAATTAGCAATTCATCTTTCTGGATACAAGATTATATTATCTGTTAAAGACTAACTTTAGAATAATTATTAATTTATAAATTTAAACTACTTTTTTCAGCTTTGATGTTACAAGCAATTCAAAAAGGTTACCGTCCTCTTCAACTTTCACATTCCGTCTCCCGCTTCTGTCTATCTTAGATTTTTTTCTTGCCAATTTAAATCCGTTGATTGGTCAATATTTGTTTTTAGCGCGAACAATATTAGTCATTCTATTTTGGGATAATAAACTGTATTTTTAAATAAATATTTATGACGTAATGTCTGGAATATTATTTTAACTTAATATTATTAAATTAAATCATAGTTTGATAAACTTATTTTTTGATCTTTAAAATAATTATTAAGACAATATATAACATTTTTAACTTTTAATTTTAATGATGGATGGCAATTATATCTAGTTTTAAATTCACAAACTTTATTATTATCTACCAAGTGTGTGTGTGCGTGAAGGCATTTAATATACGATCACGTGTCTATCAACTTTATAAAATAATTTCTTTTTTATTTATGTCTCGGTTTAAATCACCAAAACTAACGTACTTTATAAAATTTTGGAAAATAAATTGAAACTTATAGAACCAAATATAACTCTCACCATCCTAAAGTTTATTAATAAAAAATATATCCTATTAATTTTGACTAACTATAAAATTATATTTCATTTATTTAATCTATTAATTCTTAGACTATTATTTTAAAATTATTACAATAATTTTAGCTATCTATAGCTGTGTTATTTTGTATGGCCAGCTTTCACAACCATAAGCAATGATATTAAAACTTTATTTAACTGTTTATTTTTTAAAATACTTTATTACACTATGATCTGTTAGGTATTTTAGCTTAAAATTGTATTACAAAACTATTATTACTTTTATATCACCTAAATATAACTTAAAATTTAAAATTTTTTTCACATTTGACCTTTCTACCTACCTATGACCTACAGACAAGGGCACAATATATATATATATATATACAATGCTACATGTTTAGCTGAGGTTATCTAATTCTTCAGCAAACTGATGGATTTCTGGGTAAGCTGGTGATTTATAAATAGTAGACTGGCTTATTGTCATTCCCATGAAAGGTATAATTCAGGAACTGTTCTCATTGGAATCTTCTTCATTTATACTAGGATTGGATAGACATAAGGCAATAAAACTTTTATTCCACATTAGGGTTATGAAATACTGAAAGTTGACATTTGTATACACGTGAATCCAAACTCAATCATAGTGAACTATGAAGAATCTACTGGACATGCTTTCCTTGCCTTCAGTTATATCTTCATGGTAGTCTGTCTTAATATGGACAACTCAAAGAAATCTTAAGAACTACACCTTAATATTTTTTCCAACATTTTTATATTCATGGTAGGATGAGGAAAAATACATTAACTGATTGTAAAAAGTTAATGTCTCTTTTTAATTTACTTTAATCATATCAAAAACAACTTTTTGTGAATTTTGTCAAAATGTAATACAAATTTTACTTCATATTTTTTTCTAAAATAAATAGTGGAATTTTATAATTATCAGTATATCTATTTTAACATAAAAACATGCCTGTTTTAATTTCAAAATCAAAATTAATAAAATATTAAGTAAACCTTTTTAAATGTTTAATATATAATAAAAATAAATAATTTCAAATTATTTAATCTTGACTGTTATTTCAGTGTAATGTAGAAAATATCTCCAAAATATTGTCTTTGTTTATTTCTATTTTTCCTTTCAACAATATATATTATGTGTGTGCCCATACACTATGTTGTTGTATGACATAAAACACATAATGGTTTCAATACATATATATTGATTTATTAGCTACAGAAAAATAAAGATGACAGTAATCCACAGAGAAAGAAGTCTTAAGAATAAAAATTATTTCTGTTTAGACTACAAGTGGTCTAAGATATCACTAAATTTGAAAAAGGTGCATAAACCTACAATAAGTGAGCAGAATTCAAGTTAGTTTGATTTTTTTGCAAAATAAAGATGTACCTAGAATGGTACAAATGGACATCTAGTTTAATTGAAAAAAATCTATGAAATTAATACATTTAAAAATTTAGACAAATATCACATACAGGTTATAAGTATTGTAGATTAAAATAGAAATGTTTTTTTATATAAAATCCCTATTTTGACCATTGTCTGACTATTTTCCACAATGCTGTTTAATTGGTTGCATTAAAAAATTACTTTTTTTTAATTGGTTGCTTTAAAAATTACAAGAATTATGAATTTGGCAGTGTCAAAAATCAGTTAATAAATAACTATACCTAATTAAACTATAATTTATATTATGAGAATTTTTTGAAAAGAAAGTTATTCCATCCTTTATATTTAATATTCTTTTTATTACAAAGCATATTTTATATGAAGAAAATAATTACAAATAAATTAAGTCAGATGTCACATGACCTAATTTAAACTAGCTTGTTATTACAAATATTTTATAAAGAGCTCATAAATAAGCTCTTAAGAAGTTTTGCAAAATATCCCCAACCCCAGACCAGTTTGTTATTGGGTTTATCAATGAGGTTCCAGGATATTCACACATTAGATTAAAAATACTAGGATAAGCCCAGATTTTTATCTAATGGATAACTATTAAGTAAAATACCTGAAATTGTCAGACATCTATATGTCTTCCAACCCAGCTATCTAACTTAAATAGCCATCTGAGGCTAAACTAAGTTCAGATAACCATATATTAATAGCTTTATAAATATTCTGCAAAGCTTGTGAAGAGTAATAATTTCACCACTAATAAAAAATGATTGTAAAATCATTACACATGTTTTAACAGCAGTACAGAACTGAATATGTATAATATTTAAATCATGAGGCAAATATGAATACAGTTCATAAAATCATGTATGACATATGATATTTAGTGTGGGGGTATAGATGCTATAGTATCTTACTTATATTTAGTAATTGAAATCATGTTTAATATTACATAGTTGACACTAATTCTGCCAATAAAAGATGTCCATAATGCTATCAAATATAACAAGTATAATTAAAAATGTAAATTTAAATATAAAGTCTAATGAACTAAGGTTTTGTGTTTAGTAAAAAGAGGGGGCGAGTATTCCATGCAATATTTTTCTTTGTATTTTTCTCTGTTTTTCAATAATACTATTTTAGTATTATAACTGTGTCAGGTAATTTATTTATGTATTTTATTTTTAATGTGTTTATCAGAATGTGTAGATGTTCTATGCATTTTCAGTTAAATATTTTTATTAAATGTTTTGTTCTTTGCTGGATAAACTAAACTATATTATATTTTGAGTCAGCAGTGATATTCATTACTCACAATAATTGTTTTTAAATTGTATGGCATTTTATTCATTTAAGAGCAAAATAGCTAACGTATTTATCAGAAGTTTTGATATTTTGCATAAATGCAATAGTAGTCATAACCACTAGTATTTTCATGCACTTGAGAATTATTATTCTCACATTTTTGTTCATTTATCAGTCCTGTCTACTTATTTTTGATTATTTGATATTTGATATTCCATATATATGTGTATTGTCACTTTGTGCCAACATTTTATATACTATTAATTTTCTTTATTGATATTTCATAGTCTTTTGACTTAAATTGAATATTGTGGGTTTCAGACATTTTTTATTGTTTAATATAGTTAAAATTTGAATATGACTTTAATCAGTTATAGTGTTAAGTTTGTATTTTGTCATCATATAGTTTATAGTATTGCTTGGCTGCATAATGTTAGGCCCTGCTTATTAATGTTTATTATTGTGCTTGATGGTGTGGACAAATTCCTCCATTATTATTATATGCTTTTCCATGAATAGATAGTGCTTATCTCTAGTAATTTTTATCACATGTTTAAAGGTATGTACATCATTATACAGGATTATATTTCTTGGTGTGTCTTTTCACATTTTCCTGATGTGCTTTCACAAAGTCCAGACATCCTCTTTTGCCTCAGATATAGCTATTTAAAAGCCATCATTCTTATTGATATATTCACTGATTTATATTGTCTTGCTATGTAGAGCCTATGATTAATTGTATCACTCATGATGTGCTTAAATCTATTTTTCCACCATAGTAGGTGAGGTTGTTTTGTGATTTAGATGGGTGATGACAATGATAAGCTAGTTTTGAAGGATGTAATTTCTTCATGTTGCACTTAGTCATTTTAGTGCTAAGAGGTGTAATATTGTCTAAAATTGTGATGCTATGATCTTATACCAGCCACAATTAAAACAACAATTCATAATACTTTTAAATATTTAATTGTAAGGATATGGCCATTAAGTGCAATCTACATATACTATGTGATTGTTGTATTTATCTAGAATTTTTCGCCGTTGGATGTGTCATTACTTTAAATATTTTGGTATTATTAATATTGTGTGGACAGTAATTTATGAATAGTATGTGTATACATGACTTCTGTTGAGAAATCCATACTTTTCTTTCATTCAGTTTATTTACTTGTATAGATTATTAAGCAATAGAGGATTATTTATTTTTAATCTGACATTAATTTTATTGTGCCAGTAATTACTTTAAGTTTATTTTGCTGATAATGTAAATTATTAGCAAGTCAGCCTATTAATACAAGTTGCCAATGATTATTATTTTGAAAAATCAGTAAATTTATTTTTAAAAAAATGTTATTGAGCTATTGTTAACCCAATTAAAACATTTAAATTTATGATACCCAAAATTGTTTAAAGGGATCATTTAGTGGAATTAAAGTCTATAAGAGACAGCTATTGTTAACTCTCATTTTTAGTAATATTGTTCAATAAGTTTATTTGGGTAAAATAATTCATTTTTCAAAACTTTGATTAGTCTGTTTGTAAGGTCAAAAGATGTTGCTTGAGGACTTACAGTCAAAAAAATATTTTGTCAGCGCTATCTTGGCAATAAGTCCTTACTTAATGCGTAAATTTTATATATTTATTTTTATATATTGATTGTAAATAAACTTATTTATTATTTATTTTAAAACAAATCTAGTTTCTGTTTATTTTTTTTTATGATATTGTCTTGGGTTCACAACATTGATTATTTTCTTTGAATTAATGATATACAGAATATTCCAATATTTACAGAAATAAAATAAAATCATGCATATAATTTTGATTTTTAAGTGAAATCAAGGTAACAGACAATTAAACATTTGCAGATAATGATAATAATATTTTGCATTAAGAATTATTTTAACTATGTTTATCTTCTAAGATAGAAGATTGTATAATATGAAAATGAAGATTTTTTGAAATTACAGAAAATGATCTATGCCGTTTCAGACTGCACACTATTGAGTTATTTCAATATTAAATATCTAGTTTAGTTTGATGTCCAATTACAGTTAATTACTTATAAAGGTTGTTGATGGAAGGGTGGAAAATCATAAAAAGCACCCTTGTCATTCTTCCATCTCAAGTAATGTCCTGGGTAAAAGGCTATGACTATTTAAAATTTTAAATATTTTAACTAAGCAATTAGACATTAGAATAAATATCCTTTTCTGTAATTTTGATTATCATTGTTATTTTATAGTAGGCAGCAGTCGCTACAAGTGAAGTGTTTGTTGCCTATAATCGGCCAGGATATCATTCACTCATCCATTTGTTTATTTAGAAGGTTAGTCTCATTCATAAGAGTTACAGTAAGATCCCTGAGATTATTTCCTCTTGTTATTTTTATAGTGATTATCTAATTTTCTCTGCGTCTTAATATTAAATGTTAGTAGAATAAGATAAGTATTCTTTATTTATTCCTTGTACTATAAGACAAGTATATCTTATGGTAGTACATATCAACCAAATGTTTCAAATTATGCTATTTAGGATTGATGATAAGAATATTACCATATTTTTAAAATAGTGAATAAGAAGATTTAACAGAAAATACTTCAGACCACTCAAAGGAGTATGGAGAGATGTATGTTGGGAGTAGCAAGAAGATATCGAAAACGCAATGTATGGGTAAGACAACAAACAGGTGTTAGTGACCTTATTGAAAAAATTAAAAGATTGAAATGGAGTTGGGCTGGACATATTTCTAGAAGAGATGATAATAGATGGACAATTGAAATTTTAAACTGGATTCCAAGAGATTGTAAAAGACCCAGAAAGAGACCACATGTGAGATGGATGGATGAAATAAGGAAATGTGCAGGGGTGTTGTGGAGAAGAAAAGCTAAAGATCGGAGAAGATGGATTAAACTTGGAGAGACCTTCATCCTGCAGTGGATTGACAATGGTTGATGATGATGATGATGATGACTTATTTAAGTACAAACTTGTTGTACTCAGAGAATATAATGTGATGGGAAGTTAAATCTGATAAATATTTAATACGAGTAGAAATTTTAAACTTCATAATTTATTCATAATTATTATTAATCAATAATTATTTGCAGTACTGTTTTATTTTTCCTCTATCTTATTATAAATCTCTCTGCATCATATAAAATTTATTGTATACCCCACTGAGTCTAGTTGTAGAGTCTCTAGAATAGTGATTACAAATTTGTGCAATGTCTATAATTTTACCTTACCCTCTCTCCCACAAATATTTTCTTGTTACAATATAAATGATATATGAATATATCTATATATATAAAAGAGATAGTGAATTCTGACTCTTTTGTCATTTATGTAAACAAACATACGCTTGGTTGGTGTTTTTGGTAAAACGCCATCTATTGATCATAAATACAAGCGACGGCAAGTTAATGTGATTATAACTTGTTTTTGTTTTTCATATATATATATGTATAAACATTAACCTTTCCAAAGCTGTAACCAATATTCACCATTCAGCATATTTATGGGCATGAGTATTATCTGATTCCAAGTGACAATGCTATGATTTACATAAGAATTATACTGATGTATTAATAAGATTGATGATAGTGCACTAATGGGAAGCCAGATCATTAGCTAACACACAGATCAGATAATATTTATACTGATGGAGAAGTGTCAATAACAGTGTAGATTGCACTAAACTATTACAAAATGTGAACATATATTTTGATTAAATGAACTATTATAGATACAAGAAACTAAATAATGGTGCTCAATTGTATAATAAAATGTAAGCAGATAGATAGGTAGATAGATAGATAGATAGATAGATAGATAGATAGATAGATAGATAGATAGATAGATAGATAGATAGATAGATAGATAGATGGATGGATGGATGGATGGATAGATGGATGGATGGATGGATGGATGGATGGATAGATAGATAGATAGATAGATAGATAGATAGATAGATAGATAGATAGATAGATAGATAGATAGATAGATAGATAGATAGATAGATAGATAGATAGATAGATAGATAGATATTTTTAAATGTTCAAAATTATTATTTAATAAAAAGATTAATTATTTTGTTTTAATGTTATTTAAATGACTTCAAACATAAAGTAACTAGAACTTAAATATTTGATTTATAATTCGTACAATTATAAACTTAAAATAACATATAGATTACATTTAGTCTCTGGGGAACTGAGATAGTTCATATAAACACAAAAAGTAAGCTTACTCGGTGAAGCTATGGTTGGAGATTGTCTTAAAATGTCTATACTTTGAAACTTTTTATGAAAGAGTGACGAGCTATAATATCTTATGACGAATGGGTTTGGATGCGAACTTCAGTTTCAATCGACGACAGGATAGCATAGCATATTTTTTTTCCTCTGTGGAAGAGTGATATAAAGTCCAGCTCATTTAGGTCTTTATCCATATATCATCATGCTTGTGTGTAGATAATTACCTTCCAATCACATAATTCAATTACTCAGAATAGTAATTAATTAGCAGCAGTCAATATACACAAGGCAATAATAATAAGTAAATAATCCAATCTTTTGATTTTTTTCTATTTATATCTTTCTTTCTCTTCTTCTTGAAAGTTCTATATTATTCTTTCTGATGCAAACTTTACAATAATTCCTCAAAATATTCAATATTTTTTTACTCTTATCCTATTTGATCTACATAGTCCTGCATATCACTGTTTCAGATCCAGCTTCTTTTGCCTATTCAGTTTTTTTTTTGACAAAAGAAAACTTTTTAGTGAGTTTTTTTTCCATATCTCATAGTACTGACCGGGAGGTGAACCCACAACCGTCAGCAACCAACTACTTGCTTGCAAGGCGGTTGCGATGACCTCTCGACTAATAATGAGTTTTTATTTTAATGTTTCATTTGAAATATTTTAAAAATAACCTTGTACAATAAATACTGTAAACACCATATTTGGATAAGATCTGTTTCATTATCATCATCAACATATTTTCTTTTAGTTAAAATAAAACAAAAATCATCAAAACAATTGAGCACAAAACTCCCCTTAACCCTATATTGGTTAACTGTTTAGTTGTTTTGCCTCAAATATATATATATAATTACCACATCTGCAGGCATATATGACTATCTAGAGTCACTTTAACTTGTAACAACGTTCAAGTCTGGTTATATATATATATTCTAACCCAATAAAAAATGATATTCCAATTAAGTGAAATTCGGAAATCTAAACGCTTCCGTCTATGACGGTAACAAACCATACTTTTTACCGAATAGCTCGACGTTTGGTTAGTTATAATAATTCAGCTACAGCGATATGCAGTTCAGACAAAGATAGAATTAAAAAAAAAAAAATTATCATTAATAAAATAAATTTAAAAAGAAAATTTAGAATAAACTAACATTCGTTCTCTATCCAAAACACATTCTCTGAGCTGTAAGTACTTGCACTGTTCGACAATGATGATGATGATTTCATGTCATTGTTAATATTACTGACTAAAACAAAACATTCATTAATTTGCCAATATGATCTCAATATTTTTGTTATAATACAATTAGAAGTTTCAATCTCTTAAGCCATGCCACGCTTGTAATGTTGATCATAATTGATCAATTCTTAATTTAAGAGCACTTATAATAATGACACTAATCTCAGGGTTCTCTGTTATATTTAATAAAATGCTCGGCAGTATTGTGTTGTCGCATATGACTGACATTCTGGTCGGCTATAGGAAACATTTACCTTATTTAAATTCCAGGTGTCTTCATCCACATATCAATTATTATAATATTTAACGAGATGATAACTATATTCAATAACAACGCATAATTTTGAATAATACAGCCCTTTTAATCCAGAATCTCAGTCGGAATGATGAAAAGACAAGGGTGCTTTTGTGTCCTTCCATTATCCGTGACAACACAATAATTTAACTAAGATTTATTACTTAGACACTTCACTTAAATGTGTACGAAACAATGTGCAACCAAAGCTGGCAGTTTGGGAATAAAGTGATTTTACACACACATAAAATAAAATATTTTGGTCTGAAGTTTTCAATTCCATAAATAATTCTTATTAAATTAAAATATAATGAAATATTCTGATCTGCTTACAATTGTCTATCTGGTGTATTGAATTTACGAGTTCACAAATGATTTCGGACTCAAGAAAAGTATTGCAAGTATTATGCAAATAAACTTTTATTTAGCACACAAGAAAAATGACTCAAAACAACTTGTAACAAGACTATAATTTATTATTAAATTTTAATAAGATTATTATTTATTATTACAGTTTAACAAAACTATCCTTTATGATTAACATAATAAACAAACATATACAATTTATTCGATCCCATAGGGATAAAACAAAATATAGCTAACATTAATTCGTCTATACTTTTAGACCTGGATTCGAACTACTTCTTCATCTTCTTTTTACATTTATGCAAATTGAATATAACAAAGTAAATATTATTAGCGATACATCAACTCATCCGTTTAGTGTATCTTATATGAACGGCTATTTAAATTTATTGACTAACGATCTGTTTTAAAACAAAAACAATTTGATTCTAGGCATTACGTACAAACGATTTTTATTATCATATCTTTAATTAAATGATAGTTTTTATTTAGATAACTTATTATAATTTATGGGTTATTTATCAGAAGTTACACTTATTATTTTAATGTTTACCTTAATAACAACTGAAGTTGTTATACACACTGTTTTTCTAAGTATAAGTTATATTGTGAGTGCTACTTAATCATTAACCCGAATTAAACCTAGTATTTGAACCCTCCCTTGGCAAATAAAAATTTCTAAATCACGCAATTTTAAACTTGCTCTCTCCATTGACTTACGTGTGGATTACCAGCACTATTCCGCCGCACAATCCAGACATTGATCATATATACTAGCACGCTATTGATACTAACTGGATCGTGAAGAATTAACCTCCAATATACCCGTTATCTTGCCATAACTTTCTAAACAAAACACAATAATCAACACCTTCCATGGTGGAATTATCTCTATTTTCTCATGAGGAATATGGAATAACACCGAAGGTCTGTAGAGTTAACTACTATGTTAAAATAGTTTGGTGGGTCCTTGCCTCTTACTTGGGCATAATAGGAACACACACCAAATATAATCCTCTCCTGGGATTTTAACGAATGAAATACACTAAATACGATATAAATTACTGATCGTCCTAACTCTGAGAAGCGATCACTTGGGTTATAAACATACCCGAATACTAGATTTATCTATTTCCCTCATGGAAAATAAAGCTTTTGGGGAGATCATTTTCCATCCCACAAAATAGATACATTACAATTATTACTTATGCGAATATTAAGCATATACCGATGCTATATCGGGGCAAGACAAGCAAATACACTAATTACACTAAATTTATGTTCCGGGGTATACTTAGATCAACGTCTGAAATCAATGGATATCACAGAATAAACCATAATAATTTCACCTTTGCCAAAGAAACATTCAACAAGTAATTGGTATTATAGTATCTTGAACTAAATCAAGTGAATGCGTTAATAAAGAATAATTGGGAATAAGTTCCTCAATTAACATAGTATAAATTTGTTTCAAACTTTAAATAAGTAATATTTTGTATAGCACTTCTCTTTAATTACTTCTGATAATTTTAACTAGATATTTTACCTATTAAGTATCTAAATTTTTCTTCTTTTACGCATCTAACATATAAATTTATACCCATAATTGCATATCATAAGTAAACACATTTTATAAAAAAAAAAAAAAATTTTTTTTTTTTTTTTTTTTGTGTCGAATATAAATTTTAACCTAGAATAATTACATGAAAACATACCTTTATGATTACAAGGTCATTTAAATACTACTTGACTATACAGCCTTTAACCTGTTGATATAAAAAAAATACACATAATTTTACAAATTAGTAAAAAAAAATCATTACTTAACAAGTGCTTATTATCTCACTAGAAAAATGTTTTTCGTTGGGCAATTTATCCAGATGAAGAACTTGATCCATTCATAGTTCACGAAGCAAATTTAAAATAAGAAACACATTTTATTATTTCATTTATATAAAAGTTGCCTCCATTCTGGTGCACTTAATATTAGGCAAAGAAAAACATAGCAGGTTGGATGTTAACTCTTTCTTGAATTAAACTGCTATAATTTGGGATCCAAGAAAACATCATATTTTAACATGCGAATATTTGACAATAGCGATCACATATACAATTCTTTTCTTTTTACTATTGGTGATACGTATCATTTTTAGCTAGCTGGCTTATGAATAAAATAATGCGCGAATTTTCCAAAATACTATTATTATAAGGACTGCAGCTGACTTACGTGGATATGAAGTTATAACAACTCCAATTGATGTATAATATAACATATTATATTATGGTTATAATTAAATCACTAATGTTTTTTAGTTTTTGTTCCTACTCTAGGAATTGTAATTTTTCTTTAACAAGGAATTCTCCGTACAATGCACACATACAAATTTTCCGATATTTGCCTTGAGAAAATTTATATTTTCTTTTTAAAAATATACAGGTGCATAAGTAAATATCCTTTATCATTAATATTATTTCTAGATAATTTTCAGTGAATCAACATATTTTAACATGGGGAACTTACATTATTTTCAAAAGCAGACAATTTCTTTTAGAAAGAGCGCAAAATTTTCTAGTTAACTTTCCTTGGCTTTTATAATATGTCTTTTTACTTATAATTTTTCTTTTATACCACGAAAAGATTATTAAATAAGGTAAAGTTAACAAATAATTGATTATTTCCTGGAAATTACTTATATTACTTATTTTAAACATAATGACACTTTCCGTGATTGCTGTAGTTAATACGGTCATTTTGAACTTTAGCATAAGATAGTATATTTTTGCGTATAAAAAGCTTTAAATAGGTAGATGGCCACAGAAAACAGAATATCTTATCAAAAAGGATTAGCCATGCATGATATTATTAAAAATTTACTTGACTTATATTTATTTCTGCAATAAAAATAATAAAAAAATTTGTTACCGAATTTCAGTACTGCTTCTTCCTTGTAAAACTAGAGTCAGACTAAACTTTCTTCAAAATTTGGCGGTCTTCTTTTAGCGACCTCTTACAGAAAAATAATCATTTAATTATAACATAAACAAAAGAAAGGAAAAAAAAAACTTATTACAATCATATAGTTTTCCGTATGATTTAAATGGATTACAAAGTAATTTGACAAATAATGAAAAATAATAAATATATTTAATTAACAATGCTTATTAGTGATGTATAATTCTGTATACATTATTATCTAAAATAATTTAAAAATTACCAGAAGTTATTGTGCTTTATGATAAGACATTCATCTACTCTCCCTCTACCCATCCAAAATCAATTACTGTTTATGATATGTGCTTTTATACTATATTAAATTGCTCTTATTGTTAATATTTTAATTAAATTATTCATGCTCTTCTTCAAAATGACATTGGATTATCAAATTTATTAGTTATTTGTTTAAAACACATTAAAGTGAGTAAATAGCATACTTTATTAATCACTTAATATTATTATTATTTTATCTTTTTATTTTCTAAAAAAGGATAGCATTGTTTTCCTGTGGAAACAATGCCAAATAAACCAAGTGTCAATAACACTAGGTTACATTATATATATATATATATATATATATATATATATATTTTCATAACAAAGTTCAAGTCTGGTTATATATATATATATATAATGAAAATAATATTGACTATATTCTTTTTAAATATACTGAATATATATTTTTTAATTAAGCCAATCATGTTTTAAAGTAAAAAAAAATAATACTTATTATTAATGGTAAATAATTATGAGATATATATAGTAAAATAAGTACCATTTTACTATGAAACAGTAGCTTTTGAATGTATATTTTAGATGGTTGGTAGTAGGGACACTAATTTAAGGTTCAAATATTAAACTTCATATTAATAAGATTGTATAGCCAATTAAATATAACATTCTAATTTAGCACAGATATAAGGACATACATATTAAATATAGAAAATTTTCTTTGGGGTTAAATGAAAATACATATTTTTTTTTAAAAAATTAAATGAAAATATTTTTATTTTAGATTATTAAAAAATGCTTTTATTTATTTTTTTATTATAGGAAATAAGAAAGTTTTATTTTTTTTATATGAGTTTAATCCTTTATTATGATAAAATGATTTAATTAAAAAAAGTTTATATAACAGATACCAAGTAGAAAGGAAAAAAAAACTTCTGGATATCAAATTAAGATTTTATATAAAATAAATTAATATTCATAGATTAAATTTGTATTATAATATTATGCTATCAGAATTAAATAATCTTAAAATCTTCTGTTATTTGTAATTATTTATCAAGGGTTTGTTATACATTTAATTTCTTTATTTCAAAGTTTTAGTTTGTTTTAAAAATACAGTTTTTATAATAAATTTATTTGTGATCGTAAAGATAAAATTAAAAAAAAAAAATTGTAGTATAAATAGTGGATAGCAGAAAATAAGTTTTCTTTTTTATCATTTACTGATCATTAATAAAACAGTCATCTTCAAACTAATATGTACTTAACAGAAATCTCTTCAGGCTTCAAGTAACATTTCATGCATTATTAGTTTACATTTAGAAACTCCTTCCTACAACTGTCAACAATATATATTTCAAATATGTGAAAAATTGATGATGACTAAGTAAATAGTTGAAAAAATATTTGGAACTCAATTGCAATTGAATGCATATAATTAACCAAAAATAATACAAGTTCTTGCAAGCCATCTTAAATGTTGTGTGAACCATATAAAAAATCTACAACTGTCAACAATGTATATTTCAAAAATATGAAAAATTAATGCTGACCAAGTAAATAGTTCAAAAACATTTGGAACCCAATTGTAACTGAATGCTTAAAATCAACCAAGAAGAGTAAAGTATACTGTAATGTCGTCTTAAATATTGATTATTGATGAAGCTGTTTAAAACTACATATATATATATATATATATATATATATATATATATGTAGTTTTATTGATGAAGCTGTTTAAAACTACATATATATAAGAAATAAATATTATTATTATTGCTGGTGGACTTTGTTGACTGCCAGACAAAAACTGATCTAAGGTAATTGCGCCAATGTTATTATAATCTATCAACATTTAAATGAACTTTATTTAAATTCAAAATTGAATTATCTTTTATTTATAGACCCATATTGTTATATATTTCCACATTGATTTCTTGACTAAGATGGTACTTACGTATAATCCCTTCACTATGTTTTCTGGAAACTTGCTAAATGATTTTTAAAATTAATAACCCATTTTGAGGAGCATCATGTTTTAAACAATATGGCTGTTGTTTTTTTAAGATGATTATCTAAATATTTATTATTTTTTTTTATGATCATTATAAAAATATTATAAATTACATAAAACTACAAATGACTGTAATTAAATAAAATTCTATATATACTATAATAAAACCATATAAAAAACATGATGAAAGAATAATCACTTTGAACATGTTTGAGATTACACCACCATTACCTCTGTTTACACATAAAGATTCATACCATACCCATTGCATACATTTTTCATGCAGGCATTATTCTGTAATTTTGAAAATACTTTATCTTTTTCTGTTACTAGTAGATATCAATTGTAATCATTTTTGCAAAAGGCTAGGAAAAATAATTAATCAAGAGCTTGAATAAAAATGCTATGGTTAACTTAAAAAATTCATAATAATGGTTGTAATTTGTTAATGGTTTGTATATTATAATATATGTAAAAAATAATAATTCATTAAATGTTGTAAATGGCATTTATGAAAACAATATTATTTGTTAAAGTTAACTTGAATTTATATTTGATGTTTTAATACTTTTTTTAAACTTAACAAGTAACACATGTTTAATAAAATAATTTTGAGGAAAATTAAACAAACAAATTCTTCAATATCTCTGAAAATGGATAATTAATCACAAAATGCCCAAAAAGCTTCTGGTGAAGAAAACAATGGAATTATAAATAGTACCTTCATTTTAAAATAACAATTATTGTATAATTTACAGTTATTTAAATAATATTGTATTGCTGTAATGGTAGTTTAAAAAATAGAGTATGATTTGTGAAGACAAAACTCCATATATGATTATTTCTAATTTAGGTTAGAAAATTTCGCTAATATTATTTAAGATAAGTTGTTGGGAAATACAAAACTCTACAAAGTATAAATAAAATGAGTCATGTTAATGTGAATCATTAATCAAATTCAATATCTAAAAATACTGATCAATTTAACTACTTTATTAAAACCTATATTTAAAGGTTAGAAATAAAGTTGATGGGTTTACTGGCAGTGTTTTGAGATTAATACTGGAATGTGCTTTTATTTTATTGATTTGTTAAAATAGGCTTCCTTTGATGATTAATGCCTTAAATGGATAAGAGTTATATAATGATGTATTGATCACTGAAAAAAAGATGTATATATATATATAGTGATGTATTTTTTCAATGTTTTATATACTGTAATTTACTGACTTATTTTTTATTCATACCCATTGTTTACCAATATACACACTTATTCTTAGATGATAAACTAATTAATATTTTAATTATATAGTGATTAATATTCATTAAGGCTGTAGCCTCAAGCACATGTGTATAAAAATGCAATAGTAGGGACCTCTATAGGTCTTAAACAACAATCTTACTCTTTGGAAGAAAAGAGGGGAACCCATCTTTACTTCAACCTACTTTCTATTTAAATAGGTGAAGCTGAAGCGGTTCGATCTGAGAGTGTGAAGCTATTCAATACTCCACTAATTAAGTCCACATTTCTTATTACACATTAATACTCATGAAATCTTTTGATTTACAATGAGTCAATGGAAAGATTTTATAGTGAGAAATAGATTATGATAATTTAAAGTTGTAATTATAAATTTATTTAAATGCACATTGATTACATAAGTAATATTCATTTTGACTCATTGTAAATCAAAAGATTTCATGAGTATTAATGTGTAATAAGAAATGAGGACTTAATTAGTGAAGTATTGAATAGCTTCACACTCTCAGATCGAACTGCTTCAGCTTCACCTATTTAAATAGAAAGTAGGTTGAAGTAAAGTAGGGTTCTCCTCTTTTCTTCCAAAGAGTAAGTTTGTGGTTTAAGACCTGTAGAGGTCCCTACTATCACATTTTTATATGCATGTGCTTGAGGCTACAGCCTTAATGACTATTACTTACGTAATCAATATGTGTTTAAATAAATTTATAATTACAACTTTAAATTATCATAATCTATTTCTCACTATAAAATCTTTCCATTGACTCATTGTAAATCGAAAGATTTTATGAGTATTAATGTGTAATAAGAAATGTGGACTTAATTAGTGAAGTATTGAATAGATTCACACTTTCAGATCAAACCGCTTCAGCTTCACCTATTTAAATAGAAAGTAGGTTGAAATAAAGAAGGATTCCCCTCTTTTCTTCCAAAGAGTAAGCTTGTGGTTTAAGACCTGTAGAGTTCCCTACTATCGCATTTTTGTACGCATGTGGTCGAGGCTACAGCCTTAATGAATATTATTTACGTAATCAATGTGCGTTTAAATAAATTTATATTTATATAGTGACTATAATTTTATTTTTTATAAGGTTTTTTGAATTGATATGTGATTGGTTAGATCTCTAGTGCATTACTATAAACATAGTCTTACATGTATTTAAAATGTGCAGTATTTATATGAGCGATTACTATAAAATTCTTGATTGGTGTCTGCGCTAATGTCACTTGCAAAGTAAAATTACAAAGTGATGTATATGTTTTCACACATGTAATTTATCTTTAACATGGATAACTAATTGATTTAGGCATAAAGTAACTGATATCACTGATTTATGACTGAAATCTGGGTTGGGATGCTATTCAAAAAGATATTAGAAATATTATATAATTGTATAAATGATTTAAGGTTTAAAGTTAACACCCATCGAGATCATTTTATATACAAACCAATCAAATAGATAATAAACTGCCCCAATTATTTATAAAACATAATGGTTTAGAATAATTATAGTGTATGTTTTATGTAATCTAGTGAATTTATAATAAATGCCTCTTTTATTAGTCATCATTATAATTATACTACCATATGCTATGGTCAACTTAATATTCTAACAAATATTTAGATTTCTGAAACTTAGTGGACATAATTTTAATTTTTAGTACTGGTTGTGGGTTTGGTAGGGGTCTGTGATTAGATGCCCTCACCAGTAAATTATAATTTTTCTATATAAATATTAACAGTTAAGCACCCAATGAAGCTGTTGTTTTAATGTAAAAAAATGTAGGTAGTACAGTTAGTGGTGCCATATGGTGATGGGTCTTGGCCTCATTTTCAGATGCTCAGCTGGCCATTATAATATATATTGGGAAAATTCTAATATTGTTAACTGTGAGTTATTAGAACAGACTTTTAGTTCTATTCATAATGATTTGTATGTATATTATTTTAAGAACTTTTGGTTGTGGTTAGTGAGTTAAAAGCACATCTGTGCTGAAGAAGAGTAAAGTGTAGTAAGCATCTCATTGCTTGTTAAAAATTTTTATAGATTATATAAAGCTGCCTGGATTTGACAATACCTCCTATTAATTTATCTATATTCATGCTATTAAAAAGTTATATTTATATGCTAAAATAGTGAAATCTGCTACAAAAATAGCTTATATTGGGGAAAAAATTGAACAAGTTCTTTTTTGCTAAATTAATTTTTTGATAGAATAAATGTACTACATATAATGAACAGCAGAATGGCAGACATCTTTGTCATGTAACAATTTAGTTATCAATTTATACTACTTATATATTAATTTGTATCTTTAGAAATGAAAATATGTTGTGCATATTAATATTTTATAAATATTTGACTGCATGTGTATAATAATTTTGTCCTAAATTATACAAATCTAAATTTGAAGACTTGATTAATTTTGACATGAAATAAAAATCCAAACATACAAAAAAAACTGGAAACTGTTTAAACACCAAAATTCTATTATGGTGAATATTATTGGTCGAGAAAGGATGCATATGTATGAATCATTTCAAAGTCTTTCTGAAAAGCTGACTTATAAGACTGATGAATACTACAAAACAAAAAATTTAGATGGTAAATTTAAATTATTTCTTAATAATTTTAATTTTGTTTTTGCTTTTAATACTTCAATTTAATTTTTGATATGAGGCAGAACGTACCAGAATTAATTTGTTTATATATTTATAGTTATATATTTGCTAACATTTTATATTTTACATGTTCAGATGATTGTTTTGGTTAGTAATTTTATTTAAGCTTTGGGCTTGGCAAATGGCTGCCCCTAAATACATCTACTTCAATGAAATCTAAGATCTACAAATGATACAATGAACAATCTCCTGAATCAAGTGATCTTGTATTCCAGATCCTATTCTATGCACATTTAATGTATTAATTCAAATTGCTCTATGGAAAATGATTTTAAATATTGTATTGTAATGATTATCATTGCATTTTTCATTCCACAATTTGTAAATTCATAATCAATTGGCTGAATATTTAAAAATATTTTCACTTAAAGCTGGTATAGAACTTTTCTATTAGGTAACTAATCCTGATAATGAGATAGTATTAATTTTCAAATAGGTATTTAACTAACAGTAACTTGATAGTAAAGATTCTTGATTAATCAATATTCAACAGGTAAATATTAATGTTCTGACTATATATAACCTAAAAAATAAACATGCAATTTAAGATGTTTTATTATTCATACATGTAAGCATGTGCATACTAATAGTAATATAATATTATGTTAAAAAAAATAATTTAGAAAATGTAAAAATGAAACTGGGTAAGTATTTAGACCTAATAATTTGAACATAGATTTCAATAACAATAAAAAAATCATTAGATATAGGACTTAATAACCTATTTAGCGGTCATTAATAAAAAAGATAGCAATATTGAGACCAGTAATTTCTGCCATTTTACAGTACAGTTTTTATTGTAATTCATAACATGCATTACATTTGCTTCCAAGTAATGATACTAATATGATTTAGAAAATAATAAATTGTATCATAAAAAGCATTTGCCCACATATATGTAGTTATATGTTCATATGTACATACATGTTGAAATGTGTAAAATCAATGCAAATTTTTATTAAAATATGCAAAATAAAAAAATATCATAATTTTATGTTTTTTTTTCTCATATGTCATAGCATCAGCCGGAAAGCGAAACAGCTAACCCGGGCCAAGTGCTTGTAAAGCAGCTGTCACTGACCTCTTGACCACCAATGTTTTAGTGTTAAATAATGAAAAAATTGCAGAAACATTTTCAATTGCTGCCATATAATCTTCATCAATGACTTCTTTGAACTTATAGTTAATACAATCAACTTCTAAAATGTGGAATTTTATGTTACGCTCTATATCTTAGTAAATTATTATATTAAAACCTCTATTAAGCAAATTATTCATTCATAAAATATTTATATATAAAGGTATGTGTGGACATATTACTAGACAAATTTAAAACATAAATAAAACAAATATGTGTATATATGCTAGTGGGTGTACATGCTAAAACATTTTATTATTAGATCCAACTTTAATCTCTCTATTTTTCGACTGAAGGTGGATATAATTATAAATAAGTGTCCTATACTTTATGTTATATAACAAATATATGCAGAAGTATGAACAAACTGTATATACACATCAATCCTTAATATGCAAATAAATATTTTATTCAATTAATCTTTGTAACTTTTTTTAACTTGGATCGAGGCAGAAGAATATCTTATTATTTTTTAAAATATTCATTTTTAAAAAGTATCTTTATTGCATCTATTTAATTTACTGCATCGAAACTTCCCTGTTTTATTAAATACATAGTATTAATTACAGCAAGAAATGTAATCAAGCATACAAATCATAATTCACTCAAGGAGTCATGTCAAGTTCAACTATCAGAAATGGCAGATTAGCTTTGACCTGAAAGCCTTTTGCTCTTATGGCAATTACTCTGCCACTGCACTAAACTTTTCAAAACAATATGAATGACTGAGAATTTCAGATTTTCTACTTAATAGTTATACATTAGATAAAATGCTGGGCTTGTCCTGGTATTTTTACTCTAATGATTGGATATCCTAGCATTTCACTGAGGATACCAATAGCAGAAACCAATCTGAGGTTTTAGGTATTCTACAAAGCTTGTTAAGAGCTTGTTCTGTGAGCTCTATATATAACATAGAAGATGTATATCACTCTAAATAATTTATTGATTAATATAAAAAAGAAATTTGATATTACTTGTTTTTATAAGAAATTATTTATAGGCCTAAGTACTTTGATTTTAAATGAAATAGTGAAAATTCATAAAAGTATAAAGAAAACATATATATTAATGAAAGAAATAGTAGCATTAAGATGATGCCTAGGCAGATTTAGATTGACTACCTTGAAAATAATGAAAAGAGGAAAAAAATAAAGAATCTTTTTAATAAAGATAAATTTATGATTCGGAAAGTATTCACATATTAAAAGTTATTTTAGATTTAAAGTTAACTGAAATACGAGATAAAATTATGGGAAGGTATGGTGGTAGCTATATACACATTTTGCGTTATGTTGCTTTACACTTGAGGCATCTGCTTTTTGTAATGTAATTTTGAGTAGCATTTTAATTTCGAACTGATATACTAGATTTTTTAACTATATATATATATATTAATAAATTGTGATAAAGCATATTTAAAGTTATGAATATAAAATTAAAATAAAAATAAATATACAATTATAAAACTGAATGTAAATGAAAAGCAGATTTATAGGTGAATTACATATCTGTTGAAAGCAATCAATAGGCATTCATCATAATTTCATATTATGACGTTTTTAAAACAGCTACTTTAATTCTGCGTATTTTTTTTATTGATATTTTAGCTCCATTTATCAGAAAACATTTAAGAAAGACTTAAAATTATTGATTCTAATGAAAATCCATTCATCTAATGAGAAATTAAGTATTTGTTAATTTTAAATTGAATATTTTTTTTTGAAAATTATTAAAGTCGCTGAATTAATAATTAAATTCATTTGTTAAAAAAATCAAATATTAAAATTATCTTCAAATATAAACTATTAGAAAATTTCAAAAACGCACTTAAGTAAAATGCTAAACTCTATATATACAGTATAACTTAACAGTGAAGATATAAACGACTTTTTTTATATAATAATTAGTGAAGTTAGTTGCCCAGAGTGAGTTCATGTAGATATGGTAGATTGTTAAATTGTGACTTGTTATCCTTGATTAAAAAGTGCTTCATAGTGAAAACTTTGTATACTGGCAAATTGTGTGAGAAAGCTTGTACTCTCTGCCACAAATCTGGATATTTTAATTTCACCACATCACATTTTCAGAACTGGTAAAAAAATAGTTGACGATTACTAATAAATTCAGATGAACATTATCATTTGCATAAAAGTATCATTAACTGGACAGCAGACTTCAGTCACCATCCATTTTGGGAAGTGGTAAATTTAATTTCTTCCATTAAATCACACATACACCTGTGTTTTTTCTAAAGCAACTTGCTTTCAAGCTGGTTCAAGCATTACACTTGCTTTCCTTGCCATTTTACATAACAGAAAACAAAATTTCAAATTGTTCCAACATTTTAGCCATCACAACAATCATGAATAAGAAAGACCCATCGAATACAAAAACTTACTACATGGTCCCACAACATCACTTGTTGGTGACAGTGACAGATTGAGGCAGAAAACCTGAAATAGGTATCTAGGGGTAGAAGCCTGTACTACAACAGGCATGCCCACAATAAAATAATTTTGGCATTTTGGGGGTACCCCCTCAAATAAGCACCTGACTCTCAATTATTGGCAAAAATTATTTTTAGTATGATTCTTTTAAAAGCTTGTAGAAAATATATAATAAGGATATTGAGAGATATTTTTTGTATAATTTCTAAGTTTATTTTGTTTTAAAACTGATACAGGTTTGCTTTTAAGTCAACCTTTTGAAATAGTTTGTGCATAAATAATATTTTTGAACCTAAATTTTTTAGAAAATTCTAGAATTAAAGTTTGTGTTTCTGAGGTCTTTCTGATTTAAGACAATCAAGGGAAATTTTAAGTTTGCTTTATCAGATTAATATATTAAACATTGTGAAAGAGAAGTTTCCATTTTGTCTGCAGTGATTATCCAATCAATCATGCATTCAGAAGTCTGACAAATAAAATTATCAATCTGATTATCAGTAATAATAGCAATCTTTTAAAAGGTACTTAGATATCTATTAAGCTTTTATAAATGTGAGGAGGCAATATGACTACATTTGGTATAGTTTTGTTTATCTATAATCATGCTGGGCATCATCTAGTGAGTTTACCAATTTGTCAGAAATTTTTAGATCTTTGATAGACAAAATTCATTATAAAAACTATTTCTTGTTTTGTTCTCACCTGGAACAGACTACTTTCTGAATTCCTGAAAGATGGGCTTTGTGAAAATTCCATTACAGTATTAATGTAAGTCACATAACTATTGTATTTCATGAATGGCTGACAATGCTCCAAGTCAACAAATGAAGATAGTTATTTGTGAAATACATGTACTTTTGAGAATGATTTGCAAATTATTTTATATTGTATGGCAGATATAGTAAAATATATTATGCACATTGAACTGTCATTTCATCAATACATTTATAATATGAATGCTATGTTGAAAGCTACAAAAGAATATGCAAGGCCATCTGATTATTTTAATATGTAAAGAGACTAAAATGGAATGCTGTTGAATATGAAGTTAGTAGGAAATAGTAATGAATTGAAGAAAAATACCAATAATCAGTTTAAATACTTTAGTAATATTATAAAAATAATATATTAATAGAATGATTGTATAGTTAACTATCAGAAGGTCATATGATATCTAAGGTTTAATGGTTTTATGCAGTAGAAAATTGGCTGTCTCAAAAGCTAAAGATCCATCAATTGCATGTCAGATCTGGTATCTCTGGGTTTCAGTATTATTTGTTTTCACAGTCAATTCCTTTACATGACATCTATGCATCTAATAGTAGGTTAAGCATGTGATAGTTTGATTTGTTTAGACTAAGTATCTTATTTTTGTATTACTCAACTGAGAATCCATCATGTAACTTCTGACTGAGTCTTGCTATTCCAAAACTGAGCTAATCTTCATAATGTAATAGTGAATTAAAGAATTGAAGTCGAAAAATATAAACGTTCTTGGCTTGGAGTTATATTCCATCACTTCCTGTGTTTAAATGTTCACACGTCTTACTAAGAAATAAATTATTTGATATTAATTTAGTGCATTTGTTTTGAAATATATAATCTTACAAAAAATAATAATGATGATTAATATAAAAGTAAAAAAAAGCAATAGAAATCATGGTATGTATAAAAATAATTAAGATAATCATAATCTATATAAAAAAATCCCCAAACATTCAAGTTATTTCAGAAGAAAGTTGAAATGTTTTTTTTTTAAATGTTGTGCATAGAATATATAAAGAGTTACACTAAATGTAAATATCTGTGGTTATTGTATGACTTATTAAATAAGAGTGTTAAAAATAAACTAAAGACTTACTCAGTAATCCTAGTATTTACTTTGTGTTGATCCCTTCATTTATAGTAGTGATAAAAGATTTTGCTTTTACAATTTTTATACCAACTATCGTCAGATTTAGTAATTAATAAATATTAGATAGTATAATAGAGAGGTGAATAATGAGTTCTAGATGAAAAGTACATTAAATCCAAAATGTCTATTTGCATTGTTCCAAGGTTGTCATAAGTTTGAATGAAGTATGGGGATATTGTTTTAGGACATCTTCTGGGGATTTTTTAAGCACTATCATCTAACATTTATTACTTACTAAATCATACACTAAACAGCATAGAGATATACTGCTAAACAAGTCAACTGATAGACTTGTGATATTTTATTAGTGTTTAAAATATGTGTAAATGTTTCTTTACATCTTACAAAAATGATATACAGATAACCAAATCCACTATCTCAGTCACCATTGATTCACTTACATAAAGCACAGTTATAAAGCAGAATTTTTTGTAATATACATTTTGACAGTAATTTACCATAGTTGGTAGCAAAATATCATATTACTGGCTTACAGTTATCTAGATAAGAAATATTGAAATTATAGGTTACATTTTGATAATGGTTGATCAATTAATCTATTTTAGAGTCATCTTTGTGTGATTGAATGAACGATGAGTCAGATAGATTAAAATTCAAAACTGTATATAATGCCCTATCAAATGATTATTCAATCTTACAGTAGATGAGTGTAAGGTAAATTGAAAATAACTGTTCTTAGACGCATAAAGAAAGCACATGATGAGGTCAAGTGACAGTGTTTTTAAACATATTGTATCATTTACATTTCACCAACATCAAATTTAATCGCAAGAAAAAAAAAAGTTAATAATATGGAACTTCATTTGTTTACTAATTACTAAAAACTATTACTACTAACATTATAAATAATATAAATTCTGTTTTATATTAAAATTGTTTAATTTAATTAGCTAAATTATAAATTTAAATTATGTTCTTTCTGGCTAAAGTAAACTGTTATTAAAAGAGGCAAAACTCTTTATACATATTGCCACTCAATGCGAGCCAGAGTAATCAATAAATGCCAGAAGGCTTGTACATAAAAACCCCAAATCTAGTGCCTACTCATCCAATATCCCCAGACTAGTTTCTAGCTTGTAGCATTCATCAGTGAGGAGCCTTGTATCTGAAAGCACTACACCTAGATCTTAGGATTAAATGCAACCCTCCAGCAGCCACCTTTTATCTCTACTTAACTACAAAACTATAAATTGAAAATTGAAAACCCTAATATTTTCAATCAAATCTCATTAGCTTATATAGTCATATAGGTCTGAACTCAGTTCAGTACCTATACATTTTGATGTCTTTGGTTTTTTAATAACCATAGCCACCACTACCCTATTAGGCAAGATTTGTTTTAAACCAATAAACATCACATGATCACCATTTCCTATGATTGCTTATAACTGTTATTAAAACAGGCAAAACTCTCTATATGTATTGATGAAGGCCACAAACCAGAAACTAGTCTGGTGATATTGAATGAGTAGGCAGTAGATGGGAATTTTATACACAAGCCTTCTGGCATCCATTGATTACTCTGGCTTGCATGGAGTGGCAATAATTATAGAGAGTTTTGCCTGTTTTAATAACAGTTATGTGATGTTTATTGGCCTCAGGTAAAATGCTTTATTTTTTATTTATTTTTTTAATTTATGGAAATCTAAATTTCATTTATAATTTTTTAATGATATTTGTATAACTGATAAATAAATATACAAATTACACTACTATTTCTTGTATAAATATGTCATTATATACTGAGATAGATTAACATCTCAATGCATAACATAGCATTGTGCATTTATATTAAAGTTTAAATTAAAAAAATAGAAAACAACTGGCATAATTTGTGTATGTAGTTCTTAAAAATAGAATCTGGAATGCTTAACTATGGATTATTAAAAAATAATCCTCAATATTTTTGAAACATTATAGATTATTTAAATATAAAAAAGTCTATTTAATACAAATATTTTGTTTGATTTATTTTGTATTTTGACCAAATTTAAACTTTTAATATAACAAAGAAATTTTTTTATCTGAACAAAGGTGTTTATTTTAATAAATATACACGTGATTATAAAAAAATAAATTGAATGTGTTTTTATTTCAAGAATTGTTTTTGATGAATATAAAGGAAAAAATGAAACAATTATAATTTTGTCATAATCTTGTCATGTTATTAAATAAAAAAAAAGTCTTATTGGTAATTTTCCTGTTTATTATAAATAGTGGGTTCAGTTTAACTGATTATTATTACAGATTGACAGTTTTAAAAAGAATGGTAGTTACTGCTGGTGTTTACATTATTCAAGTTTGATATCCTAGAGAAATATTGTGGGATGGTTTCTCTGCAATGTCTTATTACCAATGTATGTGTATCTGACACCAATTACTGTAACTAAAGCATGAAAATGAATTGAGTCAAGGATCTTCAATATTTTATGACTATTTATTATTGAGAAAGCCAGTCTAGTGTAGAGATTTATACATATCAGTGCTATAATACTTTTATTTGTGTATGATGAACAGAAGAAAAAAAAAGATTAGTGAATAAAATGTACATTAATATTATTATATTATTTCAAACAATAATTTTGGTATTGATGAACATCTATTTCAATTTATTGTCCTAAACAAAAATATTTTTTTTCTACTATACAAAATTTTTTCAAAATTAAATACCTTTTATATTAAATAAAAAATTAGCTAGCTAAGTCTCAGGATGACTCTCGATTAATAGTAATTGATAGTTTTCTGGCAATATTAAAAGGCAAATGTTATCTCTGTTTACATGGACATAATCATTTTATTTTTATTCTTTATTACAATAACAATCTATAAAATATTTAATTCATTGTAATGGAATTATTAAACAGCAAAAAGCAATCAGTACATAAATAATTTTAGGAATCAATGCTAATTTTTAGAACCATTTTTTTTATTAAAATAAATTAAAATTTATTAGATACAATTAAACATGTTTATCTGTACATAGCTATATTCTTTTTACACTGTTGCAAGACAGTCACTCTGTAGACCTTGCTTTGGTCGGTGACTGGGGGACATTGCCTCCTTCACTCTACTGGGAGGGTGACCCTAGCCTAGGATTCATGAAAAATCCAGTCAGGATCCAGCAATCTTTCTCTGTTCCTGAACCTCTTTAGTAATTTGATATAGATGTTGCAGACATCACAATTAGCATTTTCAAATATACACTTGCATCTGGATAGCCAGATTGCAAAGGTTAGAAAAATGGTGATTCTGATTTTCAAGAATGTGCCACTCTTTATAGCCTTTTGAATGACTAAAACCTGTCTAATATCAAGTGACATGCTTTTGTTAATAAAGGAGTCTGATCGGCTTGAGAAAAGGGCAGAAATACAGGAAGTGATGAAATGTTTCATCTGCTATGGCACATAGTTGGCATTGAGAATGACTAGATTGATTAAATATTACATGACCATGGTTATAGATAAACATAAATAAAATGTCTGCCTGTTATTTGTGAAAAAATATTTATATTTTTCAAGTCTATAGGTATCTAGCATGATTTAGTGCTGTGCCACAATTGTAATCTCTGAAGACCAAAATCCATTGATCATGGTTCTGGTCTGTCACTCCTTATGCTCTATTTTTTTATAGAATTTCTAAAAATATGTACCATCAACTATTACAACTTATATATATATATATAAACAAAAAAAGACTCATAAATCCAATAAATAATATTATATTTCAACCAGAGGACTGTTTCATCAGAAAGAAAAAATACACAGTAAAATGGCGATAATCAAAAATTACAGATATGGTAAAATATTAAAAATTTTAACAAAACCCCCCTGATTAGTCACAAAACCTAACACAGAATATCTACCCAATCAATGACAAAATTCAAACAAACAAACAAAAAAAAAACTACATTCCCTTCTAATCAAGCTTAAATTCTATTTAAATTAAAATAAATATAAAAATAAAAAATCCAAAATTAAAAATTAAAATATACATATGTGCATACATAGAAAAATTAGACTATGCTCACATACAAAAAATAGCTGTGCTGACATTAATATTCTCTAAAAACTAAAATACTTATACATTTTAATCAAAAATTATAGTTAGTGCAAAGTACAATAATTTATAATAACTAATTATTTATCTATAAACCAATTAAACACAGATATTAAACATCCATATAACCAATCTTTACATAAAAAACCTCATATAAGAAAATTTTCACATAAAAAACTCACATATAGAAATCATTTAGGAGACCAGGTAACCCAGAGATGTAATAGTTCCAGTGTTCAAATTCAATCCATGTGGTTCTAAGGTCTTGAATTTAAAAATAAAAAAACTCTCCTTTTGTTTCCTCTCCCTTGTAGAAGAAAAACCATCCTGAAGAATCACTACTTTTAAATCATCAATTGAATGATTCGGTAAGTTAAAATGTTTTGAAACCGGTCTATCTTTATTCTTATGCAAAATGTCAAATCTATGATTAGTCATTCTGACATGTAAACTATTTGCTGACTCACCTATATACTGGTTTAAAAATCTACTACACTCTATCAAATATATCAAATTAACACTTTTACATGTAACATAATTAGGAATATACCATTTAAAATTACGATTCTTAGTACTAAAGACCACTTTTGTCACAACAATATGTTTATATGTAAAACATCTTTTATCTTCACATGGAGAACATCCTTTTTCCTGTACAGAACTACTAATAAAATTTGTTTTGACAAGTATATCTCTAAGTGATCTATGTTTTTGATATATAACCTTAGGTGGATCAGAAAAAATAGATTTTAAATAATCTGTGGACTGTAATATGTTAAAATGTTTTGCCAATATCCGGTTAATATTAGGTAAACCTCTATTAAAAGTAAGAACCAATGGTGGAACATTTAATTGTTTTTTAATATCTGTGTTTAATTGGTTTATAGATAAATAATTAGTTATTATAAATTATTGTACTTTGCACTAACTATAATTTTTGATTAAAATGTATAAGTATTTTAGTTTTTAATGAATATTAATGTCAGCACAGCTATTTTTTGTATGTGAGCATAGTCTAATTTTTCTATGTATGCACATATGTATATTTTAATTTTTAATTTTGGATTTTTTATTTTTATATTTATTTTAATTTAAATAGAATTTAAGCTTGATTACGAGGGAATGTAGTTTTTATTTTTTTTGTTTGAATTTTGTCATTGATTGGGTAGATATTCTGTGTTAGATTTTGTGACCAATCAGGGGGGTTTTGTTAAAATTTTTAATCTTTTACCAAATCTGTAATTTTTGATTATCGCCATTTTACTGTGTATTTTTTTCTTTCTGTTGAAAACCAGTTCTTTGGTTGAAATATAATATTATTTATTGGATTTATAAGTCTTTTTTTTGGTTAGTTTGTTATATATTAATATTTTGATATATATATAATAAATATTTGAAAATACAGTACTGTAATTAAAAGTTTACAAAAATTATATGTATAACCATAACTTAGAAGTGCTTTCAACTACATTGTAGCTTTGTCAACAGAACCAATCATTTCGATTATTCAAATCAATCAAATGATTCAAACTTTTTAAATAACGCCTTTTATCAAAGATTAGAATATTTATACGAAGAAATAATATTACGTAGCACCGTCGTTTTTAAACAGCATATTATATTATACGACAATTTACGAGACATTAAATTTTATTTGACAACAATTTGGAAAAACTTTTTAACATTTTACAGTTATATAAAAACTGCAACCTACATTTCAAAGTAATTATTTTGTAAGTTACCTTCCGCCATTCTTTGATAATCCACGTATCATTTCTAGAACTCATTTCCATTGATATATATTATAATAATATTGCAAATCGATGTCTGTATTTCTTCAAAATAATATACGTAAATTTATAAATAAATATTTGAAAATACAGTAATTAAAAGTTTATAAAAATTATATGTATAACCTTAACTTAGAAGCACTTTTAACTACCTTGTATGTAAATACAGTAATTAAAAGTTTATAAAAATTATATGTATAACCTTAACTTAGAAGCGCTTTTAACTATCTTACAAGGTAGTTGAAAGCGCTTCTAAGTTACGGTTATACATATAATTTTTATAAATTAATTACTGTATTTTCAAATATTTATTTATAAATTTACGTATATTATTTGAAAGAAATACAGACATTGATTTGCAATATTATATATTGTGCCCTTTTCTATAGGTCGGTAATAGTTCATAACAGTCAATTACTAAAAATTTTAAATTTAAAATATGTTCTTTTAATATGGTAATTGTATTAAGTCAATTATATCTTTAAAGTACAATTTGAAGCTAAAGAGAAGACGTAGTATATAAAATTATTTAAAAATAGTTATGTAAAGCTTAAAATATTGTTTCATATGGTTGTAAAAGCTGGCCATATTAAATAACACAGCTATAAATAATTAAAAGTATATTTAAAAATTTGATTTTAATAGTTTAAAACGTATAATTTAATAAATGCTATGTTTAAATTTATAGTCATATTTAATAAACAAAAATTAATATCGTACATTTTAAAAATAAACTTTATGATGGTGAGAATTATATTTAATTCTATACTTTCTAAATTGTTCTTCCAAATTTTTTATAATTATTTTATATAATATAATAAGTGTATCAATTTTATAAATCTAGGCAGAGAAATAGATTAAAAATTGTCGGTCAAAGTTATTAATCATGTGACTTGTATACTACATACGTTCACACACACACTTGTTTGAAATAATAACAAAGTTTAAAATATTTTAAAAGTTATATTATAGAATTGGATAGAATTATTGCCTATCATAAAAGTAAATAGTATTAAACATTAAGTTAACTATCGTATAACATGTTTAAATAATGTAATAAAGACGAATACATTCATAATATAAAAATTAAATATTTTATTTAAATAAAAATAGATAAATTGAATATTAAGAAATGGAATAAGTTATTAAATGTTATTTTAATAGTTATTTTAAAAGATTAAATAATTTAAATAAAATAATAATTGAATTAAAAGTGGTATTTTAAATAATATTTTAAGTTCATTATGTCATAATTTCTAATTTTGAAATTCAATTCTACTATAAACTAAAAATATGTAAATTTGTTCTCAAACTAAAGTAAGAATTAACCAATAGGAATAGGTACTCTTACAGACTATAAATATGAATTGCACGGGGGTATAAAAGGAGATTAATAATGTATTGAAACTAGAGAAAGGTAAATTATAGCTATCAAAGAGATAGTATTTAAAATTATTATTTTAGTCAATTTTAGCGCTCTCTCATAATTTATTTGCAAAAACTAAGTAATATTTTAAAAATAGCTTGCAAAAAAGAGAGTGTAAACTAAAAAATATTTTAATAATTTCGTTTAACATGCTTTGTTAAATTTGTAAAGTTCCTTTATCAGTCGTATTTTATCTAAAAATTTAACCTAAACTTCGCAATAAAGGATGGATATACTACGAAATAAAATGGATATAAGTTGTAATGCTGAAAAAATATGTGAAATATTTATTGATACAGCTTTATTAATATTTCACCGAAGAACTGTTTTGGTATATAAAAAAACACAGCTCGGACATTATACGGAGTCTAAAAAATGTATTGAAACATATTATTTATAAGTTTATCTAAGATTTATTTTAAAATGGTGATAAGACAGTTATGTCTCATGAATTATTTTATAGAATATTATGTTCAAAGGAGTAAAGTGTTATATACATTCTGAAGGTGGCATTTTTTAAAAGTGTTTTCAAGAATTAAAGAAAGAGCCAGGAAAATATGTAACAGAAGCGTTTTTTGATATTAAAATATCCATTCTTAGAATTATTTAAAAATGTATTTAGAAAATATTTGTTTAAAAGTACTTGAAGTTTTTTATTATTAAAAGAGATTTATAAAAAATACCAAATGAAAGTTTAAATGTATCAAGAAGGAAACATAGAAAAAAAAGTGAACACATAGATGAATAAAAGATGGATCCATGGAAATACAAATAGTACTTAAAAGTTTATCGAATATTTTTTCAAAGTTAAATTAGATGGATTGATGCATCGGATATGCAGAGAATATTGGTAGAGAAGATTAAGAAACTTCACGGGATTAATTAATATTATGATTTAATAACTATCGTCCTAAATACTAAAACCAAGGATTATTTTCTATAAATTTTACTAAATGGATTAATAATTATTTTTATTTTAAACTTTAACGTGCTTGGAGAACATTTTTAAAAACTCTAGAAAAAATAATAAACATTTTGGACTTATCAGGAACTATCGTCAAGAAAATATGTAATTATAGTTTTGATTCCTTTTATTTTGTTAACCTAGTTTAAATCTAAATTTTTTATATAAGATTAGGAAAAACATAAAAACATTAATTTATTAAAATTAAAATTTTATAATATAACAATCTAATAATTTAGTTAAAAATATTTTAATAGAAAGTGTATGGGTGTGAATTTTTTTTATATCTGCAATGCTCAAGTGTATAAAGGAAGCCTACTGAACACGATGACTAGATAAAGGTTATTAGTAATAATAATAACTATTGATAATTTATAATGTATATTTTTTTGTTTTCTTTAGATCATCCATAAATTGGAAGAATGAAGTGTAAAAGTTTTTTAATTATATGTAACGCATTTTCATACAACATTTTTTTAAAAAAAAAAACATTATGAGATAGGATTGATTTGAAAATATGCATACGACGATTTTTTTTTTTTTATTAGTGATATAATCCAACATAACAAATAATTATGTGATTCTTTTAAAATTTTCATGTTATAGGATATTCAAATATTGTCTAAATAGATTGTATATGATTAAACATACAGAGCAAAGAAGTAAGCAAATTTTCTTATGGCATCGTAAGATTGTTTAACTATTAATGAATTTTATTTATTGTTTTTGTAAATGCAGATAGTTATTTATCTATGTAAGATGTGGAAAATCTTGAGAAATAATGTTGAGATAGTGGCTTGGAAGTACTTAGTGAACAGGAAACCAAGATGATGTTTTAAGAAATAGGATGTTATAAGGAATGGAAATAATATTTAGTCTTTATGTGAATATCAGCATAATTAACAAAGCCCTATGACTGATGCACATTTTATTTGGACAGTGTTTATATTTCTTTAAATATTTGATGTTCTAATAAAGCTGAAGAAATAGCTTTAACATCGTCCCTGTACTAGAGGATATTAGGCAAGTAAATGTCATACCTCTTCGCACTGTGCCATGATTTTGAGATATGTTAAGAGTAATACTCTAGCTTTCTTCCTTAATCCTATGCATCTGTTTTCGCTATCTTTATTTCATGTAACTGCATCGTTCAGTAAGATATATTTAAGAGAAATGGTAAATAATTTAGAACTTAGGTTATGCTATCGTTTTGTATAAGATTGGTTTATTTGCTTAGAAGGAATAGGACGTTATAACTTAAAATTGAAGATCCAAAGTATCCTAAGGAAAGAAAAGAATCATAGAATATATTTTAATTTTATTTTAGAAATGAAATATAATTTTTTTTAAAATAAAGTATCTAAACAAAGATATTTTCTTTAAAGTGATAATAATTTTAAATGCTTTAGTATTATTTTTTTTTTAAGAGAAAAATAAGTATTGCATTTTTTTTTTAAAATACAATAGTACAAAGTAAATTATGTAAACAATATGCATAGTATATTTTTTGTTTATTGATTAACAGAAATATCATACTAAAGTAAGGCTTAAAGAAGAATATATTATGATTAGTAAACATTGTGTGATAAACACTAAAATCTAGTACTGAATTTTTGGATAATATTTTGTGTAACATCTTTGACTTTGGAAGATGAAAATTTTTTAATATTCTGAGAAATCCATACTCATTATAAAATTTTGTTTTCTATAGAATGTTTTTTTAAGTATGGATTTTTTAAAATAAGATAGTTTAATAATATTAAGGATAAAATGTTGTTGCTAATAAAGTAAATAAATATATTTGTAATAAGTTAACCATAATGAGAAACCAAATAGTAACATTTTTTTAAAATTTTGTCCTAAATCTAAATAAACTATAATTGAAATATAAATTATTTTTTTTTATAACCCGGTAGATCAACCTGTAAAGTAAAAAAGTTAAGGATATCCACTGTAAATAGTGTAAATAAATTGTTTATTTATTTGTTGTTAGTAATAAACTTTGTTAAATTTTGTTATTTCAAGAATTTTGTGTCCGAGTTGTTTATTTCTCCACATCGCTGTATGAAAACATGATATATGCATAATAATCGAAACAAATATATAATTTTGCACAAAAGATAAATAGAGAATTATTTAAGAATTTTAAATATTTTATTGGTATTCATTATAATTAAATAATCATAATCTTACATTATTTTATTGGTCATAAATCAGTTATCACAATAGTATATTAAATTATATGCTATCAGTTGCCACACCTATTTTGTTTGTCAGATTATTAAAATGCTACCACGTATTTATTATATCATTACATGAAGATATAAGATCATATTATATTATTTCATTATTTTATTAGGATAATAAAATTATAGTAAAAAAGAAAAGATATACAGAATTAGTTAAACAATGAAGAATATTATTACTGTTATTTATTATTATTAGTTTCAGTGTAGTAGATTATGACATAAAATCCCTTCTCATATTTTACTACCATATTTTTAAATTAACTTAGAATAAACTTTATGAACCTGAGATTATTTTATTTGAGCTAGATTATTATTAAATAGAAGATTAAGACTTAATTATTAGTTTAATCTTAGTGAGTAGAAGTTATTAAAGTCGTAAGAATACTATGAGTTTGTTATTTGAAATAGTAATAAAGGGGGGTAGTGTTCTTATGCCATTGAGGTAGTATCCTGTGGGATATTAGCTCAATGTAATCTATCTTGTCACCTGTATTTTCACTTCAAGTCTCATGAAAATATTAAATATTTATTTAACTTATTATTATAAACTGAACCTTATTCGTATTTTTAAATTTGAGCTAGTGAAACATTTTAATTTTAATGCTGAATATTTTAGTTATTAATTATTAACTGAGCTAGAACCCGTTTTATTTTATATCATATATTATCTGGAAGTGAAGATGCACAAGTGTAAAGGTTAGAATATATATAATATATATATATATATATATATATATATATATATATAACTAGTTTAACGTTTATATCTGGGTTAGGAAAAATATCTAGTTTAATCAGTGAATAGTAATAATCACTGATGTGTTTATCTGAGTTGGTTTGCAATAATATTGTTGGCAGAATAAGTTTGACACTTGTAAATCAAAATGGAACAAATTACTATTGATAAATACAGAATAAATGGTAAAAGTATATGTAAGAGATTGTAACTTGGGTCAAGTGATGAGTGCTCTTTCAACATGAAATGCATGTCTTTTTATAACCTAGTTCTAGAATGTGTGGTAGAGCGGAGGTTAATTAGTACACCTATATCTCACCTAAAGAATCAGAGCTTTTGTTAATGGATTTATAATATGGTTGGAATTGTTGTGGAATATTTGTAATGCATATGAATAAGTGTGTCACTAATACAAAAAAAATTGATTATTAAAATTGACACTTTTCTGTTATATAATATATTTTATCAACTATATACTTTATATTGCTATAAATACTACATAATAAAAATAAATTTGAAAAATTAGAGAAAAGAATTTACTGTGAAAGTTTGTGTTGATGCTTGTTTGTATTTCAGATATTATTCTACAAATTACGTTACTTGTCAATCCACTTTATTTGGATTTTTTTTTTGCAATATGAAGTTTCTCTACATAAGTTTGAATTGGTGTTTAGACAGTTTCCAATATTTTCATTTAATGTATACCAATTCCATAAATATCACATATGATTTTTCATATGCTTTACAAAGCAATTATATTTGTCCTATTCCAGAGCTGTCTATGGAAGCTTGGAAATCGAATAATATAGTGCTATAATGTTTGTGTTTCTAGATGGCTTTAAATGCCTGAGAGCTATGACTAAATATGAGAGTCATATGAATATGGTATTGTTATTGGAATTAATCTTTCTTGCCAAATGTTGAAGTAACATACAATTATTTTGAAATAAGAGTCTCTAAACTATTAAGAATCATTTTTTAAAAAAATAAATTATTAGCTTAAATAATACAAAGGGGTAAATAGTAATGGTAGACATATAAATGCATTAGTTCAGCTTTAAATTTTAAACTTCATTAATGAAAGAAAAAAATACAAATCTAGGCCAGAGATTGGCATTTTATGGTAGCATAAGATATCTGCATTTATATTGATTAATCACTCTTACAACAGATGCCTGTGCAATCGGATGAAAATACTTGAAATTTCATCATTTTGTGAGCTGCCTCAATGTGTAAATTATTTCTAGTGTTGGGGTTTGTATCATATTAATGTGAGTAAAAGATATTCTGTGTTCTGCATGCATGTAACAATAAATGTAAATAGGTGTTTTTTTTTTAAAAAACAAAACAAAAAACAATCCATTGCATAGTAAAGGTGTTTCTAATACCCTAGGTTCAAATAAACTGAGAGGCAATTTATTTGTTTTTGGTTTATTATAGCTAAAAATTGCTACATATTCAATTTATCACTAAATATACCATTGTCTTTCCATCATGGGGTTAAAATTATTCAATGTTTTCAGAAATATTCAAATTTTATTACCACTTTTTCAAATATCCTTAATTATTTGTAATAATACACAGATTAATATATGATTCAGGTCCATAGATCAGACAGATGTGATACAATAACTGTTTGAAAAATACCATTAATTTTTACCTTAAAAGGAATAAGTAGAGAAATCAGAAAGACTTTCATAAATAGTAACTTAAATTTCTAAAGTTAGACTAATTAGTGAGAGCATTGCTTTTAATTGAGAATTCATGAATCTGAATTTACGTGATTGATTTCAGGCTTACTCCTTAGTCCAACATTGTAATTACAAAGATAGAAAAATAATATTTGAAACATTATGATATATATATATATATATATATATATATATATATCATATATATATATATATATATATATATATTAGTACATCAATAGTGTTATTTTTCTTTTATTTTGTTTGAGCAACACTTTTTTCCTAGATCAAATTGATCACCAACAAAAATTCAGGTTACACTTAAAGTTCATAATATCATAATATACTCCTCCATTAAGAAAAAGTATTAAACAATCAAACATCACATAATCATCATTCTTTATGTTTACACATGCTGTTTTCATTGGGGCAAAACTCTCCATACAGTAGCATCACTCAGTACAAGCCAGAGTTGAATACAGGGAGGTTTATGCATGAAATCCCTATGTAATACATACTCAACCAATATCCCCATACTAATGTGCTGAGCGATGTTATTGTATGGATAATTTGGCCTTTGTGACTACAACAGTTGTAATCATAAAGAATGGTGATTATGTGAGGTTTGATAATTTAATACTAATCCTGCCCAATAAGATTATGGTTGCTGTGGTTACCAAAAGGTACAGATGCTGAACTGAGTTCAGATCTATATGACTACACAAGCTAATGAGATTAGCTTGAAAACATTATTGTGTTCTCATTTTTGACTAAATGCTTTATAGCTAAAAGTAAAAGATGGCAGTTGGAGGGTTGCATTAGATCCTAAGATCTAAATGCAGTGCTCTCAGATCTAAGGCTCCTCACTGACTAATGCCACAAACTAGAAGCTAGTCTGGGAATATTGGATGATATAGGGATTTTATGCACAAACTTTCCTTTCGTAGTTTATAACTACATGTATGGATGCATAATTTATGTAGGTGTGTGTATTTTAATAACTAAATTCATGAACTTTTTTAAAAAAAAACTATTTTATTTCACTTTTGATACGTCACGCAATGCACAAATTGGTGTTTAAAGTAAGTAATGAATTGAAAATGTAACATTATAATGAGTGGGAAAATGTCACTATTTACATGGTTTATTTATTAGCTTTATGTTATTCAATATGTTATTTATTTATATAATAAAGATATAAAAATTTCACGATGCATTCTAATTATTTTTCTTTTTTATAATACTAGAATTTTTTTTGGCATAACAATAAAATAATTTTGTTTTATTTTATATTTCGTTGATATTAAATATTTTTTATTTGATTAAAAATAACAATTAATATTTAAAAACACATACACAAGTATATATATAATGAATAATATGTAATCAACCTATTCATTCAGTATACTGAATATTTGCTATATAGTACATAGAGGAAATTGAACTTAAAAAGTTTTCAATCTTATATTCATTCTCCACATCATCTTAAGTAATCGATACGCACGGCCACTCACATGCGTAAAAGATAAATGATTCCCAATATACGTATTTTATGCAGAACCAGCACTCATCAGTTGGACTAGATTATAATCTTCTCATATATATATAAAACCAATGCTTGTCTTCTATTAATATAACAATTGCTTAAATTTTAATGGACAGGCTTCAGTTTTATCATCTTTGCAACAATTCAATTGTCTAGTTCATTAAAAAGCCAGCAATGGAACACTCAAAGTCTTTTGTCGATTTGATACCGTAGTCATACCCCATGAGGAACTAAGTCAATTTGTATATTACTGAATTAATTGATCAGAAAGTTAGATGATGATTGAGTTTTCAGGTGGAATGGAAATACAACATATTCATTCAAAAGAATAAACATTTTGTACATTTGTCTGCTGAAAACTGATATATACTATAGAATCTGATACAGTAAACTAGTGGTAAAGCATACAAATCAAATAGAGCTCCAACAAGAAGGGCTCAATGAAGCAGCTCTGCTATTTTATAAAGGAATATTTATTAATTCCTTTATCTGGGATTTAAGGCTATCTTTGACATTATAGGCAACATTATATGGCAGCTAAATATTTAGAATAGGTATAAAACTAACAAAAAAATACTAGGATTAAATAATAATCAAACCAGCAGAAGTATCAAACCCCCTAACCTCCATGACTACATTAATGAATTGATATGTGTGTGCGTTTAGTAATGCAGTGTACATGCAAATCAACAAAATATTGAAAGGATGGACAAAACATCAAACATATACAATTATCATAAAATCAGAAGACCAATGACAGATACATATGCTTGACATGTAACTGTGATTTGAACCCAGCCTCAGTAAAAAAAATTATTTTAGGCAGCAAGATCCTACATATACAAACTAACCAGATATCTAATTGTTAAGCAATAAATAGGTATTTGAAGAATTGCTTCCTCTATGGCTCTGCCATTTAACCTCAACTTGAGTAAATAAATAGGTATTAAATAATAGCTCATATGAAAATCATATCTGTTCAAATGTATAGTTGGAGGCTCAATTGGAGTAGAATAAATTATATGCTATTGGAAATCTTTTTGCAAAGTGGGGTCATGTAATGTCAAATGAGTATTTAATTATTTACATATAAGCAAATGATCGCAGTGCCATTAATAGAAGAAAGGCATGCTTTGCTTTCTCCTAATTAATTAAAAATTCAAACTCATTTGCATATGTGTACAATAAATCACAACAGACTTCATTCACAAAGCTATGAGTATGAGATTCGAACATTAAATCTTGAAAGTGCTAAGCAGACTTATTACACATTATTAATACAATTATAGCTTCACTAACGCATGGGGAAAAAGTTGCATATTTATAATATAAGAAATAAAGAAGAGAAATCTTACTTCCGTGTCCATGTTTTTATTGTTTTGAAAAGCTGTTATAAATAGTTTTTCCATGCAGTTGTTCTATTTAAATATTTTTTATCTGTAATAAAAGGTTCATATTATGGTGCTTAAGTATTTTTGCACTCCACATTCATGATCTGAGACTAACTCTAGAGTTTAAGTTTCATTATTAAACTAACCATAAATTTATTTTCTTCATCACTTTTCAAGATCCTAAACTTCTCACTGATAAAAGGCAACATCTGAAAACTAGTCTGGTAGTATTGAATATGAGTGTATAAGATAAAGATTTTTTAAGCACTGCTGTCATCTATTGATTACTAAATCTAACATTAGATAGCACAAATGTGGCTAAGAAATAAAAAAAATTTGATGCTGAATAGATTTATGTAAGATTTTATGAGATCCTTAATTGGTTTTATTATTAAACTATTGAATTTTAAAGATAGCTACAATATTTCAGGGAAACAATACTAACTGATACAGATTTCTATCATATTTTATCTATTATCAGGTGTCATTAACCATAATATAAAAGTAAACTTATTCTGTAATCAATAATTCTTTGTTAACTTTTAATTTCTCAGTTGCTTATTGTAAAATATGGTTTATTTTTTCTATGCTATTGTTGCAGAAAAAAAATATATGACAAATGTCCATGATGTTTGCTGTCAAATTATTGATGTAGATACTAAAATTAATAGGTAGTAGCAAAATAATGTATTTTCAATGCATTTTAACACACACATGTAAAGGTGTGTGTATATACAATGTATAAACATGTTGAAAATATCTGTAGTAATGTATTGGACTATTTTCATCAATTCATTGAGTATTTTTTAAAATTGCAAGTCACATGACTTATATATAGCTTGCACTTACTAATATGTAAGTTAGAGCGTGCTAATAGCTCTAAACAAGCTTATTTTTTTTTTTTATTTATGATAAAGCTACTACAAGAGAAGGCATTCAAATCGTGGTCCCCATCCCCAGACCGGTTTCGACCTATGGGTCTCTTCAGTGAGGAGTTGGGACATTAGATCTAAAAAACCAACTCAAGCAAAGCATTTATCTAAAAGATAATTGTTAGAAAAAGATCTGAAACTTTTAGACATCTACATGTCTTTAAAGTCAGCTCTCCAACTGAAAAAATCATATGGGCCTGAACTTAATTCAGATACTCCATATATTAGTAGGCTAAGCTCTTTAATTTAGCTAAAGCCACAACAGCAAAATAATAATAGTAATAGTAACAAGTCAGAAGTCACATGACTTATATATAGCTTGCACTTACTAATATGTAAAGTTAAGAGCGTGCTAATAGCTCTAAACAAGCTTTTTTTTTTATTTATGATAAATGCTACTACAAGAGAAGGCATTGAGTATTTTTTAAATTGCAATTTCATTTATATCTTTCTAAATTTATTTAACTGGTACTAAAACATAAAGTTTGGTGTTTTATTTTATCCTATGTGTTATTACTAACAGCCAAATGCATTTTGGAAAAATATAGAGTTTGAGACATTTACCAGTTCATCTAAATAATGGAAACTGTTTAAAACATAACAATCATAAAATTTCAGACAACCATGCTTGAAATGTGTTTGACACATTTTTATAAACAACTACTATAGTCACACCATTAAAATAATCCAGTACAACATTATCACTTATTTATAATTGTTTAACAATAATCAGAGTAGAACTGGTTTCAAACATAGTCTAGTTTGTTAAAACTATATAAAGACTTCTTATAATTTAAATAACTACACATAAGTATACAATTTAAATTAAGTGAGATACAATAAAATCTTCAAAATAAAATAGTCTAAATTTAAACTAATACATGCTTATTGTTTTTAACACCTTTTAAATACACTAGCTGGAGACAATATGCAATCAACTATCTTATATCAGTAAACCAAGTATGCATATCACAAAACTAATAATAATAATAATAATAATAATAATAATAATAATAATAATAATAATAATAATAATAATAATAATAATAATAATAATAATAATAATAATAATAATAATAATAATAATAATAATAATAATAATAATAATAATAATAATAATAATAATAATAATAATAATAATAATAATAATAATAATAATAATAATAATAATAATAATAATAATAATAATAATAATAATAATAATAATAATAATAAAGTCAATTAATCTTTGATAAAGTTTACACCACTTTTACCAGTAAATTCACAATAATATTGACATTATACTAAAATTACTAGCCAATAAGTTCTTCATGGTCGATTATATCACAACATGCATCACTCCTCAAGTGGCTGCAAAGTCCAATGACAGTATCCCAATATAAATTAATCTTTAACTAAGCCTTTAAGTTTATATCTGGCTAAATATAATCTCTAGTTTAATAAATTATTAGTGATAATAATTCCTGTATTTATTTAGAAGTGATGGTGTCAAAGTTATGGGTGGAATAAATTTGACTCTTGTAAATTAAAATGTAAAAATATTCCTATATAATGTATAATGATTTTTTTACTATAAATATCAAACATAAAACTGATTGGATTATGTTAAATTATGAAATAAACATAATATAATCATCCAGTTGTCTTAAATATTAAGAATAAAAAAGTGCATAAATAACTGTAATTATATGGGAAGCTATTTCCAAAATCTAGTTCACTGTTAAAGATTTTTAGAAAAAAACTAAACTTTAAACATTTTAATTATATTCATCTATTAATAATAAACACAGAACTGTAAAGAATACAATTTTTAGGTGATATATTTATTCTCTTGTCTTGGTGTAACTGGTTTGATATGTAACAAGTGACATGAAAATCAGATTAGGGATCTTCAGCTTCATAAATAATCAATTTAAAATGAGCTTCTAATCAACCAGGTTATTTTGTCAAATGCAGCAGTTAGAGTTCACTAGATTTTTTTATATTTCTCCTTAAAAGTAAAGGCAAAGTTAATGGGCCATTTCCAAACATTATGAATTTTCACACTCTGCTTGACTATCGGTTATATATCATGAGAACAGCTTCTTTTATATTATTTTTTCCTTCTAGTTCTTTCTCTCTATTCAGTATTTGTTTTTTCTCAATTAAACACATACTTTTGTTAGTACATTCATAGTCTGCTTCATCATCAAAACTTCACTTTGTGCTCTTTTAATCATTTCCCAATTGTCAATTGCTCTCACCTAATATGAATGTGTAGGAGTGCCATGTTGAAAACATATATAACAAATTTATATATATATATATATACCTGGGTCTCTTTTTATGCGGACTTATTTAACATGATTATGAAGTTACGCATATCGTGTTTCACTGGAAGTTGAACTCCGATAATGTGCTATTACTTTAAATAATAAATTTTGCGCACTTATGTTATATTGAAAGTAATAGCACATTATTGGAATTCGACTTTCATCCTAGTAATTTCAATATTTTCAGTGCTTTATAAAAGTAACATTTTATGCAATAATAAAATTAAAATCATGATTTCCACATTTTATGTATACACACATTAAATTTTACAAGATTATAATGTAAAATTGTTTAAACATTGTGCATGTTAATTTTGCATTTTAAATCACATTCTGTTTTTGCTTTTTAAAAATGAAAGTAATCAATTATTAATCATTTAGTGTCCACAAGTTTATTTTGAAAAGGTGAGTAATAGCAGTGGGCACAATTAAATTTGACAATTAAAAATTAAAATCTGATTTTTAATTGTAATTAACAATTTAAAAATTACTTACAGTAACTTGAAATTAATGTGATGTGAAATTTGATTTTTAAACGGAATTGAAAATTAAAAAATTAAAGACAAAAATAAGAATTTAATTTTTAGTTGTTAGTTTCATAAACAATTAATAAAATCATCATCTCAAAGATTAATTACTAATTATGTTGTCACCAGAAAACCATTGACACAATGTGAGTGTGAAGTTGGCACTAGTTGTACTTCCTCTTGTGAAAAATTTGATTTTTTTACCAGTTTGCAAACGAACGTGTTTTTTAGCAATTAGCGATAATAATTAAAACGTGTATAAAAAAATGTAAATTACGGTACTGTAAATTATGCATAAAAATATATTATTTTGAATAAAATTAAATATTATAGTTAAAAAAAGTTTGTCTTGTATCAATTTTTTTCAAATTTGAAATTTTTTATTAGTCATATTTTATTTCCTTATTTTTTTTTTTTTTGCGCGAATTTTAAAGTAATTTTACATTGGTGCTTTGCTTTTATGCAAATTTTGAAAAATCACAGACCACATCCCCTCTTTTTCAATGTAAGTTACATCTATTTTTGCACGATTTCATTTGTGCGTGTTTTCTGAGGAACCTATCTATCACGTAAAACGAGACCCAGGTGTGTATATATAAGTATAGGGTAACTGTGTATATTGTATTTGCACTGTGACTAAAAAACTAAAATGTAAAACACTCATATTTGATTTTTTTAAAATCTCAGATAAAAGAAATCATCAATATAAAAACGAAGGATTGAAGGGGGGGGGGGTATTTTATAATATACTTTCATGCTTTTTTATGATTTATAATATTTAAAACATATAACCTTACATATAAACTAATACAAATCTGTCAATAAATGAAAAAGTATAGGATGAGCCCATATGTACTTTAGTTTGGACCATATATAAGCATTAAATTTATTAATGTGTCACAATGCAGAGTGTGAATTCTCTATATTAAATACATGATCTCAGTATTACCATAATCCAATCTGAAAGCATGATAAACACTTTGACATATTTAGTCAATTTATAGAATGTTTCTTTATAAAAAGGAACATAAGGGCATATATCTATCAATAATTTTAATGCATAAAATTACATACATAATTTATATAACTACAGCCATAAAAAATGCTAATGATTTTATTTCTCAGGAGTACATAAAAATTTAGAGTGCCACGTGATAGAACTGTCACTGCTAGAATCGATCCTGCCTTGGAAAATATATATACATATCTGTGATACATAGAATTCTATAAAAAGTTATATAAATACAAAACATGGGAGGGAAAATTCATATGATTAAACAAATACATATGAATAATATCCTCAAGTAAAATAAAACCTAAATGGTGACCTATGCTAGACAGATCACACTGAATTTCTTAAACAAAAAAAAAAGACAATATAATTCAATATATGTGCACAATATTTCCATCATGCAATGGGTTCTATATGCTTGAATATATTTTGTCTTTAAGTTTTTAGCTCACAATGTGTATGCAGTATGCATACATCTATAGATATACATGTGCTATATAATTTTCAATATATATAAACCATGGATACATGTGTATATTAAAAGTGCATATTGCTTGAGAGTTCATAAGGAGTTTGGACTCCAGACATGCAAGCACCACAATCTATCTTGGGACCAACTGATGCCAAATTGACACTCTACCAACTGTGTCAAACTGCACAGGGTATATTGCAGATATTAGTGATTAATTGAAGTGAATGGCTAGCTCTCAGAAAGTTTGTAAGCTCTCAGAAACTTAGCTCACAGAAACTTAGCTCACAGAAAGTCACATAATATTAAAGCAACTACCACACAGATTTTTTTCCAGAAACCATTAGTTCTCTTTAATCATTCAATTTCTGCTCTAAGTTATACAGAACTGAGATATAATATCTTCACCAATGGATGAAAGTTTATGCAGTTTTAAGGATTGAAATAATCAAGAATACTTTTTGATGTGATATTACAATTTGATCTATAAATGTCAAACTTTATGCTCTCTCATCTTTGACTTCATCGAGTTTAGATACATGCATTAATGGTTAATACTGATCATTTCTGAGGCAAGAAATTATCCCTACCATAGATATAAATTTTAAGCCTAATTTAATGGTTATTTATGTTTTTTATAGACATAAACATATGGGATAGCTCAGTTTCATTTTTTATGGGTAATATTTTATAAACATGTTAAAAAAATTCCCCTCCATCACGCATTTTTAAAATGAGGAATCAGACAAAGATAACTCTCAAAATACCTTTGATACTGAATCAGTACTTTTTAACTGATCCAGATCACAAAACCTTTTCATCATTTTATCAGTACAGTATTTATCAGTAACAAGTTATTACAGTTTATTTGCAAATTTCAAACTTCTTGTTTTCACGATATTGACATTATTCACTTTGGGTAAATACTGGAATGATTATTAGGCTAGAGATTATCATGCCGTCACCAGTCCGGATATAAAATTTAAATCCAGTTAAATATATGCCAATATTTTTAAAAAAAAAATATTAATAAGAAAAGACATTTTAATAATTCATTACATTAATTTTCACTAAGTTTAAAACTGACATTTAAACATTTAAAAAAAGTCGGTTAAACACATTACAGTTTAAATTATATTTTACTATTATTATTAATTTATAAACTTTGATGTTTTCTTTTTATTCATTTTTATTATAAAATGTAAATAATCACGTTTACACATCGAGAAAAAATAATTGTTTACATATGGTGATAGTATTGGTTTTCATTTACGAATATACATATTTAATGTTGTTTTAAAATAGATTCAGCGACATCTTCGCTCCATATTAATTAGCAAAAAAACGAGAATTTAATGTGAAATTAAATCAATAAAATATATCTGTTTATATAAGGGTGCACATATATAATACTTTTAAATCAATAATATAAAATAAAGCTTATATAATCTATTGTCATATAATTTAAACAACAATTTTTAATATAAGCAAATTTCACTAAATTCATTTTAAGCCATAACAACCTTAATTTGCATTGACCGCATATAGTGCAACAGCCAAAGTAATATATATATATATTAATTTTAAAGACTATCAAAACAATGTCAACTCTCTCTTTCTCTCTATAGAGGAGTATCACCCAGTGCAAGCCAGAGTAATTAATGAATGCTAGAAAATTTGTGCATCAAAATCCCTATCTCGTGCCTACTCATTCAGTATTCACACACTAGTTTTTAGCTTGTGGCCCTCATCAGTGCGAAGCCTTTCTGGATGTAATGCAAGCCTCTACCTGCCAGTTTTTACCTTTTTAGTTAACTAGAAGGCTATGAGTTCAAAATGAAAATACAATGCTGTTTTAATTCAAACTCATTTACTTGTGTAGCCATACAGATCTGAACCCAATTCCGAATCTAGACATTTTAGTGTCACTGGTTTTAATAACTATAGTCACACCCATCCTTTAACCAGGATTGGTATTTTCTTCATATGGTATGAAGAGAGTTGCTTCTGTTTTAACAACCCATGTAAGCATAGAAAATGATGATTATGTAATGTTTGAATAGTGTAAAGACTTTCAAGTATTTGGAAATATGAGTATTTTTTAAGGTTAAATCTTATCAGTGCATGTGTAATGGAATGATTCCTAATGATTATTATATATTATAATTGTAAATATAAACTATAATAATTAATTGTTTGACACACATTTTAGACTTAGTAGCAGTTACGAAATCATCATTTCAGATGTTATAGATTAAATCAACATTCAAAGCAGCATATCATTGTCATAATCATTATTTCTATTGCTTTTGGCATGTAAACTTCACTGGTTTACTTCATATATTATCTGTTTTTGTTATTTGTTGAATTTATTGTCTTTGACAAATACCCACAACATTGAAATCTAGTTTAGCCATTAATTTTGGAATTGATTATTTCATAAGTATTGTTAAATCTGAAAATACTAATCAGGGAACTAATTAATCTGATACCATAAAACTGTGACTGTGTAAGCTAATAGATTTCATACCTTTACACTGAGTTAATTATAACCAATAGTTTTTATCTATAATCCTATATAACTTAATGTTTTGCTTATTACAACTTATTTGTCAATATGTTGACTTGATAATCACAGATCTTCTGAATACCAAGTAGTTGTATTATACATTTCTAAGGTCTTTCCATATATTTAATGCACTCTCAGAATCATATAAATTGCCAAGTGTGCCTTAATCTTACATTGTTCTAAAAAGAATAACCAGAATTGTTTGTTGCCTAGTTCTTCAGTGCATAAAATTTGACAGTCTGAAAATTTTCTTTATTATAGCATTTTAAAGATATGTCACCATTTTGTTAAAATTGTAATTTTTAATTAAATTATGATTATTATAAAAACATTTACTACTATTTATAAAGTATCTTAATAAAAGTCAAATGGTCATTTGCTTGAGAAGTTATATGATTTTTGAGCATCAATAGTGGCAGATCAAAAAAAAATCATATCTCATTCTTAGGTCTACTAATCCAATGCAAAAATAATCAAGTAGTTATTTCTTCAAAAAATCCATTCAATGTCCAAGCATTAAAACAAAAGCTAGAGCTTAGATTCAAAAATTCTTACATTCCTAATTCTGACCTGCAATTTTTATATTAACCCACACAATAAATATAATGACTAGCTAGTAGCATTCAAGATTTCAAGGGAGTAACCCATCCAAGTTTTATCTAAGACTAATATTGATGGCTTTGATAATCAGGTGAGGATCAATATACTATATTAGAAAGATACAATATAAGAAGAAGACTCCCAATTCAGCAATCTGTAACTCATGACTAGTTAAAATAATGTACTGCTGATCTTTTATATTGTAATTTTTTCTTTTTCTTTTTAATATTAATATGTTAGATATATGACTATATACACGTATATGTTAAGTTTCAGCTGAAAAGCAAGTAAAACAATGAGTTTATTATCATGTATGATTTAGCATAATGGTATAGTGATAAAATGTTGGGTTCAAGGATCATAAATAGTAACTTCAGCTCTGTCAGTTCTGAGGGTTTGAACTTGATAGAAACTCAATAGCAATAAACATACAACTATTTTAGAGTTACATAACAATCCCTAAATAAATACTATAAGAAAATAGATTAGTGTTCAATAAAGCATCAAATGTTTGAATAATAGTAGTGACAGAATTACTCAGAGATCATTGGACTTTACTCCAGGGACAAACATTTAATCACTGCATGAAATATATGTAGCTTTGTACCTTAACTAGCTTTTATTTCATTAAATAGTATAAAAAAATAGTATTTCAAATAAATAATTTTCATTTATTAATTATTTGTTTTCTCTCTTAAATATTTGAATTATATATCAGCATTATTTTAATGTTATTACTGATAAGTTATATCCCAAATTATTATTAGTGTAAGCAGTTTATATCACTCTGAGGAAAAATATTTGAACTTATTTTGAAAAGGCGATTTGCATATTATAAAGATATTCAAATACTTTTTGCAAAAAAAAATAGCATTTTAAATATTATTAAAATAAAACAAACAAAACAAAATATCTTTGTTTCATTTCTTATCATAATATGATTATTATATATTTGTACTTTGTTTTACTACATTTTTATGACTTCTTAAAATAATAATTAAATAAAATTGACACAATCAAAAATGTGATTTTTGATTAATGAATTTAATTCTTTGAATAAAAATATTTCAATCATAAAGAAAAATGTGTATTTAATAATTAATAAACATCTATAAAATTAAGTAAGCAAATTCTAGAAATAATGGATCATTGATTTATTGCTTATGGAAGTAGTAATGATATTGTACATTGTACTGTCTTATGTGATTTTCATAGTTGGTAGTGCTTCTGATATGGTATCAATTCCAGCATTCAAAGATCTTGTGCTCAAACATCTTATGAACTCTGAGCAATAAAACCATATGGATGTAAGAGTTGGCTATCCAATGTAAGAATAATAATCTCAATAATTATTGTTATTAATTTGGTAGTGAAGCCAATCTTTTTTTATTGGAAGAGACAAAAATAGAAGAAACTTGCTTTGCCAAAATAATTGAAGCTATCATGATCTTCAGTATTTTCCCTTTCTTAACATGTTTGGATAAACCAAAAACACAAGGTAGTGATAATAAGAAATGATGTCAGACAGAAGAAAACAGCCTGAATTTATTGCTTAATAAAAATAAACATATAGATTCATACGAAATTAATATATAAGATAGTACATAAGAAACCCAGTTATGATGACACAAATTATGACATAAACTCACAGGATGGGTTCTGGAGGAAATCTTTTCATTACTTATCAGAATATGAAAATATGCTGATTGTCAAAGACTTAAGCTGGATCCTAAGAGGTTGTACAAAAATCATAGGAAAAGACTAAGATGAGATGTAAATAGATAAGATTATAGAGTCTGCTTAAGTGGTTTGGAGAATTAGAAACTGCAGATTGGAAAAATTGAATTAAACTTTGAAAAATCATTCAATGATCGATTGATAATGATTGAAAATGAGAATGATGATGAATACATAACAATATATTCAATAATAATAATAATAAAAAATTCAAAATGTATGAGCTTAGGTGCTATCATAAGAAAGACTAGTGATAAATGGGTATTTATTGAAGTTTAGTGCTTTCAAGGCTATGTGTGACTTCATATTCATATCATTGAGATTTGCAAAAGTGGGTATATATATATATATATATATATATATATATATATATATATATATATATATATATATATATATATATATATATATATATATATATATATATATAAAAGAAAAGTAGAAGTAAATACAGACAAAATAATTTGTAGATTTTTTCTACATTCACTGGGAATAATAATGCTAGTAAAAGAATTAAATAATTCTGAATTAAAATAAAATTTTATTATGAAATAAACTTTTAAAAAGGTGTAATAAATAAATCAATATTGTATTCTGATTTTGAATTTAAAAGCTAGCATGTTTTATTTTTGAAAAGCCTTTTAATTAATGCTTGTGTAAATTCTCTATCTAAGTAAAAACACAGAGCACACCTTTGATAAAATTTAAAAGTTGTTTTCATTAGTGATCTTTTTAAAAAAATTAAAAATAAAAACTCTGTTTTCAATTAGAATGTTTTGATCACTTCAGATGACTTATAAAGAGTGCTGAAAAAAATATCAGTTTAGTCTGGTTTAAATTTTTGAGACGCAGTGTGTTAGTTTACTGAAATTTGCATCTGTTGGTCTTATCTGTTCAGGGAGATGGCTGGCATAATTATACAGAGAACTGCCATGAGGAAGTAAGAATGCAATGAAGTAGCTGTGCTACAGTTCAATGGTGGAGTTTGCTTTCTCATGGTGGATAAAAGACCCACGTTTTTGTGCTGAAATTTATAGCTATAAATACATTGTAAAAACTCAGCATGCTGGCTTGAAATATATCAAATCCTAGACCAAAAGGAAAAAAATTGAATGCCAATAATTTACTTAACTATTCCTGTTCTTGATTGTGCCTATTCTAGAGTGAACAAACTCACCAACAGAAATTCAGCTTGCTGGCCTGAAATCTACCAGATTTCCCAATTCCATCAGCTTGAAGAAAAAGTAGTTATACATATGCTGATGTTTATATGCAGAGAAGCACAGATAAATATATATACAGTTGATGGTGAGTAAAGTCATATATAATGAAAATGAAATTTTAAACAATTTCTTCCCTAAAAATGACATTTTAAAATCTGCTTTTTTAAATAATGCAAATAAGCATTTATTTTTATATAGTGCTATGTTTACAATTGTATTACATTCAAATATCAGCCTTTCAAGCTAATTGTGCATGTGCTTTGCAAGTGTTAATAATAAATGACTACTTTCCTCTCCAATACAAGATATAGTATTTATGCAGGAATAAAATGAATCCACTTATTCCTACAACTCAAATGCTTATATATGAGCAAATCTGAAGTACTAGCAAGAAAAGTGTGAGGGTAGACCACTCACTTTAAATTACTATTTACGATGTGTGAATGAATGATGTCGATGAAATTGTCTAGAATTTACTAAATGTCACTCTAACTGAAACTTAATCATATGTAAATAAGCATTTATTTTTATATAGTGCTATGTTTACAATTGTATTACATTCAAATATAAGCCTTTCAAGCTAATTGTGCATGCACTTTGCAAGTGTTAATAATAAATAAATACTTTCCAATACAAGATATAGTATTTATGCAGGAATAAAATGAATCCACTTATTCCTACAACTCAAATGCTTATATATGAGCAAATCTGAAGAACTGGCAAGGAAAGTGTGAGGATAGGCCACTCACTTTAAATTACTATTTACGATGTCTGAATGAATGGCGTCTGTGAAATTGTCTACAATTTATTAAATGTCACTCTAACTGAAACTTAATCATATGTAAATAAGCATTTATTTATATATATATCGCTATGTTTACAATTGTATTACATTCAAATATCAGCCTTTCAAGCTAATTGTGCATGCGCTTTGCGAGTGTTAATAATAAATGAATACTTTCCTTTCCAATACAAGATATAGTATTTATGCAGGAATAAAATGAATCCACTTATTCCTACAACTCAAATGCTTATATATGAGCAAATCTGAAGTACTGGCAAGGAAAGCGTGAGGATAGACCACTCACTTTAAATTACTATTTACGATGTCTGAATGAATGATGTCGGTGAAATTGTCTAGAATTTACTAAATGTCACTCTAACTGAAACTTAATCATATGTAAATAAGCATTTATTTTTATATAGCGCTATGTTTACAATTGTATTACATTCAAATATCAGCCTTTCAAGCTAATTGTGCATGCGCTTTGTGAGTGTTAATAATAAATGAATACTTTCCTTTCCAATACAAGATATAGTATTTATGCAGGAATAAAATGAATCCACTTATTCCTACAACTCAAATGCTTATATATGAGCAAATCTGAAGTACTGGCAAGGAAAGCGTGAGGATAGACCACTCACTTTAAATTACTATTTACAATGTCTGAATGAATGATGTCAGTGAAATTGTCTAGAATTTACTAAATGTCACTCTAACTGAAACTTAATCATATGTAAATAAGCATTTATTTTTATATAGTGCTATGTTTACAATTGTATTACATTCAAATATCAGCATTTCAAGCTAATTGTGCATGCGCTTTGTGAGTGTTAATAATAAATGAATACTTTCCTTTCCAATACAAGATATAGTATTTATGCAGGAATAAAATGAATCCACTTATTCCTACAACTAAAATGCTTATATATGAGCAAATCTGAAGAACTGACAAAGAAAGCATGAGGAAAGACCACTCACTTTAAATTACTATTTACGATGTCTGAATGAATGACGTCTGTGAAAGTGTCTAGAATTTACTAAACGTCACTCTAACTGAAACTTAATCATATGTAAATAAGCATTTATTATTATATAGCACTATGTTTACAATTGTATTGCATTCAAATATCAGCCTTTCAAGCAAATTGTGCCAGTACTTCAGATAAGCATTAGAGTTGTAGGAATAAGTGGATTCATTTTATTCCTGCATAAATACTATATCTTGTATTGGAAAGGAAATTGTTAATTTATTATTAACACTCACAAAGTGCATGCACAATTAGCTTGAAAGGCTGATATTTGAATGTAATACAATTGTTAACATAGCACTATATAAAAATAAATGCTTATTTACATATGATTAAGTTTCAGTTAGAGTGACATTTAGTAAATTCTAGACAATTTCACCGACGTCATTCATTCAGACATCGTAAATAGTAATTTAAAGTGAGTGGTCTATCCTCATGCTTTCCTTGCCAGTACTTCAGATTTGCTCATATATAAGCATTTGAGTTGTAGGAATAAGTGGATTCATTTTATTCCTGCATAAATACTATATCTTGTATTGGAAAGGAAAGTATTCATTTATTATTAACACTTGCAAAGCACATGCACAATTAGCTTGAAAGGCTGATATTTGAATGTAATACAATTGTAAACATAGTGCTATATAAAAATAAATGCTTATTTACATATGATTAAGTTTCAGTTAGAGTGACATTTAGTAAATTCTAGACAATTTCACCAACGTCATTCATTCAGACATCCTAAATAGTAATTTAAAGTGAGTGGTCTATCCTCATGCTTTCTTTGCCAGCACTTCAGATTTGCTCATATATAAGCATTCGAGTTGTAGGAATAAGTGGATTCATTTTATTCCTGCATAAATACTATATATTGTATTGGAAAGGAAAGTATTCATTTATTATTAACACTCGCAAAGCACATGCATAATTAGCTTGAAAGGCTGATATTTGAATGTAATTAAATAATGTAAGTAAAATTTTCACTGAATGAAATATTTGAATTCATTGACCAAAAGAAATCTTTTTAGATTAATTTAAAGATTATTCTAAAAGTGTAATAATTAATTAGGAGTAATCTGATTAAAAAAAGCTTCTCTAACTTGTCAAATAGTTTTTTTAAAGAAAGCTGTGGTAGAGTTTGATAAATTGTTTTTTATGGATCTACATGTATATATGTAAATTTTATGTATATTCAAAATAGAATTAGTAATTATAAAAATTAATGTCATTTATTATTTTGAAAATTTAAAGGTGACAACTAAAAATGTTATTTTGTAACAAGTCAAATATGTACAGAAATTTCACACACATGTAGGTGTATGTGTACATAGCAATGCTTGACAAATAGAACATAAATCTAAAATTTAATCATTTTTTGTAATTATTTTATATCAATTAAGATATATTCATACAATAGTAAAATATGCATCTATATCGAACATATATGTAAATCATAATGCAATACCTTGGCATATGTATAGTAATTTTGTAAATCACAAATGTGATTTTTTATTGTATATTAATCAAAATCAGAAGGTTTCTAATCATAGAGTCATATTCTGAAGATATTATTTTCATTTCTTTTTATTGTTTTTAATAAATTTGTATTCCATTGTTAAAATTATTCCAGTGACTTAAATCTCAAGTTTAGAATATTGTATGTTTGTGCTATCTCTTGATCACCGTAACAGTTATAGATGTCATGTTCGTTGAGCTAGATTTGAGCATAATAGCTGAATATATGAATAGGGATGTTTATTTAGTACTTAAGGAGCATTTCATCATGACATTGTCCTGGTTTTGTGCAAGGAGAATATTCTTTAAAGCCTCTGAACTATATTTTATTTAGTTTAGTCTATTAGAAATTAACTTTATAGTTGGACAGTACATTAATGGTACTAAGTGGCCATGGAATTGATGACGATCAGCATGTTCTAATTTTCCAACATTATTGTTTTGATGATTATGTATTTTAATGAATGAGCACTTCATTGGTGCATCCAAGTTATATTTAATAATCGCCCAAGCTGGCAAAGGCTCAATAGTTAGCCTGGTTTATAGTAGACCCATTTCAAATCCAGTCACCAGATTGACTCTTGATTTATATTTTGTATTGTTCAAATCCTGTCACAAGATGGACTGTCAATTTATTGCATTGATTTATTTTGATTGTGGATTATTCAGGATGATGGATTGTTTTTACTTTTGAGTGAGTACTTTTACTTACTTTTATAATTATAATGCTGGTTGTTGGTTAGTTAATTATACTTATAAGTTGCTCTAAGGAGTTAGCTAGCTGATCTCTAAATGATCTCCCAGAGATCTTATGATCTCATGCTCCTTAATATATAACATTGCTTATATTTTTTTTTCTCCCTTTAAACGAGTCTTTATTTTAAATATTATACTTGCTTGTAAATTTTATATTTATAATTTGTTTACTTAGGATGAATGATGACTGCTATCACCCCAGGTTCATCCCAATTACCCATCCCATTACAATATGCACACACACGTGCTCATGCAAATCTCAATGCTATAAGTATGAGGTCACACGTAGCACTAAAGTTCTAAGCTTCAATAAATACAGACTTATTATTAGCTTCTTTTACAACAGAGCCTAAGTCATCTATATTGAATTTACAACGGTATAAGAAAGTTTCTTAATCTTTGGAATTACAATAATGATAATAATAATGACCATTATATTATTAGTTGCTTTAGATGTTATATGATATTGAAATAACTAAGAAGAAGATTGAAGATATCAATTGATCATAAGGATTTTTACTCATTTTTAATTGAAAATCAAATCTGAAATGTTTAGCTTTTCAATGAAATATCGCATCACCTTTAAACCCACGGAATATGATGCTATTCGGATATATATATATATATATGTGTGTGTTCTTGCAATATATGCTAAGAATAAATTCTTATATGTCAAATTTTAGTTAGCATCGATTTAGACTTTTTTTCCAAAATTGATTCATGATTTTTTTTAGTATTTTTTTTTCATTTGTCATTAATTTATTTTTGAAATGTATAAATATGAGTAAATCAATAATCATTGAAATCATTTTTTTAAGACTTAAAATGTCAAAAAATAGAAGAGAATTCTATATAATTTTGACATAAATAATATCCTTGATAACTAAACTACACAATAAAAAATATATTTGCAAACACAGAAATTACTACGTAGAGAAACATTTCATCTTAAATTAGTAATAAAAAATATGAAATAAAAAAATGATAAAAAATAAAAATAAACGGGATTATTATAAATGGTATAATAGTTTCAATCAAAGGGGTTTGTGATGTAGAGATAGAATATTGCCTACCACGTCTGTAACATGAGGTTCAAATTCATGCTAAGTACAATTTTTTCAGAGAGATTTAACACTTATCTTTGATGTAACTGATTATAGCCACTTAATAACTATTGGTAGATGGGTATCTCAATATTCTTAATTAGATGGTAAACAAAAATGAAAAACCGCTTAAACCCTCATCACTCAGCAATTGAAAATTCTACTGAGTAATGGCTACTTTCCTGTTGTACTATGAATGATCAACAGAAAAGCTTTTGTCTGGAATGGGATATTTAGTTTTTGGGAATCTTATTTATTTCAGTTGAAAGACAAATTGTAGTATTTCAATAATGTCATCAAGATATAGACTCAGGGTATAATCTTATTCTGAAGAATATTTATTAAAGCATAAATATGGTGTTAGTAAGAAAATTATCATTGACAATAGGGTGCTCTTATATCTCCAAACATTTTATAGAAGTTTTAAAAAACTATTTTATGGAATGAAATGAGAATCTAAGGGTAAAAAAAATACATGGAGATTATTTAAATCATAATAGATCTAAGAAAATATGTGTCATTTATTAAAGCAAAAACTCGAATAAATGTAATAAAGAGTAAACCTTTCAATCCATCAGAATCTGACATAAAACTGTATAAAAAGATGAAAAAAAAAACATGATCCTTTATGGTCAACTTACTTATAGCATATAGGGACTTACAAGTATCAGGAAAAATCATGGGTAAACATATCCGGAAGTAGAATTCTAAAAAACTTTTAGTCAATCTATACACCCCAAAAATAGATGAAAACCATCTATAAATTTATGAATGGGATACACCCCATGACAATGCTTTTAAATAAAAAACCTAGGTATGAATATAGAACCAGGGTGTACAACCTGCAAGAACAGTGAAGAAACATTTGCACACCTGGTCAAATAATGGAGAGCATTTAAACAAATAAGAATAAATGTATTTAAAACCCCAATCATTAATTTAAAAGATATTATTAACAAACACATAAAGAGATTTGATCTACATAATGCTGTGGTACTTATCCACACAATTAGAACAATATGGAAAATAAGATGTTCATTAATATTTGATAATAAAAAAATATAATTAGATTAAAAAACTTGATAAATGATGGGAAAAATACTTTGAGCAATGCTTTAAATACTTACCAAAAAAACAAATGATTAAAATTTGGGGAGGAACAGCACCTACAGCATGCAAAATATGGCAATAAATAATTATGAAACAAAGATATAAAATGGACAAAGGCACAATAGCAAAGATAAAATTAAGACAGACTAATAAGCAAAAAAGTGTAACAACCAAGTACTAACACCCACTTATTAAGCGTAATATAAGAACATATAATTTATTAAAGTAATGTATAAAAATTGTAAGTAACCAAAAACAAAAAAATATGGGAAAACAGCAAAATTTTGTAAATATATATATAATAAAGGTAAATACTTAAAATAAAAAAATATACTTTGTATATAAAGTTTGCAATTAATGCTAAAGACTTGAGTTTCTGTGAATGTTACAATAATTTTTAGACGAGAGGACAAAATTAGGATTAACAATAAATGCTAAAAAGACTAGAGTTAATGTCAATGGATTTTGTCAGAAGAAGAAAATAAAAATTTATAATCATAAATTAGAATAGGTGGTGCTTGTCTTATAGATAAAGACGTCGTTCGATGGTGCCATTTTCATGCTAAAACTATATAATATGATCATTCCCAGGCCGTTAATTATAATCATTTTAATGTGTTTTTTGTGATGCAAAAATAAAAACAAAAGAAAATCGTCTTTTTTAAATATTATTTAATTTTAAATATTATTTTTTATTAATGTATACAAATTAAATGATAATAATAAATGTAAAATAAAATAAACAAATTACAAATTGATTAGTGTTTTTAGTTTGCTTTATTAGAAAAATCAATTTTCTATCAGAGATTTTTTCACTGGGGTTACAACTTTTTTTGTTGTTGTTTAAAAACTCATAATCAGAATAAAAAGTAAAATTTCTTAGTCTTCCTTTTACATTTTAGTTCTACAGAGAAACAGATATTATTGTATTATCGCTATTTTTTACTTTTTTAGTCTTTGTTTTAATTTTTTTTTTTTTTACAGTCAAACAGATATTACCACTATTTTTTATTTCAAATAGAATGATAACAAAAAGTAAAAGTTGTTACAGTTAGGTTTAGTGTTAGTTTTAGGGTTAGGTTTAGTTTTAGGGTTAGGTTTAGGGTTAGTTTTAGGATAGGGTTAGTTTTAGGATTAGGTTTAGGGTTAGTTTTAGGGTTAGGTTTAGGGTTAGTTTTAGGGTTAGGTTTAGGGTTAGTTTTAGGGTTAGATTTAGGGTTACTTTTAGGGTTATATTTAGAGTTAGTTTTAGGGTTATATTTAGGATTAGTTTTAGGGTTAGGTTTACATTTAGTGTTCTGTTGTTTGTAATGCTAAAACAAAAAAATATTGAAATCGTATTTTTGTAAATATTTTTTTTAGTAACATCTATAAAATAAATGATAACAATAAATGTAAACTATATTCACTAAAGTATAACCATAGTCAGAGAAAAGAAAGAAAGTAAAACTTTTTTAAACAACAACAAAAATATCTTCTTTACTTATTAATCATGTTTATAATATATGCTTTTTATGAAATTTACAAAAAAAAAACATGCATAATTGTACTTTTCTTACTGGATATTTTTGTGTTACCGCTCTTTTTTACTTGTTTGTCTCATGGAATGTTACGAACAGTAGGTTACTTGACGCGTTACCTAATTCCAACTCACTTTACCCATATATCTTGTCAACATTTTCTCAAATAAAACTTCAATACAGTATGGTGCAAAAAGTCTGATAATTATTACTTTACAAAATATGAACATTTCAATACTTTAAAATAAAAATAAAAATCCAATGAAAACAACATTTCCATCCAATTAAAAAAAAAAACACCCCCTCTCACCAAGCCGTAACCATTTTATAAACTGTGCGAATTCGGAAAATGTATTTGCTGTGATGCGATACATATGCTGTACTGCGATGCGACATAGCGGCCTGCAATCTGTAGCACAACAAAAAAGTTGTATTATAGAAAATGCGGGTTCAAATGTGTTGGCTGCAGAAACGGCATTTTTATGTGTTTTAACACGAAAACTTCACCATAGAATGGCGTCTTTAGCTATAAGACTATATGTTAATGAATATAAATATCTTGATCAGATTATATACATATTCAAACATAATTGATGAAATTAATCATAGTATGTGTTTTGAATTTAAATAACTCAATAATTAAATTAATTATGTCCATATGTTTGAAAAAAGGGTTTTAATATATATGTTTTACTGGTTCTTACTTATGAACCTGAGACTCCAACACATAACACAAAAATAATACAGAGACTTTAGACCATTCAATGAAGTGTCAAAAGATACATGTTGGAAATAACAAAAAGATATGAAAAAGTACATGGGTGAGCAACAAGCAGGTATTATTGACAGTATTAAAGAATTAAGAGATTGAAATGGAACTTGGTTGAACATTGCTAGAAGAAATGTTAATAGACATATAGTTAAAATCACATACTGGATCCCAATAGATCATAAAGATTACGTGTTAGATGCATGATATAAAGAAGATTGTGGGGTGATGTGTAGTAGAATCTATGCATTGGTGAATCTGGAAATTTGGACAAATCTTCATCCTCATTATGATTAAAAATAATGATGATAATATAATAATGCTAACATTTTAATTGTAAATGTTTATTAATAGAAAAGCATATCAAGCACCTATCCCACATTAAGATGAGCAATTTAGGAGATCATGCTAACTCAGTGATAACAAGTGATCATCTTAAGGTTAATTTACGATTAGGCACCCTCCCTCTTAACATAATATATTTATAATAAATAAAAAAAATGATTACATTTTTCATTTATATTATTTATTCCGATTTGTAAATGAAAAAATTATTTAAAAAATATTTAGTATCAATAGTGCATATCTTTATATTATCTTGAAAAAATAATTATGTTATAAAGCACACCTATATAAGTAATATAAGCAATAAATATAATGAAAGCAATTAAATATATGCAACACTTATATATATATTTAAAGTGTCAAAGCGTTGGAACTCCGGGATAACTGCTTGTAAGACGGCTGTGCTAACCACTCGGCCACCAATCCTTGACTCCTTAAATATATTTAAACAACATTGTTACAAATATTAGATCGGCTTGTGTTATCATCTACAAAATAATTCAACAATAGAATAATTTTAAAAAAAAATCAATATACATACGTCGTTTATTTTTTCTAGGATAAAAATTAAAATATATTTTGGTTTCATAATCAATCGACATTGATGAAAATAAATAACATTTACATATTGCGTATATGGTAATTTTAATAACAATTGATCCTGTTAAGGGTACATTTTGTCAGTGTATTTTTTTCTTTTTTTATAATTAAATGTAGCCATATTAAATACATTTTAAATAATGAAAGCAAACGTTTTTTTTTTAACAATTTAAATGAGTGTTTCAACATGTTTTAGCAATAATCTGTTTATTTGATATTTTAAAAGCGTCTGTTATCTCTTAAGTTACAGGAGAATCATATGATTAAAAAACACATCAGAAACAAAATATTGTAGCTAATAATTGCTTATCTAAAAATGTAAGCAAATCCTCTTCTAAATAAAAAAACTGAAAACTATCTTATAGCACAAATATATTTTAGATTTATTTAAAAATTCTGACCTAACGTACATTTTCAAAACATAGGTATAAATATGCATTTCATATTAAACCAATATTTTTAAAATAGCCCGGTTACAATCTCTTACACATAGCTTCATTATCCAATATCAAATTAATAAAACATTCACAATTTTTAGTACCATTCAATTTGTACAGGTATAATTTCATTATTACTGACAATTTATATTAAAGAGTATCCCTAGATTAGTTACTAAATTTAAACCTCAGTTAAAGATTAATTAATATATTTAAAATAAACATTCACATGAAATAACTCACGTTCAACTTTTTTTCTATACATAATATATTTTTTTAGATATACTTAACATTTTAACATATGAATAATGGCATTTATAAAAGATAAATGACGTTCAAGGTGCATTTCATGTTACAGCAGTATATTATAGTTGACCCAGGCTACAATATATTATGTATTTACCTGAAGTGGTTGGTATCAAAGTTATGAGACAGAAAATTTGACATTTGTAAGTCACAGTATATAACAACATATACTGTATCACTATACACACACAATGAATGTTTTGTTCAGCATGGATAACCACACCTCTCTTTCCTTTTCACAATTATGTTTATTATCTGACTTCATTTTTATTTAATTAGATCTAATGTCCCAACTCCTCACTGAAGAGACCCATAGGTCGAAACCGGTCTGGGGATGGGGACAATCCAAGATAAAAATGATTTGAATGCCTTCTCTTGTAGTAGCATTTATCATAAATAAATAAAAAAAAAAAGCTTGTTTAGAGTTATTAGCACACTCTTAATTTTACATATTTGTAAGTGCAAGCTATATATAAGTCATGTGACATCTGACTTGTCATTATTACTATCATTGATAATATAATCTCTGTTTATAATATCTCATTATTTTAAAATAATAATGGCAATAATGATGATGAAAAGAAAAAATAATTGCTCTCAACAAAAATAATATACCAAAATCACATTTTTTCTTATTTTTGCCGTAATATCCCATAAAAAACAATTTATCCAACCTGCTTCACTTTTTAGAAAATTCTTTATTTATGCATATATATACACCTACGTTTCAACTGGCTTGCAGTCTTCTTCAGAGCTATGATATATTAAACAAAACAAAATTAAAAACAACCACATAATAACACCATAAAAAATAAAATAAAAATTTTTACAATAAAAAACTAAAACCAACATGAAATATATATATATTAAAAAACTGAAATAAATAATCAAACCCAAATAAATCAATTAATATAAATAAAATGTACAACATAAATAGAAAATAAATATAAATTATGCATGTGTAGTCCTAACTTTATACATATATATATATTCAAGGATAACTATTAATCTAAATATATTTTTTATTTTATTATTAACTATCTATTAATCATCTCTATTCTTCATAAACTTAAATTTTATGATTAGTAACTAAAATTCTTTTAATTTTAAATCGTATAATATTTATTATTTCCTTACTCTTCTTTTAAAAAAAAATAATATTTTATATTTATTATTATTTCTGATTATTTAAAACCTATAAACATTAATTTTCTCATATTTCATAATAATTATCAAGGGTTGTATATTCTTAATTATCTTTTTCTTATGTATCAGTAATAATATATTAAGTATATATTTCAAATAAAACAATACATATACAACTTTTGTAGTCTAAGAAAAAACGGTAATTAAAATTATGCAACCTTAGAAAAATTATAAAATATCAAAATTTAAGTAAAATTTACTGTATGTTTCATATAAAATTAATAAATAATAAATAAATAAATAAAAAATCAATCAAAATAATAATGACATAAACAACTATTAATAACTATAGTATAATATTTATCAAACATATATACTATACAATTCATATAACGAATTAACAATATCTACTCCAACTAATGAACATTATTTACATTAACTTGCATCTTTTTTAAAACTATGTACTTATATATTATAATCAAATAAATAAATAAATTTAACATATTTTATACAGAGAAGATTGTTTGAGCTATTGGTAAGCTATCTATATTAAATATAGTCAAAGAACTATGTTAAAAGTAATATTATTTTTTATACCTGTAATTAAAAAAAATTGTTTTCATTTTTTTCAAAAATAATAATAACTAAATACATATTTTATATCTTTTAAAATGTTATTTACAAATTTACACTAATTTCTTACATTTTCCAACTATTTAGTAAAGCTTAACAATTATTATTTTTCCAAATTAGTTATATAAAATAAATACAAGTTTTTAAATCAAGAATTAAAAAATATTTTTATGATATTAAGTATTGAATGGATACTTGTAAAAAAAAAGAAACTTAGACAAATTTTAGTATTTAGTAATGTTTTATAATTTTAATATTATTGTTTAAAAAGATAAGAAAAATAAGTTATAAAAGAAGGACTGAAAGTGTTGCATTTAATAACAAAATATAAAATAGATAGAACTTTTAGAAAAATTTCTATATCATTAAAAAATATAAACATAATAATATCAAAATGTAAATTAAAACTAATATTTTTATTATGTCATATTATGATCCACTGTAATTTAAGTGGAGTTTGTGATGAAGCATTCAAAAAAAATGTTGTTAGAGGTATATCTTAGGACGTTGAACTATACATTTTTTAATTAATCCTAAAAGGGTATGTATATGACCTATTTTTTGACTCATATATATATATATATATATATATATATATATATATATATATATATATATATATATATATATATATATATATATATATATATATATATATATATATATATATATATATATATAAAGATAAATGTTAAAAAGACTAAAGTAATGTTTAATCGATTTGCTCAAAATATGAAAATAAAGATTGATTATGATGAATTAGAAGAAGTTAAGAGTTACAAATACCTTGGTCAGATTATTAATACAGATGGAAACCTAATAGAGGAAATTAATCATAGAATTAAACTTGGTTGGAGTGCTTTTGGTAGAAATAACTTGATATTAAAAGGAAATATGCCTATGTGTTTGAAAAGAAAGGTTTTTAACAAATGTGTTTTACCAGTTCTTACTTATGGATCTGAGCCTTGGACACCTAATAGAAGATCAATACAGAGACTTCAGACCACTCAAAGAAGTATGGAGAGATGTATGTTGGGAGTAACAAGAAGAGATCGAAAACGCAATGTAGGGGTAAGAGAACAAACAGGTGTTACTGACCTCATTGAAAAAATTAAAAGATTGAAGTGGAGTTGGGCTGGACATATTGCTAGAAGAGATGATAATAGATGGACAATTGAAATTTTAAACTGGATTCCAAGAGATTGTAAAAGACCCAGAAGGAGACCACATGTAAGATGGATGGATGAAATAAGAAAATGTGTAGGGGTGATGTGGAGAAGAGAAGCTAAAGATCAGAGAAGATGGATTAAACTTGGAGAGACCTTCATCCTGCAGTGGATTGATAATGGTTGATAATGATGATGATATATATATATATATATATATATACATATCATATCATATATAAGACAGATAATATATATATATATATATATATTATCTGTCTTGATTTACAGCAGTGATATAATGGCAACTCTGAAGATCAATGTGAATTGTGTCTCCTGCTCTTTTATCTCCAGTACTCAAACTCCTTATGAATTCTGGAGAATTAAACCAAAGGCAAATCTCTCCATACATTAATGCCACCTAGTGCAAATCAGAGATAATCAATGAATGCAAAAAGGTTTCTTGTATAAAATTCCTTTCTAGTGCCTACTCATCCAATAATCTCTGACTAGTTTTTAGCTTGTGGCTTTCATCAGTGAGGATTCATGGATCTGAGATCTAGGTGCAGTGCTCTCAGATTCAAGACTCCTGGCGGATGACATCCACATGTTAGAAACTAGTCTGGGAATATTTGATGAGTAGGCAACATATAGGAATTTTATGTACAAACCTTCTTTCATCCAATGATTACTCTGTCTTGCACTGGATGTACTAGTGTATGGAGAGCTTTGCCTCTATTATGACAGTTTGAGTAAGCATAAAGAATGGTGATCATGTGTTGTTGATTGGTTAAGAATTGACCATTGGATTGTTTCTTTTTGTTTCAATATTCTTATTAAATGTACTGAGTTTATTTTACTTCTGTTCATGCTAAATACTAAAGTTTATATAATTAATAGTTAACTTTTCTTTCTATAATTGATTTTATTTTCTTAAAAAAAAAAAATACATTATTTTTTTTTCTTTAGAGATTTATAAATGTACACAGAATAATAGCAAAGTAATTAATTCTTAAATAAATTATCTATGTATTTATTGGAAATAATTAAATAGTAGTATTAAATACAAACCTAAAAAGAAGTATTGTTTTACTATTTTTAATATATATATATATAAGTTTTGTTTTACCATTTTCAAATATATATAGTAAACTACTTAAAACTTCTATTCCTACACACATACTTTTTACGAGTAAAGATATCTGAAAAGGTCAATGATCTTCAAACTGTACTACTGGAAAAATTGGCCGAGATCACAGAGAAGTTTTGGAATATAATTTTTTAAATATATTTTATTATTTTATTGATTGTGCCAGAGCAAGTTTAGTCTTAAATAAATAATTATTAATAGGTTTTTTTTACAGATGTTGTGTTTCTGTGAGGGTAAAAGTTTTATTTTAGCTATGTTAATTATGAAATCATATTTATTAGAATCTTATAAAAAAGTTGCCAAATTATTCGTAATAAAATATTTGATTATAAAAAGAAATTCAAGTTTTATTTTTCCAGGATTGAATAAGACCACATTAACTATCTTTTATTCATCATATATTTAGTAGGGTCAAAACAAGTTTATTGTTAAATCAATAATTATTAAAACTTTTTTAGAATACTTTTTTTATTTGTGATATTATTAAAGATAAATTTTCAATATCTGAAATAATACTTGTCAAAAAAGTAGCTGGGAAACTGGAGTTATTAGAAATGAAAGAGATTCTCGCACTGCAAATGCATCATAAATCTTGTTCTCTAATTGAATTATAAAATCTTGTGCCATAATCAAAATATCCATCGTTAAAGAAATCTGCTTACTATAATTTCAATTTTTGGTATAAAAATATTGGTTGAATTATAATACTCTGCAATGAAGTTCATGAAGTTTAAATGTAATTCACAATTGACCAATCAGCATTTTACAGAATTGCTGTGAATTGCTTTAACAATTTATATCCCAAATTTCAAACATATGTGCTAAGGTTTTCATAAAATATTATACTTTTTATCAATGAATTTCTATTATTATAAATTTTTTTTTATTATTAAAATTTTGTAAATAATTATTTTATACGTATTGATTTCTCTTAATTATATTTCTTAAAACTTATGTAGAATATTAATCGACTTAAATAAAATTTGACCATATACATTTATGTTTGTGACTTAAATAATATGATATGGCTCTTTACAATATATAAAAACACCAGCATGCAACTCTCATTGACCTTATGTAGGATTACCCCTGGTATATATACTACAAGCTAGATGTAATTAGTCAGAATTTGAATCTAGACCCTCAAGCTCTCTTCAGTCAAACACTCCATAGTATACAATCAATTTATTTAACCTCATAGATATGAAAAAGATAATGATCTCAAATATATGTAATTTGTGCTAAACCAGAACTCATAAGTTTGTGTGTATCATCATCTCCCACACATCTAATAACTCTGAAGAATGTAAAACTAAAATGTTACCATTAGATACATCCTCTAACTAACTCAGCAACAAAACCTCATCCTCATTAACAATAGCAAAAGATAAACACTATGACTCTTTGAAAGGCTGCATTTTCTCAGCAATAGGACATTTAGAGTTAATAAATAGCAAAAAAGCCATATAAAAATTTATAACATTATTAATAGTTTGTTTTTCCCATTTGTAAAAAATAACGTCAAATTAAATGACAATATTTGTAATTATATAAAGTATTATTTACATCATCTACTTTTAAATGTTAAAATATTTTTAAATATTTTTAACTAACTTAGAAACTTGGTTTAGGATAAAAAAACTTCTATCAAATGGATTTCCTTCAAACATTGACATAACAATATGACTGTAAAATATTTTAGAGTGGTCCCCTCATTTGTTTTTTGTAGTAGCATTAGTGGTCCAAATTTTAAATGTGTTGAGATAGTCTCAGTAAGTTTATTGTACATTGAATAAAAAATAAAATCAAATTTTAATTTCTTTTATTATTTTTTATTAGTTATTTATTAGACTAGTGATTATACACTTAATAAACAATATTTATGTAGTGCAATTTTTACTACATTACTCTCATGCAATGTAGGGGCTGTTTTCTGTTCATTTTTGATACCTTGTGGAAGAGTGTAATTAATTTATCTTTATTGTAAAAGTTTATTTTTTTTAAAAAAACGGTTTTTTAAAAAACAAAATATGGAATCGTTTTTAAGGCAAGATTTTGCTTCAAATATTATATATACTGCAAAATTATTTTCATTCTTTATTCCAATTAAAATTGGAATAGTTATGAAGATGATCCCAATAATAAAGTGATAAAAGTAATATGTAAAAAATATTTTATAATAAATGCCTTATTTATTTTACCCTAAAAGTAAATTCAATTGTTTTTTCCAAGAAATTAAATGAAATTGATGACCTGCATAGACTGCTAATTCTGAGGACAGTTTTGTAAAAAATAAAACAACTTGGTTTAATGTTAATAAGAGTACTAAACTCCATACAGTAGTGCCACCATGTGCAAGCCTTTCCAATCAATGGATGCATCTATAGATTACAATGGCTTCTACTTGGTGGCTGTACTGTATGGAAAGTTTAGTACTCTTATTAATAGCATGTGTAAGCATATGAAATGGGAGATCATGTGATTTTTTGATTTAATGTTATAAAAAAAATATTATATAATTAATTATAAAATATTCATAAAGCTACATATATCCCAAACTAAATGCTCATTGTATGCATAAATCGATTGGATTTATAACATTTTTATTTAGAAATAATAGTTTGTATATTTCAAAGTGATAAAGTTTTCAATATTGAAATATTGAAAATAGGATGTAACTGGAAAGGTATTTTATATTGTTATATAAATTTATATATAGATATTGGAAGAAAACTATTGAAGAGGAAATGTGGATTTCATTACCATATATAACAACTAAGAGAGTGTAGCAAGTACATACCATTTTTTTTTCCTTTTATTTTAATGTGGCATTTAATGTTGGATCAAATACTGGTAGATTAATAATTAATGAAAAGGAATGTTGATGATAAAATAAAAAAATAATATTGTATATAAAGTGGTGTCCCGATGTAAGTCCATTTTCATTGGTGAGTAAAAATGTGGATTGATAAAGTGACTTCAGGAACATAAACTTTTGTATAATAAATTGTGGCATTCTGCAGTTAAATTTAAATCTGAGTTGGCAGAATATTCTTTATTTCAAATGAAGTTTTTTTTCCATTGACAGAATTTTATATATGGAAAATGATTTGAAAAAAATAAAAATCATAGAGGAATATTTTATAAATATAACACAATTTACTAAGCAAACAATATATTTGTATTAATATAAATAAATTATGTAAAGTTGATCTTTCACATGTGAACGTTAATGCTGTGTGGCTTATAATGAGATCGTTTTTTTAATTTTCAATTTTAGTTTTAAAATACTATTCAAGATGGTAGAGATGCTCTAAGCTGGTTGTAGCTTTATTTATTTTAATATATTGGTATTTTAAATATTTTAGTTTATTCTGACAATAGATGGCATTCTACCAAAAACACCATAAAGCGTAGTTTGTTTACATAAATGTCAGAGCAAACATTCACTATCTCTAACTTTAATTTCCACCTTCAGATTGTGATTTTAAGCTATTTGCTATTGTCAGTGAAGGACAGGAATAAGAAAATAGATCTAAACACAAACTCTGAGCATTTATGAAACAGTTTCTATTCAGCTTTCAAGCATGAATCTTTTAGACATGTAATGTCTTCAAACTCAGCACAGCAAGCCAGATAGCTACATGGGTCTGATATCAGTTCAGAATCACCACATCAGACTCATGTAGCTATCTGGCTTGCTATGCTGAGTTTGAAGACATTACATGTCTAAAAGATTCATGCTTGAAAGCTGAATAGAAACTGTTTCATAAATGCTCAGAGTTTGTGTTTAGATCTATTTTCTTATTCCTGTCCTTCACTGATGATAGCAAATAGCTTAAAATCACAATCTGAAGGTGGAAATTAAAGTTAGAGATAGTGAATGCTTGCTCTGATGTTTATGTAAACAAACTACGCTGGCCGGTATTTTTGGTAGAATGCCATCTATTGTCATAAATACAAGCGATAGCAAGTTTTAACTTGTGTTTTTTTGTTTTTCATATATATATTGTAATATATAATACTTCATGTAATGATTAAAATTGTTATCTTCATGCACTACAATGTAATTGATCACTTCATGTGCCATGTGGAAAGCCAAAGTGTAACAGAGAAATGTTTAATTTCATTATGCCCCATGATTTGGGCAAGCCAAAATGTAACATATAGTATATGACTCATCAAACTTCACATTTACATGACAAAATGTAACAGATGGACACTAATAGATAATACAGATAGCATGCCAAAATGTAATTAATAATGTATCCTATTAAAATTGGGCAAAAAAAAATAAAAATAAAAAGAGCAATACAGAGACTTCAGACCATTCAAAGAAGTATAGAGAGATACATGTTAGGAGTAACAAGAAGAGATCAAAAATACAATATATGGGTAAGAGAACAAACATGTGTTACTCACCTAATTGAAAAAATTAAAAGACTGAAATGTAGTTGGACTGGACATATTGCTAGAAGAAATGATAATAGATGGACAATTGAAATTTTAAACTGGATTCCAAGAGATTTAAAAGACCCAAAAAGAGACCATATGTGAAACAGATGGATGGAATAAAAAATTGTGCATGAGTAATATGGAAAAGAGAAGCTAATGATCAGAGAAGATGGATTAAACTTGGAGAGATCTTCATCCTGCAGTGGATTGATAATTGTTTATGATGATGATAACTCAGGTAGCATGACTTAACTGGTTCCATGATAATATGGTTCAGTTATAACAATAAACATTATCATCAAAAATCATTATTAAAATTAGCTAACATATTGGTGGCCAAAACAATGTATAATAATTCAAAACAAGATCATCAAAAGTAATTATATTACATAACTATTTTAAATGTAAATACAATTCATAATGCTATCTTGATAAATTAATTTATAGTAATAATCTCGATCATTATACACTCATGTATTTATAAAATGCCAATAATCCTTTAAGTTGGTAAATATTTTGTTTAGTAAATAAGTATTTCAGCAAATAGTTGATTTATACTTAATGAATATGTAGTTTGAAGTAGGTAAATCAATATCCCATAAGTAATATAATTTATAGAATAGGTAAATCAAATAATGCATTGATTAATAATAATATACAAATTTATTAATATAATATTACACAAATTAAATTAACAATTAGAAATTTAAAAATCCATTATATTCTGATTGATTCTGGGTATATTGCAATTATTAAATTGTAATTCA